>OY019134.1:16384076-17846576 GCA_955652365.1 Eristalinus aeneus
GGTAACAGAAAGTGCAATGCTGGTTCCGTACTCGTCCACTTAGAATTTATAAGCAGCCGAACGGAAACTATATTTTAATATATTGCATATCCATTAATTGAAAATAACTATAACGATTTTATTGAAGAGATTCGTTTTTCCTTTCTAATCAATTTTGCGACTATGTGTTCTTTCTCGAAAGATTTATAATTTCCTCAAGACGATCTTACTAAGAATTCACTTCGCTGCATTTATTAGTTGCCTACACTCATGTACTTAAGCCCATGTACATGGGTCCATAATGTCCTACACCCAAGTACATTATTTAAATCGCCTTCGCATGAACACCATTCTGTTTAAGCTTCGGCAACATTTATTTTGTTCGCAAAAAACAGTTGTAATAGAGGTGGAATCGGACCAATAACCAGAGACTACCTTCGTTTTAGGTAACTTTACCTTACTTACTAAATGTTAATGAAAATCATTCCATTAAGTAGAAACTTAATTGTTAACATAATTCAAGACAAAAAAACCTAATAAAAGAATTACAAGTTAATATCCTGTTTTTTGCCTGAATACTGTTTAGGGTATCGCCGTCTAAATAAACTTTAACTCAATTGACAATAATCTATAGCATTACGTCCGTATTGATTTTCAATCAACGGATTTTCCTAACAGCAAAATTTGCTTATTGTCTCCACCAATTTATGAATTATTTGTCTCTAGCTTTCTCAGAGATGTGGTTTACAACACTTTTCCACAAAGAAGATAGTGTGTTATATAATAGTTTACAGCTTTAAAATTTGTATAAAACTTAGAGGAAAACTAAGAACAAAACCTTCATCTTAAAAAACCTCAATTATTATTTGAACAGTTTACTTCTGCACATTATTTTCGTACATAAATTGTCTGCATTCCCACCCATCACTTTTAAAAATCAATTTATTATATGATTTGAATTTTGCTGATATTTTTCTAATAAATTTTTCCGATTTATTTCGTCTGAACACAGAAAGCGTGCCATTTTAACAAAATGGTTCCGCATCTCACAAAACAACTAGCTGTTCTCGCTTTATTCAAAAAAGCCGCAATAAATGTTTTTAAACAACACGAGACACTTTTTAGTTAACAGAAACAGAGAAAAATGAAACACTCATTTAATAGAGTGGAGTGAGAAAAACAACTTTAATAACTCTTTAAGTCGCACCCTTCAGGCATCTAATTGTCAGTCATTTATTCGACTACTTTTCGGTTTTATTTTCTTATTTTCGAAGCGAATTCGGGGTGTCTTCGCATTTATTTTGTGAAAGCTATCCAATATTGAGGTCCCCTTGAATGAGATCACCAGAAGGATAGGCTCTCACATCCTTTTTAAAAAGCACTGTACACACATGCATGTGTTCACTTATTCTCATACAACTCGGTAACTGAAAGGCTGGATACACGGCCGCGTGACCATGCATACGCCCGAGTGACCAGATAACGTTGGGATTTATCTTTTGAACTGCGGCTTTGGTACTTATGTACATATTTCCGCTTCCATTTTAGCTACGAACATGTTGTTGTTTGTCCGAGAATCCGGGTTACCTTTTTTCCATTGGAAACATGATTAAACTTCCTGCTATGTATGTGGTCATTTTCACTTTTGATTCGTTGTTTTGCTTAGCTTAACATCCGTGCCCAGGACAAGAGAAGAATTTCTGCAGCATGCTCCGTTGTTTTCTGCTTGAAATGATTGACAGGCTTTTACGGCTCCGAACCCATGACGTGAGAGATGACAACTCACCCGAAATATGAATATATTGAATCGAGATGAAAATTCTTTTTGTTTTGCTTACATTTTTCAATGCACTGTCGGGCAGATATGTGAAGAAGCATCTGGTGAAACAGTCGGTTTGGTATACATTTCTGGTAGATAGCGAATGAAATGCATCAATTGAACACGTTGCAGCATTTTTTGCAGTGTGTGATCGAAGCATAAAATGTATTCAGTTTGGAGCACCAATATGGAGGATATGTAGAAGTTTGATTTTAGCCCATTAGGAAAAGGCATATTTGAGTTCTTGAAGGAATCTTATTCTCTTGCCTTAAGTCTATTTGTGTATAAGCGTACGTCTTGTTCAAGTATGAAGTCCAGGATTTTCGATTTAATATTTTATGTAAATTAAATTGTACCACATGAAATGGCGTGAAATGTAAAATGTTTTTTTTTGTGCCAAAACTTTCCTTAAGAAAATAAAGTAGAACAATTTCAGGAAGTTTGAGACTTATAGTTTTAGTTGAGAACATTAGTGACTTCGGCTGGGTTTAAAAATGACACTCCATATCCGTCTGGTCTCATCATATGCAGAGCTTGACTTTTGAAACGTAAATGTTCGAATGAAGAGGTTGCGGGCTTTGCATTGTATTTCTGCTTCGTGGGGTTACCCTACTTTTCATCTCCATATTTTTGAGATCGATTTAGCCTTTCGACATCTCTCGGTTTCTACTCTTACGACACTCAATTCCCTTGATTTTAAAAAAAATTCAAAATTCTTTAACTAAACGGTTATTGTTTGCTGTGTCACTCCCGACGAATCTATCGGTTTACTTTAAAATTAGCGCAGATCTTGATGAAGTGTAGCCCACAATTATTCATCTTCAAACGATTTACGAATTATTCTTTGCATGATTAGTCACCACTTTGCACTGTGCACTTTTCTTCCGATTGAAAAGGAAAGTCAAAACTTCAAATCCAGGCACTTTCGAAGAGGCAAAAACCAATGCTGCAGACTAAAACAGACTCCTTTCCAATGAAGTAGGTAATCGCTTCCACAATCAGCCACAGGTGGTGCCGTCTTAAAGAATTACCAACTATACACAGAAAAGAAACATTGTCATTTATTTTCAAATGCTAAATCCAAAAATGTTTTATCTCATTGACACAATGTTACAATAATTGTGAAAAGGCGTTTTATTTTCTGTTCCATTCGGCATCAGGTTCCAACCCTTATTACCCATTCACTTGGATACTTCATGTATTACCTCCGCTTTAGGTCTGGCAAGCTTATTTTTAATCATATTTCCGTTGATCCAGTAACTCCAAAAAAGGTTTTCTGTGTCCATCACGTCAGTTTCGCTATAAACAACCAACGCAAAATTATTTCACAAGGGAAATTTTGGGAGAAATTCTACTGCATATGAGGGACCATCCAAGGACAAAGAAAGCGAAAGACGCTTTTACCCACTGACTATGTTTCTCGTCTCACCCTTTCACTCTGCACGACATTGTTTATTGTCTATTTGTTTATGATCGATCGATTCGTGGCAACACACCTTGACGCATGTTTCATTTTTTGCCTCTAGCACAGTTATTGACTCATTTGGCAGGCTCGTTTCCTATCAAACTGCCTTCAATTGTGTGGAAAAACTCATCCACAACATATGGCCAGGAAACACCGTCCAATCAGCATGACTCTGGTTCCATTAACAAAAACATTATTTTTAATTATGTCCAGGAGAACCTTTAATCGAATCGATTTCAATTTTTACAATTTCCGATGTCACAAATTAAAAAAGAAAATAAAAAAAAACATAACGTTGAAAAAGGTCACTCATCAGGCCATGTAGAATATAATTGCTTACTGCCACTACACTTGCCGTGATAAAGTATCCCAATCAGCATTCCACCCCATGCGCTCCAAAGGCAGCTTCAATTGCCATTAAACTGAAGTCAGCACAAAAAAGTAAACGTCCTTTTTTTATAAATAACTTTTATTTTCATCACTCGCTCAGGTCGTTAATGGCCATGATTGTTGTTTTTTTCATGTACATACCATGTGTGTTTCTGTTTTGTTGTTTTTCAACCAATTCCTGTCTTTCTTTTCAGATAAGCGACATCCATCAGTTTTACACGAAAAACCACGATATGCTGCTCGATATCGACATGGAATACAAAATGGGAATATCGGCCTCCGGGGAAACTCACCTCAGCTGTCATCGTCTAGTTACACTATATCTGATGGGTCTAATTTCATTTTATAGCATCGCCCTAGCAACATTTTAACAACACAACCACTGGATGTTGTTAACTGGAATGCTACCTTAATTTTCAATATTTTTTCTGCTCTCTTTACATACCATAGTTTGTTTTTCATAAATGGTTTTGGTTATTGTTGTTTTACTTTTGGTTTTATGTTCACATTGCATTGAGACTTTTCAACATCTTTTATCGTTTGATCATCTTCTCCATTGTTTTGTTTTTCTGCGAATATTATTTGAATATTTCAGAAAATGTGCCTTAAATTTCTGTAAACTATCTATCACACGTTTTTTAGACACCCTTCTGTTTAGTGCGTTATTCTCGGTTGAAGTCTGAGTTATTATAAGGAAGTGTGTTTTGTAAGATGAGTGTACATTAGTAAATTTAAAATGACGCAGAAGAAATGTAAGTAGGCAACCCAACGGACACGTAATTAGTTGATAAGATTTACCAGATTGTAAGTGTACATAAAATGAAATATATAATTTGAGTCAAAAAACGTGAGAAAAAAACTAGTATTTTAGCATAGAATCGTTTGGAGTGTAATTGAGTTGACGAAGAATTATGAGTTTTGCAGGGTACTCTTTAATCATTTTTTTCTCGTGAACTCCTACCATATATCATATACTTGTTCAACACCAAAACATTTCATTCACTCCTTGCTAAAAAAAAAAATTGTCACAACCGACTGGCGATAAATCTTGCTACAATATACAAAATCAGCATAATCCCCAGTTGTGCGTGTAGAAACTACTTCAATCTAGGCGTCCGACAAAACACATTGTACTAATTCAAATGGATGCCAACATCCGAAATACAGATTAAATATTCTGCCCATATACACATGTGCATGAATGTGCGTCAGATTCCAAACCTTTCTGCAAATATGTGATGTATTTACTTGTCCGAAATAATTTCGTGTACATATTTGATAAATGTAACTTTTTCCTTGTAGGGCAAAATATTGGTTCTCCCCTTCGAACAAATTGGAGTTTTTCCTTATTCTCTTTACATCATTTGACAAAATTGTTGCTATTGATTAGGTTCCATGGAACTTGTCTGACAAGGAGGAAATCTGTTTCCTACAACAAGTTTTAATATATTTAAGTAACAACGTCATTGATGATATTTGGCCGAACTGAAGTGTTTGTTTTTAACTTGAGTTCATGTGGAGCATAACAGCTTTTCGTTACACAGAGAATTCATACGATTCGAATGTGTCTTAAAAGGAATTTTTGAAAAGTCACGCCCTGTATACACTCTCGTTGTATTGAGGGCTCTTTTGCCATGCACTATTTAACGGCAAAGTAATCATGATTCTTACGATGATTCGGAAAGACATTCTCTTGGACACACGGAAAAAATGTCGATTTAAGCAGCCGTGACAGAATATAGAAATCATAAGTTTTTTTAGCAGTACGTCGGCCTTTGTAAGGGTTTAGATTTAAGCAGCCGTAACAGAATATAGAACCCATAAGTTTTTTAGCAGTACGTCGGCCTTTTTTAGGGCTTATTGTTTTAAAACTCGTTTAAAGCGTTTTTCTGTATACATCATTGGAAGATTTAAGAAGGCCATTTCGTATTGAGCCTCAAACCGTACGCTCTTTTTCCGTTCTGCAGCACAATGTCGCGCAAAATGCGAAATATTGTAATTCAGTTTTTGGAGTGAATTTATGAAAAGGGTGGGCAAAATTTAACTAATTTTTTTACAATTTTACAAAAAATCCTAAGTGTAAACTTAAAGGGATTGACAATTTCTGACGCAAACATTCGTCTGTCACCTGACTTAAAAAAACTTTCAATAAATACCATTTTTCATTTACACAACCTCCTCAAAACTCAAACATTCGTCCTCAATTTAAACTGCGAAACTGAATGATAGTTTTATACTTAAACTTAAATAAATTAGTTGACGACTAAAGCTAGGGAAATTAAATGACGCTCTCATGATAGAAGTATTAACAAATAAAATAGTAACAATTATATTTAAAAATATAAAGCGATCTCTGTAAATAAATGAAAATGAAGATAACTTAATCACCTAAATGTAGTCAATAAACGTGCATACTTAATACATAATGCTAAATACTGAAACAATTTATTGTAGATGTCATAAATGTATATGGTACGGTTGTAATTGCAAAGAAAAAAAAATCGAATCGGAAATAAACTATACGTAAGAATTTTTATGGCTTAAAAAAATATATGAAATATACAAAAAATAAATCCATAAAAATGCATAGATGTATAAAATAGAAGCTGGAACAAGTAAAAACAACTATCACTATCATCCGCACAAGTAAATGAATGATACAAAAAAATATTTGTAAATGCTCGACTCATTGAAACTTACATGTGTTGAAATATGAACTTTATAATTTATGTGAACTACAGGTAAGAATAAAAAAGGAAAAACAAAAGCAAACATGGAAAACAATTAGTAGAAACCAATCCGAACCACAAAGTGAATTATAATTCATACATACCGAAAGCTTATTGTAGATACGTACACAACATTCTATGTTATGGATATGGAACACAGAGAAACTTGAGGGCAATTTTAACTTTTTGGTAATATACTTATTAAACACACAGTTTGTACACTTTAACATTTAATTTTCGGCGGTTACTGTACAATGGTGGAAATGCAGAAATAATTAGGAATATGACTTCACATTTAAATGAGAACTTTTCAAATTTTGATAAACTGCGGCTTGTTTGCATGTTTATTGTTTATATCCTGCTTCATCTTATGTATCATTATTATGTTTCTCTCGGGTGTAGAGGATTACTACTGCCATATATCCGCGAAAGGACATTTTACTGACATTTGCATTGGTATCTGTCATTTGCTGTCAATGGCCACTTGCCACAGCAGCTTTGGGAATCGCCATTTAAGCGAAATAAACGGAACCATAATGGCAGGGATTTTACACTAACATCATTGAATGGAAAAAAAAAAATGAATTAATGTTCCAATTTACATGACTATCAAAGCATGTTTTTAGCCATCAGAGTACGACTGCCCATGGCGTTTCTAAGTTCAAAAAATCACGTAGTTGCGCTTGAGAATCCGTGACGAAACAATGTGTGGCCTGGAGATCTCTCGATTTCCTTTTTGGCTTCAAACACTCTAGTTATGAGTGATGATGTTATATAATATTATAATGCTTCGTCAGTTTGTCCATATCGTGCATCAGTTAAGCTTCCCAAAATATTGGAAACTCAGTAACTCTTAACTGTTAAGTTTGATGACATTCTGATCATCTTGTCATTTTTATCTTTTGCTTATTAATGGTCGCTCTTCTCATTGTAGGTGTGTCCCAGTACTTTTGTACTAAATTCTGAAGTCTGTCGTGTGTTAGAAGCGGGATAAAGCTCTCTCAGAAAAAGGCAAAGTACGGGAACACATCAAAACCAAATGTGTAAAATATGTCATTAAGAAATGTCAAATTTACTTTTTCGATACGGAAAACAAAAACAACGACGAAATTTGAGACACACACACAGAGATAATGAGTCAATGTTCACTTATCTCTGTACGCGCGCCAATTAATTTGACAGAAAACCAACAACCACAAAAATTTCTTGTGTTAAAACGGGCAGGGTGGAGAAATATTTTACTATCTCAGCTCATTTGACGTAAAACGCTTTTTTTCGTTATACGCAAACGGATATTGTGTTGTTTTTTTAGGTACGGGGACAAACCTGTTATATCACAATACATGTCATTTTGTAAACTGTAACTGTTGTCAACTTTGCATTATTTACCGAAGTCTAAATCGGTAAATTCCAACATATTTTTTCTGCCCAAAAGGCAGTGAAGATTGGCACATGAGATAATAGTGGCTTCGTCCAATATTCCAAAAAGATACAGAACCATTGTACGTATCCCTGTTACCTGAAATGCTTACTAAAACTTTATTCCAAAATGTCCCAAACACTGAATAAGCAAAAATCCCAAAATCGTACAAAGAAAAAAATCTGGAAAAAATTAATATGGTAGAAGATTCTTCAAACCCTCTCAAAAAATACATATTCTCCTGAAATAATTCCGAGTTTAGTTTTGTGGTTAAAATTATTAAAAAAAAACTGATTTTTGAAAGTTATGGCATTCCCAAAAGTTGCTCCTTTAGGATTTTACCACTAATCTCGAAGAACGTTTTGAAAAGTAAACTTTCAACGAATTCCTCTTTCTTAATTTAGAGGCTATGTTTACCCATACTATTCTGGTATGGAAAGCACACGACAAATTCAATCAAAATTCTGGTAATTCGCAATTAAGCAGCTTTTCAACAGTCATATTATACCTTCACTAAGATTTGTGTTATTAATGTTTCCTCATGTGTTTTATTCATTCGAAGCTAAGACGTACTTTGCTCAAAGGTCCCTTAGTAAGCATGCATTTTACTACTTGTTTATATGAAATTTGTTGAATAATAAGGATCATATATCCGAAAAGGACTGGAAACTTCCGTGCTATAAACTGATTTCGGTGGTATCTGCAATTCCTTGACGTGTGCCAGCTTAATTAAGAAACACTTTTAAGCCAAGAGGAAAGAGTGATTTTGGCTAAAGTAATTGCGTTCAATTGCTTATGGAATACATATAAAAAACAAAGTGTAATGATGACAAAATTGTCCGGAAGTACTCCTCTCAATTTGTTTTAAATTTAAATTTTGATAAAAAGAAACACAGTAGTGTGGCGAATTTTTCCTGATTTTACTTATAATAACATGAATATTTATAATGCTTTAAGTGCAGTCCGGGACCCAAGGAGTTTTTAAATGCACTTCCAAGAACTCATTGAAACTCTCGTGTTAACGAAAATAAACAGAATTGTTGCCAGTTTACGCAGCTAAATGTCGAACGCTGAGTTTCTCAGTGGCTTATGATTTATTCAGCAGTGTATTTTTTCCAACGAAAATGTGTTTATATGTATAATCATTTTCAATGACACCACAAAGCATTGGCGCAGTTCTCAGAGACCAGCAGCGTCAAACAATTTCACCCAAATGTTTAAATACATTCCTTCATGTTATTTATTTTCGTACTGTGTTTGTTGAATTGCCCTTTATGTGACTCCAACAGAAATGAAAAAAAATTAAGTGGCATTCAGCGACTAAAGATTCAACCACTATAATCAAAAATACTCGATTGCACATACGTAGTCATAAACCTCACTATTTTCAATTTGTATTTGAAGACTCAAAAATGCCATAGATGTATGTATAATTAGTCACCAGCTAAATAGAAGGTTTAGGACGAGTATCCGTGTGTACTAACAAATTTTTGACATATTCATTGTAAAAAAATTCAAGTATAGCAAACATTTTATATAAATTAAAAAAAATCAAAGATGTATATTAAAAATGAAGCCATTATTTGAAACTCTTACATCCGAAAATACATAACATGTGAAATCATAAAAATACATACCGTTAAGAGTCATCCATCCTTTCCCAAAGAAAAACAAAGAGAATCAATCGATATTAAAATGTATAAGTATAAATAAGTCCATATGTACTTTTGCATGAAATAAATAAGGAATGTGAATTGTGTAGAATCATATCATTAACCTTAGTTTTATACCAGTTTGAGTTCGAGGCATTTACTTGATTTATTGCCTACGTATGCTATACTTTAAGATTCCGAAGAGAAAACAAAAATGTATTGATTTATTTATTTTTTTTTCAACAAAGGAATCAGTGTACGAATAGACTACTCAGTAAAAACAACATAAATGATAGTTTTAAAGTGAAAAATAAATATTATTTTTAACTATCGCAATGTTATATATAAAAGTTGACTAACTGTAGATACATACTTAGAAACAAATAAATAAGTGATAAATTTTCAAAAAAATAAATCGGACTTTTTACTGATGTTCTTGTTTATGTCTGCATTCTGAGATTGAAATTTGAAATATGCCCTCTCTCGAAACAGCCACCTTACAACATACAACGGATTGATCGCACCTATTTTGTGGCTTGACGTAGGAGCTTTGAAAATATTGAATTTTAAAAGCACTTGCATGAGAAAAAAAAACTGTTTTTAATGTATTGCATTTGGAGGCGAAAATCCAACGACGTACTTTATAAGATATAAACGACATGTGCCTAATAAGGCTTCTACAGATTCGACGCTTTAGTTAACTGGGTTACATACAGCGTAAGGAACACAAATGTCCCTCCAAAGAATTTATCTTGTTTAAACAATTGTCTCCTGCGAGCGGGTGAAGCTAGAGCGCTCTGTTGGTTGAGGCCCAGGTATATTTCTGACTGTTGTGAGACGAGAAGAGGAAGGTAACGTAGTGTAAGGAGGGAGGCTACGACAGGGGAAAAACAAAGTATATTTTTAGCATTCGACCTCACTCCTTTGGCGTCTCCATGGTGTGGTACATTGCCGTAGATCACACCAGTTCTGGGAAGAGTACCGCGCAAAAAATTAAAGGATATTAACCGTATAGTGAGCGATTCTCGTGCCCAAGCTTCAGTTAAAAAATTGTGTAACAAGATTTAAAGTGGTCTCATCTCGATTTTTGGTGCGTCACACCCATGTACTTCGCATAAAAAATAATGTGTAAGCAGCGTTGTGAGCGATGGGCGTAGAGTTTGCTCACAATACAAGCGCAACTATACAACAAGAGTTTGACGTTACTTAAGCGCTGCCCGAAGAAATTTTTGCCTCGTTGTGCAGACGCTGACAAAACATACATTCACTGGAACATGTCATTCACTGAAACGGGATAGTATACTTCATCCAGCTAACATGATGCGAATTAGACCAGGATTTCTATCGAAAATGCCTTTTTTTATGATTTACAATGTATGCCCTCCATTGACCACCTGTATGAGGGAACATGGCCACAATGCTGTGAAATTACAGTGCAAAAATACATTTCACTTACGGCAATTACTGTGCAAAAATGCACTACGTATATGGAGCAATTAAACGTGAATATCATGTTTCTGTTCATGACGTGAACATAAATTACAATAAAAATACGTTAAAAAATTGTAAATAGTTTATATTCTTACTTATCGAACAATGTTCTTCATGAGTGTAATCCAATTATCTAACGAGCGAGACAGATATGTATTTAAAACAGCTCTAGTGCTTTGCAATAGGCTTCTTAATTGTCTCAATGTCTAAATGCGTTTAAAAACATGGTGTTGCGACAGCTCCGTTTCTTGAAATAACGTACTCGCCAAACTTTAATAATAATAATAATAATTGTTGGCGCTACAGTCCAAAGGGGGACCAGGGCCTAGCTTGCTCATCAACTACTCGTGTTGTGCGCGCTACTGTTTTCTCACGAGTAGAAGGGACCTACAGTTTTTTGCCGACTCCGAAGGGCGAGATTTGAGAAGCTCTCTTAGACAGTTATTACTCTTTGAGTGTTGTCAGCAACTCGAAAGAGGTGGTGCCGTTAAATTCGAAAAATTGGTGTTGAGCTGGGAGTCGAACCTAGACCCTTCGGCGTGTGAGCGTCGCACTCTACCCACTCGGCCACGGCGACCACAAAAACGTTGTTGGATTACAACATATGCTGCGTGGCATGTGGCACTGTGCTGTTTAAATCACATATTAACGCAATGCAGTTGGGACCAAAATTAATGCGACAGATATTCCCATATACAGTTACGTTTCCAACGACAATTCCTGTACTAATACGCATAAATGACTTAAACATGTTGTTTAACTTTGTTCATAAGGTAGACATGTCTCCTTTCCGTGCCAATCAAAAGGGCGTCTATATTTAAAACCCTGTACTTTGTTGTTTCTTAAAAAAAAAATATATCAAAACCGCTATATGTTTCAAACCGGTTATACAAAAGCTATGGTGTAGTGACTCTTCATATTAAGATAGTCACCTGCAAAAAGTTTCAACACACAACAACTCAATGATGTAGTCGTGTTAAGATAATATGTTTTATTTTCGTTAATAATAAATTACAACAATTATTGTAAATATCTCAGAGAAAGAACGTTTCGAGGACTTAGCTTAAGATGAACGCGATACCCAAGTCATTAGTATTGTACTCAAAAATAATTAAACTACAACAATAACCGAACGATATAAATTGATATCGATTGATAATTCTTTCTCATAAGCATTACAGATCCGGGGATATAAATATAATTACTTAATTTAATTCTTACTATTGTTATTTGCAATAACAAAAAAATGCAATAAATATGTATTTAATGGCAATTACAGTTAATGTATGTATAACAAAATGTGTCTCAGTGCTTTTCCATAACTACAATTAATTCAGTTTTCTTTTCCTTTTAATAAATGAAATTCAACATTCGTTGTACGTATTTATTTTCATTTTCACGTATAAATAACCTAAGTTTGTAAAAGGAAACAACTCACAACAGGTGCATTACAGTATGACTCATCTTTTCATGTTATTGTAATTTTTTCTCAAGATTACTCCTAAACATTTGTGGATTTTCTGCACATCTAAATGTCTTTTTTTTATTTAATTGCTGCCCAAAATTACAAGAAAAGAGGCAGCTATGAGATGATTGATGACTATTTTACTTTACGTTTCTATGTTCTGATATCAAATGCTAAGTTAGCGAGTATATAACAAGAGACGGACATTTGCTTGTTGTTTTAAGGTAGATTGTTATTATTTCCACATTGCTTGGTACGTTAACGTTAAACGTTTATATGTAGTAAAGGCGAACAACAGATTTTGTGATGAGTGTATCTCGATCATAGAAGCTGGTTTCAATGGTAACATTTCCGCTGTAAATAAAAATAAGTCAAATGTAAGATTATAGCATACGAAATTTTTCTGTACGTCAAAAACTCAACCTTACCTACAACATAGCAAGTAACAACAAAAACAAGCATTTCAAGTACAATGGTTCAATAATTAATAAATCAAAAGCACCCGTTCGCAAAAATTGACAGCGTTCCTAAGAATGGGCAGCAATGTCTGTGTATTTTATTCAACTAATTTAAAGCAGATCTGAGCGAATAAAACAAAAGTCCCAAATCCTTTGACGGATTGCTGTTATGAGCCATTGAAATATAATCGGCAATCCATCTTTCGTTCCATATAAGTATTTCAGTTATACCTTTAACAGTTTCAATGCAGGCAGTATTTTATAATAAATTGCCACTGATATAGAATATGTACTTGGAAAAAGCTCCTGACAAATCCTAGATTTGCATTGACCAAACGTGGCAGCTGGGACAAACAAGATCTTATTCCGTTGCTTATAAATTAAATTTAATTCATAACACAATAAAACTATTAATTCGCAGATTTGGATTATATACTAAACCTTACCACCAACTATAACATTATTCAAGAATAATTGTCCTACCAGCATTAAATCACTGTATTTAGATACTCCTATTCACTGTACTAGCCACAAGTTGATAGCATATGAATGAAGGTTCCAAGAGGCACTTCCGGAACGCTCGTTTGGACGTTGTTACCCAAAGCAAACATCGTAGTATGCAACCATTTCATGGTGCTGCTTCATTTAAATACTCATAAAGATATTTTTAGAAACATGACTTTGACAATGACAATTTGGGTTTGAGCACATGGTAAACCAAAGCAACGATAAGATGACATTGTCTCTTATTATTGAATTAAATGTGTTGAAGCGAAATAAAGCCCAACGAATTCACAGAGAATCTGAAAATTGAAGTAATGTTTTGCTTACTCTATGATATGATATACACCCTTGAAAAAGCAAGCCCTTCATGTAAGATTAGAGTAAGCTCTTACATTGTCCTTGTTAGTAAAATAATTAAAAAATAGTCTTTATTTTATCAAATTTAAACCAAAAACAAAAAAAACTTTGTACATTAACTAAAATCTAGGGATTGTGAAAACAAGTAGAACCTTCAGCCTTGATTTGATCACTGGGATATTTTTCGTAATTTACAAGACGAATACAAGGTGAAGAGCTTTGATTTGAAAAAAAAAACTTAAGACAGAGATAAAAAATTGAGGACGGGGCATAATCATTTGCTACTGACATCACTTTCCGCTTTCTGACGTAATAGATGTAGTCTTGCTAGAAGGAAGCAGAAGAAGACGAAAGAGAGAAAGATGGACAGTGGTGGAAAAATCGAAAACTTGAAGTTTGCATAAGACTTCGCATGGTCAGGTCATTATGTTGTATGCCAAGCAGAAAGGTGTCTACTTTGGGGCCACTAATTCGAAACTGTACAGTGCAGACTCTATTATTCTCTCATCTATTCATCCCATTCTCATCTATTATCCCGACGTATATGATTTCTACAGTGTTTTAGATGACGGTTCAGACTACAGAGAACTATTGCATATTTAAACAAATAAAGCCTTTAATTTTCTTGTATCAATTCAAAATAAGAAAGAGCTCTGCTAAGAATCGAAGGGGAAAAGGAGAAAAGTAGAAAGCTTAGTGTTCTTGTCTAAGTCTTCGCCCAAGATCTTGTTTAAGAAGCTCTCCATTATTTTGCTCGATCTTTTGTCTAACTTATACCTAAGTCCTTTTTCCTTGTCATAGCTATATTAAGCCTAAAACAATTGCACAACGTCTTCGGCTTTACTGCCCGACTCTTATCTATATTTGTTGAAACCATTGTTCCACTTTAAGTTAAGTGCCTAGGTCATTTAAATAAAAAAAAGTGATAGAATGCTGGAAATTAACTCGCACATTTTTATACTATCTGTGTTTCCTGTATATTCAACCAACTGTTGTTCATTTAATTTACCGGTTTACAAATATTTATTTATATATTAACGCCACCGACTCACGCACCATTCTTTAAGACAAGCCACCTGAAAATAGTTTTCCTTTTTTCTTTTGAAATCAATGAGACACCCACAAGTGCTCCTAAATGCTCATCACACCATCTAAATGCTTGGTAAATAGTCACTTGCAATTAACCTGTTCCAGTCGAGTCGTATATACTGGGCAATTGCCAGTAAAGCTACACGACCGTCATAAATAATCGCCGTTCAGCTCACGTTGAGCTCTTCTACCAACAGCGGTGCATGCGATAAATATTCCCACTAACAACGACATTTCTCACGAAACAACACAGACAGAAATGTTTCCAAAAATAAGCAGTCAAACCAGCACACCAGCACACCATCAAACTGCATTCACTGCTAAAAGCTTTGTCTCATGACTCAACGTAATTACTTCGAAGAACAGTTTTGGAAATTAATACTACTGAAATAGTAGACTCACTCTTAACCTTAATCACTTTTTGCAGTCCATGGCAACGGATATACGCATTGGCTCGCGCGTTTCTGCTTTTTGGCCACAACACCGATCCCCCGCCCCAACTATTTCTTGAACTATACTACACCCACTCACTTCAAAACTTTAGCTGGCATCATTTGTGATTCAGGGGCAGCTTCAATCGTTGATTGCCAAGTATTGGTTGTGTTTGGTCCAACCCATCCCATCTCGAAGAACCACTCCTCCATGATACGTCCTTTGAAAAGCACCTTTTGATCCAGGCGAAAGTTCTCCATTGATTCGATGGTGCTGAAATTGATTTCTCTTGACACCGCTCGTAAATCCAATATCTTCACCGGCACTTTCGCTTCATGTTCAACATCTGGTGATGAAAAGTCCTTGTTCTCTTGCCAAATGATAAGACCAGTATCTGCATCGCGAAGAATCATGTAGTTACTGTAAACAAGTTTGTTTTCAGTTGGATTATTTGTTTTTTCCTTTAATATGTGGCTACTTACATCTGAAAACCTTTTTGGATTTTCGCTCCCGCGCTGATTTCTTCTGATCCCATTTTTTTTATAACAGACGGCTTTAAATTGTTTTCCTTCCCGTGGGAAATCGACTAATGTTTAATATATAAGCCAATATTTTCACTAAGTATTTTATTTGTTCCTCTAGTCAACTCTCTTCGTTCCGGTTGGACATGCAGAAATTTACAGAACCTACCTATTTCCAAAAGAAAAACAAATACAAATCAATGAAAAAAGTAGCAAGTGTCAATTGGAAATTTTCCCTCAGGTGATTGCAGCGCCACATATTGGTGAATAGTGCATGGTGAATACGGATTGTGTCCTTATTGTACGATTATTTGGCGAAACCAATTGTTAGCAAATTTGTATCTTGCGAACCCATTTCGTCAATAAATTAGTGCATTTCTACCATCAACTTATGCATTGCTTACCTCGAACTAATTTACGATTCCTGACTTCTCTGTGAATATTATTGTGGTAAACTTTTGGGCTCAAAGAAGTGAATTTGAAGCACAAAACGAACAATCCCATGTCTCAGACAGCTGATTATTTTGACAGTTCCTATTGCCTTCCGCCCCCATGAAAAGGAAAATTTGATACTTGCTGTCAGTAGAAAGGAAAAATCCCATCTTTTGTTAGTTCCAATTGCTCTTAAAATATTTCTATATCATTTCCAAAAAATTTTTAGCGACAATAGCCTGCAATAAATGAAATTCAAAATTCACCATTCTTATCACTTCCGGCGCGTAATAACTCAGACATAAATTCCGAGTGTGTGTTTGCGCATTTAGTTGTCCTTTTGCAATGGAAATTGTCATCTACCTGAAAGAGTGGAGGAAATAATATTACATTGGTCGCTGAGCAGAATATTGTGACAAGACCATGGAGTCAAATCGAAACTTATCAAATGGACTACAAGGTGAATCAGAATTCCTTTACTTGTATAAAATCCCATAACAGATACATCCTTTTCATATTTGTTTCAGGACCAAGATCGGGGGATGAACCAAGTAAGGAACAAGTTATTGAAACAAAGGAAACACCTCCCTTAACAACAGTGATTTCAACTCTAGAAAATGAAAACGAATCGAGGTAAATGTCTATGTAAAGCTCACGATAAGAACGGACCACAATTATTATTAGATAAGAAACTTGTGTGAAATCTATGCAAACTGAAGAATGTGTCGCTGGCTGGGGATTAACTTTTCGACTCATTCTATTCAGTGATTACTGTCGAATACTAAGTGCTGTTCTTGGGTCATTTTTACGCCACCAGGGAGCACAGAATTTGCATTACACCGAGCACTCATGTAGGGCAGTGCGCAACTTTTGTAGAAAGAAACTCTTGCGTACTCTTGTCTGGCGGTGTGCATCATGAATAGTTAAGCTTATCAGCGCCAGAAGAGAACATCATAACAAACAGAGTTGTTAATTCTTTGTTTTGAGTTGAAAAGTGTCGGGTGAAAAATTATAAGCCGGTCAATATAATAAACGTGATCTGTGCTGGTTGAGAATATTGACAAGAATGGATGTGTAAGTCTGTTCGCAATAATTAATTACACGAAATGTTTACTGATGACGAATCACACAAAGTTCATTGAACGGCGTGATTTATTTTTGTTTGTATTCGTCACGTACAATAGATAAATGTATAGCTTCTGAAATGACCTTGACGAGCTAAACGCTTATATTGGCGCTAGAATAATTCTGATGCGCAGGCAACATTACTTCAACGAAACTTATGTCATCACGGATGGAAAACTGTGCTGTGAGAGGATTGGTTGATCGATATCTACTTAATTAAGTAAAACGATTGCTGCACTTGTTTTGTGAATTTCTCTTAAGTGTTGTTTTTTTCTTCTTGTAACTTGATTCATTGACCAATTAGGGGTATTTTATTACGGGATTTTCCAGAAATTTACGAACTTCTGATTATTGGCATAAAATAGTACACACAATAAACACAATCTGCAGACATATGCGATGTCGTGGCTCTTTGGAGCTGTGTGAAGTGACAACCCAAATTCTTGGTATTAAATACCTCAACTGTCGTTTGTTTAATCTTCATAAAAAGTTTTAGGTCGAAATAAAATCTATTTTTACTATTTTCTTACTTCTCTACTTTTTCCTGTAAATATTCGAAAATATGAATCTTTTTAAGGAAAGAGATGATATATTACATTCCTTTTTTAAAAACAGCAAAATTGCATCCGCCTCCAGAGATTTAGGTTTAATGCCTTAATGAGCGAACGGATGTACCAATAGATGTGCGAAATGAAGTGAGACTGACGAGCAGCTTTATGTAGTCCAATATATAAACTCGTTATGGGACGAAAAAACAAATTCATTGATATGATGTCTAACAAAGGAAAACATCATCATAAAAAAATATACATTTATAATCATTGTGTATAACAACGAGTTATTGGGAGCCTGTAGCAAGAGTGTCCGTTTAACACTTACAAGGGTTGTGGAGCACAGTTCACTTAGAAACTGGAGAAAACAAAAATAGAACCTAGGCAACTATTTTCCCATTCGTCTAAATTACCTCAATTATACTTATTCCACAGATTTGTTGAAATTTCTCATCGGCCCTTGTTATAGGCTCATTCCAATTAAAATGTTGGTGGTAACGCAATGCCCCACAAATGGGTGGGTGTACACCGCAAAAAAACCCCTGTCTCCCCACCTTCTTCGGAAATATAATATATAGATCCTCCAATAGTTTACTCTAGTTTGATATAAAGTAAAAATTTGTAACTTTGGTGTTATGTGATCAGACAAACAAAATTCAGTTAAATGAATATTTGGTAAAGGAATTTCCCCTTTTCATGATTGTGTAGTTTCTATTTCAGTAAAAAAAGCTTTTATATTTCTGAAGAGGTTAACAAAGCAACTGATCACTGCACTTATTCATCTACAAATTTTAAAGAAATTACAAATGACGACTACTTCTTTACTCTGGAAGGTTATCTTATTGACTTACATTTAAAGGTTGTTGGACTTAATCTGTGTTATCCATAAACATGTCATAGAAAATTGAATGTTGTATTCATAGACACTTGATAAGATGCCTGTCGCCATACAGCTCATCTAGTTTATCGCCGTAACTGAAAAAGCAATAAGATTAATATTATTAATTTTTAAATTTTCAGTGGATTTTACTGTTACACAAATGTGTTTACTTTTATTTGAAAGCTCTTCATTAGGGTATTCTTCTTCTTCATGTAGTCTTTACAGGAAACATAAGTTACACATTGTTTATTTAAAATCTAAGAAGCGGCAAACATCAGCAAAAGCTTTAAACAATTCTTGAGTACTACCGATTCGTATCTATTTCCTGTGAGTGGTAATAAGCTAATAAATATATGCACTCAACACATAATTACACTTATCTCCAAAAACAGAAAAAACAAATCTTACCATAATTTAATTGTGTTTTTAAATTTTTCCAAGTGTACATTCTCGATATCGGTATATACCCTTTATCAATATCGGATCGAAAGCGCTTTTAATGACCTAAATAACGTTTCCAGAGTAGTAGTGCGCGTATACCGTAAGCTGTCCAACAGCATTGCCTAGTTTTTCATAAGCTCTTGTTTGCAACGGTCCGGTTTTTTCATAGATGAAGGAGAACCTACAATTTTATGTTCTGAATACAAAAATTGGTTTGTCGAAAATACTATATATATAATATATATAATATAATATAAGTATTTTTTCGTATTGTCAGCAGTTAAAGAGAGATGAAACCGTAAAAGTATTAAGAGTTGTGGAACTGGATACTCGACCGGAAGAACCCAGCACAGCTACCATAAAAAATAATAATAAATAATTTTGGCCTAAAGTTGTGTTCCGATGTTGCGCTTTTATATGCAGAAGAGTTCCAAAAAGTCTCATGGCCTGCATTGATTCTATACCAAACAAAAGTTATACAGAAAAGTTGCTGAATTTTTACTTCCCATCCATTTGTACAAAATTTGCTAACGTACATAACAATAACGGACTTTATTTTTGCAATAAACTTACAAGGTATATGTAAAACAAATGGCAAACTTGTATAGCAAACAAATGTGGCATCACGACTACTCATGAGTAACAGTGCTAAATGTTGGCATTCAAAGATGCGTACAGCTCACGCAACTTTTGCGGCTGCTATAAAAGCCGCGCCCTGCTCTACATTTGTCAATTAAAATTACCTTTACATACCTTTTTCTAAAGTTTTTAAAGTATTAACCTGGGGTCCAATCACGGATGACCATTATCGTGCGACGATATCGTTGAAACGATAGTTTTACATCGCAAAAGCAAAAAAGACGATATCGACAAAACGATATCGTTTTGGATACTTCTAAAACTGTCAATCGCTATCGTCCTACCGATCAGCTTTTGACTAAAGCTATTTCGCTCTCGTTTTGCATTTCGCTGGCATACAAGTAATAAAAAAAGTAATTACAAAATATTTAGGTACGTTTTGTAAATCCAAAACTATTTACCTCATACACTTTATGAACTCCACACAATCGTGAGCAGTCCTTCATTCATTCGTAATGTGTATACACAACAAAATCAATAACGACTGCTCTGATAGCAATTGTGACAAAAGATATGTGGCGTTCAGTAGCACTCAAACTGTGTACAAATACGATAGTGGTTGGGTTACGTGATGCAAATTATCGACGATATCGTGGATCGTCCGGACAATAGTCGTTTGAAAAGTTACATGATTACAGACCTGATTGAGCGATACAGTTAAATAGAAAAACGTTATAAAGTTACGCGTTGTAGTCACTTGTAGGTCTGCCAGTCAAAATCAATCAATCGCGACATTAGATGGTGGAGGCTAGGATAGTCTAACACAAATCGATTATGAGGCGCTTCATGTAAAAACCAACTCGGATTGGCGAAGTTCGGGAAGTCCTTTTAAATAACAGATTACACTCGAATTCAAGGGAACTATTTATTTAAAATGAATTGGTTGGACACATGCATTGACCAAATCTTCACACTACAGAGAGAAACAATGAGGTGCAACTTGACACCCTCCACCAATTTGTTCAGCGTCCGTAGAGACGAGCTGTACAGTATCATGACAAGTTTTGACGTTCCTGCTGAAATCAGGGGTCTAATCACCGATGACGACTATCGTGCGACGATATCGTTGAGAGTTTTACATCGCGTAAGCAAAAAAAACGATATCGACAAAACGATATTTCATCATTTTGGTTGCTTCATGTACTCTCAAAACTGCCTATCGCTATCGTCCTGACGACCGGTTTTTGACGATAGCTATTTCACTATCGTTTTGCATTGGGCTGGCATGAAAGTGGTTAAAATTTGAAGAAAAAAGTAAGAAAAAAATGTAATCAGTAATTACAAAATGTTTTGGATTAATCCTCAGTTTAGGGAAATATGAATGTACATTCAACATTATTTATTAAAATTTAAATTTTAAAATTTAAAATATTTAAAAAAAAATATTCTTTGAAATAAAACTTCATACATTTTATGAGCTCCACTCGAACAGCCTTTCGTTCATTCGTAATGTGTACTCACACAACAAAACAATGAGAACTATCACTCAGTCGTTATTCACTGTTTTGTTGTGTGTGTACAATTATGACAACAGATAGTTACGGTCAGTAGCGCTCAATCTGTGTACAAAATAGACCGTGGAAGAGACGATAGTGGCTGGGTTATGTGATGCAATTATCGACGATATCATTTTGGTATATCATCAGGACGATAGTCGTTTGAAAAGTTACGTGATTTCAGCTCAGGTTATGCAGGACGGTCATGGAGAGCATTTGCATCTGATTTCTTAAATATCACACATGGGAAACTAAGATGTCAACAGCGCTTGCTTACACAAATGACTTAAATGATTCTAGGTGAATAAGGGTAACCAAAAATATAACGCCATAACGAAAGAACGCACACCATTGGTAATAAAAGGTTTAATAATCGGTTTGAAAGGTTTGATCTTTTTACACGCTTGCGTTTATGACAATTCACACGCACACGGGACTTAAAAAAAGTCGATTCCGATTTGAACGTGCTCAAAAGAAATGGTGCACACAAGTGGAGAAGATTCCCAATCGACTTGGTGCCAACAAGTGACGGCAGCTGGCGAGTGATCGTTTTGGATTGAAGATTATTGTTTTCTAACAAAGGACGACATTTTTGAAAAGTTCCATGCAGATGGAGAATGAACAACCAACTTGACGAGTTTGATAAGGAACCTGTAGGATAGAGAACGAGGGAGTAAAGTTAATGCGGCCTAAAGACGAAAGGATTATTGTTCATATACCATGTTGAGTAACCCATTTTTCCCACTCCTTCATAAGCAGTCATCACCCAATGATGGACAATGACGTCAATAATACTCTTAAATACGCATTCTGTGTGACTGCGTTTTAAATGGTGATGTAAAAAAAAACTGAAAGTTCCGGGTTCATTTCTTAACTGTCCAAATTTACCATACTTACATCTTAAATTTCACATTCGTATCTCAACTCTAAAGTTCCTTAACTTGTGAGGAAACGATTTGACAGAATAAAGTGTGCAATAAAACGTTAAGCACAGCTATATGTCTGTTGTAATGTAATATGCCGCTCGAAGTAGTAATGCCTGCCATAAAGTTGTCTCTTACTTACTTACACCTTCATACGTTAGGCTTTAGTTTCAAATTCACTAATCAAATCAAAAAAAAACTATGAAGTAAGCGATTTAAAATCGCTCAAGGAAGCGTTTGTTGTACTCTTAATTTATTGCACAAGTGCCCAAGCACTACTTAATCTACACTTCTACACCATCAATTTCAATAATCAGCTCAGGAATTGTTGCCGAGGGCCAAAGTTTAGTTATCGCTGCCATCCAAATGACATGGTCAAACTTATTACTCTTGATATTAAAGCAGATTACGACTAATTACAAAAATATGTATTAACGTTGTAATGTCGTCGGATTAAACAAACATAATTGCATCCAACACTTAGGCGAATGAAAATCCTTTTCTAAAAATAGACCACCCGCCCACGACTTACAATGTTTACCTTTCGCATACAACGCAGCCAAGCAGTCAAGTTGTATGACGGAATGATTCAACGTCGCCCGGTACATTGTACCCAACATAGATATACAGCCGAGCATTTGTTTACAGATTTGATTCGCGATTGTGCTACGTCACTGACTGCTAAACTACCCCCGTATGAGCTTTATCTACACGAAGCAGATAATATTCGTTTCACCCACTTCATAAAGCTTTCGAATACCAGTCCGCGACGTCATCACATGCGATGCAAAACAACTGTTGAACTCCAAACGTGTTCAGCAGGAGAGCTTGTCGTCAGTAGCACTTCGGGCTCCGGTTGGTTAAGCAGCTGTCCAGTTTGCGGACATTTTCATTACCGCCTAAGTGGCCTGCGTGGTTGTTTATCTTTCGTCAAATCTACTTGATATGTATCATAACGAAAGTGCAATTGATATAAAATATTGGTGGCTAATAAATGTGAAATTCCTTAATAACTGTGATTAATGCGCATATTTGTTGTTTAATATAAGCGAATAATGACGTCGCTGCGAAAAAATAAAAATGCTGGTTACGTCCTGCTGAACAACAGAGATGAAGATCATGTCTATGCATCGGGAAATAGCGGTTCTAATGGAATCAGGTAACGCCGTCATTAATTATTTCCGATCTAGTTGTATAATCGATCTGCCGAACTCGTTAGTTGGTATAGTTCCAACTAGAATTCAGGTTAGGAAAGTTTTTCTCCTATAAAATGCTGTTTACGTCTCTCAATTTATTGACATATGTATTGTTACTAAATGATAAGACTAATATTAGCTTGAGTCTTAACTTTAATGATTTCCTGCATGCAACTGTCGTGTATTTTGAGCTCACTCCCCGTTGTCATTAAACTGAAATACAAGCTAGATTGATAATTTTGTGATAAAAATTATTGTCTCTTATTAGTTTACTGCTTTGGCCGGATTTGCAGTCGCCTTATAAATCTGTTTACTTGTTTATCCTTGGAAACGTTTAATTTAAAGAGCAATGTGGTGAAATTATTGTAACCTTCACATGCGACTTAATTAAACATAAATTAACTTTTCAAACATTTTATAAGTAAATAGGATAGTTTCTAATTGCTTACGGAGTTAGGCAATAGCTTTTTCAGCAGCTGCGAATGTTGTGCGTTTTATTATTTAAAACTTTAGTCGGTTTTGCACGACGATTTTAGTATATTTTGATTCTTGTCAGCATCATGAAAGCGCTGGTGTTATGAAATGGACATATCTACGAATCCTACTTTGTGCCATTGGTACAAGGTACTATCACAAATTTGTTGACTGATGAGTTCCTTTTATGCCTGCAACATCTGTAGAAGGTCATGTGCTTGCTGCTAATGGAAGAATGTGTCATTAGCACTCACATATTTATACTGAGTGGTGACTTAGTTCCTTTTATATGCAGTTTACTTTAACAGGGCTCTCTGTGTTTAAACTATTTTCATATTTCCCATCGATGTTCCATCTCTAATATTGCATTGTGTTCTCTCCGGCTTATTATGTGTTTTTCTTAGGGTCTTTGATTAGGTTTTCTCTCAAGATTGATCAAAATGTGAATCCCTACTCTAATTGCCAAAGGTTTCTTCGTGTTCAGGTACCCCTGAACATCTGGTTGCTACATCGTTCCACCTGCATGCTTCGATAGTCTGATTTTTAAAGCTCACTCGATCATCAAAGTAAATAGTAATCATTTAACGCATTTAAGAAATAAATATAATGATCGTGTATGTACTAAAACATTTTACTACTACGAAAATAACGTACCTTCCTGTCAGTTTCTGCAAGAGTCATTGCCCCTTGCCAACTTCCTATCATTTCTATAGCGAGCAGTATTTTCTTTTTTGTTTTGATTTGAGTTTTGGACTTTGTGAAAATTCCTTGCTTTAGATTAGAAAGCTACATTCGAACTTAGAATAGAAGTTTCCTTCGTCGAAAAAATCAAAACAAAAAACTTAATATCGCCAAGATTCTGTTAATATATTCCCAGCATTTTTAAATATTCTACTCAATATTGAACGCGCTACGACGCCAACCATGGAATGGAAATTAATTCTAACTGTAAAAGATCTCATCTAAAAGAGCAACACAAAAAACCTCAAAGTTGCTAAAATATACACTGATATGTTATTTTCTTTTTCAGGGAAAATGTGTTTTTGTCTCAACATTGCATCAAATTTCAAAAATTTAATCATTGTCTGCAAAACTTATCCTTTTAAAAACAAACAAAATCAAATTTATTGGGTTTTGATAATGGCTGAATCGAGTTTAGTTAAACAACACCCTTTGCGCTTTGAAGCGCACTACTTGGATAATAAACTGAAAAAATAACTTTTTACTTATAAATAAAATCCAACAATTATTGTACCCCGCAGAACGTTAAGATAGTTATGTCGATAACCCAATTTACGATGAGAAGTTCAGTTGTATAGCATAGATTGATGAGATCTCTACAGTTAAAAAGTAACCTTCATGAAAGTACTGTACTACAAAAATTTAATTGGAACTTAGATTGATGTTGGTATCTCTCTTGTTTTTGGATGAAATAAATTCCATTTTTTTATTTGTATAATTCCTTATAATCAGGTTTTTCAGGAATGCAAACAGAAATAGATACAAGCATTCTATGTGGGTGTCTACATATGTATTAATTTCGAATTTCGATTGTGTAACAAACACATATGTATTCCTTTCTTGAGAATTTATTTCAAGCATATGTTTTGTTACGACTGATTTGATTCGCCCCGAGGCAAGTCAAAATAATCAAACGATATCAATTACCCAGTAAACTTGCTACTGATGCATATCTTATCTTGTGATATTTAAGTCAACCGAATAGTTCTGAACGTACGCCCGCTCGCAGCATCTGATATGAATTTAAACTCAAAATACACATCTGCCATCGATCTTGAACTGTTTTCATAGTTAACAGATGTCACCAATTACAGCAAGCTGTTCAACAGATAAGTTAAAAGTGACAAATAATGTTTTTCGCGCTGCTTATAACACTACGACTGTCATAAGTTCTGCGGAACATACGTTCGCATTGAGAAGCTGCAAAACACGTACTCCTTTTGATTTATTTTTAATTGACAAGCGTTCATTGTATTATGAACGCCTTTTGTCTTGCAAAACAGTTCATTGTCTGCAGCGGCGAATAAAAGTTTACTCTTACTTTTACTCACATCAATCTGAGTGCAGAAATAATCCGGATTATATCATTCTACCGACTAAAGTGTGTGTGAGGTATAAAGAAAGCCATGTGTGTTTGTGTGTACATGCATGTTCGGAAACAGTTGTTGCATTTACATAAAATCAGATCACGTTGCGGGCCTTTCTTAAGCCCGAAAAAATTGTCTGGATCACGAAAAATACAGGGTGCTCAAGTTTGTGTGTGGGATTTGTTTTTTTTTATTTTGTGAAAAAAATATTATTAAGTTTTTAATTCCTATATGTCGTTTTCAATTTCTTGCACAGATTTTTATTTATGTAAAAAGTGCCTTGAATGAGTTTGGTGAATACTTGAACCAATAAATTTTTAACAAAGGCCCGAATAGGGCCGGAATACTACAGCAAAATACTTAACGAATGCCCAAAAGTGTCATCTTGATTGTCAACGCAAATTTTCTGCGGGCAAAATTACAGTTAACAAGATCAGTAAGGATACAATTGATCCTAGGGGTTAAAACCATCGCTTAGGGTCACAAAGTGCGACTTACACTTTTACGTAGTTTCGTTGTTTTTTATATTGTACAAGCAGTACAAAACCATTCATAGACAAATGTAATTCACTAAGCATACTTCAATGGCTTAAAGTTGCAACGCAACAGACCCATCTGAGTTTCAATTATTGAGTTTTATAATTTTATCATAAAATCAAATAATGTGTAATGAACAAGATCGTATACTTTATCATTTGGAAACAGAGAATCGTAAATAATCATATCCATTAAGAGTTGACATTAATGTATAAAACTCCATTCAACCTGAGTGATGTTAAAACGCTTATCAAACCACACCCAAGCAGAATGTTGCTGTTGTTTATTGCCCAATAATTTTTGGGAATTTTTACATTTGCGTTTCCTTCCCTTTTAAGCTCAATCCTTCATATGTATACCCTTAACCAAAAAGTACACTCATATGACCTTAAAATGCGCCCAACTCATTCCAAGCGTTGGCTAGCATATACACAAATCTCCAGAATATGTCCATAATATTAATAATTCTAGTTAAATATAAAATCAAATAAAAATACTTTAATTAGTAAAATAGTGTTTTTTATATGTCCATTAGTCCTTTTGTATTTCTAAGAAATTAACTGCGAGAGGCAATTAATATCTAGTTGATTAAAGCTTAACCCCCTTCAATCAATGGGTTATAATCAGCTGACATGCTGAAACCGTACTCTAAAAAAATGACATTTGCGTGTTCACAATCCATTAAGTCAACAATAATCGGTTAAGTGTTAATAATTCTTAAATTTTAATTAATAATCAATTTTGATTGTAATGAAAAGCTGACAGGATAACTCTATTTACTTCTTCGCTACTCATACTTGAATCAAATACACCCGCGGATTAATACATTTAGACTACAAACCACCCTGTAATTATTTATAGTGATTACACTTATCTTTACTTTCAATCGGTGGCTGCTCGTCTATTGCATTTGAATGCTGAATAAAATAAGAGCATAACTACGTACGTCTTTCCCATCGTTCCAACCGGTTTAAAACGCCGCTCAGGTTATGCTAATTAGTCGGCTATTTTTGGTTTTATGTTTAAGAGACTAAGTGCGGGTACGTAAGAGTAGATAACTATGTGAAACGAACTTAGTTTTTAGCCTCCATAGGAAGTTAGAGTTGCTTTCTCTACAACTTATTTTGTCAAAGTCTAGATTTATTTTTTGTATTGTCATTAGTTGGGAAATATGTAGAAAATTGGTTTGTTCAAAAAGTAGTTGTTGTATGTAGAAAATCAAAAGAAGTATTGTGTAGTTGTGTTCGATACGTACACGCTTTTCTTTTGAATTATACAACAACAGTAATTCTTTTAACTATAAGTTTATTTCACTAAACGACATTGCGCACATTAAATTAGTTTATTGGAGGACAAGTTGACAAGCTACTGATGTCAATGTTATACTCAAAATCCTTTCGTAACAGCGTAACCATTTTTAACGATATTTCCCGAAGATAACTATCTTTTATTTTTGTAAATAAAAAAATGAAATTGAAAACAAACAATTTTGTCTTATTGAACGGACACTTATATGAGGAATAATCTAAACCCCAAAATACAAAATCCAAATCCAATTTCTAAAAAAGATTATATTGAATTCTAAAACATTTAATCTTATCAGAACAGCGCTAAGCCTCAAGCTTATGAACATTTTACCGCACTCCCAGTAAAAACACTTCTCACCGAGGCCTTATTTTTCCAGGTTACCTCAAAAGACAAATGATTCTGATTGTGCTTATACAATACATTGATGTGTTTGTAAAAACATCCTGAAACAAAGCTCAATGTGTTAATTAAAAATTGTTTTTCTAAAGTTCACCATATGCCTACCATATACATAGTCACTCATCTTGTTCTATTGAGTCTATTTGTTCTTTAAGAAGACGAAGTGCTACAGTTTATTGTAGACAATGAGCGAAAAAATCTTTTAAGGTTTTTCTCGTCAACAAGGCTTACCAATTATTCTATGTCCACTACACATAATGCATGAGATGCATGTTTAATATTCAGTTGACATGAACAGTGTAAACTTAATTTCTGTTTCATCTAGAGTATCGGTGACAATGAAACCAAACGAATATCTAAGCTTACTTACGAAAAAGGCATTTACCTAATACGCGTGAAAATGTATAAATATAGTGGAGGTAGTCAGTGTCAAGAGCAATATACAGTCAGCGACATAAAATCTATCGGCTGGGTTCATAAGATACAGTATTAAGCAAAATGTAGAAGATTATATAGCAATGGTACCAATGAACGAATTTAATCAAAACAATATTAAATAAGATAAATGGTAAATAGGAATAAAACTAACTAGATTGGTACTATTAATAGTTATATAACGCGCGCTACTGTTCTCTCACGAAAAGTAAGGATCTACAGTTTTATGCCGACTCCGAACGGCAAAGTTTGAGAAACTTTTTCTTAAACAATTATTACTTTTTGAGTGTTGTCAGTAGTTCGAAAGTGGTGGTGCTTTGAAAAATTAGGGGTGTTCAGTGTTCTGGACGGTGTGTGAGCGTCCACTGGGCTACGGCGGCCCTATATATATCATATACAATGGAAAAAAAAATGTTGCGTGTTCAAAATTCAATTATCTTCCTTCGCATGACCTTCGTGAGTACGTTTGCAAAGGTCCACCTAATTTAACCACAGTTTCCCATAATTGGCTGAATTGGTTCATTTATTATTCAGCCCTAAAGAAGTAGTCCAATATCTTTAAATTTTTTTAAGATATTTTGACATATTTTATTGAATAAATAAAGTAATCTTATTTTAAATCTAGAAAAATACTCAAAAAAGGTGTTCTAAGCTATTCTTTATGTAATTTCAAAATTGCCTTTGAGCAAAGTTTTTGCATTGATTTTTGTTTTTAAGATATAATTATTTATTTTGTTTTTTCTCAAGAAAAGGTAATACAACTTGAGTCCGTTGCTTTTATTACCTTAAAAACTTAATTAAAACCTACCAAGAAATAAAATGAAAATATGTTCATTTCCAAGTTAGGACGCCTGGACCATGGCGTATATAAAATTTATATGCTTAACATATACGGTTAATAATCCATGGTGCACCTTTTTTTAATTTACTATTATATATGTGAGTATATACAGTTGTGTTCATAAAAATAGCAGTGTTCCTCAAAAAAGATAAATAATTTTCTGTTAATTCAAATTGTTTTACTATTTTTTCAAAAAACGTATACAAAAGTAAAGTCTTTCAGTCTTAACAGGTGTTTCACAAAATAAACGTTGTTCATAACTTTTAACTATTTTTTTTTGGTCGCAGTAATATTTCGCTGTTGTTTATAAAAATAGTAGTGTTTAGAATTATGCTGTGCCTAGACCACAGAAATCAATGAAACAATATGTAATCATTATTATTTACAGCTTACTATTAGTACTTTGTAGGCCTTTGTTTTTTATCACTGCGCGCATCTTCGTGGTATTGAGTCCACCAAAATCCGACATCTCTCCACTGGTACAGCTTCCCATGAATCTCGCACTACCTTCCACAATTCCTTGGCGTTTTTTGGTTTTGCCTCATGGACAGAATTTTTAACATCGCCTCACAAGCTCTCAATGGGCCTTAGGTCAGGAGATTATGCTGACCACTCCATACCGGTTATTCTTTTTTCATCAAACCAAGATTTTGCCCCTTTTGACGTATGTTTTGGGTCATTATCTTGTTGATATACCCAAACTAGTGACATTTCCTCCTAGGCATATGGCAGCACAACTTCTAAAATTTTAACGTACTCAGCACTGTCCATTATACCCTTGATAGGATATATAGGCCCAAACCCATTATATAAGAAACAGGCCCAAATCATTAGTTTTGCTCCTCCGTGTTTAACAGTTTTAACTGTATGACGGGGATTACTTTCTTCATTCTTTGGTCTTCTTACATATTCCCGACGACCCTTGGACCCAATTGAGACTATTTTGCTTTCATTGCTCCACTAAATATTCCTCCATTTCTCCTTAGGCCAATCTTTGTGAAACTTTGCGGATGTCAATCTTTTTTGCACATGCTTTTTTGTCAAAAGCGATACTTTTCGCGGGCTTCGAGCTGGTAGTTAAGCCTCTAGAAGACGTCTTCTTACCGTCACAGCACTCACCGGAAGTTGAAATTCATCCCTTATCTGTCTGGAGCTTATTGGAGGGTTCTCCTTTGCCATGTTGATAATTTTTCGGTCAGTTCGCTTAGCCGTCACTCGTTTTGGACCGCGTGTTTCGGGCCTAGCTTTCCAGTTTAGCGCATTGCTGACCATTTTCGCTGAACATCCTATGATTTCCTGGATTAAAGCATATATTTTTCCCGCCGAACGCAATATTTTGATCAAATTCCGCATATCTTCGGTACAATGTTTTGATCGACCCATATTTCTAACTTAAAAGTATGTAAATAAAAGACAACATATACAAAAACATTCACTTACCAAGCAAGAATACACAAATATTTTTTAAGCTCTAAACAACAATTTCTGAGGCGCTTTATGGTAAAACCAAAAAAACGCTATTTTTATGAACAGGCTTCAGTCAACAGATTTCAATGAATGAGTGAAAAAAGGAGAAAGTACGCCTTTATTTTTTATTTCTGGTATGGTATCTTAGTTACCGGAAAATACAATAAAACCGGATAAACATTTAGAAAAAGGATCTTCTTCGAAATATTTTGCTAATTATCTGAGTCGTATAACTGCTGCTATTTTTATGAACACAACTGTATATGTATATAAATATATTTATTTATATTTAATAATACAATCAATACAGTTGACCAGAAGGGAATATTGTCCACTTTCGAGCCAATGGATCTGGTTTTGGTGCAACCACCAGTAGAAATGTCGTTCTCTGGCGGACTGTGCCCTATCTCGCCCTTCTGAACCGAAGAAGTTTCTCGTGGCTACAAGCGACGTCCGGTTCGTATTGAAGTCCTTATCAACTATTCAGTGTACGACATGGAAGATGATAGGACATCCTTCCGTGTTCTGAATCAGCCCTTTGCAGTCTAAATAGAGAAACGCTTCAGGAGGTATGAAACCATTCAGACGCACCTTTTCAAGGTACATGAAGTTGGGGTAATACGCCCCAAAGATCAGACTGTTGGATGAAGTCATCGCTTTTGCAATGTGCTTTCGAGTCAGCTTAAAAATGAAATTATCTATCCTGATAAGATTTGCCTCCTTATATAAAACCTCGTTGGGATAGAATTTATTGTTATCAAATTCAGGTGTTCGATACAACCGGTTGCAGGCCCAGAGACATTGCCTGTCAAACACCCTCATCTTCTCCATCTGGGAAGGTCTCAGATTTAACCACACTGGGCAATCGTACAACATTATTGGCCATATAAGGACCATATGGCAGATCACCTATACTCTGGTATCAAGTTGTCTGCTGTAAAACAACCAAATTGCCGCGGCAAAGACTTTCTTAATTTTTGTCAGAGCTGTATCTTACCGCAATACAAATACTGGTCCAACCAAATGCCAAGATATCTAATTACATTTTGCACAGCTAATGGCCGCTATGCCGAATTCGCGCCAGTTTTTCTTCGTGTCCCTTGAGGCCCTGGATAGGGCCTGGGGTTCTAAAGAGAATAGTTTCTCACATCCGGAAGTTGATTTTCAACTTTCGGTCGTCGCAAAATCGCTGAATTTCGTCGAAGTCACGCTGCAACAAGTTATCAATCACTTCAATTTTCGGGCCTGATCTGTGTGCTATAAGGTCAACGGCGTACGCGATTAAATGCGACATGGAACCAATAAGATCGGTAGTGAATATAGCGAAAAGGATCGATGAACCAACTGACCCTTGTTGCAACCCATTTTCTTGTGTGGATGTTACGTTGCCATTTTTCACAACAAACTTCCTACCTGTAACCATATCATAGATCATATACACCAGTTTTATCTATGCCTAGTTTGACTAACTTGAGGAAGAGGCCTTCTAACCTAACGGTGTCGAACGCCTTCTGCATGTCTATCAGGCAAGCACCTGTGCATTGGTTCTTGTTTTTGTTCCACTGAATGTCGGATACCAATTTGGACCCGGCATGTATGGTATCATGCAACGCCCCAAAACCGAATTGGTTATCCGCTATAATTTGACGTTCCTCGAACCATTCTTCAAGGGCTCTAATGACAATCTTTTCAAAAACCTTGCTTGTGCACGGTAGAAGGCTTACCAGAAATTTGTCGGGATGAAAGTTAACGTCTTTAAATCCCATGAATGGGTGGTCATGCCAAACTAGCTCTTCAGTAAATCGATTGAAACATTTACTGTCTGCCTTGTGGAACCTTCCTATTAAATCCATATATTGGCCAAGTCTATATTTGCAATTGAGATCAAAATTAAATACTAATAAATTCCGGCGATTTCTATTCACAGTACGGTGGCTTTTAGCCTCATAAACAAAAATATATGATTCAGCGACCAGTCATCTGTACATTTTTTAGGATGTAATGGTGCCTAGTGAGGCACGTATGCGTTGCTGTCTGTCCATTTATCCAGAAATAAAACACATAACAGAATTTTAAAATTACTGAAATTGCTTTTTAAGTTGCGATGACCGTACACTGTATTTGAAATTAAGTTGAGTAAATGGTGGTTTGCCAACTGAATCAGAGTAAAAATGTCAGAATACTTAAAAAATATATAGCATCACTCCTCATTCCTATCGAATGAAATTTGTGGATTTGAAGTTGAAGAACCCTTTAGAAAACAATGCAAACCCCACATAAATGCATGCCCATATGTAAAACTATACTTCATACTTCCCACTTCATATTCATCACATTAATGCCTTAAGGTAAAAGTTTGTTTGGCATAGTTGATTTTCTGACTATCAATACATCCGCGCCACGCCGACGCTTCCTGGCAGATATTGCAGGGTTCACGATGCCGATTTAAAAAATAAATAATTCATAATTCGCGCATGAATTGCACGATTTAATAAGATTATAGAGTTGGTTTAACTATATTTTGCATTTCATCATTATAATCAACGCAGTAGATACTTGTGCGCTACAGTGCTCCCGTACATGCATTGATATAAATACTGCGTTTTGATCAAAGTAGGCCGCCTCGTGGAAGCAGTACAGTATACTTGAGGAGTAAGTTCTTGCGTCAACGACCTACTTCAATTGACAGACAATCTCCACAGATAAAATGATCAAGCGTGCATTAACAAGCCTAAGGAATTGTTGCTTCATGTACATACGTGCATTTACCCATGTGCCCCATAAGAATTGGTCAGTCAAGTCATACGCGTCAACTACAAGAGTTGGAAACTTCGTTTATAATTGTTTGGTAGACCACTTGGCTTTGTCAAGAGCAATTAATGGTACTTGATTTTTTCGTTCCATTTCCGCTCTAGATTCGTTCACTCAGTTTCATGTCTTTAAAAAAAAACTATCGCTGTTCAAAAGTAATACACAGAGTATAAAAGTAAAACACAGAATTATTAAAAATTGTATTTGCAAAAGTTGTTTTCTATATTAATACTAAAAAGACGTTACCCAAAATGTCTGCTTAAACAAAATATTCTTATCATAGAACCCAAAAAAAATTTTTCATAGAACCCAATTCTTAATGAAATTACCAAATGTAAAAGCTGAGTAATCGGGCGACAAACAACAAGAGACGTCATAATTCTAGGTCTTGTGTGAGCTCTGCCAAATTAAATTGAACCGCGCTTAATTTAACATTACCGAAAAACACAAATTTACAAAATAAGGCATTTTTAAATTCACAGTTCCTGGCCAAATCAGACAAAAACAAAAATTAAATTACAAAAATATAAGTGCGATGCAATAATCCATAAGCATCAAAACATCTGTTCATTAGGATTGCTTACACTTTTAAATGCGTTTCATATTAAGATGAAAGGTTGTCAAAAACGCATATTCGACCAGTGCAGTGTCAATTAATAGGGTGGCCACTCTATAAAAATATTTATAATACGGTGTTTTCTGATCCTCTTTGTTTTACTTCTCTATGTCAAAAATTTGTTTTAATTAAAAATTTATTTAAACCGGAAGACAAATTCGATCTTATTATATGTTAAAAAATTAAAGGAAAACTCATCTGCAATACTGACACGCCGAGGATCCGAAGGTTAGATACCTAAACTTCGCATTTTTTCATGACACCTCCTCTTTCGAGTCGCCGACAACACTCAAAGGTTACTATTCGAAGTTAACTGAAAATACGTAAAATAAATAAACTGAAATGTGTTAAGAACAACGCGAGTAGTTACTAAAGAAGCTGGGTCCTTTTGGATTGTTGCGCTATCTGATGAAACATGTTGTAAATAATTCCAATTTGCTGACACCGTGTTTCTAAGTATGTAGGTAGTAATTTGTTAAGGTCACGCATACAATCACTTTGTGTGCAGCAATAAACATGGTTGTGAAAGTAAGTTATATGGAAACTATAACTGAACTAGATTTAACGCTCCTTCACTCAAATAAGCTCTACTCCGCCTCTAACCAAAAAACTGGATTTCCTTTTACCGTTTTTTTACGCTTGTTACATAAAGTATATACCTTCTTATGCAAATTTGAACATTTTTCTATATCCAAGTCCAGGTTGAACCTAGTGAATTGCTGTTTAAATTTAAAATATGCAAACAGAGAGCTATGGCCCTGAACTTATCCCGGTTGTGACACCAAAATCGCTAGCACTGATGACGCATAAAGCTCTCATGAGTTAGTGTCTACAATATCGCGTTCGAGTAGCTTTAAATTACAACTTCGGGCCAGGTCAAAGCCCGATTCGCTCTCTCGAAGCTTACACTTCTAACCCAAACTCAGCTTACTAACTGCTCAAAACCGGTTTTCTTCTGCTGTTGCATGGATCACTGGCCTTCTAGATTTCTGTAGTTTTGCTGCTTTCCTCAGTCAACCGAATGATGTGGTTTGTGACAAGTAACATGAACCAACGGGAAAATGACGTTTAACCCAAAAGCAAAAAGCGAAAAAATAAAAATCTGATTCGTGACCAGTGAAGTGTTTCAAACGAATTTATGTAACAAGATTTGAGTTTCAATACCGGATTTGTATCGATAAAATTCGATTAGGACTTCACTGCAGCAATAGAAACGTGTGATCGACTTTTTCACACACGGCTTATTCTCTTTCATAAACATTGTCACACATGTAAGCACTACGTAAGTACATCTACAGATCCATGTTTCGCATTGTATTTAATGAGTATTTTATTTACATATATCACATGAAGTCTATAAACAAAAAATTGCAATGCGCAAGCCAGTGAAACTTTATTTTCTAACAATGTTCTGTGGTATACCTTTGTGTTCAACTTTCTCCCTATTGCTGTGCCAATTGCCTTTTACTTTGCAGTGTATGTGTTGTTTCCTTTTCAAATATTTGTAGAGATTAAACGCATTATGAAGCAATTATGATAATTAAATTTTCTTGTGTACTGTTCGACTAGAAAATAGGCCATGGGCATCACTTTCATAAAACACTAGAATGTTGCGGGTCTAAATTGACCTTGAAATATAATTTTCCAGCAAAGGCAGAATCCGGCAGACATAAAGGGTGTGTACGAATATTGCACGGTATTCGGCATTTTTCTTTATTTTAAATAATGGTTAATTTGCAGGCATATTGACTCATATGCACACGTTCTCTTCTTTTTTATTGGTAACGTGTGCAAAACTACCTAATACATTATGTATTGTACGTATTGATCAGAGTGTTAGCCCGACTTTAGTATCCATTTCGATCATCGACTTGTGTCATAGAAAAATTGTGCTACACCTAACTCATACAATCTTCTTTTTTGACTATTATATAACTCAAAGAAATTCCCTCGCAACTTATTTAGAAGGTAGTTTTTGTGAATTGTTTAATGCACTTATATTCGTTTTCGTTTTTCTTCTCCAAAAAATTTTATGATTGTTAGTTTGTAAATAGGTAAATAGTCCACATTATACCTTACGTTAATCTATCCTTTCACATTTGGGTTATTATGACAACATTTTTCTTTTGGTGAATTGTCTAGAATTTCTTGATTTCTTGATTGGGTTTGTAACTTAGCTATTTAAGAAATTATTTTCTGTTATTCAGAGGTAAATTGATTTGGAGTTTTTGGTCAAAAACAGTTAAGATACAATTTTTAAGAATCTGAAAAACACAGGAATACCAGAAAGTAGAAAGATTTGTAACAAATAAAAATGTTTTCTTTCCCTTAACACAAAACTTTAATGTAAACACGCAGATTGAGTTTCAATGCTCTTTATGTATGTAGGTATAATGTGACAGGCAAAAACACTTAAAGTGCACTTTGTAAACATAAATTATCTTAAATAGTTTTTGCGTACGCCATAAAATATGCCCATTAATATTTGTTTCTCGGATAACTTTGTTAAGCATATTCCATATATGTACACACTTAGTACATTTTTCAATATCTTGTATTAAAAGTTATTTTGAAATAGAAGAAGGCCACGAGAATATATTTTCGAGTGTAACTCGCACTTACCCAGTTTGAAGTATACATATAGGTATACGAAACATTTTAGGAAAAAATGGGTTTCCATTATGCAAAAAGATTTTATGCAAGCTGTTACGTAGTGGGTAAATTCATCGATTTGGATAAACGTCGATTGTTTGTTTTCTGAAATTAACATTTTTGCACGGCAAATACTTTATGGGTACTAAATGTCTATAAGAAGCACTTAATTTTTTTTTTTATTCTAAATTATAAATAAATTGTAGGTTCTCTTTTCCAGTAAGCCATAAAGGTATTACATCCCTCTACGACATTCTGGTTGAGCTTTTTATTCCATGGACTTGAATTTAAAGACCATTTATCGAAAATAAGTTACTCTTGGCTTAATATTAATAGTTAATTGTTTTCGTACAACCCGTATCGACTCAGATATTATTGTATGTGTAAGTTAATCCAACAATGGACATTCGCAATATTATTAAATGTTATGTTATGTTATTGAAATGTTCAATTTATTTGTTAAAAAATATTTTTTTAAGGGATTTGAAAAGCATGAAAAAGAATAAGTACAATTTTTTTTTTTCACCTTCAAAATAATTTTATGCATTGCACGTACACAACATTTACTAATTATAGTAACAAGAGGATTATTTGTGTATGAAGTGTAATACAAACGATACCCTATAAAAATAGAAAAATTAAGTCGTGAAATGTTCTGCTTTTTATTTAAAAGGACGCAAACGAGGTTCTCAAAATGTTTGCGCTTCATTGTAATATAATAACTTATCCACTCTCAACCCAACCATGCGCCTTCCACGCACTCATCAGAGTCTCAAATGCTTATGGCCCGTTCCATTTTGTTCCACAACCTTAAACTCACACACAGCCGTCTGACTGATTTTCACACGTTACATTGAATCATATCTCTCCAAATCTCCAATCCGGTTATCAGGTAGTGCACACGACCGGTGAGCTGATAAATTTACGTCTTTCTGCTATTGCGAGCATGTTGACCCAGCCAGCTTTGTTGAAAACCGTTTATTCACATCGACTGTGATAACATTCATTCATAGTGATTACCTTGGGTACCACCGCGAGCTGCAGAAGAGTCACGAAGAATTCTAAACTGATATAATAATCGTCTCCAACATTCTTCTCCATTTGCAGTAGTGTATTGTCCCTCTATTATTAAAAAATTCCAAAGCATATTGTGCGGCAAATCATTAAAAGACTGCTTGTGCTGGTAGTGAATTCCTCTTAAATAAAATGGGGAAAATGTTGAAATTTTGTGCGAAAAAGGGAGAAAATAACGGTGCTGGTTGTAGCGCTAATGTGAGTGCTGGAAGCGATGATGTTGACGACGACAGTCAAGAAGCTTTCTGTGTCAGTGATGAGCGTGAACAACTTATACGGTAATTCTTTTAATTCTTCACCAGAAAGTGAATTTAAGCCAAATATTCCGACAAAAGGGAAAACACGAAGTAGAAATGTTGAAGACAACTTTTTCATTTGGAGTCCGTTACCCAAATTGATGTTGAGTTGTTTTTCATACCATTTCATTATCGCCTGTTCATTTAATTGCCTTTCAAAACGCACATTTAACCACTGATATTCTATTGAAATATAAGTCACTAACGACTAATTTTGGGTGCACGTGTTGTTTAAGAAACAATCCCCCTTTTTTGTGGAAGCACGAATAAAACCGATTAACCTCTGTTATAAATAAAGGCGTATTTTTTTAAACTAATATTTGCGTGCAAAAGAAAAAAACAACTAATTGGCATTAACTCTTAAAAATAGGCATATTGACTTTAATTTCTCGAAAGAATTCACGATTTAATAAAAATTATTATAAAGCGCATTTCGAGTGCTTCTTCTTCATGTGTCAGTCCTTATCAAATGTTTGTTTTATGAGAAAAAGCCTTGGTCGTCTTATTAGCAAATACATTTGTTTACATGTTGATTAGATACTACAGAATGTTCCTGTAATCAGAAATCTTGATTAAATTAAGTTAAACCTAAGAACGGGGAAGACTTAGGGAAGTCAGAAATAAACCCTCGATTTGTGCATATCACATTTGTATGTTTATATTTGTACGCATTGAAGAAAGATTCAGCACCAAATCTTGTCATTGAACAAAGGTTATTGACTTACAAAGAATGTCTATATACCACGGATAAGCAAGTAAGATATTTAACTTCTTCCTGTTATTGCCTCAAATTTCAATTGGCAGCGTTTTTGAATATTTATGCCCGGCAATCTTGTTGTAATAAACTGTTTCACTTTCTGTTAACACATGTATTGTGTATACATGTGGCTGTATCAGCCACCAACTTAAAACTACAAAATCCGTTTAGTCAACCGTCCACGAAAACAACGCTTAATGTGTATAAGCCATGTGGTATAACAATGTTCCGATTCAAATGCTACTCTACTCTCACTTATTTTTACAATGCAATATAGGACGTTGATTCAGAAAACGGTACAAAATTGAATTTCTTAACCAAGCAAAGACGACACCTTCTATTTGCAAGTGCAACATTTACTTATGCAGGATTTTTCTCCATATAATAATAATAATTGTTGACGCGACAGTCCAAAGGGAGACCAGGGCCTAGCTTGCTCTTCAACTACTCGTGTTATGCGCGCTACTGTTCTCTCACGAGTAGAAGGGACCTACAGTTTTTTGCCGACTCCGAACGGCGAAGTTTAAGAAGCTTTCTTAGACAGTTATTACTCTTTGAGTGTTGTCAGCAGGTCAAAAGAGATGGTGCCGTAAAAAAATCGAAAAATTCATTTAGAGCTGGGAATCGAATCTAGACCCTTAAGCGTGTGAGCGTCACACTCTACCCACTACTCCACGGCGGCCACTGTTTTTTTTCATATAATCCTAAAAAAGTAAGAAAAGTATTAAGATTATAAGATTAAAACTAATCTTTCAAACTTTTGCTTTGTCTACAGCAATAAGTCAATAAAAATTAAATTATCTTTATTTACAAAAATGCATTCAGTGAACAAAAGCTCTATTTTCTGTTATTTTCTGCAAATATACGACACTATTCAATAGTCAGGCTATCAGTAAACATCACAAATCTCAATAAGGACATAAACACGCCAACGTACATATTTTGTCTTATCAAACTAGAGTTGTAAAATTATTTGAAACAAAATAAGAATTGATAACTTCCTCCCATTTCACACACAACCTTTTCGATTCAATTCTAATCTACAATATGTTTATGATTTTATTTGTAGTAAAACTATGGACTACGACTGTGCCGAATCGACAGGTCTGCTTTCCGAAGCCCCCTTTTCTACAGTACGACTACCAATCATTGGTATGACATGCCAATCCTGCGTTCGCAATATTGAAAGCACAATCGGCGCAAAGCCAGGAATCCTGAAGGCACAAGTTATTCTCAGCGAAAATGCCGGCTACTTTGACTACGAGCCAAGTAGATCAAGCCCCGAACAAATTGCCTTTGACATCGAAGAAATGGGCTTTGAATGTCCATACCCGAGTAACAAGGCACCAAATAAAAGTATCCCACCCGCAAAAACGCGTATCCGAGTAATCGGAATGACTTGTAACAGTTGCGTCCGGAACATTGAAGGCAATATTGGAACGAAGCCGGGAATTGTTTCGATAAAAGTGAGCTTGGAGGAGAAATGTGCCACCGTGGAATATGACGGCGCGATCTTGAAGCCGCCAGAAATTGCTGAAATGATCGACGACATGGGCTTTGAAGCGGCCGTAGAAGACGAGGGCGACACAGGAGAGGCAAAGAAGACTGACAAATCACCGTTACGTGAGACAAATACAGGTGCTGGTGATATTATGGTGATAAATAACAAGAGTGAGCTCTTGAACGGAAAAGACGGGATCTTGAATGTAGAAATGGAACAACACCTGTCAAAATGCGTCGTTCACATACAAGGGATGACATGTGCAAGTTGCGTTGCCGGCATAGAAAAACACTGTAAGAAAATCTATGGCGTCGACAGTGTCCTGGTGGCTTTGTTGGCGGCAAAGGCGGAGGTTAAGTATAACGCAAACGTTATCACTGCAGAAAACATTGCTAAGTCAATTACGGAACTAGGGTTTCCGACAAGTGTAATAGACGAGCCCGGAACAGGAGAGGCTGAAGTTGAGATTGAGATTCTCGGGATGACGTGTTCGTCGTGTGTGAATAAAATCGAACAAGCTGTACTGCGAACAAAGGGCATAACACATGCAGCTGTGGCGCTCACCACAAAACGAGGAAAATTCCGATACAATTCCGAAGAGACGGGTGCGCGAAACATCTGTGAAACTATTAAGGAATTGGGTTTCGACGCACACCTGCTTTCAAACAAAGACAAAATGGCGCACAGTTATTTGGAGCATAAAGAGGAGATTCGCAAGTGGCGAAATGCTTTCCTTATATCCCTGGTTTTTGGAGGACCCTGTATGATCGCCATGATTTACTTTATGGTGGAGATGGAGATCCATGGGCACGAGGCGGCTTGCTGCATAGTACCGGGTCTTTCAATGGAGAATTTGGTTATGTTTCTGCTCTCGACACCAGTTCAGTTCTTCGGTGGCTGGCACTTTTACGTGCAGGCCTACCGTGCGGTTAAGCATGGCGCGACTAACATGGATGTGCTCATAACAATGGCCACGTCGATAAGTTACATTTACTCAGTAGCGGTTGTAATAGCTGCAGTTTTGCTGGAGCAACACTCCTCCCCGCTAACATTCTTCGATACCCCTCCGATGTTGTTAATTTTTATCTCCTTGGGTCGATGGCTGGAGCATATAGCCAAAGGCAAAACCAGTGAAGCGCTATCCAAGTTACTTTCGCTAAAAGCAACAGAAGCATTGCTAGTAGAGATATCAGAAGAATTCGAAGTTCGTTCTGAAAAATTGATATCCGTCGATTACGTTCAACGAGGAGACATCCTTAAGGTTGTCCCCGGATCAAAAGTACCTGTTGATGGAAAAGTTCTGTACGGACACTCCACTTGCGATGAGAGCCTCATAACCGGAGAGTCAATGCCTGTTGCCAAGAAGAAGGGTTCTGTAGTGATTGGTGGTTCAATAAATCAAAACGGTGTTCTCTTTATAACTGCAACCCACACAGGAGAAAATACAACCCTTGCGCAAATTGTGCGCCTCGTGGAGGAGGCTCAAACATCAAAAGCTCCGATTCAGCAACTGGCTGATAAGATAGCCGGCTACTTCGTTCCCTTCGTTGTGGCAGTGTCGACAATCACTCTTATCGGCTGGATAGTCACTGGTTACATCGATATTGACAAGTTGCCAATATCGGATCACAACAAAATTGGTTTGAACCGGGATGAAATTATCATTGGCTACGCATTCAGATGCGCACTAAGTGTGCTGGCGATTGCGTGTCCATGTGCCTTGGGGTTGGCTACTCCAACTGCAGTGATGGTGGCCACTGGCGTTGGAGCGATCAATGGTGTACTGGTAAAAGGTGCTGGGCCACTGGAAAACGCTCATAAGGTAAAGGAAAACACGTCTCTACCAAGCAATGTCTTAGCACATCATCTTATTACATAGGTCAAGACGATTGTATTTGATAAAACCGGAACAATAACATATGGGGCACCTATGACATCAAGAATCATCATGTTCGTTAAACCAACAGTCTGCAGTCTGGCACAGGTACTGACAATTGTTGGTGCTGCCGAAAGTAATAGCGAACATCCCATAGCTTCAGGTAAACTCCCATAAATGACAACTTTTTGGAGAAAATCACTTTTTTGTATATTTTACAGCAATTGTTAAATTTGTCAGGGACATGCTTAATGTTGAGCAATTTGGTAAATCCAAAAATTTTCAAGCTGTGCCGGGTTGTGGCATAAAGTCGACCGTATCCAATTTCGAACAAACCTTGAAACAAGCATCCTCTGCCGAGAAGATAATAAACTTTGAGAATATTTATCGAACAAATTCAAGGGCCGTGCATATGGTGAACGCAGTTTCAATCGAGGAATCAATTCCAGCAATGAATGCCATTCAAAAGAACTCCCTTGAGCTTCAGCATTTGCTTGACCTGGATGGCACGTATACTGAATCCGAAACAACAGAAAAACCGATACGAGGAAATGAGATAACTGTGCTTATTGGAAACAGGGAATGGATGCATAGAAACGGCATTCTGGTGCCATCCGAGATTCATTCCAAAATGACGGAAGAGGAAAACCTTGGCAATACAGCGGTCCTTTGTGCACTGAACAATCAGCTTATCTGCATGATTTCCGTGTCTGATATGGTCAAGCCCGAAGCGCACTTAGCTGTATATACACTCAAAAAAATGGGAATTGATGTGATTCTCCTTACGGGAGATAACAAAAACACTGCTGTCAACATTGCTCATCAAGTAGGTATAAACCGGGTTTATGCTGAAGTGCTGCCTTCGCATAAAGTGGCCAAAATTCAACGAATTCAGGAGGGTGGTATGAGGGTGGCCATGGTGGGTGACGGTGTAAACGACAGTCCTGCGCTGGCACAGGCCGATGTCGGTATTGCCATTGCAGCGGGTACAGACGTTGCCGCCGAAGCAGCAGATGTTGTCTTGATGAGGGTTGGTTTTTTACATTTTACAATATTGAATCTTATTTATCTCCTTCCGATTTCAGAATGATCTACTGGACGTTGTAGCCTGTTTGGATCTTTCCCGAAAAACCGTGCGGCGAATTCGACTTAATTTTCTCTTCGCAAGCATGTACAATTTACTGGGTATACCATTAGCTGCCGGTGTCTTCACTCCATTTGGTTTTGTCCTGCAACCGTGGATGGCATCAGTGGCTATGGCAGCTAGCTCAGTCTCCGTTGTGTGTTCATCTTTATTGATTAAAATGTACAGGAAACCAACAGCTGACTCGTTACGAACTCCAGAATACCTACAGTTAATGAGTGCCACTGATAGAGACCCAGATACTGTCTCAGTTCACAGGGGATTGGAGGATATTCCGAGACCGAACTTTAGCCGTTCAAATAGCTCAACTTTATCAAGGTACGTACAAAATTCTATGTTAGTTGTAATTCATAATTTATCTATCAGCTGGTGGTGGTAATTGATCGAGGTTGACACCTGCAGAAGTGTGATTCATATAATTTAACCAGTTCGTTCCGTGGGTGGCGGAATTTGTTTACGTTTATGAAAGTATGTCTGGTTTGTGAAACATCAATGGTATGGTAAATTAAACAAAGTCTTACGTTTCCAATCGGAAAATGCGTGCATCTAGAAATATTTTATCCAAAATTCGTATAAGATAACAACAAAATTAATTGAGTGGGTTTCCTACCCTTGAACGTCGATAAGCATTGGAAGAAAGTTTATTTTCAATAATTTTGAGCTATAACAATACTTCTTTTGGCTTCATCTCATCTCTTTTGGGAGTATGGCTATTGGTAACTGTTTCTCTCTGCTTTTCCGGCTTTTTTACTTAATTAAAGGATTCTTTGGACCCGAAGCACTAATTGTTTGGATGGATATCCAAGAACACTTGCTCCAACGAGAAAGTGATTTTTAAACTATGGAAAGTTGCATCGTTGCATTTGTTCTTTTTTTCATTTTCTTGGTTCTATCTGTATTATTAATAATTCAATGCTCTGTTGCTGCCGGTTCTTTAATCATGTCTGCTGGGTCGTGGGTTCACAAAGAATTTAGTATAAAACGTCAGCCGGACTTACTTTAATGGTAGTTAACACATGCCTTCCGTATTTTATGCAATTATGCGCTAAGAAACATCATTCGACTCAAACTGTCTCTGTGCGGTATCTTTTGGTCAATTTCTTTTCAACAAAAAATATTAAACATTCGAATAACCCTGACAATTCATGCGTTACTCAATAAGGAATATATCTACAAAAATTACACGCCCCCAATATGTGCCTACCAACAAAGTCTAACCATGCAACATATACTACAAAATTATGGGACAATCACTACACAACATTTCTCTAACAACGTTCCAAATTTACATTCACTACTAGACACAACTTTAAAACTCAAAGATTCTCAACTCTTTCCACTTTTGAAAAAACATAATATCACAATCAATTTTAAAGAAACCAATAAAATGAACAGACAAATTTAAAAAATGTATGCCATATGGGCTCCGTTCCCCGGTGTAATACTTTTTGGACTGTACAAATTTATTTGTATTGTACCTATAATAAATAAATAAATAAATAAACCCTGACAATTATTATATATATGAAGGATCACCTCTCATTTCACCAAGCAATTTTATTGAGTATTATTAAGAACAAAAAAAATTAAATATTCAAATTTACATTAAGTATACAATTATTACAACCATTAGCGAGTTTTTCTATGGACGACTTGTACCCTTGGAGGTCGATCCCAAAAAGTAAGAAAGGAAGAAAAAGGCCGCCGAAAAAGGGAACCCCTCTATCACATCTGTCATCATTATTTGTTTTAGTACACCTTAAGGGTGATCCTTCATATATATATATATATATATATATATATATATATATATTTAGATATATACAGATATATACATTGCCGATGAAGTTTCAGAAACTTTTCCCCAGACAGTTATTACTTTTTGAATGTTGTCAGTACCTCGAGAGAAGTGGTGCAAGAATCGGAAGCTTGGGGGTGTGAGTGTCATACTCTTTCCACTACAGTCGCATCTACAAATATCATATCTGCAGATTTTTATTCTAAGGTGGACTTCGTTTTTAGGTTACTGATTAGTTTTGCTTGTTTTGAGAAGATTTTTTTGAACCGAACTTTGATTCTCTTTTATCTATTTTCTGTTATTTTGTTTTATACTGTTCTTAATTGTTTGTCAAAATAAGTTTCTATATCTATGTAAACTTGAGCTTAATGTGACGTTTTGTGCTATAAATTTTGTGTTTCTGTTTTGCTGCTTGTTTATCTAGAAAAACAAAAACTCATTGGTTGTGTCTTATTAATCAGAACTGTTGTCGAAGTTCTAAATTTTTGTCTGTCTGTCTGTGTTTCCTTTGATAACAATATACGTTAAATTGATGTCCTTCGAGGCTTTGTAAGTCCTGCTAAACACTTTTATTTTAAGCCCATTTTGTAAAATTTTTACAATATTATAATTTTTTTCAGTTTTTTACGCACACCCGCAACCAATTACTCTTGGGGGGACAGTAGTAACTGTTAAAATGCACAAACATACAAAATAGAATAACTATTATACTGCCTACATGCATTTTGAGTTCTAATGCTGTATTCCTTAAAAGAATACAAAACTACACTCTATACACTTGTACATAATGCACACAAATTGCACGTAGTACTTACAAATAAATTAAAATTAAACTGCTTGCATTTTTATTTCTTATAAACACATGAAGAAACCCAATCATTATTTTGTATATAGGTTCGTACATTTTTTTAATTGAATATACTTATTTGAAGTTCCTTCCGATCACTACATACCAGTTCTATTACAATCCTCTCCAATAATCAGAATGTGTCCTGCTATAGTTAAACAAGGTGTAGAGACGTGAGAGGTCACTACCTGATATCGTTAATCAGATTCGATTCTTAAGGGCGCTAACACATGTTTTGCAAATAGTTAAGCTGACGAAATAATGTTTAAAGTTAAGTTAATATCTCTTTTATTACACATGAAACCACAAATTAACAATCTCTTTCTTTTTACTTCTTTTAAATGTTACACTAAATTGTTTTCTTTTAATTCAAATTTAAATTGTGCGCTTACTAAATATGATGCAAACTTCGTTTAGTCGTTTAATAATTTCTCTCTTCTTCACTTTAAGGGAACAGTTTCAAAAGCTTTACATACACAATTTTTTACAATTTACTAGCTTCCTTATCCTAAAATGATACAGCTGGTAATTCATGTTTTCAGTGTTAATTTTGAAAAGGTAACACTGAAGCTCTTCTAGTTAAATACTGGAGAGTTCTACAAAAGTGTATGGTTGATAATCTATTGACACAATTTTAAGCTGCTGTGTTCGATTCTTTCTTACCTCATCATGTTGATGCAGATATGAAGTACATACAGTAAAGTTTATACGCCTTACTGATTTAGGTTGTATGTAAAATGCATTCAATAGTTATAAACATTAATTGCTTCTAAACAAATTTGTTTTTAAAACCAACCAACCAAAATTAAATTAAACCCAATTGATTCAGGGAACAGTCAACAATGAAACCTGGCGTTCTATTGTTTTCTTTAAACTAAAGTTTTTTGCCGACTTGGAATGGCAAAAACTGAGAAACCACTTTTAAAGACAATCTGTACTCTTTGGTGTTTGAGTCAGGTGCAACAATATAAGTTCTTCAGTTCTATATTCGAACCTGGGACGGCGTGTAAGTATCACTTACCAAGAGCACCACGGTGGTGAAACCAAGAAGCCAAACAATTGAGTAAAGCAAATTACTTTTTTCAATTCAACAAAACTTTCGACTTAAACTTAAAATCAGTTAAATTTTATTAAACCTGTGCCGAGGATTGAAGAATTAAAAACTCGGTAATTATTATAATTTCTTTAATATTTCTTCTCAAAAATTCTTAAAAATTTGTGTAAAACGGTGTTTAGTTGTCTTCTTGCAAAAGAACGTAATCTCACGGTTAAAGTTTTCCTTACCTCCTTAAAACACCTCCCAATTACCAACCATTAAAGGTGCCCACAAAAGGCGTAATTCGCTTTACGGAAACGCCCATTAACTTGTTTCTAAACAGATGCCTCGCAACGGTTGTATCAGCTGGTGAGGAGGGTTTACCCTCATAGTAATTTAATCAACTGATTCCTGTCTACCTGTATTTACGTTCGAAAACTCCCACATTTCATTTAAGCAATTAAGGCGTGAGTCACACGGGTAATCCCATAATAGAAAAGTGCTTTGATACCTTTTTGTAAAAAAAAAGCTGTCTTTTCTAGGCTGGAATCTATTTCAACTAAAAACCAGCTACAGTAGAACCTGTGTGCAGAAGGTTAACACAATGAATTTAGCGAGGAAGCACAGCAGATTTAAATAAAATTCGTTTGCCTTTATTTACAAAATCGTCATTAACATAAGAAAAACAGTGCATCACAATATTTAAAATAAATAACCATATTTACAAATCTTAAACGAACGTAAAGCCTAGAGTAACCTAATAATTCATTGCACAATCACAGCAGAACGTCACAGCTTTCTCCTCGAACTCCCACTGCTGGGCGTACTCCCCAGTAACAGTGTCCATCGTGACAATTTTTAGCTTCTGACTAACTTTAGCGCACTGTCCGGAGTTGCGTCGAAGTACTTTTACGCTGAATCGCTTCGGTTTACACGTATAATGCCCATACCAACAGCTAGACTTCTTGCACTGCACACTGCGTAGGTATCTGGGAAAGTAGTCGGGTCCCAGATCTATCCACTCTATTTCAGCCTTGCATTCCCACGGTCTTGATTGAAATACATCTCTCTTCCTAATTTTTTCAATGAAAATATCACGAACGTCACGTTTTTTGGGTGGCGGCCTGATGGCTCGTTTGCTTCTTTGTTTCTCTGCTATCTCCACATGATCCACTTCCCATGCGGGGATCCCCTCGTAGGGATTATCTTCAAAGTCGCCTTCCATGTAAAAGTCGTGCTCGACGTAAGCTGAAGAACGTTTTGGTCCACGTCCGGTGTTTGTACCATCGTCCACGGGAGGTTGAATGCTCATATATCTGGGATTGTACGTGGTTCCAAGGATTGCTTTTAGAGCTATGCCGGGGAGCTCAGGACACTGAATATTTCGTGCGTCACACCAAGCGGTGAGCATCAATATTAATGCGAATAAGTAAACAAACGCACAACTCATCTTTTCGACGTGCTGAAGGTTATTGTAAACACTGTTACTTCTACCACGCTTGAAGTGAAACTGATAGTTGCCCGCAACATGTAGCATTTTATAAAGACTCCGAATCCAAAATTTGTTTTCAAAAATTTGGTATAATAAATATGATTGCTGGAAAAATATCTTCCATTGTAACTGGTCGCTTATATCCCTGAAATGGGTCACCCCTTTGTATCTAGGAAGGGGTGACTGTTGAGGAAAGGTGCGGTGGTACCTGCGATGTGGGTTTTTTGCGGGATTAGTTTTATTGTTTTGATGGGCTACGTTGTGCAGCAGCATAAACAGCATGCTAATTATTTTATTGACGTTTTTTCTTTCTTTTTCTTTATGGCGCTTAGCGAGTATAAAATAAAAACTCCTATTGTTGTTTTGAAGACGTTTCGGACCAACCCATTTTCTGTTTCTCTGTGAAAATGTCATTCTGACACAAAAGTGACACCTCCCAACAGAAGCGTTCAGCTATAACTACTGCAAATAGTTTGAATAGAATACTTTGTTATTACTTTATATAAATTTGACACCGTTTTCTCACGTTTACCAACGGGAGTGAACTCTTGTTTTTTTGCATATTGAAAAGAATTAAAATTAAACTGTACCATCATTGAGGCTTGTTTCCGTTTCTTCAAGATCAAAGTTGTTCTATTTATCGTCTTTGATTCAATTGTCGTTCAGTCTTTGACTGTATTAAGTACGATATTGATGAAACTCAATCAAATTTGAATTACAGGGCTTTTTGTTTCGTAATATTAAAAAAATGTTCGTATAGGTTGAGAGTTCCTTTTAGTTCGCCCGTATCTCTTTGTCAATAGTAATCAAAATTCCGCTTATCTATTGCTCTCTTTTTTTTAACTTCTAAATTGTTTTGTTTAGTCCTAGAAGAACTGTGTTGCAGAATAGTTGGTAATTTAAAAACAAAGAAATAAAGAGTCCAACCGCCTATGAACATTTTGACACCCATTTTTACACCCATTGTGCAATAAGTGGGGTCGATCCAAGTCATCATCTTATTCGTCCATTTTAAAGTAATGCAATGTAAGAGTTTTACCATTCAGACCTTCTTGTCATTTTTACATTGCGTGCACTTATGTATTTCCTTTTCAAGCCATGTTTCGATACAAAATCACTTCATGTGTTCACCAACCGAAAAGTTTTATATCCAAACATTGTTTGCTGAGTAAAAGAGTTTTTATAATAAAGGGAGATTTTTTAAAAGCTATAGGAAAATTTTTCAAAAAAAATCTTTCAAAATGCGTCAATCGAAGCGGGATTGTCTGTATTTGATCTTTAACATAGCCCCTCAAAAAGTCTTCTTCTTCTTGTGGCGCTACAGTCCGGGGTGGACCTGGGCCTCAACCAACATACCTCTCCAGCCAGCACGATCTTTCGCCAGCTGTCTCCAGTTGCGCACTCCAAGTTGGTTGAGGTCCTTCTCCACTTGTGTGCGCCACTTTAGCCTAGGTCGTCCTCTGTTGCGTTGTCCCAATGGCTCGGATTCAAAGACTTTTCGGGCAGGAGCAGTGGTGTCCATACGCTCTACATGGCCTAGCCATCTTAAGCGTTGTATCCGTAGACGCTTGACCAGGCGCATGTCGCTGTACAGCCTATAGAGTTCGTCATTAAATCTTCTCCTCCAGATGCCATCAACGCAAACAGGACCAAAAATCGCACGCAAAACTTTTCTCTCGAAAAGACTAAGGGCTTCCTGATCCGCCTTTGCTAACGTCCAAGATTCTGCGCCATATAGTAGTACGGGGATAATCAAGCTGTTATATAAAGCGAGCTTAGTCCTTCGAGAGAGGGCTTTATTACTCAATTGCCTCTTGAGCCCAAAGAAATTGGCGAAGCGATTAGCAAGAGTGATTCTGCGTTTGATTTCGGTACTGATGTTGTTGTCCCTGTTTACCGCGGAACCGGGGTAGACGAAGTCCTTAACTACCTCGAAGTTTCTGCTGCCTAGTGTGACGCTCCGTCCGAGACGTCGACGTTGTGTGTCCTTCCTTGATGACAGCATGTACTTCGTTTTGCCCTCATTTACCACTAGACTCATTTTAGCCGCTTCCGCTTCAATGCAAGCAAACGCCTCATTGACGGCTCGCTGTGTTCGTCCAATCACGTCAATGTCGTCAGCGTAAGCTAACAATTGAACTAACTTCTGGAAGATCATGCCTCTGGTGTTGACTTGTGAGTGTGAGTGTGAGTGTGAGAGACAAGGCACTGTATAGCTCGTCTCTATGCACACTGTCATATGCAGCCTTGAAATCGACGAATAGGTGGTGAGTGTAAATTTGCATTTCTTGGGTCTTTTCCAGGATCTGCCGTAATGTGAAGATCTGGTCTATTGTGGACTTCCCTGGCCTGAAACCACACTGATAGGGACCTATCAGGTCATGGACAAATGGTTTCAGACGCTCACACAATACAGCAGAGAGGATCTTATATGCGATGTTCAGGAGACTAATCCCTCTGTAGTTGGCGCAGTCAAAGGGGTCTCCTTTCTTGTGGACCGGGCAAACGACGCTGAGATTCCACTCATCGGGCATGATTTCCTCCGATCATATCTTACAGATGAGCTGGTGCATGCGCCCAACCAGGTCATCTCCAGCAGCTTTGAATAGTTCTGTGGACAGTCCGTCCGTTCCAGCAGCTTTGTTCGACTTTAGCTTGGATATTGCTATCTTCACCTCGTCTAAGTCGGGGGGACGGAATGCTTGTCTATCATCGTCCAAATTGAGTGGAACATTCTGCCTAAGAGCGGGATTTGGGTCGTCATCGCGTTCAAGGAGTCTGCAGAAATGATCCTTCCAGATTCTCAGCACAGACTGCGACTCTACTACGAGTTGTCCGTTTTGGTCCCGGCAGGCCTTGGTCCGAACCTTGTATTGAGCTATGATCTTGGTGTCATAGCTGGGGCATCGATCGTATGTTCTTTCTAGGAGATCATAGAAGTCCTTGATGTTGTCATCCTTCTCCTCTGTCGGGGCGTGAGCGCATATTAGGCTAATGTTCCCGAATTTAGCCTTGATGCGGATTGTCATGAGGCGTTCGGTGTTAACTCATTTTTTGGCAATCTCCAAAGTCAAGTGCATGTCAAATGAACCGCCCCTCAGATGATCGAGATTTCAAAAAAAATCCACTGGAAGAACTAATTTGAATTAAAATATACGTTTATAGAATTTAAAAGTCTAAGTATAATTCTGCATCCAATGAAAAAAGATATTCTGTAGTTTTTGCAAACTTACCCTTTGCCTTTGGTTTCTTCTTCGAAAAAAAAACACATCCAGACAAAAACTTCCTAGGCGTTGGCATTCTCTGGCATTGCAAGGTAGTTTTCGCTAAAACCTGGAGTCTATCACCAAAAACGATATGTACAGATCCATATGGCAATGAAAAGACTACTTATTTCCTATGCATCAGTCGTTTGGTGAAAGACGCTCTTGCGCAAGTACTGCTGCTTTCACCAAGTTTCAATGGACAGTCTGTCTTGGCTGAATGAAGCCTTTTTTAGAAGGTCCCGCTCTGCTCTTGTTGCACTGCAAAATCTTGTCCCCTGACTTTTACGCCAGAATGGTCTTTGGTTCAACAAGCACTGGAGCTTTGATGACCTGCCGTATGGCATCTTCTTTCACGCTAGTCTTATGGACAAGCCGTATGATGCGAGGACGCCAACAATCCAGTTGCTTAATTCCTACAAAAAGGCGGTTTTCCCTGAGTTCTGGACTGGCTATGCCCAGAAAAATGAGCCGGGAAGGGTATGTACTCCAAGACCATAGAGGGAGATATCCACCTCTTTAGATAAGATTCGGATTTCAAGGTGGTACGTATGCGATCCTAATGGCCACGAATTTAATTATGAAAAGTAGGTGGAAGGGTCAAGTTATCTACGTCTGTAGCGATAATCAAACTGTGCTTAAGGCTTAATTCAAACCTCTTACCTCTTCCCTTAATTTGGTCGGTAGACTAAATTCGCTAAGACTTGTCTAAGTTCCGGGACAGAAGAAAAAGATTGCCAATGAACTTGCTCGAACTCAACTTGGGACTGTCCCCGTCCTTGGTCCCGACAGCAAAACCAGATATAGGATGACTCTCAAGGATGCACGCTGACCAAGTGTATGCTTCTTTTCTTCTATTTCCAAATAGGAAAAATTGCAGGCGACTTGCTGGCGTGCAAACAGAGCACTGTACTTTCTATAAGTATTAAAGCATCCTTGCGCTTAATGAAGGTATCTGCAGAGCACTTCATCTGTCGAAGTTCCGCCCTTGCTCGGATCAAGTGACGGCTGTGATGAGGACTGTAAATCTAGGCTTTAAATCACAGAAGCGCTTGCTGGTTTTCCTTCGGTAGACCAAGAAATTACATTAAATGTAAGTTACTGCCTGGTAATACAATGGACTAGTTTTTGAGTCTGAGTTGAGTCGGAGCTCCCAACCTCCAACAAAAAAAAAACTTTCGACCTGAACTAAAACAATTTGAAGTAAAAAAAAAACTTATTTTTAATAGATTGTTCAGAATGAAGCAACAATCATTATTCAACTTTTAAAAATTGCAACGGTATTTAAAAAGAACACAAATACTACAACATTAACAATAAAAAATATATTTATTTTCATATTCTGAACACAAAATTTATATTTTTATTTAGTTTATTCGGATTACTCCAGATGGATAAAAAATGCCCTGACAATGGAGCGTCGAGTTTACCTTAAGGTTTGACGAATAAGTTGAACGCATTGTGTTGCCTATTGCTATTGATTTGCGATTTATAAACACGTTCTGTTTTGGCCCAAACCTGCTTTAATAAATTCCTACTAATATTTAAGGAACTTGTAAACCATGTGTGTAAATCCTGAGAACTCTTTTGCTCTAATTAAACTAACACCTCCCAAATGTGTTGTGTTTTTTGAAGAAATTTGTTTCGAAAAATAAGTTTTATCATCTTATATTTTCATGTGTATTCTTTAATTTCATTTGTAGACTCTTCTGTCGCTCAAGTAAAATCGATCCAAACGAAGACAGGCTCCTATCAGGTAACATGGATGACGAAGATGGATTCCTGCGGGTTGAAATTGTCAAGGGCAAAAACATGAAGGATGTCACTGAAATGCAAAAACTTTAACTTCACAAATTTTTATACCTTTCCAACTTGTAATTAGCCTTAACAAACAGAAGCATATACATATATGTACATATATAACAAAATACAGTAGCGTTAAGTCTTAAAGATAAACTCATTTATTTAAAGTACATTTGTTTTAATTGTGATATTTAACCGAATTTGACCGTGATTTGAAAACAAGCAGATAAAACACGACATTTTTTTCAATTACCTATCCGTTTCCAATTTTGCATTTGTATAATATAACGATAGTCCAGTCGGGAGTCAAGTAAAGAGGTACTTAAGAATTTCAACTTGATGTCTGAATATTTGCCAAACTTCTCCAAATAATTTACAAGCCCATATTTTGAGTTACTATCGGAAATGAGTTCATTTTATATTTAGTTTTATTTTTAAAATGTTACTGCTTTAGATTATTGAATAATTTGTTAAATCGTAAACAGTTGTAAACAGCCGAAGTCTATGCTTTATGTTAACCCACACGAATCAACTATTTACACAAAATTTATATAAATAAAATATGTATACATTTTTTAAAAATATCCTTTGGTTTATTATTGTTTATAATGTTGTTGCAAAAGGAAGATAATTTATTTCTCGGTAAGCTCGCAAATGCTCGAGTTCTTCTTTCAAATTAAATAACAAATGTCTATCAGACCGGATCTGAAAATCTTGTATAACTAGTAAATATGGTCAAAACTTCAAAACTCGAAATTTGCTTTAAAAAAATATAAATGCTGGATACGATTTTTGTTTTTGGATTGAGCAAGGACAGTATTTTATTTTCTTTACAAGTTATCTTTTACAAGACGCTAGTTGTTCTTTACAATTAGTATTGCCACGTACGTCCAGCAGGATAAAAGTCAACGACTTCTGATCGGCAAACTTTTGAATTAATATTTTGGGATGTGCTTTTTGTAGCAGAAGAATTATTTATTCGAATAAAGCCCCTAATTTCATGTAACAAAATTTGTTCCCATAAAACTATAACGTCGAAAACTCATTATTTAGAGTTGTTGTTAAACCTTTTTATTTATTATGTTATTATATCGATGAAAAAGCTTAAACAGTCTTATTTTTTTATTTGAATTAAATAAAAATCACCCAACAGCCAAAAATATCTAAATTTTTTTAAAAATGCGAAAAGCATTACTTTGTTGACCTAATTGGAAACAAAAACCGATACGACCCAAAAATTTAGCATCTTTTGTGTTCAACTTTGTACAAGAAAGCACTGGGTAGGCTAAGTCAATTAAAATCCAATAGTTGACGCAATCTTCTAATCTCTTCTCAGATCACGGATATGTATATTACTTTCTTCAACGAAATTATAATGCTAGATTACAAGTAGTGAAAGAAGACAAAACGAAAGAACACACTCATCCAAAAAAAAAGCTCAACAATTTACGTAGGTCGGTCTGTCAAAACATGAATTTATGACTGTTTGCCCCGCAACAAACCAAGAGACAAGTAAAGACCACTTTTGTGGAACGGCAAAGTACTTTTTAAATAATTTTAACTTTATGATTTGGGCCCTAGTAATGAAATTTACTGATCAGATGAATCCAGTGTTAAATGTATAAAAACTACATCATTAGCTTAAAATACAGCTAATTTTAGGAAATATTCAAGATCAAATTCGCCTAAAAAAACATTGTTCTGTGTTAATTTTAACAGTTAATTAAATGTCAACAATAATTTGACTTTCTGAATTCTCATATTTTTAAAATTATAAAGCCACTTTTATTTGGATAATAATATTTATTTTTCACTTAATGTTTTGTTCCCAACTTTGAAACACATGATTTTTTAGCTTTTGCCGTCTTAGTACACGAATCCCCGTATATACAGAATTCAATCACTCTGTAAATCGCGATCTTTTTCCACAAAATGTTTGCTTTTAATTTACTATTATTACGCTTTCTTATAATGCTCAGGAAATGTAATTCTTATTCACTTTGGCTGCCATCGATGGTGAATCGAGTGCGACCCAAGTAAATGCTTATCTAAATGTTCTCACCACTAATTGCGAACATAAATATAAGGTTGCCAAATATCTCCCTTCCGCTTATTTGGTCTTCATTCAATGCTTCATATAAAGTGTTACAGTGATAGGATTTAGTTCAAATATGCGCCGTTTTGTTCAATAATCTATTACCATTCATAATACACCGCTCGTAGAAGCCCCCTTCCTCTACAAAGAACTCGGACAGCCACTTTTCACAAGCCTCTTTTGAGTTCAACTTCAGACCAATAAGAGCGTTCGCCATGGACAGGAACAGGTGGTAATCACTTGGTGCTATGTCCGGGCTATATGGTGGATGCGATAGAACCTCCCATCAGAGCTCCCGTAGCTTCTGACGAGTCACCAACGAAGTGTGTGGTCTTCAAGCGTTCCTGTTGTTCACAGTAGATGGTATTAAACGTCTGGCCATATGGGAGCAGCTCATAGTGGATGATTCCCTTCCAATCCCACCAAGCACACAGCAAAACCTTCCCGGCCGTCAATCTGGGCTTGGCCCCTGTTTGGGCCGATTCACCGGCCTTCAACCACGACCGTTTTCGCTTGATATTGTCGTATCTGATCCATTCTTCGTCGCCAGTCACCATTCGCTTCAAAAATGGGTCGAGTTCGTTCCGTTTCAGCAGCATATCGCAGGCGTTAATTCGGTCCAGAAGGTTTTTTTTCATATCCAGCCTTCTGTAGATGCTTTCGAATGGTTTGGTGACTAAGTCCCATCTCCTGGGCGATGTCACGAGATGCCACATGCCGGTCTAAGTCGATGATTACCATGATTCGATTGGTATTCGTCGTCACAGGTCTTCCGCCGACTGGCTTATCCACGGTGTCGTTTCAACCGAAGTGATAGAGAACCATCCCCAAAACATCATTAATCTCACGGAACGTTTCTCCAGCGGACTAGCCTTTAGAGAAGGAAAACTTTAAAATAGCGCGAATTTCGGCGTAAGTGAACTCTATGTTTGCACGTCTATAACTGTTGAACGCAATATCCAAAATAATCATGCATAGCGTCGTTTTGTAGGTCATTGTCGTTTGTCAACACCTTTCAAATGATATATAGTATTACCAGATACGAGCTCTGTAGCGCTTTGTACACAGCTGGAAAATTCAAATGACAAAAAGGCGGAAGGGAGATATTTGGCAACTTTATATATGAACATTCATTTTCTTTTTCTTCCCCTTTGGTTGGATTCACCCGGAATAGATCTGGGCCTTAACGAACATGTTTTTGCATCTCATACGATCTCTAGCCAGCTGCCTCAAATTGGGCACTCCAAATTGGTTCAGGTCCTTCTCCACTCGTGTGCGCCATCTCAGCCATGCCGTCCTCTGTTGAAATATCCCAATGCCTCGGATTAAAAGAATTTTCCGGCCTAGGCAGTGGTGTCCATACGCTCTACTTGCTCTAGCCTTCCTAAGCGTTAAGTCCTAAAGTTCATCGTTGAATCTTTTCCTACAAATACCGGCAATGCAAACAGCACCAAAATTAGCGAGCAGAACTTTTCTTTCGAAAAGACCTTTCATCCGCTTTTCGCAGGACTGGGATGATCAAGCTGTTATATAAAATAAGCTTAGTCCTTCGAGATACGGCTTTATCACCTCTTGAGCCCAAGAAACAGCGATTGGCAAGAATGATTCTGCATTAGGTGTCGGTACTGATATTGTTGTCCCTTTTTACTGCGGAGCCAAGATAAATACGTAAAAGTTTCTGCTGCCTTATATGACGCTTTGTCCGAGACGTCGGTGTTCATTGCCATCAGTGCGTGGCTTTTTCAAAAACCTCTTTTTACATTGAAGGTCTCGGTGAGTATTCAAGTGCAAGTGTTTTCCACTGTCATCTTATACAGGCTGTAGCTCGTCTTTATGCACTTTGTCATATGCGGCCTTAAATTTGATGAATATGGGTGAGTGTCGACCTGTACCTCTTCGATCTTTTTCAGGATTGTGTACTTTACTGACCTGAAACCACAAAGGATCTTGTAGGCGATACTGAGGACGCTGATCCTTCGATACTTAGAGCAGTCAAAGGGATCTTCTTTCTTGAGAACCGAACAGACGATACTGAGATAGTTTCCTTTATGGATGTTAAGGTGTGTGGAGCATGTGCTAGCCACAGCCTGAATCCGTGAATACTCAAAATTTATTATACCACTTGAAAGAAAGGATGAAGTAAAACTACGTCTTTTGGCTCACAAAGAATTTGTATATTTATGTCATTAATTTTGATCTCTTTTGTTTCTTTATTTAAAATTTAGTTATTCTGTATTACAATTATAGTGAAGTTATAGGAGAATAAGAATACACGGGTTCAATAGACGATGTTCTCTTATTCTAATCATATTTATCTACAAAACAGTATACATTTCAAAAAGAAGTCCACACGGGCGCAACAGAACACATGCAATAAAAATTTACGATGACATTAAATAAATTCAGTTAGAATCCTTCTATGAATACGTATTCTATTTTAATTTAATCAAACCTCTTGTAAATGACTACACAGAATGTATTTGCCTTGGATTATCTATTTCTAACTTTTGCAATTTTAAAACGTGTGTACTGATGTTGTTTTGTGTTTTTCTTATTTCGTATTGAAGACATTCATTTTAATTGAATTTTAAATACATTGAGATGGTTTTGATAAGAAAAAAATGCATATTTAGTGATAAATTCAAATATATGTTATTTTAATGGTTTTAGTCTTAAGTTTATTATTAAAATGTACTCATATTTACAGTGAAACGTAGAATAGTCTATCGTAATAAAATTTTCTTTATATTTTTATATTTTATCATATTTATGCAATAAAAAAATAAATGTCTCTCTGTTTTTTACCTTCTGTCATTTCACTTTCCTCATCTCTCTGATTATTGGATTTTTAAGTCTTTCATATATATTATTAATTCCGTTTTTAATTATTTTTTACTAACGCCATGTCAAAAATGACTTTAACATTTCCTTCTCTGAATTATGATGGTGTGCAGTAAAAACATAAACATGTATTTAATATGTGCGAAAATTGAATTATGCTATGAAACTAAAATATTAAAAGTATACATCCTTGGGCGAGTGAGAACTAAAAAACGTAAACTATAGCAGCATATTTATAAGACAGCCATGGTTTATTCATACCTGTACGCATGGATTAACCATGATTGATTTATACATATGCGTTACATTAATCGATTACAAATGGTTTCTTGTTGACTTATCATAAAAAGGTTCTTACGATAATATAAAGTTGGTAACGCCAACGGAGCTTAATAGCTGACCAGAATTATTTTACTACTTGTTTTGGTTTTCTCCACTTCTTTTGTAAACTCTATAAATTTTCCCATCTGTCAGCTACCGAATTTTTTAAAATTAAAAATTGCCACGCAGCAGTTAATTTCCGCCAATAAAGGAGTTCAGAAGCCATCTTTTACATCAACCGGGGACTATCAGTAAAATATAGCAACTATTACAATTCACCATAAGAATAAAAAGAAATATATATATATCTATATATAAATAGAAAGAATCCATGTGTTTTTTTATAATTGACGCGTGCAAAAGGGGTTGCGAGTACCCTTAAGTGACCGGATTAAGTCACAGCACTGGCCGAAGGTATAGAGGAAGAGAGGGAGAGGAGGTACCGATGCACATGGGGTTTAAATGCCTGTGGATGTGTTAAACTTCGCAATGACAACGGAAAATTTTAAAAATTTTAACCTATTTGAAAACGGTTAGTAAGGCAACCAGTTTACAAATGGATGGCACCGCAACCAACGTGTGTATGAGAATCGGCACCAAACGAAGAAATTGGAGAAGCTTTTCATAAACAATTAATGTTCACTCAATGTCGCCAATAACTCTAAAAAAAACGATTTTTAATAAAGGCGAACCTCACAACTTACTATCGTCAATAACAAATCGTTCCTGAATCTGGTTTTTAATGTCGTAGGTAAGAGAAAATTACTCTAGAATATTAATATCAAAAATACAAGTCATTTCCATCCAACTTGTAAATCATAGATGAATGGATGATAAATTATTAATATAGCTATTATAATATTTGACCTAGTCTATGCTTTATAAAATGTTTTGTCTTAATTGTAAGGTGTAAAACGTACGCACAGTATCGGCAACAATTCCAGCAAAATATGGTTTCGTCGACTTCAGTAGATGTTGTGAGAAAGGGTAGCATTGCTTAAGAAGGATCTAGTCAGCTTTTTCATTGACACCACGGTTGAGGTATCATAAAAAATATGTTGCTGATTTATAAATTCTTGCTGACAATTAGCTTATCAAGGTAAACGATAACCGACTCCGAGTAGCCGTCACACTACCATACTCAAATCTCTTCACCATTATTTTTATTAACAAATTTCAATTGTTACCTACATTGTTCACAGTATGTATCATAGTAAACCAGAACAAGTAAATAGAATCTTCTAAAAAATTGAATCACAAAATGTCTGTATGTATTTTCTTAAGAAGCTTAGATTATGTAGAGTGTTGACAATACTCTTATAGTTAAAGAAGATAACAGATCATGGATGAGGATGTCGTAATGAACAGTACTGAAAGTTAAAGAGGAAGTTGTCCAAAAATGTGAAAATGGTAAGTTTTAGAAAACTTTAAGTTTTTAAATCAGTTCCCGTTCAAATTTCTGCAAAATTTATCTGTTCCTTTAGAACAGATTGAGCTAGCACTATTTTTAAAAATACACTGACATAAATTCATTTTTTTAGAGCTATTACAGATGTTTGTGAACGCATTGGCGCAGTGGGTAAGTGCATCACTCACACACCGATAGTCCTAGGTCCGATTCTAGGACTAAACATTTTTTAATCTTCACAGTACCACCTCTTTGGACAGCTGGCAGACTACTGTTTGTGAATGAAAAAGTTTTTCAAATTTTGCTTGGAGTCGACAAAGAAATTATAGATCACACAACATGAGTAGTTGCTATAGAAGCTAGATAACTGGCTCCCTTATGGACTGTTGCGCAATCCAATTATTTATTGTGATCCAAGTTCTCCCCAAACTCTTACATCACACGAGGACGACTCACATTGAAATTTACCTTAATTTCAAAGTAAACAAAATCAGAAACTCTTTCATTTAAGCGTCAATCGATTTACAATTTCACATATCCAGTCGATTCGCTTCGAAACATTTTTTCGAATTTCAACAAATTTTACAGTTTCGCGTGAGCGCTTTTTAAAGTGAAATCTTGTAACCTTATAGAATATCTATTCTACTTGCAACAAAGAGTTCAACTATGAAAAAAAGAGTCTCACTATTTGCCCATTGATGATACAAAATATTAAATGAACTGAACCCAAATTGAAACACAAAAGAAATAAAAATCAAATACAAAAAAAAAAGAAAAAAATAAAAAATAAAAACAATAATGTTCATTGTTACGAGGATTTATATGTATTTTCAGATTTATTACTTAACGTTTTTTATAATTACTCCATCAAGATACTATTCTGAATCATATTTTTTTCTGTCGTAAGGTATATACTCGTATTACTTAGCGGGTAAGTCCGAATGGCTCAAGTCAAACACATATTCATATAAGTTTGCTTTGACATATAATATATATTCATTATCGTATTTATATATTCTTCATAAATAAACATCCGTCAATACATGTATACATGGTAACAACAAAAATAAGATTTAAAATTATATCGTTTTAAGAAATCATCAGAAAGAAAAAATATTGTTACAAAAGGAAACTTAAATGTTTAAATGTATTTTTCATATACACGCGCGCGCAAACACACAACTGGTGTTTTTTTTTAATTTCGTTCAAACTGTTCGGTTTTATTATCTTTTTATGTTACTAAATACAAAAAAAAATACTCAACAAAAGAAAAAAACTATAAACAAAAGCTTATACAAAAACAAACATCAAAATCAAAATTTACAATATATACTATATGTTTTAATTCAAAAAGAATTTCTAAACCTCAGTGGAGCGCCCGCTCTCATCTGAGCGCGACATCTTCCGCTCTCTACCTGGAATCCGACCGGTCAATGGAATTTGCTGCTGCTGCTGTGGGTGCTGATGCTGCTGTGGTTGAAGCTGATGTGAATGTATTATTCCTGGATGAGGAATCATTACCGCTGGGTGATGATGGTATGCTTGCATCATATGGTGGCCAGGGTACTGTTGTGCTGGATGCTGTTGCAATATGACACCACTTGCACCAGCTGGAGGTGGGAAGCGCATTTTGGCCGCAGCGGCATTAGCGGCAGCAGCAACTACTGCCGCATTCTCGCGTGATGCACTGCTTGCTGTAGTCGATTGGAAGGAAATGGACATGCCGCTGTCTAATGACCCAACACTACCACGTCTTTGCGGCTTTTCATTACCAACTGGAGGAGGAACAGAATAGAAAACCAATTTCATTACTGACTCATACATTTAATTGGATTTCGCTTACTTACATTGTTCGTGCATATCTAGCAGGCTGTTGCTCAGTGCACTACGCTTCAGCTGTGATGCGGTGTCGTGGTTGCCATTCGCTGATTCGCTACCCTGCGGCGATTGGAACGGACACGGGCATACTTCTACATCAGCCACTCCACTATCACGATTTTCTGAATTACCAGCAGCACGATTTCGTGCCGATTTCTGCCGCTCCAGTTCGGCCTCTATGCGTAACGATTCCATTTCATCCATTTCGCTAATGGACTCCTTCAAATCGTCGGCGAATTTACATCGATCATGCTCATTGCGGGCATTGAATGTGACCAGAATTTTCGCATCAACCTTCTGAGACAGTTGAATGCAGAACGGATAGTTGGGTACGTCCAACAAAGTGACTACCATTCCGCATAGCGGGAAACTATTTCGGAATGTGTATGTGACTGATGACTTCTTTTTACTGAAAATTTTCGTGATCACCAGCAAGTCGTTGAACAAAAATACCTCACGTTGGTGTACGCCAGGCCTTTCCTTTTTGTTTACATCTGGGATTTCGTACAGACGGCAATAGCACACAAGTCGACGATGTGGAAGTGCAAGGTTTGGTTTTTTACCGACAATTGTAGCTTGAACTTTCATCACTTGGGTGACGTGATCATTGCCAGGCTTAAATTCGTTAGCTTTGACGCGCTCATAAACGCCGGCCAACATATCACGATCAATATCATGGCAGTCGTCGATGCCGCGAAGATTCTTTATAAAGTCTTCTACACGCATTCGCCGTTCAGGCTTAAGATTCGGCGTGTGCAGGTCAGTGTTGAGCATGATGATAGCGAACGCCAGAACGAAGATCTGAAATTGAAGAAAATTGGTTATGCATAAGTTCGAGCAGGATTCAGAGTTTCAACTTACCGTATCTGATGACCTCAGGCGTCCCACAATGTCTTGATTACACTGGCAGTAGCGTTGCGAGAAAATCTCCATCAAGCGCTCAATTTTCTGTGCTTCGCCGGGCATCCGGAAGTAGGCCTGGAATTTTCTCAACGCAACATCTACCTGCATTCCTGACAGATCCAATTCAGTGGCAAAGCACTCCAGTACTGCCATATTGAAGGGATTCTGCAGGTTGCCAAGGTATTCACCAATCATTTGTCGTGAAAGACCTTTCCTTGAAATTAGGAATCTCGCCACACCTTGCGGGGTATTTTCCAAGAATCCTCGGCGAATTAAATAGGTTATGCCCTTTTCTGGTTTCTTGTTGAATAGGTTTAGTCCAACTCGATACTGTCTCTTGCGAATGGTTTCAGAGACCTTGTAGTTCTGCATTGTAGTGGATGCTACATTCAGTTGTTCTGCTTCGGCATGCTGCTCGTATTGCGCGGCGCTGGTGTGCGAACTCATGTGATCATCAGAAACAATGACCATGCCGGCTGTAGTTGCTGGAGGATGGGATGCCATCATTAGGATATGATCAGGAGAATGTGTGCTGAATTGGTTAGAGCTATTGAGAACCGTGCCACGCTTCCACGTATGTGGAGAATTAGAACGATCTGAGCCCAAATCACAGTTAGCGATACGATCAGCGGATGTGGCACTAGAATCACTGCCCGAACTCTGCACAGATGTGAGACTACCGTTCTCGGCTGTCTTGCATAGACCATTGGTGCGGATCATAGATGGCGGAGGTGGTGTCTGTCGCATTTGCTGCATCATCTGCTGCTGGGCTGCAGCTTGCTGAGCTGTTATTGAAGATGTCCGCTTGGGAACCTCTGGCGGGACTTTCTTACGCTCAGATGTTGTTACTAACGCTTTTGGGCGCATGTATATCTGAGCCGCAGAGTAGTATGGTGTGTGGGGTGACGTACTTGGTATTCCATTTCCACTGCTGCTGACCCATGATGAATTCAGCGACGAATCCAAATGACTGGAGTTGGAGCTGAAGCTTACATCATGTGGAATCGCGTGGTATGTTGACTGCGTTGACACATAATGTGGCCCGCCAATGTTTGCTTGCATTTGAGCAGCGGAACTGTAATAATGCTGCTCTGTGGCGTGCAATAAGTTCACATGGGGATGGGAAGATGTGGACGACGCTGTTGATGCTGACGATGCAGTAGAAACTGTCGAACCTGCACCTGAAACGATCGTAAATGATAACCAATACATACAAGGAGGTGGCGGTGGGGATGTATTACCTGACTGACTTCTAGGTATAGGACTGGAATCGAGGTGCCGTCGTTCCCGCAAAGACATAGAACGTGTTGGTGGTGTACGCGCAGCATTGCCAGTGGCTCCAGGTGGTCCAGCCATTATTGTAACCCGGGGTTGATGGTGCTGCTGTTGCTGTTGACAATGTTGCTGTGATCCCGGGTGATCCAGCTGAGATTCTGTGGCGCTACCATAAGCTGAAGAAGATGAAGTGTTTGATGGTGGACCATCTTCAGCGGATGCGGCTGCTGCTGCAGCTGCGGCAGCATTCATCATCATTCGGCGACTCAGGCGCTTCTCTGCTTTGGCCATTGCTGTGATCGAGGCAAATTTCTTTACCATCATATAGTGTCGGAAGGCACGCTGAATTGTGATGGCAGCGTTTCGGGCACGTACTCCACCGTACTTCCGTTCCAGTAGTTCAATTTGTTTTTCCAGAAGGTCCTGGGAGAGTTCGTACCTGCAATATAAACAAAAAATTAAGTTAGTTTGCATAGGATAAGAAACTAGTTTATAATGCGATTAGATGAAATTTACATTCGACAAACCATAGACAACTTATTGCTTGTTGGGGACACTAGAAGCTGTAAAGATATTGGAGCAGTTTTGCGTAATCGTAATACAAACTTCTGCCGAGAGGAACGCATCTGCACTAAAATGCATAGAATGCAGTTGTTCACATTTCGATTGGACGAAGAATGAACCGAAAATGTACTAAAATTATTTACCAACCCTCAGCCGGCTGTTTTCTCAGTTGTACATGCGTGAGTAGCATTACATTTTTCCTTCTCCTTTCCTCTTTATTTAATTTGAGAATAAGAGGGGAGATCCCTAATACTTCCCTAAGAATTCGGAAATTACGTGCTCAGAGAGCCGTGGTGTCTTATTTTAATCGGAAACCAAACGCAATTGTTGCTGCTGTTATGTGGAAAGAAAGCGAAGGAGTACCTATTGTGTAATTGGCGCTTCAAAACATACCACTTCTTTGCGCCATTTGTGTGATAGAGGATATTCACTCGTGAGACGTGTATAATCATACGGATTCATTAGAACGATCCCGATGCTTACAAGAAGGGTGAACCTTTTAAAGTGAATATTGGTGTAGCAATTTTTTAAAAATTATTGTAGTTGATGAATTGTATTACAATGGTTGGTTATGTAATTGAAAAACTATTTGTGAGCGAATTAAAATGAAAGAAGCTCGTAAGTAGGAAGAAATGAAGGAAGACATTTTTTGATTGTTCTGACAAATATCTGATCGGAGAGTCAAGCATCTGATTAAATGGTCCCAACTCTTTTAGAAACGTGCTAGAATCGTCAATGCCGTCATAACGGATTATGTTATTATTTTACAACTCCCCTGGACTGTAAACACTAATTTATAAATTTATGGGTGAGATATAATGAAACTAGGTTGTCCTTTTTCTTTAAATGAAAATAACAGTCCCTCTTATTGAACACACATTGTGAAAACAGATTATGGAAAAAATCCGCAGAAATAGTTTAAGTCCAACGTACTGATTTAATTATAATTTCAACAATAAATTTGCTATCCAACTTATTACTATTCATGTAGTACATCTACATGAAACTTTCCGTATTGTTCGTTGTTGCTTTATTCTTTGTTATGCTGAAAGTTGAAGGGTCAATGTTTCCTTAAGTAATTTGTATATATTGTATTTGTAAAACTCGGTCAGGACCGAGTTGCCTCCGATTATGATAATGAAGTGGAAAAAAGTTTACATCTTCTTCTTGACCACTATTAATAAAAAATATCTGACCAGACTAGAGTGACAGTGTACGCAATAGTCACTTATAGCTTTGCTTTGTATTTCTCGGATATTCTATTTAGATAAACGCATATATGTGTATTTTTGTACTGATAAACGTCCATTCTCTAGTCATACACTCATCGACAACACATTCAATTTGAAAGCCAGTTAATTAAAAAAATTACATTCCCAAACAAAAGTTTCGATTGAATTACCACGTAAACTTTATCCGTATAGTGAAAAACTTTTTGTATGTGTTCGTGTTGTCACAGTTCTCTGCGGAGTCGGTGTTACTTCCGTCGACATCCTCATCGCAAGTCGGAATTTCCAAAATATTTTTTACCTCAGCAACGGATGCTTTCAAACTTCGCCTTCGTTCAACGCTAGCCCAGCGGCGGATCGAATGCAGACTCTGGCGTCGTCTGCTGTGTCGGATCAATGACGTTTTCTCATTGGCACCCGCATTCAGTGTTGATGACAGCCACAGCAACGGTGATGATGACGGTGAGACGGACGTCTTTGCATTGCCATCAACCCACGTTGCTGGCGCTGGAATTGACGCAACCGCAACACGTGATGTAGTAGTTGCTGACTCCCACTGTATAAATCTGCCATTAAGGTCGCCTCCTGCGGAATTTGTTTTCGAATTCATGTCTACGTTGGCACATTTACTATTTCTTTGACACTGGAACGGAAACTTTTTCTATGAATTGCCTTGCACATCGTTTTTGCTTTGCTTTTGGCAAGCGTTTCTCTTTCTTCTAAATACAGGGCCTGTTGGGCGGCTGGTCGGTGCTTAAAACAAATTGTTATCCTTTCTTGCCAAAACTTATATTATACGACATTCTGCAGTCGAGAGCTCACAATTCTACGCGTGGCTTGTTTAAATTTTGGCCAACCGAGTAATAAAGGCAAACGAGTGACGACTATCACACATTGATGAGGTGTGGGTGGGTTGGAGCCGATTTATTTAAATTGAATGTACGTGCACTATGTACTTCACTTATCAGAGATAGTGGCGCAGAAGTGTGAGTGCGATTTGCAAACCGGTTTATTTGCATAGAGCACGAGCCACCTAATTGTTTACCACAAATATTTTATGGCACAGATAAGGAGGGGGGCACTATTTGGCATTCCCTGGTGTTTATGTGCATGCGGTTCGTGATAAGAAACTTAATTATGTTTGGCCCTCTCACGAAAAGCCCTAGATTTCCAAACATTTTACTTAATTTTCATTGGATAGAAGATCGTCCACGATGAACGCTCACTCTATTTGAAGAAGCCGCAAACAATGTTTATATAAACGAATCAATGCATACGACTTTGATTGGGGACTACTTTAAACAACTTCACTTGGGACAGTGATTGTCAAACACGCCTGTGATTGATGTTGCTTGGAAGAAGGTTACCATAACAAATCTGCTGTCGAAATGGAGCAGCATATTTCAAGTTTTTATTTTCTTTTACTCTTGATTGGATCAATAAAAGTGAGAATCCCACAAGGAGATTTTATTTTAAAAACACCCAATTGGGTCAGATGCGACAAAAGCGAAGAAAAATTCTCATGTGTTTTTGTTTGCGGACACAATTCGCACTGCAGTTGGCAATGTGACGTCAGTAGTACTCTTTCTCTTTGTCACTGATATCAATTACTTTTCCCCTTTGCAAACTTTAGTCAGGTGGTTGGAGAGAGACATGCACATACAGACGTAAGTAACAGTCTGTGTTGATTTTACTTGCGTCAAGTCATTATCGCGCAAACATGATAAGAGCGACTAGGGACGTGAACATTTTTTTTTATGAATATATTTTTATCTTTCAGACGGTGCCGCGTTGCATGCGATTTTATGGAAAATGTTTGGTAAGAGGATTCAAAATTATTTGTTTCGCGTAATACTCATCGCGTGGCATTGGAGAGATGAATGTACGGAAACGATACTTGTGTTGGATTTAAGGTAACAGATGAAATTCTTATTACAAAAGAAAGAAAATGTTTGGTCGCTTAAAAAAGTGATGTACAACTTTGTACAAATAACGAACATTGTAGTATCACTTGACACATTTAATTACCCAAAACTGAATTATTCTCACTATTATTATGTGAACTGCATATTGGACTGTTCATGTCATTCTGTTCGCTCGAGAAGGTTTGCTTTCTTTATCTACAAGAGCTACAAAGAGTATACGTGTATATATCGTAGTGTCAGGCAATATATATTTTTTGCAGAATAAATTGTGCAAATATATCCTCCGCAAAGATCCATTTTCATATATGCTGTACTGCATGCACTACCCAATAAAAGAAACAAATACGAGTATTCGAATTTGCTTTACTGACACAGAAAGATGTCATCAAGGCCGAAAACGTCGTGCGAACGATGTTTTCTTTTGCGTTCGGACAAGAAATAACCATTTTCTTGTTTTCTTCCCAAAAGAAATAAATTAACAAAAATACATCCGCAATAAGAAAAGTATGAATTTTATTTTGGAAATAAATACGATTGTGTATTCAGAGATAGAGAGACTGAGAGGGGTCCATAAATAGATCCTCGTTTAAGAAGGCGTCAAACAAGAAAAAGGAAAAAAAATACATTCCTAAAGCAATTCCTTTTTAAAGTCATCGCCTACGAAATTAAAAGAAGACCTCACATTTTCAAAAAAAAAAAAATATTTGGAATCTCTCCCTGCTGCTTGCCTAGAGATGCGCACTCAAACACGAAGCAGATGACGATATTATTTTTAACCTATTAACAGGGGATGTTTTTGTTTGTATACGTTTAATGTACCCTTAGTAATGAGGGAGACTCTCTAACGTACCTAATTAGACTAATTAACTAGTAGTTCGTTGCTCTTGAAAATGAAAATAAACTGAGGATATGTAAGACAAGGAAACTGAGCACTAGTGCGAAGCAGCAAAGCTCTATGCCTAGCAGAAATAAACTTCACATTGCAAACAACTGCGTCAAATTCAGACAGTGCAAGCTGAGCGAGGCGTTAATTTGAGAATATTGAACGCTTGAATGGGTTCTGTGATTTTAAAAAGGCTATATCCACTTCACCAAAGTGCTCCTGAATCTAACCAAATTAACTGTGGCAAAAAATGATTTTAGTTGTGTGAATAAAGTGGGCGAAGCATGAAGATACATTTATTGAACAACAACAAAAGCGGAGCATCGTTTTTTAACTTTAAACAAGCTTAGCAGAAATCATAACTTTTCTGTGCAGTCATGAACTAATTAGCTCTAATTGCCGGCCACTTAACACTCAACTAACCCTGAGGAGAAACGCTTGTAAAGCTGTATCAGTTCGGCAATCTTCTTCATTATTTGGAGTCGTATTTTACAAAGAAGACAGAACTGATTTGACTTTTATTATATTTTAATGATAAAATCTACTCTGTGAGTTAAGCGGAAATATTCCACCGTTTATTGCTTGGGCGACCCACTCATCTGGTCAACTTCAAAGAATATGCGCACGTTCAATACACATTATCAGTTTATATTAGCGAGCTCATTTACATTTACATATTTCGAAACACCCTTTCCAACGCTCAATTATTCAGACGCGAAGTTGAACATCACAAAGGATTAACACTGCACTCTCTGTAAGTACTCGCGAACGATTTTTTAGCATGTTTATGACTGTCTTCCGTAATGTGCTCATTTATTCAGGAAATGTTGCAATTCCACGACATTCACAAACAAACGCTGCAAACGTTGTCATCACTGATTTACACCCACAATCTAGATTCGGTCTCTTGCGAAATCAAAGAAAATTCTCCAAAAAATTTTGAAATTTCATAAAAAAAAGCTGTCCACACCTATGAACACACCGACACCGCGACTGCATTCGAATGCGAGATGGCAAAACAAATTCAAGTCCATTCACACTTTGGTGAAAAACCTCAAGCATCTCTCTCCGTTCCGAAAACTGGGTAGTGGAGAAAAAAATTCAAGTTCTCTTCCTGCACATCTCTTCTATGTCTATTTTTGGGAGTTGAAGAGAAGGAGGGGATTGGTGTTTTTTGTGGAAAAAGATTTTCCTGTCGACCCCCCTTCCTAGAAGAAGTTTCACATACAAATGTCAACAGAGAAAAGTGTCTAGGGGAACTGGAACAAGCGATGTGCATGAAAATGTGCAACGCCAACCTTGTGGCGCCTCGTAAATTCGACAGTGGAGAGAATATTTCAATTATACACGAGGCAACTTGATTTGGGGAAAACAGGATAGCTGCCTACATGAAGGCGGGTGGAATGCCAAATATTTGTTTTGCAGGATGTCATTTGGAGACGGTTAATAGCAGTAAGATGCAATTTGTTTGTTGTCTAATGGGCCTTGGGACGTATGCCACCAGTGACGCAAAGTCTAATTCAATGCCGAAAGGTGAAATGAAAGCATTTTTCTGTTTTTCAATATTTTAAAGAACCAAGGCACGGACAAAATCCGGATGACTAACCATTTCTTCCAATGACGCGCAACTTCTTGTAAACAAACAATGAGGAAATATTTGTTTATGTACGTTCATAAATATGCGGTGGTTTAAAATAAATACAAAATTCGGAAAAGCGGTTTAAATCACTTAACCGACATGTTCTCCATTCCCTTGGATAGAATGGGAGGACGTCCACTTCGGCGGCACTTTGTCAGCGACATCCAACACAACCTGCGGTTAAATTGCAGTATGTGGTTGAAACAAAAACTGCAGTTGGCAGTTAAGCTATTTATAAAAGTTCATTTAAATTCAAACCTTCTCCATGACACAAATACTGCTGACATTAATGTAACGATAACGAGTGTAGCAACCCATTCCCCATACCCCCGACAACCACAGCGGCAATCAAATTGCGAAAAAAAATACTTCAAACTATATTAAGAATCATTGATCAGATCGGAGGCGATAAACTTTGAAACGTGATTGATACGGTGAGTACTTATGTGACAAAAGCTACTCTCTGTCTGCAATACAAAGCAATTAGAAAAGCTGATGGATTTTATGGGCAGAAAACCGGTTTAAGGCAGTTTGCTGGCGACAGAAGAGACAGAAGCTGTTATACAATTTGTCACCATTTCCAAGTCAAATCATAAGACACTTGCAAAAATTCTTTGCATTTCGTTGAATACTTGCCTTGCTCACATTAGATGGTGGGAAATTGAAAGCACTCCGAATTTTCATTTAGACACACAACCTTTCACTGATAAAAACAAATTTACTTTGAAGCAACCGAATAATAGTGAGTTACAAAGAAATTCATTTAAAACACGGCGGCGGGCAAGATAAACTCGAGTGGCGTGAGAGAGAGGAAGAGAGACACCGCGGCGAAAAAACATTACTCTGGTTGAACAAACGAAATGCTCTTAACTCGTGGGGATGTCCAACGCTTTGCAACTGATAAGAAACATTCTCGCAATATACAGGTGATTCTTGCTAGCACAAAACAGCACAGCACAGCAAACTCTTTCACTCCATAAAAATAGAATCGAAAGTGTGCACACAGAAAATACTCCGTCTGCTGGTGATGCCTTTGCTTCTGCCTCTTTGCGTGCGTCATACAAAGCTCTGCTGGTGTGCTTAAGTTTAAAATATCTCTCAATTTCACAGATTAGGAGACGCAAACGAATACTTTCTGTTCTTGCGTTGATTTGTGTCAAGAGAATGCGCGAATCGGGAAGGTGATTGCAAACCGAGCGATGTTGCGATCGTGTGTAAGACAGAGAAGGCCTCCAGTCATCTGATGAATGTAAATAGAGGAAGGAATCAGATAAGATAGGGCAAGCAACGATATCGTGTTGTTTGTGACGCTGTTTTTGTCTAAGAACATTTTTTACGTGGCAGGGACGCAATCAGGTTGTGCTGAAATTCGCAACCTAAATGAGGACTTTTTCCGGGCTTTGCCTGCAGATTACAAAACATTTTTTTTGTTAAATTTAACTGAGCAGTTTGAATTTCAATTCATCGATGTAAATCAATAAGTGGGTGACAATCGATTAAGTGGTGGCGATAGTGGCAATGTCGGCTTTTAAGTATGAGGATGGATTATTGCTCTTTGTTTTGTCGGGAGAATCGCGCACTTTCGCCTTGACTTTTATGGAAAGAAAGCCAACTAGTGTATTATATCACACAGACCGGGGAATGCCGTACCAGCCTTGGTATATTTAAATGAAGCATTCAAAACTTAAAGGGGAAGCGTATCTAAGAGCTGGTTATGATAATTCGTGTGAAGAAAACGATTTAAGAACCTATAAATAAAAATGATTGAAAATTGAAAAACTCTATATGCTTGGGGATCACTTGGTTCGAGAGTATTTGCATATTAAATGGTTCAGACATTTCGATAAGACACTTAAGTGTTTTCAAATAAAGGTGAATTAGATACGGTGTGCCGATTTCTATATTCAATTCAACAGTAAGTTCAAAAGTAAGGCGTCCTCAAGGTGAATGAGGCCACAAAATAGGCACGAAAATCGAATCTTTGGGCAATACCCGAAGGAGAATGTTTCAACTGTCGGTTTTGTATTTTAACTAAAGTGATCAGAGACTGAGAGTGAAGGGGTTTCCGGTTTTTTTGGTATTTTCATACGGCATAAGTTATGAAACTTTGCGTAGAATAATTGCAAATTTTGTGAGTGTTAAAGGCAGCTTAAATATTATATATATGAAATAAAAATCTCGTTTAAAAATCCAAGCTTGCATATGCGGTAAGTGAGTTGGCGCACGTTTCCACGACTGCAAGCTTGAGTTACAAGTGAATTATGCAAACTGCTAACACCATCGATTAGACAAGGTATAAAGTTGAAACAACAATGTTGCCCATCTTGCTATGCACTTTTAAAACAGAGATCATCAATATCAAAATGTTGGTAAAAACATATTTGCGGTGCACATTTCATTCTATTCTATCAGGAAAGCCCCCAAAGAGCCTATTTAATTATTAAAGGCGAGATGATATTGACCATACGTAGTGGCTATAGTTTTTAAGTGACGTGTTTCAGTTATCATTTACATAAAACTGTAAGATTGATTGAAGAGTACATTTAAATTATTCTTTCTCAGGATAAATGTACCTGGTACCAATAGAAGATGAAGAAAATCGTTATGCCAATACTAGAATGGTGAAAAGTAGATGTAGAATAGATTCGGGTTTCTACTCATCCATTACTTTCTAGGACCTTGAGTTGTTCGCCAGTCAGTCACGCTTATTGCTCCTAACACCATGCTTATCTTAAATCTTTTACTTTTGTTATATGAAAGTAGGATTTAATCCCACTCGCATTCTAGTACAATATATTCAATAAAAGTATTACATTTACTTGTGTCAAAATGTTTCTATTTTATTCTTGTACAAATTTATAGATATCATATTTTTTTAGATTCCTCCAAATTCTCTCGTTGGAAGAATTGCTATCGATGTTGATATTGGGACGCATGTAATAAAATAAAGGGTGTCCCAACAAGAACGCAAGATTTAAATTTGACACCATTCGAATTGTTTGACATTTGAACAATTATTATTGTTTGTTAGCAGAAGGTATAAGGTTAATAAAAATGGAGCGCTACAGTGAAGTGAGTTCGTTAATTGGGTATTGGAGAGACAACATAAGAATGCTGGTATTGCCGATAAAATCATCTTTAGTGACGAGGCCCATTTCCATCTTGATGGCTTCGTCAATAGGCAGAATTGTCGCATTTGGGGCGAGGAAAATCCTCGAGTGATTCACGAGAAGCAAATGCATCCTCAACGTGTCACTGGTTGGTGTGGATTTTGGGCTGGAGGAATCATTTGACCCTTTTTTTTATGAAAATGAGCCAGGTCAAGCGCAAACAGTCAATGGTGTTCGGTATTGGGAAATGATAACCAATTTTTTCGTGCCTAAAATTGAAGAAATGAATGTTGATTGGATGTGGTTTCAACAAGTCGGCGCCACTTCTCATATAGCCAGAAAAACAATTCAATTGCTCATTGGAGACGAGAATTGGCCGCCTAGATCGTGCGATTTAACACCATTGTACTTTTTTCTGTGAGGTTTTTTTGAAGTCGATGGTTTATGCAAATAAGCCGACGACGACTCAAGCCTTAAAAGAGGAAATTGGACGCTGCATGAAATGATATACCGCAGCATTTATGCAATACCGTCATTGAAAATTTTATTAAAAGATCGCGTATGTGCCAGCAAAGACGCGGCGGCCATCTGGCCGATGTGTTATTCCACACATTACCTCATCATGGACACAAAGAAATGATATAATAATGAATTCACTTTTTTTTTAAATATCTGCGTTTTATTTAAAATTTAAATCTTGCGTTCTTGTTGGGACATCCTTTATAAGCTTATTTCATTATTCCACTCCAGTGATTACAAATTCGAATATATTTCTTTTAATTGCAATACCTAGTATGAACTCAGTTGCCGCAGAGATTGAAGCAAAAAAATAAAATAAAAAGAGATTGAAGAAATAAAGTCATTGTCCTTTATTTTTTAAGACATTTAGCATAGTTTTATCGCAATACTATATGCCTACTGTTTTAAGAAATATGGTCTTTGTTGCGGACAGTAGACTCATACCTTTTTTTTAAGTCATACAACCTGCGAACAGTGATGTTTACAAACAGGTTTTCTTTAAAGATGACGTTTATTCCAATTCCTGAAGACACTTGAATCGTGTTGGAAAGAAATTGGTAATAAAAATCACACAATCCCAAAAGCTTTAAAAAGAAGTCCTAAGCTACACAGTAGTCATCAAGTTAATGGTAACATAAACAGCACATGGACACAAAGAAACGACTAAGTGTATGAACATCGTCTTGGTAAAACACACAACATTTAATTGCCTAGCGAACGTAATTCCAATTGCACAAAAGAATAAGTTAAGTATGTTTTCACAAGATCAATATGCTTACATGCAGATGTAAGTCAATAAAGTGCCGAGTGTTTGGCAACATTGCACCCACCAAATTCGATTGGTGACACTTCCGTATCTGTTTTGTTTGAAGTCGTGTTTTTTTTTTTTCTTCATTTTCTTTTCCCTCGTGAAGAGAGGTGCACTTGATTATTTTTCTCGGTCTCCGCTTCGTCAATCTTCTTTGCATAATGAATCAACTTGGCCACAACGAAGACGAAGATATTATTTGCCACCTTTGCCTACAAGACTATACCTGTCACTTCAACACGAGTTTATTTTCCCAGTCTTTTCTTTGTGTCTTCTTCTCATTATTGGCTGACGGTTCACTTCCGCGCGAGAAACTTCTTTTATTATTCACACAAAGAAGAGGAGAGTACGAGTTCTTTTCATCTAAAGGCCTACGTATGCGGACATACACTTTGATGTACACCACTTTGCTAAGGGGACACTTCCGGTTCTCATCCCGATTGCAACGCGTCGGAAAAAGGCTCACAGTATCCGGTTTTTCATCCCGTGTGTGAGCATAGATGGTGCCCGTAGACCGTGAGACAGGTGTGCCAATATGAGCACAAAAAATGGTCCCACAAAAGACGAAACAAAATGAAAGAATCGTGAGTTCTTTCGGAAAAATTAAATAGCTCTGTACTTACGCCGTTTGTGCTCTGGAGCGCTTCAGGACTTCTCCACCACTGCGTATTGAGTTTTTCTTGTGCAGCGATTGCTGAATAACTGCATTTGCGGACCCATTGGATCCGATTGCGCCACCGGCAACTCCAACTCCAGTGCCAACACCGCTGCCGGCAATAACCACTGCACCCCCATGATGATGATGATGACCGTGAATGTGATGATGATGATTGTGATGGACAACTCCAACAGGCGATGCTGACGCTGCAGACGAGGCAGACAGCGCCGACGAATGGAGAGACGCCGGTGATCCGGATGTGGACACAACCGATGGCAGTGGTGCCGCGGCCGCCGACTGCTGCTGATGACACAACTGATGAATATGGGGATGATGTTGGTAGACTATCTGCTGCTGTGATGAGGGTGGGTAGTGGGAGGATGGTTGTAAGTAGACATATCCACCGGTGGCTGTGGATGCGCTGCCCGATGTTATCGATCCAGGGGTTGATGCAGCAGCGATGGCGTACTGGCCAGGTCCAGGCCGATCGATGACCTTTTGTGGAAAACTGCAATGAGAAAAAAAACACATACGCTCATGAGATTTTGTTTACTTAATTATGTACCTAGTGTTTCATTCGCGATTGAAGATGTGAACGTGTGATGTTTGTACGCAGCGAAATGCAAACAGGAGGAATTATGTAAATTATTTAAGAAGCGTGCCAAACGTGACTCTTCACTGTTAATTTTTCACCGGAAAAATATTCTTATATGCGTCTTTGCGAGACTGTTGAAAATCGATTCCCCTGTCAATGCAGGGTGGTTGTTGAAAATTAAATTATAAGCACGTAACATTCACCGGAAAATTCCTCTGAAGGTGACTCATGGCGAGGGGGTTCTCTGAAGGGCGTCTGCCACACTTAGTTTCTTTTATACTTTTCCACGCCATAAAAGGCGCCCTGAGGTCTGCTTTGCTTATGAATAGGGTTTATTGAATACTAAAAAATGATATGCAATTTTTTCCAAACAGTGAATTTTTAATGTCATCTTTAAGAGATCTTTTATATTTATGGAATAACTTTCTTTAAGAATTCATTCTCGAGATGTCGTATATCCTTCACCTTTGCTATATGCGATATAAACTTGACAATTACAGTTTTATGTGAAGTCTAAAGGGCTTTTTCGAAAAAGCCTTCCCCAACAGTGAAGGGTAGATGCGTTATCAGAAATTTTCTACAGTGACAGTGTTGTTGAGCGAGCAGGAGCAGACTACAGACACCACTGTGCGGTAGTGGCCACCTTTCACGTCTCTTGAGTGCTGCAATAAAATAAATTCGAAATAAAGTTCCCTCATGACATTCTATTTTTGATTTCTCGAAAGGGTTGTGTGCAACTCTGTCAACAAGAGATACCGATTCTCCTAATTTCTGGATTTCTATTTTATGAGTCCTGTGGATTGACATTAGCCCTGTTATATTACGATACAATAAAACGTGGGTTTATTGAGTTACTGGAATTTGTAATTGTTGCAATATATATTATCATGAGACTTTGACGATCTGTCCCTGATGAAAAGCAAATCATTTCCGTCTGAATAAACAGAGAAGGTAATCACAGAGGTCATAAAACCGATTGTCGTGTGATTTGAAGCATAAATTATTGACTAATAATAACACATAAAACGATGGAGAGTGGGAGAAGTAACTAAGGCAGAATATTCTTTTTTTTTGGGTTATTTATTGATTTCGTGAATATATTGAGTTGTCCACTGGAAATTAATTTTTGAAAAGTACTATATCTTTCTAACCACGTAGTTTTGTCCCGAGACAGGCCCATACACTGTTTTATAAATTGGTGCTCAGAGATTGTTCCCCTTTCTCTTTAATACAAAAGAAACTTTAACATTGAAGACTTCTTCAAAAGAAATAAACATTTTATTTCTCTCCTATATAAAGAAATAACACAAAAAATCCCATGTTATCTTGCAGTGTAAAACATCAGGCTGCGTCTTTTTAAAACGTCTTTTTAACAAACTGTTTTTGAAATAACTTCAAAAAATCCATTGAAAAGTGAAGTTTTTTGAATTTTAAGTAGTCATATTTTTGAGATTTTTGCTTATTTAGAGTTTTTTGCTTTCAGGAATTTGAAGTTTCATACTATGGACTGGATCACCAACAAGTGTTCTGTTGCCAAACTTCATTTGCTATTTAGAAATGTTGAAAAAAACCGGGCTGGGACTGTTACAAGTGTTTAATTTTGACGTATTATTTGAAAAGTAAATAACTAAACAACAACTGCTCCGAACAAATGAAGAACTCTGTCACAAAATACCATGCCATGTAATAATAAACGTTCACATGCACTGATTACAGGCACTCTGAGGTACACTTCCAACAGTGGCTTTAGTCTGACTTGCCCCGGATGTACGATCAGACACAATTGTTTAATACATCACCCTGTATCATTGGCTTTGAAACTTCTCTCTCTCCATGATTTCACTTAGGCATCACACAAACATCGTAACCAATAAAATCAGCACAACTTCATATATACCGAGCAGCACAGGTAATATTTATCAGCACAAAAGTAGCAAGCATCAAATCAAGTTCTAGTTCCCATTATTTGAAATTTAATTGGAAATTCACAAAAGATTATAAAACTTGTGTGCCTTTTGTACAGATATGTATGTATGAGTGAGACATGAGATGGAATATTTGAACAAAAGGAAAAGTTTTAATTCAACTCACTTTACTTTTTGAAATTTTCTTCGAAAACAAAAACCACAAAAAAACACATAGCTTAGATAGTGCAGCAAATAGAACGTTAAAATCAGGATTGAAACTGCTTCAAACTGCACTTCTCGAGTTTGTAAATTCGCCCTCTATGCGGCAATCGATTTTCAAACGCCTTTTGAGTTAAATCACTTTGGCTTGCACACGCAGTTGCTCCTAAATTGTATCCGTTTGAGAAGACTCGCACTTTGTTGTTTTTCTCCCAGGGAATTCTTCACAAGAAAATTTAATTAAACTATATTCTTTTTTGTTGCCGCAATTGATTCACATACAATCGCGAACGCTCCTTCGTCTCACAACCAAGCGAACCTGACAAAACATAAAACTTAACAGACGACAAAATGCACGACGACAAAAAAAATCGCAAAACGAAAAAGCATGTACAAACGGAAAAAATTATAGAAAAAGAAAAAAACGACTTGGAAAATAGGCAAAAATGCTTTAATTTATTCCCCACCCTTCACCAAGACCAATATCAAAGCTACAACAAGTCTAGAAGGTATGCAGAAAAATTGTCTCAGTAATTACCGCGCGGCTGTTAAACGTCCACGACTGAAACACAGCGATACCACTGTCAATGGCAACGCAACCCGAAGAAACAGCATACGGCTCCATACCAGCAAACACGTAAAAAAAATCCAATTTCAGCAAGCTTGTGTCTATCGGCAAGTGAGTGTAAACGTGTTTATTTGATTGTGTTTCTCTTGATGGTGATTATTTGCTGTTTCAGTTTCCAAACCTTAGAGCTTTTATCATACGGCTTGGCGCGGGCAGTTTGATTTGCTTGGACTCACAGCTGCAACATCAGCAGCAGGCGACAGGTGCTAAGAGTGTGCCTTTCAAATACACACACAAAAGTGAATAAACTGCACACAGCTGAACGGATATATACAAAGTAAAGGCGAACTTTGAGTGGCGTCGAATTATGCGGGGACCCGAAAAAAGTGAGTTCGCTTAAAGGCGAATCTTTGGATCTGTGGAGATTTGGGATTTCCTATTTAAAGTTAAAAAAGTTTGCGTATGTTAATTTGTTTAAACTTAAGCACGAGTCGGGAGGGCAATATCCGTGTTGGTTTGGCATTTCCCTTGCTTGCTATGTTTGTGGCGGTGGCTTTCAATCGGCTAGCAAGTTAAGGCAATAAAGTGTGAATGTTGGTATCAAATTACATATGAGTCGCAGTCTTTGTGCAAGCACGTTCAAGTCACATTTGCATTGCGAAAACATTTCATTACAACAAGAAACAAGAAAGATAATCATGTGTTTGTGAGATTTGACCGTTTTCTTACAAGAAACGCAGCGCCAGTGACAATGTTTCAAATGGATTCGATGGATTTGCAAATTCCGTTTGTGTTAGATGTTGCATATCCGGGACTAGGGGAACTTGAAAAAATTACGTCTCACCACCTGGGATTTATACAATCTGGATAAACAAGAGCGATGCTATAAATGATTTTGTTAAAATAGGTAAATTTATTTTTAAAAACCTGTCAAATTTTACAAAACAAGAAACCAAAAAAAGAAAAACAAAAAATTAAAAACAGCGTTCAGTACCCAAATATTCGTAGGGAGTAACGTTGAGGCTTGGAGTAAAGGTAATTTCTAATTTAAATCTAAAAACTTGCTAAAATAAGCGCATAAATTAATTGAATAGTGTCGATGAACAGATGGGTAAGTATGTGCATGACTGAGGTATTGACATACAAACAGATATACAATTCGTAAACAGACACGCAAAAAATATTAATTTGTCATTTGTAACGAAACCTTAAAAGAGCTTTCGTCGCCATGAACATTAATACTCGTACAACTATTAAAAGTCATTAAATGAGTATACGAATTTCCACCTCACTAACCAACAGCTAGTGACAAACGAGGCGGCTGTCCTTAACCTTATGTGTACACAAAGCCCAACAAAATAGATCCCAGCTGCATGATAGTAAAAAATTACATCACAATTATTGCGCACTCGAGTAGCAACAATAATCATCATCTCTGCCTCATAGTGGACACATGAACCCGAGTGTCATGGATGAAAACAACAAAAAAAAAAAAAAAAAAACAAATTAAGCTCACATACTCTTACCTCACTGGCTCGTATCACCTTTCACTACAAGTGCACCACCTCGCCAGTAGTTTAGCACTCAGCACTTGTTGTTGGCCATAAAGCTCTAAGTGCAATTGATTACACAGACTATGCCTTGGTATGGTTCAGTGCTAATTTGTGAGTTTAGAGTGTATATTATAAAGACTCATTTGGATTTATTTTTCAGGAGGAGAGCATTGAGATGTAAGATGTAGAAAATTACGAATGCATGGTGTTTTTCGATTTGCAACAAGTGTAACATTTAATTAAATAGCTTTACCGAAAGTAAAGCGATGAGCTAATGGATGGAATCTGGGATACCTCTATAAGGGGATTTAATTAAACTTTGAACAGTTTAAACGGCAAGGCATTTTAAGGTGAAATGTGCTGGAAATTCTTGTGTATCATTGAGATATTTTGACATTTTATGTGCAGGAATTTAGCACAAAAACATCGTAAAAAGGGTGAAAAAACTCCAAAGTGAAATTTGTAAACTCTTTCTTTGCATTTAAAAAAGAATGTACTTTCGTAGGCAGTGGTTTTGTGTACAAGGAATGCGTGCAAACTTAAAGAAACTAAGACACAATTCAAAGCCAGACATTTTCGGAAATTAACGAATGGATTTATTCAATGGTTTGCAGGAATGAATTCGTGCAGGTAAATGTGCGCTCTCTAAAACAAAGTTTTAAACTTTTAGCGCTGATAGTATTGATATTAAATGTCTAACGACTGTTGTCATAGTGTGTATTCTATGCAGAAGGTGTGGAATAAAGACCCCAGCAAAGTGACGAGGGACTTAATGTCTCAGATAAGAGGGAACTGCCAGAAATGCTTGTCTTTAGTGTCAACCTAACAAGAAGACTTTTGTCAGTTTGTCTGACTTTATCCAACTTGTTTGCCTTATTATTATTCAGTACGAAGTGTTAGTAATGCAACGTATAACTAACTTTAATTAAACTTTTTGCAGGTGCAGTAGCACTTCATATTTTTAATAAGGGACCTGCTAAACATAACAATTCACTGAAAATTTCTCAAAGTAACACAAATACTCGAAAAGTTACACAAACCTACTAAATTGTAACTTCTGCAGTCAGCTGTCAACCCTAGTCATGTTGTTTCTCAGAATGAATATCAATAGTAATAAACAGGTTGAATGTATGTGTATGAATGGACAAGTGGTTTTTTGTACATTTTATGGTTTCAAAATGCAATTAAAACTACCATCTAAAAAGGTTGTGGAAAATGCATTCAACCTACAAAAATTCTTCATCCAAAGAAATTCCATTGCTTTCAGAGTACCATTTTCCATCAACCGAACTCGAGCTAAAGAGGAAACAGAATTCAACTCGTTTCGCCAAGGAATGAAAATAATACAAATTCCTTCAAAGAAGAACAGAAAGATGAAAAAGAGAAGGCATCACTCACAATCCCACAAGTTGATGAAGTGAAATTCATAAATTTACTCAGTTCCTTCCTTGTTGTTACATTTCCACAAAAATTTGCCCTTCAACCCTTTCAAACATGTAACCTTAGGCTTGCTAGCGAAGCATTTGGTTCAATGATCCGCCCTCAAACAAACGCAGTGATTCGGCGAGGAAAAAAAGTGTATCCCACCTGAGTTTTTGTGTTAAATAGCTCCGGATGTTTGCGGGAATAAAGGACTTCCTTAAAGGGTTGTTTGCACTTTTCACAATCGTGCCTTTTTGCTCTTTCCCAAAGGGTGATGTTCCTCTTCAGTGAGTTGTTGAATTCAAAATTGAATCTCTTGGATTTCATAGAATTATGACTCACAGTTCTCACTTTCATGGGGGATGATTGTGTGATGTTTTCTGTTTTCATCCCTTTTGCATATATTTTTTTTTTTGCTGGAAGCTAGGGACGTAAAATTAAAACCGTAAATGCGTAGGACTGGGGATCGCATTTGTCATTGAATCGTGCTTGAAACGAAGTTACACCGAAGTCTTTCTTTTTTATTTTGTTCATTCGAATGGGCGTGTATTTATCGCCGGTGTAAGGGGGAGGACGACGTGTTAACAAACGCCCCTCATTCTCACGATAGAGGAGCGAAAATGTCATGTCTTTTGGGTACATGTCACACATATACATATGTAGGCTTACTATGTATCATTGTGAAGCCCTATGACCCTGCCGAACCCTTAGTCAATTTGAAGAATCCTATTTAAAGCAGTAGCAGAGGGGTTTAGAAATAGGTTTGGTGGCTGACACACGTCCGAGGGGATTGAGAATTGACTGAATGTGTCTAATCTTGACACGTGTGTTTGAGTATTCGGTCATGTGCCTTTCACACCAAATACTCCTGTATATGAATAGTCTTCAAATAATTCATTTAGGGGCATTCTTCGATTTTAATAACTGCTTTCAGTTTTTATATTTAATGCGATACTTGATGACAAATGTTGATGGCGACTATGTGGAAGTAGATTGATTGCATAGGGTATTGAGACGTTTATTTAAGAACGTAGACCATAACTTACTTGCTAAGTCTCTGTTATAAACCCCTGTTACTTTTGACTTCATGGAGCCTTAATGGAGGAGAAATTTATATTTGTCTCATTATTTGTATTGAATATTTCTGCATTATTGTGATCAATTCGATTAAATTTGATATAATTTGTTATTAACTGCATTGAAGTACTTGAATAAGAACTTTTGGTAATCAAAGTAAAAATTTCAAAACCGAAAAAAATAATATTTTGCCAATCAATTGGACAGTTAAAACTATTTACTTGATCTGTTTTGGTAATTTCTAATGCTTTGGAAAATAAAGTCAAGTACAACTCTACCACCCGGCTTTGAATACACTTCAATGAATATCTCGTCCAATTATATTACTTAACTTTATTGATATAATTAATTCATTTAAAAATATGAGTTTTTATATTATTTGACTGACGCCCCTATTTCAGCACACATCAGTAATTTACATCGGTCAATTTTCTTTCAATTTTCTCTATGAAAGTTGTGAGCTTTTTTTTTCAAAAACACTAAAATTAGATTTCTTTTAATGGTAAAATTAAGAAGAAATCACAAACAAAAATTGATTTAAACCACTTTTTTAGTATATAATCAATGTTGATCATTATAGATTATTTTAAGAAAATTAAGAATTATTCACATAGTTCAGTTTGGAAATAAGATCTTAATTAAATGAATTTTTCATTAAGAATAAAAATAGATTCAGTTTTTTCCTTTACTCAAGTGGTTCGCTGAAATGTATCTTGAAAAGAAAACCTACACTATCCAGTTCGTGGGACTTTGCAATTATCCGAAATATCTCTTTAACCTGACAACCAATACAAGTCTAACTCAAAAACTCTTTAGACATTTCATCTAAGGTTACACTAGCTATAAGCTGGTTTTGGTTTGACTGAGGCAGAATTACTAATGTTTATTCACTTGCCAATAAGTTTCCAATTGTTTAAATTTATGTTAGTTAAAACTTTTCTATAAAAGTTTTCTTTTTTAAGAAATTAAGCAAATTGTATAAATTAAAATAAATAATTCTTACTTTAATTAATATTTTCTTTTTTCAAATCATAAAGAAAGTGTTTTAGAAAACGATTTCTATAATTAATACACCCAATTACAACAACAAAATTTCAAACACAAGTACTCCAAGAAGAATATCAACCATGCAATCATTAATTTCATTCATTCCCTCTAGAATGTGTAATTAAGAATTAATTCAAGTGTAAATAAAATAAAACTCTTCTCGGTCTGTTTTGCGTTTGGTGAAACATGCCCCTGAAATTTTTGAAATAAAAAATTTTAACGACCCGGAACCCCCAACAACGCAAAAACTTTCTTATCACTTTCCGAGAAAGAGAAAAAGGCAATAAGGTCAATAAAACACCAAACAACCATCAGCAGACTCAAATTAAATTTAAGAATTTATGAATTTTGATTAAATTTGAGTTGGCCTACCTTGTGCTAATAATAAATCCAGAAATGCAAATAATCATTGTAATGTGTATGCAGTGTAATCCAAATCCAACAATCCAATCACAAACAAAATTGTGTGTACAAAATAAACATTTAGTTTCAACAAAATTAATCCATTTTACAGTACAACGTAATGACTTGCAAAAGAGTTTTATTATTTCATGAGAAATATATGCAGTATACGTGTATGTGTGTATATGATTTAAAAACAAATTAAAAGTAAGCACAGATGAATTGAAAAACAAAAACAAAATGTCGGAAAATTAAACATATGAGTTGCGCAAATTAAAAATTATGAGACAAACAAAAGTGAGCATCTATTTACACAAGTTTCACCAGAAACAATGCACGATATTTACTTCATAAACATTGGAAACAGCAGCATTTTGTTGTGGTCGTTTAAACTTATGTTCACTAGATCCGACAGACCAGATGCAGATTTATATTTTTCAAGTTTCAAAACACTTCACTTCACTGGCAGCATTTTGCATAAAGCCATCCACAGAATATATTCACAAAAAGTCAAGAGAAGATTCTGATAATCCAGGTAGAAATTTATTCAACTTCGACGAAACGAACGACTCAACTGCAAACACCACCAACCGTATCGAGTGCTGCTTTAGAACTGCCCGCAATAGCACACTGACTCGGATGGAATAACCTGAAGCCAAGTGCAGAGAGAACACGAACAACAACGTTTGTAGGTATAGCAGCAGACGAAAAAAAACACAAAACCCGAATCCACCCTAAAAATGATAACAAACGAAGGAGGAAGATGGATTCCCACGAACACACTGACGAGTGCTGCTGGAGCACAGGACAGTACACGTACACCGCTCCGGGTTTGTGTGCGAAGAGACAAAGGATGGGTGTTTAGCAAGTGAGGGTGTCTTTTTGGGGGATGCTCAAACGTTGCCAGGTGACTGTATTTTTAGTGTGTTTCTAAGGATATTTTGAATTATGATAATTCCTTTTGCTCCGATACCTTCGATAGCAAGCAGAGCAAGTGAGCAGGCAGTTGAAGTGTGCTTTGAATGCCCTCGACTTGCTGGAGAAAGTTTTACGGCTACGAAATGAGTGCAAGAAGGCACAATGGAATGTTATGGATACAAAGCACTTCAAACGGATGTAAATTCAAATTAAAACAAAATTAGATTATTATAGCGGCAAATCTATGCGAGGCAACTGGAATATTGGACGTTTTTTGTTTTCCTGAAATTAATTGCTCACAACGTGAACATATAAAACTCAACCAAAGGGTACAGCGATAAATTTGAATAAGATTCTTGAGTTCTAAGGGAAGAGAAAGCTGATAATAAAAGCATTCTGAATTTTTAGCGACTTTGGAAGAAAATAGGACACAAGTCAGAAAGAAAAATTACAAATGAATGAATGCTGTTGTAAATAACGTTGTGCAGAACTATATCGTGAACTGGAGGCTTGTGGATTGGTATTTGTTTGACATGTCATGTGTTAATTGTGATAACTGATTGAGGTTAAATAGGCTTAATAAGAATTGGCAATCTAAAATACCTAACATTAAAAGTATATGTATACAAAAAACAAAAACTTTGATCTAATGAGTTGTGTTTACCATCATATATATTTTCAAAAGAATTATAGTTAGTAACTATTGTCAGGAAAGCTGTGGATATGATGTCACCGAGTACGAAAATTGGTTGAATGAAGCTATGATGTTCCCTTTATTTATACCATAGCAAGCAAACATTGATTAAATTACACACTTTGGAAGGAGTTAAGAAAATTGTTTGCCTCATTTTGTTATGGGATCCGATGCAAACCTATTTTTTTGCAAACGGTGAATGCAGATGATGCACTTCATGTAGGACTTTAATTTTATAGTACTTTTTGTGATAAACTTAGTTTTTAGGAGCTTAGTTTAAGTCCAGTATCCGTACATAACAGAGTTTATAGAGATGATTTGCACAGTGATTTATATTGGCATTCCCTTATGGCAAACTTGTCAGGTTATGCAGGAGTGCAACAAAGACCTTCTGCTACCTTCTACCGATTTGTTAATGACTGATCGAAGCATTTCTTGTTATAAAAAAAAAAACTTTAGACAAAGGACCCTGCGTCTTGCAATTGCATTCAGTATTCATTCCTTACAATATTGTGTAAAATATAAATTGTGTGAATGAAGTGAATTTCTAGACAAATTATTGACTTGAATGACCTCGGTTCTGCGATAAACCGAAGACGTCTGTGCAAAAGCTTCGAATTACTGAATGAGCTTCTTTATTCAGACTTTTGCAGTAAAAAGTGCAACATCATCGGTTACATGTCAAAGAGAAGGTACAGCGGCGAATTCTATGGACTGTGCCGCAGCAAGGACTAGTACAAATTCTTTGCATAAGCGTAAAAGCGATTGGACAAAATAACTCTGCCCTATACAGTTTTCCAATCCGAGAAAACCATCATTGTTGTAGCACAGGTTTACTCCAGCATTTAACGCCATATGAAAATGAACGTTAAGGAAGTGCATATTTACTACAATCAAAGCTTTTAAAAATTCAACAAGAATCGCTTGCGATGGGCTTGCAAAGGGACAGCATATTTCTCCATATACCATGTATTTTGCGAATTCATGGAAGCAATACAAACATTTACTTTTTTCAAAAGGGTTCTATAAACTTACAAAAGAAACAAAAACTTTAATTTGTATCCGTTTCAATAGTAACCCGGCCTATATCCAGACACAGCCTACATAATTTCCAGAGCAATCAACCCAGCCTTTAACTGCACTATGTGTGGAAGATATGTCAATAGTGTATCCTTTGAAACTGTCAGCGCTTTCGATGAATGACTTCCAAGGATTAGAGTGTTATGCTAGCTCACGATTGTAGGGAGCGTAGTCGTAAATTTGCCGGCTCCCGCTAACTGTGTTTATTGAATCCCCAAGGGATGATTGCTTAAACTCAACGTTGCACACTCACACGCAGCAGGACGCGAGGGAAATAATCCTCTCATCTGCACATGATAAATGACTTGATTCTATTTTATGTGTTTACTTATGCCTTGGGTACGAGCAAAAGTTACATCATTTCGCACTTACACCCAAAATAAATTCCCTCTTAACTGCTTCCGATGGTGGTCACCATTTCCGGTTTAATACCGCCATCGAACAATTCCTCGTAAAAGTAGCTTTGATGGGGGATTGTCTAACGATGGTGTATCACCCATCTGCCCTACCTTGCCTGTGAACCTTTTTCGATGTATACTTTTTTTAAGAGAATCGGGCGCTCTAAAAATGTCTGGTGTTGAAAGTCAATTTTCTGCCGCCATGTGAACCTGCATTTTGGCACCTCCCAGTTAAGTGGGGTTATTTCTAGTCAACCGTCATGTTTGCCCGACGTATGCGTTAAAGATTCTCATTTAGGCATCCATTCTGCATTTTACAAGACCAACGTTTCATGGGAAAATGTTTTTGATGCGTCACCTTAGCTCAACCTATGTACATACATATGTATATGCAACAATTAACAATAGTGTGTGTCTTAAAGGATTCGTCGAGGGACTTGAAGATGCAAACTATTCATCATCTCTTGTTCTCTGTGTCCCTGAGTTCATTTGCACTTTCTGCTGTGCGCTATGTGCTCGGTCCTGTCTGTGCCCTCGATGGATGGATCTAAGTTCAACCACCATATGAACTCTTTTTACTTCAGGGAGCATAGTTGCTGTTTTAATTTTCTCTCGTCCTTCCTTATAAAAATTTCCTTCCATCTCGTACATTAGGGATTCGTTCGCAGTGAATGATGTGAAAAGGTACGTGACAGCAGTCGTGTGAATGAATTGCACGGGAGAGGGATGAAATGAAAACAACACCTATGCACCGACGAACAAGGTAAGTGAAGAGAAATGCAAAGATTGTATACAGTATTGCCAGATTTGGGTAATTTAAAAGAAAAATTAATAAGTTCAAAATTATGCCAATTTTTGTCATTTCAATAAAATGTACTTTTGTGAGGATTTGGGTTTGCTAATTGTAGTCAATTGCAATACTTCTTAATTTGACACCAGCTATAATTCAGATTCTGCAAAACAGCAGGTTATGGTGCGTAGCATATAAATTAAGGACCTTGCATCGAAACGGTTGCAAGTCCCAATTTAGTTTTTTTTTGGGAAATCAACACCGAACTCTCTAAAAAGTTTATTTCTACGTGAATGTTTCAGAGCCGTTCACTGACAAAATTTGTACGTGTTTCTATATTCAAGTTTATATAACGATATAGGTAAATTATTCGTTCGACTATTACAGTTTGGATCTACCCCTTACTTGCATCAAAATTTAATAAATTTACATTCAGATCGATTCTCAAATTGAAAGAGAAAACAGCCTCAAGATCGAAAATATTGACTTATCCTCTTTCTGTTGTGAGATTCTGAATACCTTTCTGCCAGTATGGTGTACAAAACATTCCCGTGAATTTGGTTTTCGGGGATTAAACTGGTCTTCGGATTGGATCAATCAGGCTCAAGATGGGATGGTACGAAGAGTGTAAGTGGTCGACAACAATTTGAACCAGCATGTCCAAATAATCCTTTTTATTCTGTTTAGTTACTTTATTCAAGTATGGGATAGCCGGCTTATTCAGACAAACAAAATTAAAATGAATGGCCCAATTGTAATTTGATGAATGCCTACATAAACCAGACGCTCACAAAATTGGAAGTCAATATTTTGCCATCGCTTTTCATATACTTTTCAAGAACGTTGTGTTTCACGAAGTAAATCGTTAGCGCAAGTCTCTACTCTTAATTGAATATTATCCAAGCACTAGTGACAACAACCTTAAGGATGGTGAAAAGCTTCATTTTTATCATCATTCTTAACAAATATTGTATCTTATCTTGTAGTAGCAGAATATCATTTTTTAGAGATTAACGAAGTTTTAATAAGGAGTGTCGATATTTTTGACGATTTTTTCTTATTATTTCATTGCTTCTTTCTATACGAGTAAGCAAACTTTTTTAGACTTAAAAGTGTTAAAAGTTAATAAATTCCTGCAATGATCCCAACACTTTTGCTGTTACCACAAACCTGGTACAACAAAGATGTTCTCATCAAAAGCCATCCCACCAAAATGTTAATTTTCATTCCTTCGGGAATTCAGTTGTCTGTCGACTCCTTTCAAAGCAAACCATGTAAACAATCAAAATGAAAAAGTGCTACAACAGAAGAATGCTCAAGGCGGATACAACACAAGAGTGCGCACACGTCGTCGTATCGTCCCATCAATCTGTTCCTGAATAACATGCAGCTGTGTCAGGCAACGTGATGTAAGAATTGGTGGTATCACACCCGTGTGGGGTGGAGCGGGTTGTTAAGTCTCCTTTAGAATCTCGAGCCAAAAACTATACTGTCGAAGTTAATGCTCCCTGCACACAAGTCATAGAAATGAGAGAAAAAAAAAGGAATCCTAAAATAACAACTCCTAGCTATAAATGGAATCAAATTGACATATAGCGGTACAAGTGTCTGCGACGCCTATATGCATATGCGCTCGGGTAAATGACATTCTGCCATTAGACGAAGGAGGCAAGATTATAGCGCTAGTTTTTCAACATCACCACCACCTCCGGGCAGAGAGGAGCAAACCACCAGCCGATGTACGATTATTTCGACGTTGATAAGGGTTTATTGCACTGCTACGCGCGACGGTATAGTACTGCTTTCTGTCTGCATTTCTCTGCCATTCTGTGTGTGGATTGGTTTGTTGCACACAAATACTTTGTATGAATTGGAGGAGAGTAAATATTTGCTGCCACTTCATGGTTGCATTCTGATATGCGATAAAAATAGAACAAAAAAAAAAAAAAAAAAAACGAGAAAACCGTGGCATAAAACGCCTGTACTCAGTGGGCTGCTGGGAAGCTTGTGCTTTTAAAAACTTTATAAAGTGCAGCATAAAGGACAGAAATCGGTGAGCAACATGTTGAGGGGCAATAACCCCTTGTTGCTTGAAGGCACTTTAAAATTGTAAACACCAATGTCGTACACAGTCTGCTAGATTAAAGCGGATTACACATGGAGACTGCAATGTGTGGGAACAATCGAAAATAGATATTGAAAAAGTTCAGGTTATTCTATCAAGGTTAAGTATACACTTCAGTGCACGCAGTACAGTTGCATCTGGTTGTGAGTGCGTGATCACTCGGCTGTGAGAATTTTGACTGAGGTTCTGAAGATTTACGCTGGAAGTGCGTTCTGGTCGAATTATGATTATGTGTGTACATATTTAAGAATCAACGACATAAAAGGCAATATATGAGGTGTATATATGTTGCGCTTTCCGGTGAATGCGCATTTTGGGCTCAAGCGAAACGTTGCTGGACCTTTTAACCACTCGAATGAAAGCACACAAACCGTATTTTCTTCTGAATCTTTGAAAGGCTAAGGTAAACGTAAGCTTTAGCTTATACCATTTTCGTACTCGTACTCGATTCAAATAAATGGAACTTCTTTTTGTGAGAACAACGCGAGCAAAACTTTAAAATTTATTTTTCAGTTGCTGAGGTGTAAACTAGTCTTTTGTTTTGCAACTATATGATCGATTTTGAAAAGGCTACTATAAAATTTAGACTGCCCTTTATCAATTGATCGATTAAGAGACAAAGTGTGATCCACAGTTCCTACTTCTTGTAATTATCAACTTGACAACTTGTTTAAATAACGACGAAGAAATAGTTATACTCCATCAAGGTCCATAATAAATTAATATGAAATTCCTTGTGTCACTTCTTACGTAGTTTGTAAGAAGAAAAACCGAAAGCCAGAAGTCATTACTAGAGGCTCGGTTTTCGAAAATTCATTCAGATGACGGCAGATATGATTTCAATCGTTAAAAAAGTGCTTTTCGGTTTTGAAACGTAGGCAACATCTTAATGGAAAAAAACGCATAACAGAGACTTCGCAAATAGAACGTCAGATTGATGAGAAAAGGAAGTTTTGGACTTTGTCTACATGAAATAGAGATAACAACATCAGTTCTGAAGCCAAGTGAAGAATAACACCTGTCAATTGCGGTTTCTTTCGACTCAAGACACAATAAGCCGCAGTCTTCCGAAAAATACAAAGCTGGCTTTATTGTTCATCTTCTTAAATTAATCATCGCGATTGCCGCTGAAATTGGATGACACTAAAGGTTGATGTATAAACTTGGTGGATATACTTGGTCTCTCTTCGGTGGGAATGTTTAATTTTTATTGTTTCTGCATGCCTTTATGGCTACTGGAAACAGGAAGGGCTGTATGGCGGCATGCGTCTAGCAAAGCGTTCCGACTTTCAGTACCTAATAAGTGGTTTACTCCACGAATATTTTACGCTTTTATTACAGAGCAGGTCCTTTCTTAGTTTTGCCAAATATAAGGGAACGCCCAGCTTTCTGGGGATTGTAATTTCGACGAGTCACTCGAAAGTATCATTAATACAGATTGTCAAACATATTGACAGTAATTTTTGAATAAAAGAAGAACTGCTATTGGGAAGGCAGAAATTAACCAGCCAGGAAAACGTTCGGTTCGGAAATGAATTACACGTTGTAGCTGCACAATGAAAAAAATCATTGAATAAGTTAATTTTATTATTTAGAATATGTCGGTTGGCTGCAATGTACCCAAACTTTGCGAGCTTATGCTTGAAAGTTTAAGTTTAACAGCTTAGGTAGGAAAAAGTCGGAAAACATTCAATGGACCAACTTTTGATAAGTTCCAAAGGCAGTTTATTTATAATTTTCCGTGATTTCAAATGAAAACACGTTACTTAACATCTCTGACACACAGATAATTTTATTTAGATTCTTCTACATCCTGCAAATCCCCTTAACCTTAAAAAATAAAAACATTAAAAATTTAATCACTCCATATTATTTGGAAAAAATAAACTCATATTTTTCAAGTTGTGGCGAGTTAAGGAAACATTATGATTATTACATATATACATACATATAAACATTAAGATTTTACACACAGCTTGTATACACTGTGATACCTGCTTTATTTATGTACAACAGGTTGAAGGACATTTTCAAAAGATTTTCTGTTATATGAGAGAAGCGCCATGAAGGTTAGGGATATTGTGTACATAATAATATTTTCTTATTGTTTTACAAACTCCGAAAAATTCCTGCGATTTCTGCGTAAAGGTTCTTTCACGAAATTAAAGGCAAAACTAACCTGGAAAATTACTTTTTATAATCCTTTCGGGCTAAAACTGTTAAGAATACATCCCCTCTGTTGATTTTTTATTTTATAAGATTTTATTATTCATTTAGTTCTTTTTCAAAAAGCCAGTCTCTTTAGCAGTTATATAAGTTATGTAAGCTTAAAATTCTAAGCAACGAAAAAAAGGGTTTTTGGAAACGATTGAAATTTCAGACAATGGAATAGTTGGAAAGCCCACATCGAAAAAGTACTGTAAATATTTAATAATAAGCGTTGGTTTAAAAGACTCACACAATTTGCTCTTTATGTTCACAACCTTTAAGGAGTTTCCTTAAGAAATTGCACTCTTCAATATGTATTCCACTACCTCCTCAAACCAACCAATTGAATCAGTTAAAGCTATATCATTTCATTTTCGACATCAAAGAAATAAAACGCATATCCAGACATACTTTCAGAAAAAATCCACCTGGTTTCGGGATGCAATTTATGCATCCCTCAGGTAGGTGAAAGGAAGAACCCCTAAAAAAAATACTGTAGCACACCATCTCAAATTGTTCTTTGTGCTATCGTCATATATTTTGTTTTCTTTTTCCAGCGTTATTCCTTCGGGATCATGCAGGATCACGATAAAGAAAGGAAAAGGAGAAAAACATCTGCCACTTGTTGTTGGTGCGTCGTTGTGTGTGGACCTGTTTTTACAATGTGTTGGCTTGCCGAAGGGATACCTGATGCACATGTTGAATGCTGTTCATTTTTAAGGGTTGTTCAGAAAATCTGTTCACTATCAGACGGAGGGTTTTGATTTTTTTTTCAAATTTTTTATGAATGTTTCAAGAGGGCAGGTGGCTGTTTTAGTGCAGAGCGGTAGATGCAAGTCGAATAGTGATCTGTCTGAAGCACAAATTGGTTTTAAAAAAAATGTTTTTTTGTTTCAAATGCGCCATATGTTTCTGTTTGTGGAGATCCGCATAAGTGTGTTCTTAAATAAATGCACGCATAATTAGTTGTAATTAAGTTAGTTATTGTTGAGGAATGCTGCCTCGCGCACTATCAGCAGACAGTCTGCTGATTAAGTTATACTGTATGAGAACCACTTTCGGGACAACTTAGTGTGACTTATTAAACACCTTTTACAAGCATGTTGTATTTTCTAAACTAACTCAAATGAGAAGAATTATGCGTACATAGTACGCATTATCACCGTTCATACTGTTTTTTTTTTAATTCAACTATTTTGGTGCGCCCAATTTTACCCATAATAAGAATAAACCTACAGGTGCGATTCTGCTGTTGTTTTCGTCTACGATAATATTGCTTCTCTACATTAATTGAGATTCATAATCCTTGACAAACAACATTACAAAACCCAGAGTGGTTTTGGCATAGTTAGTGGGATAGATATAGTTTGATATGCGTCGTATACTTACGACGCATATCAAACTATAGTTATTAACACATTTGGCATATTTGGCACATTTGGAACTAACATTTCCAGGAGAAAAAGCTCCCTTGGGTGGGCCACATCCTCGCAAATGAAGATTTCAATTGAATCAAATATAATATGGTAACTTTATAGTTGCCGAACCGTTGGACAATATTTTGAGAACAAATTCCTCTTGCATACATTCAAAACTTTAAGGAAGGTTTTTTAAGACGGTGTCATATCCATCACTTGCTTTCTTTTTAATAAATGCGACACTCCCTGAAGAGTCAAAGTGAGTAACTAATGAATCAAGAAATATTTTCATCCAGCATTCATGTATTCCACATCAAGGGGCTTACTTCACAAACTATGATTCATAACACAATTTGTCATTTCATTCCCATTCCAAACATTCACAACCGCCCACACAATCTAAGGACGTAAGGAAGATTCACAATTTTCCATGCACACATCAGTCATAGGACTTTGTAAATACATTTTGAAAGCGTAACAAGGATAAAGCAAATCTCCTTTGCAATCCCATCAACCAACAATGCACCAAACCAGGCAGCGCACACCGTGCAAAGTCATACTCAGTCGGCAGAGCCATTGAGAGAAACTCTAATCTGCAACATCATGATGGCCGCCTGGTACCGTGCTGGATCATCCGCTCAGCACCCTGTTTGCATTATTAAGGGAAAAACTGCATCCGACAGATATTTTTCTTTTGCTGTTTTCCGCTTTAACAAAGCACAGCAAATCCTTCGATTTGTTGTCGATTTATCCATTCAGCCGCATCCTGACACGTTGCGCAAAACTAGAAAAGGGTATGCACCAAATAGGACCGAAACTGGAATCGTAATTTTCAGATGCAGACTTGCAAGCTGGACCATTCAACCAACACAGAAATGAAAAATCACCAAGAATTGAAGAAGAAAGAATGCGAGTAGATCCTTGTTGCGACGATGGAAAAGAAAATTGGAAAATATGGGTAAAATTCCTATTTACAGTTTGTTTCGGTGTGGAATGTCCTTAGGGAATCGGTCAAACAAACGAACTGAGCTGTGTAACTAATGTCTTGTATGGTATGTTCAATTTTGACGACTGCCCAGCACAGAGGAAAGAAAGGAAATGCATTTCTTTCAGCACATTGACAAAACAAAATGGGAAAGAATATTGAGAGATGATCTACGGACTTTTGTTTTGTTTGTCTTTCATGCCTTGGGGACTGTTGCAATCAAATTGGAAAGGAATATTGGAAAAATAGTTGGTATGCAGGGGTGTTTCAATTTTGTTTTAAAATTTTTGAAAACAATATTGCTTTTCGATGGCTTTTCGGGTTGTGAAGAGTTTTGTTTTAGAACTGCATAGAAAGATGTGAAATTCAACATCAAATTCAAAATTCCAAGCACTCAAAACAATGTGGAAATGTTGTGAATCGGGTGAATTGGAATGATAAATTCAGAAAGGTTCCATTGATTGCCTGATTAATGCATCCTCACTTTACTTCTTTGTTATTTTCTTATAATTTTCCCTCAAGTTCACAATGCATAAAACTGAACGGGAATTTGGCATCCCTCCAAATCTTATCAATTTATTCTGAACAAGGATGGACAATTAATTTGACCAAGTTGTTGTTTTTCGTTTTGCTACAGACTTCATGATAAGATCGTGCAGAAATCAGAAGTTAGAGAAGTTGGAAGCTGGAGCCACGACCTTTCATGTATGTATATGCTGCTAATTGACTTAATCAGAAAGAGGAAAGAAAGTCTTGCAGTGAATCCAAAAAAAGTGTATATAAAGTGTATTAATACCGAAGTTTTGGTGGAGGCATTGGTTTATAACAAAATGGTACAATCGTAAATATGGCAACATATCCATTCTTTGAAAAACTTTGATTATCTCAATCTCACTGTGTAGGTCAGAAGAAATGGGCAACATTTTCATTCTTTGCCTCAATTTCGGTCACATGTACAACGAAGGAGTTGTAGGAGGGAGGAGGCAGCGATATTTACAATGGGCAAAGTAAATCGCATTTGAACGTCTCGAGTAAGACTATAAGTTGTCACACAGCGAAAGGCCAATGATTGTGACCCTAAAGATTTGTTAAGCTTAACAGGGGTTACATAGTCAAAGAACGCTTTGATAGTTTGATTTCCAGCAAAGAAGCGATATGAATTATTCATGTGTACGAATCTGGAGGCTAGCCGTGCTACTTAAAACAGCATGTTCGCTAAAGCCGCGACAGATGAGGAGGAAAAGAAAAATTTAAATGACATGTGTATTTTAAATGTAGGGACCAAGAAGCGAAAGCTAGATAGAACATTCCAAAATTTAAACTTCCAAGACTTATTATATCTTACAAAATACTTTCGATATTAAATACAAAGTGATTTGAGGACTGCCAGGTCCAAACCGTACGCATAAACTTTGACCACAAGCCAATTAAATTACGATTTAACCACCAAATACACAACTTCAAAATTTAATCACGTCTTCCACTGATTTCCATGTCGTCCCAACGGAAACATTAACCTTTTGTCACCCTTTAGACCTTTCCAGTCGAGCCAATCACAAGAACAAAAAAGAAAATCAAAAACAACTAATTATCAATGCAGAACATGGCGTAAGTATTCCGGTACAGAACACCCTTTAACCGACGACAACTGCCGATGGGCGCACATGCACGGCCACATTTGACCGATGCCGACGACTAGAAAGCCCCCCAACAAATCATTAAGGAGGCGACTACATTTCTGCTTCCGTTCCGAATGCAACTTCTGACTACGGCTTATGGCCCTAAGCCGTTAAGCACTGTCATTAGCAGTGCACACAGAGGCGTAACACGCCCGTCAGTGAAAATGTTGCACAAGATTGTTCACAGTGATAATCCTTCACTTAATTTCAGTGCGCAAAAAAAATATCCAAGTGGTTCTTTCTTTCGATATCACCTGGTAGCGGATAATTCGCATAAATTTGCATTTTCCTTTCTGCTCGATGACTACACCTGCTCCCTCCTGTCTGTTGGTCCAACAAAAAAGAAACCCAACGAAAAAGAGAAACACGAAAAGAAACCCCAAGCAGATGTTCCTCCTGGCATCATATTTTGGAGCAAAAAGTATAGTGTTTCGAGATAATAATCATATGGCTCCCGTGGTCAATCACTTCGGTGATTAGGTTCGAGGGGTTGGGATTCGTCGGTCGTGCACTGGCACGGTGCACAGTGGTGATTTCGATGCACCAGCGCTTGTGTCTTGGGTGACGTTAAGTCCCATCAAATTGGTCTTTATCCACCTGCCGCCGTTTTATGTTCCTCTGTCGATTGTCTGTCGGTTTGTTTATTCCTCCGGCACACGAGAGTCGTGTGCACACAAAAGACGGCGGCGCGGGTTCGGTGCGTGACATAATGGGACAATGGATTGTCTTTCAGTGCCGAGCTCGGCGGTCACTTCCTTTTACAATCGCTATTGCTGTTAAATGGCGTGTAGGGAGTTCAGAGGGCGACGTAAGCCCTGGATTACCATTATGGGCCGTGCTTCTGTTGATGCCGGTGCTTATCAAGTTTTCGAAAGAAATGACGTCGTCAAAGTGGTGACTGATAGATGTCAGAGAAAAACACGAAGCTTTTAAGACGCATTAATAAAGCCATAAACCGTGACGAGAGTGGCAGCTCGTAACACTGCAGTTGATCAACCTCTGCACGATTCACAATTGGTGCATTAACATGGATTTAAGATTGGGGGAGTTCATTGATGTTTTATGCTGGTGCGAGTAATCGGATTGAAGGCCTGCTATCGAATGATTTCGCTGCTGGTTGTTTTTTTTTTTCGGGAAATGAGCCATGATGCTGTCTATTGGAATGGAAATTACTTTCTGTTTGCTTCTCTCTGTTACTTGCAGCAAAATGCAATATAGTAAGCAATTTCATGGATTGTAGTTCTTGAAGACATTTCTCTTTGGTAGCGTTGACCTTGGAAAGGAAAAACAGACGCTATGGGTTGCATTGCTTCACTTTGTGCATTCTACACCGAAAACGGGCCACTTTGAAAATTGAGAAAAATCATACAGCTAAAAGGCTATCTCCAGTGCCATATTAACAGGGAATTCGAATGTTTTTCTTCATTTAAACAATTACATCTGACTGCATGATGTACTGTTGTTGGTTCATCTCTAGTGTGTTCTGACATTTTTACTGTAATAATAATAATAATTATTTTTGGCGCGACAGTCCACAGGGGGACCAGGGCCTAGCTTGCTCATCAATTACTCGTGTTGTAGGCGCTACTGTTCTCTCACGAGTAGAAGGGACCTACAGTTTTTTGCCGACTCCGAACGGCGAAGTTTGAGAAGCTTTCTTAGACAGTTATTACTCTTTGAGTGTTGTCAGCAGCTCGAAAGAGGTGGTCCCGTGAAAAATTCGAGGTGTTCAGCCGGGAATCGAACCTAGACCCTCCGGCGTGTGAGCGTCGCAATCTACCCCCTACGCCACGGCAGCTTAAAAATAAATTGTGGAATACATTTTGCGGAATAAATTCGAACGATTATTTTCTTCACCTTTTCTAGAGTGCAGCCTAGTGCTAGATATTTTCTTTGCATTGATGATGCAATTTTGATTTTTGAAAGGTTTTTTTTTTGTGAGAAAGTCACAAATCCACTTTTAAGCTTTCTTTAAACTAAAAACTAAAATATTCCTTGCGGCAGAAATACCCTTTAAAAAAACGGACGCCTTTGACGGAACGCCCAATATGAGTAACAAACTGCTATTTAGGCACTTTATTATTCATATTGCGGTTACAAATTATTTCACAATTTTCTTAAATAGGCAGCATTTTTATTTAGAGGAAAATGCAGTGGAAAACCCATCAAATGTTAGTAGAAGCCATATGAATCTTCACCATATGAATCTTCTCCGAAGACAAAATCATGCAGTGTGTGGTGATTCAAATGTTGAAGACAATGAGCGTCTTAGTGAGCCCAAACACTTTACAGAAGGGAAATCGGAGGTTTAAATCAATATCTGCGCCAAATGTGAAGTAAATTCGCAGAATCGTTGGGAGTGATTCAGTACACAATTTTCGTTAAATCAAATAATTTTAAATTTATTCGCACAAATTTATTTGTACCGGCAAAAACTTTGCGATAACGGGTAAATCGTTTGACAAAAGTCTTATGTAACATTGTCTACTCTTATTTATTTATTAATATTTGCGTTCCTGTTCAGAGAAATTTAAGTTACTGATGATAGTTGAAAGAAGCTTGTGATATTGAAAAAATCAAAGTTCTGTGTGTGATTTTTGGTCTCTTTTGAGTACGTGAAAATCTGCGAACACGAAAAATGTATAAATGGAATAGCCTCATAGCGCTTATGAAAATAAAATCCTAGTTCAGTAGAGGAAAATTGAAGCGACACACAAGAACCTACAAGAACATAAAAATATCATAGGGACTACAAAAGTTTGGTTGCTAGTTTATGTTCAGATTTGCCGCAGACAACTGTCTTGAAGGAATAAGGAAAATTATTTTTAATATTTTTTCTTGATGATTATTAAAGAAGTGTTTACTCTACTCTGTGGTCGCCGTGGCGTAGTGGGTAGAGTGCGACGCTCACACGCCGAAGGGTCTAGGGTCGACTCCCAGTTCAACACTAATTTTTCTAATATTTCACGGCACCACCTCTTTCGAGCTGCTGACAACACTCAAAGAGTAATAACTGTCTAAGAAAGCTTCTCAAATTTCGCCATTCGGAGTCGGCAAAAAACTGTAGGTCCGTTCTCTACTCGTGAGAGAACAGTAGCGCGCACAACACGAGTAGTTGATGAGCAAGCTAGGCCCTGGTCCCCCTTTGGACTGTAGCGCCAACAATTATTATTATTATTACTCTACTCTACTTGAAAACAAAAATAAGAATTTCTAATAAAATAATTTTAAACCTCTCTTCACCGTATGTTTTAGGGAGGAAAGGTTTTGATGAGCACCGAAATGAGGAAAACGAAAACAAAATCAAAAAATGTTTACTAACAAAATTGGCAAAACTTCCACAAGAATGACCCAATATCAATGTTATCACCTCTATTTTTGTTTATTTCACTTCTTATCTGCCTTGATTGTGAGCTTACGCGTCACCTCCAATACAAGTTACAATCTTATCCACACGATAGATTTCAGATCCGAAGAAATACTTTTAATTACTTCATCCGCACATAAATTTATTTTCGCCAAATGTTTGTTAGTTTTATGTTACTTCGCCCTGTGCAGTCGTGCGCTTGTATTTGAGGTCAGTCCTCAATTTAGTCTCGCATAAAAACAAAAGCGAAAGCTAACCTCAATTGACACGATTTTCGAAATTCGCCGGCAGTGAAAACCATTCAGCTGTTGATGGTGCGAATTCATAAAATCTAATCTGACTCACAGAGAGTGAAGAGACAAACACATTTCATTCCCTCTCAACGGCAGGGCTGTGAATTGATTAAAAATTCACAACAAAAGGCCTTGAGAATCCTTTGAGGTTCCCTCTTCCATGCATTTGTTGTGCTCCAATAATTTTCCGAGCGTCCTCTGGCTTTGATTTTTGCTTCACTGGTTTCGAATATATCCTAGTAGGATATGCTGTGCATAAAAACAAACGCACGGTGTCTGCGCGAACAAAGGACACCATTTTCTCTGCAGCCCTTCTTTCGGAATAGACTGATTTTTGTTTAAAATTCGCTCACAACATTCTCATGGATATCTATGGCACATGGAATTGTCCTTAAAAATTTACAGGACGACCTGCGATTCAGTGCGGTTTAATAAGCAATAGGGCTGCTGCTTACTATAATCCGATGGTTATTCCACTCACACTCATACAGGTATCTTTGACAATATTTGCACATTGCTTCTTGTTATTCGACACACTTCGCGTAAGTGGTCTTTTGTTTTCATGAACGTCGCTGAGCTACCATTTGTGGTCGACTCAGTTACACTTGCACACCTTGTAGACACTTTTGGCAAGCAGTTCTCTGCTGGTTCGGGGTGAGTGAGAGCCATAATTATCGTCGTTATGGTAGACTATACGTTGAAGGTACTTATTAAAACACAGACTCAATAGGGCTCTGTGGGCATAATTTAATTGGTAGCAGTGGTGACTGTCGGCATGTCGCCCAGTTTAAATGAGAATTTGTTCTACATACATATGCGGTGTATTGTGTTGGAACTTGTGTTGCTTTGTTTGTGGTATGTGTCGAACCGCCCATTTTTGCTGTAATTTGTGCTATGTAGACTGTTCAAACTGACTATCAGTTTATGCCTGTATATTTGTGTTATGCATTTAATGGTGATGGCAGTGAAATCGAATTGTAATTATAACGCCTTTTAATTCAAAGTTGCTCTGCATAAAACTTTTATGGTGAAGCCCATGAACAAGCTGTTGTTGAGAAATTATTGCTCTTGACTCATGAATTGGGATCTATCACTGCTGGATTTAAGATAAGTGAGAATTATAGAATTTAACAAAAGACTTTATTGGATGCAAGATAATCAAAGTAAATTTTTTCACTATAGTTTCAACAATCAAGCTTCCGATCTGCAAAGGTTGAAAATATGCAAACGTCGGTTATCTACAGGACCGCTGTGTTGGATCTCGGATGTTAAAAACAAAGCACGTTGCAGCAAAAGCTATCATTAGGCTTCTTGAGTCTGTATGATGCTGGAAGGGTTCTCAGTCGCATGTTTTGAACGTTAGAATCACCAAAGCCGTTTTTGTAACACCTAACATATTAACCGGTCCCTCTTCCTTCCCTTTTTTTGATCCCCCTAACACAAAAGTTGTATAAGAGACGAAGCAGTATCGGATGACAGAGTACACATTAATACACCAATAGGGTTTGTCTTGTGAATTTGACGTATTAGTGCTTAAAAAACCTAATATGGAACACGAGCACCAATAATAGCATCAGCAAAATTTTCAAGCACAACCTTAAAAAGGACGAATTTTAGGGAGCGAATCTAGAAACCAGTGCAGTATTCCCGCCGGATTTAAAAAAGAAATTCTAGAGTGTCAGAAATCAGTGAAATGGTAGAATACCTGCTCAGTAATCGTCAAACTATGGCTGGGACAAGACAAACAACGTTTGTCAACTTCTTCACCTCAATTAAACATTTGGCGGTTTTCCAACCAAATCTGCTGTGTTTTCATGCACAAGCCTTTAAATCATTTGTTTTGGCACTTTAAATCCAAATTTTTAAGTTCAAGGCGTTTATATAGTTTATTAAAATGAGCCGATGTGAGGCTCCGCCACTATCCCTTAATTTACTTAACCTGGCAGAGGTTTGCAGAGGAGCGCCATGCTCTCAATAGAACCGACATTATTCTTCCACGACATTGAAACGAATGGTGGTTGATTTTGTGATTGGGTATTGTAAGGAGTTTTAATGAAAACATCATTTACATACGATTCTCATAATGACGTTCACTTCAAGCTCCCATTTCTTTCAAATAAATATTCATTGAGTGATCTTTAGAATAGAAAGTGCTTTGATTCCAAAGAATCAAAACAAAATCAAAATAAGTAAAAGTTTGCCGGTAAGAAATCGAAAGGCGTCAAAAGTTAATAAAAAGTTTTTTGGGTAGAGCCATAAAATTGACGTGCAAGTTTCAAACGAGGTCATTCGCTAGTTATCGATTGGAAGTTTAATTATTAAAATGGGACACAGATCGCTCAAATATTACTCAAAATAAAAGTGTAAAGGAGGACATTAGCAAATATAAATAAATAAATCATCGCGATGTTAAGAAGAAAGTTACATAAACTGCAGAGTAATTTGTATGCCTTGCCTTGTTGAAATATGCACATCAAGTAGAAAATGTGTTAAATTTTTATCTTGTGTTAAACCTCTTTCTATTTAATAAAACTGCCGAGTAAGTACAAAACTACGAACTTCAAATGATCAATCCCAAGCTGTAGTTGATGTTGATGTGCGATGTATCCTGCTTCTTGCTTGGTTGTGTACGAGTATGTGAATTGTTGTATACTTATAAAAACACCAGCTTTTCAAGAACTTTGTTCTTGGACCTAGTTTTTGTATGGTACTCAGTGACAGGTAAAACTTAGTATTGATGGATTGTGCGATCAGACTCAAAGTAAAGAAGCAGTATTGTAGTTATCAAAGTAAACACAGGAAAAGTCTGTTCAACTTTTACAAATTTGAGTCATACAGTGTGTCAGCGAGAGATCGAACAAGGATCATGTTGATGGGGCCTCAAATCCGAAGTTCAGTTCCAGAAAATAAGGAGAAATGTAAACTAGTTTATTATAATTTGACAAAGTAACAATGAGTATAAGAAAAATTGTAGGTGTCTATTTCTTTCGGAATGAATAATCAGCAAAGATCGGCTCTAGGAAATCATTAACCGCTCAATCTAATTGACTGAAAGGCGGCAAATATTGCTAAGATGCTCTGCACTTTCAATGCTTGCACCTAGGGTTGAGAAATGGGCAATTATTTTCGCGTAGGACTTAGACGAATCGATTAATTAATAAACTAGATTAGAATTTCCTAAAATGCATTCTGGGAGGAAAAATAAAATATTTATATACTTCCACTTAATTAAACTGATACCAGAGTAATGAGGCGGAAAAAGAAGATAACAAAGTAAAAGATCTTTTGAAAGACGTTACATTTTTTTGAAAAACAACCGAAAACTAAGAAAATCGAAAATGCTTCCATATATAACCGTAGGAATTCATTTAAAGGATATCTAAAGGGTGTCCCAACAAGAACGCAAGATTTAAATTTTAAATAAAACGCAGATATTTGAAAAAATCGTGAATTATTTAATATATCGTAAAGTAGACAGGATGAGGTTATGTGTGGAATAAAACATTCGGCCAGATAGCCGCCGCATCTTTGCTGGCACATACGCGATCTTTTAATAAAATTTTCAATGACGGTATTGCATAAATGCTGCAGTATATCATTTCATGCAGCGTCCAATTTTCTCTTTTAAGGCTTGAGTCGTCGTCGGCTTATTCGCATAAACCGTCGACTTCAAAAATCCCCAAAGGAAAAAGTCCAATGGTGTTAAATCACACGATCTAGGCGATGGAAATGGGCTTCGTCAGTAAAGATGATTTTATCGGCAAAATCAGCATTTTCATGTGGTCTCTCCAATACCCAATTAATGAACTCCCTTCGCTGTGCATGGTCAACTGTCTTTAGTTCCTGAGTCAATTGAACTTTGTATCCATGAAGATGAAAATCTTTCGTCAAAATTCGCTGCATAGTGGATTTCGAAACACCAATTGGCTGAGCTCGGTGTCGAATTGAGGTGGATGGAGTTTGAGCGACATCATCACATACTGTTGCAATATTTTCGGTTGATCGACCTGGTCGAAGGCGCGTTGTTGTCTTTACATCAGTTACAGACCCAGTTTCAGCAAATGTTTCCATTAATCGCTTTGCAGTTGACTCTTTTGGAGCATTATTGTAATCCCAAATTAATCGCAATTTGCGAACTGTAGCCGCAAAACTTTCACCATTTTGGTAAAACAATTTCACAGTGAGAATGCGTTGTTCATTAGTGTAGAGCTCCATTTTCATTAACCTCATACCTTCTACTAATAAGCAATAACAATTGTTCAAATATCAAACAATGACAATTCGAATGGCGCCGAATTCAAATCTTGCGTTCATGTTGGGACACCCTTTATAAACCTTTCCTCCACCCAATAAACCAGCTCATATTGAGCTTCGATTCGTATTAAATGTAGAAAAAAAAGCTATAAAACGGTAGGAATTCCTAACTTTGCAAGGTCCAATTTAGGGAATTTTATCAAATATTGTAAGAATTTCTTATAAATGAAAGTATGTTTAAGTTTTGCTAGTGCATACAAATAGTAGAACCTTCTCGCAATTGAGAACACTTATGAGAAGGTCATTTATTTCCCAATGTTGGGAAGGACTGTTTGAATAATTTTTCGCAAATATTCAAAAAACATTCATGTAAACGGTACGTCTTGTCTAAAAAAAGCTTGAGATGAACAGTATTCAACTAAAGTCAATTGACGTTTTAATAATATTTTAAGCAAATAATATTTTAAGCAAATAATATTTTAAGCAAATATGTATACATTTGTAAAAGATAAATATGACATTTCTTTGCCAAGCTCAACAACATCTCTTGGCATGATGTGATTATGGTTATGTGGCAGAATCCAATCAATTCAACTTTCAAAACAAGGCAGGAAGAGTTCTACGAGTGATCAATAGAAGATCAAGTAATCAAAAGTTGATGAAAAAACTGGCACCTCAGAGTACTTTAATCTCTTCTGCATAATGGGACAGTCTTGAATCCAAGAAAATGTCGGAAACTTTGAAATACATCATACCATTGTTGCTTTTTATTAATAATTCTTGAAACGTAAGTGAATCTTCAAGGAAATACCTTTAAATGTTTTCCAAGTTTACAATTTCTTTATTAAAAATAATTTTTCAAAAAAGTTTTTTTTTTTTAGAAAATGTAAAGCTAATTCCAAGTTTTATCAACACATAATACGCGATTAGCAAATATTTAGCCCCCTGAAGTAAGGTCTCTTCTTCGATTGTTCGCTTCTCATTATTTTTTCTGTGGTCAGACACCTGGGGGAAGTTATTGTCTAGATTCCAGAACAATCGCTCCTCTCTTGTGAAGCGTTCAATAATAACTTTCTGTACACCCTGCAGGCGATAATTACCCACAGTTCCTTACAAAACAAAAGGACCAACAAATGTCATTTAAAATATTCTTTCAAAATCTATCTTCAAGCAGCTCACAAAACGTATAAAGGAAATCTCCAGATGACCCCATTCTCACTTTCTGTACTGTCAACTATTGGATTTTGAAGGCAACTGTTTATTGTATGGAAGAAATGCATTTACTTTTCAATGCTGGCTCGTACAAAATTCTCGAACGTAATTTTTCATTCCTTTTAAAGTTATTTTCACTTACTGCTATTTTAAGGACACCATAAGGACAATCGTCGCACATACACACATCCAACCAAATCTTATCCAACTTGTCATTGAGATGAGAGATGAAGGCGGTTCCTATCGAATTTCATTGTTCAGATATCCCGTGCTGTGCATATGGCACACGAATAGAAGGAAGGATCGTCTTAACGTTTTCCTGGAGATTTTTTTTCTTTGTTGAAAGATTGATGTCCGAATGAAAGGCAACCACCACCACCCGCTTGGTGTGTGACAACAGAGCAGGTATTGGAAAAACTGTATGCCGCCCGGGCAGATGTTTTATCCCTGTCGCATCCTGCTGCGGCGCGTTAACACAATAAAGAAAGAAGTCCTCCAATTAAAAGTAATGCATTCCTTTCAATTCAAATTTATTCACGGCGGTGTGGATTTTCCGCGCCAATGCCTAGACAAACCAATTGTCCCAAGACAGCTTTTTAGATGTGGATTTAATAAATTAAAATTTGCTCAAATGCAAATTTGAAAACCTCCGCGCAGGGATTGATATGAGAAGTGTTCTCCTCGTCGTTTTCTTACATTTACCCGAATTGCAATGTAAATATTTTTCAGCTATTGAGAATCCGACCCAATTACACAGGCTCTCCTTCATAACAGGATAACATGGGTAAGTAAGCTGCGACCGACGGGCGGCCGTCTTAAAACTCCAACAAGACTACGTATGGGCGGGCGAGGAAAAAGGCGAGACGAGCAAGTGCACCGACAGAACGGCTGAAATTTATGTATAAGCTTATACCAAGCGCTCGGGGTGTATCAAATCAGGACGGAACTACTCCGTGCCGTAGTAACTATACCACCAACGCAACGGCGACAGGCTTATTTAGTTCAGCTTCCCGTGTCGCTGACTTGGGAGAATGGTTGGCACTATGGCGATGGCGGGGTTTTATTTTTACCTTCTCGCTTTCCATCCGCAATCCACATTTTTTTTTGTCTATCCTAAGAGAGTAAATTATTCAAGGGATTTACTTAGCTCAGCTGGTGGCTGTGGCAGCGCAGTGGTGGTTGGTCTTCAGAGGCTTGAGGATATTTTATGCAAAGGGAACGCAAGGATGTTTACTGTTTGTTTGCTTTTTAATTAAGAATCACTGACAGACAGCGAGGTCTAAGCAGGGCGTTGTGATGCGGTAATTAGCTGTTAATTTAATTTGTTTATGTGCTGCAAGGGAACGTAAGGCGTTCTTTAGTGGCACAAAAAAATCTCCTTTCATTTGTTCTAGTTTATACATAAACCCAGAAGATGGTGTGGTCTTTACTCAAAAGTATGCAACGGGTGGTATTAAGAGAATTTAATGCAAACTGGTACGGTGTCTTTCAGATGTCGTTGCATACTTTCGGGCGATAAGTATCGACAGCTGTTCATAGAAGAATGGCTTTTCATTTGGAAACATTTGTTAGAGCATATCTGCAGGGAAAGCAAGGCGAATATTTAGTTATGTGTGTGAGTGTGTGCGTGTGTGTGTGTAAAGAATTGATATTTTTAAATATTCTAGCAATCCCGGTTGATAATATGAGAATTTAATTTAAAGGTTAATTGTTGCATGCTTGTGCTATAATCGCAATCTAAATCATATAATTAATTTTTATATTTCCTTGTATAACATGTGTTTTTTGAAGGACCTCAATTATAGGCAGCACCCGAATAGAAAGCAGACGGTTTCTATGCATTTCAGAACATTATGTTAGGGCGACGAGTTCTACAGTTTTCGTATGTCAAGCCCTTTTTATAGTCCATTTACATGACCTCTACAAACTTCCTTTCTTTGGCAAAAAAAAAAAGGAAAAAATTACCTGAAATTTTGGAAACAAGGTATGAAGGTTGCCTTTTATATTTTGGGATTCGGCAACCCTAGTGTTGCTATCTGGAAACTGCCAACTCTATCGTAAGTTTGAAATTTTTGAGGTTATACGTACTCAGAACGTTTTGACATACGAGCGCTATTTGTGTTGTTTACAGTAACTTGAAAGATTCATCTCGGCCAAAAAATGGAATTAAATCGTGAAAATGTTCGTGCCATTATTTTTTACATCTTTCGACGTGGATTAGCTCAACAACAGTGCATCGATTAACTTAATTTAATTTTTGGCGATGAAGCTCCATCAAGGACCAGGGTTTATCGATGGTATGGTGAATTCAACCGAGGTCGTAGTTCACTCCAAGACGAATTTCGTGAAGTTCGTTTAAAATCAGTTATTCCGGAAACCATTGATGCTGTGCGTCAACTGATATTGCAAGATCGGCATGAGACCTATCGTGAGATGAAGACAACTTTAGGCATTAGTGGGACCAGCATACATTCAATATTGCATGAACATTTGACCGTCGAAAAAATTTCTTCGCGTTGGATCACACACAATTTGTCAATCGCTCAAAAAAAGGCTCGTGTCGATTGGCCGAAAGAAATGAAATGATTGGTCCAAAAATACGAACGCGGTGCTTCGAAACACGTCTATGACATAGTGACAGGTGATGAATCGGGGATTTACGGGTATGAGCCCGAAAGTAAACAGCAGTCGACTGTATGGGTGTTTAAAATTGAGCCAAATCCAACAAAAGCTGCTCGCGCACGAAGCACTTCCAAGCAAATGGTCGCCTTTTTTTCGGAAAAACTGGACATGTCGCAACCGTACCACTAGAACAGCTCAGAACAGTCAATTCTGAGTGGTATACAACACAAATCAGGAAAACCAACCGCCGAAGACGGATCACCACGACAATGCGAGCTCTCACACATCGGCTCAAACAACTGCATTTTTGAGCACTCAAAACATCGATTTGATGAGTCATCCGCCGTATAGTCCTGACTTGGCACCGAATGACTTCGTTTTATTCCCGTACGTAAAAAATAAAATGAGAGGTCAGCGTTTTTAGACACCTGAATAAGCGGCTGATGTATTCACAATGTATGTTTTGGAGATACCTCAATCAGAGTGGCAAAAGTGCTTCGACAATTGGTTCAAACGCATGCAAAAGTGTATAGATCTTAATGGGGAATATTTTGAAAAACAATAAAGCTATTTTCGATGATTAATATTTGTTTTTGTTTTCTAATTCCGAAATATTAAAAACAACCCTCATAGATGGAAACAAGGGTCCTGCAAATGATCTTCATCTCGTAGCAGCACTGTAGTACCAGTTAATAAATAGAACCGAACAATTTGCTCCTTAAAAACACTAAGGGAATTTTTTACTGTACACATCGGTCCTAGGTAAAGGAGTTCGCACTGTATAGGCTAATTCTGGAAGTTGAGAAAATATCTGGACACATTTTGTGTACGGTGAAGAAATCTGTTACACAGAAAATTTGTCCAGTGAACAGATCAATACAATTTTGGAATTCATTTTTAAAGCTTTGAATACAAAATTCTTTGTCTATATTGTTCTCCGCAAAGCGGTTTGGTTTAGCTTAAGCTTACGAAACATCTTCAGTTTTTGGCATGAGCTGATGTCTTTGATAGGCTGCTAAACTTTCTAATCAAGGCAGTATAAAATATATTGAGCTTTTCTTTGTTTCCTTTTCTTTCCTTAGAAAAACAAAGACATTACTCGTTTTCGGTTCTTCTCCTTTAAGAAATGTTGTTCATGTAAAAAGAGTTAAAACGGGGTTCTTATTAAGTAAGAACATGTCAGTTTTGATTCCTGGATTGAACACATCGTATTTCTCAAGGCATCACCACGTTCGAGTTGGTAGAGAGAGACACATTGGGAGTATAGTTTGTCAACGAAATCGCTCCTTAAATTTGGTTGGGAAGAAAGTGTATGTTTAACGCGAGTTGTTTAGGTAGCTGGGAACTGTTCCCCTTACGGACTGTTGCGTCAACCAATATCTAAATTTTAGTACCCACTGTCAATGAGTGGAGCGGTGCTCCTATTTCATTCAAATGCCTTTTTAAAGTTTGAGAAGTTTGGGGTTTGAGTGACTTCAAACAGGACTTTGAAAAATTATAAAAAAGAAACTGTTATCTCATCGAAAGATACATTTTACCCATTCACTTTTATATGTTCAATTAGCTCACTCTGGCAGAGGCAAATAAAAAATATTGCGAGAGGCAACCAAATCGATGATAGTCGCAAAATTGAAAGCGAATAAAACACAAGACAACCTCAAATTAATCGCTTGCTTTCGCAAGGATAATAAATCTCGTGCCCTTGTTATCGGACTTTCACTTCTTGTTGCAACACTCCCGTTGAGCTCAATCTAGATTTGTGCAAAAGTTTTTTGTTTTGCAACTTCATGATCTCTCAAATATTACGCTAATTATCGTTGAGAGTTTCAAAATAAAATATAGCATCCCATCAAAAAATTATCTCCATCGCAACACCTTACCAAAAAAATCATACATTTATCAAACCAGATACATTTTCGAACAGGTTCCCAGCATTTGGCCAAAAATTTGTGATGTCTTGATTTGCTTACCTGCAAAGAAAAAAAGATGACATGAGTTAGAAAAGTTTCGTGTAAATGTAGGCGGGAAAAATATGTGAATTAAATACAAAGTCAGCGTGGTGCACCCCCAAGGCTACATGCTGTATGAATAAAATTTCGATTACCATATTTGGACTACACTGTATGATTTACTAGTCATTCAAGTGTCAACCTAGAAGTCATTGTATCAGACATCAGCATCATGCTCGATCGCTGTTAATGCATGCATAATGTTTCCGACGTGAGCGGAAAATTCAGCGAAATTAGCATCGCCCTGAGAATTGAAATGCACATATCCGATGTCGGATAACAAGCTTGTTAGTCACGGATCTGTATGAGCCACTTGGTATTTTTTTCTCTCTCTTTTGTCACGAAGTTGGCCGCAGTGGAAGCTGTAAATTGCTCCCAATAGGGTCCTATATGACGCCTTGATGGGAAAGTTGGCCAATGCTGTAAAAAGTTCACAAACTTTAAATTTCAGGGAGATCGAAAAGATGAAAAAATATAGTTCGGTCGATTTGAATGGCGCCTTCAAGCAATATTTTATGTTTTGTTATAAAGTTTTGAAACAGACATTTTTAGAATGGCGCAAGAACTGGATCGAATTTTGGCGTAGCCCCTTAAGCTCTTAAAGTGTACATCTGCAACCGATAGCTTTGCACATAAGATGTATTATACGATTTTTCAGTTAACAATTATGAGTGTTTCAAACAGCTGAAGAACACCATTGAACGAAGAAGTCATGAACCTTGTTAGGCGTCTTCGGATACAATTCTCTGGAAGGCTGGGTCATAGAAAGCGTGTAAACATCAGAGTGTCTGCAGGGAAAATGTCTAAGCTTGATCAACCCAAAGTTTTTCGCCTAGAGGAGTAAGATATTCGTCAAAAAAGTGCAGACAGACAACAACAATCGCTGAGACATTTTGCCAGATAACGGCTTTGTTGCCACATAACGGTATTTGTGCGGTATTACGTATTGAACCAAAACAAGTGAACAAGGTTCAAGGAAATGATAAAATTTAATCACGCAGATGTTCTGGTGGAATGAGAGTATATCAGCTACGGGCGTATTCAATTGAGTAATTCAAAGTAGATGTCGTTTAGTGTTGTAAAAAAAATTTAGACAACATATGAGTGGTGCATTTACACACACGCTGCAGATCCTTTATTTTACGAATGACGTTAAATATATTCTCGGTATCGGGAATATAAATTAACTCATCTATCAAGTAATACTATTATATTAGTGCATTTATGTAAAATTTCATATAAATGTGATTATATTCGCGTTTTATCTTTGGTTAAACAGAATCATAATGGCAACTGAGACGATGATGGTGAAAATTGACCATCGCGCTGTAATTAAATTTCTCACTAAGCAAGGAAAAAGTCAAAAAACTATTCATGAAGAGATGGTATCTGTTTACCAGGGTTCCGAACCTTCATTATCAACTGTGCAAAAGTGGTGAAATACGATCAAGAGGGGCAGAGAGAGCACTGAAGACGACCCCTGCTCCGGCTACTGCTTGTACGGGAGAAAGCATCAAAGAAATCGAAAAACTTGTTCGTGAGGATGTCCAATAAAGGTGAAAATAATGGCAGAGATCACCAAGCTTTCATCTGGTACCATTCACACCATTCTCCTTGACCATCTTAACCTTTCAAAGGTTAGTGCAAGGTGGGTGCCACGAATGCTCGCAGCGCCTCAAAAAACGTGAGAATCGCATGCTGTAGAGAACGCGGACGGAATTATGGATCGAATTGTTACTGGGGACGAAACATGGGTTCACCACTATGACCCTGAAAGCAAACAAGAGTCCATGCAGTGGCATAAAAAAGTAACAGACCTCCCGAAGAAGTTCAAAGTCACTCCGTCTGTCGGGAAGCTCATGGCCACAGATTTTTGGGACTCAAAGGGAATCTTCCTTATTGAGTACAAAAAAAAGTGAAACAATCAACGCCACATCCTACGCTTCCACTTTGTATAATTTGCGGGAGGAAATTAAAAAGAAAAGACTGGGTAAACTCGCAGCGGGTGTGTTGCTTCTTCATGACAACGCTTCTGTTCACACGGCGCGAGTTCCCAAGGCGAGATTGTGGTTTTGAAATAATCCAACACCCATCCTATAGTCCAGAACTTGCTCCCAGTGATTATTTCCTGTTCCCGGATTTGAAAAGATATCTTCGTGAAAAAAGATTTTCGGATGATGAAGAACTCAAGTCGGCAATAAATGGGTATTTTGCAGAGAAAGAGGAAATTTATTTTTTTGAGGGTTTAAAAAAGCTTTTCTCAAGATGTAGCAAATACATTGATGTTAGGGGAGAATATATTGAAAAATAAAAAAAATTTAAATAGAATTCGCATTTTCCGTCATATCGATACCTAGAATATATTGAACGCCCTCGTATATCTCGTCTACCCCTCTGTCACCTATTTCGAGTTTTTTTAAAAAACACTTAAAGGTCTTAAATTGTCTCTGAAGTACTTTAAAAAATTCGCCGTTCGTTATCACAATAAACTGGGAGCCGACAACAAACAGTCAATACTTGTGTTTCCAACAGGAAGCTGTACCTTGAAGCACCATTCAATTGTTATTGTTATAATTTCTTTTTATATTCATGTGTTATTAGAATATTTATTCAAGGGTGTTCTTTTAGAGGTGTATAATGCAGATGTTTGGTTTTTTCAATTGACATAAAATTAACCATATTTGAAAGGTTACCATTATTAGTTCAATATCATTTCTGTGTATATGACCACCACAGCTGTCTCGCACGTAGTTTTACCTTAAGGTACAATATTGATGACATTTCCCAACGTTTGTGGCCGTTAATCGGTAATAAGGCGGAGTATATTTCCCTTTAAGGAGTCCGGGGTTACCGGCTTCGATTAGCGACTTCAAATATCTCCACAGAAAATAGTCCAGCGGCGCTAAATTACACGATCTTGAAGAGTAATTCATGGGACCATAACGTGAAACTATGCGGTTACTAAGAGTTTCCTTCAGTAAGTCAATTGTGACACGAGTTGTGTGACATGTTGAATATTCTTGTTGAAATACTTGACTGTAGCGTTTAAGCCGGCAGTTTTGAAAGAAGAAGTTCGGACGAATTATTTCGCCAAAAAATCAGTTTTTGTGCTGTTATGTCATCTCAACAATTGCAAAATAAAGTTCTACACCTCTATACGTAGCAGTTTTCCAAAATAGAAAAAATCCTCTGAGGAAAGTTACTCAAATATGAATTGTGAATAAAATATCATGAGCACTGGACTGTTCATTTGTACCTACAGTGGCTCTAAGCCAAACTCGGACACCTACTCAGTAACACAATTGAAGATTGATAAATAATTAAGGAAAAGAAATAGACGAAATTTATTATTAGTTTCAAACAATATATATATTCATTAGTTGTTTGACAAAATTTTATAAACAAACTCAATTATTTAAAAAAAAATACAGCTCGATTCTTAAGGGAACTCAATAAAATAAGGAACAAGCCAAACTCGGACGGCTATTATAAAAGTTAACAGAATTTAAGATTATTAAGTTTTGAAATAAAATTAATATTTTGTGTGAAGGCCTTTGTTCTTTATAACCATTTGCAGCCTTGAAGGGAGTGATTGAACTAATTTTGTGCAAAAATTAGGTTCAATTTTATTCCACTACTTAAGAAGAATGCTTTTCAACTGTATCTTGTTAGAAATCTGATATTTTCTAGTTTTTCGGTCCAGATACTCCCACAAATTCTCGACAGAGTTTATATCTGGACTTTGCGGAGGAGTGTCCATTACATGAGGACAGTTGTAAAAAAGTTGTGTTTGGGGTCATTATCTTGGTAAAAACTCCAGTGATCTCCACGGCCAAGTTTCGTGACGGAAAGGGACAAATTTTGTTTTAAAATGTCTAAATAAACATTATGATCTATTTTTCCTTCTATAAAATGCAATCTACCAGGTCCAGAAGCAGAAAAAGATTCCCAAACCATCACCGATCCACCACCATGCTTCACAGTGGGTATCAAATTCTTTGAAAGCAGCTCATCGTTGGGTTTTCTCCACACGTAGGGTTTGTCGTCAGATCCAAAAATATTGAATTTACTTTCGTCTGTAAATAAGACTTCTTTCCAGAACGAAAAATCTTTATTTTTGTGTTCTTTGGCAAATTCAAGTCTTTTCTTCTTGTTTTGTTTGCTGATCAGTGGCTTTAACCTGGCTCTTCTACCATTCAAATCCGTTTTTTGAAGAACATTCCTAATTGTTGATGAATTCGCATGCTTTCCCAACTGTTCCGCCGCTATGACTGCGAGCTTTGGCGCGCTCAAAAAGGGAATAATTTTTATTTGTCTTACCAAGAAACGTTCATGAACTTCGTTAAACATTTTATTATGTGCCTTTTTTCGCTTGTTTTCTATCTGATTATTACACCGAAACCGTTTAATTATATCCTGAACCGTGGACCGACTTTTATCAACGATTTTTGCGATATCTCTCACAGATTTTCTGTCTTCTGAGTGTTTTATAATTATTTTTCTCATTTCGAGAGTAGTTTGACCATTCTGTCTTCTCATTTTCTATTTTATTAAATTTTTTACGTATCTTACAGCTTAACTGACTTCCGTTCCGTTGCACGACTTATTTGACGGAAAATTCAAATTTAAAATATTTTCCTAAGACGTCCGAGTTTAGCTTGTTCCTTATTTTATTGAGTTCCCTTAAGAATCGAGCTGTATTTTTTTTTTTAAATAATTGAGTTTGTTTATAAATTTTTGTCAAACAACTAATGAATATATATTTTGTTTAAAACTAATAATAAATTTCGTCTATTTCTTTTCCTTGATTATATATCAATCTTCAATTGTGTTACTGAGTAGGTGTCCGGGTTTGGCTTGGAGCCACTGTATGCGTAGGAATTATTTTAGTTATTCTCGTGTGGTCACATTACAATAACGTTATGTTGTGTTATTATTCAAAGACAGTTAAAGACAGGAAGACAGTTCATATGTACTACTTGAAAAGATGAGGAATCTCATCCCTAAAAACAAAATTTGGAATCGTTCCCATAAGAAGTAAAAAACACAGCAAATCCTAAATTTTCCCATGATAACGACCTTTTACAGTAGTTTTTGCGGTCAAGTTATTTATCGTTTCTAATACGACCATCAACCAAAAAACCGTTAGATTGCATGGCATGGAGCCAAAAATAATGTGAAATGAAGAGCCTTCGGGCTTCCCCCACAGAAGAAGAATGGTTGGATGTGTGTATATATTTTTTCAGATTTTGTTGAATTAGTTAGTCATCTCTTAAGAATAATTGTTTGAATTTCCTTAAAAAACAAACGCCGAAGTAATGCAAAGTGATAAAATATGAGATTAAAATTTATAATCAAAAAAACTGAAATGATTTATCGCTGCTGGAAAGCACGTTTAAATCCGATAAACGTCCAATAAAATGTGTGCACGGCCACACAACTGAAAGGCATGATTAATTGGATTGGTTAATCCAATTAAATTCGAAACTCATTACATGCACTTTTGTTTTCAAAAAAAAAAAAATTGTGGGCAAATGAAATATGGAAACGAATCGAATTCGTTTCGCAATTTCGTATTCACTACAGTTTTGCACAAGTAATAAAGTGAATTTTGCCAAAACGAAAAACACTTCTGGGGCCGTAATTGATTAACACAAATACTTGTTTTCAGCTCAAAAGGATTGAATGAACCGGAATAAAAATAACGTTGCAGTGGCAGCAGTGGAGTCAATGAACGTCTCTGTCACTTGACTTGCTTCTGAAATGATACATGAATGCTTAAAAGAATTTTGTTTGTGAATTTGCTGTCTCCTTATGTGTGAATAACTTCCCCTGTATCGGAATGACTAACAAATGTGCCTTGAAGAATCTCCAATTTAGTAAAACCGCTTCGTTTAAAAGTCACACTCCTACACTGTGTCGCCCCTCTGGCTGTGCGAATTAATGAGAAAATCAAAAACGACCACAGAAAAGGTATACAGACTCCACTATGAGTGTGTACTAATCGCGGTATGCGGTCACCTTAATACAGTCTCCGCACATCAATCATTTACCCATATACTTACGAATACATTCATTTGCAGGCGGTTTCTATGCTAAACTTACCTTACAGTCGTCACATGGTGTGAAGTGTGGGTACGGGTCTCCTTGTGTCGAGTCGAATAACTAACTACCGTCACATGACGTGTAGCAGTTCTGACAACACGTCGCACACGACTGCGGCCATCACCGACCACAACAACAATTGGCGGTGGTTTTCCGCTTCCATACTGAAGGAAGGACTCAACGTTGGGCTTGTCGATAACCTCTGTTTCGGACATAATCGAATTATTAGCTAGGATCAATCGGCTTTTGATTTGTTTCGTGTTGCAATTTCGTCGGCTGTTGCACTTTCGAGTGTATTTGTTATTTGGTTGCGGTTTTGATTTGTGTTATTTACAATTTTTGTTTAATTTATTTTTGTTTTTCTTTGGCTTCGTGTTACGGGGTTTTCTGATTTTTGAATGCACTTGGTTTCTGTTTTTTTTTTATTCGAGTTCACATTTTATCGGGGAGTTAGTGTCTTTCGGTTGCTCATGGAAGGCGTGGAGTTCGGTCATGAGCTATGGAATAGCTTTCCTTGTAGTCTGGCCAAAAGAGTTTCATTTTTGATCTGAAAGGGGAATACGAATTGTGTTACAACTGGAATATTCCAGCGGTCACACCACGATGATCTTCGATTCACAATCAATTTGCGGCAGTTTAAGTACGAGTATGAGTCAGCGAGGTAAGTAAGCACGTACCCACACGGGTGAGCAACACTCAGTTGGTCGCATGAGTCAAGCTCATCAGAGTGCAATTATTCTGTTAAAACTTATATTTATGGTCATGAAAACAAGTTTTCGTTTATTTTTGTTTCGAAAAGGCGCGCGGAGGATGGGGGAGCAGAGGTGACTTTAAATTGCTTTGCTTTGTGGGGAATACATATGGCTGACAGTATTAATTACAAGTCTTTTCATTATTTTATGCATAAAGCTTCTCACACGAAATTTACAAACAACGAGGAGACTAGACATTCACTAAGTCGATAACCACTTGGAGCTCCTATCGCAGTGGAAATTTGCTACGATGTTATACCAGGAGTTACAACTTTGACTTCAGTCGTGTCGTACTCATACCTTGGTTTTGACTGCATGTGGAAGCGCCCGAGGATGTCAACAAATGTACAGGGAATAATATAGGTCCATTATACTGCCAGACAAAAGCCTACTTTGAATAAATTTTCTTAGAAGAAACGAAAAACCACTTCTGTGATAAAGAGCATAAATTTTCAGCTCCAACCACATAAGCATCAAACACCGCTACCTGATTAAAGCAAAGGCCAAGCAGTGATAAAAGAAGTGCTTTGCAATATCTTCACGTTCTATACAAACCTCGCAGAGGGTTTAATCACAAAGTCCAAGCATACTTAAGAGCTTAGTGAAGGTGAAGGCTCTTGCTGGTACATCAACCAGTCAGAAGTCTATTCTGTCTAGAGCAAACAGAAAAGTCGTGGATTTCTAACTGACGATTTGTAACATGCAGTTTGTCAGCTTGCATTCCGGGGAATAATGCCATACCAAGAAGATCTGACCAAGGACACTGGCAGTCGCAATGTAGATCCGGGCCGTTTGAGTCTGTCTTTTGATCCTTATCAAGCAAGTTCATCAGCGATCTGGTTTCCATTATCCTGTGATGTCCAGAGACACGTTAATGTCTTAACGAATTTAGTCTGCTGGCCAAATTGAAGAATTAGTTTGAGAGTTGAGTACATCTTGGTTGTCGCTGCAGACGCTAATAATAAAGTCTTTTGCTCCTGTTCTCGCGACCACGAACGGTCGTTAGAATCCCAATGGTCTCTGCTTGAAAAACGGTGTGTTGAGTCCGCCAGATGAGGCGACAGTTCGCCAATTTTGCGTGAGGGGGAAATGGCCTTTTATCTTGCCAAGCTCTTACAGGAAAAAGAAAGAGCACATAAGTGACGTTAAGGAAGGAGGTCTACATTACTCACAATGTAACAATAGGCCCAATGTATGATTGCCACATATAACCGGCCACTCTAACCTAACCTAACAGTAAATAAGAGTGTCTATTCTATCGACTTTTTTTAACGTATGGATCTTTTTATGACAACTTGAGCCCAAGAATCATATTAGGGACCTACTGCGAATGAATCTCTAGCCTCCAAAACAAAGCCTTCAACAAGCCTGTCTCAATATAAATTCACTTTATCTCAGAGTAACCCGGATTAGTCAATTGGCGCTTTCAAAGCTCCATAAAATATATCTTAATTAGAGATGATCATCTTTCGCTCATTAGCAGCTGCGAATTAGTGTTGGATGGCAATTAAAAAAGATCTCTCATCAAAAGCCGTCTGGTTGATCGTAAATCATTTGTCAATTATATTCAAATCCAATGTCATCTTCGCTCTTATCTACCGGGCCATCTGGGAGAAAGTTTTTCTTCCTCTATCAATTCCGCAAAACCAAACAATGCGCACATTTCGCACATAATTCTGCTGGTTGAAGTCCGATTATCACACATTTAGGTGATTAGCATCGTAATCATCAGATACACAGCTTTCTCACAGCTATTACCTGCTTGTTCGCTGCGAAACGCAGTGGAAGCCAGCCTGCCGAATTTTGAGGAAATGCATCATTATGTGTGCTTTCGGTAAATCCCTCGTTCATATAATCATTTTGTTAAGTCAATTTCGAGCCTGATCACGCGTGGTGAAAACTAAATTGATTTATGAGACTGCTCCAGATACACACATGCGCCCGCAAAACATACAGGCATATGGCTCTGCCAGCTTATACTCTGTTTATCTAAGATGACCATCATGCGGCATGCAAATTGTATAATCAGGCGTTTCCCTTGATTTTATGCCCAAGTCATGGCCGTGATCTCTTGTGCAAAAATTATCTAGGACACACTGGTACTGCATGCCGAGTGCGTTGGGGTTCATAAATTGAACTGAAAACTTTGCGAAATTGTGACAAAACGTCAACAGAGAGAGTGCACTTCTCTGATGTAGAACTACAACACGGACGTGTTGTGTACTTGCAACGTGAATCGAATAGCAATGCTGAATGTATACTTGCTAGATGAATGATTCTCCGATTAAGTTTCGGTTCTAAGATTCCCATGGATTCGATAATTCAAGCGGCGGCAGCTATGGCATGATGGTCACAAACTCAATTATGAACGCGGATAAAGGCACATTGATGATGTGCTTGCTGACGGTTAGGGGTAAAATGAGCTTTGTTTCATTGCGGTCAATTGTTTTAGATTGAAGCTTCCCTTGTCTGCCTTGTTGTAATGTTCAAGGTTTTAACTGCGTTGTAGTGATGTGCGGCTCGGTACAGTCGTGCTTGCAAGGAGGGTGTTATTAAAAGGAAACGTAGGGTTAGGTTTGAATTGGTTGATTAATTTTGCTATGCTATGCTTCATAGCTATGAATGCTATGATATGAAAGCTTCAATTTATAAAAAAAAGTTCTTCAAGCAGTAATAAATCTTTTGTGTTTCCACACGGGTCACGATATGGTGATAGGATGAGAAATGCAGAAGCCTCGGTATATACTTTTAAAATCATCCCGGCGACCGGGTAAACAGAGTAAAGCTGCTACTAATCCTAAATCAAGGGAAAAAGTTCGAGCATTTTATTTTTACCGCACACGCCCTTTGTAATTTAAAAGTACGTGCCAAGCTGTGACACATCCATGTACGACATCAGAATAACTCTTTATTTCCGTAAAGCACGAGTCCGTCTGTTTTAGAAAGAAATGGGTAGGTGCAGGTAAAGCAAATTTGGAATGTTTTTCGATATATTGGGAATAAAAAGCCTTAATTTTAAGCAAGTAATGTTAATCTTTAAGAACTTCGAAGACTAAGCTGTAAACTGAACATATCGAAAGAATTCTGCCAATATTTGAAACATCAAATTTATCAACTAACGATAAAAGTATTTGCAGATTCTGAAAACGATCCCAATCAGTTGAGTCTTCATCGCAGTGTTTTTGTACAGGTAATTTCAATTTTAACGGTTCAACGGAGTTGTGATTATTTATATTTTATGATGTTCCATTTAGTTTTAACTATGTCTCTATTCCAAGAGGAATAAGTATGAATTGAGGAAAGCGAATTATTTGATGGGAAAGCATTTCTATCTCTGTTACGTGTAGTCAAATTATGCAAAGGGTGATTTTTTAGATATTATCTTTTTGGCAACACTGGTGTAAACAGCTGAAGCGCGTTTCGTGTTGTATTTCACTTTAAAAAATCTGCAGTTTGGTCTACAATTTAACCATAAATCGTCTTACGAACGAATAACGCTTGCAAATTATTGAATTTAATTATCAAAATTAAGAAAGTTCTTAGCGCACTTTTTTCATTTTATGGTCAAAAATGGTAGAAGCTCATTTTTGGCTTAATAAGTACGTAAATAAGCAGAATTGTCGATATAGGAGTGAATATCAGTCAGAAGCAATGCAAGAGCTACCAATGCATCCAGAAAAAGTCACAGTTTGGTGCGGTTTATGGGCTAGTCGCATCATTGGATCGTACTTCTTCAAATGCGAAGTAACGTAACTGTGAATGATGAGCGCTACCGTGAGATGATATTCAACTCTTTTTTTGTCCAAAATGCAAGATCTTGACTTGCATGGCAGGTGGTTTCAACAAGACGGTACCACATGCAATGGACTTATTGAGAGGCAAGTTCGGTGATTGGCCACCTAGATTGTGCGATTAACCGCCTTTAGACTATTTTTTATGCGGCTACGTTAAAGCTCATGTTTATCCCGCTTCAATTGACGCACTGGAAGACAACAATAAAGCATTTATTCGTGAGACACCGGCCGGAATGTTGGAAAGAGTATGCCAAAATTGGACTAAGCGGATGGACCATTTGAGGTGCAGTCAAGGTCAACATTTGCATGAAATAATCTTCAAACATTAAATTATATGGACCGTATTATCGATTCAAATAAAGATTTCATACATTTTTCTGAATTTTATGTATCTTTTTTTAACTTTTCTATAGCTTTTAAAAAATCACTCTGTATATTCATTAGCATACTGTCTACTGAGAACTCATTCGGAACAGTCTAGGAAGTATCAGAGTTTAGACAATTGATTGTCATTCGCTTGTTCCTCACTTTCTCATTTCTAAGTGATGGTATTGAAGAGTCATCTCCTAATGCAGTGGGCGCAAACCAAGTTCAATGTCTATTCATCTAACCTAAGAACCTAGGTATTTGGGCTAAGGGACGGGCAAACTGAAAAGGTGCAAAGAAGGAAGTTTAATATGATTATAGTTTGTTTTACAGGCAAAGCGTGTACGATGTTTTTTTTATCAGACGTAGTTACTTAGTTTATAATAAATGTTGGCGCGACAGTCCACAGGGGGACCAGGGCCTAGCTTGCTCATGAACTACTCGTGTTTTGCGCGCTACTATTCTCTCACGAGTAGAAGGGACCTACAGTTCTTTGCCGACTTCCCACGGCGAAGTTTGAGAAGCTTTCTTAAATAATTAATACTCTTTGAGTGTTGTCAGAAGCAAGAAATAGGTGGTGCCGTGGAAAATTCATGTGTTCAGCTGGGAAACGAACCTAGACCTTCTGCGTGTGAGCGTCGTATTCTACCTATTACGTCACGGCGGCCACTTTAGTTGTAAATACCGCTTGGGAAAAGGTCTGGAAAAGGTCGACTAATATTCTGTCAATGCGTTGTTGTTGTCTAAATGCAATGCGTAATACTATTCGCTTTTTTAAACTTTATTCGTATAATCTCTGAATAATCAACTATTTTGGGACTTCAAATACCAATAGCGATAAGATAATCCCTTCAGACCATGCATGGTTCCATAAATTTAAGAAAATTAAAGAAACAATAAAAATAAGAAACCTTTATATGAAAAATGTTTTGATCCTTCGCCTGATGTAACTTTCGTCGGATTTAAGATTTGAGAGTCATTCATCTCTACTTGTTTATGTGCTTTGTAGGGTGTAGCATAAATGCGTCCCAACTCTGAAAACGTAAGCGCTGTGAGTTGTTTGTTAAGAAAATACGTTCAATAAATTTCACAGTGAAAGAAATCGGAGAGTAATCTGGACCAACGACTGATTGGTTTGATATTATAAAAGGGTATAACGATGTCCCTAAGAGATATACATAATTATGTTCTAAATTCTGCTGTTTTATGTTTGGATGAATTAATGTTTAAACGTTCTAGTTATGATTCTCTTTCCCTTAGGTATATATTATAGATTTAAAGTAGAGCTGAATTACAGTGATCCCTTTTCTGATTTCCAAAACATGAACATGAAAAAAACTCGGTTATGTTTTACAAGAAATAGATATAGTCGTTTCGAATCAAGAAAAAACCGCCAGATTTTCTCTATTAAGCTTCGAATATTCCAACTGTGTTTGCAACAGGCTGATATGAATTCTTCCAAATTGCCAAAGATGGTCTTGTTCCATGCCGTAACTAGCTTAATTAATCGTAAGACTTGGTTTCCCCGTCAAGTTCATCAATTGAAATTTTAACAACATTTGCAGGCTCCAAGGCGAGCAAAGTAAAGCTTTTACATTTCAAACTGAGACACTAACTTATAACCAGATATAAAGAAGATCCCGCGTGTAATCTTTCTTTTTTTCTTTTTTATAAAAAAAAAACAAACACTGCATTAAAATTTATACAATGATCACTTACGCACGGTGAATACGCATTTCTTATCCTACGTTTCACTTTCTTTCTTCCAAAAATTCCTGAAGAACATCAAGTAGGCTCTAACTCAAATATCTCAAAATCTACACATATCTGCCTTAAAATTCAGACAGTCCTAAGTGGAACGCACATTTAGAATTCATCTCTTAATCCAATAAACACCAACCAAGGCCAATAAGCTTTTCACTCATTTGCAGCTCCAATGTAGTGTCTTTCAATCCATCAATCTCTGCCGCTACCTTTTTCGCAGCAAATGAAATCTCCTCTTGGCCAATTGGTATGGATGGCACGTATGCATTCATCGAATACGGATATCCACTAGAGGCTATCCACTAGAGGCAATTTCCACTGGTAAGTGATTTCGGTTGCCAAGGGATCCACACATGCAAGTTTGCCGCTGCGATAGGAGGAAATTTATGACGTCTGAAAGGATTTTTAAATGACCCTTCCAGAGATTTTCACCCATTCCATAATACAGTCGGTAACGTCGACTCAATGAAATTAGATTTATAGCCGCGCTGGGAGGTGAAATTAAAAATAGAAAGTGGCATGTCATCATAAGCATCCTGGCTGTATAACATTATCCACAAATCAAAGCTTAGTCTTAGGACCTAGGGTCTGTTCAACAATTGATTTCTTTTATTTCATGTGGTCAATGCAACCGTAGTGAAACTTTCGCCATATCTTAACAATTTAACGAACATAAATCCTCGTGGGCCAGTTGGTTCGTGCTGTCATTCGAGTGACAAGCACTGGCAGGTTGATTACGAATTATGTAGCTTCGCCATCAGATACAGATCACAAATGGATGTCTCCATCAGCGTGATACTTTCAGTTTCAGTCACAGAGCCCTGTGTGCCATGATCACTCGACCATCAGCGTTAAAAATTCACTTTCAATTTTTTTTGTTTTTGTTGTGTTTTTTGGCTTTTCTTTTTTTCCCCATTCGGTGTGCATTTCTACGACAGATTTTCTCTATTAAGATAATGGCCATTTAGATAAGACCAAGTGACAATGTATGAGTGCTGAGAGCTGATTATGATCCAAATTATCTGTTGTCTCTTTTTGGTGATTGCGGGTTGCTTATAAATCACATGTGGTTTTGTCATTACCTAGTGTCGCTGACAAGCAGTGAATTGAAGCAAATTTTATGAGTGATGCTGTGTGCATTAAATTTTTGTTTTTGTCTCTGCAAGCATGACTTTTTGACACAAACAGAATGTGTGTTGGTTTGAATTTTAAAAGGTATTGTTAGAAAATTAACGAACCGGTCTCAATGAAAATTTGCTTTCTCTTGAAACAGATTTGCTACACTTGAAGAGGTCAGTCATCTCGGGATTCGAACAGTTTGAATATCAATGAATTTCTTTCGGAGGTGTCAAAATACTTATGTATCTTTATTGAAATCCTCTTAAGATCAAGCCTGAACTATGGCATTGAGTTCTTGGAGACATTCGGAGGTGGGCGCCTGGGTTAGAACATATTTTGAAAATCCTCAAGGCATAAATGCATTTTAGACGGTCACTAGCAGTTTAAATCCAAATAGACCTTCTGTCAAATGACATGCACTCTGCCTTAAATGAATATCATGCTGGCTCTGTTTCAGTCCTCTTTCTCTAAAGAATTGTCCCCGATTTAACAAACTTCGAATTTGAAGACAGCTTTTTTTTGTTACTAAAACAGGTCTTACCCAAACTGTTCTTCTCAGACTTTCTGACGGGGACAAACAAATATAGTACAGGTAACCCTCCTACAACGCGGTTAATTGGTTCCTGAAAAACTCCGCGCTGTAGGAAAATCGCGTTGTAGGAAACTTTTTGTGTGTGAATGTTTGAAAAAATTGCGGTTTGCAAAATTCCATAGTGCATACAAACATTCAAACACTTTTAGTATGTACTTTTATTTCTTTATGAGACTAGGAATAATAGATATACACATATACACAAGTAATTTTTGATAATTGTGTGTTTATAGAATAGTTTATAGAATATGTATTTAAAAAATGCTTAAAAATCGCGTTGTAGGATTCGCGTTATAGGAAACATTCCGCAATTCGCAAACCGCGTTGTAACGAAATCGCGCTATAGAAGTACCGCGTTATAGGAGGGTTACCTGTATGTGATTACTGATCTTAATAGGAGCAGTCTTGTAGTAGGTGGGATATTATCACGAAACTGAAAGTGTGAAAACACTTTAAAACTGTATCACTTTAAAAAAATTTTACTGGCATTCTTTGATCCCGCCTTTTGAGGGTTCCTATAGTTTTCTATATTAGGTATAGACGTGTACACCGAATGCGTGAATGTTGTATCTTCTTTCGAGAATAATTGCTGAGTTGTAAATATTTCTTAGAAAAATGTAAGAACGCTTGGGGACGGTAAATAAACGAAAGTCTACATAATATTGTAAAAAAAATGCATGTATTTACAACTTGATCGCTTCAGTATTTTGGTATTTGCGATTCTGTCTTTATATGCCGTCGTAGTCACAGAAATGAAAGAGAAGTACTTTCATACTTTCTTTGCAAATGCATGCAGAGAAGGAACAAAAATTTAACTTTAATTTCCGACCAGAACTATACTTAGCTTGAAGTACCTTTTTACCAAAAAAAAATGTGTAAAGGTTTACAATGACATGCCCCATGGAGGTGCTCACATTCTCTGTGCATGGTCTGCAACCGAAAAAGAATTTGCCGTGTCTGGTCATGTTTTACTAATCGAAACATTTAAAAAAATAAAAGAAGTCATTCTTTTGAGGGCATTCATCAACGCTATAGAAGAAATTCAAAAAATTGCTACCTTAATGCAATATCAATCGCCATTGGCAATAATTTTACGTGTTATGCCTTCGTTCAAAAGGCAGGGAAACCTTTTAATAATCTATTTTCTTTTGAACATTATAACACATCACTTTTAGTGATGTATTTCCATTGGCTTGATTATTGTTAGAAATAAAATTGGATGCCTGTGCAACTCTCAACTAAGGCCTGAGCTCTGCTGCTGCACCTAGTATCCGTCTAGAGTTGCCATTAGCTCTAGATTAATAGAGCTGAGTAAGCAAAAATTAACCTTTGTCGTATATGTCGAATTACTAACCCATTTCATGGCGATGATCATCGATGCTTAAAAATATGCCACTTTTTTTTATCATTTTTTTACAAAATGGTGCTTAAGAAAGGTTTTTTTATGCGGATGAAGCTACAGGTAAGAGAAAGATTCTCACTTCTATTCTTTGTAAGACAAAAAAAAACAAATAAGGTCAAAAAAGTCAAACTGGAATTAGTTGTCACAAATGACAAATGTAAAGATTTACCCACAAAGAATCATTGAACTCTCCTCCCACAATCACTTGGCATCGTGGCCTACAAACATGACCCAACCTCAACTCAACAAGCGGACAGTTACAAAACAAGTTATTCAATAATGCCTTCTGCGTCTCATCCCCTCATTACAACACATAGCGCCTATATATCGCTCAAGCTCAACAAAGCATCTTTAACATACAAACACGGCCACTGCCACCCAACCTATTTGGGCAAAAAAAATCGTATAAGAAACATTAGATACGCAATAACTCCATTTTAAGTAAAAACAACATTTTCCAAGTTTCTCTCGAGTGGGTAGAGACTCTTTCCCTCTGGAGCCCGGTTGGATTCTAGTTCTTTCGACAAACAACGTTGTCGGCCCACAGCAATTAGAATCCAGTTTAAAGCCATAGTACATATTATCTTTGTTGTTTTTTTGTTTTTGTTCATAAGATAAACGTTGCATGCGCTCCACGAAATTGGTTTTCCTCCGACAACCATGGCATTTTCCCAAACACGACGACGATATCTGCGGCAGCGGCGGCGGCGTTGGCAACGACGACGACGATGAAGCCAGCAGCAGAGCGTGTGAAAAACCTTCGAAAATGCATTCTACCTAGTGCACGGAGAGGACTACTGTGTGATTCTGGCCATATGGCAAAAGTTTGCAAAATTGTGTCTTATAGTCTGGCGTATTGATTTTGCATTAATTGTGCGTGCACGTAATCAAGAGAAGGGGGTAGGGTATCCGAATTTGTAGGCCTGTTCCGGATGCTGGTTCCTCTGACATCATGCTGCGCAAGCATACGGTGGAGGCGCGTTGTTTTGCACATTCGTTGGCTATACTCTCGCCGATTCGTGTTTAGATTTCCCCCCAGTGAGCACCGACGAGGTATTAGTAACATAATTTCGGGGAATTATCTATTTTGGTGTTGGCCGGACATTGCATGCGTTATGAGGGCTGTAATTAGACTTAATGGGCTATGAGAGATGACTCAGAGGGTCGAGCGGTACAATTATTGTTTGTGACATCGCTTTGGCCGCTGGGTGGGAGGAGGCAGATATGCGAAAACATTAAATGGATAAATTCCACTTTGTGGTGAATGTATATGAGGAAAATGAAAAGCGCATACATACATATATTCTAGAAAAGCCAGTCAATGTGTACTCAAAAGGGAATATCTTCATTTTGAAATATGTTAGAGCAAAATTCGAAAGTTGCGAAATATTCAATCTACATGCATTTATTGCCTTTTCCAGTTTAATTAAGCCCTTGGTTTGGTATTTATTCAAAATTAAACCCTTGTGGGATTCAATTTGAATTTTAAAAATGCAAGGCTTGAACTTTAAGTTCTACGTCCTCATCGAAATACATTGTTTTGTGCAGTTTTACTTAGAAAATACAAATTTCATTCCTATGAGGAGATGTTTCAGATTAATTGGAAATATGAATGGTAGACCATCGTTTGAGTAACACTTTTATATCCCAAGAAACTGAAGTGAAAGACGAACTTAAGTTTGCCGAATACAAGATCTTCTATCGGGAATGAACCAAAAAAAAAAAACTTGAAATTTTTAAGGGGGAAAGAAGTTGTTGAGTTGTTACAGTCTTAAGGTTCTATTAATGTTATTTGGAATATCAATCAAATATATATCAAATATTAGGTAGTTATCATGTAATTCGTAAGTCCCACAAAATTGATTTTTTGAAATTTCGCGATTTTAATATACCACTGGGGAATACAGAGTGCAGTGTCAGCATCTTAAATGCACTGAGGATTATCATTGCACATTTTGTTTATGATATTTCCCATAAAGCTGCAACCACAATGAGCAACAACCTGACAAACCCGTCGAGTGTCAACTGCACCAAGTGACGCAAACAAAGCCAGACAAAGTTTTTTCGTATTTAAAGTCTTGTTTCAAAAGCAATTTCTTTATTTCTTTATTCTTTCTTCTTGACATCTTATTTTAACGGCTCAATGACACATTTTCTCCACCCAGGTCTAAAATCTCATGGACACTTAACACGTGCACAAATCATTTGCAAGTGTTATAATTGATTATACACATAGGACTATTTCGCATCTGTTGCAACCAAAGCGTTCACAGGATTCCGGCACAACAATCGTGCACACTCTGATGCCTCATAAGGAAGGTCATTCGGGGTTAACAATCTCTATCCATCCAACCAGTCGTGAATGAAGAGACAAGGCACGTAACGAGAAACGAATATGAGTTTACTGTCATTATCACTCTCGCACAGGAAGTCATTGTGGTGGCGTTGGTAGTTAAAGAAAGTTGTCATTACCTTGCCGTGGTTTCGTAAACGTTTGCATAGATATTTCAGTTGCATAGCATACCATAGCTTTGCATCGTGATTTTCTAGCTTTCTTGTTTTGCAATTTAATTGTTAACGGATACGTAATTTCACTTTCAAATTAATTTCTCATTTTCGTGCTTCCCTTTCTGCCCAGCTACGGAACAGCCGGCATTGAGCTCTTTCTTGTCAAAAGGCAGAAAGTTCACACAGGTCAACGGAGTGAATGCCTTAGGATGGGATTTCTCATGCGAGGGTGTATAAGGACGGTAATTGTTTCAATTATTTATAGCGGCACTTATATCATCTACAGCGCCCGGTTGGGAACTAAGTACCTACTGAAATAAGAAGATATAGTTACGGAAACCGGCGATTGCAGATTCATGAGAAGTGTTTTTTTTTTGGAGAAATGTGTTCCTTGCGGGTGTCGTTGATTTGCATCATTATTTTGCTGCCAGATTTTTTTTTCTCGTGGTTTTGTGAGCATCGAATGATATAAGTAACGGTCATGCAAGAAATATGAATGGATAGCATTTTTGACTCGTTTGTTGGCAGATGAAATCTAATATGGACACCGACCAAACGTATATACAAGTAGGCCAATCAAAAAAAAAAAAAAGTTCACAGTTAAGAGAAAGAAAGAAATGGACTTGATCTTGATGCGAGTTTTGCAATCTGTGCCGGGTGTCTGTAGGAAGATGAGCCACTTTTGGCTTGGCCATCATTCAATAACTCCTACACACTTTTACTCGTTTTTGTGAAACATCTTGTTATGGGATATTCTTTATGACATAATTCAAGCTTCAAGCTTCTCTTTCTCATTTAATAATTTCAAAACTTGACTTCAAGAAAATAGTTTATAAATATTGCTTGCTTTTAAAATAAATAGCCATTGGCAAACTCAGATTGCCAACAACCATTGTTCAACAATTTCTGCTTCTTGCTAATCTCATTTTTAGATTGACTATTCTCCAAGTTTATTTTTAATCTTCTCTTCTACTTCGTTATATAGATTCCAAATGAAGACCTCAACAGGGACTAGGTGCACATTATATGGAGCTTCGGTGCTGTCTTATTCAACCTTCTTGCTCATTCCAGTGGCGTCAGTTATAAGAGTATGGAAAAAATAGAGTTTTAAAAAGCGTAAACTGTAATTCCATAATGCAATGCGCATGTATTACAAAAGTTTGAATTGATTCGTTTTAATCGTTTTAACGATAAAAAAATTCAAAATAACATTGAGTTAAATTCAAAAACTACTGAGTATGACATTTTAATACGCTTATGTCCACTCTTGCATTTCGTAGGTCAAGCTCCAAAAAAGTTGAGAAGAAACTTTTCTTTCAACTGAAAGCTTACCATATTCAATCTTCTTTTCAGATAAAAATGCTTATGCTTTCGAAGTGGTTAAATGACATGATGTGGGCACCAACCGAGTCTCAAGACAATACTTGCACTGTGAATCCGAAAAAGTATGGTAGTTAATCTGAAGCGCAAAACCGGACATAACTTTGTTCATGCTAAATTGGATCATAATAGAGACATCGTTTTTAAACTCTTTTTACATGAACATAAGAAAAACCTGAAGATCTGAAAACTGATGATTTTCAGACTTATCTGCCAGTGATAACAAACAGAAAACTTGGGCACAGCCCTTTTCATTGTTTTCGATTTTTTAACTCCTACCTGAAATCACTAGTAGCTAGCCTATAAAATTTACAGTATTTCCCCTACGTCAGTTTCATAAACTGCCTTTCGAAAATAGAAATAAAAGAAAAAACAAATCAAAACTGTGTCACACAAAATGAAACAGATCGTACTGTTACTCATCGGTTTCCGAATATACACTTAATTCGTGCAAATGACGAAAGAAAAGCCCAGGTACGCACGCAAAATATTATGACATCAACAGATCAACAAGAGGTATTGACCTCGCAGATTGAAATTTGATGTTTGAGGTTCACTTAGTTCACTTTGAGTAGCAACAGAGATTTTTATTACCTCACCTCGCTTGGTTGATAGTTCTAAAACCGCAAATGCGCTACATATCTATTACATATTGTGAAATAATTTAATTCTCACGATAAATTGAATTTAAAATTCTTCTCCTTTGTTGTGACCGAACTCTTCATATTGGATTGTGTATCCCGGAAGCTTAAAATCAGTCAGTGGATTTACGTTTATTCATTCCTTATAAGGTTAGTGACTCAGATGGAATTTCTTGCTGCTAGATTTGTCCATGAACACGTGGATTCTAGACATAGATTTTACACTTTTCTTATTACATGTTCTGAGATATTTTCTTTTTCTTCTCATTCCTTTTGTGGCGCTACAATCCGCGATGGACATAGGCCTCAACCAACATGCTTCTTCAACCAGCACTTGCGCACTCCAAGTTGGTTGAGGTCCTTCTTCACTTGTGCGCGCCACCTCAATCTTGGATGTCCTTTGTGGTAAGCGTTGTATTCGAAGACGCTTGACTAGATGCATGTCACCACACAGCCCATAGAGTTCTTCGTTGAATTTTCTCTTCCAAATGCCATTAAATAGCACCAAAAATCGCACGCAGAACTTTTCTCTCGAAAAAACTATGAGCGTATTCATTCTTTTTTAATAACCCCCACGTTTCTGTGCGGAAAAGAAGAACTGGGATGATCTAGTGTTTCGAGATAATCATCATCAAGAGTAATTCTCAACTGCCTCTTGAGCTCACATATTTTTATTAATTTATAAGATTTAAAGGTTTTTAGATTTTGCGTTGTATGCTTGGCATTCAGTCAATTAACTAAAGCTAGAGGACAAAATATGTTACTCCTCAGTTGAAACAGAATCCAGGATAGCATTTAAATTGGCTTTACCTTGAAACTTCCATTTGAGTTTGTCAACACTGCACACTTCCACTTATTATCTTACATTCCAGTAATGTACTGACATTAATTGGATCCTATAAATGAACTCAAAACATACATGTGCTCCTTAGTCTTATTGGCCAAGCAATTCATTTTCGTCAACAGCTTCGCGAAGACATTTCATTCCACTTCTGAGAACCACGTGTTCTAATATTGATTTGATGTCAATCAAAACTGTCAGGAGCCCAATATACGACTACCAGTGTCAACCCATCAGAGGAGAATGCCGTCAAATTGAGGGAAATTGATTGTTTTCTCACAGAAATGTATCTGTTGCCTGATTGAATACACACATTTATAGAAGTTATCACATGAACTTGGGTGGCTGAGATAATGACGTGGGTTGACGTGTTTTCATCAGTTTGCGATGGTAAACTTGAAAAAATGTGAATGTGGGACAATCGAGGGAAGTGTTGATTTAGTGAAAATGTTTAAGCAAACAAATTTGATGATTTTCCAAGTTAATTGAAAAAGTGCCGGGGTAGAATATGGCAGATAGGTGAAGAAGCTTGGTCCTGAGTTCTGCTGGTAGATATCACAAAATCAAACCGGATGCCCAGCTCAAGCAAATTGAAACATTTATTTTACTTAAAATTCAATATTGCCAAGCACTCACAAACAGCTCAATTGTGTCGAAATTCATAAGCAATCAATTACAGTCCCAGCACAGTGCAGTATCAAGCAACTGTCATTACAGCTGCATACAGTTTAATGTATCACTACTAATTGACTTTGGGCACTTTGGACTCACAGTTTATCTCAACGTAAACCGGCTGAAAGCCTTAAATAAACCGCCCCAGAAGTCTCATGCCCTCAATCCACTTAACGTCTCAATTAATAGCGATTAACAATCGCGATCCAGTTGGAGTTGGACTCACCGGGGTATGGCGTTATGAAATACAAGAGACGCCATCCAGTAATCATCATTAGATAATTGCGCACAGATTGAAACCTGAAACTCTTTTAGCGGTTGAAAGCCACACGCGTACGCGTCCATAACTCCGACTCAAAACACCGTGTCCGAGGGAAAATCAGCACAGTACCTGCGCCTGTCAAGCTGCTCAGTGCGGACACCGCCGCCGAAGGGAATTATCTTGCCAAGACTTTTGAGATGTTGCATAACGCTCACCGCCAATCATCCGCGTTGATGGTTACCAGGCAGCAGCCAGACCCGGGAATTGGTAACATGAAAATATTATATTTCACGGCAACAACAGACGCTCGAGTGTGTCTTCGCATTAAGAGTGTTTCCTCATTCAAGCCGAAACAACAGATGGGTGGATTTACATTCGACCAGAAGGGAGACAGACTGCGGATAAAGTTGTGGCATGAAGTTTCATAACTTTCACAATACACCACCACCACCGCAATCATCACCACCGCGGCAATGCTCTGTACATGAGCCGGTAGGGGAAAGAGAAAAAAATGTATGCAACAAAAATTGATGAAAAAAAAGTTGCCCTGAAGTCATTGACCATTCGGATTGTACGAAGTAATGAAATTGCATGATGAACCGCCATCTGGTGGCCGTGTGCGCAAGAGATACGGAGTGGTTGGTGGTCATTTATTGCATGACCACGGCGCCGGAAGGTTTCGAATTTCCCCTTACACTCGTCTCGTGCTCTCCTCACCAACTTGCACCAGTCAATGGCACGGCTTCTTTGTGGAGAAATGCCTGTAACTGGTAACAGCTTGGGGTTTTGTTTTGTCCATCTGAGCGGTCGTGGATTTTTTTATTTCATTATTGGTTCAAGTGTTTGTGGTTCAAGTGCTGTCCGAGTTGGAGGGAGAGAAAGATTTGGCTGCCAGAAATTTGCATTTGGCACAGATTTCGACAAGCAACAAATCGTGATACATCGCCGCATGTGTGCGCGGAAACGGTGCGCATAAATTTTTGAGCAACCCACTGCTGTTGACACTTGCGATTTCCTATTTTTAGAGTACTCGCGTGGAGCAATAATGCGGGATTCGCGATCGAGATATGTATGTGATAGAGATGCTTTGAGATTGCAATGAAAAGGGAAAAGACGGGTGAAATCGAAATTGTGATTGCGAATATTTGCAAGGAGATTTGATCTGAAAACCTACTTTTTGCGGTTCATGTTGGATTGCGAGGAATTTGAATGGTTACACGTTCAAATGAAGATCGTTTATCGTTTTTATACAATTGACAGATATCGCGCATGTTGATGCCTTCACTGAGAAGTATTCTCAGATCTGATGGGAAGAAGCTACTTAAATTAACATTGGCCTAATCTACATGAGAGCATAGAACGTTGAACTTTAAAACTCTGCACAACTATAGTGACACAAGGAGGTCGAATGGTAGATCAAGACAACAATGCCTTTACTTCATACTCGAATATAACAGACAGATTTGAAGATAGATTTGATTGTCCTTTTGTGGTACTGTTAAGTAAAAACTTTTAGTACCCTAGTTAGCATCATTTTGTGGGAGTGATTTACTAAATACCGTCAAAAAGCCCCTTGGTCTTAGTGGGCATTTCATTTCCAGTCTCTCGTCCGGATTTGGCACAATGCCATTAGCACCAGTTCTACACCGACGCGAACGAATTTGCATGTAAGAGAAATTGTTTCAAGGATAACTATAAGGGGAGCACAATGAGGTACAAAGATTACGTGCACAATAGAATAACCTTGATAAGGAGAGGAACAAAAACACAAGATGATACATTGAGAACCTGACTAGCGTCTTTTGCACTGAAGTACTTGCGTTAAATTTCCTCTGTACTTCTCAATTAAAACCACAAACATATCCCGACAGCATTATCTGCCTGCATTTGCGCACATCAAGCACATCAATTCAAATCTTTGCAATATATGCACTCGAGATTTGCATTGTATGCTCTATTCATTCACTTGAATTAGGTCAATGATATTCCATTCCAGTGCACTTTTAAAATAGACAGACGGAGAGAGACTAACTAAAACTTAAGATTCTGTAGCTTAAAATTAATTTTGGCAGGCACCTTCATATGTACACAGTTCAATGCAAACAATCAGAAATGTCCATCGAAGTACACTTGAGTGCACTTCAGATATGCATTCATGAGCAGATAGATTGCAGTCAATTCAACTGCCTCCAATGATGTCCATCGAAAGACCCGCCTCTGGGGGCAGAGGCTATTTATATTGACCAAGAAGACCATGACCGGCATTAGGTGCAAAGACGATAATCAAATTCAATTCATCATCATCGGAGCAGACGAAGAGAAGAAAGCCCGTCGTCGCCGTTGCCGTCGACATCGTCGTGGTCTCGGGGGCATTGGCGTGTGCCTAAAAATGGGGTACACAGGCCCGACTACAAGCGAATTCATCCCACATTAGTTGGGCATTCATTAGTTACGCTATAGGAGGGTTACTTACGGCCAGTCGGCACATGAAGAAAATATTTCTCTCACAATCAAGTCCGTGTGTTGTACTGGCCAGCTTTAATTGGTCTTTTGTTTAAACATGCACAGATACGGTTCGGACGCACTGGCATGCACTGCCGAATGTATGCCCACGTCGTACTGCCAACGGAATGATTGACAGTTCAGTCGCCCCAATAGGTGTCTCGAGTGTGTTTTGCTTCGTTGACGTTAGAAAGTTCTGGAGCGGAAGCAGTCCATTTGATCCGATTCATTGAATTGCCTCCACCGCACAGTTCGGTCTGACCGACGCACGGCTCTCTGAATGTCATGTGCAAAATCCATTAGCAACGTCGTTTTAAGGTTAAACGGTCTTCGGTGCTTCTCTCTTTCCATCAACAAGCTCGACGTGCTCACAATCGAAGAAACTGAAAACTGTTTCACAGCCATTCCATTCAAATTCTTTCTGCCCGAAGACTGTGCTGCTGATGGCTGCGATGATGATGCAGCGGGCTGTTGTTGCTGATTACTGACCAGGAGAGACCACCACCACTACCGTGCTGTGGCCTGTATTCGTTTCATCGCTCGAATGCCCCTGGGATGTGAATGGAACAAGGAAATTTGCTTGCAAGCGCACGTGTGATCGAGAACGGGTACTGCCGCTGCTGGCGTTGCCACTTGAAAATGAGGTGGAACGCATGGACTTGAGTGTATTAAATTAAGATCAGTAAAAAGAGGCCAGTCATGGTGTGAGAATGGAATCCTCATTTATACTGGCGCTGGTGGTAATGTGGTAATAGTCCACCAGAGAGACAGAGTCAGAAAGAGGGATTTTCACGAAAGTGAGGTGTGCTGATGTTGACTTGATCTTTCGGTTTGTTACCGGAAGTAAGAAAAACCGTGTAGAGTTCGTATGCGCTCTTTGAGCATGCGTTGCACAACGCATGTGAGGTGGTTATGGTGACGGCTGGACAGGAACTGAGAAAATGGGTGAAGTCACGTTTTGGATTTATGGCATTCAGAGAAGATGCAGATCAGAGTTGGTAGTTTTCCACAGTTAAGAAAGCGGAAGTTCAAAAGTGTCGTTTAACGCACAGTTGATACTGTTCAGTTTTTTTCAGAATGACATTCTTCAACGACAATGTGCATTCTATGATTAAATGGTTCCTTGTGAGCAGTAAATGATGCCATGCGTGGAATACGTGTCGCTAAAACAAATAGTTTTATTCGCAATAAAGATTAAAACAATCGAAAAAAAATTGCAGAAGCTCATGACAAAATTTTTGTATAAGGTTTTGTCACCAACAATAAAAGTATTGAAGTGCAAGATAGGAACGATTTATTTCCCGATATATCGTAAATTTTTAGAATTTCAACTTTCTTAAACAATCAAAAGAAGAATGGGACGTCACATTTCTTAATATCCACCATGCTCCCAAGTCTCTTTATGTGTTTTATTTTTTATAAAAAGAATTTAAAATATTTCGTAGATATCACCTTACCCTTTGAACTTTGAATTTCTAAACACGATCGGCAACTGTCAACGTATAATAGATGATGCATTATATTTAATTTCCGCAAATATGAACGCTCATTGTACTATGATCTAGATAAAAGTACAACAAACTCGATATAGATAAGAGCCTCAATCAGCCGTTGACATGACAAACAAATGAAGGATTTTCCTCAGCCAAATAAGCCATCACTATCAGCGTCAAATGAATATATTCAAAGCCCCTCTCTACACATGTTCCAATAAGACATTTGTACGCAAACAAAGAGGCGCACGTTTGTTATTTCGGCTTATTTTTTTCGTTTTTGCGTGTTTAATTTCTTGACACTTGAATCTTTGCACAATTGGCCTCGAACTTAGGAAAACAGAAAATAAAAGTGGCTTGCATGTGTTAGCTACTCAGGTTCCATGTTTAACGTGTTTAGTGAGCCTGACCTCTGACTAATTTCAGTTGTTTGCGCATTAGAGTGAGTGCGTGAGTCTACAGTGTGACTTTTGTTTTAAGCGCGTCCCTCAACGATGATTGTATAAGGTTTTTAGAAGAATGTTTACTATTGTCTTCTTTTATTGCGACTGTGACCTTTCTTGATATCATATTTTTGAATATTAGAGGAGCAAGTCAAATAAAGTTTGAAGAGTGAGTTATGTAGATCTCAATTGTTATTTTGTGAGAATAGCTCAGTTATTTCTGCAAAGTTTGAAACTCATGGACTTTAATTTTTCCATTTTTTTTTTTGTTTTTTTAATTTTTTCTTAGCAAAGACAAAGTTTCAGTTTCATCAAATAAACTGTAGTCTTTGTGGGTGGCAACATTGTATATCATATACAAGATTAAACTTCCTACACGTAGCAGTTGTCGACTGATTCAGTTCACAGTACTTTCCGCTCCCGGCTTACTTTAAAATTTAGGAAAATAAAGAAGAGAAATTAAAACACAACTCGAAACACGGAAGCTGAACAAGTTTCATCTTTCAGACAAACTTGTTACTAGACTCACAGTCTCTGCATAATTTATAGCGCTGGGTTGGGCACCACATTGTAGAGACTATCTTCTGCCATAGGAACGTGGTATCCAATAGGAATTCAACCAGGTCTGAATCATATCGTAAAACACTTTCAATTTCAACTCGAATTTGCTGTAATATATCAATATATAGAATGCAATAGGCAACATAAGATCCTTTGTCAATTCCCAAAAATCCCTACTATTCTACGAATCTTTTCGAAATTTCGTTAGTTTAGCTTGATTGGTAACATCATTTGTATATGGTCCGAATGTTAGAGCACTAGATGGCTATGTTTCTGATCACAGTGCAGTAAGCATCAAGCATTCGTTAAAATGAGCGCAAAAGGAGGAATCCACTTTTCTCCCATTTATGTGAACTCCATTATGTATGAAGAACTTGTATATTCATGAAGACATTTATAATACCTTCACTAATTTAAAGAACTAGAAGACACCAGTGGGTGTCACGCTGGGTTTCACGTCACCACCCAGAAGGAACCCATGGTTTGACGACGAGTGCAGGCGAGCGCACGCAGCTAAACAAGACGCCTATAAGGCGACGCTGCATCGAACAACGCGGGCTGTTCGTGAACTCTACGAACAGAGAAGAAGGGAAGAGCACCGGCTTCTCAGAAGGAAGAAGAAGGAGCATGAGAAGCGCGCGGTCGAGGAAATGGAAAGGTGCTTTGGCAGGAATGAAGTCCGAAAGTTTTACCGAAAGGTAAAACAGCTATCCGGAGGATACAAGGTTCGGACCAAGGCCTGCCGGGACCAAAATGGACAACTCGTAGTAGAGTCGCAGTCTGTGCTGAGAATCTGGAAGGATCATTTCTGCAGACTCCTTAACGGCGATGACGACCCAAATCCCGCTGTTAGGCAGAATGTTCCACTCAATTTGGACGATGATAGACAAGCATTCCGTCCCCCCGACTTAGACGAGGTGAAGATAGCAATATCCAAGCTGAAGTCGAACAAAGCTGCTGGAGCGGACGGACTGTCCGCAGAACTATTTAAAGCAGCTGGAGATGACCTGGTTGGGCGCATGCACCAGCTCATCTGTAAGATATGGTCGGAGGAAAGCATGCCCGATGAGTGGAATCTCAGCGTCGTTTGCCCGGTTCACAAGAAAGGAGACCCCTTTGACTGCGCCAACTACAGAGGGATAAGTCTCCTGAACATCGCATACAAGATCCTCTCTGCCGTATTGTGTGAGCGTCTGAAACCATTTGTCCATGACCTGATAGGTCCCTATCAGTGTGGTTTCAGGCCAGGGAAGTCCACAATAGACCAGATCTTCACATTACGGCAGATCCTGGAAAAGACCCAAGAAATGCAAATTGACACTCACCACCTATTCGTCGATTTCAAGGCTGCATATGACAGTGTGCATAGAGACGAGCTATACAATGCCATGTCTAGTTTTGGCATTCCTACCAAACTCGTCAGATTGTGTAGGATGACGATGGAGAACTCTCGCTGCTCCGTCAAGGTCGGTACCGAACTCACCGAGACCTTCAATGTCAAAAAAGGTTTTAGACAAGGCGACGCACTGTCATGTGACTTCTTTAACATCATCCTCGAGAAGATCGTGCGTAACTCACAAGTCAACACCAGAGGCACGATCTTCCAGAAGTCAGTTCAATTGTTAGCTTACGCTGATGACATTGACGTGATTGGACGAACACAGCGAGCCGTCAATGAGGCGTTTACTGGCATTGAAGCGGAAGCGGCTAAAATGGGTCTTGCGGTAAATGAGGGTAAAACGAAGTACATGCTGTCATCAAGGAAGGACACACAACATCGACGTCTCGGACGGAGCGTCACACTAGGCAGCAGAAACTTCGAGGTAGTCAAGGACTTCGTCTACCTCGGCTCCGCGGTAAATAGGGACAACAACATCAGTACCGAAATCAAACGCAGAATCACTCTTGCCAATCGCTGTTTCTTTGGGCTCAAGAGGCAATTGAGTAATAAAGCCCTCTCTCGAAGGACTAAGCTCGCTTTATATAACAGCTTGATCATCCCCGTCCTACTATATGGCGCAGAATCTTGGACGTTAGCAAAGGCGGATGAGGAAGCCCTTAGTCTTTTCGAGAGAAAAGTTTTGCGTGCGATTTTTGGTCCTGTTTGCGTTGATGGCATCTGGAGGAGAAGATTTAATGACGAACTCTATAGGCTGTACAGCGACATGCGCCTGGTCAAGCGTCTACGGATACAACGCTTAAGATGGCTAGGCCATGTAGAGCGTATGGACACCACTGCTCCGGCTCGAAAAGTCTTTGAATCCGAGCCATTGGGACAACGCAACAGAGGACGACCTAGACTAAAGTGGCGCACACAAGTGGAGAAGGACCTCAACCAACTTGGAGTGCGCAACTGGAGACAGCTGGCGAAAGATCGTGCTGGCTGGAGAGGCATGTTGGTTGAGGCCCAGGTCCACCCCGGACTGTAGCGCCACAAGAAGAAGAAGAAGAAGAAGAAGAAGACACCAGTATCAATCAACTGACTTCGACTAAATGTGCGAACATGCTGATAATAGTTACTAATTTCACACTTGCTAACAGTTCTAATTGGTTCAAGTTTCAGGAATTTTCCTATTCGTGAGAAATTAATTTTGCAAAGCGGAACATTCTCCAAGTTTTAAGGTATTTCTCATTGCCTTTAACTACCAAATGCCATACATTCTGCCTTTTAACGGAAGATTGCAGGCACAGAATATAGTCTCATTCAAAATTCTTAGTCAACGCCTAAAATAAAGATAGTGAATCTGTGATAAGAGTCACTCTATTCCATTCTATTTTATTGTTCATTTAATAGAAAGGTTTGATCTCTTAAACCATTAATGTTATTCTACTTGTCTTTCTTAACTATTTACCTATGTTCAACGGAACAGAGGAATCCTTCTTCGGGCCCTAATGGTCTGTTTCTTTTAGTTTTTTTTCTTTAAGTCTTCAAGTCTCTAGTATACACAGAGATTTGAAGAAAGACAACAAAGAGCACGTGCTTTGTGAAAGATTAGAACTATGTCTTAAAGGATTTCTTATTTAGACCCAAGGCTGGCTCGTAGTAACTAACTGTCATAAATGTCAATTTAATTCACATCGTCCCTTTTGTCAAGACAAAAGTGTCGACCCCGGAAAAACTTCTACCGACAAACGATCGATAATCACTCACATCAACTCTTGTCTTAGCTATTATCTCCAGATCAAAGTGTCTAATAGAGAACAGCAAGTACCACATTAGTGTATCGAAAAGAGTGCCGCACACATTAGAAGCTATCAATGAAAATGGTTTTGGGAATAACGGCGCTGACCTCAATTACACTCAATTAATCTCACTTAATTACGAAATTGGTGTTGGAGGATGAAATGTGCTTCGTGCCCATCCCCACCAAATTCTTGTGCTGGTGCGCAGTCAGTCAATTGGCATTAGAGCAGTTTATCGAAATTAAAAATCAGGCAAAGCAGAAAACATCATCACACCCCAAAGCAGCTGGCTATTGATGGAAAATTTAATTAAGGAAATCAATTCGGTTTCATAATCAACGAGCAGAGATAGCAGCGACTCCGCACCGATCCAGACACAGCAGGCAGCAGCACTTTGAATGTGGGTTAAATGCAGATTAAATCGCAAGCAGTCTGCGGCTGGCGAACCAGCTTTAATCCCCAAAGTGTTGTGCGAAACTTCACACATGCGCGTGAATGTGCATGTGTGTGTTATTACAAGATTTCTAAGAATCATGCCTACAACCGCAGCACGTTTGGGAAAATGAGGTAATTCATCACCGGGGGTGATTTCGTAACGCTTTGAGGTGGCTGACGTTTAGGGGGACCGTGAGAACATTTCATAAACACTTTGCTTAGAAGCGGGGAAGATTATGTCTTATTGATGGGTTTTTCTGGTTTTCGTTTGCAACAACAACAAATAGAATGACTCATTTTGTCGGTCGAGGAGTTACTGTAGTGAAGTCTATTTCATTTTTTTTAAACTAGGTCCAATATTTTGTAATGCGAATGCAAGTGTTTGATTTCTTTTTGTTGACACTCATTTAATCCAAGCCTAAATTTTGTACGCTACATGAAGGTGCGGCTGAGATCCAAAGTATGTCGAATTGTCATAGATGTTATGGGACCGTCTTCCGGTGGACTTGGGTTAGAATCGTCATTCTCCAAGTTAGTATGTATATATAGTATATATAGTTAAGAAAAATACTTAAGCTACCTTGGAGAATGGCGATACTAACTGAAAACCCAAACCTCCGTGCGAACGTGTACCGTGAAGTTTGATTCAAAAACATATATATAGAATAAGTAAGAAAAAATTGAAAAATGTGCCATTTATACGTCCATAGCTGTAACTATTCCTGCATGACCCGGGCACCAGATGCCAGTAAGGAATCAGATCAACAAAACAGAACAGCCAATATCGACAAGATAGTTATTTGCCCCTACAACCGTTAGAAGTGATACAACTTTAGACTTGAGACAAAATACTTAAAATATTTTGTAATGGTTTTCTTCAGCTTTAACTATGCTTCAGAAACTTAGTAAGACCATCAAACTCATCGGCGACTGGCAGATGATAAATTGGTACTTACTGATGCTGCACATATAAATCGTTTTGCTCTAAAAGTGTTGAGACTATTTTTTTAACCATTATTTGGTACCCTTAAGTGACCGGGATTAACTCACGGCACAGGCCGAAGGTAGAGAGGAAGATGATTTACCGATGAGCACTGGTTTTAAATGCCTTTCGATTATATCGAAGGGGAACAGTTTTACTAGAAAGAGCAGAGAAATTTTTGTGTTGCTGCTTAATATCGAGCCTTAACTGTTCATCCGAAAATGGGCTAAAGGATGACAGGTGGGCATTACCAGCAGGACGTATTTTTGAGGAAATTCTTGAAGAATGCAATTTATTAGTTAATTTTTTGTTGATATAAAAGAGATGTTTTATCGAGTCAATTCACTTCGCAGCACTATCATTCCCAATAAGCATTATCCCTTAAATAAAATTAAATTCTATTCTGAAGGTGCAGAGAGGTGTCGCTAGATCTTTATAATGGAAACCAAGAAAGTGAATGTAGTCAAGAAGGCAATGACCACTCAACAAAACTAATTGTTAGATCATATGTACGAATTGAATTACAATTTTCCATCTCGAAATGTTTTCGGAAATCAGACTTCAGGATCAAGTAGTTGGATAGAATCGAAGCTTTGTGAATACAAGTCGGTCACAACGGAACCATGAAATGTTGCAGTAGTTCAAATTCTAATTCTTTGTACATTTTTTTGTAATTAAATTACATTTTGCTGTACTTTACTTTTTTTAAGAAAAATATTTTCAGCAAAATGAAATTAACCTAAGAAATAAATATTCCGCAATATTAATATTGACAAAGAAATTGAAGTCCTCCGATTTTATACTGTCGCGAAAAAATTCCGTACGCCTTTTTCTGTTCGCATGGTTTGTTGTTATCAAACGAATGTATCATATTTGTATGAAACTGTTCAGTCACCATGCCACCATTGAACCAACAATACATGCCATGGCATCAGAAACTAGGCCGCCGCTTTCTAACAGCGAACTAAAAAAATTTTCCAATTTTAACAAATCCAGTTCACACATTCTGTGGAAATTTTTCCCCAAAATTCCAATTAAAAAAAGACTACTATTAAAATTTTCTGTTTGAAATCCTTAAAGTTGGCATTTTATATTAGTGCGGCACATACATTGCCTCTAATTTAATGGACTGTCGTCTCCACGTGCCTTTATATTCGCTAACATCAGCCGCTCGTCCATCAATTTCTCAGACTCAATTCGATTTTATTTGATGATCGACTGTTAGCCGGCTTATAAACGCTTCCAACTCACGTGCTAAATGTTTAAGCAAATATTTCCATTGGACTCTTACACATCTTTACTTTGCCTTTTCAAGTTTTTGCGATATCACCGACAGTTCCCAAGCCACAGGTCGCTAATAGAATAAATTGCAAGCTTCCTCCGGTCAATTTGCATCGCTTCGGTGAGCAATAAAAACGATCTTTTCGAACCCGATGCAAATCGCAATCAATTGCGCAACCAGATAATTGCAAAAAAAAAAAACGACCGAGCAGCCAGCGACACGGTGAACTTCAATTGAGAGAGAACTGTATTCAGATTCACGACATTTTTTCCACGACTAACGACGCTTCTGTTTTTATTCTGAATAATTAGCTGAGGTTTTCTCTCTCGCTCTGCTGCCGCCGCTGGTCATTAATTTTTTGCACGGATGCCTAATTATTTATAATTAGTTAGAACGCGTTAATGCGTCTGCTTCCGCGGGCCAACTGGGAAAAGTGAAATCAGATTTCTGTTGTGCCGGGGCTGCCGGGTTCTGGGGCGATGCAAATTATCTGCGAGATATTCAAGCGCCATTTTGGCAAATCCCCCTAATCTCTACTGAGAGAAGCGTGTCTCTAACGAGAGTTCAAAGCGGTTCGTATTTGGGTTAATGGGGCCCTTTCGATTTTGGTTTTGCTTTCGAGAATATTTACTTTGATCTTGATTCTCTGAAAATTAGTGAAGTGCAAGTTTTTCGAGACGGATGATTCGCTTAAGAAGCAACAATGAATGTGAGAGTTAAATGCGATTCTCGGGGGATGACACTTGAGGCTGTTAAGAGCTCCAATGAATGTGGACACAGACAAATGAATGTGCGATGCCCCGGGCAAATGACTTGGAAAAATTAGAAATGATAAAAAGAAGAGAAAAAAGTGTGCTGAGGTTAGAGCAAAGTACATCTCGTAAGTAAATGAGTTGAGGAGAGTCAAGGCAACGCGGGAGTATGTTACTATGTTGATTGCTTTGATGTGTTCCGATGTTGAGAAGGTGCACAGACCACTGAATGATGTTCGGGAGCACATAATGTGCGGCTGTCAGAATTCAATTAAAACTGTAGGACCATTTCATTGAAGTAAAATAAGTAATGGACGCAATTAAAGGCAAAGTGTTAAGATTTCACTTAGAGGGTAATCTTTGATGAGTGGTTCACGGCAGAAGAAAACGATCTAAATTTTTAGCGTGTCAAGATCGAATAAGTTGTTAAAAGAAAGCTTATAAACGCCCGTCAAATGGAATATGAATGCACTTAACGTTTCACAACAAAAGATAAACCGAGTTATTTTTGATATGTATACAGTTCACGTTAAATTAGTTACGGAGTAATTTAGCGTTTTAAAGGCTGTGATTATTATGATTTGGAAAACGGTTCATAATGCTAGAAGAAATCACGTACGTCACGTAACATAATATTTCCTCTAGTAAATCACAACACCATCTAGAGCTAAAATGCGCTTTTCGAAGGCTGTATGTATCACCAACAACATTTTCTGTTCACTTGGTAGTGTCATGTTTATGGTAACCATGCTTTATGTGACATAGGGCGTCGGAATTTGCTTGTAAGGCTTAAAAACATCCCGAATAGTCAAGTAATTAAAAGATGAACAACTGAAAGCGTTGCTTGAAGAACAACAATGAAATGCTCTCCAGATGTCACAAAACCCTGAGCTTGGGTAAGGTAAGGGTTTATTATTAATTTTGCTTAAACAACATTTGCAATATGTTTCTTCATCTTCACTCGGCTGATTGAAACATCTTAAGCCCCTTCATCAGAAACGTGCTCATCCACTGCATGTAATTTGCAAACTTCATCCAACTGACATTAATTCTGCGAAGCAGTTCTCGCCAGGATTTTAATCTATACATTTATCCTTGTCACTCAGAAACATGAGCATTCTTAACGGGTTTAACAATCTAGCAATGACAGAAGTTGGATTAATTTTAATTCCACATTGCGACAGTTGTGCATGATTCTCTTCTTCGTTAAAGATGTGCATCTCTTACACTTCCCATTTGCAAAGCAGTCTTTAGCAGTTCATTAAGGGGTCCCAAAGATTGAAGTGTATGTGTTGAGGTAATGCTGAATAAACTGCTGATCATGAAACTTTTAAGCATTTGTGGTGAGCTCTCCTAGGGGTGAAGGAAATAAATTTGAAAAAAAAACAGGTTCATTAAAGTGCACCGCAATGATGCGCAATGATTTGAATATATTTCCTTTCTTCGCAAAAAAAATCTAAATTACGTAACACAATTCCACATTGGAATAAAATGCAAACAAATAAAATTTATTTCAAAACCCTTGTGTAATCTATCAAAATGCGCATACATAAGGCTGAACAAATAAAATATATTAAATATTACACAATCTTTTCGATCTAAAAAGTCCTGAGTCAAGCACAACATCATCATCTGCCGGGTGAAATGACTTAACAATACATTTCATGATATTTATGCATGCGCAAGCAACGGCCCAGCAAAAGCGAAAAGAATAAACTTACTTTATGGGCAGTTAAACTGTGCGAAAGTTCACTTTTTTTTCGCAGCAGCATGTTGCGTATTCGACTGAGTGGGTTTGGGTTCAGAAGATTAATGCACTGCCGTTTTTCAGTGTGTGGTTCGAAAAGAGCGAAATGATGAAATTTTACCAGAAAAATATTCAAAAACGGAAGCTTGAGGCATCCGCGAGTCTCTAATAAATCGATATAGAAGTTCATTACAGCAGGTCTCTTTCTTGGCAAAGTTTCATTCATTCATTTACCCGCCGCAGGAACGGAAAACAGACTAGAGACCTCATTTCGAATATACCTTTCTCTTCTTCAATCATCTCACAATTCATCATACTTCTCTGTTTAGTGTGCGAACCGGCTGGGCTTTGCACTCGAGTGAAGATATATCGCGACCAACCCACAGACCGGATGTATATGTGCGCAAATAGAAGAAGATACACACACCTTCTTCGAGCTGTCTCGAGGGGGGCTTTCAGATCAACTTCAGATTTTCACGAGTGTGTCTCTATTGTGACTCAGTTACGTTGAAGTTTTCTGTTTCTCAACGAAAAGTCCCACACGCTCTGGCGCATTAGCATGTTGCCCACTTCCACTTTATCATCTCCTCCGATGCCGTGCACTCTTACCAAGCCAACAAAAGCCAGGCACAAACGGCGCTTGAAAACATCCTATTTTCGCGCAGCACCGAAGTCGAATATCCGCAGACGTGTCGTTTTATGAGGGGGCACCTGGGTCGACGAGATATAACGTAAAATTCACATTTCACGTTTAAGAACCACAAAATGTGTATCTCTCCGGCTTTCTTACGTAATATCTGGTTTTTATGTGGCATGGCTTACATTTCTCTGCGTCTACGTCTTCCTCGTAACGCATGATGTTTGTGCGCGACGAGGTGACAACCTACATATATGCGGTGCAGTGCCGGTTTTGTGTATCTACGGAAACACCTGGCGCTCGCATTGTGAAGAACCACAATTTGGAAATAGAAACGCAATACGAGACGTTCACTATGAGATACAGATACTAATTACCCACGTTTGTCACTTTACCCTAGGGGAACTTAAACCATTGGAGTCGCACAGAGTGTGCCTTACAGCACTGTATGCAAATCCGATATGCTCCCCATTCAATTGCAGTCATGCACCGCGAGCCTGAGGTGAGGTTTCTATGCCCATAGACACATTTGCTCTCCTCGTTCCCTCTGCGATTGAGCGATGAAGAGTGCCCATTCGTGAGCGAACGTGTGGATGGTCTTTGCAACTATGTTGCCGCGCATGATAAACCGGTGAGTGCTTAAAATTGGATCAGTGTTGTACGGAGGATTATCCGTAGCTGAATTGGAGATTACGCGCTGCATTATCGCAAGACTGAATCTGTGCACTTGTAGAGCATGCACTGTAGAGATGGATCAGTATTCAGTACGCAAGTGGGCAGAGGTAATGTTATTGCATCGATAGGTGGAAGGGAAAACAGTTGGATGAGGTAACCCGACTGCAGAGGTTATTCCGTGCAAGTTCTGCTCTCAATTTTGATACGACACTGATGGTTCTCGTAGGGAGATTAAAATCTTTTTACATTACCCTCTGCCCGGTTGGCTTTAATTTCCGGATTTAAAGTGTATGTGAATGTAATGAAAAGAAGAGGGAAGATCCGCTGTAAACGTGAGATTTTATGAGGGGTTCATCACACAAGAGGTTACGTTTCGAAGTAGTTGAAAAATGCACTATATTCAGTGATGTACGAGTATACATTGAGATCAAGTGAAAGAGGAGTTTTAAGGTTAGAAACGGCGTGTCGTGTCAACCGTTTAAAGATTTTTCAGAAAGTTACATATCATTAAGTAACTTGCCAATCAAATAGAGATATTTGGTATATGGCGTGCAGTTAGTTAAAACAATAGTTTGGTACTCTTCTAGCTGAAAAGTGTAATAATTTTGTACACAAAATCGGTTGAGATCCTTCTCCCCTTGTATGTGCCATTTTACACGAATACGTACACTGAGTTTTGTTAAAATGACTTGTATGCGAAAACACTTTTGATTGGAGCGGTATTGCCTAAACGTTCTACGCAGTAAACGCTTAATTACATACATGCCTCTGTACAGCCTATAGAGTTTGCGGCTGAACATTCTTCTCTAAATATCATCAAAACAAACAGAACCAAATTTTGCAAATATAACTTTTTTCTCTAGAAAAGTACAAAACTTTCTTAGCAGTTTTTAATAATATTCCACATGATTAAGGACCAACTTGGTCCTTTGGAATAGGGGTATATTATTCGATTACTTATTGGAACTAAAGAAATGAGTGAATCTACACTTGGAATGATGTTTGACGGCGCAACCAAGGTAGAAAGCTTCCTAGGATTGTTTCAAATGTTGGCTGCATTAGGTTTGAGACCATATTATACTCTTTGTTGAGACAACATATAACACACTCACTTTTCAATTGTACGTACCCGCTACGAAGAACCTAATACTGACACGGAGTACAGCGTCGTTGCTTTGATATTTATTAAGTTTATGTGAAAACTAGAATTTTATACCTACGTGCATCTTAACAATGTTGATACGAGTTTCAGGAGGTTTTTGACTTTTGTACGAAAGTACGGAATACAATTGCGGAAAAATGTCTAGGAATTAACATGCCTCCTGATGCAGATGAAAACTATCGGAGATGCAAATCGCTTAAAGAAACGATCGAACTTAAGCTCTGTTGATATGACATCGTAACTTCCCTACTTGTGGGCTAAGTGAGATTGCGTTGCACGACAACTGAAACAACAGTCGCGGAAAGTTAACATCGACAGTAGAAACGGTGACACTTGATAATTTGAATTAGGAGAAATAGCGAAAAACTTCAAGCTATAATAAGGAGTGCAAGTTTCTGGCCTTTAGTAAGCAATATTGTTTTGAAAAAATAACGTGTGTAAAATGGTCCAGTTGTTTTGCTTCCACTAAATCAAAAGTATTGCTTAATGCAACAAATACTACCTGAAGTTTACAATTTGTGCACCCTAACGTATTGAGCAAGTGCATAAACTCACGCGCCGAATGTGAAATAACTTGAACATCCAACATTTAAATTATTGAAATAGGTCGTGCTTAAATAGTGAAGTAAGTTGAACCACACTAAGTCCTTGAAAAGAACAAATGTATACGGAATCAATAAGTTCTACTTCCTATCCAACCAAGGAGGTTATTGCTTTATCAAGTCTAACCTAGGATTTGAAAGCAGCTCACGCTATGAATGAAACAAAATGGTCCTTGAAATTCCATGCTGAATTTACCATGTTTGGCAATGAAACGGTTCAAGAATGCAGTGTGTAATTGAAACAACTTCCCCTGCATACATTTAAAGCATGACTAGCGAGAAGTACATACTGCTGATTAAGGAGTTCAGTCACGCTCCTCCCTACATCGAAATGGTATTACCTATATTCAGCTAACTTTTGCGTCGCTTCCTACCTCATTAATTTAAATAGACTTCATAAAAAGTGAACAGCAGCAAGACACACGACCTGCAGGGGAATTCTCAAAATTTTCTAATTAAATCACAGTCTGACTTCTCTTCCCATGAAAAGGATATAAAAGTCATCCTGCCATAACAACATCAACCAAACTGCCATTGTATGCCATGTTGTCGCGCTGTTGCACATTCTATGGAAAAATCACACGAAAAATAGAGAGAAAAAGAAATATGGACATATCCGCTAAATAACAATAAAGTCTGAGTTTGTAGCTGAAAACGACGAGGTTTTGTTTTCTGAAAATCAAAAGAAGAACAACAATAACGACGACCATGTCCTGTCTTATCTCTGCTTTCTTTTGTTTTCTTTTTGTTTCTTCACATTCGCTGCTTCGCCGTTAATGTTGTCCGTTTTTCAAGAAATGCGTTCTGGCGTGACTTCCTTCTAGTGTCTGGCTGGGGGTTTATTTAATTTTTTTTTCCCCTCTGTGCAGACACAACACAATAGGAAGGCCAGTTCGAGACGTAAATCCAGTACCGCATGATGTTGGTAATTTAATCCTTTCGATTGTGAACAGAAGATCATGTGAAGCACTGATTATTCGTTTTAACTTTTTTCACAAAACTACAACACTTGCATAAATTCGCTGTATCACTGTTTTTGTACATTGGATGTTACGTAAGGAAAAATCTCATTTAATAACTGATGTCACGATTGCGTGTTATAGCGCGCTGCTTTGTGTTGTTAAATCAAACTGTAATCGAGCAGCACACGCCACGGATTATTTAAGCGTATTTGTGTGTCACCGCGACTTGTATCTGAAACGGTTTAATTGTTGGTTGAGTGCATGCCAAATTGTGCTGCCACTTGTCACAATTCATTATCCGTCAAACTTAAAAGAAAATTTTCAAAAACAAATTTGAAATTAATTTTAAGTTAATGAATCAGTCAATGAAACTGGGTGAAAAAACACAGCTATCGCTTGAAAAATCGATTTCATGTTGACGTGATCTCCATTTCCCGCCACGAAGCTTGTCTCACTGCAGTTGCTACCCCTCCTAAAAACATTTAATTACCCCTCGATAAGCTCGCAGTGTATAATTTAAAATTTGTGTCACTGCAAAATCAAATTTGCAGTTAACGCCGTTGCCGTTGTCGCAGCTTCATGCAGAAAATTGAGCGCTCATAGGTTTCCGCGGAAGGAAGCAAATCTGTCGTAAAATTGCTTACTTTGCGGCTTTGGTGGTTTTCTTGAATTTTATGATACACTAAAGTGCGCTGTAATTTAAAATGTGTTGCTCTGGCATGTAGACAAATGACTTCAAGGTTAAATGAAAATCAACCTAACAAAGTGCTGGCGAATTAATGATCTCGATCCACTTGGAGCTGAGATAAAGTAACTATTTCCTGATTTTTAATGAGCACACATTCAGGTGTTCTAATACCTGATTCGAGAACGATTTGATATCAGTTTTTGTAATGCCCTGTAAGGGCGGTTTGGAAATCTACACAACGACTTCGACAAGGCTTTGAGCTTTATCTCGTGTTTAAGATAAGATTTGATTTCAAGAGAGGAATAATTAAGCAGAAAGATAATCAGATGGAAGGAAAAACAAGTTTTCTCAAGTTCACGTCATCGTCAGACTGTTATGAAAAAAGCCAAGCTCAGACCAATGTTTTGAGATTCTAGGAGTTTAAACTGATTGACAGCCATGTTTACCATGCTTAGTGCGTGCGATCGTTTTTGGACGAGACGAGGACGTTCGTTTGTAGAAATGAGTGTCTATGTTTACTAAGCATTATGTAGGATAGATTATGCCTGAACTGGTCTTCGCACTTGGTCATACAGTGTGTCATATGTGGAAAGGCTGTGTATCAGGGACTTGTGCGTGACTTCTTGCAGGTCTTCGTTCGCATTTGTATTGTAACGAAGGAACACGTTGATTTGAATGCTTCATATCGTTGAAGTAACACCTCTAAATAGACGGGGCTTTCTTTTAGAAAAGGCTTCACACAAGCAAACGAGATAACGGACACGTTTTCACTATGCTACCTACGACTGAAGTCATTGCTATAGGTCAAGTCGTTATGAATTTCAAAACTTGCAGCGGTTCTGTTTGTGTACAAGATAACTTGTGTTAATATAAAATCGACTTCAAAAAAAAAAAAAAAAAAAAATGAAAAGTAAATCTATCAACTAAGCATAATGATAAAATTCTAGTTATTCGTTCTATTAGATCGTGCGACCCTTTAAAGCACGCAAAAAGTACACAGAATTCCCGTTTACATAGTCGTAGGATAGTGAATATGTGTGTTGAAAGTTTAGGTTAATCATTGCTTTAAGGACTTTCCTTGTCGTCCAATGAGTAATCACTACAAATATGGAGTGCACCTTTTTGGTCATTCATTAAATAGCACCTTCCAATTTTTCTGCCTAAAGCACTTCCGTACTTATTCATTTCAATTTGCAATGTAATAAACAAATATGCCTTTGGCATTAACTTCCAGTTAATTTGTTTTTAAATCCCGTGTCTCTACTTCCCTCGGCAACTGCTTTGTTTAAATAAGCAATTTTTCGCTGAGGTCGGCAACAACAACAGGTGTTCGGTGCTTATATTTGCGTAGCGTGCAGCAAAACGTCCCTCACCGAATCGAAATTCAATATCAGTTTGCTCGCTTACATCGATTTAAACCTGATTACAAATCTCCTCGGCGCTGCTAAGCATGATTAATGTCCACTGAACCAAATACGCACCAGGGCAAATTAGTTTCTAATTACATTTCTCCACAAAACTTAACCGTTTCAGTGTGCGCCACCGAAATGGAGACGAAACGAAACGAAACTTCGTAGCTGTGGAGAAAAAAATACAACAACCACAGTCAATAAAGTATTTCACACCAAACCCGGATTAAAGAAAAAATCGCACTCCGTCGCCTCTCAGACTCACTACACAATCATTTCACGCCGCATCAGGTCACGGCTTACTTTTTCGTTGTCGACTGGCCTTAAAAATAAGCTTCACTTTGTGCGATTACCTCATGGGTGGGTAGGTGTGCTGTACGAAAATGGAAGGCGGACGGACGAACGCAAATAGCCCGATGACCAAAACATTCAGAATATTTATCGGCGTTGCGAATACTCAACGATACAACTCGAAGCCGAACTTATTTGTATTTCAGACTACTCAACCATCACCATTCCCTACCCTCTTGGAGTAGTACTTTCACCACCAATTGGCGACGTCTCCGTCGCCTGTGTCACGAGTGGCTAGCACGGACAATTAATACGATTAAATTAATTTAATTACGAGAGCAGAACTCAGTCTATGCGCGGAGTCTCAGTCATGATTTTCAGATCTCCGGAGGGGGTTGCTCATGTTCTGGATAACCTTGGCAACTGAGAAGTACGATTCAGAGTTGTGTTTGGTGACTGCACGACTGATCGTCGAGGCAAGTGGTATCGATTGGCAGCACAGCAGATCGATTCGATTTCAACGAGAATTCTGCTATTTTGTAAGCCTCATTGTGGATTTGAGCAGAACAATGGATGTACACTTTTTGTTTAGTGGGCGGCATGCACATCTCATTGTTGTTATGCCGATGTAGCGAGGAATGAACCACCTCCACCTTGTTTTTTGACGACACCCACAAAAATATGAACTACTATAGTAAGATAAACCGGCTCAAGGTGCCACCATTAAAAGGGAAGACGTCTGTCTTTTTGTGCGGAATTTACGATCCGGGAGATGGAGAAAGGAACTGATTTTCCGCCTAGCATGGAGCGAGAAGGACGTTGAGTTCCACAAGTTTTGAGCTGCAGTCACCACTGGTGGTGTACTTAACTTTGTGAAGTTTGCAATTAAATCAGAGCAATTCACAATTCCGTTCAACTGAGTTGCCTTGAAAACACTCGGAATACAAGTGGATTCATGTGTGGATTTATTTTTAACGACAAGGCTTGAGGTGAACAAATTCGTTTTGAGATACGATTGGCTTTACCTTGGGCCAGAAACAACTTATCTAAAGCAAATTGAGTTTATCAATTGGAGCGTGTATCCCTTTCATTTTTGTTTTCTGTAGAATGTGTACTGTGAGTGTGTGGACAAGGTCTTCATACCAAAGAAGGGTATGAATTGGAATTTGATGGGCACACTTCTTAATATTAATAAACAGATCGGTGGCAACGAAGGAAACGGGAATATGTCAACAAAGAAAGGAAATTCAGCAGCTGACGACATAAGGAAGGAAAACAAGAGATAGTTCTAGGGAAATTTTTCAAATTTTGTGTCACAGCCTTAAGTGCAGCAGATATGATCTGTTCCTTACAAAATTAGAATCTATTCAACTACAGTGAAAATTTCAGAGACAAGAAATGAAGGACGGGGGATGTGCGTTCCGATAGTGGTGCAGCCGGCTTTGTGATCAGTGCTCATTACTCATTCTGAGAATCGGGTATTGTTGAAAAGAGAAATAGATTTTGTCATGAATTATTATCCCTTTCTAAAGACGAGCCACCAAAGAAATCTTAGGTGGTTTCATCCCTACAATCACTGAGACTGTTCCCTGTTTGAAGTCAAGTCCTGTTTTTAAATGAAAACATCTCAATTGTATTGTTTACTTTTTATCCACTCGAAATATAACATGAACTTCCGATTCTAAACTAAATTGCGGTCATACGTCGGTAAGAATTGAGTAGCGCGACAGTCCACAAAGGAACCATGGCCTAGCTTGTTCATCAACTACTCGTGTTGTGCGCCCTACTGTTCTCTCATGAGTAGAAGGGACCTACAGTTTTTTGCCGACTTCGAACGGCGAAGTTATTACTCTTTGAGTGTTGCCAGCAGCTCGAGGGAGGTGGTGCCGTGAAAAATTCGAGGTGTTTAGACTGGAATCGAACCCAGATTTTCGGCGTGTGACCACTGCACACTTTCCAATACGCCACTGTTGCCACGTCGGCAAGAACTTATCATAATTTTGCATTAACGTCCTTGTTTATGTATAACAATAACACTAAGATTTAATGTTGTGAAATTTTCATTTTGGAACAAATTACAAGAACAATAAGAACATAGGAGCAGCACCCTGTGGTAAGAGTAGTAATTCTATACATGCTATGAACCTTTTTTCAACAGCTCTCTTTATAGTATTCTATAACATAAATGAAATCATACGTCGCTTTTTCTCAATTTTGACAAATTTGGTTTAATAAACACAAATAATTAGTTTGCTTGTTTCACTTAGAATACCAAACTCACATAATACTCGTATTCATAATGATCAATGTTACGTGGTTGCTCTCGCAGGAAAAACGCGGATTCGCACTCTGTACAGTTTATCTCACAGCCTTCATGACGCGAGCAGGATTTAAAAAACAAAGATTCCTCAAATTTCGCCTTTTCATTCGGCAAAAATTTTAGATTACATTTGCTATAGAGCGAATAAGAGCACGCACAACACCAACAGTTGGCAAAGAGGCTAGGACTTTTTCTCGCATGACTTGTGGAGCCTCTCATTTTTCTTGTTTAGATGAACTTTTTATGACATATAACTTAATAAGTCCTAGGTCATATAACCCCATTTATGTCCCAGGACTTACTTATGTCGCTGTTATACCTGTCTTCTGGGTATCGCAGAACGCCATGGTGGCCAAATACACTTCATATTATTGAAAAACAACGTAGCCAACATTTGTAGATTTTCTTTTTTTAAAAAAAGTTCGTTAGAGTAAGGTTTTAAAAACAAATACTTATGTTAAAAACAAAGTTAAAGCTTGTGGTAAGCTTAAAAATTTTTGTCCAAAAAGCGACAACATCTGCAAAAAAACCGTTTGGATAAGATCCCGGTTAAATGGGCTTCACTTTATCCGATCTTGTGCTGCAATTCATGTCTGTTACTTTCTTTAAAACGTAGCTTTCAACGCCAATAAAATTATATTTAATTCCTTCAGCACTCAATTTATTAAAGAAACTTCCTTAATAGAAAAAAAGTAACAATTTGACAGCGTCGCTTCCTTTACATTATTATTAATTTGTTTAGCCAGTTAATATTTCCGCTAAAAGAGAAAAGTATATGATGTCATCCTGTGATTAACCTACCAAACACACCCAGTGACGTTTACATCACAGGTAACCCAAAAGTAACAATCGTAAAATTTACGATGGACAATTCTACGAAATGTTAACGTCTACTTGCATGTGTCAACTGTATTTGTGTCTTATTGACAAACAAAGGAAATCGATTAAGCAAAGTTTGTTTCCTGTTTGAATTGTAATATTAAGATCTGGGTGATTATGGATATGTATATATTTTTTTAACTAATTGTGCTGAGTATTTAATCCGAAAAAGTCGCACAGCATGAATTTATAACAAGACGGGAAGCTTTTGAGTAACTATTCTTTATTTGGTCAGCTTCATCCAGAACCACCCGCAATGTCCTTTAAAAAAATGAAAAAGCTCTGGGATCAAACCACGCCTTATGAAATTTGCTCTAATTTTTGTACAAGCACTATGAACCAAGACAGGCAGAGAGGCTCTGTCATCGCCTTTAGTCTCACATTCGATCTAAGTTCTGCTCCCAATCAGCTGATCTTAATTGTGCCGGTAGTTTGTTAAGCTTGATTTGGCAACAGAAGAAGGAAAAGGAATGTTACATCAATTACAATTCGAATGGGACATAAAATCACCCAATGTAACCGGAAAAAGAGTCAATTTTTCTGAGGCCGCGCACATCAGACGTGACTCCACAGAGAATTTATAGCTTCAATGTCTTTGTTTACTAACATCGTATGCACGCCTGTGTGATACGTAAAACAAGTTCTAACGACTTTTTTCCTATTCTCGGATAATTGATTTGCATAAATTTATTTTAATGTAGTTTTTCTTAATTTTAATGCGAATCGTGCTGTGTTTAATTTTAAATAAAAGTTTAGAGTTTCTTTTTTGCAGTCGTTTGGGGTATGGTGTCAGTCCCAATACGATGATTATTTGTGTAGACAAGCCATAGTTCCTTTTTAAGGCAATCCAAAAAGTGGATCAAATGTGAAGGATAATACTTTTTTCATTCACTGTTCGCATTTGAAAGGGAAAAGTTTAGGTTGCACACGGACATGCACACCTAGCCATCATGAATCTCCGTCTGGCACGGTCCTTGACGCGAGTTTTCATAAATCTATTAACGGCCAGCGGATACGAAATCTTCCTCAACCATGTTCATTCTTTGGAGTGGCGTTGGAAAATTTTCCGTACTAAGCCCTGTCTGTATAAAGCCTAGAAAGGCATGTGTTTTTCTTAGTACTCAAGCAATTTGCAACTCAACCAACTGTTTGCATAAAGCGCCACAAGAAACGCTGACACACGGTTTCTGTTGTTTGCGTAAACATTTAACCGTGTGCTACTCAAATATAGATATTTTTTCGCACAAAAACTTATGTCGTAACATCAGTTATTATCCTTTATGCAAGTGCTGTCGTTTCATAAACATTTTTTTTAAAAACCACTTTACCATCACTTTACACAAAAATTCAAGGTATCCACTGGAGGAAATTATCCGTTTGTGATTTTTCCTTCTATTCAAACTTTATCGCTTTTCTTCACCTCACCAAACAATGCACAAAAGAAAACACCAACATTTCAGGTGTATATCCAATTCACTAGAATTCAGTTTTGCGTATTCGCTGCGGGGATATTCGAAACGGAAGTAGTGAACAATGCACGGCGATATTTTATTCAAATTGACTTCCGAAAAGAGAAATGCTCGAACAAGCGACAATTCGTCTTCCACTTGGCTTTCGACTTTTTTCTCGTTTTGTTTTAAAAAACACCTCGCGTAGTCCGAGGTCCGAACTGCACAGCAAATTAATCGTTAATAACCTTTTGTTTGTTTTCGTATTCGTATTCGTGTATATTCGATTTGGGCTCGCTGGGAAGGGGTGTTTCCTTGAAGTTAGAGTGGAGTGAGGGAGATTTTTTACTGCTACTGCTGCCGCCGTCCAAAGATCTTTTTTTCTACTGTTGTCGTGCTAAAAAATGCATAATAAGTTTCGCAATATTCGAACGGATTGTAAACAAAATATGCAGAAAAACGAGGTAACGACAAAAAGACTCGAAGGCGCACGCACACAGCCCAAACTACCAACGAAGAGTCTGTTAACAGCAACAACAAAAAAGAGCGAAGAAAGTTACGAAAGAAAGAAGAAGATATTCGTTAGCCGTTTTAGATAAACCACCGACCGCCGACACTAAAACGACGTTATACAGTACTCGCGAGACACGAATCAACTGACTCGACTTGGCTCACTTGTTTTGAATTGTGGTCTGCCCATATGGCTACACGTCGGTGAGAGACAGCGGCAGTACGTAAGCATGATGACGATGTGTGTATGTACGCGACTCAAACACAACGGAAAATAGTATCTAAGAGATACTTTTACAAGTGGAATATTTAACAACCAAACAGCTGGCTGTTTGTCTGGTAGCTGGTAGTGACGATGGAGCGGAGAGTCATACACATGACGTTCGGTGGAGGTATGGAGGGAGGGAGATTCGGAAAATGAAATGGGAGAGAGAAATTCTCTACGATACGCTCAACTGCCTCACTGTACCGCAAAGCACAAACATCGAACCAACACACATAAAGCCACATCGAGCGTGAGTGCCCGATGGTGACTGATGAATAGGCTACTAAGTACTCAGCATAAGGTATCTCGAGCCGGAGCGCCAGGTCGTGCAAAAAAGTGGTTGCTGGTCTGCAAAAATGAGCGGGACACAACTATGGCGGAAGGAACTTTTGCAAGAAACACTTCTTGGGCTCCAGGTACATGCGCTGAATTTGTGTGTAGGTATTTTATGAATTTTTTCTTTCAAGCGCCTCTGATGTAATGCGGTGGACAGAAGTTATAATTGTTTGTTACCTCAACTGAATTGTTATTTTTTAATGCGAATTGAGGTGAGACGGAACCGGCTTGTTGGTCTTAAACCGAAAGAACGCCGGTTCCTCGCAACACTCGACACGGCGGCATGGCCGTCACATCTGTGTAGGACGGAACTTGTTTATAATTTGATACTTAGTTTAAAGTTCTATTTACGGAAGGTTGTTATGTTAAAGTTAAGCGCACTGGATGAAATAATTGATGTGTCTCCAGCAATTCAAGGTGTAAATTGTATTCCTTTAATGGATCGCCAAAGAAAACAAAAAACATTTTCTTAGGCGGCAAATACAAGTGTTGAAATTAAATAGCTGATTGCAGCAGGCACACGTCTTCAAGTCATTATAAACGAAAAAGAATCTTAGGTGCAATAAAGTAAAATATGGTCAGTCGCCGAAAATAACTTGATACTACAATTTTTCCTGCAGTAACTTAAGGGCGTTAAACAGCTTAAGAGACAGTAAAAAAAATTATATGAAACTTTTAAAGAGCGATGGTTATGGCAATTTAAATGACTTGATTGAAAATATAATTTTATAGCGATGAGGATATAATAAAATTTGGCATGAGTTTGACGCAGACTATTTGAAGTGTTGTCTATAGTTTCATTTTTGTTTTATGGTTTTTTACTGCTTAAGCTTATTTTTAGCTTATGACGTGGGAAATGTTTAGGAAAAGCACACTTTTCCGCGTGGCAGTTAGAAAATGTGATAAATGTTAAGGGGCTAGAAAGGAATTGACCTAAATCGGTCCCATATGGCTTTTACTAGAAAACCTATCTGTCACTCTTGCTTAAATGAATAAAAAACTAGTTTAATTGATATTTGGATCAAGCATGGAGGAAGCTATATCAGAACCATAACCAATATCTTAGCTCTTACTCTTATTATCCCCGGTTGCATCATATCATTCCCGGTATTATCCCCAATCCGTAAGTTTCCAATGGCTTTGGCGTGAATTCCTTTGTTTTTTTAATTTTATATGGGTGCTGGTCTTTCACAAAATTTAGGACGCACTACAATATTTGTAAGTAAACTCGATTACACATTATATATTCGTCTTTGTGTGAAAAAAGGCAGGATTAATAAAAAAATAACTTTTAAGAATTAACTGCTACCTTAACTAACTGCTATGAGTATTGTTCGTAAATCGAGAAGCAGAGTGAGGTGTGGAATCACCACCCAAATGCCATGTAACATTCAAGCTCGTAAACGAGAGAAAACAAAAGAAAACTAATTTTAAGAAAAATTTAGTTTAATTTCTATGGAATGGAAGAAATCATTTATTCATTCATTTATTCGATTCAATGCTTAAAACCCTTATCACACGTGTCACGACACAGAGTTGGTCCAATTGTTCTCTTTACATGCCTTTAGTCTCGAATATTAGTTCTCACACATATTCACCATGTAATCAATTGTGAACTTAATGCACAGGATTAACATCAAAAACGTCGTTCGACAAATGCCTAGTGATTTTCCAGAATTGTTGTGAATGCCATGTGTAGCGAGTCTAAGAGCGTCGACTTAATGCTATCTCAGGTTTAACTCTTAGACTTAACTCACTCTTTATCCTCGGCACCAGTTCTTGCTAGTTGTTGAAACAGTCAGAGGATTATAATTAAATATAAAGAACTTGTTTTATTTCACTTTGAGAGTTAGTGGAAAAGAAGAGAGAGAAAGAGCTTGCTATAGTCGGGAGAGATTGCTCACGTAGACGTGGTACCTCGTGATAAAATATATTAACTTACTGACAGCTTGTTTGATAAATATCAGTTCACACTTTTTGACAGCTACCTACAAACCTCGTGAATGTCAACGTTATATAAGATTCCGACCATTAACATTTTGGTTATTCATTTATTTTACCAATAAGTTGAGAAAACAGCTTAGCGGCAGAACACCAAGTCCAAACCAAGCCTGCATAATCCCAACTACGAAGGTTGCCTTTTATATTTCGGGATTGTGCAACCCTAGTGTTGCTATCTGGCAACTGCCAACTCTATCGTAAAGTTTGAAATTTTTGATGTTATACGTTCTCAGAACGTTTTGACATACGAGCGCTATTTGTGTTGTTTACAGTAACTTAAAAGATTCATCTCGTCCAAAAAATGGAATTAAATCGTGAAAATTTTCATGCGATTTTTTTGTTCAACTTTCGACGTGGATTACTTCAACAACAGTGCATCGATGAACTTAATTCAATTTTTGGCGATGAAGCTCCATCAAGGACCAGGGTTTGTCGATAATAATAATAATAATTGTTGGCGCTACAGTCCAATGGGAGACCAGGGCCTAGCTTGCTCATCAACTGCTCGTGTTGTGCGCGCTACTGTTCTCTCACGAGTAGAAGCGACATACAGTTTTTTGCCGACTCTGAACGGCGAAGTTTAAGAAGCTTTCTTAGACAGTTATTACTCTTTGAGTGTTGTCAGCAGCTCGAAAGAGGTGGTGCCGTGAAAAATTCGAAAAATTGGTGTTGAGCTGGGAGTCGAACCTAGACCCTTCGGGGTGTGAGCGTCGCACTCTACCCACTACGCCACGGCGACCAGGGTTTATCGATAGTATGGTGAATTCACCCGAGGTTTTAGTTCACTCCAAAACGAATTTCGTGAAGGTCGTCCAAGATCAGTTATTCCGGAAACCATCGATGCTGTGCGCTAACTGATATTGCAAGATCGTGATGTAACCCATCGTGAGATTGAGATAACCTTAGGCATTAATGGGATTAGCATACAATCAATATTGCATGAACATTTGACCGTCAAACAAATCTGCTCGCGTTGGATCCCACACAATTTGTCAATCGCTCAAAAAAAGGCTCGTGTCGATTGGTCGAGCAAATGGTCGCCTGTTTTGTCGGAAAAACTGGACATGTCGCAACCGTACCACTAAAACAACGCAGAACAATCAATTCCGAGTATTACACAACCAGGAAAACCGACCGCCGAAGACGGATCACTCCTCACCACAACAATGCGAGCTCTCACACATCGGCTCAAACAACTGCATTTTTGAGCAAATCCTCCGTATAGTCTTAACTTGGCACCGAATGACTTCTTTTTATTCCCGTACGTAAAAAATAAAATGAGAGGTCAACGTTTTTCGACACCTGAAGAAGCGGGTGATGCGTTCAGAATGCATGTTTTGGAGATACCTCAACCAGAGTGGCAAAAGTGCTCCGACAATTGCTTCAAAAGTGTATAGATCTTAATGGGGAATTTATTGAAAAACAATAACGGTATTTTCGATATTTATTTTTGTTCTCTAATCCCGAAATATAAAAGGAAGCCCTCGTAACAAACTTCTACCTCATGTGGTCTTACAGTTTAAATTCCCGCTTAAAACACTATTTAGATCCCTGTCCTTGAATTTGTTTTTCCAACCCTTTGCAGTTGCAAATCGAACATTGAGTTCACCGTTCACATAGAATTTTCATAGAAAAGGGCGCAATTCGATCTCATATGGCATCCATCAAGGAAGTTCTGAGGTGATGGATTTAGATGCGTCGAACAAAATAAATTGTTTGGGTACGCTATCCTTGATAAATTTTTTCACAAAACTTTGTTTTAAAATAAAGCTTGATATAAAAAACAGTATTTATTAGCCGCGTCGCAGTGGGTTAAGTGTAGCACTCACACGGTGTAAGTTTCATTTGTGATGCCACTTTGTTCAAAAAACTTCTCAAATTTGTCTATTTCTAGTCGACAAACAACTGTAGGTCGCTTCTACTTTTGAAGGGACAATAACATTCACAAACGTATTGCGAAGGCAGCGCAACTTACCAACCTATTCAATCAATTCAACGGTTTAAATGATAATGATAGCTCTGTAATGATCGTATGTTCTTAAACCGATACATATATTTAGTTGGTTATAAAATTACTTATTTTGCCTCAAATTCAATAGGCACCGAAAAAAATTATGTTACCACCCAACTTAGGACAAAATTCAATGTTGCATCAATTATAGAACCAATTGCAATTGTTTTTATGAAAAGTGCGATGGTGAGTTTATTAAGCATTTCGAAGATATTCTGCAGGATATTAACAAGCATAAGAAACGGAGTTTCTCCGATGTACGTGACATCATTACGACCATAAGCCTAGATGTGACATTTCAGCCACTAACACCGAACATAACCTAGAAAATAAGTAGTGGAAATTTACCAATCGGTAAATTCGCTAATTTACAAAGTGCAATATCATCAATCATCTCGGCATTCCACAGCTGATTCACTTGAGATTCCGAAAGCAAATTTCCTTGCTGTGGAAGCACACTTCAGAATGAATATTCATTGCATCAGCAACACCAAAAAGAAACCGAGATCAAGATGCTCTCGACTTCAGGCATCATGCCGAATCGTAAAATCGCAGTTTCTAGGTCATGGCACAGTTCCTGCAACAACGACCGATCCAACGCTGATCTCCGTTTAGATTCCAATGCAAATTGTGCAAATTCAATTCGACACGACAAAATCGACGATGGCGACGACACCGCAACGTGTTAATGAATTATTAATCCCAAAACAAAATCGAAATTCTAAACGAAAGTAATCGAAAGTTTCCATTGTTTACAGAACTCCGAACAATGTCAGAATGCCTGGCGGCGGCATCGAGTGAAAGTCATGCCACCAAACTGAACCATAACTGACCGGCTTTATCAAATCTGACTGTGGCGCCCTACTGAAGTTGAAAAACTTATTAATTCATTATACAGCAACGCGCTGACATTCACTGGCTTGGACAGAAGCTGCCAGGGGATCTACGCCTATGCGAGGAAAGAGAGAAGCCGTAGTTCATAGGTGGCATAACAAAATAATTGTCGCGTGTGCTGCACTGCACTCCATGGGCGACCAGAGCAAAGTAGGCGCTCAACGCCAAAGCGTCAATCCACCGAACTGGCGGACAGTTTTGTTTCACTTTCTTTTCCTTTTGTATTGGGAAACATCGCGTTGATTTATGTATGTCTCTGCCTGTCCGTTGATCTTTCACAGCCGCAGACCCGTCCAAAGGTTTCACTTACAGCCGCGAGAGTAGGTATCCATGTCTAGTGGAATTAAAACATTTTTTCACCGCTTTGTAAAAAAGTACAAGTAATCATGTTCACACAGAAGGCACTGAAGAAAAAAAGAGTAGATAGAGCCAAGTCGTGTTTGTGTGTGTCGTACCGATATATGGTGGACCCGCTTCTTGTACTCATAATGCACAATTTCACATAACCTCGAAGCGACGGGAAAGAAAGTGTAGGTTTTCGGATTCACAGGTCTATTTGCTTTTTGTTTTTACGGCCGGCAATTAGATCGAATTCATGATGAAGCATGAATTACTGATGGAGTGCTGCTCGCCAATCCTATTTAATCACGCCGGTCGAGCATGACTTTGGAGGAGCTTTTCTTGCCAATTATTTCATGTTTATTGCCCCTGCAATCATGCATTTTGTGGTCGACTCGGAATGCAATTTGCAACCAAATTTGGAAATTCACACCGACTTTGAACGGCAATTAGTTCTGCTTTTTATTTCTGAAGTTTTGAAGAGTGTCGCACATCGCAAACGTCATACTTCTGTGAAGGCATAGAAAATCGAAAACTTAAGACTGAAATAAGGGAATTTTGGACTCTAACACGATGCCAGATGTGTGTACAGACTGCGTCAATACAATCATCGATGTCAGTCAGTCCATCTCTCGGGTGTCGCAAAACGCGATTGATTGATTATCGGCAGATGACCGAATGGCGCAGCCTCAATTCATCGACTCTGAAGACAACCGATTTGTGTGACTAAGATTTTGAAACTGTTTAATTTATGGTTACTGACAAATAACTTTACGCACTTGATTGTGACGCAAGACGGGGATTGAAGAGTTAATGCATGACGGAGTATATTTCTTGATTGAAATATGTGAAGAATTGTCTTGATGAATTTTGTTCAGAGATTGGAATAGGTTTCCAGAAGTTCGATAGTTAACGGTCGGCATTTAGGTAGAAGTGAGACTTATGCCGTTATGACCGGAATTATGAAGATAACTTTGGTTTCGAAGTTATGCGCCAACAGGTGGGTCTCTTTGAGTTTACAGAGGCCATGGGTGCCTTACAGTTAGTACTTTCATAGCTGATATCCATAATCAAGAGCAGCGAGCAGCCTAGCAATGCTTTGGATTCGATCATTCGGGTCATGAATGTACAATTCGCGTTACGCTTCTTTTGCAAATGGTTTAAGCTATAATTTGGTTCAAGATTCTATTGGCTTGTGGTCCCAGACTAGTTCTCTTAAAGCCATAAAGTCATAGTTGAACAACTTAAACGTTTCCGATGACTCTTTACTCGGTGTACATATTTTATTGTAACCCTAGACACACTCGATGAAATCGAAGGTTGCTATCACTCACACCGTGTTCAGAGAATCATCGAATCCCATCTTTCAGATCTACAAGAATATGAACAAATGTGTCGCCTTTAGTAGAATATTGCAGGTGTCTTAAAGTATGTTGCCATAGTAAGTTTAGCTAAATATACAATTTTGAGCTGACTGACTTTGGGACCGTTGACATTTTAATCCAGGCCCTAGAGGCCCCTGATAGCATTAAGATCAAAATTAACTTTAAATTCCTTTAATACACAACCACAGTAGTGTTCTCAATCTTATATTCCTACGAAAAGCGCATTCTGCCGTGCACCTTAGCCCTTTTCGGTGCTCTCACTTTCTTTTACAGTGTTCTACTCTATAACACATTATTAACGATGCTCTCGGATCAGAGTACATAAATCAGAGAAAGTAGTGCAGTAGCATAAGTGAAATGATTAGTCTTCTCCATGCGTTAGCCGTCGTCTCCCACAGCCATTCCAAGAATCGCTGTCATTTATAATCCAGCAGAGTCTAGAGCATTTTTTCGTCTTTCTCTGCAGTGGCTGCCAACTTATAGCAATCATCTGTTTCCGGGAGAGAAATCAATAAACTTAAACACTTGGAAGTGGTCTCCCATCTAATTGCTCCGTAAATACAAAAGAAAAACTGACTCAGAGATACGATCGGGAGAGAGGAATGTGAGAATGTGGAAAGGTTGCATGCCTCACGATCTTTACTTCTTTCCCAAGCGCCTCTCATTCCCTCCCTCTTGCTCCTGTCGGATGAACAGGTAGAACTTTTCTATGGCTTCCTGCCATTTCCAGCGCCAATCAGACTTAGGGGACCCTCTTGACATAATTGTGTGTACAGTTTTGTCATACAAACACATAACGCAAATGGAGAGCTTCGCGAGTGCAGCTCAGAGATGCACGGAGCACACTCGACGGCGAAATGAAAGATCGTTATCGTCTTTGGTTGAGGAGCTGTTGTGGCTTTTAGTCGCATTGCCGGCGGTAATCTCAAGTCCAGTGAATTCGTGTAATGTTAGGTGTAGGAATTCGACGATGTTTGTATCTGCCACACACGTCCATCTGTTTTTACAATCATGCACGATCACAAGATCGTCTCTACTCGAGGATGTTGTTTATGTTACGACACAGAGGTGGAATGCCTTTTCGATGGAATAATGTAGTCTGCATTTGGACTCAAGATCCGATCGTATCCCACATGCAAATTGTATGTAGCTTTTTGATTATTTTTGATGATTTGGAAACCTTTCATTTGGGAGAGATGTAACCAGTAGGTAGGCGGTTTCCTCGAGCTACTTGTAACTCACAAACGGAAAGGTGCTCTTAATAATTTATCGTGCACTGAAAAGTAAAACAATACTCTGTGACACTCTGACGTTGGCGGATGTGAAGAGAAAACATTTAAAAAGTGTTTTGCGACTTAGTTGGCGTTGTAGTATCATCAAATGCACAGAAGAAATTCTGTTTAATTAGCCTAGATTTGAGGTAAGGAGGAGATTTACCCCAAGCCAGTGTCCCAGAAATTGGACTTAAATACTGAGGCCATTATAAGTTCAATGATAAATGTTGTGTTGTTTTCAAAGCATTGCGCCTTGAATACTGAGTGGTGAATAACGAAATAGAAAAGATAGTCTTAACTTGAGTACAACTAAATAGAAAATGTACCAACAACTTAGCTGGGAATCCCACTTTGGGGCAGGCCAATTCAATGCAAGTGATGGTCATTCCAATTATGAAACTCATCATGAAAGTCAGTGCGCATTGCTACACAGCTCAGCGTGCGTGCAAAAGGTCGGAGGAAAGTTATGTCCATGGAAAGGTCAGTCCAAAAAAGTTTCATCCAAGCCTGCCATTTAAGGCTCAGAAGGTCGCGTGGCGGCAATACAAATTAAAAAACGAATAGTATGTTCGCGTGCATGCCTCATGGATACAAATTATCCGCAGCGTGAAATGTGAGAGGAAGTGCGAATTCAAGATTGCAGATGTTGATCAATGATGCAGAATGTTATTTCTTTAATCACAGAATCAGTAATAGGTTTTACTGCGGTTTTGAGAAGACCAATGGGATAATTTTAATTGATTTTTGACTGATGTGTTGTTTTTTGTATGTTGCACGCTTCATTTGGGGTCTGTGTACTTACGGGAATCAAGGCATCAAAAGGCACTTGTGTATTTCGTCAAACTTACCTGCAAAATAAGAAAAAATAACGATTATATAATTATACGTATCGTGCATAGTTCAATTTGTTCATAAAAATGGTTTGTATGTGGGGTGAAGAGAAAACCTACTTCATTCTGATGGTGCACAAAATTAGCATGCAATAGGAAACAAGAAGGGATCGCAGGTTACCGTCACTCCATCAATCCGGTCAAATACTTCAGCATCAATTTCAGAACTGAACAGGGAATCGAACATGATTCTAGGAATACCATTCGTCTCTTTACGGGTCATTAATAATAAAAATTGTCGGCGCGACAATCCACAGGAGGACCAGGGTCTAGCTTGCTCATCAACTACTCGTGTTGTGCCCGCTACTGTTCTCTCACGAGTAGAAGAGCCTTACAGTTTTTTGCCGACTCTGAACGGCGAAGTTTTGAGAAGCTTTCTCTTAGTTATTACTCTTTGAGTGTTGTCAGCAGTTCGAAAGAGATAGCGCCGTGAACAATTCGAGGTGTTCAGCCGGGAATCGAACCTAGACCCTTCGGAGTGTGAGTGTCGCACTCTTACCACTACACCACGGCGGCCATAATATAATCCAATAATAGAAAATTAAAATATCCCACCATCTATTGTCATGCATTCCGGTCGTTCCTGACCATTTTTGCCGCACGGGTGCAAGACATTGGTTGCACTCGGTAACGTTTCCCATCAGTAGTTTTGCTTGGCTTTAGGAGTTCGCGCCGGTTGAGTTCCACCATATCTTGAGCATGACCTTTGAACCGTAGATGTTTTTCTTAAGCATCAATGTAGGCCATGATAAACGGATTCTCCAGTCACGATCCGGTGCAAAAATCTCCTCATTTGATGTCTTACAGGAAACAGGTCTGAGTTAAATAAAACGCATATCGATATTTCTCGGTCTCACTTTGTATGACACCTAAAGTGTCTCTAAGGTTTTTTTCGAGTTCACTTTGCTTTAGGCACGAAGAATGTGCTCCGCAGAAAACGAAGATTATCATATTATATTAGCCAATCACGCGACGACTATCAGTTTTTGGGTTTTTTGACTCGCGATCAATTACCAAGGAGGGGAAGGGTAAAATAGCCACATGGCTCTGACAACTTATATACTTGGCCAAATTTGACATCGAATCTCAGATAAAATAAAAAAACAAGAACAAATTCTCTTCCGCGTTAGCTTTTATCTTCGTTGTTCGAAATTGGTCGAACTATTCTTCGAACCCCATCCACCGATTCTTAAGATTTGAGACGCTCTGTTGATGGTAATTTGAAACGAATTTTGGGGTGGTCCATGCATTCATTGCAAACCTCCAGAATATATATTTTTCAGAGGTTTACGGAATATGAATCCATTGTGTATGAACCTTGACAATTCATTTGATAGCTTAAAGTTATTTTAGTAGGAAGGAAACATTGATTTCGATCCATCGAAGCATTCTGTAAAGTGCATTTCTAAACAAATTGACAGTAATTGTTCTTCCAGATCTCAACAATACCAGCACGAGTTCAAAGTCACATGACTTCATAGGTCCATAAACAATTGCTTATCGATAGTTTTCAAATTGAATTTACCTCCAAATTCACGAGAATACAAAGCGGACATGCCCCAATGGACTGCTTTCGGTCAAATAAATCCTCCTCGTTTTCCTGCCAAGCGATAAACAATAGGCTCAGCACGAAATATTTACAAATCAACAGTAAACGCACGTTTCCAACAGAGATGTCAGCTGTCAAGGATTGCCCACATAATGTGCCCCAGTGCGCCTTTGAAGAACTGCAAATTCGATATTGTGCCTTTTGTATCCCGCTCATAGATCGGTTTGACACGAGGTGTGTCAGGGTGGAATGCTGCTGTCTTCGGCGTTCATCAAACGAATAAGAACGGCCCGAGTTGAGTTAAAATGCATGTCAAAAAGAAGTTACTCGAATTGTAACTGCTGGCGCTCCCGCTGTCAATCTAGATTCTCCGATCGGCGAAACATAAAATCGAACGCGAATCGATCCCCTCGTTATGCAGTGAACTATCGGTGATCGATCACGCGAGCAGAGTATGAGAAAAAACAAAACTTGCACTCACCCACCTTGCGCACGGCGTATGTGTGCGCTGTATAAGGTCACGTCAAGGTAGATTGACTTTAGTAAATACGCGAGCTGGTACCTCATCACCACGGGTGCATGTCTCCACAAAGCCCACGGGGTACGCGAGTGTTACTTAACACACAAACTGCGAAGCCAATCTCATCTTCAGTCAATTACCGCGCGAGTTGAGGCATCGCGCAAGACTTCAGAAAGCATGCAGACGATCTTTGTTGTTTAGTTAAGAAAACCAGTAACCACCTAACCGCCTTTCGCAACCGCACTTCAGTATCAGCATCGTCATGGCATACGTTCTGGTATCTCATGCTGTCCATGCTGTGCATGTGCGAAAATAAACTTCGCGCAAGTGTGTAAAACGTGAAAAGAACCTCGGCTCGGACACTCACCGCCGAGAACCACACCGTCCGCCCAAGCGGAGACTGCAAGGCCTAAAGAGGCCATTGAACGGTCTGTTGTGCTGCGGCGCGAGCTGAGTCAAAATGGGGAATGACCAAACAGAAATTCAAAATCCAAGCAAAATTCGAGAACTGGTTCCGGTCGCTAACCGCGGTATATATTTACATCCTCTCGTGTCGCAGCTACACTCGTGAATTCTTGCCGGTGGCCCTGACTCTCCGTACTAAAACTGCGTTCGCTGCGGCTGGTACTGCCGATTTGGTACTGGTAGTCGTTATGCCACAGAAGGCGTCCTCGCTGTGACGGCTTTGGTTCTGCAGTGCACCGCGACTGCACTTAAGCGAATAAGCATGTTCTGCGAGTGATAGGCCTAGAGACCTAGAGCCCCACTAAAGTGTTTTTATTTGTTTATTCCCCTTTTTCCATTCGCGCTAGTGGTTGATGGTTGGAGGCGCGGAGACACTGTGTACGGGCAGATAAGAGCATTAAATTGAAGTTAATCTGAAGTGCAAGTCGATGCTGGTTTGCGCTGGCAAACCGGCAGATTTGTGTTCTGGAAAAGAAGCCAATGGGAGATGGAAAATGAAAAATGAAAACGAATTGCTGACACAATTCCCGAGACAAAACCTGCAATTACATTTACGCGGGATTTCCCCTTGTTGGTGTTGTGCATATTTCTTGGAGTGTTTCTCTTCTATTTGCTGTGACGAAATGTTAACGTTTGTGTTTGTAAACCTCTTTTTGGAGAACTTCTTTCAGAAACTCTTTAATTTCTGTTTGTGCACCTAGACCCCATCGATTTTGTGCGGTTGCTGACAATTTACTTGTGAAAGATTCTGTGAAGGGGGGACCTTCTCTTTGATAATGGACATTTGTCCAACCCAATCATATTTTGTTTGTGATGATTTTCGTTTCCGACTTTGGATCTTCGATTTACTTACATACAGTAACTCCAAAAAGTATTCACTCATACCTATGTATATGATAATGAAAATATTTCTAGAAAAAAATCTAGGATAGAGTACAATTTAAACCTCCAAAAAGTTTACGCTCAATCTATCATCATAGAGTTTTATTTCCACGTAACGGGATTTCTTTAAAGAAAAAATGTAATAACAAAAAGTGTGAGCGAATACTTTTTGGAGGTCTAAATTGTGATCTTGTAAATATTGTTGTATATTACTTTGTTAAAACTTCTAGTAATGCTGTTTTTTTTTGTTGAATTGTACTAAATAGTAAACACAGAATAAAAATATGTACATATGATTTTTGTACCTATCCTAGTTTTTTTTTTCTATGAATATTTTCTTTATCATAATGGTGTATGAGCGAATACTTTTTGGAGTCACTGTATGCATGTTACAAAAAGTGACTCCATTTTCATTTCGTAGTTTCTTATTGCTTTGACACTTTATATTAAGTGACTGAGGAACGCAACAGTTCAGGAGTTCGCTTTGGATTGTATGTTAGTTTTTTCAGTCGGAAGGATCCTGAACAAATTCCTAAAATAGATGCGTGTGATTTGACGCACTAGTTATGGGAAACAAATTAGTGACTTAAATTTCCTTTTTTTCTTGTAGGATTTTGTTGAAGGAATGAATGCTCTGACTGGCAAAATTAATAATAATCGGATGCCGCGACAGTCCGCAAGGAACCAAGCCAAATCATCTTCATCAACTACTCCTAAGTCTGTAGGGACAGCCAAGCTGTGCTTAAGGCTTTACTAAGCCCTTTAACCACTTCCAAGATAGACCAAGAATGCAAGTGTTCCCTTAATGTGGTCGGCAGGCTGAATTCGCTAAGACTTGTCTGAAAACGATATTGCTGATGAACCAGCTAGCCAAGGTTCAGAAGAGGAATTCGTAGGGCCCGAACCCAACTTGGGTCTACCTGCATCCTTGTTTAGGACATCCATCGACGGTTGGGTCTCCCTACAGCAGAACTACAGATGGCGTGACTTTCTAGGATGCAGGATGACCAAGAGTATGCTCCCAAACGTTAGCAAGGAATAATGGGACACTTTACATTCACTATGTACTTAACTCGGCTTGAGCTTAGCGATGTCATCCTTTGCGATGCCTGTGGGGAAGGTGAAGACACTTCAAAGCACTTTCTCTGTCAGTGTGCCGCCTTTGCTCGCATCAGGTGGCGGCTGTTTGACGCTGATGTGGTGGGGACTGAATACCTAAGTTCTATATCACAGAAGCGCCTCTTTTTTGTTAGACAGTTATTGTGTGGTCTGTGAAAAATTCGTGTGAGTGTCGGTCTCTACCCACTATGCCACGACGGCCTCTGACAAAATTAACTTTACAAATATAGAATGAAGACGTTCTTCGAACTTGAAAGTTGATCGCGGGCATATTTTTAAAATGTCAGTTGTACAATTGGCTATCGTTTACAACATGACGTGGATACAGCGGTGAACATCACTTAATAGTGACAGTTCTTAACATCATTGCATTTGGGATAAATATGTACTTTCAAAAAAATATATTGTATTATGGCCTTGAGCGTTAAAATCAATTCCATCCAATACATATGAGTACAATAAAGAAGCATTTAAGTTTTCGACAATTCCAAGATATATTGCGATCTTTTCTCACTAAGAAAACGAGAAAATATGGCTTACCATAACTGGTAAGTTCAAATTTGGGAGAAATGAAATAAGAAAAGAAACTGAACGAAAACCGAAGAACAGTGGGGAAAGAAAACCGGCAAAGGAAATGAACCAACAAAACGAAATAAAACAAACCATCGAAAGGAAATGAAACAACGGAACAATAATTAATACAGTTTAACGAAAAGAAATTGGAGAAGAAAACGAAACGAAATTGGGAAAGAGAACGAAATGGTAAAAAGAAGGAAAGAAAGAAAAAAATATGATAGGACCAAGTGAAATTGTTAGAACAACCCGATTTACAAAATGATGCGAAAGAATATACGATACGAGTGTAAAAACGAAGTGATCGAAAGGAACTCAAGGTAAACCGATGGAAATGAAACACCAATGGGAACCGAAACAGCGAAAAGACATGAAACAACAAGAGTACATAAAAATAAATAAAATGAAGGTTAATGAAACCAGAAAATAAATTAAAACTACGAAATAATGAAAGGAACCGAATGGAAACGAAACAGCGAACAAAAATGAAACAATGAGATAAAATTCAATATGAACTTTTTCATTGACCAAACTAAGAGTGATCAATTTATACATTGTTTACAAATTTTCAATGACAGTCGTTTGCAAATGTTGACCACATTTAGGAGGGTCTAAAAGAAGTTGAAATGAATTTTGGCTAACATACAAATGAGTGCAATGATATCTTTTGTCATCGATCATCACATCAAGGCGCTTCCTTGGAAAAATACGAGTCAAAATCAGTGCCACTTCACATTCTCAAGACACTCTAATCTGCACTCCGAAAAAAAAACACTTGTCCCCAAAGACTTAAATTGCTCGTTTTCACGTGACGCCAGACCTTTAATTGATTTATTTTCTGTTAACACGTTTTCTTAGTGCTTAATGTATTCTGGTCAACATTTTTAAGACGACGGCAACAGCATGCATGTACAAACGCTTAACTTTCTTTTGTGTAATAACATTCGTTAGTTCGATTTGTCTATGCCTTTTTCTGCTGGCGGACCTCTGTTCTACACGCCATCCGCTAGCCAAATGTGTCGCCAAATGTTGCATAGCTTACATCCAAAACTGATTTCATTGATACCTATGTGGCCTATGGCCGGCTGTGCGGCACAAATGACTTTTAATTCGACACTGGCTTCAATTCACGCGATCCGGTGTTTAATTGCGTAAAATTAGAAATTGACGGCTTCGAACGCTAGCGGAAATCATAATTAGGGAAGTTTATTGTGTTTTGGCAGACCTGAAGGCTACAGTGGTACAGTGTAGTGCGCATGGGTCACGTCTGCGTTCGGGGGAAAGAATTTCAGTTTCTTTGCCGGTGCCGGAGACTTGCAGTGATGTCACAGCTGATTAGTACGCAAACATTTCACTTTCAAGTGTTTACCTAATAACGCCCTTTCGCCCAAGCACTGGGCTCGAAAATTTGTGTGGCCACACCTAGCACTTGACATTAGGGGAGAGCCCACGGAACCGTGTGTAAACATCTCGCGTGAAAGTCTTGCAAACAAGTTAGGATCGGCCTCATCTCTCGCTCTGCGCTGCATTAACTATGCAGATACCTGTCCGCCGACGGTGTTATGCAACTGTGCGGTGAGCGCATAAACTTATACAGCCAGAGCACAATAAACGTCTTTTGTGACGCCTTGCATGGCGCTCTTTGTCTGCGCACGGGCATCTGACAATGCAACACACCTAACACTTGAAGGTTGTCGGAGGCCGGCATTTGATTTGTCTTCCGGAACCAACTCCGTGATATCTGCAGCCGCCAGTCCAACAAATGGGACCAAGACAATGCGCGCAACTTATCGCCATTTTAATTGAGCGCCGATGCCAAGTGCAACAAACGAATGTATGTGGAAGTATGTGCTTCTTTGTTTTAATTTCAGTTTCAACAGACAGTGCTACACGATTCGTGCCGGTAATGAAGCACTTGGAGAGCTCCAAATGGCCATAAATGGATTGAATTGTTCTTTTATTTGTGTGAACAATAGTCAAGCGGTAGTTAGTGCTGTAGTGCATTGTTGCCGGAAGTCTTTGCGGAGCGGTGGCTAATTGAAAATTACTGAGTTTCATGATAAGGTTGAGATCCAAGCTATTGTGTTATGTCTGTGTCGTCTGAGGGGATCTTGCAAACCATTGCCAATGTTCAGACTGACATGGCAATGCAAATGTCCGGATAATAATTGGCTCCCGGAGATGATGGTAAAATGAAAATGTCGCTCGAGCAAGAGCGAAATGGAAAAACTCTTAAAACCATCTACAAAGCAACAGAGATGCATTGAGTTTAACACGGAAAACCTCCAGCAGTTGGGGTCTAATTAATTTTTCGACCACCCATCGACCCCAAAGCCACAGGGTGTGAATTCTATTACCGTAAGGAACCTTAGCAACCCAGTGATTTATTGGTCTAATCTCGCCGTCAAATAAAGTTCTTAAAAAAAGAGAGAAAACCTTCTAGTCACATAGTACTGAAGTGAAATCTGGCTGGTTACAGACTTTCGCATTAGTCTTCTCTTAAACCCCACTCGGCGGTTCGTTCTGGCTGATGACTTTGCAAGATTTGTTACAAGTTCATTACTATGCAAGAGAAAGCAATTATTATTCCACACACATTCGTTTGGCCAGCATACAAGTGCACACGCCAATATGCAAACGGTTGAGTTGAGTCTGGAGAAAGGACATGATAAATGAACAAAATGAGACAAGTGTTTCTGCATCTGGATTGCTCATTTCGTGACACATTATGATTGTTTACATGATGTTCAGAGCGGCTTCCTTAATTTGACGTTTGCTGAATTTTATCAAGTCCAAATAACCATTAACTGATGATTGTTGATGGCGAAGTGTTTTAAGGGGTCATGCTCATTACAAGCAGAGTCAGTGCTGTTGCTCCATGTTCACCCGGTTTTAGACCAAAGATTCGAGTAAAATTCTATGAATGAGGTAATTTTGTAATAGATTGTCTTAGAAAATCTACATCTGGCGTAACATGACCTTTCCAGTCAACTTCTGCAAAAACGGATACGGATACAATAAAGTAAAACATAAAGATCTTGATCTTGAACAGTTGATAAAAAAAGACGACATTTCACAAGGCTCTTATTTCTCATTTGTTTTTACTTGCTTGTATGAAACTCATTTCAGGCTGAAGGGGTTTGTCAACATTTAAAACATGTGTTGTGAGGCACCCCAAAAACTTAGAGCTCGGTGTGGATAATATGTTGGAGGTAAAATTTACGGTAACTTCGGAAGATGTGTGTCAGATGTGATTAAGAATTATTGCCAAAATTAGAAATTAGACTTTTCTGAGTTCCACATGGGTACTCAAGAACAATCAATCACCGATTTTGTACCAGCAATAACTGGAACTGGTGATCATCACTATATGTTAACGAACATTGACATGCGTAGTCTTTAATCCTTTTCGAACTTTTTGTATATCTGAAGACCTGCAATATTTTCAACTTCATTTGGCGAACAAAACAAAATTGAAAGACATTGTAAGATATTATACGAGTATGACTCTAATAAAACTGAAAATTCGTTTCGACGGTTTTCAGTAACAGCGAAGAATTTTTTAAAGTTTGGCTTGATACGATTGAACGCCCTAGGAGTACTCTCGGACTAACGAATATGTTAGTTATATCGAGTATTCGAAAGAGTTGATAGCAGATCTATAAACTCTATACACAATAAAAATGTAAATTCCATATAAATTATTATCCTTTAAATTTGTCGTTTGCATACTTTACAAGAAAGAAAGCCACTTTGACTGCGCCAATTATCGAGATATCAACCTTCTTAACATCGCCTACAAGATCCTCTATTCCGTTTTCTGTGAGCGTCTAAAACCTTTTGTCCAAAACCTGATAGGTCTCGGTCAGAGTGGTTTCAGGCCTGGGAAGTCAACGATAGACCAGATCTTCACTTTAAGGCAGATCTTGGAAAAGACCCAAGAAGTGCAAATCGACACCTATTCGTCGATTTTAAGGCCGCATATGATAGTGTGCACAGATAAGAGCTATACAGTGCCATGTCTAGTTTTGGCATCCCTACCAAGCTCGTCAGATTGTGTAGGATGACGATGGAGAGCTCACACTGCTTCGTCAAGGTTGGTTACGAAATCACCGAGACCTTCAATGTCAAAAAAAATTTTAAGACAAGACGACGCACTATCATGTGATTTCTTTAAGTCACAAGTCAACATCAGAGACATGATCTGTCAAAAGTTAGTTTAATTGCTAGCTAAATGGGTCTGATGGTTAATGCCCTTATAACGAGGGCAAAACAAAGTACATGCTGTCAAGCGCAACATTGGGCAGCAGAGGTAGTCAAGGACTTCGTCTACCTCGACTCCGCGGTAAATGGGGATAACAACACCAGTACCGAAAACAAACGTTGAATCACTCTTGCCAATCGCTGTTTCTCTAGGCTCAAGAGACAATTGAGTTATAAATTATAATATGAAGCCCTCTAAGGGACTAAGCTCGCTTTATATAACAGCTAGATCACCCCAGTTCTACTTTAGTGCGCGGAAACTTGCACGTTAGCAAAAGCGGATGAGGAAGCCCTTAGTCTTTTCGAGAGAAAAGTTTTGCGTGATTGTTGGTCCTGTTTGCATTGATGGCATCTGAAGAAGAAGATTTAACGAACTCTATGGGCTGTACAGCGACATGTGCCCAGTCAATTGTCTGAATCTGAGCCATTGGGACAAAGCAACAGAGGATGGACTAGGCAACCAACTTCAAAGCCGCAACTGCAGGTTCTGGCTGGAGAGACAAGTTGGTTGAGGCCCAGGTTCTCCCGGTTTGTAGTGCGACACAAAGAAGAAAGAGAAGAAACTTTTTCCATTTCAACCTTTTTCGAATTGGATCGTTACATTGAATTTTTGGATTTGATCCAAAAGTTTAGCCTAACTACTACTTGTCTTCTATAGTAAGCCCAAGTGACGTTTTCTTTTATTACTCTTTTACGTTCGTTCTGTGTTCACGACGGTCCCAAGAGCTTGCGAAAAGATAGTCTAAGATGCATTCCCATAGAGTATCGGAGTGTTAATTGAATTTGTGCTTTGGCAGGTGCCAAACATGAACCTTTTCAATTTATATCTTGGTCACACTTATTCAATCCACAGAGGAACAGGGTGTAGGTTCTTAAGCTACTTCATAGTAGCGCAATTGTATTTCCACCTCCAAGGTGACAAACCATCAGAAACGGCTAATGTTTGTGTGGCTGCGTGTGAGAATGGTCAGTTATCGAGAAGCTAGGACCTACCATATCGAAATCGACGTATAACTTTTAGTTTCCATAAACTTGTTTGGATCAATAACACGTACAGTTCTGCACAATAATAGAACCATGTTCAACCTTGTCACAATTTTGTCACTATTTAGCTAATGACTTTTTCATACCGTCATGTAAATACATCATATTTATGACACAACATACTTGTTTCAGCAGTAATAAAACCTACATAAAAACAAGATAAGGAAAAGTGTATTCTGAGCTTAGTAAAGGCTCAGGGACCTATCAGGTTATGGACAAACGGTTTCAGACGATGCGATGCTGAGGAGATTAATACCTCGGTAGTTGGCGCAGTCAAAGCAGTCTCCTTTCTTGTGAACCGAGCAAACGACGCTGAGATTCCACTCATCGGGCATGCTTTCCTTCGACCATATCTTACAGATGAGCTGGTGCAAGCGCCCAACCAACTCATCTCCAGCAACTTTAAATAGTTCTGCGGGCAATCCATCCGCTCCAGCAGCTTTGCTCGACTTCAGCTTGAATATTGCTATCTTCACCTCGTCTAAGTCGGGGGGACGGAATTCTTGTCTATCATCGTCCAAATCGAGTGGAGCATTCTGCCTAAAAGCGGCATTTGGGCCGTCATCGCTGTTAAAGAGTCTGTAGAGATGATTCTTCCAGATTCTCAGCACAGACTGCGACTCTACTACTAGTTATCAGTTTTGGTCCCGGCAGGCCTTGGTCCGAGCTTTGTATCCTCCGGATAGCTGTTTTACCTCTCGGTTAAAGTGTCGGACTCATTCCTGCCATAACACCTTTCCATTTCCTCGACCGCGCGCTTCTCATGATCCCTCTTTTTCCTTCTGAGAAGCCGGTGCTCGTCCGTTCTTCTCTGTTCGTAGAGCTTACGAACAGCCCTCGTTGTTCGATGCAGCGTCGCCTTATGGGCGTCTTGTTTAGCTGCATGCGCTTGCCTGTACTCGTCCATGTACCATGGGTTCCTTCTGGGTGGTGACGTGAAACCCAGCACATCAGTGGCAGCTTCTTTGATGGCTTCTTCACAACGTTTCTAATCTTCTCTTATATTTAGTGCAGATAGCGTCGAACTCTGAGCGATTATCAGGGAGACTCGGTAGGCAATCGGCTGCGATTGTAGCTTTCCGACGTCAAACCGTTTTGGTCTATCTCGACTCCGTTGCTCTCTTGATATCCGGGTTCTTACCTTGGTTACAACAAGGTGATGATCCGAGTCGATGTTTGCACCTCGGAAGGCTCGGACATCGAGAATACTGGAGGAGTGTCTGTTGTCGATCGCAACGTGATCAATCTGGTTGACGGCTGATTGATCAGGAGATCGCCAGATCCCTTTGTGAATGTCCAGGTGTGGGAACCGCGTGCTAGCCACAGAGAGGTTCCGCCCCGATGCCAAGTCCAACAGCCTGAGTCCGTTTCCGTATATGTTGTCGTGCAGGCTGTGTTTACCGATGACTCCAGCAATATTATATTTTAATAATAAAAATAATAATATGTGTAGAAATAGTTTATAACCAAAAACAATTCAAAAGACACTTCTAAAACGCTCTTCAGAGTAACGTGGTGCTATAATTTTGCACATTTAAATTCTAATTTTATTTCTGGTACGAAATCTTTTTCAATTACAAGATGCATTTTTTTGTTAACTTATTTTTGGGTTTTATAACTGATATGATAACTGATGCTGTGCATTAAATATAAGACTCCTGCCTGTCCATAGGAACAAGTAATTAGCATAATAGTGACAAAGTCGAACACAGTGCTTTTATTTGGCACAGTGCTGTACATTATGAATGATTTAAAAAAAAACAAATTCTGCCCCACTTTTTATTCAATAGTACCACTGCCGATTATTATTATTAATGAACCAACTTAATAGAAAAATGTCACATCACTGTGTTCAGTTTCAATTAATTTCGTCTCGTTTCGCTCTCCACATTCCAAATATAGGACCTATTCGTACGCTTGACCTTTGAGTCAGCACCTTAATTATAACAGATGGATTCGAAATTGAATTCATCGCAAATGCGCCTACTTCTGAATGATTGTGCCCACAGCATGACATAATTCATCACATCTCGAGGCGTGAATGAACATCGTGAATGTGAAGTTAATTCAGACTCTCGTATACGCATTGCATGATTTTATATGTTTCGGATGCATGAATGAATGAACAATTTGAGCAAAATTGTCTGAGAGTTTGATTGGATGTGAGTCTTGTTTTAATCATTGTTGCGAGACGTTTCCTGAAAAATTGTCAAGATTTTATGAGAATGCATAATCTATCAGCGAAACAAGCATGACTTGCGCTAATTAGTTGTTGCCAACGGCTGACATTCATGGAAAGCCTATTTCTTGGCTGTCTAAGACGATTTTCCAGGACTGGATGAGAATACTGAAACAATTGTTGGCGGTGACATTTTGTAGTGATAAAAAATAACGCAAACAAAAGGTGTTTGCAACTGGAAATTTTGATGTAGTTTTTCCTTGCTTATCTACTCATTTAAGTGATTTTCATTCTAATCCCCTCAACTGACTCATTCAGAGTCTTCATCCAGTCACATCAAAATAAGTCCTCATGGCGGTAATTGTGTGGTGATTTGCAAGATCGTGCTTCTAGTGTTGGCATGTGAATTGAGTTTCGCACGATCTGCTTCAGTTCGAGACGTTAAGGAAATCACATCGCATCATATCGTCTTGCGTGAAGCAGTTGTTAGCTTTGTTGACATTTATCTGTAGGTCACGACTGAACGAGTTAAACAGGAATATTGAAATTGGACAGAGCTTTGGATGTACTGTGCGATACTTCAATTAATGACGCGTGCTTTCAAGAGTTTTGCACTTCTTCAATTTTACTAAGGATCTAATTAAAAAAAAAAAACAAATAAAACATTTTTAACTCTTCGTGACTTAAGATTAATGTAGTGATCGCCTGTGCATGAAATACGGAAAATCACGCAACGCACTCATTTAAATTATTCCCGCAGAAAGGATTAGAAAATAAAAAAAAAAACAAATTACCGCAAATAAATAGATCTTTTTGCTTAATAAATTAGGTGCTTATTGAATGCGAAGACATACGCAGTGGTCGCATTAATATCTGTTACAAAGAAAAAACATTAAAAACAACTTAAGTGTGGCGATTGCTTAAAACCTTTTGTAAACAATTTAATCCGTTTCATCGAACCCATAATGTGTTTGACAAACAAGGTGTCAACCAGGTGCCAGGCTCTAGAAAAGGAAAGATCCATGAAGTGCAAATCGATATCTTTTCCACCGAAACTTGCGAGAAGCGAGGAACATAAGCTATCTCAAGCTCGGCATTCTTACTTTATTCGTCGAAAAACAATTGTCAAAGAAATCGGCCTTTATAATATTTTTCTTTAGAATGTAAAAGGCGTATATTTTAGTCATTAAATAGTCTAGCACGAATTTCTACAATTTTATCTTTACAAAATAATAAAATATATTGTTTTTAATACTTTTCGATGACGACTGTAAATGTTTTTGTGGAAAATGACAGTGGAATCCTCGAAAGCTGTCCAAATGTGTTCAGAACAATAGTCATTATTTTTCTTTTCGATAAAATTAAAAGAAACAATTTAACTCACTTAAGCGACTGTTAAGTTCAGAACGTTTTGACATACGAGCGCTATTTTTGTTGTTTACAGTAACTTAAAAGATTCATCTCGCCCAAAAAAAGGAATTAAATCGTGAAAATTTTCGTGCGATTATTTTTGACGACTTTTGACGTGAACTAACTCAACAACACTGCATCGATGAACTTAATTCAATTTTTGATGAAGCTCCATAAAGGACCAGTGTTTATCGATGGTATGGTGAATTCAACCGAGGTTGTAGTTCACTCCAAGACGAATTTCGTGAAGGTCGTCCATAATCAGTTGTTGTTCCGCAAACCATTGATGCTGTTCACCAACTGATATTGCAAGATCGTCATGAGACCTATCGTGAGATGAAGACAACCTTAGGCATTAGTGGGACCAGCATACATTCAATATTGCATGAACATATTCCCCATTAAAATCTATACATTATTGATCCAATTTTCGAAGCACTTTTGCCGCTCTGATTGAGATATCTCCAAAACATGCATTCTGAACGCATCAACCGCTTCTTCAGGTTTCGAAAAACGATGACCTCTCATTTTTTTTTTACATACGGGAATAAAAAGAAGTCGTTCGGTGCCAAGTGAGGATTATACGGCGGATGACTCATCAAATCGATGTTTTGAGTGCTCAAAAATGCAGTTGTTTGAGCCGATGTGCGATTGTCGTCTTCGGCGGTTGGTTTTCCTGATTTATTGGAAGACGACTGGCAAACAAATGGTTGTATACCACTCAGAATAGACTGTTCTTCGTTGTTCTAGGGTACGGTTGCGACAGGTCCAGGTTTTCCGAAAAAACAGGCGACCATTTGCTTGGAAGTGCTTCGTGCGCGAGCACCTTTTGTTGGATTTGGCTCAATTTGAAACATCCACACAGTCGACTGCTGTCTACTTTCGGGCTCGTACGCGTAAATCCCCGATTCATCGCCTGTAACGACGTCATAGACGTGTTTCCAAGCACTGCGATCGTATTTTTGGAGCATTTCTTTTGACCAATCGACACGAGCCTTTTTGTGAGCGATTAACAAATTGTGTGGGGTCCAACGCGAACAAATTTTTTTTGAGGGGCAAATGTTCATGCGATATTGAACACATGCTGGTCCCACTAATGCCTCAATCTCACGATAGTTCACATGACGATCTTGTAATATCAGTTGGCGCACAGCATCAATGGTTTGCGGAACAACAACTGATTTCGGACGACCTTCACGAAATTCGTCTTGGAGTGAACTACAACCTCGGTTGAATTCACCATACCATCGATAAACACTGACTTTATCGCCAAAAATTGAATTAAGTTCATCGATGCACTGTTGTTGAGTTAATCCACGTCGAAGATACTACGAATCTGCACCAGTCTCACCATTGAAAAGGACCGGATGAAACATCATAGCAACAAGAAGGTCTACGAAATATCGCGCATCATCCCTCTGCAACACTTCTTGGTGCAAGTTTCCAAGAAGAAGTTATGCGAAACTGAAACCCATCCTAACCCAATCGTCAGGAATTTAAAGAGCTCAGTCCCTGGACAACGATTTCTCAATGCACACAACATGTTAAACGAAGAGATTTCCCCCCCGACATCTTTTGCATGCGAGCCGTATCACTTCTTCTCCAGCAGTGATACAATCTACCATCGAGGTTGACCCTGAAAAAAAAAAACATCATCGACACACGGATCTGAACACCCCGATGTTAAGACAGGACATCGTTATATTATAAATAATTCACTTGTACACACCCAAACTATTTAAGACAGTTGTTCATCCGTCGGGCCCCACATATATATGTATATTCACTGTAGGCTTAAGCTTACAAATTTGAAATTGTAAATATTTTTGTTCAATAAAAAAATTAAAAAAAAAAAATCCACGTCGAAACTTGTATAAAATAATTGCACGAACCTTTTCACGATTTAATTCCATTTTTTGGGCGAGATGAATCTTTTAAGTTACTGTAAACAACACAAATAGCGCTCCTATGTCAAAACGTTCTGAGTACGTATAATCTCAAAAATGTCAAACTTTACGATAGAGCTAGCAGTTGCCAGATTGCAACACTAGGGTTGCCCAATCCTGAAATATAAAAGGCAACCTTCGTACATCGAGCAAAGGCCGTCCAAAAATATATTGAAGGTAACAGAATTAACATCGCAGAGTCCCGAATCGTCAGAAATTGAAACATCTGGTCTCTACTAAAGCTGAGAATTGGACGAAAATTATACCTGAAGAGTGTGGGAAGTATCTTCGCAGTATGCCAACTAGGCTGGCAAATATGTATCGCTTAAATGGTAGACAGAGAAAGTTCTAATTTTTTTTTTCTCTTTAATTTGCAGTAGTTAGTATATGACATACCATTTCGTAACTAGAATTTTAATTAATGTACAAAAAATTCACTTTTTTTTCTTAATTTTGTTTGTATTTTGTTACCCTATTTATGGTAGCAACTGTAACAAGAACTGGACCTCTGCTAATGTCCTTTTTTTCGGTTGCATGCAAAAAAATACTAAAGGTCATTCTAAGTAGATTTTTCCAACTAAAGTAAAAAACAGAAAGTCTTCATCACTGGAAATGATCTTGATGACAATGTTTATTTCTCTCAATAATAGGTTTGGTTTTTTTTTTCTGATGGTACCATACTCTGAAATAAAATTAAAAAATTCTCTTTTATGAGATGATGAAGTTTTGGTTTTCATGTCATGACTTTAATACTATGAGTGGTTAACAGATATAATATACTCAATGGGGCAAATTTGATTTGTCCTGGGCAGAGTCTTAAGACAAGTAGCCTTTAAAACAAGTATTCGTCACGTGAATCAATTATTTTCCGTGATTGACATGGATTGAGAATTTTCTGCAGGCTCTTTCCTGTTCATATTGTCTCTCGGTCCTTTGAGAAAGCCCTTAATGAATACTCGTATTACTTCCGTCATACATACGTTTATGCTTTAGTTTATGTCAAAACGTTCACAACATCATCAATCGACACACGTCCTGCTCCAGGTTCCTAGCTTATTATTGCGAATAAACAAAAATCATCTGCAATTGTTAGTATTTCAGATAATCTGTAAACAACCTTTGATTCGAACTAAGTTTTGTTTAGAATTTCTTTCAATGCCTAGAAGAAGAGCTCTCTTGTGCTTAGAGAACAGTCAGATGTCACACGGTATCCATTTACATTTTCATTAATTCATTACTTAAATTTTCTCAAAATACTGTGCTATTTTAATTTAAGTCTTGTAAAAGATCAGTATAATGAAAACTTGGAAGATCCTTATTCCGCGCTGTTACTTCAGCAAAAGTCACCATAAGTTTGGGATTAAACTTTAATCACCTACAGAAAATATTATCTTCTATATATGTCAGTGGGTAAACAGCGCCATTCTCAGAATAATTTCTAAGAAAACAAAAATAAAGTATTTTCCCACATATTCTTCACTTCGTTTTCACCGCTCTCCACAGTTTGCACAATAAGCCAGCCAAAGCAGTTGGTATCGCGTCGGAGAAAAGACAGTGCTGCTTTATTCCCCCTTTGACTTGCGCTCATTTTCCATCAAAGTCACGCAGCCGGTCAATTCTGGCTTGTTAACAGCACGTAGAGCATGCTTAACACTCGATCCCAACCGCTCCTCCCCCACTGTTAAATGAAGTGTAAATATTTGTGTACAATCGAAACGACAATAACCACAGCACAATTATGCAGCAAACGGCCTTCAATTAATATGCCATTGATACTCAGTCTAATGACCAGAATCAACCGGCCCGCCAACTGGCCTAGGCTAATTTTCTGTCATACCGCCAGCGCCGCCACCGCGGAGAGGAGTGGTAAACACCAACCGGCACCGAAACTGGTGCGATCGACATCCATGTCACGTTAAGTCGCCAACGTTAGCTGACCCAAATGGAAAATGGAATCTTGAAAACCTGATTTCGTTCACAGCCGACTAGAATAAGCAAGGCCGCTGTCCGCTGCACATGCAGATGCAGCTCACGGCTTCCTTCTCTCATAGGAGAGTCCCCGATTTGTCGCACTGACCTCTGCCTCTAAAGAGAATTGACTAAAAAATTGCATAAGTCTTGCATAAATGTGTCAACCAACTGACGACGACGACGGGACACATGATGATGCTTGTTGGCTTCGATTTCTATTAATTCATCAACCACCGAGGGCATGTCGCAGCTGAGTTCTCAGAGAAGTAAATGCATGATGAATAAAAAAGTTGAAAGTTACCAGGCGAAGGTTTAATTGTTCTGTTCAACGCTTAGGAGCGACCACGGGGAACCGAGCAAGACAACTTTGGGGCTTGAATATGCAAATTAAGCACAGTAACTGAAAATCCGCACCGCAAACGAGGTGGCACATAAAATTAACGCGGCTATTGTAGGCAACAAAGGCTGCCGATGCAGGTGATAAACTCGCATATTGACAGTATTCGGTAAAGAGATGGAAACCTGGGCAGAGCGGCCTTGAACTCTGTTGTTGAGTGTTGGCGACGACCCGTGGATGTTAGTTATTAAAGTTAATTAGGATTTAATTGCAGTGAGTGATGGTGCTGCGGGCTATGAGGTCATGAGGTTGGGAGGTTGGGAGGTGACCGAAAGGTCAGCCGGAATTGCAGCGATTTGGCAATTTTTTGGCTTGACCAGAAGTTTACGACACCCATAAATGTTGGCCTTTGGAAGGGCTTTGCATTTGAAGTTCTCCCATGAGCTGAATGAATTCAGCTTTCTGTTGGCCCTGCTCAAGTATGAATGAAGTCAAAGTTTACAGCAGTTTTCACATGAATTTAGTTTATAATCATTCCCTTGACTGTGAAGCTTGACCAATGGTCAGGGGTCATAAATATTGTTAGCCTTGACATACAGACAACATATAAAAGGGCAGAAGAATATGCGTTGAAACCCTATACTATGTTGTTGTTGTTGTTGGAAGTTCCTGCTCAGAAGTAGTCTAATTTCTGTTTGGTGTCCACTTAAATCCTGGTGTACGAAGAATACGGCAACCGTGATTTATATAATGCAGCCTCTACAGCGTTTTGGGCGCTTACAAGACTAATATATGTTATCTTCTTCATCTGCTGAAATTTTCTTATAAGTTTTTAAATTATAATTAATTGCAATCAGACGAATCTTAAAAAACCACTCACGGTCTTTGCGAGCAAATACCTTCTGCGAAAGATGTTTGGTTTCTTCGAGCTTAAGTTGGCTGGGAAAGAAAATTCAAAAAATTCAAAGGGCAAACCTTGAGACAATAGAACTCCTGCCAAAAAAATGTTCGACTCTTCATGTTGGAAAGCCTTGCTGTCGAAGGTTCTTCTATTGTAGGAGGTTAGGGTACATAACTGTCCAGCATGCTGCCAGGTAGCAACCTTCATTTAATGTGATATATAAGAACTTTTGTGATAAGGAGTCTAAGTTTTCAGCTATAAACACATCAGAACTTAACACCAGTCACTTGGACTTGAAAAACGGGACAATGGCAGACGTATCGTTCTGTGATGTCCCTACTTATTTGCATGCGTCGCAGTGGGTTTTATTACTTAGCCCAAGCACACTTAAGTGCTTAGAAAAGATGACCTTTTCCGTTAGTACAATAATATGTAAGCTGCAGTATTTTCTGTTTATATTTCAAAATGCCGCGGAATTCTTACAGACGTTTGTGGAGTATGCAGTTGGTTAGCCTGCATCCTGGAAAGTCCTCTTTTTATGCAGTCGAGAGACTCAACTGTAGATGAAAGTCCTGACCAAGGACGCAGTCAATACAAAGGTGGGTTGTCTCTTTTGATCGTCATCTGGCAAGTTTATCAGCAATATCCGACCCAAACAGTTCTTAACGATTTCAATCTGCAGCCAAATTAACGGAAGATTTTCATTTAGAACTAAGCTGATATTGGTTAGAGGGTTGAATTAAGCCTTTCGCACAACTTGACTGTCTCTGTAAATGCAAAGACTTTCCCCTTCCACCAGTTATATATGTACTCATACCTCTTGGCAATTTGAAACACAAAGGTTTCAGAATGAAAACCCGATTTAGAGAGGTGTGAAGTTAAATGTTATCGTTCCCCACGTTGGCCGCAATTGTAGTACATTTTCCCCCTGGTTATTTTCTCGCAAGAGTCAGTCTTGGATACATTGAGATTTGACATTTGTACATGCGTTGCAGTTGCATTATTTGTTACCTCGCATCAGACGGACTAGGGGACTGGCTTAGGCTTAATTCCGTCTCTATTTCTTGAACATACACTTGAATACCGCCGTGGCATAATAAGTTAAATATATACAGTACCTCACAAAATTGAGCATACACTCATAGCTTAAGCATATTTTTATCTTTTACGCCTTACAAAAAGTAGTTAAGCAATAAAACTTAAATGCAGTTCGAATTGACATATTTCAATTGCTAAAAACCATAAACAAAGATATTAAAATGAAAAACTTGCTATTTCTAAGCAAAATAAAAAAATCACTTCATTTTAACACACAAAATTGAGCATAAACTTAAAGTAAATTCGAGTTACGACTAAAACACAAAACAAAAACAGTAACAAAAAAAATTTCAGTAACGCGTGGCACCTCCTTCAGCATCTATGACAGCTTGTAACCGCCGTGGCATGGATTTTACCACTTTTTCAGTAAAAGATTGGCTGAATTTTAGCTTTTAGCTCCTGCTTATTGGAGCAGGTACTTTCTTTAACCCGTACTTTTATTTCGTGCGATAGATGTTCAATAGGGTTAAGATCCGGCGATTGTGGGGGTGTTCTTAGCTGCTTTGGAGCGTTATAAAACAACCACCTCCTATCTAGGTGTTCGGATCATTATCTTGTTGGAAGTAGAAAACCGAAGGTAGACCTAATTTTACTGCGGAACTTGGTAAATTTCGTTTTAAAATATTTAAATACCCAATTTTGTCCATAGTATTTTCTATAAATTCGAACTTCCCCCAGCCATTTGAAGCCATACAACCCCACAACAGCACAGATCCTCCCCCGTGTTTTATGGTTGGCTTTATATTTTTAGCTTTGAGAGCTGTATTTGCTTCCCTCTAAAGAATTTGTTTGCCATCAGACCCAAATAAATTTATTTTTGTTTCATCTGAAAACAAAACACCTTCCCAAAAGCTTTCCGAGTGGTTTACATATTGTCTAGCAAACTCCAATCTTTTCTTCTTATTAACTAGGTAAATGTACGGTTTTCGGGCGATCCTACCACTTAAATTATTCTTTCTCAAGATTCTGCGAACGGTTTCCAGCGAAAGAGGCTTATTAATTACGGGTGACACCTCAATCGTCAACTTTGAAACGTTCGACTTTGGATTGGACTTGATTGTCCGAACAATATACCGCTCGTTTTGTTCTGAGAGCAATTTTTTTCTTCCCCTTCCAGGTCTGTTTTTTAGTGTCCCTTCATATCTATAATTGTTTAGTATTTTTTGTACTGTTGCATGCGATCGCTCTACAGTTTCTCCTATTTTGCGCATCGACTTCACCTCGCAAAATAGCTTAATTATGAGCATTCTCGTTGACAAATTAATCTGTTTTCGCATGTTTTCCATATTTTCGCACAAAGAAGAGAATATCGGTTTTCTCAGTTCAAAAGCGTGTGCAGAAATGATCATCATGGACATTTGTTGCTTCATTCCTGAAAAAATTTGCATGTATAGATTCTGCGAAACTTCTGTATAACGCACACATGACATCTTTATGCTCAATTTTGTGTCGATTTCAGGGGTTGTTTCCTTTTTCATGCGAAAAGTAGGAAGTCGCCTGTCTGTGAATTTGGCATATACTCCTGTTTAAGATATGTATTCAGTTATGATTGTATACCAAAAAAATAAAACAAAAAAGTGGTCGGCCTAAAAACAGCACGAATATGAAGTACTGATAGATCTATGCTCAATTTTGTGAGGTACTGTACATCCTCTGTGGAAACCCAGGACTTGAAATTTAACACGGGTTTGCACGGCCCAATGATAGGTGGTGGGTTGTTGAAATGTAAATCAACATTTACACAATTGTGTGAATAAGAGAAATACTCTATTCGCTTTCTTACTATCGGAATTCGACCCTGCTTTTCTGCTTGTAAATATATTTTTTGATGTTTGAAAAAGTGACAATTACTGTGTGACTGTAAGATGTATTTTCAATATTAAACGCTTCTACTAGCGAGTATCTGGAGTACCTGGATTCGTCAATTTATTATTTCTTTAACCCCTTGAAAGGTGTTTTGAAACTTTTTCCTCTCTGACCAGAAAGTGTAAATTAGAAGAAGAAGTGATAGATGATTAGAAAATTAAGAAAAAAACACATTCCGAAGCAAACATGGAAACGACTTTCACCATCTGACAAGCTACTGAAAGTGGAAGCTATTACAGCTATTTCCCATATTTACGGCCAAGTTGAATACTTCATATTCATCAATATTTAGGTGATTGCCTTCAATGTATAGTGTTAGAATTGTTTCTGCAGACGTTGTTTAACTTGTTCGCACAAGTGTAGCAGTAACCTAGGTATATGTACGCAACGATCTATATCTGGTACCATACCCTGAATGTATGCAACAGTAATTTTATAAGATCTAGAGTCACAGTTCTGAAACCATTCCACTTTGCCCCTAAAAGCACACCACATCATACAAACCCTCACACCAAATACCATTGCATATATTCGATCGGCACTTAGCGGCCTCTGGAATCAAGTAGATAATCCAAACGAAGCTTTGTGCAAGCCCTTGGCGCCTGAAAGTCATCCACGGATGTGCATACGTACCTGAAAGTAAACAAACAAAGCCACCCATTAATCATAACTAGTAACGCTGAGCAGAATTATTTATTAACGAGTTTTTAAAAAAAGTAATCAGCTCTTACTTGACTCTAAAGTCACACAGGGGCATCTGAACAAGAACTTAAACATTCAGTCGGCCAGCATTTGCCTCCGCCGCTACTCTGACAGGAATTTACCTGTACCCAGGTTCAGCAGACTCATTACACGAACTGTGAGCCAACTCAGGCGTGAAACCGGATTACACAGGATTACCAGTTGTGCGTTTTTGTGCTTGCCTTTTGACCTGGATTCGACAACACCCCTCGCCACCCATTGTTCAGGTGGAATTTGCATGCAATTACAGAAAAACTCAGAATGTGTGGATGTGCTGGGCCGTGTTTAATTACTCCACACACTCGTTGGACGTCACAGCTCCTATTCATCCCAACGGCCAGCATCGAAGGGTTAAATAAAAACAGCAGCAGCACAAAGGCCACTGACAGTCAGCAGGGAGGGAGCGGGAGGCAATTGATAGAGCTACTTCCTATTTTCTCGATTAAAATTCAAGGAGTACCAAACGCAACAATGACAACACTTCCACGTCAAGAGGAAAACTCGATGGGAACACTTAATGATGGCCCGCCGGGAGAACGGCGAGTACATCAGTCTGAGTGTGCAAATCGGGGCCCTTTCTAGAGAACAGTGACACGGGCATGACTGGCTTTTGGTGCACGCTCTTCAAACTTTAACCGGAGCACGAAAGTGTTGGAAACAATTGCTTGAAGCCAATGAGCACTGCACCCGAGCTCATTCCCATTGTGTGCGTCGCAACAAGGGAGGTGGGCAGAGGAGCATGGTACCGGCATAATGGAGCACGTCCGCATTGCTACTGCAAAACATAACTTAATGGCAGCAGCTTTATTTTTCGGTGCCGTAACTGAACCGCCCCGAGGGGTGCGTATGCGGAATGCGGTAAAGCGTTTGTTGGCGGGTTTGTTTACTGACCAACTAGAAAGCACTTCAGGTATTGTTTAGCTTCGCCAGGAAGTTAACTCACCAGTATGCATGCTATGCGGGGTGAATGTTCTCGGTGTGTGCATCGAACCTGACTGGGTGGTGTCTTTGGCATATTTAGTGAATGGCAGCAAGGAATACCCTGAAACAAAATTTTCAGGTAAAATGTGGAAGCAGTAAGCAGGAATTTAGTCTTAGTTGAAATTTTGTTTTGCACAACTGGTCTTTTGATGTAAATTGTGGCAAACTGGCAGTGAATTTTCAGTTGCAGCGCTGCAAGTTGAAACTCTGCATTTTGAATGGAAGCAAACAGCATATTGCTTTGTCCGAGATGAGATATTACTTAAAGGAAGACATTTCTTGGACAGCATTGACTTGTGATGCTGTAATGCTTCTAAGCAAGCAAATGCATGGACTGTCGCGACGTGCCAAAATCTATACCAAAATCGAATGTGTACCGTGAAAAAGTCATACACAGTGCAATGCGCCCATTAAACAGGGTCTACAGGTTCTTTGACCATAATTAATGGTCTTAAGTCGATCACAGTGTTTTCTGCCGCATTTTTACAGCTATTTCTATTCAAAACGGTGGTATTTTGTTAAGTTAGGTAACAAGAAACTCCATGGCGTAGAGGATACACTTGAATTAAACACTTTGAACTTATCACAGCACCACAATTTTTCAAGCTGCTGACAACACTCAATGAGCATGTCAAATTTCGACAGAAACTGTATCTTTCTACTCGTGAGAGAACAGCAGCACGCGCAAAAGTAGTAGAGGAGTTGGTGAGTGCATCGACTCCAGATTTTAGATTTAGATTTAATTAAGTAGCTCTACATCTTTGTGTAACATTACATTTAATACTTATTTTAGAGAATTAAACAACAATATTGAACTTTACAACTATGATACATCGACTCACATCCCTTGGATTTTTCTGCAATAAAATGCTTTTTGTCTATGAAAAGCTACTCGTTGGGAGAAGTTCGCTGCCATCTGTAGGTACCTATGCACCAAATAGTTGCTGAAGAAGCTAGATTATAGTTTCTTGTAAACTGTGGCATCAGGCCCTGTACAAACATGAAATGAATGAGTCGACTGAGGTTGAAAAAAGTTATAACAAAAGCCTACCAAAAATACCAGTATGAAATTTTTTGAATATAAAACACTAATTATTAATAAGAAAGTAAAAACATTTTATTCAAAGTATTGGCCATTGTTTTCTACACATTTTGACCACCTTTCTGGCAATTTATGAATATCACGCCAATAAAATTGTTCGTCTTTTAAAGCAAACCAATCAGACACCCAATTTTCGACCTCCTCGTAGGAATCAAAGTGCTGCTCAGCCAATGCGTGTCCCATCGATGAAAACAAATGGTAGTCGGAAGGAACCAAGTCTGGTGAATACGGCAGGTGGGGTAGCTGCTCCCAGCCAAGTGTTTTGATTGTATCCTGAACCGGTTTTGGTTTGTGTGCATGTCCATTATCATGGAGCAAAATGACTTTGCCGTGTCTTCTGGTCCATTCCGGTCATTTCTCGATCAATGCATGGTTCAAATTGATAATTTGTTGTCGGTAGCGATCAGTATTAACGGTTTCACCAGGTTTTAGGAGCTCGTGGTACAGCACACCTTCCTGGTCGGACCAAACACACAGCATTGTCTTCTTGCCGAATCGATCTGGTTTTGCAGTCGATGTTGATGGTTGTCCCATATTAACCCATGATTTTTTCCGTTTAGGATTCTTAAAATAAATCCATTTTTCATCGCCAGTAACAATCCGATGCAAAACCGATTTTCTTTCGTTTCTTTGAAGCAATATTTCACAAGTGTTTTTTCGGTTTTCTATCTGTCATTCATTCAATTCATGTGACATCCATTTTCACTCACACTTTTGGATGTTTCCCATAGTTTTTAAACGGTCAGAAATGTTTTGTTGTGCAACATTTAACATTGCTGCCATTTGCTTTTGACTCAAAGTGTCATCTTCATCCAATATCGTTTGCAATTCGGCGTCTTCGAACTTTTTTGGTGGTTTTCCATGTTCTTCATTTCTCACATCAAAATTATTATTTCTGAACCGTTGGAACCATCTTTTGCAAGTTGTTTCTGATAGAACATGATCACCATATACCTCGACAAGCATTCGATGCGACTCTGCAGCACTTTTCTTCAAATGAAAACAACAAATTAATGCTTTCCGCAAATCATCACTTTCAGGTACAAAATCGGCATTTTTAGCACGATGAAAAAATATGATGTTGTCTGTTCAATGACTTGATGTATACAAAATATTTTTCACAGATGTCATAGCAAACAAAGAAAAAAAAATAAGGGCTCGTTCACAACAAATGTTCCCTATCGAGACATTTGTATCTTGACGCTCACTTCATACAGGTATACCTGGTATAAAGGATTATCATCTAAAAGCATTTCCATCATTAACCACAAATGGAAAAACAAAAAAGTGAATCATCAAAATGTAAAAATGCAGTTAAAAGAGGAAAGTTTTCCGTTAAACAAGTTTTTGAGAAAGAATGTATGTTTTTCACATTTTAAAATGCAACGAATCAAGCCCGCTCAATGATTTCAACACAAAAGGATAACGACAGAATGGTGGGAAGTGGAAATATCAGTAAATACATACAGTCGCCAACACGAAAATAGTAGTGAGCCCAAAACAAATAAAATAATGCAATTTTTTGAAAACTATTGCTTTAACTAGGGTATCAAATTGGTTTTCGAATATAAATCATGAGACATAAAGGTGTATTTTTTTTCAAATTTTAATGGCAACCAAAGAACTACGAGTAGTTTCCCAAAGTTAAGTATTATCTGTGGGTTTTACGCTACGGACAATTCCTTAAATATCCTCTCAAAGTTTTTCAATCGGATTTAAGTCTGATCGCTGACCCGGCCTGTCCATAACATCAATCTGATTTTCTCGAAACCACTCTTTTACTTTTCAACTAGTGCATTTTGTGTCATTGTCCTGTTGGATGTCCCATTAATGCGGCATATTTACATTTTCTAAAATATCTATATAAACATTTTGGTCCATAATGCCATCAATCTTATGCAACGGGCCAACACCATAATATGAAAAACTTCCCCACGCCATTACTTTGTGTACTCCGTGTTTAACAGTTTTGGTAATACACTGGGGCTGATATTCAGTGTTATTGGGTCGTCTTATATATTGGATTAAGCCAATACCACCATGTAAGACAGTTTTGGATACATTCGTTCATACGAAAGTTGCCCTTTATATTTCGGAATTAGAGAACAAAACTCGTCGAAAATAGCTTTATTGTTTTTCAAAATATTCCCCATTAAGATCTATACACTTTTGCAAGCGTTTGAACCAATTGTCGAAGCACTTTTGCCACTCTGATTGAGGTATCTCCAAAATATGTATTCTGAACACATCAACCGCTTTTTCAGGTGTCGACGTTGACCTCTCATTTTATTTTTTACGTACGGGAATAAAACGAAGTCATTCGGTGCCAAGTCAGGACTATACCTCGGCTGACTAATCAAATCGATGTTTTCAGTGCTCAAAAATGCAGTTGTTTGAGCCGATGTGCGAGAGCTAGCATTGTCGTGGTGAAGAGTGATCCGTCTTCGGGGGTTGGTTTTCCTGATTTCTTGGAAGACAACTGGCAAACAAATTGTTGTGTACCACTCAGAATAGACTGTTCTGCATTGTTCTAGTGGTACGGTTGCGACATGTCCAGTTTTTCCGAAAAAACAGGCGACCAATCGACATGAGCCTTTTTTTGAGCGATTGTGTCGGATCCAACCCGAACAAATTTTTTTGACGGTCAAATGTTCATGCAATATTGAATGTATGCTGGTCCTGCTAATGCCTAAGCTTGTCTCAATTTCACATGATGATCTTGCAATATCAGTTGCCGCACAGCATAAATTTGAATAATTTGTTGACGCATAATTAAATTTTTAAAAATTCTAGTTAACTTGATGCTGAAATGAGACAGTTTTCGCTCACTTGTATTGACTCCTGAACAGTCAGGTAGCTTATCAACATGGGGAATATATCAACCAGGATGCTACGTAATATACGTACAATAACTTCACTTCATTTTCAAAAGTTACATATTACGTTTCAAGTTGCACACACTTTACTGAAAAAGTTGCAAAAAAACGTTCCTTCCCCTACATCCCAAAAGAGAACCCAAAACAAACATGAATAATGCATGAACTAAAATTTACACATTTTTCTTATTTTGTGCAGATTCAACGGTTTTGTACTGGATTCATAACAACAATATATCTGGCAAATATGTTAAAATTTTAACTGCATTAAATTGTACAGGAATATATGAGATGTTCCGGCCGTGAGCCCCTCCCTTTTTATGGATTGTTGGCTTCATATTTCATATTAGGTTGTTCTGCCTTTTTGTCTTTTGAATTTTCCGACTATGTACAAAGCGCTACAGAGCTCGTATCTATATAAACTATACATCATTTGAAAGGCCTTGACATGACCTAAAACAAGGCTATGCATGAGTAGTTTTAATATTGCGTTCAAAAGTTATAGAAGTGTAAACATGGAGTTCACTAACGCCGAAATTCGCGTTATTTTAAAGTTTTCCTTCGTTAAAGGCAAATCCGCTAGAGAAACGTTCCGTGAGTTTTATGGTATTTTGGGGGATGGTACTCTATCACTTCAGGAATGGTTTCGACGATTCAGAGCCGGTGAAAACGACACCATGGATTAGCCAGCCGGCGGAAGACCTGTGACGACGAATACCGATCGAATCATGGAAATCATCGAGTTAGATCGGCATGTGGCATCTCGTGACATCGCCGAAGAGATGGGAGTTAGTCACCAAACCATTCTAAACCAAGGAAGGCTGGATACAAAATCAGCTTGATGTTTGGGTGCGGCATGATTTGACGCACAAAAAACCTTCTGGACCGAATCAACGCCTGCGATATGCTGCTGAAACGGAACGAACTCGACCCATTTTTGAAGCGGATGGTGACTGGCAACGAAAAATTGATCACATACGGCAATATCAAGCGAAACGGTAGTTGTTGAAGGCCGGTGAATCTTCCCAAACAGTGGCCAAGCCGGGATTGACGGCATGGTTTTTGAAGGTTTTGCTGTGTGTTTGGTGGGATTGAAAGGGAATCATCTATTATTATTATTCTACCATCTACTTCGAACAAATGGACACCCTGAAGCAGAAGATCGATCAGAAGCGTCCAGAATTGGCCAGGAATTGGACAGGAATAGTGTAGTGTTCCATCAGTACAACGCCGGACCACACACTTCGTTGATGACTCGTCAGAAACTACGGGAGCTTGGATGGGAGGTTTTATCGCATCCACTGTATAGCCCGGACATAAAGCCAAGTGATTACCTCCTGTTCCTGTCCATGGCGAACGCCCTTGGTGGTGTGAAGTTGAACTCAAAAGTGGCTTGTGAAAAGTGGCCGTCCGAGTTCTTCGCAAATAAAGAGGGTGGCCAATACGAGGGGGGTATTATGAAGTTGCCATTTAGATAGAAACAGACTATCGAACAAAACGGCGCATATTTTAACTAAATCCAATCACTGTAACATTGTTAATGAAGTATTGAACGAAGAGCAACAAAGCGGAAGGAGATATTTGGCAACCTTTTTCCTTGAGAAACTATTCATGTTGCATTCTTTTAGTGAAAACATATGTTATAGAATTGAAGTGTGTGAAAGACGAGTTTTAGTTCCGAATCAATTAAGAAAACTCAGATGTGAACGTACATGTTCGAGATAATCATATAAATAGTAAAAGACATCAGCCTTCTTAGTGTGCACCTAACAAAAACCACCATCTTCCCAGAAGCGGTAATATGGGTAAGGACCACTTTCACCCAGAAGGATATACCAACTCAATAAAGAGAGATAAAGAAGAGAATCCGAAATCATAAATTTCTATAAATGTCAAAAATCTGAAACATTAAAACTCGCGAAACTTAGCATTTTCTGAAAATCTTGAGAGCCTGTGAGTGCAGTTTTATGGGGGGGGGACCGCACGATTGAAGTGCATATACTCAGTTAAAATGTTTTTTTTGCTATTTTTTTGAAAGCTGGATTTCGGGATTGGTTCCTCAGATTAAAAACCTATGTTTATTACAGCACCCACTCACCTACCTCCCTGTCAAATGAAGTGCATATTCAGAGCATCATAAACCATGTAATGGGCAGACACCACTTACCTTCAATCTAGCCCACTAGAGCAATCTGGAGCATTGCACACATGCCACTTTTCCTTTCCCTTACATTGTCGGTCATTTTAGCCAATCTCGAGTAGCACCGGACGCAACTACTATTCAAGCCATAAGTGCCTTCTCTGTAATGAGCATTTGAAAGTACTTGGCAGTGCAACCATGGATTGCTCCAAAACTGGAGAAATTCAATCAATCGGTCATTAGTCCCCTGACCGCCTTCTCTCCGCAACCCATTACCGAACAGCATCAATGGTTAAGACGACCTCACAGCATCACCTTACGCAAGATGAAGAGGGGAGGTGGGAAGATGAAGATATTACTCAATTCCTATTTTTCCTGCGTGTGCTTTAATGGACGTTTGTAAACATCCGTGCCTCCAGCTCTATTCTTCATCTCGCGTCTCAACGCGCCAAGTGTTTGCCTTTCAATTAATTGACCATTCAAACAGCGGCGGTGGAGGTGGTCATCGCCACATCCCGCCATGTTTGGTGTACAAATCAGATCTCATTAGCAAGGTCACACCTAAGTTGTACGACTTGATTTCCTCATTATTTGCCACCATTGTATGTATATTGTTTTGTTGTTGGCACCGGTGGTCGGTAGTCGATGTACAGAAAGTAGGCGGCCGCCGTTCGTGTGTATGTGTCAATTAGTCTCGGTAATCTGTCAGCATGAAACGATTCAGCGTCTCGGCGGCGGTTTGACAGTTACCTGTGCTCACCCCCAGCTGAGCGTTTGAGTCAATTTGTCTCAAAGATTGATTGGTTAATTGCGGCGGCGAAAGAGACACCGCAGAAGTGGGTTGCTGCCAAGGCGAAAGCTGTTCATTTGCGACAGACAAAGACAAGGCGGTTACCTCGCATGGTTCAACACTGCATCAGACAATGTGTGAACTTCGAGGTGTCGTTTGCCATAAACATACGCAGCATTTCAAAACATCATCTTTAAAATCCACCAGGATCAGATCTCATACCGCTCTGCGTGTAAACAGCAGCAGAGCACAGCACTCACGCTGTCGCTTGGTCTCGGTTGGCGATGGTTCTGTGCACTAAAAATAAAATCGCTCCGCCACACATCTCCACGGCGATATTCCGACCAAACGAAGCGAAGAGTGGAGGCACAGAAGAAGAAATAAACTATTGCCCCGGAGGCGGTTTGAGGTTGTGATTACACTTCTGGGTTGTGTATCAATTTGCCACTTGACCTTTGAGTATCTAATTCTCTTTTTGCTGGCTTTAGAAAGGTCGTTGAGCGCATACATTTTCTGAAGGCCGTGTGTGCGAAATGGATTCTATATTTCGCAATAAACGCACAACCCTTAAACCCCGTTCGACTGACAAAAATTGAAAATTTATTTGCGGTTAAATAAGGTGACTGCCTGCGGATGAAATTCATTTCTGTATTGGTGGACGCAAAGCTCTTGGCGCGATGTGTACTTTCATGTTTACGGCATTTGAAAAGCTAAGAAGCGACGTTTTTCATCTGATTGTTTACAGATGGCGAACATATCTGTCGTCGTTCACACTCGAATGATTTGCAACTCTCTTTATAGCGCCAGTGCTTGGAGGAAGACGCTTGTTCTGTCTGAGTTTCAGCTCCTTTTACTGCAGTGTTTATGGGCTATTTAAGCTTCAATACACTGCTGGCAAAAGTACTTTTAACAGAAATAATCAAAAGGTTAATAACTTGATAATGTATTTGGGGGGTGGTGGCACGTGAAGGGATGTGGAGGTGAATGTTGGTGGCGATTGCCGCATACAGTTTCGTATAATCATTTATAGAATGCGACGTAGATGACCACCTATATTTCAGACAATTTATTTGGAGCTACGGAAACTGTAGGGAAAGAATTCGTTTCCCCACTTCGGTTTCAGGTGTCTATGGAAACGACCCAGTCTATAAGTCTAAGCATATCTAGGAGTCATTGCAACGTCCATACTTTTTTTGATATTTGAACCCGTGCTATGAAGGAAAGCTGATTTCACTAAAACAACAACTCACATTAAGGTAACGAGGATTGTGTCGCCAGCCTTCTATTAACATGAAACACAAATTTCTACTGAAGCTAGTGTTGGTATGACCGCTGGTCATAGAAAGCTTACCACCACGAAATTATTCATGAACTGCAAAATGGAGTAAGTCAAGCCACTGAGCGCCTTCTTTCAGAAGCAAAGTAAACCAAACATTTTTACAAGTCCCTAAAGGAAGTGATAACATTGCACCATTTTTTTGAGAACCCCACTTGTCAAACCACAGGTCAACGCAAACTGCTTTTAATGCCCAGATAAGCTAAGGAAAACCTAACTTCGAACATATTCGGCGTCATAATTAGATTCACGATGACGGTTACGGTTTCTGCAAGAGCGGCGGAGACAAATGAGAAATAGAATTTATACCTTATCTTCTCTATAACAGCCAAGGTCTTGCAGGAAGAAGGATGCACCTAGAGAAATAAATGAACTAGCTAGCGGTGGCCTAAGTGTTGTCGTTTCACTGGCAACCGACGACTCTGACCCAACCAACCCTAAATTCCATATGAAAGGATCAGGTACCAGTTCTTATATTGGCGCTGCAATAATAATAGATGTGGAGGTGAACTCGCCTTGTGACGGTGATCGTATAGTTCCATGTGCAAAAGTGATCACTATTCCTTGCTGTGAGGTGTAAAAAACGACTAAACTAAATTGAAAATAAGTGGAGGTTTGTACTACGGTGCACGCACTTTCATTAAGAGCTTCTCGGGGCAGCCTGCTCCTCGAACAAAAAAAAAGCTGACAGATACATAAGTACAAATGTGTAGAATTCATTAGTTTTAACAAATCTCCCAAAATACTCATTTAAATCTTTTACGAGAAACGAAAACTTTGGTCCAAAGTTGTTTGAATTTCATATTCACTTGTTCACGCCATCTCAGCATAGGTTACTTGCTTGCTGAACACCTCGAATTTTTCACGGCACCACCTCTTTCGAGCAGCTGACAAGACTCAAAGAGTAATACTAAACAATTAGTATTATTAAATCTTTCGAGAGGGCTTTATTACTAAATTGCCTATTGAGCCAAAAAAAAAAACAGGGATTTGCAAGAGTGATTCTGCGTTCGATTTCGGTACTAATGTTGTTTTCCCTATTCAATGCGGACCCGAGTTAGACGAATGTCCTTAACTACCTCGAAGTTTCTGCTGCCTAGTGTTACGGTCTGATCGGGACGTTGATGAAGTGTGTCTTTCCTTTATGATCTCATTTACCGCCAATCCCATTTCAACCACTCTGCTTTAATGCCAGCAAACGTCTCATTGACGGCTTTCTGTGTTCGTTCAATCATGTCAATGCCATCGACTTTTGGACGATCTTGCTTCTGGTGTTGACTTGTGAGTTACGCACGATCTTCTCTAGACTCATGTTTAAGAAGTCAGTTGCATTTTCTGAGACCCCGGTGAGTTCCTTCGAATTCTTTATCGTCATCCTACACAATCCGAAGAGTTTGGTAGGAATGCCAAAACTAGACATGCCACCGTATGCACACCATGATATACAGTCTTAAGATCGACGAATAGGTGGTAAATGTCGCCACCTTCTCCTCCGATTTTTTTTTTTTTTTCAGGAATATTTTTCCACCATATTTTATTTCTTGTTGTTGTTATAAACATTTTGAGAAATTCGAATTTTAAGACAAACAAGCCTTACAGTATTTTCTGTGCGTGTACAATACTGTATTAAATAGCGAACCCATAACTAAGGAAACATGGCCCGGCTGTACAATAGTTTTCGAAAAACCACAGTACGCAAAATTGAACAGGTTGAAATATTTCAATACCGAATTCTTGTAAATCGTGGAAATTGTTAAAACGCAGACTTTTCTCTGCATACACTCCAAAACAAACATTTGCAAAAATGTTTGAGGCGACATCCACCTAGACTTCTTATGAGGTAAATTATGAGACAGGACGACTGTTTGCCCGTAAAGTTTTGCTCAGATCCAAGGGCACAACCACCCTGGAAACACATACAAGACATTTTCTCTCTACAATCAAAACATCTCAGCGGCTACCCAATCCTTGCTGTTTGCATACAAGCTTCAATTAACAGATGAATGCATCGTGAAAGGAAAATATTCCCACACCTAATGTGACCTCATTAGACGCACCATTAAGCAGTATAATCGGTTGTTATGATTATTCCTGTTCACAACAAGAACCCATGCAGAGTGTGGGTTGATGCTCCTTCTGACCCGCATAATTCCACTAACCTTTTATAGAGTGCCCTTCTGGGCAATAAACAATCACTGTTGACAGCTACCGGTTTTACGATTTCAATTCTGTTTTTCTGTTGAATTCAGGCAAGAGAATGCTCCTCGACTGCTCCTGTTCCAGTGTTCTATTTATACACCCGCAGCCATTGCCGGTGTCGGTGCGGCGACGACGTGATACCGATTTTCATTGTATGGGGTACGAATTGAAAAGTACGTGCGTGCCGAGAGCGCGTCTTTATTTATTTTTCAGTGGATCAGTGCTAAGTGCATTCAAAGGCGAGTGAGAAGAATTTTTATCCAGTTCTCGACTATGTGATTTTTTTTCTCTTTGTTTTCTCTGTATATGTTGTGGGTGCGGTAATGTGTTTTCCGGGAATTGAATTCATATTTAATTTCGCAAAGATGACGCCATGCCATGAGTTCAGCACGCGTATGGACTTGTTAAGGCTTAGACTAGTTTTTACAAGGTTTTTCGCTTCTTAAATGAAGACAAGTGTGGCGTATTTGCTAAGGCGTGTTTCACTTTGAAACAGATTGCCGACAGATACCGTATTGAGTCGCGCATTAACTGGTGGTAAACCCATTTCACGATCGACTTTTCACTTATCTCAGATTCCAAGAAAGTTAATAGTCCTTACTGCTCGAAAAATGACAATGAAAATAGATCAAACAAATAGAGAATTCGTGCACGTCAGTCTTATATATTATTATAGTTCAAACAAAAGCAGAATTATAGAATTATATAGAATGCCTAACGTTTCAATTTAACTGATGTGCTAGAACTTACGTGCCTTCATTGTCAATTGCTTTCTGTTCGGTTAATGAGTTCTAACAAATCTGCTATCTGAACTTCAACTTAAAAATTTCAAAGCACTCAATACTTCCTACACAGTGTCATTGAACTCCACTGTCACATCCCTACTCCGAAAATGCCTTAAAGAAACTTTTTGTCTCTTTCAACTCCTCCACCGCTTCCGTTATTTAATAATCGACCGATTCGCACTGTTCCGCGGTTATATGACTCTTTAAATAGTCTTAACTGTACTCTAATACGACAGTTTATCGAAATATAAATGATTTGGCTGTGTCCCTATCAACTGATCACTACATTTCAAAACGCAATTAATCTCTGAAAATTATGAGGAAATTCTTCATGGAAATGGAATGGAAAACGATATGCTGGTATTTGCATTTTGTTAGGTTTCCAAAGTCCTATAACGGACCATTGTGAGGTGTTGTAGAATATTTCCCAGGGGTCAGTGGTCAGATTCACAGAACTATTTTCATTGGATCATACCTTTTTATCCTCCAGAGCTGGCCAATGGAAAAATAAACAATAATTTAGAATGCATGTCACTCAACTCAACTATCATTTGAACAAGACCTCTAACAGATATTTATAGTTGTAGCACTCAATCAAAAGATGTCCGCTGAGAGTACTCAAAATCAGAGATTCATTTGTACAACGTCAACACGTATCAAGAGCTTTAAATACTCGTATGAATACAGCGAACAATCAGCTGAACAGAATGTTGTCCATAAAGCATTCATCTACTTCTTAAAGTTCGTTGACAGTTTGCCCCTTCGCACCAAGACTTCACAATTTAAACAAATGATCCGATGTCTGTCACATCCGCATTAACAAACCAAACAGAGCTCAGAAGAAATACAGTCTACTTCTCTGAATAGTCGTCCCGACAGAAAGCCGGTTGTTTTCATGTGCAATAAATCTCACAACCCGAGATAAGATAAGACGAGCTTATAAGAATTGTTGGAGAGGATAACTTTGCGAAAAAGTTTATTTTATTCCTCCCCACCTTTTTTGGAAGGCAGACCGAGGGTTTAGAAGTCATAAAGAAACCCCAAAGTGATCCCCAGTTACCGACCTAAATAAAAACGTACCCTTTGGGAGAAAGCAGCCGTCCTAAGAACATGATAACTACAACCCTCTCCCAAAGACGTTTCTCGTAGAATTTAACTTACAGCCTCAGCAAACCACATTTTTCTTCATTTCCATTGATAATAACCATATGAGGATACTTTAAAGTCTTATCTCGTTTTAATAAAGTTGTCAAATGAAAAAATTTGCTATTCTCCCCAGTCGCCGATGAGGTCATCAATTTCGAACCCTTCTCGCCTCAAATATCATTTCTTTATTAATCCACATCACAGGAACTCGTCTGTGCTCCTGCTGTCGTGGAGAACTGACAGACATTTGGGACAGCCAACCCTAATGGGAGGCGAGCGCATACATAAAACTTTCATGTCGGATGCTCATTATCATCATCACCCTTGCGTGGCGCGCATGGCGTTGATGGCGACGTCGTCGTCGGTAGTGTTAATTCTGCAAACGCTGTGACTCATCTCCATCACCATTGGCGGCACCAGCAGCAACAGTCTTGCAAAATGGAAATATGAGGCAGCCACGCAACTTTAACCTCGCACAGAGGTCACTGCTAACAGTTTAAAGAAACCATCTTTCGTTCAGTTTTTCGGACTGACGACCTCATGAGTGGCCCCTTCACAGCTTCAGAGCAAGCGAGGGGAATTAAATTAAACGAATCTGTGGATTGAAATAAATTGCCTTTGTGCTGCCGCCACTGTTGCGACGTTCTTAGTTCCGTTCCAGCTCGCAGTACCCTTGAAACTGTGCATTTTGGTCGATACCCACACATGCATGCGCCAAGGCGAAGTATCTCTCCAACGACCATCTGGGGTGAAGGTTATACACTTTTATTGCTGCCTTCACATTGAGTTGGGGTTGGGTGGACTGCCGAGTAGTTTTTATTGCCTTTTCTGTAGGACGTCGTCGTCGTCGTTCAGTCCCACCGCTCTGTGCGGCGTGCGGCTGCATTGACGTCATTTCATTACACTTCCATCTCTGTCTCGTCCCACCGAACCACAATAACCAATCCGGATGATGGCTCGTTGAGTTATTGCTGCAGGCATGCCATCCAGGGTGCAACACGCTACATGGCGGTGCTCGGGCACTTTTTTCAACCCCCTTAAGGAAGGGGTCTCTCTTTTGAAATATTTATTTACTTTTTCCAATTTAAAGTTATTGTGTTGCTGTAAATTAAATTCTTCTTAATTCTTAGTGCGCTGCAATGTGCCGGAATAGACTATCGATCTTTGAAGACAGCTGGGTGGATTTAGTTGGAAAGTGTCTGATTGCGAATTGGGAAGGGTGGCGTCGGGTTTAGAACAAGTATATGACTTAAAGATGTTGGTTCAAAAATTACCTCCCACAATTAAACCAAAGTCTTGAATTGAGACCTTTGATTTAGGAAGTTTTATAGGAGACAGTAAATTAAATCAGGTAACTTTTTGAATTTATGGGGGTATTTTCCAAAAGAACTTTACTATGTTTGCAATTCCGAGTGAACAAGTTACAAGTGACTGGCAGCTGTAAAAACAAAAAATTGGTTCACTTTATCTATCTCTTCTTTATTGAGACCTTTCTTGAAAAAGCAATTGTGGGAGAAGTGAAATTCCGTGGCAGGAAGGCCTACTAAGCAGTTGTCATTCGTGGACTAACTTTTATTGGCAAAATCACAGAATTTTGTGATCGTTACGGACTAATGAAGGAGTAGTTTTGTACATTGGTGTTATTCAATGGCTGTTGATAGCCGCCGTGGCGAAGTGGATAGAGTGCATAACACGAGTAATTGGTTACAAAGAAAAGCAATGGTGGCGCCATTCATGTGTGTAAGCAGCAGGGGAGATTTGCCTTTGACCTTACAAACTTTTCGAATATTTATGTTTTCGAAAAGTTTGTTAGTCATCTGTCCTTCAATATTCTGAAATATATACAGGAATTTTAAATGTTTAAAAATATCATAGCAAGAGGTCGGTCGGGTATCAATTTTCGTTCTCAAATTTTGACAGTGCCCGCCTGGTTGTTAGCAGTATTTAATGCACTCAGTGTAAGGGCACTGCTTTGCTAATTAAGTACTAAGAAAAGTCAACTTAAATAGGTATGTATATTAGGTGTCAACGTACAAACGTGGTACCCTGCTTGAATGACATACATATGATTGCAATTTTTAAGATATGCCTTATATGAATGACCTTAGAATGACAATTTCAGAATACTTGTGATTTGACACAGTCCTACAAACTTGACTTGACTCATTCGCATAATATGTGCTCCTTGCAACCAAAAATAAAAGACAAATTTTCAAGCTGCGGTCGCCTTAGCGAAGTGTTAATTAAACACGCACAAGGTTCACAGTTCGATTCCGGAACTGAAATTTCTCATTTCTTCACGGCACTACCTCTTTCTAATTGCTGTCATAGTTCAACAATTACTGTTTGTCTCTAAAAAAAGTGTAGGTGAAAGAACAACGGACCGCACAGCACAAGTTTCTGAAGAAGTTAGACCCTGAGCCTCTTTTGGGCTTTGCGCCAATATTGTACGTATGGGAAAAATTCTTAAAAACTTACTTGTTATAAAGAAATACGAAAATGTCGCTAAAAGCTTGACAAAATGTATTCAAAATTCAAAAACTCCCACTTCATTGTTTTTTTTTATTTTTGATAATTAGGGTTTTCCACTTTCATTTTTTAATCGAACCGTCAGCACAAAGCTTAGGAATAATTTGAACAATTTTCATGGTCAGCAGATAAGGCCAATAAATGTCGTGAGTAATCAATAATAATAATAATTGTTGGCGCTACAGTCCAAATGGGGACCAGGGCCTAGCTTGCTCATCCACTACTCGTGTTGTGCGCGCTACTATTCTCTCACGAGTAGAAGGGACCTACAGTTTTTTTGCCGACTCCGAATGGCGAAATTTGAGAAGCTTTCTTAGACAGTTATTACTCTTTGAGTGTTGTTAGCAGCTCGAAAGAGGTGGTGCCGTGGAAAATTCGAAAAATTGGTGTTGAGCTGGGAGTCGAACCTAGACCCTTCGGCGTGTGAGCGTCGCACTCTACCCACTTCGCCACGGCCACCGTGAGTAATCAATACCACTGCATAAATAAAGGGTTAAAATATAGTCTCCTACTTTGCAGTGTTTTGTGTTTAATTAGTATATTTATTAATGGAAATCTTTCTTTTACTTTTCACTTCAGTAGCGTGCTGAAGGCAGAAAGACAGTAAATTGTTCACCGTGTATAACAACGATGATTGAATTCAGATAGTTCAGACTGTCTTTCAGCTTCATGTTATGAACTGGAAAGATTTTGAGAGTTCGTTCGAAGTCTCGTATTTAAAAAAAAGGCGTTAATAATAATAATATTAATTGTTGGCGCGACAGTCCACAGGGGGACCAGGACCTAGCTTGCTCATCAACTACTCGTGTTGTGCGCGCTGCTGTTCTCACATGAATAGAAGGGACCTTCAGTCTTTTGCCGACTCCGAACAGCGAAGTTTGAGAAGCTTTTTTAGACAGTTATTACTCATTGAGTATTCTCAACAGCTGGAAAGAGGCAGTGCCGTGAAAAATTCGAGGTAATCAGCCGGGAATCGAACTTAGACCCTTCGGCGTGTGAGCGTCGTGCTCTACCCACTATGCCACGGCGTAGCAAACTAACAAAACAAGGCGTTAGTTACCTAAAAAAAACTTACTTAAAGTTTTATAAAATTTACTCAATTCTATCGCTCCAACTCAACGTCGTTGTCGAATGTGGGTGGGTGTCATGTTTTACCTACAATTTTACTAGGCATTGCAAAGAAGAGTTTCATGCAGATTACTATAAATTGTCTTAAACCAAACATTTTCCCACAAGAATTATCATAAAACCTTAGACTTAAAGAATTTAAATTAAATCATGTGAAAATCAGCCAAAATCATTCACGAACATGTTTACAATAATTAATCCTACTTAATTCACACAGCAAAATGTACAAATCATCGTTTGTGATCAGAGCGTTTGACCGGGTAGCATGTGACACTCTCATTAGTACGCAAAATATGAATTTAAAGCGACAATGGGCGTATAATTAAAATGCCATCTCATGGTCCTCATCTGCATGTATCAATGACATACACATACATATATGTAAAGCAAAGACTGCTTATTGAATTCGTTCGTGTCCCAATGAAAGAGACCCTTAAAGTGTATTTTGCCGCAAAATGGAGAACCGATTCAAATCACGCAGATACTTTCTTTGGATGAGTAATTGATGTTCACCGGCACGTTTGTGACATAAAAATGTGCATTTATTCTCTGTTGGGGAACAGAAATTTACAACACGAATATTTTATTAACAGCCGTTTCCGGATTCAGGAAGTAACTGTTAAACATGTAAAGACAACATTAATAAGACCATGGTTTAAGTAACAATGTCACTCAATTTTGATTACATTGACTTTTCCCCATAAAATATCGCTTTTTCAATTTTTTTAAAAATTATTTTTTTTTCACTTCCAATAAACTTGTATGTATGTTAACCATGTATGTAATTAAACAATACATAACCCTAGTTGATAAATACTGCAAAATTTTAAAATACAAATATTAGTACATGATCACCTTTGACCGTGCTTACACCTCCTGAACTATCCAGAGTGCCCACACTCTGGGATTGTCCAGGGCCCTAACCAACAAGGTTTTTTAACTAGCACGGCCTTCCACAAACTTCAGAACTAACTCGGCTGAAAAACATTTGCTCTGTCTGTAGCTACGTTTCAATTAAAACACAGAGAAGGTTGCAAGTTGCTTTCGTTCGGCAATTAGAATAAAATGACAATCAACAAGTACTTAATTTATGTGGATCGAGGGTAGATTGGAAACTAAAATAGAAAACACTTTGATACCTAATTTCAGCTCTTGCATCTGTTGCGTGAGAGAATCAACAAGGTTACAACTCATTTTGATCCATTACCTATCTGACGTATAGAATATTGGTTATTTTCCTTCTTCATCTGTGTGCGCCATCTGTATCGTTTTGACAAAGCCTCAAATTCAGGAAACCCATAACACCACGACGCAGATCACTTATATTGCTTCCAACGTTGGCGCGAATTAAAAAGGTTTAACTTTTCTTGGCGCTGCAGCATAAAACAGACTTGATTTGACCGATAGAAGGGGTTATCTTGGTTCCTTATGGTTTCTGTCCTATTTGAGCTGTTGCGTGGTCTGAGACAATTCTCGAAAAAAATTAAAATCGGGAAATCTTTGCGTGCAGTACCTTTGCAGAAGATGATCCGTATATGGCATGATTTTTGAAGCCGGTAGGGACATCTTGTCAAAACCGAAATAATTTTCCATATTAACCCAACAATATCGGAAGCAAAATCCAATGAATAATCTATGGCGATAGTCTTCGAAGGTGATGAAGGAAATGAGGGCCAATGGCGATGCTAGTGTGTGATGAATTGAAAACTGCGTGCTATTCGTTTGTTGACGTAGCCATTCACTCAGGAATAGTTTTCATCCCTTAAGAAGTTGCCTACACACGCCCTAGTCTTTGGGCAGTTATTGAGTCAGTTGATTCTGTAGAAGTGCAGTCCCAAGACACGACAAATTCGAGTAACCGATGCGGAAATAATATCAACAGCTCGGTTTTCAACAGATCCCACATTTAGTTGGCGCAAGCCTTTCTTGGAAAGTTTCTTCCAGTGAAAGACTACTTTCGTAAGTAGGCTAAACTTGACCCGAACAGAACACCAATAATGAAAAAACAGTCTTTTTCAACTTTTTAAGCAAATGTCATTTTGTTGTGAACAGTTTCAAGAATGCAAAAATTATCGCATTTTACGCTCTCATACAACATGAGACGCAACAGGGTTGTATTTCTAATTTTTGGCGTTATCCATTATTGACCTGTGGACGAAAAAGATGAGTATTGCAACGAGTTTGTTAAATATTAAGTTATGGCTTCGATGAGACCTCTTTAAGAAATCTGTCTAAACAATAGCATCTTAGTATACACGAAACATTTCTTTATCGTCATTATCGTATTTATCGTTTTAGTCAAAGTAAATATAAATAGATTTATCCGAGAACATTGGAAACTCTAAAGAATAAACCAGTTGATGGTTTAACTTCTCATGAAAGCGACTTAAATGGGAACAGGACAATACATAAAGGCAACTGCAAAGCCATAAGACACGGCATATAACATTGAAATAGACTCACGCAGTGTGCAACAATCAATCACAATCAAATTGTCACATTCAACAAAGTTGTGGCAAATTGATTACAAACGAATCGAGTAAGACAAAAATCTATACATTTCTGCCCACCAGAGGGACAAACATCTCATCCATTCATAAATGAACAATTGTCTGCTGTAAATAACTCGTAAGCAATGCCTCCAATGCGAACGCCAGCAATATATTTCCAAGCCAGGCAACACAGCAGATTTCATTTCCACAAAATCGATCAAAACCAAGGCAAACAAAAAACTAACAAATCTTGAATGAATGCCATCACACGCTGCCATCATCTCATGACAATAAATTCTCCTCCAGTGCCTCTAGATCTAATCACCATACTATGCCAACAAAGACGACATCGACTTATCTCATGCCTTGCAGGACCAATTATTGAAGAGAATCACAGCAGCTCCGAAGGACAATTGGAATCCTTCAATGAATGCCATATACGCGGAGGCTCAGAGATGACGAATCGAATGAGTACGGAAGCCCACAAAAAGAGAATGTACCACCGAATCACGTATTACATTCCAAGGGCAAATAAAATTCGATCCCATTGATATTGAACCCCCACAAGCACAGGCCACCAGTAGAGAACTTTCATTTTGAGAGAAATGACATCGCACACTCCAAGTCCGCCACTTAAGCTAGAAGCATCGAAGGCTGTCCAACCATTCTCATCCACTACGCCCCCGCGCCACCAGCGAAATGTAGAAAGAAACTCGTAAAAGGATATCGATTTTCTCGTTAGGCTTTCTGTGTGTGCAAAGGAACACTGTTCCATGTGCGGGTGGCTGTGTGTATGGCTTGATGAAACACAGTTCGGCCAGACAAACTGTCGTCTGTGTTTTAATCCGCTACCCTCGCGAATGAGGATCCTTACGTTGCTGGACGTGGGTATTTCCTTGGGAGGAAGCTTTACTCCAACCCGAGCCGGAGAATAAAAATGGAATCACAACGCTACTCACCAATAAACATCATTCGAAGTCAACATGTTTGCTAAAGACAGAGCGAAGAAAACGCCGACGATGACGATGACGTTAAAGACGGATACGGCGTTGGCGGTGACAACGGCACACGGTAGGGGGTTGATGACTTTTCTTCAAAGAATCAGGACGGGCAAAAAGGTGCTTTTTCACTTTCACCGCTAACGTAATCAAACAATTCACCAGACGGCAGGGTGAGGATTGCCGCTTCTTTAGGGGTGGTTGTTATATCAAAACACAGCTACACGCACGAACACAATACATACACAATGGATACGCATACACGGTACTAGGGCGGAGTGAAATAAAATGGACGGCGATTTCGGAACTTTTTTCTTCTTCTTAATTTCTATCTTTTCTTAGTTCTACTGCATCTATCCCCAGACTGGATGGATTATAAATATTTCTCAAATTGCATTATCACCTCAAAAAACTTTTACTTTCGACGAGCGGATGACAGACAGCGGGAGGAGACGGAAAGCGAAGAAGAAGGAGGGTGAGGAAAAAGCGAACACCCAGCCAGACAGTGGCTTATAAGAATTATATAAACACCGGGTGGGCACACACTTTCCGATCGAAATTGAAGAAGAGGAACAAATCACGGATAGCTAAGAACAATTTTAGACTTAAAACTCCACCAAACGGGACGGGAAACAACTGTGAAATGCTTTATTTGAGGGAGAAAACACAAAAAGGACCAATGTACATTCACTTCCGAATTGTTAACAAATTTGGAACTGTCTCTTCCGTCATTTTCACGAGAAAATCGCTAGAGAACTGAAGTTGCTCGCAACAGCTACTGAACGTAAACGTGAAGGGTAAGTTTTCCAAGCAGTAGATATCAGATACTATGAAGGGAATAGATTCCATCCCCTAAATGTATTCGCGTTCTCACTTGCTCTCCTTCTCTCTGTAGCTCTCTTTAAAGTGTACGTACTTGATGTAGTTGCCACCGATACAGACGAACGAGGGAGCGGAATACGCAGATGTAGTGTTCTCACCCCGCAGGCTAGAAGAGATGAATCGAAAAATACGCAAAAATAAGCGAATGTACAGACTTCGGCGCTCGCTGAGATGATTGTGGGTGGCAATGAGACATTTCCGATTTTCTTATTTATTTTTCTTTTACTTTTTGTTTGCCTTCTTTTTTGTGTTATCCTTTCTGTGATAGGATATATGGGGGAGGCTGCTGAAAATAACCTTACAATCGATGTGTGTTTTGACGGGGAAGGGGCAAGGTTGTGCGCCACTACCAGACACTCTGTAAGCCTTATGATTTATTATGGCTACGAATATTTTGCAAGGAAGACGTTGCCAGACACGACAGATTTTGCTGTCTCTATTTTGCCGTTCTTCTTGTGATGACATTTGTTTGACAGTTGTTATTTTAATGTGTTCAGTTGTTGAAAGTTAAATGACATTTGACAAGACATTTGACATTTTGACAAGTTAAATGACATAGCCGTCGCGGATCAAGGCTGATCAACGTGCTGTTGTATATAAAATTGTTTTCAAATCCTCAAGAAAATATGGGAACCACACTTCATTGATAGTGAAAGAACAATATTTTGGTAATGACAGTTGTGTGACCGCTACACAGATTTGGCAAACATTTATTCAAAAAGGAGCTGCTTATTTGAGTAATTTTTGCCGTCGAGAATGATCGTGTATAGCTAGTTAGAATATGGTCGTAATTTTTTTGTAAAAGAAATTTGACAGTTTCATCGCCATGTCAATGTGAATGTCAATTGAACATCAAACTTATGAAAAGTCAAAAATTTGCCGGGTTCCTCAACACTGAAGTTTGAATTGACGTTGCTACAACCTATCAACCTATCCTGGTTAGCAAACCGAATAAGATACTTCAAGCAACTTTCAAATTGGAAAAAATTACGGTCGTATAATTGTTTTATATATGGAGGCATGCTATCAAACTTTTTCAAACCACCAAATTTCGTCTCGACAATCAAACTTCGAAAGACTAGGTGTCCCTTATTTCTGACATATCAATTCATTGTATTGCAACAAATAATTTCAACTGGTAATGCTCTGATGTAACGAAAAGAAAATTCAAAACAAAAGCAGTTCTCTCTCCACAAATCCAAAGAGAGGTAAAGAGTATGAATCCAAGCAGTGGAGAAAAACAATCATCAATAAACCCTCCTAAACACAAATACACCCAACAAACGCTGAAACATTTCCCTAGACGCGCAGATGGTAGCGTCGACGTCCCAAATATCCTTTGCTTTACTTTACAGACCGCACACACACAGCTGACAGAAAACACAGTAGCGGAAAACTGCCACCCTCTTCAAAAAAAAAAAAATGCATTCATTACTTTGTGCTGCGTGAGTGGATATTATTTCGAGCAGTGAATTGAACAAGGGATGAAATGTGCCTCCTTGCCGCTCGTTTTGTACATCTATCGCCCGGTGGTTTGTTGATTGTATTTCGGAAAGAACGGAATTCCGTCTCATGTCACTGTCGTCGCGTTACGCTCGAAGAAAGACTTACTGGGCACAACACGGCATAGCATGCATCGCAGATTGTTGCGAGAGAGGGAAGTAACCCTCTAACCAAGTGACATTGCATCAAGTAGCTCTGCTGTTGCCACTCATCATCATCCCTTACTCAATAGCGGGACGGAGACGCAATTGTTTGAGCCCGTGTTTTGGTTGCTGTTCACATCTTTTGTGACCTTCATGTCATGGCTCGTGGGCGGATGTATTGCGTGCGTTGCCAACGCATACTTACGTAATGAGTGGTTGCAAGGGTATGATGCAGGAAGCCGAGATGTCACTGTGTTCGACAGCTGTCGCCGCGAGGCGTAAGTGGATGTTTGTTGGAATTTGTGGGCTCTTTGGAGGGTTAATGTGCGTTTTTATGCGAATTCCTTCGCGGTAAGTCAACAAGCTCGGTATGGAATACATTAGGGGACCGGCTTTCAAATGGTGGAGTGGCAAGAATTACGTCGCACCTCACAAGCCCTTGTGTTGCAAGAGCGATTCTGATTTTAAGAGACTTCACACTGTGCGCCAGTGCGCAGTTTCTCTCTTCAACTCAGCAATACAACTTGCAAACTGCCGCAGTACACGAGCGCATTTGTTAAAGAGTTCCGAAACATTTGTCCCCTTATAGGTTACTCAGATAACGTCTGCCCCGGTAAAGAATTGACCTATTAGGGTTGGGGAATTTTCTGGCACCGACTGTAATTGAATAAAGTCATCAAAGGACATTTGTTTGACGACGGAAAGTGCTTATGTCAAGAAGAACAAACTTTCCTGTCCTTTCTGTGGTTCTAACAACTTGACGGTCGAGTGAAAACCGAGTGCAGATGTGTGCGAATATGTGTGCCAGCGCAAATTGGTCATACTGCACATCCATTAATGGTCAAGAATTCACTTCGAATGGGTAGGAGGGGACAGCGCACACCTCTTCTAACAAAAGATGAATAGAATGGATTTTATTGCAATTCCACACAAGGCAAATAAGGGTGTGTCGCAATGATGGAATTTTCATAATTGAATTTTTTTATGTATTTTCTCGATTTAAGTTATTGGGTGTGAAATGTGTGGATCCTTAGTTGAAAATAGACGTGAGTCAACTGATGCCGAGGCAGGTTAATTTTTTGCCGTCCTTGAAATACGACAGAAAGGAAAAAACGTTAACAGCAAGGGGTGCGCTCATGTGAGTCATTAATTGGTCCTCCTTCATTCCCAGGCCGCATGAAGAGTGCTTAATTTACTTTAGTGACACCAACTGTCAAAACTTTACAAACTTATCCACCAATTATTGATCAAATTTAAAGCTTTGAAAGTGCTAAATGTCAAGAATGTCGGGTCGGTATAGAAAACTTGACTTCCTTAAGGCATTAAGGCTGGTGAAAATTTCGGTGAGCCTAATGAGACGTTCTATTGAAATTTATTTGTAAAAAGCTCGTCATTCTGTAGTAGTGCCAACAACGATGGTTAATGAGCCGACAGCAGCATTGGCAAATAAGCTGTAAAATGGATTTATTGAATCTGACTTTAAGAGGGTGGGGAACACTTCCAATTCCGAACAAACCGAAACTACGTGTATTGTTTTCAATTATTCGGTGCTCGACTACTGATTGCGGGAAAGGAAACTTCTTTGTTTATTATTTACAGCTTTAACTTATCGACGCCATGTCATGCGAAATTATCAAAAATTAAAAAAAAAAAACTTTTTAATAAAAACAAGTTGGTCACGTAAACAAATCGCTAATCTATTCAATGATTATTTCTGTCTCGCATGATGTCGAACTTTTAGTCATTATCCATTTTATTTTATTTTTATGCTTTGTTTCTTGACGCCACACTTCACACCTCATACAATTTCTTTAATGCAATAAAACAAAACAGAACAGAAAGGACTTTCAATCATTTCTTAGTTTAAGTGGTTGCATTGGTTGAAATTCGTCTCCTTTTTCTTCTTCACTGGCGCTGAATTCTGATATGGACTTGGGTGTCAATAAACTAACCTCGCCAGCTGGCACGATTATTAGACAGCTGCCTCCGATTTCGCACGCTGTTAAGGTCTGTCCTTAACACAATGCTTTTGTGCGTCTTTGAATCCATCGAGGTCCTCTGTGGTGTTGTACCACTGATTCGGAGTTAAATACTTTTTGGGCTAAAAGAGTGTTGTGTCAGGCTTAGTGGGTAGAGTGCGACACTCACGCACAGAAAGTCTAGATTCGATTCCCGGCTGAAAATCTCGAATTTTTCACGACACCACCTCTTTCAAGCTGCTGACAACACTCAAAGAGTAATAACTGTCTAAGAAAGCTTTTGAAAAACTTCGCCGTTCGGAGTCGGCGAAAACCTGTAGGTCCATTCTACTCGTGAGAGAATAACAGCGCACACAATACGAGTAGTTGATGAGCAAGCTAGGCCTGGTCCCCTGTGGACTATCGCGCCATACAATTATTATTATTTTTATCTTCTTCGTTTTGCTCTCATTAACTGCTTAACCTATTAAGGCCGCCTACACTATAATACTGGCAGACATTGGCGAACAGCTCTGTTCGACCGATCAATTCATGTCATGCGAATAAAGAAGCAATTGTACGGATTCTTTGAAGATCGTGTCATTTGTGTAATCAAGTACGTTTTCAGGATCTTCTTAGGAACTATCATAAAGAATGGCATGATAGGTCGTGCTTTGCGATATTAAAGGTAAGTGCCGATAGGATCTTGTAAGATTATTCACGGAAGAAGCGCTCACAAATTGCTTGGATGTAACTAACCTCAAGTGCATAATCCGTTTCTCCATTGTTGGCATAAAATGAGTCACAGGGGTATTTTTCAAAGGAAGTTCTAAGTTGCATTTCTAAATCCGTCATTTCACATCGGCACGATAGTTTTTAGTTTTTTTTAGTTTTTGTTTTGGTTCACAAAATCTATTTTGGTTGGAAAATCAATTCGTCATCGATTTTAAATTTTAATAAAACTAAAAGTTGGCCACAAGTTTGACAAAGCCTTGGTTCTGGAAGAAAAATTAACGAATAATTTCATCAGTTCCAAATTCGCGCGAAGCTGTAATCTGATTGAATGAATTAACTAATAAAGTACGGGATTTTCAGCCCCGAACCGAATCGCCGTGTCAGAAAAATAATTTTTTGTCGAAATCCCCATGCAATCCAAATTACTCCAAGCTATAATCAAGGGGAAAGCCAGGCCCATTCAGCCAATGAGTCAGTTGGTCCTATAATCCACATTGTTTCTGCAGATTTATTTTATAATTGGGACATGAAAATTTGAGTTGGCGGTTCGATGTTCGTAAATAAAGGATTCCACTGTTGGTCACAATGACCAAATTCCCATCTGACCAAACTGTAGGGCGAAAAGGACGATTAGAAATATCTACTAGCGGTGCATTCAAAGTTTTTTTGCACAAACTTACTTACAGCAACCCCGTTATGTGCTTCACTTTCGCCAAAACTACTTTTCAAAAACATTGATCTGCTTTGCATCATTGTACATTTCAAGTACAGTCATTATTTTCCAAGGTTACTCCAACACAAAGGCCATCATTTCCTGCCACCGAGGTATGACATTTGCTCATTGTCAAAAATTTCGATCGGAAAACAGGTGCGTGTCAAAATGAATCCACTAAACCAATCCTACAACAACCAACTTTTTTGGAGACATTCGAGTTAGTATTCATTCCGGAACATAATTTTATCTGTTGTATCGCAATATTATAGTTTTAGGAAAATGCCATTAATCACTTTACAATTTCAACCAAAAAAATGCACCCTCGGTCAATGATGACAGTCATCATCTTCTTCTTCTTCTTCTTGTGGCGCTACAGTCCAGGGTGGACCTGGACATCTACCAACATGCCAGTCATCACTTCTATTAAAAAAATGAATCCTATTATCAGAGAAAATTTCAATCTGGAACGAATCTACATTCAATATCCTGCGCATTTGAAACGTCAATTAGTAGAAATGCAACCGCTATTTGGCATCCAGAATCTCATTACCCACTCCAGCATCCGACCAAAGCCAACAACCTTTCCCATCAAACAACCTAAGCAGTTCCGCAGCCCCATCACACCCGCCGGTGGCCTTCCGGCGCCATGTTCTCAACTCGTTTTTATTTTTTTTGTTTCGCCTTTAGTCAAATGCAACAAGGCAAAACCCGAACTAATTACATGCTCAGGGTACACTTCAACGTTGCACCACCACCACGAGCTGTCACTGTCTATTTGTAGCCCTCCGTCCGCAGCCCTTACGGGACTTTGTGCAGCGTTACAGCTATACACACAAGCCCTGCCTGTTGAAAGGCTACTCTTGGCCCTGTTTCTCTGCATTTCGGTTGCATTTTTCCTCGATATCGCAGTCCAATTAGTGATAAATATGTACTCACTCACAGGGCGGGTGGAGGGAGGCTCGTTTCAAATCTAAATTCGTGCTCGAAACAGGCAGAAGGAAAAATAATCAAAAACAACATTTTCGGTTGAGTTATCCACTTCTGTTCGTACCATGGAAACCTGCCTTGATATGATTTATGCTCGTGAAAGGGTTCTGACGTTTTCAGGGCAAACGCATACCGTATTTTTGAAGAATTCGATGCTAAAGTCTCTTTGCTATCGGCCCGAGGGGACTGGGCGCCGCAAGTGAACTGGAGTGTGATTATCCAAAAATATCACTGCTCTTCAGTTCTTTGATTGTGCCTTGGAAATTTGAAACGAAACAGACATCGGCAGATGTGACCTAGCTTCCGTTTTGTTAATTATGTAGGAAATTAATCTGAATATTCATGAGAATTGACTTGCGGATGACATACGATATATATTTTGTTTTTATTAAAATGATGACGAAAACGAAGCGACCGCTTGATGACCGGGAAGAGGCCGTCGAGGTTCACCGAAGGTGGATGCTTGCAAAATGTACCATAAATTACGGCGAAGGCTGAGTTAGATTAATGATGGAGTGCATTGGATTAATGGAAGTTGAACTGTCAGCGCGAGTAATGCGTGTGCGCAAGTTGATTTACACACTAAAGGTGCGGGCCGCATTTGTCTGTTTGAGGACCAGCGCAGAATGTCGAGATCAAACGTTTGTCGAAGTGGCAATTAATTGGTGGCTTTTATTAATGTGAAAGGTTGGTGTTATCTTATATGAAAAGAAAAACCACTTATACTAAGAGAACGACAGACGAAAAATTTCTGAGAAACCTCTTCAAATATGGAAGATGGACTGCCGCTATAAAAATAAAGAACTGAGGGCATACAAAGCTGATGGTCAGAATTGCAAAAAAAAACGCACTTCGGACAACTGAAAAAGTTGAATTAAACTGCACAATACTACCCGGAAAGACTTAAAAATGTTCCGAGTAGAGTTCACATACGCAAGTTATAATCTATTTAGCTTTGATATTCCTACTAAGAATTGAATGGTGAGACAATCCAAAGGGGGACCAGGGTCTATCTTACACTTCAACTACTCTTGTTGCGCTCGCTACTGTTCTTTCACTTGTGGAAGGGACCTACAGTTTTTTGACGACTCCGAACGGCGAAGTTTGTAGGCGAAAAGCAAAACTAGAACATTTGAACGAACAATATATTTATATTGCCATAAGGGAATAAAGAAACAAATGACTCGGAACAGACACAACGAAACCTTTCTCACAGAAAACAAAAACTTGTGCATTCAATGAATTAGGGATTTGGTTATGTTCTTATTGTTAGGTTCATCTAGATGATTATATGCGCGTGAGTAGGACTTTCTGCTTGGGAAAAGCTGCAGTAACAAGAGCAGTACAAGTCTGGCAGAAGCATTGCAATGTCCTGCTTTATAACCAGCTATACTTAATAATTATATAAGACTCAACTTTGGCCAGGGTGGCTCGGAAGAACAGTATAAGCTAGCTAGTGTGGTGCATCATAGGCATTTAGCAGAGGGATGATGGTAGACCGATCACCAACTCGAAAACATTTTTGAAAACTAACGCTAATCGTGAACTAAAAACTTTTCGAAATTTCACATTTTTTGCTGTAATAATAGCAGACAAATAAAAACACTTCTAAATAGATCCCATAAACATTAGTCAAAATTCCATGCAACATATTCTACACTGAGGTAACTGACAAAATGTTGGGAAAGTTTAGTGCTTCATTTGCATATCACCACTTTCGGAGGAAGTCAAGTAGCGTGTTAAGCTCTTAAAAGCACTATGTAATCGAAAACTTTTATTAAGTGTAACGATCACCACTCCGGAAACATACAAGCATACAATTTTCGTTGTATTACGAGATCCAGAGCAGGATACAAATGTTTTTAAACTAAGTGTGGGATTGTATAGAGGTTCAACAGCAATGACATATCCCTTTATATTGTATTGGACGCGTTCACATTCAATCAGTTAGCGAAAACCTCTTTGCTAAACTAAATTTATGAAAATGGATTGAATTTCCTCACTATCCAGGCAGCAATAAGCAAGAAATAGGCGAAACTACTTACAAGGATACCACGTTTGTAAATCTCATAGATATAAATCGGCATTTACAGAAAGTGTAGCGGAGCAACATGTTAAGAAATTAGTTTTATCTGAACAAAAATTCTGCTCTTTCAATTTATTTTACCGTAAAACAGCGTTTTGTTTCGTTTAAGTTATAAAGAGTTATCTTCCTGCTCATCCGAAAAATATATTCCTTATTTATGTCTTCTTTTGAAATTTTGGGCATGAGAACTTTCCTGACGTCAGTTGTCAAAGGATCACAATCATTGCGATTTACATTACTCGCAGGAACTAGAAAAGTCGAATATCTGTCGTGAAAACGGCGTTTTTAGCTACAATCTCAAAAGAACGTATTGATGAATTGGCTTGAACATTGTTCCTAAGCACAATGCCGCCAAGCACATTTGTCCAATTATGCATTTAAGCGCCACATTGTTGGTTTCCATTTTTCAAAACAACTCATGTACGTAAGAATAGACGCTTCACATTAATCAAATGAAAGAATATAAGAACAAATCGTTTGTGTTTTAATTAAATCTCATTGGGATTCAACTTTAATTTATGCGGCTGTACACACCTTGGTAATGTTCGCCGTTGTAATCGTAGCCGCTTAGCGAATTGACAATCATAATTTCGCAATGAATTATTCATGCATTCATGTTAGGTTGTGACTACACCGCTAACAAAATTTAAATTCGCGCTGGTTGAATGAATTTTTTGTCCACATTCGCGAAACGAATTGTGTTTTTAATTGGCAACAGCTAAAGTAGGATAACGTCGGTTGTAAATGTCTGTTTATGGAGGTACAGATTCACTCTAATACACTACAAAAAGATGGCTAAAAATGTAAAGTCTTTTCCTGGGCGCAAGTTAAAGCAACCGTGGCCACCATGGCTTAGTGGTTAGAGTGTGACACTCACGCGCCAAAGGTCTGGGTTCGATTCTCGGCTGAACACCCCGAGTTTTTCACGGCACCACCTTCTTCGAGCTGTTGACAACACTCAAAGAGTAATAACTGTCTAAGAAAGCTTCTCAAATTTTGCCGTTCGGAGTCGGCAAAAAACTGTAGGTCCCTTCTACTCGTGAGAGAACAGTAGCGCGCACAACACGAGTTAGTTAGGCCTTGGTCCCCCTGTGAACTGTAGTGCCATCCAGTTAAAGTTAAGGCAACCACATAAAGTCGACTGAACGTTCAGCGAGAAAAAAGCGAAATTTAAAAGGGTTTAGGTGGGTACTTAGGTATGAGAAGAATAGATAATTATAACGAGTATCTTTGAAGGAAAAATTATTCAAAAAAAAAAAACGGAGGATAAGAAAGTAAGTTCAATCATGAAAATAAGACGTTGTACTAAATAATAAGCTTAAATAAATATTTATGAGACACACGTTGTAGTACGCTTGTGACACCCCTTGACCATAGAGTTCTTGATTCATTTGATTTGAAGTTAAAAGTATGTCATCCTTAAGCGAAATGTTTACTATTTTTACAATGTAGATGTATCAGATACAAGGACGACATAGACGAAGTTTTAAGTGGAAAAAAAACCTCCTATATTGGAGGGATTGCTTAAATAACGCTCTAAAGGTTCTCTTAAAATGAACCAACGAATGTGGTTAGGCTGTGAACTCAAACATGTTTCTCTTCTATTAAAAAGCGACAATAAACAATCAATTCAATATCCCTGTATAATATATTAAAGCTAACAATTAACTGGACTTCTAGAAAATAAAGATTATCTTTCTTGAGTAAGACAAATATGGCAACATTTTCGGAACATGTTCTTTTCAGCGAATGTAGGCCTGGGGCGAAATTTGGCAAGCATGAGTTGTATTTTGTGCACAATAAATGTGAAAAGTTCAATTTTCAGATCGGTGTTCACAGAAAGTGAGTGCGAATGTTTCAAATTGCGCATATCAGACAAATACCCATGTCTCTTACGGTGTTTACGATTCCTGTATTTCTTTTATCACTTTTTTGTACCTTTACTCGTACACGAAATCAAATCTAAATGCCGTAAAGCGCCCATGGGTCATTAAAATGTCGTTGCAGAAAAAGGACTTGTTCTTGGGTGTTGGCAGCATCTTCCTATTATTTTTTAAGAGGAAATATTCTTTTAAATTGCCTTTTTTCCACTGGGTGAATTCTCGTTTAATCTATCTTACATTGGTAGCAAGTCACACTGATAGCGGTGATTTCAACGTCGAAGACCACGAGCGTCCTGGCCAGCCTAAAAAGTTTAAATATGAGGAAACGCAAACTCGCAGAGTCGTCGAGAATCGGCGGTAAATAACTTCCGCTCGGTTTGAGAAATTTGGATTCATCCAAAAGTAAGGAAATAGGGTGCCTTACGAGTTGAAACCAAATGCACCTCGGTACCGTTTTTTGTCATCAAAGGAAAAGATATTTGCACCGGATCGGGACTAGAAATGAAAATATACTACGATAATCGCAAGAAGAAAAATACTATGCAAAAGTCTGCTGAACCCGTTCCATCATTTATCATACATCAACGCCAAAAAAAAAAATTAACGTCCATGGCTCTGCATATGGTGGGTCCACACGGATGTGAGATTTTAAAACCAGTTGTAATCATTGATGGGAGACGTTATCGGCTACCCTTTAAGCCATCGCGTGAAAACGACTAGAAACGACTGAAGGGCATGCCAACTTGATTTTGCAACATGATAACACTCGGCACCACGAGGCCTTAGAAATAAAAAAAAACTTCTTGAAAAAGCTGAAATATGAGATTTTACCCCACCAGCCGTATTCTGTGAATATTTTTCCTTTGGACAATGGACTTTTTCAACGAATGCAGAACGACTTGGAAAGGGGGAGTCACCGATGTAGGTCTTTTGAAAAAATCGAAGAATGACTCAAAGATTGGATCGATGGCAGAGAAATGGTATGTAAAATACAAAAGAAACCTACCAAATATATAAACCCAAAATTAAAGGGCATATACGAGTATGTACACTAAAGGATCAATTCGCATGTAAGAAACAGGAACAACAAAGTCCTGTATCCGAACACACATGATAATAATCGCCACTGTGCAGATAAAAAAATGCGTACAATCATTAATTTCTATGTGTTGTCGATGATTTGCTATGATGTGTCAAAAAATGCACTCTTAAATTCATTCGTTTGACGTAAAATATATTCAAAACTAAAAGGGCATTTTTAATCGCAAGAGGACATAAATTTTGTGTAACAGATAAAAGTGGTTGAAAAAAAAAACCGAAATAAAATTTTCAATTCAAATGTAACCTCATTTTTAATTTTTAAATAGCTGATTGTTATAAATACTTTGCTGTCAGGGTTTTGTGATGCATTATTCAGCGCTGTTTATCGTTTTTTGCGCATTTATACAGTTATCTTACACAATAAAAAAACAATCCTATTATTTTTTATAACCGCAACTTGGTTACTACTGGTATAATGCTTCAATTTGATTTTTCATAAGTTGAAAGACAAACCACTGAAACTTTTTTTTATGTCTATGCACCGGCATTAGTTGTTGCGGGAATAAGTAAGAACTTACAAACAATCATTAAATATGTTAGACGTCTCAATTTATATTTCACATTTTTCTCGAAGAACGTTATATACTTGTGCTCTCTTCCACAGTTGAATAGAGTTCAATAGTCAATGATGCAGAACCTGACCACTAGGGAAGCAAAATTTAACAAAAGACCCTTCTAAAGCCTATTAATGAGGGAGTACCTCCCATAAAGAGCGTATTCAATAGAGATGCGATTAAAAATGTAATCACTGCACAGACAATTTCATCTACATATTCAACTCCACCTTGTGCGTCTCACACTGAAAACCGAAGCCTAAGTGCTAATCAGCAAACATAAAATATTTAAAAATGTTTGCACACTTGACTGTTTCAATTTAATGCCCCTCTACTTGAAGCCCGGCCACTTCATTCCCGGTACTGAGCAACACACGATTTCATGTGTGCCTGCGTAGATAAAGCATATACGGCGTCGGGCATATGCAGATACTATTCATAACATCAAAGCCACACATTTATGTGCAGATGCATGGATGTGTCCTCTTAAGTGGCATAGCACACAGGAATAATTAACCAATTACATGCACAGCCACCTCAAACCGATATAGAATGCCACAGGAGATACTCTGCAATTGCCCTCGTATGAACTGCACGAACCGTGTGTTCGCGACACTTCTGGGATGTGTTTGGTGGCGCCTGTATCCGCATTTACCAACCAAATCAATTCAATTTCAAGTTAATTCACTTTTAAAGGCAAAACATAGCGCTGCGGTGGCGAATTAAGCCGCAAACGCCATATCCCTCTAGAATCATCAACTCCGTTGGCGCCCACCCAGGCTCGAGCAGTAACGAGCGCAGACATAACTACTTGCTGTCGGATAAAATGCAATTCAATTAATTGATGAAATTATTTTATTTGAGGCAAGAAGCCCACGGCTGCGGCATGGCCTCCTTTCAACCCAGTGACAGAGTTTATTTTATATGAGGCATTAAGCCGATAGAGCGGTTCCTCCTGTCCGGCCAGTCTAGGGACAGTACAAGTACAGTAAATTGGCATTAAAATTGAAAGACACAACTGTGTGAGGCGGCATGTGCAGAGTGGACACTGGGTGCTTTGCGAATGCAATCTAATGAGATTGTAATCACCTATGGTCGTTACCTACAGTGATTATTTTGGATCATATATTGGGAGTTGATTAAAGTGATTGGGGTTGTCATGGTTATGGAAACGAGAATCTGCAGGTCGTAAATATGGAGTAATACGACATTAACGGCTTATCTTTCAGCAAGGTTTCTCTTAGAATACGTATGGTACATGCAATTAGATAGTCTTTCAATAAGATACTTCAGCCATTTCTTATACTTGTGGCGCTACAGTCCGGGGTGGACCTGGGCCTCAACCAACATGCCTCTCCAGCCAGCACGATCTTTCACCAGCTGCCTTCAGTTACGCACTCCAAGGTGGTTGAGATTATTCTCCACTATTTTGCGCCACCTTAGTTTAGGCCGTGCTCTGTTGCGTTGTCTCAATAGCTCGGATTCAAAGACTTTTCAGGCCGGAGCAGTGCATTCCATACGCTCTACATGGCATAGCCATCTTAAGCGTTGTATCCAAAGACGCTTGACCGGGCGCGTGTCACTGTACAACTCCTCCAGATGCCATCATCGCAAACAGGCCCAAAAATCGAACGCAAATCTTTTCTCTCGAAAAGACTAAGGGCTTCCTCATCCGCCTTTGGTAACGTCCAGTATACCGCGAGATAAAGAAGGACAGGGATGATCAAGCTGTTATATAAAGCAAGCTTAGTCCGTCGATAGAGGGCTCTATTACTCAATTGCCTCTTAAGCCAAGAAACAGCCATTGTCAAGAGTAATTCTGCGTTTGATTTCGGTACTGATGTTGTTGTCCCTGTTTACCGCGGAGCCGAGGTAGACGAAATCCTTGACTACCTCGATGTTTCTGCTGCCTAGTCTGATGCTCTGTCGGAGAAGTTGATGTTGTGTGCCCTCTTTTGATGACAGCATGTACTTTGTTTTGCACTCATTTCACGCCAGATCTATTTTAGCCGCTTCCACTTCAATGCTAGCAAACACCTCATTGACGGCTCGCTGTGTTCGTCCAATCACGTCAATGTCATCAGCGTAAGCTAACAATTGAACTGACTTCTGGAAGAACGCGCCTCTGTTGATGACTTGTGAGTTACGCATGAGTCACATGACAGTGCGTCGTCTTGTCTAAAACCTTTATTGACATTGAAGGTCTCGAGTTCGTTACCGACCTTGACGGAGCAGCGAGAGTTCCCCATCGTCATCCTACACAATCGGACGAGTTTGGTAGGATTGCCAAATTTATACATGGCGCTGTATAGTGAAGTGAAGATCTGGTCTGTTGTGGACTTCCGGGAGATAGACGAAATTCTTGTCTATCGTCGTCCAAATTGAGTGGAACATTCTGCCTAACAGCGGGAAGGGAGCCGCCATTAACGCCGTGAACGAGTCTACAGAAATGATCCTTCCAGATTCTCAACACAGACTGCGACTCTACCACAATTTGTCCCGGCAGGCTTCGGTCCGAACCTTGTATCCTCCAGATAGCTGTTTTACCTCTCGGTAAAACTTTCGGACTTCATTCCTGCCATAACACCTTATCATTTCCTCCACCGCGCCCTTCTCATGATCCTTCTTTTTCCTTCTGAGAAGCCAGTGCTATTCCCTTCTTCTCTGTTCGTACAGCTCACGAACAGCCCTCGATGTTCGATGCAGCGTTGCCTTGTTTGGCTTGATTGGCTGCATGCGCTTGCCTGCACTCGTCGTCAAACCATGGGTTCCTTCTGCGTGGTGACGTGAAACCCAGCACATCAGTGGCAGCTTCTTTGATGGCTTCTTCACAACGTTTCCAGTCTTCTTCTATGGTCAGTGCAGGCAGCGTCGAACTCTGAGCGAGTTTCAGGGAGACTCGGTCGGCAAAGTTCCTAGCGACCTGTTGCGATTGTAGCTTTCCGACGTGAAACCATTTTGGACTGTCTCGACTCCATTGCTCTTCCTATATCCGGGCTCTTACCTTGGCTACAACAAGGTGATGCTCGGATGTTCGAGAATATTGGAGGAGTGTCTGACGTCGATCGCAACGTGATCAATCTGGTTGACGGTGGATTGATCAGGGGATCGCCAGGTCCCTTTGTAGATGTTCAGGTGTGGGAACCGCGTAATAGCCACAGAGAGGTTCCGTCCCGAAGCGAAGTCCAAACGCCCAAGTTTGTGTTTTCGTGCGGGTTGTGTTTACCAATGACTCCAGCAAAGATGTCCTCCTTTCCCATCTGAGCGTTAAAGTTGCTCAGTTGTTGTCTTGCTTGTTGTCTTAGATGTGACATCGATCTTTTGTTCTTTGTAGGAGATAATAGATGGCATCCTTGGCGTTGTAATCCTTCTCCTTTTTTGGGAGCGTGAGGGAGGGCAAATTATGCTTATATTACCGAATTCAGTTTTGATACGGATTGTTATAAGGCGTTCGCTGACGGGGTCATAGCTCAAGATTTTTGCCTGAGTCTACCTCGAAAAACAAATCCGCATCCGAATAAGCGCTGCATTCTCTCTCTGTAACAATCGCTGTAGTAGGTCCATCCCATCGCACTTCCTAGATGGCGGTGATGTCTGCTTTGTAGCAATCAAGGGCTTCCGCAAGTTATTCAGCTGCACTTCAACCATTTATAATGATATGATATATAAAATATAGGCTTTCTTGAATTTGGTCCAAAAGGCTGTGAGTTTTCAGTAATATCATATAATGTTTCAATCACCCTCCAGAATATATTTTTCGAAAATTTTTCGTTAACAAGTTGCACCTAAATCAGCAACTGAAGTCACACGACCATCCGCTTAGCAGATCATCTTAAGTTGGGCATGGATTTTTGACAAAAATTTAATTTTGTAACGATGCAACGTGGATATACTCAATGGAAGGCAGAGGAGTTTTTGCATATGTGGAAGGCTTCTTCAGTGCTGTTAGTAAAGAATCGCGTTTGCTTCGACTCGTAACTGGTAATCGAAAAGAGGCACGTTTCGATAATCCAAAGCTTAATGAATAGTGTGTGTATCGTGGCCATGGAGTGTGTAGTATTATTATTATTAAATTCAACAACGACAAATGAGTTTTTATGACAAGCTGAAACTGTCGCAGAGTACAATAAAGTCATGTTGAAACTTAAATATGATCTAGTACACATTTACAACGGCACTGAAAAATACTTAAACACACTGAAATGCAAATTCCGATCATATTCAAGTATAGCCTAAGCCTTGCGGCGTTCAATCAACAATTTTCTGCCCAGTGCAACATGACCTGTTTGACCTGCACACCGTCAGCTAGATTAGTTGAAACTCATGTGGCCGCCGTGGCGTATTGGGTAGAGTGCGACGCTCACACGCCGAAGTTTCTAGGTTCGGTTCCCAGCTCAACATCAATTTTTCGAATATTTCACGGCACCACCTTTTTCGAGCTGCTGACAACACTCAAAGAGTAATAATTGTCTAAGAAAGCTTCTCAAATTTCGCCGTTCGGAGTCGGCAAAAAACTGTAGGTCCTTTTACTCGTGAGAGAACACGGGCGCACAACACGAGTAGTTGATGAGCAAGCTAGGCCCTGGTCCCCCTCTGGACTGTAGCGCCAACAATTATTTTTATTAGTTGAAACTCACCCAAACAAAAAATATGTTGAACATTACATTTATGTTATTATATGTCATATATCACTTGAAGGCCATAGAAAATCAACCACGCGCGTGGCAAAAGTTGTCACCAATTTCTTTTCTCCTCCCTGGCCTTAAGTTAACAATAAAAGTCGTTTCTACAAACAATTCCATTTGATGCCGACAAAATTTAGATGTGGAAAATTACCACCAAAAGAAGCGAAAATGCATTTAAAGGAGAATGAGGAATAACTCTTTAATCGTTAGTCTCATTACTTTCGGTCAACCGCATTTTTTATTAGGAGGCCTCGTGGGTGCAATGCACATACATATGAGAGAACCCTATGCCGCTCGATTCGCAGCAACACGAAGAAATATCATCTAAGAAGCACGCTTTCGAGATCATATTCAACTAACACTAAGTTAAAAATGATAACTCGGCTTTGATATCAAGCCCGACCTTCCTTCCATATGATATGACATTCAAAGCTGCTTTAAAATTAATTAGAAAATATTTCATGGTGCCCAGTGTTGATCCTCTTATCAGTCGCGAAAAAGACGCCGAAATACTTAAACTTCTCAACACATTTTCATGGAAGTGCTTTGGAAATGATCAAAACATCGGACTTGCCCGCATTCACCCATATTCCAGCATCGGTACATGTGGTAACAAACCATCTAGGATCATGTTAAGGCAACGAAATTAATTTCTGTTCTGTACATAACTAGTTAAAAAGTGTGAGAGTAGATTTGATCAAATAACAATGTCACATGGGCAAGTGGAAGCAAATTCTTGTTACCTTCTCTCGTCGAAAGAACATCTGTTTCAAAACCGAAAACAACAGCACGACTTTTCATATCTCATCATTATTTATAGTTAATCAAGATGGTGCGCAGACAATGTATTTGTTGAAGCTTTCAAGTCTGGGACGTTTATCGTGACAAATAAAAATATTTGATTTTCACTAAGTGCAATAGCCGAAAATTAAAACACACATCGTATTCATCAGCAACTCGGCACTCACCCCTATTAATTGAAGACAGCCACCTCAGGCAAGCAATTTTTCCCCTCATTTGGACCAATGAATCAGCACCCCAGCCAATTTTATCAGCCACCCTCCTGTTGTGCTGCCTCATGCAAATATTCCTTCGATTACCATAAAACAAAAGAGCCATGTTGCGTGAATCACGTATCCTGTCACGATTACTTTTTAATCAGAAACCAATGTTCAGAGAAAACGAATCGGTTGTCTGTTGTACTTGGCACGAGCGTTCGAGTGTTAAAGCGTTGCCGCTGCCGCCGCCTCTGTCATCTACCTCGATACGTCAAGTGGTTTTCTGAGCGCGTGCGCACATTGCATATAATTACCGCTAATCAGCACAATAAAAGCATGGTGGCCAGCACAGGAAAAACAATAAAAAAGGAAACTCCACGGAGTCTGTTTTATTCCATCGCTAATTGTCTTCTTCGTCAACAGACGACAATAGAAATGCCAGGTACTTCACGTACTGCACCGGAAAATCTCTCGCCGCCGGTAGAGTCGTATGCTTCTGTTCCTCTGCTCTCTCCCGTCTTCAATCCATGTCATGAATACTTTGACGCCAGACGCGTAAAAACACTGCTGCAACGCAATGTAAATATGATGAATGTTTTAAATGAATCGCAAAGAAAAGATTGCGAACAAATAAGATACAACTTGACATCAATAGCCAGCAGAGCGTTGTGTCGGAACAGCGATGTACATGGCGGCCATGTGGTGTATATGAAGAGAAAACCTAATTGAAGTACTTGTTTAGTTTAAAAGTGATGGTAATATGCCCACAAAAATCCGCAGACTTATAGCATGGAATCTCACACTGTTTGTTTTTTTTTCCCAAAAACTCATCTGTTATTCTATACAACCTGACCCGTTCGGTCATCGCGTAAAATGGCCGCAGTCGACAATCAAGTTATTTTTGCCTTACTCGTGAGTAGGATCGCAACAAAACAAGTCAAAATCATGCAATCACTCATCTTGGACACAACGAGAACAAGTGGTAATTTTAAGATCTAGTTCTTTTTTTTTGCAAGGAATGGATTCAGTGGAGCGAATTCACCGAATTAATGGACTATTGTGAAATTGGTTAACATATTTGCCGAAACTGAAATCATTGAAGCGAGACCATCGAGGTGCTCTTTATTTTTATAAATCAAGGGCGGCCGCATTATCCAAATATAAACGTGTCGACCCCAAACTTACTGGCGCAAATTGAAGTTACCAAGTTTGGTACTACGTGCAAGCACCACATCCTTGATATCTTTTAGGATTTTGTTAGAGGCAAATATTTTCATTTTGTAATAACAAATACCAGGGCAAGGGTAGCTTTAAGTTAAGTAGGCTAGGCACAGTTGAGTAAATTAATTAAGTTAAATTACGAGATTTTTTCGCGGAAAGTCGTTGAAACCCGCATCTTTCCCCCTATTCCATTTCCCTATATGTGATGTCAGTTCGAAGTCTATTCTTTTCTATTTATTTTATTCTATTCACTCTATCATTGGCTAACACATCACTCAATGAACCCGGGATATATAGGGGGAGCCGCTAACGAAAAAAAAAAATTAATATTAAATAAATAATTTTTGCTAGTGGCGCTTCTTACATGTCCCGGGAATTATTGATCTGTTAAAGTACTACTCCTATGTGTACAAAGGTGACATAAAGATAACCCTGTCAGGAACTGTTTAGTCTGATTGAATACACCGGGTAACTAAAACCAGACCGGGTCAAAACAGCCCTTGTGACTAACCAAACTGCAAAAAAAAATATTGATTTCTATTTGAAAAAAACATTTTTTTGTATGTTTTGTCCACGGTACTAAATCTGCTTCTGAACATTATCCGCATTATACACACAACTTTCGTATTCGATTGGGATATACAAAAAATTATAGAAATGATTGCCTGATGTCTGTTGAGACCCATTTTGATCTAAACTTCAAAAATATTCCCAAACGAGTAACACTGAAGTGTACAGTCTCATCAAAGCGTATTAAAATATCATTCTTTTTAGTAGAAAATAATAAGGACCAATTCACTTCGAAAGATTTTTGGTTTCAGAAAGTTGAAACATGTACTTGGATATGGTTTGCTCTTAAACAGATTTACATCCAGAAATGTGTATTTTCGGCGAACGCCCGAAAGAGGTGTACAATATTGTTAAAAGGAATTTGACTGAATTGTAGCAGTTTATTTAAACCAAAGTGATGCATGTTTATAAGCGTGGATAACATCACAATTGTGTACAGTTTTTAAACAGTTAAAAACTTGAAGTAACCATTTTTACCATTAGAATTCTACAAGTCAAAATTCGCATATATACTCGTACAAATAAAATTAGAATGACTAAAAATCTGACTAAAGAGAACAAGTATGTACGCGAGTACGTCCATTGATATCCAGTTTTATAAGGGATAACATTTTTTGAATGAAATTAAAAATGGAAAACGCCTTTTAAAATCGGAATGAAATTATTAGATAATGACTGCTACGACTCAAGCGTGGTGTAATCTGAGCGGCAAGTATTCCACGGCTTTTTCCAACATTTGTGGCCGTATATCGGCATCAACGCGGAGAATCAATCGCTGCACACTTATCGGTGTGGACTAGCTTCACATATTCACACAGAAAATAGTCAAGCGGCTTTGAATCACACTATCTAGAAAACCCATTTCGGGTCCGTAGCGTAGAACTACACGTTTACCGAATGTTTTCTCTCATACTTCAATTGCGATAGGAGCCGTGTAAAATTTTGCACCTTTTTTTGAAACCACAACTCGTACACATAAACGTTGATAGTAACAATTTGATCAGCATCGTTAGTTTTTATGAACTTAGCGATGTTTCAAGCCACACTTAAGGATTCTAATTAAGTATTTTATAAACCTACTCATTGACGCAAAAGACATCTTCATCAATATACATCATTTGTAAGTTTTTAGTAAATAATGTTGAAATGCCTAACCAAACTAAAAGTGTATAGTTTTACTAACATCTAGTTTCATGTCCTTAAAGAAACGTTCTTTTCAACAGTTAAGCAAACCACAACTTTGGGAAAGAAATGGTGAAGCGATACCCAAATGTCCTACAACGTTACAATTTTGTATCTGCATGAAATGCAAAAAATTAAAATTAAAATATGATTCAATGAAAGTAAACCATTAATTTGTATTGAGTTGTTACGTATTGAGTACATTGCATTTTTTCTTTTATGAGGAACGCAGAGAATTCCTATTAATAATAGAAAGATTATCCTATAAAACAGAAACAACTTCTTAAATCTTAGCACAAATAATTGTACGAATAATTGAAAAACAAAAAACATTTACTGATGGGTTTACTTCTTAATCGTAACAAAGTTATGAGTTAAAGTTACCCTATTTGTATTCTTTTGACGTTTGAAATGGGATTAGGAAACCAAAAATTATACCAAAAGTGTAGCTTAAGCAAATATCGTAAAATCCAATATCCCTGGTATTAAAACCTAAAGCGGTTTCTTAATTAGCACAACTCAGAATATCTATTTCCCTACTAAGGTTGCCTTTTATATTTCGGGATTGGGAAACCCTAGTGTTGCAATCTGCCAACTGCCAGCTCTATCGTAAAGTTTGACATTTTTGAGGTTATACGTACTCAGAACGTTTTGACATACGAGCGCTATTTGTGTTGTGTACAGTACAACTTAAAAGATTCATCTCGCCCAAAAAATGGAATTAAATCTTAAATATTTTCGGGCGATTATTTTTTACAACTTTCGACGTGGATTACCTCAACAAAAGTGCGTTGATAAACTTAATTCAATTTTTGGTGATGATGATCCATCAAGGACCAGTGTTTATCGATGGTATGGCGAATTCAACCGAGGACGTAGTTCACTCCAAGAGGTCGTAGTTCGTGAAGGTCGTCCAAAATCAGTTGTTGTTCCGGAAAGTTGTTCGTGAGATTGAGACAACCTTAGGCATTAGTGGGACTAGCATACATTCAATATTGCATGAACATTTGAACGTCAAAAAAAAAAATTTTCTTCGCGTTGGATCCCACACAATTTGTTAATCGCTCAAAAAAGTCTTGTGTCGATTGGTCGAAAGAAATGCTCCAAAAAAAAATACGATCGCGGTGCTTCGAAACACGTCTATGACATCGTGACAGGTGATGAATCGTGGATTTACGCATATAAGCCCGAAAGTAAACACCAGTCGACTGTATGGGTTTCAAATTAAGCCAAATCCAACAAAAGTTACTTGCGCACGAAGCACTTCCAAGTAAATGGTCCCCTGTTTTTTCGGAAAAACTGAACATGTCGCAACCGTACTACTAGAACAAAGCAAAACAGTCAATTCTGAGTGGTACACAATCATTTGTTTGCCAGTTGTCTTCCAAGAAATCAGGAAAACCAGACGGATCACTCTTCACCTTGACAATGCTAGCTCTCACACATTGGGTTAAACAACTGCATTTTTGAGCACACAAAACATCGATTTGATGAGTCATCCGCCGCATAGTCCTGACTTGACACCGAATGACTTTTGTTTATTCCCGTACGTAAAAAATAATAGCATAATTTGCATTCGGTTCTCGGTTGAAAGAAGAAGTTCATGGTCACTGTGTCGAAAGGAAAAATTTCAAATAAACCGAAATAAGAAATAAAAACATTCGCCCGTAAATATGTTGTCGTCGCACGACCCACAACGGATGAGGAAATCGCCTCAAATTTATGTCGCAGATAGCCGAAGTCTTTAAGCGAACACCTAAACACATATCACTCTCAATTTTCAGGCAATTTGACTTTAAATTATGTAAATTGAATTTTGTTAATGAATTAATGGAGCCCCTGCGCCAATTAGCGTGCAGAGTAGGTAGCGCTCCACCATCACGACTGCATGCCTTGCCTGCCAGACGGCGACGACCAGCCCTCCCACTCAGTTGATTAATTTTTCACTTTGAATCTTAATAAATTGCCGGCACAAGACGCTGTCACCTTTAGCCCTTCCCGATAGATTCGTCTTTTTGGAATTTACAAGAAAAATCACTTCGCTAGTTGATATCGAACTGAGGACGACACAACTCAATCGAAAACAAAACAGTAATCATCTGGCGACTTTGCATTTTTCCTCCCAAGTTGCGGCTGAAAGCGACTTTTAGGGAAACCGCGGTCAACCCACACGCACTCGATGACCACGACGACGACGGTGTCGGCATTCAACCCACTTCAGATATCTCTTCCATTGATAAATCTGTTTGCAAAGAAGAAGCTATAAGACCCGGAGTAATGACTCAATTTGGATTTTGACGGCTTTTGTTGAGAGCGAACCTTTTCGGGCGTCGTAGCATGAAAAGTGACAATGCTGTGATGACAACAAAGTTGTTGGGTCGCCTCTTGTTTGTTTTGCTTTTGGCTTTGAGTACTCGATGGGCAAACGCCGCAAAACCAGGTCACCGGAGGAATGTCCGTAGTTGACTGACCTGAATAAATACGTCTTCAGTGAATAATGCCGGATTAGAGCCTGTCCCTGTCGCATCCTCACCACTCGGTTCATTAAACTTTTCTCATACCCTGGTTATGTGTTCATATTTTCTCTCTCTAGTTCCTGGATCCCATCCAAATCAATGTCCCCGAGTGACACAAAGGGACAGGAGGATATCACTGCTTTGCATCTGTTGTTATGTCATAGTGGAAAAGAAGTGGCTGTGTGTTTTGCATTTGCATGGAAAGTATGACGACATCGCATAGGAATGGCAGCAAAACAGGGAATACAAACTTTATTTTTTGTCGTTAATGGGACGGGATAGACCATTGTATTCCCTTCGAATAAGGACAACAAAAAAAATGTGTCGAGTTTTTTGAGAACTCAGATATGTGGACACTACCACTTGTCAACTTAGAACTTATCTTTTGAAATTGAACCGGAAAAACTTACAAAAAAAACTCATTCCGAGAAATGTCTTAAATTCCTGAACAACAGTGATGAAGAATTAAAACCAGAGATTGCATCTAGGACATCGTCTACAAAGGATGGGGAATTGATAGACCATGTCGTCGCAAAGTTTGTAAGAGTTCAAGGACTCTTAAGTTTGTTACGCAGTTTGACAAAGCATAGCAGCTTATATTAAACAGCATGAACGGTTTTTCAAGTACTTGTATAATGAAATTTTTTCAATTTCATGAAAAAAAAAAATATTTTCAAGGGGAAGGGCCCCTTATTCTAAAACACAGTATGTCCCAAAGTTAACGCGTGAAGTACATACTACTGAATCTGATGGATGAGTGTCGTTTGCCTTTGTCTTTTTATTGCAAAATTTGCAACTGAAAAGTGGTATTGTGGTGAGATGCGAGATTTGTAGCTAAGGAAACAAACCTGGTAACCCACTTTCTCTATTCTATATAAAACAATCTGGACTAAGATTTTATTTACTAACGTTTCCCGATATACTCACAGATTTCAAAGAGTTATCATCCTTAAAAGTTTTACCTCTTGAGAAGTTTTGTAAAGACGAAGCAAATGGTGGTCTGCAATGACTATATGTTGGATGCATCAGTTGCCAACTAGGCTGTCTCAATTTGTGGGGAGTAACCAATGATGTATGTGGATTGTGACACCTTTGTGTTTGGAATTATAAAGAATCAATTTTTCATCCCCTATCATGAGCGGCTTCACGAAAATATAATGGACACCATAAAAAGAATTTCTTGCAATTCATGTGTTGTCCAATTCTATTCACGTGGGCAGGAGGCTGAATTAGATGACTTATTGTTGCTTTTGATAAATTCAACCTTTTTGATTTGCTTTGATTGATCATCATCAACTTCACTTGGCCGACCTGAACGTGGCTCATCTCTAAATTCAAAATTAACTGAATGGCATAAACGAGGCTAATTTCGACACTGTCTTTCTTAGCAACCTGTACAGTGTATTTTTCTCTACGAAAATAATAAAGAAAGATATGAATAAATTGCTCAATATTGGACTCCATTTTAAAATTGACGTAAATAAAAACAATTAAAGAAATTCTTCGTAAAGCAAGCTTAGAGTGACAGCTTATAAATGCCAAAAAATTAACAACATTCCCCGAAGCCATTGAAAAATTGTATGAAAACGCCACAACTACCTGTGACACCCCCCAATAAATCAAATCAACAATGAGCCAAGTCAAGGAGCACCTTGACTAACATGATGATGAAATGTACAGTGTCGGCCATGCTACTAGCTGGTGAGACAAGATATAGCTAAGTGTTTACTTGCGCTTTGAGATGAAGGATAAAATTTGAAAAAAACAATTGTATTATTTTAAAGTCTCAATGTCAACATATGAATTTCAGTAAATGTAGATATTTTCAATTTTGTAGCTCTGACTTAACCTGAAAAGCAAAAGCCCTTCGTTGTTTTAACATTCATCTTGGAACCGAAGAAATTAAATCAACCAAAAATGTTTAATCCATCGAACGTGGTTTGATAACCTTACAAGAACTATCAATGTTTGTTTCATGTTTTAAAAAATTTTATCTAACTCCCGAACAACAAATTATCTACCAAGCAACAAGTTATCTACCGAATTCGAAGTTCGTTGAAATTCGGTAGATAATTTTACTTATTTTCTGGTTTTGGACATTACCTTCTACCAAAATACATATTTTGGCGTGCAGATAAAATAAAATCATTGCAGGACAAGCCTTTTAAAATCAACATCAGATAATCTTTCCGCGATTTACAAAAATTCCCAATTACTTTTCGTGAATCTAATCAAAGACTGATATGATTACAAATGAAAACATTTCCCAGAACAGTACTTGAGAAGACGACTTCATTTCGTAGAAACAAAAAATTTTTAGAAATGAACATACAAATAAGTTGTTTTAATTTTTTGTACAATTGCTACATTTGATTATTGCATGTGGTTACTTTAATTATTTCTAATCCAAATTATTTTTTTTCCTTTTTCCATCATTTTATCCCACAGCCCAGTTAAACTAGGGTAGGGTTATTCGTTAATTTTTTAACTTAAATTAATAATATCGCCTTCAACATTATAAATTAATTTCATATCAGCTACGGGATGATAAGCACTGGGTGAAAAATATCTTGCCTTCATTTGCAGGAAATCATATTAAAATTACAGTACCAGAAGATTTTCTTTGGAATAAATCTGTCAATTTAGAAAATTAATCTTAGTGTAAAATCATTTTTAAACCTAAGATGAATTATATAGCCTGAAAGTACTTTGTAAGTTATAATAAATGAAAATCATATAGCTTTTTTGAATTTGAAAATTTGTTTTGAGGTTAATCACTTTCAAGAAAAAAATCATCACTCGGGGGTTGCTGGTAGACGACAACAGTATCACCCACTGACCGAATTTTAAGTTTCCTACATTACGCCATACAAGAATTACCGGCTACAAAAACTGAAAATTATACATTCAGTATTCAGAAAACGATCTGATTAATAAAAATCAATAATGACTATGGTATACAGAATTCCAAAACGAAAACATTCTTACAAGCTTATGTAACACATCACTCAAAAAATCTCGGTACATGTAAGGGGCGCCACTAACAAAAAAAAAAATAAAGGTATTAAACTAATTATAGTGTTAGTGGCGCCCCCTACATGTTCCGGGACTTATTGAGTGATCTGTTAATATTATCAAGCATATTATCATTCAGTGGCCGCCTTAGAAATTTAATACCAGAAATACATACTTTGTTTTCTCTTTTTTTACGGCAAATATTTCCACTTTCTTTAGGAAAAGGCTTTTTTCACAAATAAAACTTGTGGAGTACTGTCTCACCCATGTTGTTTATTTATAACATTTCAATCCAATCCATCAATACTTTGTTCGCTTTGACATTATTCGAGGAACAAGTTCAAACAATATGGGATGGAGATTTAAATAAACCATTGGCTAAGAAATTTAATTACTTTCCCGCTTTCACAGACCATCGCGCAAATTCACTGAAGAGCAAATGGTACTCCCACCTAACCCTTTTTTGTCATGACTGTCCCAGATGAACATGCGCTGCTTATACACGTATGTAGTTGTTTGTGCTGTCGGAAAAAAACGATTCCTGAAACTGAGTAGGGCGGTGAAAGAACTGGAATGAACATACATACATTTGCCGGCTTTCATATTTCTTTTAATTTATTTTAATTGCAAAAGCATAAGAGTCTTTGAAACTTTTCCGTGAAGGAGGATTATAAGTTAGAAACAGTATGTATATCGTATACTGAATATTGTAGAATGGCTTCAATTGGCAAAGTTATCAATAGTTATCTAGTGTTATTTTACCTTATTAAAAGACCGTAATTCTAACACCCATCGTCTTCCACATTTGTTTTGTTAAAAGCAGTTGAATGAATACGTACCTATAAGTAAAAAAAAAACACAAAAAAAATTAGTAATGGATTAAAATTTAAAAAAAAAAAAAAACAAAAAACACATCGTATATGTTGGGTAAAAACTAGTTTATGTAAAATGTTTTGCATTTATAAACCTACTGTAGTAATGAAATTTCTGTCACTTTATCCAGCATAAAGGGTTTTAGTCTCATGTCCAGAGAAATGTTTTTGAAAAGTATTGTACATCCCAATAAAACAACGGTTTGAAACTTCTGAGTACGCATGTTGTGTTACAAAAATCTGTTAAGAGATAAAATTGACGAATGTTTAGAAATCAGCCTTGGAATTGGAACTGGGCCTCTTAGCTTGCGAGTGTCACGCCTACCCACTGCACCGCACTGAGACGTGAAGTACAACAGAACTCTGTCTAACATTCATGTTTTTTAGTTCCAGAGTCCTACCTCTCTCAAGAAAAGCTATTTTGACGTCATCAACCAGGGAATTGTTTTGTAATCCGCCTTAAATAGGAATGCCCAACGTAAAAATGGTCGTATTGCGAGTTCAGAGAGAATTAAAAACACGTGTTAGAAATGACCCTCTCAACAAAATAACAAGAACAAAGAAAAAAAGAGAGACAACATGCACATCCTCCATCAATGTTGTAAGATTGTGTAACAAATAAATTTATACTTAGTTTAAATAAATTTAATAAACCCACAAACATAAGCTGTCAGAATGCTAATTTTCCAAACCGGTGCAACATATTGTCTCCCACGGAGTTTCGCCTGAGTACTAAGAAAGCTATGTGCAATAAATTGTTACCAATTGCTTCCAGAGAAAAATATATTCGATATCCTTGACGCAACACGGAGTCAATTGAACAGGTACGAATGCTCTTTTATTGCTTATAAATATTTCAAACATAGCCGTGCGCCCACATGTGGTGAAGTAATTCACTTGCTGACAAACGTAATTACAACACGATGTTCTCTCCCACAATCGTTTACCTCAAAAAAGCCACATGTCAACCGCCAGCACCCCCGGAATCAAATTCACTTTTCCCAATCGCCAACCGATAGAAACCAGTTTCGTTGGTTCTGCACAGTCTGCACCTTGCAGAACCAAAACAGAAACCTAACCACTTAACTATTACAAAACGCAAACACATATTCTTAGCAATTATGTATGTGGCCCTGCCGTCATCGGTTCAAAGCGCTTTAGCTTTGCTTGTACGCTTGTGTACCTGCTGTCGCTTGGAGATGTTGGCGGTACCGTCTACATAAGCGCGACTGTCATTGACATCAGCAGTGCATTTGCGGCAACTGGAAATTGCAGCTCTCCGCAAAATAGACGACAACTACTCGTATGCTCTCGTGGCCCCATACGGAAAACGATTTTCATTGCTGTCTCATAAATGTCGTCTCGCCGACGCATCGATTAGTAGTCGATAGATGGCCGAGCTCGGTCGGGGGCAATTCAAGCCAATCATCGTTTCTCCATTCGATTCGATAAAGGCGATGGCGCACAAAGAGAATCAAACAAATCCTATTCACCGCCTTGATTAATTCCATTTAAATTGTCCAGCATTTCCATAGAAGCGCGCGAAACGACAGACATTGGCGCCATAAGGCACGTTCTCGCTGACTGAGCCGATTGAGCTCCCTTTTCCGAGGAGCAGCGCCGTCCACAACGACGACGACAACGACGAAAACATTACAACCGACCAGACTGGGATGGGATGACGCGAAATGCGACTTATAATGTTTGAAGCGCAAATTGAAAATTATTATCACACTTTCGGCGCTGTCGAGAGATGAAGGCCGATCTAGTGGCATTTGTGTGCATGCGTGTGTGCGGCCAGTGCCCTGACAGCTCGCCCCTTTCTGATGCCAATTAATCTTCTCTCTTGTCTAAAGCAAGACGCGTGGGCATTCAATGAGTTTGCGTTTAGCAGAGTATGATCTAATGTGCGGAGTGACTCTATTAGACGCTACTATACGGCGCCCTGTCATGATGGTGGATGGTGGCGGTCGGTTATGGATTTTGATAAACTGAACCAGTTTGACGGTTATGAAAATTGCCTCGGCCACAGTGAGGATTTTAGTCTTACAACCACGAGAAGCAAGGCTTACGACTGGCTTTCATAAATGAGATCTGAAGTGACATTAAGTACGACCTGAGCCCAGTTGAACGAAAGTTTAATACTTGGAGTTTTGTGGACTGGAATAAGGATGGCCTTGTAAGCCGCATGAACGTTTGTAGGCATAGAATTCTAGATGCACTGGACCAACAAATTGCAACACGACAGACAGACTGAAGGAGTCAAGTTGTAAAGCATATTTGATTTCCGATGATGTTAAAATATTGCGTTTTTGTCGTTAGATGGTCTCCAGTCTATGTGTTTATGTGTTTATTATGTAAATGTTTGAAATGTGGTCATGATTCAAATATTTGAAGCTAGTTCTATATTTCGTGGTCCATGTTACAAATTGTTGATTTGAATATATGGTGAAAGTTTTCGTAGTTTTATACTAGGAATTATGAAGTTTTCATTAAGAAGCTATCAGTGATAGCCAGACTCAGGAGTGGTACGTTCGATTCCGTTCCTCAAAAACGATGAAAAGATGCACCTACTATTATTTGGCATGCCAGTAAAGTTATAAAAGTTTTAAACTGCTAGTGAAGTCACGAAAGTTATCAGGAGGTGGAAAGGGAACTTAACACAAGGCGTATTACAGTTTGGAGTCATCCAAAAAATACCAAGCTTCTTATGAAAAGGCCAAGTGGAAGGCCAAGGAAGCTTTTTTATAGATAGTAATTACTCTTTGAATGTTGTCAGCATCTCAAAAGAGGTGCTGCCGTGCTGAGCGGTGTTCAGCTGGGAGATTACGTTGGTCAATTCAAAATCTACTTAAATTTAGTTTAGACCCTACGGCGGGTAATACACACTTTTCCCTACCACGCCAATGGGTATTAAACTACCAAAAGCGCAAAAACAAGTTTCCTGTTCGTCTCGTGAATCTGTAAAGCACAAAATTAACTGCGTACAATGAGTTACCTAAACATCATTTCAACAAATGTATACGAATACAACAAAAATGCAGATTAAAAGCGCGACACAACTCTCATCAAAAGCATCATCCATAGACCGATAAAATCACGCTTCCACTAGTCTTACCGGCAACGTAACTCTCGCTTTGATCTTTCACATCATCAGCTTGTCGACACATAAATCGCAATGTATTAAAATTTAAATTTAACCCCGCAGCCACAAACGAGAAAACGAGGAAAAAAACGAACTAACCACGATGAGGCACCATGCCAGACGAATCCAGACCTTGCTCGGAAACCACTTTGTCGCTGGCACGGGTTAATTTTCCACCTGCTCACCCGAAGTCACATCACCTTGCGTTTCATAACCATGTTTCCCACCATCCTTTACACAAATTGCAAAACCATTTTGCCTTCAAATGAAATTTAAAATTCATACTTTCCTATCTTCAAGGAGCCTTGCAGAAGGAGCCCTTCAAAGCCACAAATACATCCACACTCGCCACTGGGGGCAAGTACGCCGAGAACAAACAAAAACTTGATGAGCTATAATTCACATCGTGCATACGGGTTATAAATTCGTTGCACCTTGTTCCGTCACTCTGCCAAGGACCAGTGCCACCACCGGCGGTGCCACCATGCAGATGCAACCCCGACCGGTGGAATATCCGTAAGCAGCAACTGCTTCACCTGCCTGCCGGCCGGTTTACCTTCTACGTTCGTGCATCCGCTGTTAGTTCAGCGCGAGAACCTCCAACCAAAAGAGTTACCCTAACCGAATTGACATCCTCGGTGTCACATCGCGTCGCGCTAATTGAAATTTCATTATTCGCAACCAAAATGAATAGCGATGGAATAAATTGCATTTAAAGTAGCCTCCTAGTGGAGCAGGACTAAGAGATAGAGACAGTTTTCCCCGCCCGCACTTATATATATGCGCGGGAGGGATAGATACACACACAAGCTAAATGGGTCATGTCCCTGAGCAAATTGCAATTTTCCTCGCGCTTCGTGCTCGCAATGGGTGCGGTTCGAATTGCGAAATTTAATATTCCAGGGCAGCACTTCCATACACATACACATCCGCAGACAGAGAGTTGCCATACGACCGTTCGGAAAGGATGCACTGCCTCCCTCAATTCACAGACCTCTTGAACTTTTGACCGAGAAACATTACTGTGACGACTCGGAAAGAGCTTATAGTTGCCAACTTAAATGTACACGTTTGACGGTGTTTATCTATTGCACATACACATTCTTGCGTGTCCTTCCTTCTTTTTCTGTTTTTGGTGACAAGCAGTGACAGCATTAGCAGTGACAGTGCTGAGACACATTCAAGCCATTCATCGTAAATCCGATTGTTCCTTGACAACAGCAAAAAGGTAAATAGAGGAATCTCGCAGAACACATCGAACAACGACACCGACACCGACATCGACGACAACGACAGCTAAAATCAGCGGAAGACGCTGGAAGACGGATGTGGAGAAGCATTTCACATCTGGGTGAGTTTTTGAGTGTGTACATGAAGAAAACAAGGACCAAAATGGAACAAGGATACAAGGCAGTCCTTCAGAGCTTTTTTCGCTCAAGTGGAAATTTGAGAAAACCATTTAGGTGAATATATGTCAGATTTTTCTTCAGTTCACAGAGACAGGAAATGGGGTCTTTCTATCGACTCTGGAAAGGCACTTATACTGGATTTAATGTAATAAACATTTTCGAACGAGAACAGCTCAGGCCGAGAGGCGGACGGGGACAATTTAGAAAAATGAGTTTTGCCTTGAAGAGGATTGATTGGTTTCCTTGGGAACAAATCGAATTGCGTGCAGTTTCGAATCAAAACCACTTCAAACTGATTCAGAGCAAATGGTGAAAAATGTGATAACGAGTTTGACAAGGATGGATAGTGTGCAAGGACTCAATCAAATGTATAGCAGATTCTGTGGTTAACTTAGTCCGTTTTAAAAGTTTCGGTTAACAGGCCGGAAAAGAAATTATGGAATTCATATTTGTTTTCGTGTGTTGCAGTGTTTTATTGCATGTAAGATGTTCTTTGGGTGGCGCTGAGATTTATCTTTAATTTTCTTCTCTGTGAATCGATTTGTATCTGATCAAAATTAAGGTTTAAAAAGAATGGTGGCAAAATGTAGACCCGGAAAGAGAATTGGAAATATTTCTGAAAGATTATACATTAAACTGTCACAAAAACACAAAATTACTTACTTCTGAAGGATCCGCAGGAAAATATTGTGCTCTACACGATCAATCAGTACGGTTTTACCCTAGAAAACGGAACGGGTATACTGTACAAAGAATTCCTTTTAGATAAACTTGATTAGACGTGGATGTCTTAAAATCGTCTACTTAATCTTATCTGCGTACTAATTGACCTCATATGCACAAAGGTTCGTGAGTCGTGAGGTCGTGAGTGATGAAGATCTAGCTTCTTCTTAAGTTTTGTGCATTTTGTGCAAGGGTCTAAGAGACATTGAAATTTATAGCGTTTGTATTTGTTCATTTTCAGAATCGAACTGAAAATTCGAAATGAACGGAAAGAAAAATCTAAATTATCTTTTGTGATATGATAACAACTACGCGTTTGGCCTAGTTTATTCAAATACTGCTTGTTTTTTATGTGCTATTGTTCTCCAGCGAATAAAATGTGCTACAATTTGTCTTTAATTTCGAATTATCAATTTACAGGCCTGACATTGCAACAAAGACCGATAACTTATAAAATAATAATAAATCATGAGCTGGAGTTCTTTTGACGCTCGTTTCTGTTCATTTTAAACACCAGGGTTACTTAGCTTTACTATTTCTATTTCTACAATCCTTTTCATTAAACTCTGACCAGATCATTTTGTTAAAACTTCTCAAGGGTTGACACCGCTGCAAAAACCACTTGTCTAACCTAAATGTAAGCTATCCTCACAAAGTAATAACGAACAGTGGGTGACTTAAGTCAATTGAGATTTGATAATGAGGCAAAAAAATGTTCTCATTTCCATTCGGACGATCGCGTATACTATTTACAGACATAAGATTCCTTCTAAAGATCCCTTAATGTAAATGTGATATCGTCTTTAAACATCATAAGAGCCATAGTTGTACTGTTTATAAAATGATGTCCAAAGGCAGAATTACTTCGGCTAGTGGCTGTGTTATTTAAATTACGTCAAATTACGAAGACAGCTTGTGTACTCTTTATTATACTTGCCACACTTCGATTTTTTTCCTATCCCTACAAATTGTCATTCAGGACGAGTCAGGAATAATAAGAGAATATTGATTTAGTGCTGTAAACATTTTCTATGTGTCAATGTGAAAACCAATGTATAGCAGGAGATATAAAAAGATGCGAGTCACAAAACGTTCAGGCACTGCCTTCCCATCAAGTTGAAAACCGTTGCCATCATTTAATGTTCGCTACGATCTACCTATGCATATAAAACACTCGCCGGAAAACAACCTCTACGTAGGCTGCCGTTTATATTTCGGGATTGTGCAACCCTAGTGTTGCAATCTGGCAACTGCCAACTCTATCGTAAAGTTTGACATTTTTGAGGTTATACGTACTCAGAACGTTTTGACATACGAGCGCTATTTGTGTTGTGTACAGTACAACTTAAAAGATTCATCTCGCCCAAAAAATGGAATTAAATCTTAAATATTTTCGGGCGATTATTTTTTACAACTTTCGACGTGGATTACCTCAACAACAGTGCGTTGATAAACTTCATTCAATTGTTGGTGATGATGATCCATCAAGGACCAGTGTTTATCGATGGTATGGTGAATTCAACCGAGGTCGTAGTTCACTCCAAGAGGTCGTAGTTCGTGAAGGTCGTCCAAAATCAATTGTTGTTCCGGAAAGTTGTTCGTGAGATTGAGACAACCTTAGGCAAAAAAAAAAAATTTCTTCGCGTTTAATCCCACACAATTGGTCAATCGCTCAAAAAAAGTCTTGTGTCGATTGGTCGAAAGAAATGCTCCAAAAATACGATCGCGGTACTTTGAAACACCTCTATGACATCACGACAGGTGATCATGGATTGACGCGTATGAGCCCGAAAGTAAACAGCAGTCGACTGTATGGGTGTTTTAAATTGAGCCAAATCCAACAAAAGTTGTTAGCGCACGAAGCACTTCCAAGCAAATGGTCGCCTGTTTTGTCAGAAAAACTTAGCATGTCGCAATCGTACCACTAGAACAACGCAGAACAGTCAATTCTGAGTGGTACCCAACCAGTTGTTTGCCAGTTTTCTTCCAAGAAATCAGGAAAACCAACCGCCGAAGACAGATCACTCTTCACCACGACAATGCGAGCTCTCACTGATCGGCTCAAACAACTGCATTTTTGAGCACTCAAAACATCGATTTGATGAGTCATCCGCCGCATAGTCCTGACTTGGCACCGAATGACTTCTTTTTATTCCTGTACGTAAAAAATAAAATGAGAGGTCAACGTTTTTCGACACCTGAAGCAGTGGTTGATGCGTTCAGAATGCATGTTTTGGAAATACCTCAATCAGAGTGTCAAAAGTGCTTCGACAATCGGTTCAAACGTATTCAAAAATGTATAGATCTCAATGGGGAATATTTTGAAAAACAATAAAGCTATTTTTGATGATTAATTTTTGTTTTTGTTCTGCAATCCCGAAATATAAAAGGCAACCCTCGTATAACACTATAACACATAAAACAAAGTTCCTGACTTTCTCGTTATCTGATGCACAACTTGACACATCAATGTTGTCCGACTTAGAAATGTTGGAAATCTTTCTTTTCAGGGATCGGTGAAATCTCTTACGACCAGTCAAGTTGCCGAGGATCAATATACAAGAACTGCCAAATCGCCAAGTATTGGTCAAGTTCGCCAGGAAATGGTCAAGCCTAGAACACCGCCGACGGTCAACCAGGTCACCGAGAATCAGTTAAGTTGCAGAGGTATGATCAGTGCAAACTTTGAGTCAGGGCATTCATTGTTCTGATCATCAAGATCATCATGACATGTTGACATGCGCATTTACGTAAAATAGTTCTTTAAATGGTACTTAAGATGATCTTCTTGTCAGTCGAAATGTTAGTTTTCAACTAAAATGACGTAACCAAAATCGTTTAAATTCGCCCCAAGTTATTTGCGAAATTAATTGCACGATTCCATTCTCCGTGCTTTGCATGTTTAGACATAAAACTCGGTCTCAAGTCTTCATTCGATAAGGCATCTCAAACAAAATCATTTCACGGACAGCAGAAGCTGATCATCTCTGTGCAGAAATGTCCACTTTATCACTCTCACGTCTTCAGGCGGAGGAGAATGTATCATAGATGAGAGTGATTGGATAATCACCGACCTACATATTCTTATTCATTGTTGCACGCTAAGCGTTTCTCAGCGCGTGCAATCGCTGCCAAATTTGTACACAATACTCTTGAAAGTTTTTAAATACACGACCGCATTTGGGGGTGATGCCATTTCAGTCATTTCATCAAACGCCTTGAAGCTAGCCCCAAAAACGGTCTTGCCAGACGTAGATGCGAAGATTTACGATCTATAAACAAGGATCGATGAAAGAGATTATGACAGTAAACGGGGCTTTACGACTTACATGAATTTTTTAGTTTTATTGGTTTTCGCTAGTTCACAGGTTCGCGGCCGTACATGGATACCTTGTAGGTGCGGAAGTAGGTGTTAATCCATAACTGGGCTTGGTACTTTTTCTGATTCATCCCCCCTCTCTTATTAAAGATGTAAGATCTGGCATTACATGATTCAAAAGCAATAAATGTCTTTCGAGTTTGTAAAGACTGAGAGAGGCACCCTCAACTGTGCCCAGTTTAGTTCTGTATTGACAGTTTATTGCCCAAATTAGCATTAATATTGTATCTAGAACGTTTTATTACACGGTCAGCCGCAGATGTGTATCATGGCTTCGCCTAATTTCCATTTCTGAACAAACAATGCTACCACGCAGACCGTGTGATGGTGGCGAGTTGTGTCCCGCTGCTTGGACACTGTGATCCGGTACGTGGTTGGGCAGTTTCCCACAATGAAGAAACAAGAAACTGCAACGGTCGCTGGATTCACTTCGGAAGCAATGGACTGAGGGGCCGCCTTTGACAGGGATTAATTCCATCTCGTACAACTTTCTTTGTTTGTTTTTCTTCCTCTTTTTCTTCGCAGACGTCTTTTTCCACTGTGCCTGCTCAAGCGTGCGTATAATTTGTCTAATGTAACACATCAGTGTGTCTTAGTCGTCTTAGTTTCATCAGTCTGCCGCTTCTATCGCTCACATCACCAAAAAAGGGCAATTTCTTAAATCCTCAATCCAAAATCCTTTATGCGCTGAGCTCGATCCCATATAAACATACGTCAGTTGTCGGCAGAGGGAATGAGGTGCGAAGGTCGGTCTTAGGATTGTAACTAAAATGAGTCGTAAAATTTACGAAACCTTAGAAAGGACTTAGACCACCTCTTGGATGGTGGTGGTTACATATGGGGGCATTCCTTTCGGCGTAATGTGTTTCAGCGAATGGGGCTCAAATTACTTGGGACAGAGAGAAGGTGTGGGGGAATTGGGTTTTGTGTGACTGCTGCGTGTATTTATTTCGGTTTTTATGGGTTCGGATGTGAATGAGAGATGTGGGGGTTTTGCGAATTGATGAGGGGATTTTGCTTTTTTCTTTTCCGATTTAATGCCCGGGATTATAAGGAATTAATTTAAAAGAGCCGAGATTAATCCACAAATCATGTTAACCACTTTGAAATTCGTAAAAGTAAAAGGAGATACGGCAACCGATGAGGTTTGATTTACGGTGTGCTTAAGCAGGCAAATTTGTTTTCTCTGCTTCGTTTGCGGATATGTGCGGAAAAGGGTAAAGTGGAGGATCATTCCTCTTGTGACTGACATCCCTGGAATTGGTTTGGAATTGGTAAGTGGCTAAGTTATTCGATTGTGCATGATGCTCATGTTCCGGCATTGAGGGGGTTCTGCTTAGACGGCGATATTTGATTGATTGTGAGTTCCTCTCTGCTGGCGCTTACAATTTGGGAATTTTAAAAATTTGGGGTAAGAAATACTTCAATAAGATATGGAAGAGGCATTCTCCTAGATTGGCCGAAGATGAGCAATTTAATGCATGCAAATTGATAGTTTGTCATTTGTTTCTTTACATACATGAACAGTGTCTTTACGAAAAGGCCTTAGTCATCCGACTGTTGTCCTGCAATGTAAACGTTTTTTTCTTCCTGTTAATTTAAGCAGATTTCCATTGTTTCTCTGATATACACTATTACATTACATTACATAATTTGAAGACAAGAAGCACAGGCATTAAATGCAGGGTGACAACAGCTTCTCTTTGACAACTTCGGGTATTTTCTGAGCCTAAAATAGGATAACTTTGTTTTTTTTCCTTCTCAGTGAGAAATATGTCAGTGAAGAAAATGTCCTAAAAATGGGCCGTGGTCAAAAAACAAAATATGCACACATACCTACGTCATTGTAAGCGGTCAGTAGGCTTTCCTTTTTTTATAAAGAAGGAGATGGAAAACTAAAGAGAGCACTGCGAAATTTGAATCCTCAACAAATCTGTCAATGTTGCTTCCGTAGTCGACCGATAACCATCGTTTCCGTTAAAATCAGGACTTTAGAAGAACGTTACATTCAACTCCAATGTGTTGTCATACATTAAAGTAAGACTGTGGCGTTTAAATAGCGCTTGTGTTTGGGTACTTTCAGATGCCGGAGTAACCGCAAAATGTATACCCATTATGAACTACAAATATACAAAGACTGTCCGTCGAAAAGGTACAAAAAAATACAACAGAACATGTAGAAGGAAGTATATATATATAATTGGCTGGTAAAATCAAAATAAAGGGTGATTCATCGTGTTATATTTTATAATATTAACACAAAAGTGTTAATTCAAATCATCTTCGGTCAAAAGAACTATCATTGCATTTGATTTTTAAAAATTAAATCAAGTTAACCTTAACCACTACCATGTGTGTAGTAATTTGTCCATAAGATGCAATTTTAGTGTACTTGTTAAAACTGATTCCTCGCGAAAAGCAGAAGCAATGTTGGCTTACAAGGCGTTGTTTGTACCTAGGGCATGTCTGAAGACTTAAGGCTTTATCCCAAAGGATAACAGTTACGACAAATGTGAAGTTAAGTCCTTACCCAAATAAATCATTAAAAGAACTTTATTTCATGCACTCTACTGCTCGTAGCGGAGTGTTGTCGAAAATAGAGCTCACAACATGTGCTTGAATTTCGAAACCGACTTATTCCTTTGACATGTCGCGATTAGTTAACTATTGGTAAAATCTTTCAATTTTGTCTCATGTTTGAAGGAATTAGTTTTCTTCTTCTCGTGGCGCTACAGTCCGGGGCGAACCTAGGCCTCAACCAATAGCCTCTCGAGCCAGCACGATCTTTCGCCAACTGTCTCCAGTTGGTTGAGGTCCTTCTCTACTTGTGTGCGCCACTTTTTTTTAGGTCGTCCTCTGTTGCGTTGTCCCAATGGCACGGATTCAAAGACTTTTCGGGCCGGAGCAGTAGTGTCCATGCGCTCTACATGGCATAGCCATCTAAAGCGTTGCATCCATAGAAGCTTAACCAGGCGCATGTCGCTTTACAGCTCATAGAGTTTGTCGTTATATCACCTCCTCAAGATGCCATCAACGCAAACGGGACCAAAAATTTCTCTCGAAAAGACTAAGGGCTTCCTCATCCGCCTTTGCTAACGTCCAAGTGTTCCGTTAAAGTAGGACTAGGATGATCAAGATGTTATATAAAGCGAGCTTAGTTCTTCGAGAGAGGGCTTTATTACTCAATTACCTCTTGAGCCCAAAGAAAGAGCGATTAGCAAGAGTGATTCTGCGTTTGATTTCGGTACTGATGTTGTTGTCCCTGTTTACCGCGGAGCCGAGGTAGACGAAGTCCTTGACCACCTAGAAGTTTCTGCTGCCTAGTCTGATACTCTGTCGGAGAAGTCGATGTTGTGTGTCCTCTCTTGATGACATCATGTACTTTGTTTTGCCCTCATGTAACAATTCAACTGACTTCTGGAAGAACGTGGCTCTGGAGGTCTCGGTGAGTTCGTTACCGACCTTGACGGAGCAGCGAGAATTCTCCATCGTCATGCTCAATCAGGTCATGGACAAACGGTTTCAGACGCTCACACAAGACGGCAGAGAGGATCTTGTATGCGATGTTGAGGAGACTAATCCCTCGATAAATGGCGCAGTCAATAGGTCTCCTTTCTTGTGAATCGGGCAAACGACGCTGAGATTCCACTCATCGAGCATGCTTTCCTCCGACCATATCTTACAGATGAGATGGTGTATGCGCCCAACCAGGTCGTCTCCAACTCCTTTTAGTACTTCTGAGGACAGTCCGTCCGATCCAGCAGTTTTGTTCAACTTCAGCTTGAATATTGGTATCTTTACCTCGTCGAAGTCCAGGGACGAAATTCTTGTATATCAGCGTCCAAAACGAATGGAACATTCTGCCCAACAGCGGAATTTGGGCCGTCATCGCCGTTAAGGAGTCTGCAGAAATGACCTTTCCAAATTTTCAGCACAGACTGCGGCTCCACTACGAGTTGTCCATTTTGTTTGAAGAAATATCGACAAATAATTCCACCAGCCAATAAACAACAGCGGTTTTAATAGATCTATTGACAGCTCCAAGTACTCTTCGGGCTCTTCGTCAACCCAAACATATTAATAAATAGAATGATTCAAAATTTCAAGACTGAACACCGAAAATTCAAAAGCCGATACTTGCACAAGTTGAAGTTTCTATGTTTATGGTAGAGGCGGTCCATATGAAAGATAGTCTGGCTGAATGGCAAAATATGCGTCAGCGGACATTCAGTAATCCACACTTGCTGCACGAGACAGATGCAGAATAAATCGCTCTATTTCGGTCAAATTTAAACGTGTTCGTGGTATTAAGACGAAGTAAATCGAATCTTTAACATAATTGCTACTGAATGTTCTTCAAAATAAAATAAATTTGTTTGTGAAGTCTTATTTTGTTTTTGTTATATTTAAAAACAAGTTGTAGCGCTCTTTACAAAGGAAAAAAACTCTTAACCTTACGAATGATTTTAATAAAAAAGTTTTCACAGAACTATTACTTTTGTCATTCAATTTAGAGGTACTGTGATCGTGTGAGCTGAAAAAAATGACTTAAAAGTTTAATGTCGATCATTCATAATTTAAAGAAAAGAAAAAACAAATAAAGAGTAGCCTATTGAGAATAGAACCTGAGGAAGAACAACTATTTATGTATTTAGGATAAAATAACAATTACAAATATGTCAACAATGCTTTTTTTTGTGAAAATATTATGCATTGTATATGTGGTCTTTTAAGCAGAGAAAGAAGGACAAAAAAACTGGGAAGTCTACTAACTGTACAAAAACATAAACATAAATAATTATTCCTAGCTTAAGATAATTGCTTTTCAGACCACAACGAGAGCATGCAGACCAATGCTCAAGCTGAAGTATCAAATTTATAAATAAATTTATAAGTAATCAACCATAGTCTAAATATTTAGAAGAAGCGTGCCCTGGACAATCAGCGGTATAGACTAGTTATTGCCAAAGATGGGTTCCCCACGGAATGGCGATCTGTTAATGGGTAATTTCAACTCCGGCTTAATTTAATCTACCAAATTAATATGGCCTATGTTGATTTCAAATTGTTAGGGAACTTGAAATTTAAGTACTACCGAAGCTCTGTTTGTACTGAACATTCTTAACTCTTCCTCCAAGCCGAGTGTTTAGGTGAGTATAGAACATACTGCTAGAAAGTGGATTATATTCCGCGCCCTATCCGCACTTGCATACAGTACATTTTTTTTAGATCTTTATTTCGTTATAAAATTTTTACATTGATTTTGCCTATCACACATACATACATCATATATTTTACTTCTGGAAAAGTGTTTACATTATTAAGAAATCTATAAAAATAAGTATAAATTGGAATACACAAATTCGAAGTAAAATATGATAAACAAAAGTCAATAAAGGATGAGAAAATGCGAGGAGATATCATGTATTTTTCTTCTTTGCAAAATTTCTATACCGACGCTAAGCAGAATATAGTAAAACTTCAAAGAAAATATTTTTTTTGAGAAAACGAGAACATACATACAGTGACGTTAACTTCATAGAAAAAACTAAAAGCATTTTGCAACTTTTGTGATTATTATTTTATTTTACTATTGTTTCAATAGAGGGAAAATAAAAAGGTTGAAAAGTCTTCAGTTCATCACAAAAAATATTTTTTTTCTATAAAAAACGTGAATAGAGAGGGGACAAAACAATAAGACCACCATAAAAAATGTAGTAAATTCATATTTAATGTACGATGTTCTTTAACTATTCTTAAAATTTAGTGGAATATCCTTTATTTTTTATAAGAGCACGCACTCTTCTGGGCATGTATTCGACCAGTCTGCGGGAAGTGTTTATCGGTATGACGTAGCAAGAGGATTGAATTTTGCTCCAAACTCTTCTTTATTTTTTGCTTTTTCAGCTTTAAAGCACTTTTTCACGATTCCCCACAAGTTCTCCAGGGAATTAAGGTCTGAAAATTGGGAGGGCCAGGCATGGGTCATGGGATGTATTGCTAGGTCATGTAGAGCGTATGGACACCCCTGCTCCGACCCGAAAAGTCTTTGAATCCGTGCCATTGGGACAGCGCAACAGAGGACGACCTAGACTAAAGTGGCGCACACAAGTGGAGAAGGACCTCAACCAACTTGGAGTGCGCAACTGGAGACAGCTGGCGAAAGATCGTGCTGGCTGGAGAGGCATGTTGGTTGAGGCCCAGGTCCACCCCGGACTGTAGCGCCACAAGAAGTAGAAGAGGTCATGGGATGGATATTATGCTCTTCCAACCACATTTTTACTTTGCCCGGCGTATGCTTCGGGTCGTTATCGTCCATAAACTGTCACTTTAGTGTCATTTCCCACTCAGCATACGAGATCCCACCAAATTGATCTTGCTTTCATCCGACTAAGGAATATTTCGCCATTTTTTTCGTTTTCTGGGCCTTTCCATTCGAAATCTTCTTTAGGAAATTGGATTTTACTTTTTCTATGTTCCTTGGTAACAAATGGTTGCTCCCTGGGGTTTCTTCCTCAGAGATTTCGTTCTTCTAGCCTCCTTCGCACTGTTCTAGAACAAACAGGTAAGTCCAGTTCACGTTTAATATCTGCAGCTTTCGAAAGCGGGTCTTTTTGTGACAAGCGCTTAATTTTGACGTTATCTGAACGTTGAGGCAGTTCCTTCATATTTAAGGACAAACTTTCTTCAAATGTTCTTGTTTTTTTATTTATGCAAACAGACGTCATATTAAATATTATTTCAGTGAAAATAAAATAAATGCTCGATGTTTTCCGTGTTTGTCTTATTTGTTTATCCATAACTGTATGTACATATGTATGGGATCACATACACAGTGATACATGCAAAGAAAGTATTTACTAACTGTAAATTTATGTAACAATCGATAAGCCACATCGACAATCGAGAATTCTCCGATCTTCAAAACTTCTGAGTCACTGAATTCAAAATAAAACCTAACTAATCGATCTTTCCACCTTTCATAAATAACATGCTTGCGCTACACACCCAGGCCAGATTACCAAGTTCCAGAGATAAGATAATACAGCACTTGATTTGTCGGAACCCCTAACCACCAGAATGTCTGTTATCAGCCCCCAAACAAATGCACACCTTTCCACCATATTTAAACAACCACAAAGGGCAAGTTCATAGAAAGCAAAAACCGATATCGGAAACCTAACATTTATCGCTATCCACTGCAGCAGCTATCTGAGCAAAAGTCAACAAGCTCGCACCTCCGCTGCAATTAGATCACGATAAACCGCTGCCCCATTTCGTCGATTCCCCTATTTGCTCAGCGGATAGGAAAACCGCTTGTATCAGGTTAACCAGAGATATCCTACTCACTGCGGTGACTAACCACTTCCACCCCGAGCTAATAAAATTCAATTTCTGTATCTTTCTCTGGAGACGCGGGCCCACTGCATCTACGTGAGAAGCACAATGGATGTGTAAAAGGAACTTGTGCGTTCATTGCACCTCGAAATAAGAAGTGCCTTGCGCGTGGCGTCTTGCGTCTTTGTCTGGACGAGGTGCACTACACAGTCGCCGGCCGAGGGCACATGCCCGCATATGAGACGCATTACTCCGCAGATACTTGCGCGTATAAATAATAAATTTTATTTGTTATACTTGAGCATTCGTGTCTTTTGCGCTCTCGTTCTTCCTTTGTCCGCCGGGTCGTGGCGTCCGTGAGTGTTTTCCTGCCGCCATAACTCGTTTCGTTAATTGGGGAGCAAGCCCCGCCAGCAGTGGGTGGACGGCTGTGAGGAAGATAACATATTTCGCCTTTGTCCATCAGGCTGTAGCTGAGACTCAAAGTGTTGTCGTCACTTTGTGGGTCGTTCAAATTGATTGTGAAACGAGGGAAGGAGAAACTGTGTGGAAAATGTTTACCTAAAGTTTTCGAAGGCATTTAGGGAAATTGTTGCAGATGCAGACACCCGCTGCTGGGCGGCGCATTTCAACTTCACCAGCGTAAATCTGTTAGTCACGAATACAGGTTCCTAATGCTCACAGACAAGTGTTTGTTTGTATTTTATGCGGTCACGGACGGACGCTCACCGATGTCACCGCAGGCAACAAGAAGAAAGAAATGAAGGAAAAGTATGAGACGAACTGGGTATCGATCGAGAAGAAGATCGAAAGACGACTGTAAACTGTGGTCATTACTTATTTATAAGCCCATGTCTGGACAGCAGCCATAACCAATTTGTGGGATCATTCACACCTTTGATGAAATAAGTAACTTATCACTGACATCACTTGGAAACTTTTAAAATGTGACGAAGTTAGCTTTGTTTTGAGATTTTTGTTTCGGTGCATAGCTGCAAGCACCGTATATTAGCCATGGGCAAATTGAGCGAGAATGATTCGCACATGATTTGTATTTGGATTTGCGTGCTCGTCTGATATACATCAATAAGTAGAAAAAGTTGACCAAAGCCTTGGGTGTTACTCAAATGCCATTTTCCAGGCAGTGGGATAAGGAGTGCGGTCATTCCAAGCCCACTATTGTTCCTTGATTCACAGGATCCGACTGAATACGACACGACCATATAATCTGAGCAAGGCTATAAGAAAACAATTCATCGGGTCGGATTGCGGGGTAAATTGCTTCAAGCTCTGGGTTTTTACCACAGCTTAAAGAAACTCTGAAGAGGGAGCCAAGCGCTCGTTCAGGAAGGGGCGGAAGGAACATTGTTTCAATTACCCTATCCTACCGCGTTACCTGAATATTCCGAATATAATTTCCGATTGAACTACGTGACTGGGTTTTATAACTACGCGCTGCCATAATTTTCTAGATTGAAGTCTTTAAAAAGCTTTCATTGCAAAGTTTCTTATAATGTATGTGCTTTATATAATATAGACCAGGCAGAGACTAACTAAGGCTTGACAGTGTCCGGTTTCCGATTATGGACGAGAATTATACCGATAATTGCATCCCCTTAGCAAATTGACGTCTTTGCTTGTAGCGAATTTTTCCAAATTTTCTTAACTTTACTAAGTGAAATAAACATACACCTTTAAATATAAAAAATAAAATTATAAAAATTCATTAAACAACGAATATCAGAAAAATACAGCGACAAAATTAATGCACCCCCTGTAGAAAAACGTATTTCCTTATTTAAAATGTATTTGAGATTTCCTTGTTTTACCATTATAATAATAATAATAATAATTGTATGGCGCGACAGTCCACTACTCGGCTTGTGCGTGCTACTGTTCTCTCACGAGTAGAAGGGAAGTACAGTTTTTTGCCAACTCCGAACGGCGAAGTTTGAGAAACTTTCTTAGACAGTTATTACTCCTTGAGTGTTGTCAGCTGCTCGAGAGAGTTGCTGCCATGAAAAATTTGAGGTGTTCAGCCGGGAATCGAACCTAGACCCTTCGGCATGTGAGCGTCGCACTCTACCCACTACGCCATAGCGACCACATTTTTTTACCATTATACAGAGTATAAATTGATTGTCAAAATTAAAAATGGCACAGTATACATGAGAATTTGAGAATTTATTGATTTGCATGAGGCATTGTCAAAATGACTCAAAACAAATACAATGATAACTTTAAACAACAAATTATTGAAGACTTTAATGATGACTTAACCAAGTATTAGATAAGCAAAATAAATCGGTTTGATAGGTCTATTATATCCCAAGTAATACGGATATATTTGCCAAAGGGTAATACGTTTACCAAGAATTCCTGAGGATTGCTAAAATGTTTTTTGTATTCAAACCCCCTGTGCCTTTTTGACAAACATTGTTTATTGAATTGAATTTTTTTCTAGAAATATCTTAATTTATGTTTTTTTTTAAATAAAATTCAGCAAATAAGTAAAAAAAAGTTTAATGTCTGTCATTGCTCTCTATCAGCATCTCATGTCAAAAAAATAAAGGGTGATTTGCCTGGGGGGCTACTGATTTGTCCGATAATGTATGTACGGATATGGTCTCAGGAGGCGCAACTATCGATAGATTCTATAACGGGTTCGGGACAACAGACCACTTCCTCTTCTTCTTCTGAAATGACAATTTTATAAGTAATTCCATTTGGCAAGATATCTTTATCAGCAAGGACCAAAAAAAGTTTTAGTAGTTTTAAAATGTCGACCGAAGGAAAGGTTTTAATCTTGAACTTTCTTGGACGCAATTGTAGACCTGACAATGTGCCCTACTATCTTAACAATTTTAAGACTGTTTAGGACAGAAACTTTCGCAAAGGATTAAACAAAATAAACCACCCTGTAATTTCATCAATGAGCATAACAGGTACTACAAATAAAACAACTTCTGGATTATGAAATTGCTCCCCAAAAGGTCATTGAGAGAGTAAGACCAAATCTTCGGCAAAAAGAGGATTATGGCGGCATGTCATCGCGAGTTGCTGCAAGTTGAGTACTTTTGACCGACAAGAACGGAATAGAGATATAGCTCAAGGTTAAACCCTTCTCTGATCGTTGGAATAAGAAAAATTAAACGAAGAATATAAAACCATTCTTTGATAAGGGAACTATGAATGTAGAAGTCGTTGCCGCTCTTGTTTCACTTTGAAATTTTCATCAGGAAAGTGTTGATTTCTGATAGAAATTTTGACAAACACCTTCGTCATTCTTGTCCACCCGGGGTGGAAGTATTTTCTTTTATTTGTGGCTTGGAGTGATTCGGGATTTTTGATTTTTGAGATATTCGGCACGTATTTAACTTCGTCCAAACAGTTTTCCAAAGATTACACCGCAAGCCCTAAACTATTACTCTTAACACTTTCGCAACTGCAGTTCATTATAAGGGCAGTTAAGAACAAGATGTAAATGTAATCCTTTCATGTGCAAATTGCCTGTCACAAATTAAAACCTCACTTGCGCGATTCCACTTAAAAATGACTATGTCGCTCTGTCATAACATGCCTTGTCAGTCTTCCACCCTCAAACACTGCTCTCGGCATGAGGCAGAAAAACTTCCAGAATTCTCCCACATCTTCTTTTATTTTTCCTGTTAATTGCTTCCATCCACTTTCAGGTAGTCTCCCCTTTTTAATGCGAAGGTGTCAGAACTGGGACATTTGTCGTTCGTTCGCATTGCGCGCCCATTTCGCCTTTGGCGTGGCACACAATCCCCTTATCGTTACACACACCGGAAGACAACCATCTTTCTTAGTCGCTTTGCGGCATGTTAAACTATCATAAACTTATGAACGGGGCCTTTTCGCTGATCGCCGATGTGCACCAAACTCGCACAGCAGCATCAACACCGGCGGCAGCACCTCCTCCATCATCATCATCACCGCCATGCGGGATGGCAGAATGCAATAGAGATCTCTATCTGACTTCCCCGATGCTCTGTTACATCTATTCCTGTTCACAGACGCACATTCAGTCGCTATCAGCATTTGAAGCAAGCACATAGACAGACAGACATCCATTCTATGCCAATTGCCTTGTTTTGAAAACTTATTCTTGAGTGTTGGACAAACTTGGGGAAGAACACACTCGCAGGCATGGCCCTGGAGCGCAGCCGACAGCACCAGCAGTGACATCGCTCCTGCTCGCTGAATGGGGATATATCTGCGCAAGATGTCATTGAACCCCCCATGGTGAACAATTTACAAAATCGTCATCATCCATCCCAGGCCATAAAACCGGGCACATATGACAACACGGCGTTCACCGCACTGCGCCCCACAGCGTTTCTATGACTGTATATGCGGACGGCTGCTGCTGCTGCTGTAGTCAGCGTCATTGCCGTCAGCGTCAATGTTGTTGCTGGCTCTCGGAGCAGTCGGAGCTGTGTGTGCGTGTATCTGTGCTTTTCGGTTCACTTCATCGTGCTGTCATTCTTATTCTAGCGGTGGAGAGCAAATGAAATAATTTCCAGATTCATCTGCTATTCTGTAGGAGTATTTCTCTCCTCTGCCTCTGTTCTCCATGCTTCTTGCCCCGACTGGGAGCAGTCTGTTTGCCGGTCGTTGGACTGTTCCAGAATACCAGTCACAAAAATATGGAAAATGGAAAAAGACACTTTTATCTGCGCAAGGAAAACGTAGCTTCTCCATGTGCACACTACACTGCACAACCGTGCCATGGCGGTGCGATACAAATGCATCGTGTCAAACTTCACACGAACACACTGCCAAGCCAGATCTGTCAACGTTGGCTAGTGTGTAACCGCAGCTTTGGAGCCTCCTAACGAAGCGAATTCATGGTACTCCATTCGATATCTGTGGTATACCTGCCACCGAACGGGGGAGGGCGCCTTGATGTCACACGTTTGACATATGCCACGGAGATTCGGTAGATGGCACGGAGTTTTCACCTCTTTGTGCTGAGTGCTGTGCCGGGTCTATGCGAAGGCGGCAGAGGGGAACACTGGCTTTTTTATTGACTTCAGCGGAAACCTTTGTTAATGTGGATCGTACCAGAACGTGATTTTTTTCATTTTTGAGTTGTTTAGTGAATCGATAACACTTGCGAGGGTATTATGGTATTGTTCGAACGAGCATGGGAATCTGAATGGCGGTAGTGGGTCTTTGACTTTTCACCACTGACATCTGGTTATGATGATTGAAGTAGGGGGATGCCTTCCGTTTACAGGACTTTGTAAAGGGAATGGAGGCAAATGTACGTATATGAAGGTTATGGGCTACTGCTTCTGCACACAGTTTTGTTAGTGGAAATTTTATTTTATCATGCACATAAGATTCATGAGAAAAGTTAATTGATTTTAACATAAGTAGTTTCCACTGTGCTCCAAATTCCTCCTCATCCAACTCGAATTTCTGTGTAGTGAGTTACATTAAAATTTGATAACTAATTAGGTCAACGTGGCGTGCGAAATTGCGTCACGGTCGAAGACCACATACGTACACTGCTCTCTGGGTAAAGAGCAGGTTTCGACTGTTCCTTGGCCGGTGAATTGTACCATGTGTATTATGACAATGCTAAGAAAAACTGAAATTCCTTAGGATTGCTTAAAAATGGTCAAAAGTTGATCTTAAATGCTTTCAAGGATACGCTTGCTGTCCTGAATTGGTAAAAGCTTCATTACGCGAAAAATGTGCACTCACCCATTATTTCATGAAGAATTTTTCTTGAGACGGCTTCAAATATATCGATCACCATCATTTATAATAGGGAGCTTGTGAGTTTTTTTTTTTGTGGTCGCCGTGGCGTAGTGGGTCGAATGCAACGCTCTCACGCCGAAGGGTCTAGGTTCGACTCCCAGCTCAATACCAATTTTTCGAATTTTTCATGGCACCACTTCTTTCGAGCTGCTGATATCACTCAAAAAGAGTAACAACTGTCTAAGAAAGCTTCTCAAATCTCGCCGTTCGGAGTCGGCAAAAAACTGTAGGTCCCTTCTACTCGTGAGAGAACAGTAGCGCGCACAACACGAGTAGTTGATGAGCAAGCTAGGCCCTGGTCCCCCTTTGGACTGTAGCGCCAACAATTATTATTATTATTAGCTTGTGAGTTTTTGACTTTTTATTTTAGGTGGTAGATCCAATCAAAAGTTGAAATATGAATAAGTTGAAACATTTCGCATAGGATATTGTAACAGCTCAAAATCCAATAAAATTCTCAAGTCTTTGAGGCAAAGCACTCAGAATAACTGTGATAATGTGCACAAACTGTCGCAATAAAAGGACAACATAAGTAAGCAGATTTTAGATTTATAATTATTTTTCATTTAACTACGTTTTCGATCGAATCTTTCTTTATTCACCTTGGAAATCGCGATTGACTGCGAAAAAACATTTCCTTAGAATCGCCGCTTTAAAAAGGACAGTATCTGGACAATGCTCAGACTTCGTGTAGCTAAACAAAATTTGGGAAATGTTACTTAACGTAGTAGAATTTCATACGAATTGTAGTCCAAATGCGAAATACACTATAGTGACAAATATGAATCATTCAACTGCTTTGAAAGTCTGGAAATCGATATTTCCAGATCTTCAGCAACACAACCAGATTTATTACTGACTATGCATTACGATGTTTCCTCACGACTGAAAAACTGCCACAACTTTCTTCTTGAAAAACGGCCTGCGTTGGGGGTCGATTATGTCGACCGTAGTAAGTTTTTACTATTTTCTGACCTTAAAGACGGACATTAAAGTCTAAAATAAAAAAGAAAACAAAACTGAATTACTGAATAATTGGAAACTCCTAAGCAACGCTTTGTCATATTTTTCATAGAGTTACACAAAAGCAGATACATCTCTTATTTCATTTCGTTAAAGGAATGTCTGTTTTTTAATCGTATTTTTGAAATAGTTATAGACAGGGTGAATGATGTAGTTTCTCCTCTTAAGTCAAAAAAATCAGTTGGCTTTGATGAGATAAACAACATTTACTTAAGACATCTTAATAAAAATTGTGTTCAATTTCTTTAAACTCTCTTCAATGTGCAAAAGTGATTCCAATTCTAACACCCGTTAAAAATGTTACCTCGCCTGGTAGCTACAGACCGATAAGCTTACTTAGCTCCTTGAGCAAATGCTTTGAGAAAATTGAAAAAAAAACTAATTGCTCACATTAATTCACATAACGTCTTGTGTCTTGGGCAATTTAATTTTATGGCGAACCATAACACAATCCAACAGAATCACATCAAAAGAAATTTTATTCAAGACAGAAGTTCAGGTATGGTACTACTTGACGTTGAGAAAACTTTTGACATTGTATGGCATAATGGTTTTCTGCACAAGCTTATGTCTTTCAACTTTCTTATATACTATATCTAGTCAAGATCATAAAATCATTTCTATCTGAGCGTATTTTTTAGGTGTCTGTAAATAGCCAGTTTTCAAGCGACTATTTTATCGTTGCAGATGTTCCTCAAGGCTACGCACTTGGTCCTGTCTGGTTCACTATTTAAATATCTGACTTTAGAGCACTTATTCATTATCAATCTGGAATGTTGTTTTTCATATGTTTTTTATTTTTATTTTGCGATCTGAATATGGAATAATAATATATCAATGATAATAAGATAAAAATAAATGCTTCAAAGACTCAGGATGTCTTTTTTACTAGAAAAAGAAAAGCCTGTTTCTTACCAAACAACAGGCTTTAATTAAATGGGGTTCAGACCGAGTGGATAGACGGCGCCAAGTATCTTGGAGTACACATGGACAAAACGTTAACATCTGCCTTTACTTATCCAGCAAATGATACGTTAAGTTAATGCTAACATTAAGATTCTGTATCCTTTTATAAATCGCATATCCAAGTTGAGTCCTATGAACAAACTGATCATATTCAAGGTTATTTTTCAGGTAATAATGTTTTACGGAGAGGTTTGCGAAAAATGTACAATAAGTCATATTCGTAAACCACAAATATGGAAAACAAACTTTGATCTCCCGTGGCATTTCTCTACCGAAGAGTTGCATATTTTGGCAAAAGTTGAACAGGCCCAAACAAGGATCTTAAAGCTTAGTAATCACTACAGTAAGTCTGAAAATTATTTGATTTCCAATCTAGTAACATAAATGTAATCTGTATTTTACATTTATATTTTTATTTATTGTTTATTGTTTTTACTTTTATTTATTGTTTATTGTTTTTACTTTTATTTATTGTTTATTGTTTTTACTTTTATTTATTTCTATTATTCTCATGTTATTATTTATTAATTATTTATTACTTATTTTTTATTATTCATTATTCATTATTTATTATTCATTCGTCATTCGTCATTATTCATTATTAATTATTAATTATTAATTATTAATTATTCATTATTCATTATTATTTATTATTTATTATTTTTTATTTATTATTTATTATTTTTTATTTATTATTTATTATTTATTATTTATTATTTATTATTTATTAGTTATTATTTATTATTTATTATTTATTATCTATTATTTATTATTTATTATTTATTATTTATTATTCATTATTTATTATTTATTATTTATTATTTATTATTTATTATTTATTATTTATTATTTATTATTTATTATTTATTATTTATTATTTATTATTTATTATTTATTATTTATTATTTATTATTTATTATTTATTATTTATTATTTATTATTTATTATTTATTATTTATTATTTATTATTTATTATTTATTATTTATTATTTATTATTTATTATTTATTATTTATTATTTATTATTTATTATTTATTATTTATTATTTATTATTTATTATTTATTATTTATTATTTATTATTTATTATTTATTATTTATTATTTATTATTTATTATTTATTATTTATTATTTATTATTTATTATTTATTATTTATTATTTATTATTTATTATTTATTATTTATTATTTATTATTTATTATTTATTATTTATTATTTATTATTTATTATTTATTATTTATTATTTATTATTTATTATTTATTATTTATTATTTATTATTTATTATTTATTGTTTACTATTTAGTATTTTTATTTTATTCATTACTTTTTCTTCATTGTTTTTATTTATTTAGTTATTATTCAATCTCTGTTTTATACCCTTTATATGTTATATCAAAGTTTTATTTACAATAATGTTGATGGAAATCAAATTGGAGTACTGCAAGTCGTTCATCGCCTCTCTCTACACTCTCAAATTCAAGATTTATTTTTCTTGTTATTCAATATAAGTTTTTCCATAGCATTTCCTTCAAATTAATGTTTAAAATCAATGTATCTTTTCTTACAATTTATATACATTTTTCAGCAGTAAGTAATACCGTAATAATAATAAGCGGTCGCCGTGGCGTAGTGGGTAAAGTGCGACGATCACACGCCGAAGGGTCTAGGTTCGATTCTCAGTTCAACACCAATTTTTCGAATTTTTCACGGCACCACCTCTTTCGAGTTGCTGACAACACTCAAAGAGTAATAACTGTCTAAGAAAGCTTCTCAAATTTCGCCGTTCGAAGTCGACAAAAAACTGTAGGTCCCTTCTACTCGTGAGAGAACAGTAGCGTGCACAACACAGGTAGTTGATGAGCAAGCTAGGCCCTGGTCCCCCTTTGGACTGTAACGCCAACTATTATTATTTTATTAAGTAATACCGCTTCTCTGTTAATTGTGCAATGAAGTTTTAAGGAAAATGTAACTATTGAGCTAAATAAAATCTAAAACTAAAAAAAAAATAAAAGATGGGACAAATTACATAAGCGGACGTGTTCATATCTTTAAACATTTATACGGTTTAAGCAACGCAAACTTCAACTATGTCAAGCAGTATTTTCATACCATATATAACATAACAGCTCAATAAAGGTGTTCGCTTCTACACTTTCCCAGCAAGCACAAGATAGTGCAATTTGCCACCCATTTGTACAGGACTTCATTTAAACAAGTTACGTAATTGGATCTGTTTGCCATGTATTCCCCTCTCACAAAACACTCCTCCAAAAAATGGAAGCCAAATCCCCTGTATGTATGTCAAGTGATGTGACTCAAAGAAATTCCGAAATTGGACGAATATCTTTCAAGTGGCTTTCGCCATCCCAGTCGCCTCTGTGTTACTTCAATTAACGTTCAGCCGCATGCATTCCACATTGACGGGCCCCAATTGAAACAAAACACGAAAAAAAACTCTCTAATTGGAGGGCCGAAATTGAATTGACATCTCACACAGTGTGTGCTCCAAAACAATCATTTCAATGAGTTTCATTCACCAATTCCACCACTCATACGTAGTTTCATATCCAAAACGATGGTTGCCAGCGTCTTGTGACGCCAAACAATATAAGCAATTAAAATACGTGTCATTGCATCTATTTACGATGCTGTCCCGAAACGGAGAGTGAAAAATTTCAGCCGCACACAATGCACCCAGACAGAGACGGGACACACTGCTTTTTCGGAGTCACTCCCCCCTAGCTAGTAGGAGGCTTCAAGAATTTCACAATCAAGCCGTGGCGCAGTTGTTCGCATTTGAATGCATCTTACATTTTAATTGCTGCACTCCATCTATGGTTTGTTGCTTCGTAGGAGATACAAATTGAATATATGATGAGGAACCGGCAGCGGCACCAATGCCAGGCCGCCAGCCCCACTACATGGAGATTGTTACTCTGCTCAAGTGATTATTATTGTATGGCTGCGTCTAGGATGTGTGGTCGACTGGTCTTATCACATTTCATCAGACTCAAACTTTATTTTTGCAGTTTGGGGAGAATTTAATATTCACACTTGAAAAGCTGAATTTGAATAGGGAAAGGTTGGTTGGAGTCTGGCGGAAGTTTAAGCAGTATGGGTGCATTTTCACTGCATCTCATAGTGACTTCATTTCATGACTTTAATAGAAGACATACGCTGGAACGACGTCTAAATCCTCTGAGGGATTGTATGCACATTTCTGGATTCGGAGTTATGTAAGGGACCGATTGGTTAAATCATATTTCGTCAGGATTTAAATATATGCACTGTGAAATGTAAATGTAATCCTCGGAGAGAAATTGAAATCCTGGCAGATAGTAATCTCGTGTAAGGATTGATTTGGCTAATGGACCAAACAGCAGTCACCCCTGTATGCTGAGATAAGTGTCATTTCGGAACACAGGGAACTTCTCTGCTGTTTTCCCAGAAAAAAACTGCACATGATTTAAGTTTTAGGAGACAAGGTTCTAAAGGAACATAACTTCTACAGTGTGGGGAATCAATTTAATAATAATAATAATTGTTGACAATACGGTCCAAAGGGGGACCTGAGCCTAGCTTGCTCATCAACTGCTCGTATTGTGCGCGCAACTGTTCTCTCACGAGTAGAAGGGACCTACAGTTTTTTGCCGACTCCGAACGGCGAAATTTGAGAAGCTTTCTTAGACAGTTATTGCTCTAAGACAGTTATTACTCTTTGAGTGTTGTGAGCAGCTCGAAAGAGGTGGTGCTGTGAAAAATTCGAAAAATTGGTATTGAGCTGGGAATCGAACCTACATCCTTCGGCGTGTGAACGTCGCACTCTACCCACTACGCCACGGTAGACAATTTGAAAGGATAAAAATTATGTCAAGCCAAATGAAAGCAAATGTAGGTTGATATTTGATTTGTGATATGATTTGGTGTTTACTTGATTTGCTGCATATTTAAGTAACGGGAGCTCGTATATTTCGGCCAAAGAAAATGTTTTAATCTTTAAAAACTAAACCACTACGTGTCAATCCTTAGATTGTGTAAACTTACCTAAGAATCAATATTTCTAGCATCGTAAGAAATTTATCATAAGAATATTCTGTTCGAATAGCTAAAAAAAAAGTGGCTGTAGGAGAGAAAAGTGCACAATACAAACAACAACCTTCAAAAGGGAGCTTATAAGAGCGGGTCTGAGAATTTATACAAAGAGCAATCAAGTTGTCGCCTCTGATACGTTTTTGAGGGTTCTTAAAGTGGTTTATAGCAAAGAATTGAGTATTTTACGTGACTTTGACGACGTTGACACCTTACTTAAACTACCCAAGTTAAATATGAGAATAGCTTTTTAACTTATACGCTTGAATGTGGTTTGAAGTGCAGACAGTGGACGGTCCTCTGCGATTTTTTAAGAGAGATTCAAGGACAACACATTGGTTTTCGCTACCAGGCAGCTGTCAAATCATTGGATAACGCCCATTAACATTAAAAAATGTTTCAGTTGTATCACTTGTCTTTTAACAATTTCGCAAACAAGAACATAGTTAAGCGACTACATATGAAAATATGTACATACATATCTAGATGCAAGATCAACAATTTGTTATTTGGCCACCCATGAGTTCTGCCTTTCATGCCAAACGAATGGTATAGTCCGAATGCACAAACGGTCGTATTATGGATCCAATCTGGTTAAAACAACCTTTATGCTTAATAAGATTAAGTTAGGCAAGCCATTAGAAAAGACCTTTATGATCCCTGATTTGTTTAACAATCTGAGCAAATTGCAATTGACCATCAGTCAACTTGATAGTCCGGAAAGTTTATATTTAACTGGTTTTAAATTTGGCCCGAGAGCAGAACTCTGTGGTTAATTTGGCCAAGAAGGGGTTCTAAGTTCGGCTTAGCCTAAAATTCGTCTTAAACACATGAGGCAGACTGCAAAGACGAAGAGCTAAAAATTATTGTAGATATGAAGTTCGTAGTAATTGTTCTTTGTAAGTTTTGCTGCTTTTACATTTTTCCTCCGAAATAATTAATTAACTTAAAGCAGTAAGAATACTTTGAGCAATTTTTTATAGTTCTCTGATAACAATACTACATTTCCAGGAACAAAGGACATAATGTTGCATTTGACTAGATTTGATTTTTTAATTGATGAAAACCCTACTTAAGTTTTAATGTGACTTCACATTTTAAGCTTAAAACTCTGCTTTTTTGTTTTTAAAACTTATTTTTTGTACATTTTTATTAAGTTTCTTGTGTAAAAAGCTTTTTACTTATTTTTTATTTATTCAAAATAAAGGAAAAATATTCTGCGTGTGTCTGAGTGGATTATTAATGGTCTATATAATATATATAAACAAAAAAATGTAAAGTTTTTTATTGTTTCACTTATGTTTTTAATGCACAATTTTTTAAAACCAAACAAGAACAAAAAGAACAGTATAAGAATAAACTTAATGTAAAAAATATATTTTTATAAAGACGTCAATTAATTTGGTAAACCAAGATAAAGTGAAACACAGCATGGTAAATGATGTAACTAAATATATAAATAATTACTGATTCAATACAGTATGTGAAAGTATAGAGGTATAGAAGAAGTATATTCTTGCGAATTCAAATTTGGTTTTTTCAGTCGAGGGAACAAATAATTTCATACGAACAAACAAACAAGCTACTTTATAGTTCTTAAAATTGACACAGAATTAAGTTTCAGTGGCTACTGTCTAAATCTTCTTCGAAGGTTATTGGTGTCCGAAACGAATGTCGGTCTCAACCAACATTCCAATGCTAGCACAGACTTCCCTTAAACTTTCTTCAATTCGGCACAATCAGTTTGATTCAGTCTTTCCTCACTTCCGTTTAACGTTTTCGAAGAGGTTTCCAATGCCTAATTATTCGAATTCAAAGGCACTTCATATTGGAGCAGTATACCCATTCACCCTGATTTGTCTAGACAATGTGCATAAATTTTAATATATTAAAACCCAAATATTAAATTTCTAAGTGTAGCAAAGAACGTTAATTTGGTTGCGACATATTTAGTTTTTAACTGTTTTCATAACTTCTTTAAAAAAGTATGTAGATCGAAGTACGATCTTACAGCTTGAAAATAAGGGAATCCTATTTAATTTGAAAATAAACAAAACACTATCTGTATAACAAAACACCTATAACTCAAGCAGTGCCCTCTTAACGACAGATTTAATGCATAGCGTCTTAAATTAAACCAAAACATCACTTACCACCCGCCCACCATTCCACCATGACCTCAACAACTGCGCAATCACGTCAAGGAAGAACCATTAAAGAACCATTCACACCATGCCCCCATGATGGAAGCCAACCTGTCCATCAACCATCGAATATGGTGGTACATTCTGTTTTCGGCATTTCAGAAATCCATTATCTAAGCAAACTTTTTTCATCCCTCACCGCACCACAACAAGCTATTCCCATCAACGCATCAATTTTGAAACTCTCCCACCAGACGCAACACAGCCGTCCGTCTACACTGCCCCCAAGTGCACTTCTCCGCTCCACACAGTCCCCAGTCAGCCCGGCAACCGCTAAACATCCAGATCGAATTGAACAAAAAATGTTCTCCGCATTCCGTGTCACTGCCCACAGCAGACATAAAATACTCCGGCATTCCACCAGAAAATATTTCCTCGCACCCTCTGCACGAGATGGATGCGCCATTTCCAAAATCACAATAAATCATCATAAGGGAGTGCAGATGGAACACACGCATTTTCCACGCCTCTTGTGGCTCTGGTGCGTTTTCCCAGAGACCAGGAGCATGCACCTCGGGGTCGCTTTTAACTCTCTTAATTAAATAATTACGAAGGGAGGAGGCGCGCACCCGTGTGAGTCGGTAGCAGGCGACTACGAACAAAGCAAACCTGTTTCGACAACAGGAAGGAAGGAAATGCGCTCAGATGACTTCACGATCCTGGCTTGTAGAGTCTCTCTACCTCAGACAAAATTTGCATTTTTTATTCGCAAGCCAGAAAGTAACAGAGATTTTTTTTCCTCTTTTGAAGGGAAGTGCATGTTAGGCGGTTTCTTCTTCGTTGAATTTTGCGAGCGTTTTCTGCGAAACCCGTTCCCGATACGCTCCGTCGCTTTCGATCGCCTCTAAAGTCGTTTTTTGTCAGTTTCCTCTTCCCCAGAAGTGTTTGCACACGCGGTGATGCATATTAAGACGTGTCATCGAGCTTCCAGAAGCAGAAGAACGCAAAAAGAAGACATGGAGATGGGCACACAAGGTTCAAGCAGCCGCTTCGTGGAAGAAGGTGTGTCAGGGGGGCGAGGGACTCTGTTATGAGTGAAACTTGCGTGACCTGACTTCCAGTGCTTGGCAAGGGAAACAGCGAAACTTCTGGTCTTTAAGGGCTGGTCGTCCCGCGATATATAGGAAAACTTGATTTTCCCGTACCATTACGATGGCAAAAGCGATGAGGCGCACATCGGGAACTGTGTGAAGGTTAGGCTAGTAGAGTGGTTACAAACTAAAAAAATGTTTACGTCAGCAGCGGAGATGTGGCTATATGGATTATTCAGCAGAAGGCAGCAGATAAAGAGGCGGCATGAAGTCTAATGGATTTTATAGGCGCTTTAACTTGGTTAAGGGGTCGCAAAGTAATGGCGAGGAGCTTAGGGTGGGTTGCTCATATAATTTGCGAACATTATCCTCCCTTAAGTAGTCAGCAGTATTCCTCTGCCGCACCGCACTCACTCCGATCGTTGCGCGTACACATCTCCGAGTATCGTCCAATGACGTCAGACGTACTCGAACAAACTGCCGTCACATTGAACTTATGTTTTATATTAACGAATAAATGTGTTCTCTCAGATCGTGCCTGACATTGAATCGATTCATCCATCAAAACCCTGACAGCCAATATGGAGCGGTGACGGACATTTGAGACACATGACTCCACTGCCGGTCTTGGGCATAATATTTAATATATTTTGTAAACAAACCCTAAGTGGCTCTGTGAATTTTTTTTAGGTTTCGTAGTAGATCTGCTCTTCGTTTGCCTCTCATTCCGTGGCCGGCAGCCGATGTGAAGGTCGTCGTAAATTGATGAATTTGAATAATGTCTTGTTTTAAGAGTACGCCTCAAGCTAACTGTTGATTGTTAAATTATTGAGGTCAGTTGCGACGTCGCCTTAAAACTTAACCCCGTTTTAAGTTTATCAAATGTTTTTATTGCTAATTAAAGTATGATGTAGCAGGGTGAAAAGAAAGAATACTTGCAATTGTGATTTAAAAGCGTTCACATGGAATTTAGTTTTGGGGAATATACCTGAAAGAGATAAACAGAGAATACATTAGGACATTTTGAACAAAAAATAAAGCGAATTGTTTTGTTTAGAAGTCATATATACATATTCATACATTGGGTGGAGCAATGGTCTACACGAAAAGTATGGCTTTATTAGTAATTAATCGTTTTGTGGTTGCTTATGTTCTCTCACGGCAAAATTTAAATTTTTTGTGACAAACAGCACAATTCGAGATGTTCAGTTCAGAAATCGAACCTGGAAACTTCGTTGTGTTAATGTCGCACTTTCCCCACTGCGCCACGCCTTTGAAGTCGTTATTCTTAAATATAAAAATTAGTAAAGACAATTGATTTTGACCACTTGAATATATACAAGGCCAAAATGCGAAACATGCAGATGCAGCCGGCAAAAAAGTTAGCTAATTTACTTAAGTGTTACGTCGGAGACAAATATTTTTACTCTTAGTTGTTGACAAACTACGAAAATTGAAGAATGAAATAGATGTTTATCTAAGACAAGTTTTGATCCTTCATGCACCATGGTCGTTTCTTACATTATTATTATATTATCTTATTAAAGTGTGCGGTAACTCTTAGAACATACTTGTGGATATACTGAATATTCATTCAAATTTTTACCAACATTACGACCGATCAGTGGATTTACAATAACATTGGTAAAATTAATTCCTTCAATTTCACAGAAACAATAAAAAATAATAAAAAAATAAATTAGGAACAGTGTTCGAAAATTAATATTTACTGTTTATATACTATTTTGTTAAGGTTTCGGATTTATTGAATATAACAGTTTGTTGTGAATGTTTTGTTTTAATAGATGTTACTTTATTCAAAAAATAATCTTCTGACATTATATGAAAGCTACAGCTGACTTGGAGTTAGTGTAGCCTCGAGGTCCAATTTTCAATAACTTTTTCCAACGCTTATTGGTAATAACGCGGCGAATGTTCTTAAAATAGTCACTCGTTTCGGGCTTATCGACGAAGACTAGTGAATTCACATCCATTTGCGTCAATCAATTGTGAACCGAACTGTGTGATGTGGTGCACCGTCTTGTTGAAACCGTAGCTACTGCAAATCATGGTTGCGCAATAGATAAATGAAAATGAAAATATTCATGTAGTTACCATTGACGTGAGGATCGATTATTTCACTATCCAGTAAGCACAACGAAACGCCAGTTGTTGTGTACGTTGTCTCAATATAAAATTAAAGGGTATCATCAGTGCAGATACGGCAATTTTGTTTATTAACTTATCCGTTCAACCAAAAGTGAGTTTCATCACTTAACGAAATCCGATTTTAAAATAAAAACATGATTTTCAATATAAATGTTCACAATGTAAAAATTTATGTGTAGTTAAAGCATCAGTCTGCTCACGTTGATAGTTGGCAAAATAGCTCCTCATCGAGCGGCTTTCTTCTTTTAAGACTTGTACATTATAATAAACACAAACAAAACTCTTCAGCTGAGTTCAGTTATTTCAGAGCGGAATATAAGGAGAGTATATATTCTCAGGAGTTAAAAAGGAACACAACCAGATAAAACGAAAGGCAATAGAGAAAGAATTCGAATAGTTCATTGAACGGTTCACTAAGTAAAGGGCGAATAAAATATAGCACGATTCGTTTTTTTAACTTTTTTTTTATTTTTGTACACAAAACAAACAGTGAATTTATTTTTACACACAAATTGGAATACTTCTTATTCATGTATAGAGTTTTTTTTGAGTAAAGTAATGCAATACGAAGGAAATAAAAAAAATACCAAATTTTGATGCGAAAAAAAGACAGCACATTTGCAGCACTTAGTTAAAAAAAATATATGAATTACTATTTGATTTTCTTTTAACTTTTAATAATGAGTAGTTCCTCCACTTGTTTTTATTATTTCTGTCGTTCTGTTTGGTAACGATTTAAACAATTTGTTTATGGTTTTTGTGGTAATTTGCCCCAATTTCAAACAATGCTTTGTTTAAGCTCATTAACACTTTCGCATTGATTGTTTTTAGCATAAACAGCCCTGGCAAAAAGACCCCAACAGTTTCCAATAATATTTATATCTGGCGATCGTGCTGGCCAATCTAAAACAGCAACGTTGTCATCTGAAAAATATTTTTTAACAACTTTTGCTTTATGCACCGCAGCATTGTCTTGCTGAAAAATAAGCGGCCGGTCCGTAATTTCACCAGTTGATTATGTTGTTTCATCGGCAATCAAATCCTGGTACTTTTTGCTGTCCATTCTTTGTGGTACGAACATTATATCAGTTTTATCATGGTATCCTATTCCAGCCCATATCATAACAGTTCCTCCACCATGTTGTCGACGACTCAATATTGTCTCCTCTTTTCTTAAGTCGTGACAGTAATATGCCAGGCCAACGGGACCGTCGAGATTAAACTTCTTCTCGTCCGCAAATAACACCCGACGTTATCGTTTATTCCAATGAATATGCTCCATGGCGAATTTTACCCTGTCATCCTTGTGTTTTGCCGTAAGTGATGGTTTTTTCTTAATTTTTTTGCGCTGAATAACTGGAGACTCCTTCAATACTATTTGAACGTTCCTTACATTGATCGTGACACCTGCTTATTCAGCGATTTTGCGAGCCCTTAAGCCCAAATCCGATGGAACTCTTAGAATTATGCGCCTACACCTGTCACTGATAGCCCTTGGACATCCTGGGCTACTCTTCTTTCCGTGATTTTCAGGGTCTTAAAGGAAATTTGAATTCACTTTTCGGCTTCTTTCCAGTTTTTTCGGCAATATACGCAATTTTGAAATTTTCTTGGTGCAGTTTTGTAATAACCTTTATTTCGGCACTAGTTAATTTTTTTCCTCTAACCATTTAACAACTTTTGCCACTCTCAAAAAATAAATGGGACAGAATGGGACTTTTTCTTTGGTTTCCTTCACAGTTGTTTACGCAAATATCACCAAAACGCGGCTAAAATTCCCTTTTTGTGAAAATATGCTATCTTTTTTCGGTGTGATATCTATAGTTCTTTTCTTATAATTAAGGATTTTCTAGAAACTTCTTCAGGCACCCAGTACAAAACCACTGTGGCTTTACTGGGGCGCAGAGAGGTATAAGGAAAAAAACTATATAGGTCATTAACCATTATCCTATTCAAACTAATTGTGAAATTACGTGTTGTGATATACATATTTTTTTAGCGGACTGTAGCAGTGATAAATAACATCGAATTTTGCACAGGTTTGATTATTTAAAATAAATGACATTTATTTTTATCGATATCTAATAATAATAATAGTGATAATAATAATTGGGTGGCGCTACAATCCACAAGGGGACCAATGCCTAAATTGCTCATCAAATACTCGTGTTCGCGCTACTATTCTTTCACGAGTAGAAAGGACCTACAGTTTTTGCCCACTCCGAACGGCGAGATTTGAGAATCTCGTTCTTGGACAGTTGTTACTCTTTGAGTCTTGTCAGCAACTCGAAAGAGGTGGTGCCGTGAAAAATTCAAGGTGTCGACGGGAATCGAACCCAGACCTTCGGCGTGTGAGTGTCACACTCTACCTACTACGCCACGGCGACCACGAAATCTAAGAACGATAAATAAGTATTAGAAAAGCCGCCTGTAACCGTAACAGTGAACATAATGACACATAATGAGGCTGTTTTCGAGTTCATACTTGACGAACAATCACTTCCCCGAACCTTCGGAGGGAAATAAGTCAATGGCGATCGGAGAATCCTGGTTTCATCAGGTTCAGTGACGATCTTCTGGCAAATAATGCCGTCGCCAATGATGGAAACAATTCTATCGCTATTTCCAAAAGTGAACTCCAGGTTATCTTCTACTCATTGAAGAAGAAGTCAGTGGGAATCGATGGGATACCTAATATTGTTCTGCGCCATATCTCCTCTGAAACGGTGGATGTATACACAACCCGGTTTAACAATGCGCTGAGTAATGGATATTACCCAGTCCACTGGAAAACAGCTGTGGAACAACCAATTCCAAAACGGAAAAATGATACTTCTATACCGACAAACCTCTGGTCTATAAGTCTTCGGCCGTGCATAAGCAAGGTATTCGAGAAGATAGTCATTAGAGCTCTTAAAGAATGGCTTGAGAAAAAAATATTAATACCGGAAAACCAATTTGGCTTCAGGGCGGAGCACGACACCATTCATGCCGCGTCTAAATTGATTTCCGACATCCAGTGGAATAGAAACAAAACAGAGTGCACAGGAGCCTGTCTGAATGACATGTCTCTTTTGCTCAAGTTAGTCAGGCTCGGCATCCGTAAAACATTGCTATATATGATCTATGACATGGTAACAGGCAGAAAGTTTGTTGTGAAAAATTTCAACGCAATTTCAACGCGGTGGGTTTGCCGATCCTGTTCACTATATTCACTAGCGATCTTATAGGTTCTATGCCCAACTTAATAGCGTTTGCCGATGATCTTATCGCGTACAGATCAGGTCCAAAGTAAAAGAAATGATTGGTTTGTTGCAGAGTGACTTCGATGCAATTCAACTATTTTGCGACGACTGGAAGTTTAAAATCAACTACCAGAAGTGTGAAACTATCATTTTCAGAACTCCGCTGTCCAACGCCTCAAGGGACACGAAAATGAACTGGCGGAAGTTCAGCATAGTTGACCCATTGGGACGGCCATTAAATGTGAAAAATGTAGTAAGATATCTAGGCATCTGGTTGGACCAGTTTCTATATGGTGGTATTCATGTAGACACAGCTCTGACCAAAGAATACCTTCGCTATGGCAAGAGGGCTGTTTTATAGGAGTGAACTTGACACCAGAGTGAAGGTGATCTGCTACATGGCCCTCATCCGGCCAATCATGGTAAATGGTTGTCCTGTGTGGTTCAACGTGAGTCCTTTCCAAATGGAAAAGGTGAGAGTGTTCGAGAGGCGGTGCCTACGGGCCTGCCTTCGTTTATATCGAACACCAGAGTCCCAGTACAAGATATTCTATCCCAATGAGGTCCTGTACAACGAGGCAAGGCTTATAAGGATAGATAATTTTATTATTAAATTGATTCGTAGTCACACCGCTCGAGCCATGGCTTCAACGAATAATCTGATCTGATGAAATGTAGCATAAAAGGGTACGTCTTAATGGCTTCATTCCGCCTGAAGCTTTCCTCTACTTTTACACTAAAGGCCTGATTCAAGATATGGAAGGCTGCTCTATCACCTTCCACGTCACACGCCGAACAGCAGAAAAGCAACTCCAATACGAGCCGGACGTCGCTCGCAGCCATGAGGATCTCCTACGGTTCAGTAGAGCGATTTCTACCTGAGACAGAGCAGTTTCTGACAAGGAACAGCATTTCTACTGGTGGTTGCACCAGAATCAGCTTTCGATGCAGCTAAATTCTTAAAGCAAAGACAAGGTAGTTAAGTCGCTAGGGCCAATTTACATAGGTTAAGATAGATTTAAGGTTAAATAAAACAAAAACAAAGAAAAATAAAAACAAAATGACAAATTAACCAACCAATCCATTAAAAACAAAAACAAAACACATCCATTCCCCGAAGTGGAAGGCAAGGTCTATCTGACACCTCGTTTGGATCAAAACACACAGTCGGAACGAAAAATGTACACCAAATTGGCAAATTCCTTCATATTCTTAGTCTAAGTCAGCCAGGGGAGCCAATGCCAGTCATATTAATTGAACGTATAGGTCTAATAGATGCCGTTGTAACAAATGTTGGTGCCAACAGTGATCCTCATTAAAAAGTTTTGAGAACAAATTTTGTATTTCCTTGTAGGTTATTGTAATACCAGGTTTTTCTCAATGTGAAGGAGCTTTTCAAATACTTCCTTAATCTGATTTCCGTTTCAATGAAACCTCACTAAGTTAGGATTCCCGTTCTATGCTTCACATTAGAACAAGTTGAAAAGAGTGAGCCCGAAGAAAAACAGCATCTTAAGTAGGTGGAAAATAGTCAAACGAGTACCTAGTTGAATTTTATAATAATAATAATAATTGTTGGCATGACAGTCCCCAGAGGGACAACGGCCTAGCTTGCTCATCAACTACTCGTGTTGTGCGCGCTACTGTTCTCTCACGAGTAGAAGGGACCTACAGTTTTTTGCCGACTCCGAACGGCGAAATTCGAGAAGCTTTCTTAGACAGTTATTACTCTTTGAGTGTTGTCAGCAGCTTGAAAGGTGGCGTGAATAGAACCTAGACCCTTCGTGTGAGCGTCGAACTCTACCCACTATGACACGGTGGCCACAGTTGAATTCTATAGAAGATCAGAAAATAAACGCGTCTGCTTGGGAGTTACATCAACAAATGGAACAGAACCTCAGCATGTAAGCGGACGAAAATGTGGCCAATATGAATCTTTATTAAATTCATGGTAACATAAGTTTATTCAAAATCACCTCTTTTAAAATGTTTACCTCAGAAGAAAATGGGTTCCTGTCAGAAAATACCTAAAGCAATTCCCGTCACAAGAAGTAAATACACGTCACTCATTTCGTGTAAGTAGCAGAAGAAACATCACTGAAAGCACTAGGGGATATTATGGCCGCATCGTAACTACTAAAATTCTGAGAAAGATATAACCATTCACAGACGAATGAGATAATCAGTCTGACGTACATTAGTTGCTGCTCCTTAAGCCCTAATCACAGCCATCGTCTCATCTTCCCAGCACCCTTTAACGGTAGGACATAATCTTAGCAAAATCTGTGTCACTTCCATTAACCATCCCATGTGAATAGTTGGCTCCAACGAAGACCATTGTTGTCCTACTCATGTCTGACGAATGAGACTACTCCCGACACAACGTGCTCACACATATGGACTGAAAATCCACAAAATTAGCATAATTGCAAAGCACTTTCCATAGCAACTAGCAGCATTTGAATAGATAATTAGAAAACTGTCTCGTTGAGTATGCATCCGACAATTGCAGTTGAAATTCACATTCTCCATCGCCACTCCATCCCTAATGATTTTCCACTCTTTGAGTGCCCATTAAGATTCCTCAGCTCACACAAGCGATTACGAATATACCCTAGCACACAGAAACACTGGGCGAAAAGCAGCAGCAGTCAGCAGATACCACGAAGCAGAACACAACAAAAACCCAACAAAAACAGAGCTGAGATTCATTTGATGTTATTATATCTTTCTCACTGCAGTGATTCCATAATCCACCCGCCGCAACACAGCCCCCTGTCAAGAACTCCATCGCCGTGACACACGAAGTCTCTTCGTGGTACAATAATCTGTATCTCCTAGTCGCAGTCACTCAAATCGCATTAGCAGCAGACCAAGCTCTCATGCGCGCTCAGACACACATACATACAGATGCTTAGTTCTTTTCTCCCACAATTCCTCCACTCACCCTCGGCAGCACTGCACTGACATGAGGCATTTTCATTTCTATTGGCATCAGATTAGGGTCAATCTGACTCGGGTTTCACCACTCTGGCGATGCAGTACGGTGGTGACTGACGCGGCTGCTGGGGAGAAGATATGAAGCAGCCGACGAGCGACGCAGAGGCAGTACTGAAAATAGTAGCACGCATCGCAAAAGCGGCGACCGACTGCAGACGGTAGGCTGCGAGGTGGATTATTTTCGCATTGTACTTCACAATTTTCTCCCTTTTGGCCTATTTAACACAGTATCTGTATCCATGGCAGCCCTAGATCCGTGCGGTCACGGGGAAACGAATGCTTTCTCTTCTCGCTCCCAGCGAACAAGAGAAATTGATTTCCCTCTGCAGCAGCGCGTATGTGCGATATCGCCTCGATTAAATCAAATCAATTGCAAGTAGTTGCTCACGAGAGTGAGCGGGGGTGTACTACTGGCGTGTTGTATGGCAGTAATTACCATAATCGACAGATGCCATTAAGAGCAGTCAGTCGGGCGGCAGCAGGCAGCCACCCTACCCAATAGCGGGGGGTCACACACAAAAATTTATTCATCCTCTGCGATTGCTGATTTTGCTGGTGTAGGGCCGCCTGCTAATGGACCTTTTTTGTAAATTTACTCGAGGGTCGGACGCGCCTATCACATTGAAAATATTTGCTTCAGAACCCACACTGTTGTGCTCTTGGTGGGAATTCATTTGTTTGGCTTTGATAGGCGATAGTTCAATTAACACAAGCAGCGGGACGAGTGGGAGAGCTTGTGGTTGTCGATTTAACTGCAAATTGATTTCATCTCATTGTTTCTGTTTTACCAAAATTAAAGTCAGCAATAGAGCGCATTTATCTGACAGGGTGTCAGTGTCAATGTGGACTTCAATTCTCCGAGGGTTATTAACTCTTAAGGGTAGTCATTAGGGTATTCATACAATTTTGCTCAAAACTAATTTGCTTTTATTTTTTTTTGGTTATTGACATGCTGATTGTCATATTTCTCCTTCCCATTCGCTGACAAAATCAATTTAACCTGATATTGTAATACAAAGAGAAAGAGCTATTAAGGTATTAAAAATTCCAGAAAATTAAGGACTTCCAGAGAATTAAGGACTGACAACTTTAATAATATTTCAACTAGTAGCCGTGTACATGATTAACTGAGAAAGTCGATTTCGCCATGCACTGTTAAATATTTTGCATTAACGCCAAGAGACTTCTTTTCTGAATATTTACGAGTTTCGTTTTATCAAAATTACATAAGGGGATTTACCCCTCAAAGAGCGACGCATGAATGCTGCTGCACATGATTAAAGAATAATGCCACTCAACTAGTAAAGCTTTGATTACGAAAAAGGACATAAAAGAGCATCCGATTAATATAAAACATGAATGAAACAATTTTAGCATTATGGCGACATTTCAACAAAGTTTTTCTGCGTTCGATATTCCGTGAATAAATGAGTATCAATATTGACTGTACACGCGAGCACAGCATCCTGTGTCAGCAGGCTTCGTTAAACACACTTAATTTTTAAAATTTTCGAGGATGAGCATGCTTCTGAAAGTTACAGTAGTATTAACGGAATCAGTAATTTTATACGTTTGTAGGTTGTGAATACAATTTAAACAGGACTATAGTGTATAAACCTTTTACTTACGAAAAAACAATGTCATGCAATATTTGAAGAGCACTTTATATAACTGAAATGCAATATTTGAAGAGCGCTTTATATAACTGAAATGCAATATTTGACGATAAGGGCAGATTTCATTTAACATAGGTGAATAACGTTTCACAGATTTTCGGTTTTGCACTTGGGATGAGAACTTTCTTAACAGGCCACGTGCAGCCGAACAACTTGCCGAGGACCTTGACTGCTGCAATGAAGACATCATCACCATTCAGGAAGTGCGATGGGATGGGCCCGGCAAAAAACGATGAAAAACTGCGATATCTACTACAGTGATTGTTGCAGAGAGAGAAGGCAGCGCAAAAGGCAAAAAGTCTTAAGCTAGGAGCTCGTTACCAACGCCTCATGATAATCCTCATTAAAGCTAAATTCGGGAACATCAGCCTAATTTTCGCTCACGCCCCAACAGAGGAAAAGGATGACAACATCAAAAATGACTTCTAAGATCTCTTAGAAAGAACATAGGATCGATGTCCCAGCTACGTCACCAAGATCGTTCTAGGAGACTAACGCTCAGCTGGGAAAAGAGGAAATCTTTGCTAGAGTCATCGGTAAACACAGCCTGCATGACAACACATCCGGAAACATGCTCAAGGTGTTGGACTTCGCCTCGGAGCGGAACCTCTCTGGTGGCTAGTACGCGGTCCCATACCTGCACATTTATAAACGAACCTGGCGATCAGTCCACCGTTAGTCAGATTGATCACGTTGCGATCGACGTCAGACACTCCTTCGATATTCTCGATGTCCGAACTTTCCGAGGTGCAAACATCGACGCGGGACATCACCTTGTTGTAGCCAAGGTAAGAACCCGGATACAGAGAGAGCTACGGCCGCCGTGGGGAAGTGGATAGAGGGCGACGCTCACACGGCGAATGTTTGATTCCCAGCTCAACACAAATTTCTTGAATTTTTCACGGCACCACCTCTTTTGAGCTGCTGACAACACTCTAAGAAAGCTTCTCAAATTTCGCCGTTCGGAGTCGGCAAAAAATCTCCCATCTACTCGTGAGAGAACAGTAGCGCGCACAACACGAGTAGTTGATGAGCACGCTAGGCCCTGGTCCCTCTGTGGACTGTCGAGACAACAATTATTATTATTAACGGAGTCGAGACAGACCAATACGGTTTGATGTTAGAAAGCTACAATCGCAAATGAATGGTGTGAACTTTGCTGATCGAGTCTTCCTGAATCACGCTCAGAGTTCGATGCTGCCTGCATATACTATAGAAGAAGACTAGAAACGTTGTCAAGAAGCCATCAAAGAAGCACTGAGGTGCTGGGTTTCACGTCACCACCCACAAGGAAACCATGGTTTGACAACGAGTGCAGACAAGCGCGTGCTTCCAAACAAGACGCCTATAAGGCAACGATACATCGAACAGCGAGGTCTGTTCGTGACCTCTACGAACAGAGAACAAGGGAAGAGCACCGGCTCTTCCGAAGAATAAAAAGTAGCAAGAGAAGCGCTACGATAATATGGAAATGTGTTAACTTGTGGTAGAGTCGTAGTCTCTACCACAAGCTAAAATCGAACACAGCTGCTGGAGCGGGTGTACTGTCCGTAAAACTATTTAAAGCAGCTGGAGATGAGTTGGTTGGTTGCACGCACCAGCTCATCTGTAAGATATGGTCGGCGGATAGCATTCCCGAAGAGTGTAATCTTAGCGTCGTTTGCCTGGCGCACAAGAAAGAAGACCCCTTAGACTGCGCCAACTATTGGGGGATCAGCTTTCTTAACATCGAATACAAGATCCTCTCTACCATATTGTGTGAGCGTCTGAAACCGTTTGTCCACAACCTGATAGGTCCCTATCGGTGTGGTTTCAAGCCATTTAAGTCCACGATATACCAGATCTTCACTTTACGGCAGATCCTGGAGAAGACACAAGAAGTGCACATCTGCAAATCGACACTCACCATCTATTCGTCGATTTGAAATCCGCATATGACAGTGTGCATAGAGACCAGCTACACAGTGTCATGTCTAGTTTTGGCATTCCAACGAAAATTGTCAAATTGTGTAGGATGAAGATGGAGAACTCTTGCTGCTCCGTCAAGGTCGGTAACGAACTCATCGAAACTTCAATGTCAAAAAAGGTTTTAATTAAAGTGACGCACTGTCATGTGACTTGTTCAACGTCATCCTCGAGAAGATCGTGCGTAACTCACAACTCAACACCATAGACACGATCTTCCAAAAGTTGGTTCAACATTGACGTGATTGGACGAACACAGCGAGGCATCAATGAGGCGTTTGCTGGCATTGAAGCGGAAGCAGCTTAAATGGGTCTGGCGGTAATTGACGGCAAAACGAAGTACATGCTGTCATCAAGGAGGGACACACAACATCGACGTCTTGGACAGGGTCACCCTAGGCAGCAGCAACTTCGAGGTAGTCAAGAACTTCGTTTACCTCGGCTCCGCGGTAAACAGTGACAACAACATCAGTACCGAAATCAAACCCAGAATCACTCTTGCCAATCGCTGTTTCTTTGGGCTCAAGCAGCAATTGAGTAATAAAGCAATCTCTCGAAGAACTAAGCTCGCTTTATGTAACAGCTTGATCATCCCATTCCATCTTTATGGCGCGGAAACTGGACGTTACTCAAAGCGGATGAGGAAGCCCTTAGTCTTTTCGAAAGAAAAGTGCTGTGAGATTTTCGGTCCTATTTGCGTTGATGGTATCTGGAGGAGAAGATACAACGACGAACTCTATGGACTGTATAGCGACAAGCGCCTGGTCGAGCGTCTTCGGATACAACGCCCGGAAAGTCTTCAAGTGTGAGCCGTTGGGGCAATGCCACAGAGGGCGACCTAAAACAAGATGGCGCACACAAGTGGAGAGAGACCTCAACCAACTTAGAGTGCGCAACTGGAGGCAGCTAGCGTATGATCGTGCTGGCTGGCGAGTCATGTTGGTTGAAGACCAGGTCCCCCACGGAATGTAGCGCCGTAAGAAGAAGAAAAAGACACCTTTGTGGTAATTCAATTCATTCATGCCCAACGAATGAAATGTTCATCAAAAGAAATATGTGTATTTGGTTTTGTTTTCCCACGGCCCAAGTAGTAGAAGATTATGATGACCACTATATCATGTAATGAGCCCAAAATGGCACCTAATATTTAGTAATTTTTACGGATTTCGATTTTCGTAAATGGTAGCTATTAACCTTATACTGTAGAACCTTAAATGATACCTAAGTTTAGCAGACACAAGAGACAAGAATTAATTTTCGCAATTTCAGATGTACACATTTATATATATATATATATATATATATATATATATATATATATATATATATATATATATATATATATATTTGACCCAATTAAAGTTTTTGTACACAAAAAAAGAAAATTTCAAATACTCAATAATAAGAGATGAACTCAAAACATGAAGAATAAACAAATTCAAATTATACAAACTGTAAACCTTCATTAAAAGCAGACAGATCTTGCAAGTAATTAAATTCAACTTCTTGTCTTTGTGATCCCAATTAGAGACCTTGTCTCTCTCTCTGCCTGAGTGAATAATAATTTTGCCGGCACGAAAGATCTCGTCTGACATTTGTACACGAACACGAGGGATTTGTACGTTCTTATTAAGATTATATCTCCCACGCAGCTCTTTTTTCTTTATGAAACCCGTTCGTGCAGTGATCCAATTCTTGCCTAAACTTGACATTCCCTCTAGTCTTGTCAGACAACGCCGTCATCGTGTGGTAAACACTAGTAAAAGCAACACCAAACAGAAACAATATTTCCGCTCTCAAAACGCAAAACGCAACATGGCTTTGCCTTCTTTACACTACACCGCCGGAGTTGCGGTACATTGCGTATTGCGTAGCGTCCCACTCACGAACGACAGCTCGCATCAGAGCCAAAATAAACTTCTGCAAACGTACAGATACACATTTGTGTGTACATTTAGATAGTAATTAAACTAAAGAATAACGGAATATTGCCATAAATAACTACGCGGCACACACCACATCACATTTATCCACGGCCGTAATTACCACCCTCTCTCCCTTTTACTCTCCCACTGTCTCACTCACTCGTGCATGTTTTTCTGATGTTTTAGAAAAATGACTCTTTTGCTCAAACGAAGTTCCACACACCACGCACGCATTGTTGCAGAGTGTCGCAATGGATTTATTTATAGTTCAGCTCGTCGGTCGACCGACAACGCACTAAAGGCCAGAGGTTCAAAATACCCCCGTCCAGCTTCGGGGGAAAGCATGATAGAGCCGCCCAAAGCCGGCAGATACCACAGATACCGCTATAGATAGATCAAAGACACATGGAATAAATTTAAATACCTTAAGGGAAATCAGCCGTTAAATCCCCGTTCGACTCCGGTGGGTACCAATGACCTTAAGCTTCGGTGACCGTGTTTGTGAGCGAGTGTGCCTGCAACTGGAAACTCATAAGATACTCACTCAAGTTTCCGATTTTGCGTGGAAATAGTCAATAAACGCCAGACACAAGGCGAGAACTAGTTCTGCAAGCACACTACGGAGCCCACCGAACGCACTCAGGTGTGGAACCGCGCTCCGCCATAGTCCCATATTTTGTCGTCTGTCAGACCAATTTTGGGCCACTGCACCGAATGGCATCAAGGTATCTGCTGGTCGTGTTGTGGTTTCTCGTTTTCACTGCAGTTTTATTACTCCCGTCGTCAGTGGCTTCGCGCGGTGAAAAGGTTTGGCACGAGCGGTTCTTACCGTCGAACGTCCGATATTCCACCCACCACGCTTCGTAAAAGGACACACGTCGATTTTGGGTAATGGCAATAAATTACCGCAGCAGGGTGTGCGCCGTGTGTCACTGCGCATAGCTGGTGCAGGGATGCGTAACGTTAGCATGCCTCGCGGACCCTATTGCTGCCCTTTTTGATGTTTTGTTTTTGTGTCTGGCCAACCAAAAGTAATTGAAGGAAGCGGTATTTGCAAATTATCCCGACCGCACACCAGTGGTGCGTTTACTTGCCGCTTGTGGGCGTTCGACATCTGCTCAGCCACTAATCACTGGAGTCCGAAGTGCGATCGAGAATTAATATGCGGTGGTGTTTTGTATTTTTGGGGTTTTAATTACGGGAAAATTCTTACTTTTGCCGAAATCGCATTAATTTACTCCGAACACGGCTATTGCGGCCGTTAATGCGAGTTCAGTGAACACTTTTTCTTGTGTAGAGGTGTGGGCAGCGCAATTAAATGAGACACAAACTTCAAAGAGCAGGTCGAACGCACTATGCACTAAATGCCATGAAAAACGCGCCTAGTTTACAGTCAATAAAATCAAATTGTTCTGCTGGGATTGTGCTGCAAAGCTATTTTATTTATCTTTTAATTGTCCAAGCAGCAGAGCGTATCGGCACAAACTAGTCCAGATTGCAGTCCACTTATGTGGATGAAAGAATGCTTCAAACTATTTAATGCTGTGTGGTAAGTGCGTCGTAACGCTGATTGGCCATAATTTGATTCCGGGATTTAATTTTTACACAGGCAGCACGTGTTTCTAAAGGGTTTCAATTGAAATCTTTTCGCAACTCTGGACATTCAGAAATGAAGACTGAAACTAGTCCTGCGATGAGCTTTTGAATGTGTTTCGGTGACAAAAACAGGTTGACAGAATTTATTTTACCCCAGGCACGCTTGTTATATTTGTTTAGCTGCGAGATATTAAATTGAACCTGAATATGCTCGTGACAAGTGTCAGGCGAATGTAATCTATAGTAAAAAAAAATTATTTTGTGGCAGATCCTGGAAAAATCCAAATCAACTTCAAGACCGCATGCAAACGAATGAGTTGTACAACACTATGGTCAGTCGTCTTTCAGTCAAAATTGTCAGATTGTTTTGGATGGACCTACCAAATCTAAAAGTAAATTTTTGGGCCACTGATCATCAAGTTGCCCTATACACATCACAATGAAGTATGAAAGCACTCCTAAGGACGGACAAAATCCCAAAGCGCCCAAGGTATCCAAATATACAAAGTGCTGATACTACAACGAATTTAAAAAAAACGCACTTAAGGCGAGTGTGTTGAGGGACATGAGCGGACTTTTTGTAGAAATTTAAGTACGTGCTGAAATCGAATAATGCAAGCTTAAACGTTTTCGTGATTTCTGCATTTTGTAATTTTAGACATTTCGAAATTAAGACTTTTCGGTTTTCTGGACCTTAGTGATTTCAAGAAATTGTACATGAGCGATTTTGTCTACGCTGAATTTGTAAGCCCCTCGGGAGTTTTTGGTAATGCGAAATTGGGTGCTTTGGGTATTTTGGGATTATAGTCATTTCGGTAGTTTCAATTTCGAAGTTCTGATCTACCAGTGTAAACATCCTACATTTATTTGGCATAATTCTGATTGTACTAATTTCGAGATTTTAATATATTTAATTTCCTGAATTTGAAACATTTAGGAATTTTGAACTTGACTTGACTTATAATTTCGGAATTATGTCCCTCGTCTACACTGAGTATTCTTAAAGGCAATTCCCACATTGGGTCATTTGCAATGTTTCTTTAGTATTGCATAATACTCCAATCTTCATTCTATCGAATTATTATGAAACAACAAATAATAAGCACAGAATGTAGAATTGTACAAAAATTTGCTGAAAGTTACTTTAAAACAAAGAACGCCTACTCTTCACATCACACTTGCCAGTAGCAACTGAATTTTTAGTTTACGTGTAGTTTCTTTTCTTTCAAGCTTAATCTTGCTAGTTGTTATTTTTCTTATATACGTATAATTTTGTCTATCGTCTTTTATTTTCAAACAAAACACAACTAGTAAATGAAACGATTATATTCTTTGATATGTTTGCCATTTTGTTTTAAAGCGTTATGTTAGAAATGAACAGGAAGAGTTTTATCGCATTGCTCAGAATCTATTCATAAACACCCCGTAGTCTCTCAAAAGTAGTTAACCTATTAAAGCTAAGAAAGCCACTGAATAAGCACACGTTAATAACCACATATATAGTTATGCATTTCTCGTTTCGCACAGACAAAACCCAAAAGAATGACGATACAAATAACCTTAAAAAAAATGATATGTTGGTAAGAGTTAACAAGAAGAGCCTTTTAAAATGCTACCATTTTCAAAACAAAACACAAACCCACATTCCCAAATCTGCTTACGTAACCAAAATCTCACTCATCCCGAATAAATGAGCAAAAATAGCAGAAACTCTTAGGGAACTCCTTGAAGCACAATGGAAAAGTTTCTGTCATCGAAGGAGACCTCGGAAGCCGCACCCATCATCGTGCCCTACTAACCCGGCATTCATTCCCTGTGTGAGTTGTTCACTTGTTCTATTCAAATGTGCGTGCGTCAGTTGAATCGGCACTGATAAGCGCCACAATGCTTCTGCTAGACGACGGCTTAAAAAAAGTGTATGCGTTATAATAACCCCGCCCACTCCTGCCTATCTTTCAAAAAAAAAGATGTAACGCAAACAAGCACCGTTCATTTCTCTTGATAAAATATTTTTCAATTAAGCCTCCGTCGAGTTTTTCTTTTCCCGACAATCACCAGCCCCACAGAACATTCAATGCCACTTCCACAAAGGCGCACTTGTTCGCAGCAGACTCTCTTTAAAAAAAAAAAAAAAACGGATGAAAACGAAAACAAAGAGGAGATTCAATTCCTGCCCCCGGTATCCTTTTTGCCTTCCCACTAGTGGCTTGACGTGACAGAGTTTTTTTTTATCATTCCTTGTGCGAACGATATGATCTACAGGAAGTAAAAAAGGACACCACCTCAACCAGGATATGACTTGCTTCCTGTGTGACTGTGCCTACTTTGTTGGATACCATTTCGTTCATTTAGCGAGTCACTAAAGATTTAAACCGAATTTAATTAACTTTCCTGTACGAAGCGAACCAGTGAAGGGTGTGGCCGTGCCACAGAAACAGTGCCACATAAGGCCAGTGCAATAAAGCTAACTTATCTGGAGCAAACGTTTGACAAATCAGCAAGATATACCAAATGTGTGTGATAGGCTTCGCGAAAGCTCCAACTTGAATCGAATTGAATTCGCCGTGCCTTATCGGCGAGGAGATATGGTGACTAGGCATGAGTCAGAGTTTGGCAAACACAGCCGCGGGAAGTACTCGCAATGTGTCATGGGGTAAACATACACCCACATAAATCGTCGGCACACAAGGGTGGGGGAGTGTTTCGTTAAATGCTTCGCCGTGTTTTTCTCCCTTGCACTGCACTGCAGTATAGTCGCAACATTCAGAAGGAAGGAAGAAAGGGGTGCAAATTGCTGAGGTTAGGGTGCTGTCCAGACACCGTCTCGCAGAATGAATGTAAACCAATAAATTGTATGAACAGACATCCAACTATGGAGCGTTTCCAAAGAACAAAGCACACATCCATCCTACGATCGGTCATAAATCTAAAAATCGATGCGAGAGATGATAGAGACGTTTAGCTCTGGGACAATGAGCAGCCCCCGCACGAAGAGAGATTAAACGAATTTATGAAAGACCGCATATTTCTTTTCCGCAGAACCGGAGGCGAGTTGTATATTTGGACAGATTACGGAAGAAATGGCGAATCAACCAGCGGCCCACATTGTGTTTGAGGATTTGGAACATCAAGGCAATAGATCATTTTGCTGCTGTGTCAATTGTGATGGGCACTGATCTTTTGTTACTAGTCACGTGCACAATGACTTAAGGAATCTTTTTCATCAACGTGAGAGCTTAACCGTGTATGTGTATCTTAAGCGACGATTATGCGGTAAATTGCTGTAGATGACGTTCATACTTTCTTCACTTTAGGCCAAACTGATGTTCAACCCAAAACGAAATGTCAATAATAATAATTGTTGGCGCTACAGTCCACAGGGGGACCAGGGCCTAGCTTGCTCATCAACTACTCGTGTTGTGCGCGCTACTGTTCTCTCACGAGTAGAAGGGACCTACAGTTTTTTGCCGACTCCGAACGGCGAAATTTGAGAAGCTTTCTTAGACAGTTATTACTCTTTGAGTGTTGTCAGCAGCTCGAAAGAGGTGGTGCCGTGAAATATTAGAAAAATTGGTGTTGAGCTGGGGAAAAAAACGAAATGTCCCTAAGCTTTAATTTGGCAAACGTTGGAATTGTAGCTTCTGACAGAAAAAGGTAATTGCGAAAAATGTACTTATTTTGGTTTTGGAAAGCCCACGCGTTGTTATTCAGACAATGTACCCACAAATGCTGTCAGTTTGGTACAGATTGTTGAGAAGTGGCGTTAAAGAAACAGTTTTCTTTAAAATTTTTCGGACAACGGACAATATTGCAGAATCATGGTAACAGACATCTTAATTGAAGACAACATTTTTGATGGTCGCTTCTTCATAAAAATGGCGAATCATACACAACGCGCGTCTTCTAAACGTTCTTATACAAAGAAACTTTTTATCAAGAATGTTGATTTGAGTGTCAAAAGCGTTAACCATGCAAGCAGAGAAAGAAGTTCTTTCCTTGGTCCGTGTCTTTATTATTAGGAGGATTAGGATAGGATTAGGAGGTCATTCGAATGGTTATTAACATTCAGGAATATTAATACAAGACGATAAAGATCAAGGAGCTTTACAATTAAGTAATGCTGTTTTCACAAGCCTTTTGTAAGTGCACTTACAAGCGCAAGACCATCTCTATCAAATAAATTTTAATTGGCTATAGGTAAATCTAAAACAGTATTCAGGAATATTAAACCTACACTCGTCCGGAAAAGACATTTTCAAAAACGACTTCCTAGAAACCCCATCGGAGAATATAAAAATCAAGTAGAAGAGCCACATCAAGTCCCTAACATCAGTGTTGGGCAAATTTTAGTCGAATAATGACTAATGATTAAATTAATCATTAGTTGCCGAATTCAAGCGACTAATGACTACTTTATTCATTATTCATGAAAATAATGATTTACCAATAAATTATTCATTATTCGCATAAATTACTCATGACTAAATCAATCATTATTCATGAGTTTCAAAGTGCGCTTTCCAATTTTCGTCCTTGATATTTATATATTCTGATTACGGTTCAACTGTACAAAGCAGGATAACCGACACAATTTTAATACGAAATGCTTAAGTTATACTTCATTTTTTTCTAGTTCAATAGAGATTCGTTATGAAAGAAGTTTATGAGGGTAGCAGCAATTGATTCCAAAATTCTCGCTTTTTTGAGTTTTTCTAATGCCATCAAGAGGCAGCCTCGGGTATTGGTATATTTCCCCAGTATTCAAAAAGTATGTCAACAGTAACTCTGCATTGACTAGAAAGAGGTTAATTTTGTTTTCGAGTGCTTAAGGCACCTTTGTATTGTAAATTTTCCAACCTACCAGCATCCGCTTCTTTATCATCAGGTTCAGAGAAGACGGCTGCATAATGGTTCGTATATGTTTTACGTAAAATATTTTTATCTCGATGTTGAATGTCTATAGTTTTTCTCATAAGGGTGTGCAAACTTATAATAGCTTCAGCGACCATCGACAATACATAGTTACTAATGCAGCTCTCACTTAATTCCTTCAATGCACTGATCGCACAATTCCAAAATACTAATACTTATCACCTAGAACATGACATTGGACTGTTAAGCGTGTTGCAACCTTTTGCTGACAGCTTATACAGACATTAAAACTTCGGATACGACTTCGACGCCATATTTGGGAAATAGAAGTCGCCGTCTAAGACATCATAAAAAAAATCACTTCAACTAAGTTGTGAAGGAGTGTAAGAGTCAAGGTTTAAAAGTAAACTGCTAGCGCTAACTGTCTTTTAAAGAACAATTATCAAATGTGCATTTTATTTACACATAAAAACACTGGGACGACTCTCCAACGAAGAAAAAATATTAAAGTTATTTCTTAAGCTTGACAATCACTTTATTTAAAAAAAAAGGAATGAAAACTGAGACCATGACTTTCAGAACATTTAAACACGTTTAAAGTCTGCATTGGCCATTCTGAGCTTTCAAAACTGAGAAAGACTTGCATTATGCTAACCACTTGAAAATTATTTTTATGCTATTTTAAATGAAGAGAATAACTATGACGCAAGGACACGTTCCACGAACAACCGCTAGCAATGTGATACTTGTCTCATTGTCTCTCGGTGAAAGCAAAACCAATTTGTTTCGTGCCGTCGTTAACAAGACCCCAGGGTACATTAAGCGGCGTACAACAATTACGTGTATGGCTGCTATCTCAGTTGTGAATCTCCGATCAATCAGTTTTCGAATGATAAAAGGCGCAAATTAGTCACACGACAGATACTGAATGCTGCCACCACCGATTACGGTCATCTTCGGCGACATGGGACCACATCTAAGTACCTAACTGGTTTGGATTTTATCACATGACGTAATTGTATTCATTTCACTTTTTTTTATGTTAACATTTGCATAACCATCGCCGCTGTGCCTCGCAAGTACTCGCACAGATGGGTACAAGCACACACAGCACCGAGGCGCTATCGCCGCTCAAGTGAGCAATGGCAACGACAAAATCCCCGACACATCCATTGAACACTTTCTGCACAACAGCCGGCGCACGTCACCGTATCTGGCTCCGTGATTGAGGTCAAAATCAAAGCAAAACATCCCACACGCCGAGCTGGTGTTGTGTCTGTCGTCGTCGTACCTTAATCCTATCCTGCACCCCTTTCACATGCTTGGCCAGCCAATTTATTGCGTTGACCTCAATCACTCTCTGTTGAGTGCAATTATGAGCGCCAAAAGCCGCAGTGCCATGCCCCGCATAATGGTTAAGACTTCACGTTCTGTATCTCTTTGCCTTTGCGCGCGGTTTATCAGAGATTTCAAGAAGTGTTCGACGCGCTGCTGCTATATCTGGCGTGTCATAATGTGGGTAACACAGGACTGCATTCTTTCGGCTTCGGCGTCTTCATCGCTATCGTTGCAGCATGTGTGCTAAGTGTGCACAGAGACAATGGGCTATGAACTTGGCCGTCGGTTGCTATATTTGCGCAAAGCTATTGACCTTTCTATAATGATGTAATAGGGTGAAAATAAATGTGAGTAGTGGAAATTCTCCGGGAAAAAAGAGCAGGGGTTGAGATAATCGATGAGCTCAACCACGTTGACCTTTATCTTCTTAAATCGAATCACTCTTCACACAAGGCGATGGTGGATGCGATATGAGGATGACACTTTGGCATGGAATGACAGGTTTCTAAAAATAAAAAACGGAATAAGGTCAGGTTGGGATTGCTTGCATTTGAAAAATTCTGATTGCGGGAAGCAAAAGGATGACATAGAATCAGAAGAAACTTTGAAGATAAGTTTTCCAACAAGGGAGAAAAAGAACAGGTGATGATTCTACGGAGGCAATTTTGTCTGAAACTGGGCACAAATGCGGATGTTGTAAGATGATTCCTGTTCCTATAAACTAAGCACGAAAACCAGCAGAAAAGATATTATCATAAATATGCTGAAAAGGCTTGTATTGATTCTGTTTTCCTGGCGAAGTTAAACTAATGGAAATCAATGCCTTTTTCATCACGAGAATCTATATTCGAAATATATTACAGGGATTGAGATTTAAAGGTGCAGCTCCAACAGTGATACTACATTTAATACAGCAACTCTCCCAAACAGCAATATCAAGTAATCAGAATCTATGAAGGAACTCAAGAAATTTGTCAATAGAACAACAACATTCAGTTCTTATCTACTAAACTCTTTTAAATAAAGTTATCAAAGATCTGTATGGTCTTTTGGTATAACATTCAACGCCACTTTATCTGTTAACTGACCTTCAGTACAAAAAAATAATCAAAATTTTATATGTATAATTTAAATAAAAGGATGATCTCTATGAAACTTTAGCTAGTTTCTTTCACACAGGATTTGTAATCCTGACCGCCTCCAAGTTTAAGCAGATCGATACCCACCTTGCGATGTCGGATAACACGTATTATAATTTCATTTCATTTTGCATTGGAGTTCAAGTGAACGGTCATATCATATGTTCCTCTTGTTGGTGCCCTTAAACGGCTTCAACTGAAGAGTCACCTATGATATCATCCGAATGACACCTAAATTGATAGCTTACAGTTTACAGGACAGGAAGAAAGAAGTCGTAAGGCCGGAACGCAGGCAAAATATTCTGTTTTATTGCCTACATATTAATTTGGTTATTGGATCGTTGTATAAGTTTGTTATTAGCTTGCTTTTAATATTTGTTTATAAACCATTCTTCTTAAAATAATTTCTTCCTTACTGGCTCTGCATTGGAAAGACATCCGACCCATCTTTATGATACCTGTAACTGAAACAATCGATAAGTCGTAAAAGCATCCCCACAATTTAGACATCCTTTCCGTTAATTCTTGACACACTATCCAGCTGATGACATAGTGCCCACTATACACACAAGGAAATGAAATATTAGCTCAATTAAATATCGAAAATAGTTTTATTTCTATCCGTCCCGCATGGAAAATCCATTCAAGCATATCACACACATAACCCATTTATTCGCTTCCTCCCTTTCAAAAGCCCCGTCTTATTAAAGCCGAAGCATTGGACTTATCAAGCAGCTCATTCATCACTTCCTTCTTCTAATCTGATGCGTGCCATCGCATTTGCAAAAAGAAAAAAACCCGAAAACCGCCTGAATGTCGTGGTTCTCTTCATCATTCGCTCTTATGACTTTCTTCACGCAACGTGCACAGGAAGAGTCATAAACAACTTTTATTATCTCCTCGTAGGCCCATCACGGACTCTCACGTATTAACTTATTTTCGGTGTACGAGTTCCACTGGTTGTCCTCCCCCGAGGCCATTGAGACACCAGCATTAAATACCTGACAACCTGTTGGAGCTTATCAATTTGTAAATTGATTTCTTGCTAGTTCCTCCTCACTTTTCCGGCTTAGACTCGTATGGACTTATCCAATACACATTTGGATAATTGGGCGGGCACTCTCTTCCAGAAAATGCTGAGTGGTTACAGAGAGTGAAAACGATGTGATGCTACTGCTGTGATCCCCTTGGGTGCTGCGTACAACGCCGTCACTCCGAGCCAACGATGCGTAGGAACAACACCAATTTAGCCAAATGGGGGTACCCTCTCTAAATGACCATCGTTTTGTGGTCGAATTAACCGCTCGAGGTTAGGCGCTGCTGGTTCGGTTTTTGATAGGCTTCGTGCTCGATTCTGTTTCCAGAGAGCGCTTGCTTGGGAATTCTGAAGGTGTAAATACTGTTCTGGGAATAAGTGCTTTTTCGTTTTACGGCGGACGACAGTTGTCGGTCGGTAAGATGCATGACAATGATTTTGTTTAAATTGTTTACCAGAACATGGTGGTCATAAATTTACCGGCGGACAGTGGGCAGCAGACTTAAATAAACGGCTAATGGTTTTTTGGGCACATTTTTGATTTGTTGGGAGATGTTGCTTGTTTGGACATGCGTTCTAATTGGGAGACCTCCTTTGATTCGGGTTATCGGAAAATTGATTTCCTTTCCACCTTTGAATAAGCTGAGAATAGAAGTCGAGTAAACGTTGTGTTCTTTGGAGTCGACATGTCTAAAGTAGTTGTAAACTAATCTAACACGTTTACGCATTACAAATTACAACGCAATACAAAACAATTTCTCCCATTAAAAGTACAAATTTTCAGAGCGAATGAGCTTAAATTTTAATAGGCATGACGAGAATATTCTCAAACATGCAAAAAAATAGAGATAAAAATTGTTAGGTAACATAAACATAACATAAACATAAAAAACAGACAACAACTGAATTTAAACATTCATAATTATTGTGAATTTGTCATAAAATACTAAAATATGATTCGGTATAAAATTTAAATTTTGCGCCTTACCGGCCATATTTTATTAAAATAATATATTTAACATGAACATAAAAAAAGGAAAACAAAATTCATTCTGTTAAGCGCAACTGAGCAGACCGCACATGTTTTATTTAATTCGCTTTCTTATTTTTGGCCGATCCCGAAAAAATTAAAAAATTAAAAATCGAAAGTAACGCGAACTTTGCGAAAATTATTGTAAAGTTTTTCAAAAATATTGGGGCGTTTTGAAGGACGAACAAAAGTAAGTAGACTCTTGCAGTCTAAAACAGGTAGTAAGAGTAGTTAAAACAAAACTTAATTACATTTGATAAAAAACGGAAGTTCTCTAGAAATTATACGAAGATCATCAGTCTTTATATGGGCAAAAAAGATATCCATACTAAGGTACATTTGCACGAAAATTAAGGCGGTTAACATATAAAGCATGTACAACAATTGAAGCACCATCTTCAGGGTTGCTGAAATCTGTGCAAGTTGTAGAATGTATGGCATTGTCATTAGAGGTTGTTTTTTCCCATTGAAATCAATTAGAGAATTTTTAGCGTTTTGCGTACTTTGTAAAATATTTATTTCAACTTAGTTTTGATTTGTATTTGTATTCCAATTCATTCAATAAAATACAGGTAACCCTCCTATAACGCGGTACTTCTATAGCGCGATTTCGCTACAACGCGGTTTGTGAATTGCGGAATGTTTCCTATAACGCGAATCCTACAACGCGATTTTTAAGCATTTTTTAAATACATATTCTATAAACTATTCTATAAACACACAATTATCAAAAATTACTTGTGTATATGTGTATATCTATTATTCCTAGTCTCATAAAGAAATAATAATATGTTTGTATTATACATATGTACATACTAAAAGTGTTTGAATGTTTGTATGCACTATGGAATTTTGCAAACCGCAATTTTTTCAAACATTTACACACACGTTTTTAGATAAAACAAGGAGTTTCCCCGAAAATTAATTCGATGAAAGGTCTAATATAATTAATTCGGCTGAGAAAACTTTAACATGTTACTTGCGTGATATTGTATAAGAAAAGGAAAAATGGAGGAAAAAAAAGTTTCCTACAACGCGATTTTCCTACAACGCGGAGTTTTTCAGGAACCAATTAACCGCGTTGTAGGAGGGTTACCTGTATAATGAAAAATATTGGGAAACAAAGACAACAACCGCTTGCGTTACGCAAAAAGCTGGTTAAAAATTCTTACCATAAATCTTTTTTTCTTTTTTTTTTATAATGACCTTTCAAGTTTGGACTGTAAACAAGGCAGACATTACCAAACAATTATCTATGGTTTGAAAAGACGGAAAGACCCTTCTTCCTCGATAGGACACAAAGGGTGCTGTGCAGATAGGTTTATTACATATATAAGGTCAAATATCTCCCTTTCGCTTTTTTGCTCTTCATTCAATGCTTCATAGAAAGTGTTACAGTGATCGGATTTAGTTCAAATATGCGCCGTTTTGTTTCCATCTAGACGGCAACTTCATAATACCCCCCTCGTGGAAGCCCCTCTCTTTATTTGCAAAGTACACGGGCAGGCACTTTTCACAAGCCTCTTTTGAGCTCAACTTCACACCAACAAGGGCGTTCGCCATGGACAGGAACAAGTCGTAATCACATGGCTTTATGTGCGGGCTATATGGTGGATGCAATAAAAACTCCCATCCAAGATCCCGTAGCTCTTGACGAGTCATCAACGAAGTGTGTGGTCTGGCGTTGTCCTAGTGGGGCACTACACCCTTCCTGTTGGCTAATTCTGGACGCTTCTAATCGATCGCCTGCTTCAAGCGGTCCAGTTGTTCGCAGTAGATGGTAGAATTAAGCGTCTGGCCATATGGAAGCAGCTTCTAGTGGATGATTCCCTTTCAATCCCACCAAACACACAGCAAAACCTTCCTGGCCGTCAATCCCGGCTTGGCCACTGTTTTGGACGTCTCACCGGCCTTCAACCACGACCGTTTTCGCTTGATATTGTCGTATGTGATCCATTATTCGTCGCCAGTCACCATTCGCTTCAAAAATGGGTCGAGTTCGTTCCGTTTCAGCAGCATATCGCAGGAGTTGATTCGATCCAGAAGGTTTTATTTGCGTTAAATCATGCGGCACCAAACATTTTTTGTATCCAGCCTTCTGCAGATGGTTTAAAATGGTTTAGTGACTAATTGCCATCTCCTGGGCCATGTCTCGAGATGCCACATGCCGGTCTAACTCGATGATTTCCATGGTTCGATTGGTATTCGTCGTCACAGGTCGTCCGCCGGCTAGCTTATCAATAGTGTCGTTTTCACCGGCTCTGAATCGTCGGAACCATTCCTCCGCGGTTCGAAGTGATAGAGTACCATCCCTCAATTATTAATGGTATAAATGGTTTCTCAAGCGGATTTGCCTTTAACGAAGGAAAACTTTAAAATAGTACGAATTTTTTTTACACGTCTATAACTGTTGAACACAATATCCAAACTACCATGGTAATCATGCATGGCTTCGTTTTGTAGGTTAGCCGAAAAAATTCAAAAGACAAAAAGGCGGAAGGGAGATATTTGGTAACCTTATATATTGGGGAAAGTTAATATCTGGTCTAGTGCTTCAAAGACCTCTTCACACGTATTGGAATAAACCCAAAGCAAAAGTTGAAACTTAAAGAATATATCGACGTTTTAGAGCACCAAATAAGAAAGCTGTATTCACCTTATTCATGAATTAGGTATCCCTTCAAATGGACAGTAAAGTTCAAGGACTCGTTTTTTAACCAGATTACACATGCCGAAATTCTTTCAAATACCACCCACAGGCATTTAAAGCAAATTTGCATCGGTACCACATCTCTTACTCATACAGCTCGTACTGTAACTCCATTCTGATCACTAAAGGGAGCTCGGAGACTCTTACAAAACTAGATTGCTTAATTTTTGGGTACATATAAAACAACATATTTTTATGTTTAACTGAAATGAAATAACCCTTCTCGCTTCTGGCACCTCACTTTCAAGTTAGCATAACATTAGGTCACGCTTAACTTTGTGTGGTTCTTGATTTCCTAAGGGTCAATAAAATGCTGTTGAAGCAGCACAACTGAAATCTAGAAAAATCTATACACACAACTTTATTTTAAAAATGGCAAATATGGGACATAACGAATTAAATAAAGCTTGTTTCAAATCTGAGGAAAATGTTTTTTTCTTAATTTTTAAACTCAGTCCGCACATTAAGTCATTGCCCTGCTGAAACAAAAAGCGCGGAATCAAATCGGTAAGTATACTTTGGAGTGGTAGTTCTTTGATAATAATTTACGGGCGTTTTATGGTCCGATATTTATGCAGTACAGTTGAAACTTTTCGAGCTTTAGCCAAACCACAGTCTTTAAAACTACACCGTCAACACCGTTTTCGAATAGGACTTAGCTAACGCGACACTTTGGGAACAGCTTATTGGTTGGTTCTGTGTCTCATCGCACTAACTCAAGTGAATTTCAAATTCAACATGCAAAATGATAACATTCACAGAGAGCAGAGCGATCACCATTCGCCCTTTTCTTGCCTCTTATACCGATATAACGGACCTTTTCTGGAACTTAGTTCATTTGTAACGACTAAAACGAAGTACAAAATAGTATAAAGAGACGTAACAAAGAAATTCCCTCAAAACTTGGGAATACAATTTGTTTCAAATTTATCCCCAACAGGCGTTATTATGTAGCTTAGTGACGCATATCTCTTTTCGGTATTTCAAAGAAGAATTTGAAGTTCACAGAAAAGAAGAAAACGATCGACTAACGAATAAAATGACTGTCGGGCAATTAAAAGGTTTTCAGTTTTTCTCTTGACACTTCCGAGATATTAAAGTTAGAAAGTGAAACGTTTCCCCAAAATTGGTCATCTTGTTGTGAGTCCATTAACTTAATGAACATTTTCGGTCCCTGGGAACCATCAATTCTTGTCGGTTCCATGTCAAGGTCTCCTTTATTGAAAGCGATCTGTAAGCATAAATTATTTTGTTTATTCTGTGAGCTTTTAAGTCGAAATCAGGTCCCTTCACTTCACGTCTTCGTATGTAGGCATACACACAAGTCCCCATTGCAACGTTATGTCCGCATTCAAAAGGCAAGTACAATAAACGTCAGCACGTTACACCTGATCAGAAATTCAAATGCAGCGCTAATTGCCGTTTTGCAATTATGTGCAATAAAATACAGATATCTGTGTTTGCTGAAATATGTCTATGAACGACACCCCCGCATCAGCAAGTAACTCCAATCGACAGCGGCGCCAAGTCTCCTCCGTGGCGGCGACAACGCAGAACAGACTTCAACTTCGGAAACAGGTTTGTTTCAGTTTTAATTTATCGCTCTTCTAAAAAACCATACCGGCGTGCGATTTCTGCCGTTCCCATGAATGAAACATTGTCATCGATATATTTAACTCCTCGAAACATAATAAATAATACATTAGCCAAGACATTAAATTTCAGTTCAGCGCACTGACCGCTGGGGAGGAGACACTGATTTCGTCTTTATCTAGTGTATTGGGCAATCAATATGCATAATATTTTCACCGATGAAAAATCGACTCCAGCGGAGGGGAAAAATTTCGAAAATGAAACAAGATCGCCGAATCGTGGCGGCAACACTGAAAGATTAAAGGGAACGTATTTTCATTGTCATTGCCCTACCGATGCGACTGTCGGTTCAGTGAGCGCAGTCACATAGATTGTTGGTCAAAAAATTCCGCTTAGTTATGTATGTAATGAGCGCTCAATTTACATGAGTGGATTAATCATGACCGCACAAAGCATAGCTATGCCCGGGATGATCAGCCACTGACCAAGTAATATGTCGCGCTGAGTTATTATTGTTTCTGTTTTGTGAGCGCGTATCTGACAACTGTTTTTGGACGGGTTATGTTAACGCGTGCTGTTATCTCTGGGCTCCGGGTTTAGTTTGTGGGGTCAAGTGTGACAATGATTGATATAAAGTGGGACTTTATCGCTTATACATGCACGGCTATCTGAAAATTATTCAAACAACTGTTAAGACCTAAATATTGTGATATCGATATTTTGTCATCAACGATTGATTTTGCATGTATTTCAGAGATAAGATTATGCTGCGAAGTCAAGTGAAATTTGAGGTGCTTATTAGACTCGCAATCAATTTTGTTTATCTATGTTAGACTCTTTTTACACAACTGACTCGGCTTTCGATCAAACAGAAGGAAAACGCCTTTGACGGCGATAATTGAGAGGAGATCATGCTTCATTACAGTGCTAATCTCTGTTGTGGTGTGGTGAGATAGGCATTCGCTCAGCATTTGGTCTTTATCAGTCTGCAAAACATGTCTGGAAAAGGGCTGATCAAACGACACTATAGAATGTACTATAGCTATTTTCTTTCGGACTCAAACTGTACCGAGCTCCTTTACTGCCAGTCTTTTCTTTCCATTATATATCTATTTTAAAGCCTAAAGACGTCTGTGGAAGAGTACATTTCCTTGAGACTTTAAACTTGACCTTATTATCATTTTTTTGGTCGTTTAAGTAATCGCCAAATCGTAATAGCATCGAAGCGGAAGCGGCTAAAGTGGGACTAGTGGTAAACGAGGGCAAAACGAAGTATATGCTGTCATCGAAGAAGGACGCAGAACATCGACGTCTCGGACAGAGCGTCACTATGGGCAGCAGACACTTCGAGGTAGTCAAGGACTTCGACTATCTCGGCGATTTTTTGTCCTGTTTGCGTTGATGGCATCTGGAGGTGAAGATTCAACCACGAACTGTATGGGCTGTACGGCGGCATGAACCCAGTCAAGCGTCTACGGATACAACGCTTAAGGTGGCTAAGCCATGTAGAGCGTATGGACAGCACTGCTCCGGCCCGAATAGTCTACGAATCCGAACCACAGGGACAACGCAACAGAGGACGTCCTAGACTGAGATGGCGCACACAAGTGGAAAAGGACCTCAACCAACTTGGAGCGCGCAATTGGAGGCAGCTGGCAAGAAATCGTGGTAGCTGGAGAGGCATGTTGGTTGAGGCTCAAGTCCACCCTGGATTGTAGTGCCATCCGAAGAAGAAGAAATAATCGCCCATCTTATGGGAACGCATTCATAACACATATCGGGGGTCCTGATAATGATGACACTAGTCCCACACGATCAACTTATTTTTTAAGACATAATTGTTCAGTTTGAAGTTATTGGCACACTGCATTTCTTTTTTATTTATTTATTATTATTTATTTTATCCTTTCAATTGTTACCAAATTTGAATATGTTCTCCAAATGTTTAAATTAAGTTGTAAGTAACATCCATTCATCACACATTTGTCGCGCTCATCGAATTAACATTGTTTAGAAAGGCATAAGTAATTCTGCAAGAAAACATACGTAGGCTTCTTGTAAATTGTGGAGCTAGTTAATTTTTCTTATTCTTAAAATAATGCACACTTATTCTTGTGCAGGAAAATGATTTCGAAATATGAAGCGTGACCTCATGACTATGCGGAAGACATTGACATGTTTTCGCGAACAGGCTGCTAGCACCAAAACTACCTAATATCTGAACCGTTTTGACAACGCAACGGCGGATACAATTTGGATTACGGAGAGCAAAATGTGCTGCATATCCATCAGTTTACGCCTTGTGAAACGACCTCAAATACAGTGTTTACTTAACGACTCCATGTGTCGTATGACGAAAACAGTGAAGACTGTCAAAAATAACGGAGCAAAGTATGTCCTCATTTGATGTCGCACATCCAAATCAAGAAGGAACTCAATCTGAGTTAGGGACGAATTCCTGAAATGCATAAAGCCAAAATCTCAAAATCTTAACCCGAAAAATATAAATTTGAATATTGATGAATGTTAAAAACCGGGAATCCTTATATAAATTTATATTGAACTATACGGCAGTTAACAAAGGCCCTTTTGTGCGCGCTACTGTTCTCTCACGAGCAGATGGAACCTAGAGTCTAGTGCCGACTCCGAGCTGTAAATTTTTTAGTATTGTCGCACTCTTCCCACTATGCCACGGAGCCTACTTAAGATAATCATTTGAACTGTAGGCATATTTGCAAAAGCCTTATGATTCGAAGATTAAGATCCTTTAAGGATTTCGAGAGTCTGTTTGTCTAATCCATATTATTCTTTATGTGAATTGCATATGAAGGCAAATAAAGATTATATTTGCAGTGGATTGTTTTTGTTGCCGTGGACAGTTGCGCTCAACTTTACAAAACAAAGGACAACATCTACGACCTAACTCATGCCAAAAGAGACTGCAGCCAAACAAAGTCAAAACAAAAAATAAAAAAAAACATCTTCATTCCAATCTGTAAAATGTAAAATGTGCCAAAAGTACACTTACACACCAACAATGAACCACACCCTCCCAACCATGATTCCATTCAAATGCGAAACCCTACAGAGCAGAACACATTTTTAGAAACTTGTTCTCCACAGTGGTTGTACAATGTGATGTCTTCTTCAACGTGGAACAGCTAGCACACATACGGAGTAGATTTAATTAGCATTTATTCCGCTTCCGCAGAGGTTCTTCCTATTTTATAAAAGTCCGCCCACCAGAACAGGGTTTTTGTATAAATTTGTAATTTACAAAGTAGTCGGACAGTGCTTCTCAAATGAGAGCTCTCCTCAATAAGCCATTGAGGAAAATTACCCTAATTTGATGTTATTCATGTACGGTGTTCACCGGCAGTGTGTCTGGGCAGTGCAGAATCATGGTTGCAAATGAATGCAGCGATATTTGGAATTAAAACTTTGATATCAGTTGGATATAAATATGAAGACAACTGGGGATTGGGAAAATTCATGTCAGGCAAAAAAAAAGGTATAAAAAAAGAAAAAAAAATCAGTGTTTAACAAATTCTTGCAAAGTTAAGAAAAAGTATGAGGTTCACTGTTGCAGACTAGAAAGTTATCTCACGAATTGAAAGGAGAGTTTCCCTATTAAAATATAAGTCAATCAAAAATTCTTCTGCAAGTGCGCACACAATGCAGTAATAACTTCTTAAGCATCTTGCAAAGCCCCGTTCTGGTAAAGCATTCAATTTTTTTTCGTTTCTATGCAACGGTGGCATTGAGCAACTTTTGAGTTCAACGAATAGAAAGGAGGCATATTATTACATAAAAAAAAATCTTTGTTGGCGTGCACCACTACAAAAAAGCGTATAATTTTAAAAATGAATGTGTGTAAAATAAAAATTAATGTGTATAATAATATATAATGTTGACAGAAGAAATTCAAAATACAACACATAACCGTGAACGTGGAAAACTATCAACTTGTCCTTGATTTAAAACTTGGTTTGACGTGGGGCTTTGGGATTTGGCACAGCAATGGCACGATGTCTTAATATGCACCTAATTGCTTATTTGCTTTTTGGGTTGTAAACTTAGATAATGAAACACTCTGCGACGCCTGCAGAGGTTAGGACCCTGCAAAACACTTTCTCTGTCGACGTCCCGCCTTTCGCATGAGGTGACGGTTTTTCAGTGCTGATATGGTTGGAGCTGTAAGTCTAGACTCCTTATCATATCATTGTTGGTATTCTTCCGAAAGGAAAAGAAATTACATTAAATGAAAGTTACCACCGGGTAGTACAACGGACCGTTTTCGATTCTCAGCGCTTCAGTTCCCGATTTCCAACAATAAAAAAGCTTAGTTCCAAGTCTTAACTAAAATTTTGATGTGTTTTATTTTGATTTGTTAATCGGAGAATACTTTTTGAAACATTCACACATGGAACTGTTCTTCCATCACTTTCAAGGTTTTCACTGAAATTTTAATACGGTCAGCAAAGTATTGAACAGACAATTCTAGGAAATTTTTGACATGTCGCTTAACTGTATTATAATCAAAAACTCTGGTTTTTAAGAGAGTTACAAAAATTTTAAAATTGTAACAACACATGTAATATAATGGAATTATGATATTCGATAGAGAAAACAGCTGTTTTCAATAGCTCGAGGTTTTTTTTAAACACTAACATATATTTAATAATAATTGCATGGCGCGACAGTCCACAGGGGACTAGGGCTTAACTTACTCATTAACTACCCGTGTTGTACACGCTACTATTCTCTCAAGACTACAGGGGACCTACAGCTTTTTGCCAACTCCGAACGGCGAAATATTTGAGAAGCTTTCTTAGACAGTTATTACTCTTTGAGTCTTGTCAGCAGCTCGAAAGAGGTGGTACCGTGAAAAATTAGAAATATTTAACCGGGAATCGTACCCGGACCTTCTGCGTATGAGTGTCGGTAGAGTACCCACTACGTCACGTCGGCGACATAGTTAGTTGTGACATTTAGTTCAGATATCAGAAGAAAATAAAATTAGACCTCAACCAAAATCCCCCTCAGCTTGCACGATCTCTCGCCAGCTGCACAATTGCACACTCCAGGTTGGTTTATGTCGCTTTCCACATGTGGCGCCATCTCAGCCTAGATCTTCCTCTGTTGCGTTTTCCCAATGACTCGGTTTCGAAGACTTTTCGGACCGAAACAAAAGTGTCCATACTGCTTTACATGGAATAATTATCTTAAGCGTTATATCCTAAGATGCTTGACTATCTGGTTCGTCGTAGAAACTTACCTGCTATACAAAGCCAGCTAGTGGGCTATTTAATTATCTCTTGAGCCCAACGGCACAGCAAGATTGAGGTATTTCGGTCCTAGGTTACCGCGCAGCCGACGTAGATGTAGTCCTTTACTACCCACGAGTTTCCGTTGCCTAATGTGACGCTCTGTTCGGGACATCAATGTGGTTTTTTTATTATCCCTTATTCAGATGCTGAGGACATTGCTCTTTTGAAATCATCCACATAATTGTCACAAGCACTTTAATCAAATGATTTCCCATAGAAACAACTGACTTCTAACTGCGAAACTGGCTTTGCCACAAATCAAATGTAACAAAAATTTATTGATAAAACGACTTTAAATGATAAAAAGTTAATATTAAGTGTTGAACAGAAATCCGAGGATGACTGTTGCCATTTGCACAGTAACGAACAAGCGTTTGTAATGTCACGAAATCCTGAACAGTCTCTACATCAAGGATTTCATTTGCTGCGATAATGAGAACATTTTGTTTCCATATACCCATTCATTGGTAGGCTTGATTATAAGTTTGTCCATAATGGTGATGTAAACAAATCAAAAAACATAATAAGGCAGTAAACCTCTGGCGTATATGGCCAGAAATAAAATATTCAAAGCGGTCAATTAGTCAGAAATCTGCGGTCAAGACCTTCAGGTTCGTTAGTCAAACTGGTTTGTCCACGGCCGTTCTGGACCACAGTGTATTTGACAGCACAATTCCCGCTATGGGTCACCTTTTCCTAATCTGGCGGCGCTGGTGTCCGTGCAATGCAATTATTCGAGTTGTATCATTTACGATTGTCGTAAAACTGTAACCGAAAACCTTTATTTGCCACGCAGACTACAGACACACAATCATTGCTTCCCTATTAACCGAACAATGATCGCTAGCTCCATAAAGCTCCAAAATATTTTTATTTGCATATCATTTTGCTAATTTTGATCGGCTAATATTCAATTCCCACCGCAGAACAGCCCTCAACTCGTCTGCATGGATCAGCGCTCGCACCGGAAATAGCAGCATCAGTTCTAACCGATCGCTAATTGCCACCTCTCTTGCTCCCGGCACAAGATTCTGCATTTGTGTGTGGAAGATGTCCGCGTGTCGTCGCCATCGTAAACCGCAATCAATTAATGTTGAATAAAAGTGTGTGTGCAGTAAATGCGACATTGAATGTTCTCCGCTCGACTAGTTCTACGAATTGTGGGCATTTAGAAGCGCAAGAATCTTATCGCAATAGATAACATTCCTAAAAAAATAGAAAACTTCGACAACCATAATTACTGAGGCGAAACTTCAACTGTGTGTGCCATTGCGAAAGTGTAGAACGACGCGACACACGTGTGTGGGATGTCGATAAATATGAATTTTAAATTCAATTCGATTTATGGGCCAAGAAGGAGATTGAATATGAACGTTTTCATTGCGTTTCCGTTTTTTTGTGTCGTTCAAACTCCTACACCAGTTGGACGCGACCGTGTAGGAAATGTAGAACGCGGCGACAAGAGGAAGGTGTAAAGTGATCAAATGACATGACAGCGAATTATGCAAATCCATACGCACGTGTTGTATCAACTTTATTCACTCCAGTATCGAATTGGCTTTATAAACCGTATGGAGCGGATGAAAGGTGGAAGCAGCTAATGGGGTGTCGTGTAATTTGATGTAAAAGTTTGTTAGAATTTGTTTTTCGTTGAATGATTGTTTTCAGTTTGTACAGGGAGCGACCAACTGACCTATTTCCAAACAAGAATCCGGATTTTTGTTGTAATAGATTGTAAAATGGAAGAAGCAGGACGAATATTTATGTTGGGTGTGGCAACGAATTTAAGCTACAAAGGATTTAATTTGATGAATTCTAGCTTGTGTCATTTCATGTGACATGATTGTTTTTGCAAAAGATGCTTGAAAGATGTATCTTCTTTCGACAGAGGTCTTAACACTTTTTTCAATAACATAAAGTGTAGTCGGACATCGAATAGCCCCATCAAAAAGGCTTTCACAATGAGTAACGGGATAAAAAAATTCACTTACTCCTACTGAGGACGTCAATTAAAGGTTTGAAAGAAGATTGTGGCACCTCAAATAAATAACATGGGACACATGTTTAACCAATGTGGGCTACAATACAAACATGAAACTCCACCTGGGGCAATGGTTTTAAGCATAATCTTGGAGTCTTTGACATTCCGTGATAAAAACCTGGATCAACTGGTTGGTATACAACAGACGCAAAGAAACAGCGAAAAAGTGGAGGTGCATCGAAGAATGATTTGACTATACTTTTCAAATGTGAAAGGGTACTGTAATCCTTCGCAACCACACTTTGAATCCTATATCAACTGCCAGAATATTTAAGTATACTGATTTGTAACGCAGTCTTGACGATGCGTTCGTATTTAACGACGATTATAACTTTTGCATCATGGCATAACCGGCTGATTCCTCCACCGTCGCCACGGAAGGAACGGAATGTTCACATTAGACTCTGAGCTACAGTTTCATTCCCCCAATTTCACAGATTTGTTCCTTCGCGACATATAAAAAAAAAAGCCTAAAACATGTATGGCTTTCCGTGGACTTCTATAGTTTCATCACAAGTAACCAAAATATACATTTTTTAAGCACTCTTACAAATTTGGAGTTTAGCAGGCTCAAATTTAACTAACTAGAAATGTTCGCGTTTGTTTTTTGGCGGTAAAAAGTTTTTTTGAATAAAAATTTCGAATGCTATTTTTTTAACTTTAGAAACTTAAATTTTAATAATTGAAACTGAAATTAGAAACGTAAGAAATCCTCTCTCGCACAAGCTACAATGTACATATATGGAGTTATTTATGAGTATTTTACAGAAATTACATACTGGAGCCACCTGCTGACAATTTCCAATCCACTACTTATTACGTTCTGGAAGCAAAACCAATAACTTTCATTGGTGTCAACGATTCCAATCTTATCTTTTGAATAAGTTTTGCCTTGAGGAATCACATTCGCCAATGAATGACAAAAGAAGAAATCTTCGAGCATTATTTTGGAGGGAAATGAAAACTTGGTTTTTGGAATAATTATTCCACTTTCCTGTAGAACAAAAGACTTCACATATATGAAAAAGTGCATCAAAGATTTATTATATGAACTAGTGTTACTTATTATATGAACTAGAGTCTCAACAATTTTTCGAATAAAGCAACTGTAGTTTGTCATTATGTTTAAGTCCTTGCTGGCTCATAAACAACTTATAAGGCTCATGTGATACTTTTGCACATAGTCCGAAAGCCGATTATTTCACTGGATCAATGTTCTATTAGCATAGACATATAATAAAGCACACCCTGCAGAGGGTGTCCTAAAATATTCATAAATATTCTGAGTCCTTGCCATGTATTCATTTCTCTCAGCAGGAATTCTCTGCAGCTGACGCAATCAAAGCTTAAGCAAACAAAATCAATAACGTTCAATTCACTGGCTTTCATTAAACCAGGAGCAATGTTACAATCGATATTTGTTGATAGTGAGGGCGGAAGGTTTTGTTTGACTAACAAAACAATTTTGGAGTAATGTTTACTTTGATTTCCATTGCCAGTTTCAACATGACCGTTGGGATGTAATATTGCTCACAATTGACCAGTGATTTCCACTATATGCAGTCAACTCTTACAATTCTAAGACTATCGTTTGCCATCAGGACGACTGTGTTTCACTCATCCAATTCCTTTCGAGAGGCACAGCAATCCTGAACAAGAAACAACCCTGAAGCTAAGAAGTTAACCCATTTAGCAAATTGTGTAAACTGTATTATGGATCCTTCTGAATCTTCAACCATGCACTGACGAGTTCGCCTAAATCACGCGTAATATCCACCCTGTTGTCTCAGATTATATCATTGTTACATTGTTGTCAGATATGGTCATGAGGATTTTACTCATGATTTAAAGCGAGCTTCCACCACATTCTGGGTAGTACGACAGGGACTTGAAAAATTTAAAGCATATAGCAATATGACTATCCAAAAAAAACTAATTGAATCTTATTTCCTCGTAAACCATCAAATCATCAAAGAAGTCAGCACACATTCTAAAGAAGAAAAACCAGATGTTCCAACGAATTGATGGGATGACAAGTGCGTACATATTTATTTGTACAAGCGTTTTTAAATGTATCCCAAAGCACACATTGGACTGCAAAAGAAGTCTCTCATTGTCAAGTCATCTGCTGGTTACGTGTAAAACGACATGCGTGTCACGACGAACATGTGCTGGATAAAGATGTCCGAGACGATCTCTCAGAGACAATCTGTCAACGTATCAGATAGTTTTATGGTTATAGCTGGGTCATGGCTGGAGGAAAAAAACAATTTTCCCCAAGGCGGAGTTGGTTCTGGTTATGGGCGCTCTTGTAAGCGATACTCCTCACCGTTGTCATCGAGTGCGGTGGGCAATAGGCGAATGACAACAATTTCCGTTTCTCTTTATGATCACTCACAATTTCAGACGTCTGAAGCTCACACTTGGAAGAAGTAGTATGCAAATGGTCGGAACTTACTTTCAGTTTCGTTGCGTCGCAAGAAAACACAGAGAAGAAAACTATTTCATTGGAGACATTTTATGAGCTTCTGTATTCATCGTTTATGACACAACTGGGGGAGGTTGCCGGTTTTCGAGATGATTTTTATTCGTTCTCCGATTATCTCCTCGAACACTTAAACACGAAGGGAGAGAATATTGCTGCAACTCTGTTTACGGACGATTTACATAATCCCGTGTATATTTGAAGACCTCGGTCATGTCTTATCTTATCGCACCCTACACCAAATTCGGCGACAATCTGATTGCGATAATCGAGAACAACAAATGCAGACATTGGATTGACTTAAACTCTATGCGTGCGAGCAACAAGGCAAGAAACACACTCCAAGGGTGTGTGTAAAGCGCTAAACAAATCCCGAGTCACCGTGACGAGAATTTCCAATTGGATAAGATAACAAGGTAGGGCAGAGCAAATACTCGGAGGCAAACTGAATAATAACTTACCTTTCTTGCGGCAATCGCTTGAGCTCGCTCATATCCAGCTCCAGGCGAAGGTTGGACACTTCGCACAGCAGGCGGTCGCGATCGGAAGTCACCTCCTTCAGTTTTTCGCGAAGTGCGTAGTTCTCACGCATCAATTCTTCGACGTTCACCTTCACATGATTGTTGATAGCGGCAACAACCTGGGGTGACGGACCCGGCGACGACGTCGGTGGAGCTGTCGTCGACATTAGCTTACCCTCGGAGAGCATTCCAATGCCACCATTCGGCACCAGCATCATATTGCTGGCCATCAACAGGGACTGTGTTGTCTGATGCAACAGGGTCGCGGCTGTGTCAGAATCCATCTCCATGGAGCTACTAAGATCCTGCTCGTTGCCCGGGCCACCATTGGCCAAGGCTTCACTGTCGCACATATTTAAACTTGAAATTCACTTATATTCACTACTTGCGATTCTTATTCACACTCTTCTTCACTGGCACAATATGAACTACACGCGGATGCACGCAAAGGACCACCACCGCAGGTCACACAAAAACACCAAGAGCCACCACCACTGGTGAGTGATTGAGGATTTGCTTCGTGCTACACCGTGCAGCTTTTGTTTTGGGAAATTCCCGGTTTTTCAAAAGGGAAATTCCTGGAAAACTCGAAGTTTTTTAATCGAATAAATTACATGTCGCTGATTGACTCTAAATTACTTTTTGAGTGGAAAATGTTCTGTATTCGTAGATACAGAGCTACCGCCCGTTTTTGTTGTTACTTCGCTGCTTTTTGTTTGTTTTTCTTCGCTCGGCCGTTTGAGATGAGAGAACCGAATGAAATTCGAAATACACCGCACACCGCCGTTGAACAAACCGGAATGGAGAGCGCCGTCAGTACAGCAGAGACACGAAAAGTACGTATTTCCACAGCTACGATACGAATACAACAAACCAGAAGAGTTGCGTAGCGGCAGCGGTGCAATTGTTAAGCCGAAACGAGTCGGTAAATGTCCTGGAACTGGTTTTTGCTAGAGGGCGATCTCTGTCGCACACCCGAGGAGTTCCAATTGTGTGTAGAGTGCCCAATTGGTTGGAGTAGAGCGAGCGAGACCGAAAGAGATCTGTAAACACGTTTTTTCTGCACCGCCAAATATGGTGGAGCTGCTTTGGTGCGTGGGGTTCGCTCGGTGGTGGGCTGTGTTTGTCTTTTTCTGGAATGTTTTTGTTTTTGTTGAATATGTCAAGAGGAAACTGGGTGGGGGTTATGTGGAATGAGATGGAATGTGGAACTGGACGCGTTCAGTGCGAACGTAAAAGTTAATTTGAAATTGAATTGCTTTTAAAGAGATGAATTTGAACCGTATGTCAATAGCGAGTAATAAACCTCGTAAATGTTTCAACGAAGATATTTATCTTTTTTGCAAGAAATAAGCTATGCTCACAGTTTAAATATTATAATCTAGGAGACTCTAGGTCAACAACTGCTAAACCATGAGCATTATTTCAACTTTAGAGATAATTTTATAGTATTCTGGTATTAAAGTTAAGTTTGTTGACAAATTTATTCATTCATCATCTTAACTGAACCTAACCGAAACTTAGGAATCTAATTTTATGATTTCTATCTTATCAGTTCATCTAAATGAAAATATTCCAAAATTCCAATCGCAGCTAGTAAAGTTTTTATTTTTTAATTTTTGGACATGATTATGCCTAATTGCGCATAGGAACTTATAAAAACATATTACTGGTTACTTAAACGGCCAAGTAACCAGTAATACGTTTTTCATAACTTCCTATACGCAATTAGTTAAAGATTGTTTGATGTTCGTTTCAAAACGTAAAATATTCTTGAACAGCTCAGTTCAGTTTATAATAAACACAAACGTGCGACTGATCATATTGATGACTACGTATTTTTTTAAATAAAAAACATTTTCCATTGCGCGAAAAATATGTTAATGTGTGTAGTAGAAATATGACAATAAGCGCATATCCACAAATATCGCATATGAATAGGATATACTCAGGCATTATTGTATTTATGGAATTTCATATACTTCGAAGCTCTACAAAATTCCACATCAAAAGCATTTATATATCCTCGTGTGAACATATATTGGCAGCACAAATGAATTTTGTTCGTTTTCAAAGATTACGCATCAAAGGTCTGACTATTGTCACCTATAAATAGTGCGTACCAGCGTCTTTTTAAAACAACAATATTGTTAATTTGTCTTAATTAAGGGACATTTGCGGGAGGTATTGATTTTCTTTTTCAGTTGAAAGAAAAATGCAGCTGAGGCCCATCGAATGCTTGTAGAAGTTTGTGATAAATTTTCTCCGACCGATGCAGAGAATGCTTTTGACGCTTCAAAAGTTGTGATTTAGCGTTTGAAGATGTGTATTGGGAGGTTTTTGTGGATCAAGCTCTGTGGTGAATGCACGGTGAACTCAAAGAATTGTTGAGTATGATCCAGTAAATAATTTTCGTTCTCTTACAGAAATTTATATTTATTCAAAACCAAACAAACAAAAGAAGAAACAAACAAAAGAAAAAAATATCGAAAGGGGTGTTTTTTCTTCGAAACATTTTTTTTTATGAAAAATTTGCAGCAGATCGTGATTGCAAATGAAAATTGGATATACTACAATAACCCCAAGGCCCCACCCCATTCCAACATCGCCTATATCGAGGCTAAAGGAAAAAATCCACTGTTGAAAGATCATGCTCTGAATATGACGAGCCCAGATTGCTTAAACTAGGCGAAAATACTGAAAGGAAACGGTATCAACTACAACGACCACAACCATAAAGGACCAAAAGTCATGATTTTGCAACATGATAACGTTTGGCCCTATGAAACTGTAAACTTGAAACGCTGAAATTGGAAGTCTAACTCCACCCGCCGCATTCTTCGACTATAGGTTATTTCGATGGATTCAAAAAGATTTATAAGTATCACCAATAAGTGTTTCGACTGTTCGTTCAATTCATTATTTGGAACCAACCAAACTCACGAAATCCATCAATAAAGAAATGAAAACATATACACTGAATACATTTGTTAAACATTACATTTCTTTTCTGAGTCTTAGAACTGAGAACTTATCTAATCTAACCTTCCCGAAATCTTCCTTTCCGAAAATATTGTTAATGTAGACTATACAGACTAGTGATGGGCATAATCGAATGATTTTAAGAATCGAGGCTTTAGTAATCGAGATATTTTAATAATCGAATGATCACTCGAATGAATACCAACCACTCGAGTGACCACCAATCACTCGAGTTTCTACTAATCACTCAAGTTACTACTAATCATTTGAATGACTACTAATCACTCGTGTGACTACTAACTAATTGTAAACTACTAACAAAAGATAACTTGATAAATGTCTTACTTCAGCGCAAGAACAAGTAACAAATAGTTCTCGTCGATAAATACTCATCAGGAACATAGAATTAACATCAGAATGAAAGAAAAACGCAAGGGAAAAGAACTCAAGTATTACCCCACTACTCGGTGTATTAATAAAACATCGTAAAATATTTTTTATATAGATTATATTTTGATAGAATCAAAAACGAACAAAATTAACGTAAATTAAAAATTCAGAGGCACTTATTTTTTCTAAACATAAAGATAATAAAATAATTTAATAAAATCTTGTATGTACTAGACAATTCGATAAAAGTAAAGAAAAAAGACTTGTAATTCAATTGAGTATAAATTATAGTTAAAAATTAAAGTTGAGTGTTTGTTTTGAGTGTGTTTGAAATATTATTTTGTCTAAATAGATACAAATTTAGACAAAATAATATTTCTCAACAAGCGGTTTCGATGATCATTTGTAAGTTGACCAGCTTTAGAGAAAATCCTTTCTGCTGTTACGGACGTAGCCGGTATAGCTATATATTTTAAGTGCAGCTTATATAATTCCGGAAATGTACTTTTTTGTACTCTCCAGAACTTAAACAGATTCGACGATATCAGGACATGGGACAGTTCATAATACTGTTTCAGTATTAAATTAGCTTGTGATTTAGGAGTTACACCGATCTGTATTCCTGCCACTTTTTCTTCCAAATGAGTCAAAAGCGAATACAGATCTTTTTCAACTGTTGTTTTCTTTTCGGAATTCTCTATTTCACATATAGGTTTAACTACAGATTAACTAGATAGAAGATCTACAAATTCTTCTTCAAGCCATTAGTCTGCTTTGCTAGCGCTTTCATCTGATCCGAAAGCCAATTTCTTGAGCCTTGGGTCCAGAAGTTTTGCTTTCGAAGCTGTTTTATTTGTTTCCATCTCACCGAAGCGTTTAAAAACAACTTGTTGCAAATCACGTTTAAGTTTACTTCCAATGTGTGTTGTAGGCTTTAGCCCTTCCATCCTTATTTGGAGGCCGTTTAATAAAAGAATTACAAGAGACAACGTAGGAAAATTTTCTCCAGAGAATTCCTCAGTAAGCTTTTCAAAAGGTCTAAGAAGTGGAATACAATCCTGTGTGGTTTCCCATTCGGATGTAATAAGGAATTCGAGAGTTCTAGTTGGATCTGTTACTGCAACAGATAGTCTTTAATTTCTACCAATCTTTGCAACATAATTAATGACGAATTCCACCTAGTAATTACATCTTGTTTTAGTTTTAATTGCGGCAATGACATATTTTTCTGTACATTTCTTAATTTTTCAGAAGCTAAAATGCTATCTTTGAAATGCCGCACCAATGTTCGGCATTTTTCAAGTCATAAAAATCGGTATTGTTATTGACATCGTCATTTACACATAAATTCAGCGTATGAGCCACACAAGGATGGTAATGCTTCTTCAAGTGTCCAATTACTGCGTTTTTTTTTTACATTAGCAGCATTATCTGGCCGTTGTGGCGTAGTGGGTATTCTGCGACGCTCACACGCCGAAGGGTCTGAACACCTCGAATTTTTCACGGCACCACCTTTTTCGAGCTGCTGACAACACTTAAAGAGTAATAATTGTCTAAAAAATCTTCTCAAACTTCGCCGTTCGGAGTCGGCAAAAAACTGAAGGTCCCTTCTACTCGTGAGAGAACAGTAGCGCACACAACATGAGTAGTTGATGAGTAAGCTAGGTCCTGGTCTGTCGCACCAACAATTATTATTATTATTAGCATTATCTAACACAATTGTAACTATTTTCGTATTGATGCACCATTCGACGAAAACCTGTAACAATGCCCTAGCGATGTTTTCTCCGGTGTTCGAATCATGCATTTCACGAGTTGCAAGTACTAGTGAAAATAACTTGTCATTGAAAATAAAATGACTGGTGACTGTATAGTAGGATTTATTGGTATCAGAACTCCACATATTAGTAGTGACCGAAACAAAATCCACAGATGACAGCATTAACTTGATTTTTTCCGCCACTTTGGCATACATTAGCTCTCGACAAGAATTTTTTGTTACTCGTTCTCGCACTGTTGTGTTAGTAGTTAGAAGCCATGCGAGTGGTTAGTAGTCAATCGAGTGATTAGTAGTCATTCGAATGATTAGTCGTCACTCGAGAGATTAGTAGTGATTGATTGAGAATCCAGATGTTCTCGAGATGTTGTAATAATCAATTGTCACTCCAGATATCATTCGAATGCTCCCATCACTAATACAGACTGTAAATCGCTTTCAGTGAGAGGCAGCGGGATAGCCTCTCACTGAAAGCGATTTACTTCCTATTTGTGGGAGGTTTCGACCAAAAAAAAAAAAAAAACACTGACAGCTTCAACTTGAGGTGAAATATCAGAAGAGAGTTTATTGAAGTAAAAAACTTGCTTTTATAGACGTTCTTAAGCATAACGTTAGTGGAGAGTTTTCGGTATCATCAACCCATCATATGGCATGGTGGGTTAGCAGTTTTCTTCCACTAACCCATACAATAGCCAATCACATAGGATGCATTTACAGTGGTGCATAGTTCAGAAAAGTGAATTTGAAATTAAATTTGCCTACAGCTCGGCAATCCTTATAGGTTAATCGACCCGATTACAGTAACCCATAAAGCAAAATTAAGTTAATTGTAGTTTCATAAGAAATAAATAATTCAAAAATTCAACAGTGTACTAGTCAACAAATTCAAGAAAATTACATGGCTTAACATTCTATTAAGAAATTAACTTTTTAACAAATCTGTTTGATAATTCCAGAAAATTAGGCATGGGTATAAACAATCATTTTAGCATTTCAACAAAAAAAAACTATTATTTATTTACGAATCAAATTCCTCAGGACACCCGTCGGCTTTGTCAACGTCTTCCAATAGTTGTTGTCGTTCTACATTGTAGGGCCTCATGTTGCTAGGCGATGAGATACCCCTGCGCGGCAAACGGGTTAACTGCAGACCTTCAACATCTGCTATTAGATACCTGTCATTGGGTAAAACTTTTTGACCTCGTATGTCCCTCGATATTGCGCAAGTAACTTTTTGTTAACCCCCGGGGTAGTGCTAACATTTTTTAGCATTACGTATTCGCCCTGTTGGTATGGTCAGGATTTTTTATGGTGACCATCGTAGTACATTTTATTTTGTTCCTGGACCCTTATGATATTAGTGCTCGCCTGACTTCTAATCTCTTTAAAGTCAGCAAACGGGCAAAACGGGCCAAAGCATGTGCAAGAAACTCCTTAAGCCGATCAGATAACACACCCTTCTGATTTTGCCCGAACAAAAGAACGCTTGGAGTGAATCCCGTGCTTCTATTAACAGTGTTGTTAATAGCAAACTCAACTTTAGACAGTTGCTTGTCCCAACAACTAGTTGTGGTTGCGTCGCATTCTTTTGCCAGCATAGGTATGAGCACACGATTCACACGCTCGACATGCCCGTTCGACTGGGGTGAATGTGTTGCAATCTTTATATGTTGCACACCATTTTCCTGCAAGAAAACTACAAATTCATTTGAAGTGAAACATGTTCCGCGGTCCGAAATAATCCTGTTCGGTCTCGAATAATTTTCGAAATACGACTTGAGACAAGCTACAGCTTCTTTGCTTGAAATTGTTTTTACTGGGTATAGCTTAGTGAATTTTGTGAAGCTATCCACAATCAGATATATGTGATTTTTCTTTCCTTGAGAATGAGGCAATGGACCTAGATGGTCAATGTGCAATAAGTCAAATGGTACGTCTCCTTTAGGAATAGAGTGCAATGAACCCTCTATTTTACCAGATGGAGGCGAGAAGTAGATGCACTTTAAGCATTTGTCGATATAGTCTTTAATCTTTTGTTTCATTCTGGGAACCAATAAGTTCCAGACAAGTGTTAATAGCACTTGTCAACTCCCAAATGGCACATCGCTTCATGATGTGTCCGTATGACTTGGTCTTCCATGTTGAATGGAACATAAAATCGAACTTTATCTTCCCATTTGAGGTATATTAGCCCGTCAATCATTTCAAATTGCGAGCTTTTTGCCTTTTCTAATTTGGAAGAGATCGAAAGAATTTTGGGGTCTTGTCGCTGCGCTGCTGCTTACACAAATTCGAAGGCCTCATCGTCAACATGAAGAATATTGAACGATCGACTCAATGCATCGACATGTGTCATGCATTCAACCTTTCTGTGTTCCACCACGTAGTCAAAACTCTGTAGTTCTAGCGCCCAACGGGATACACGTGCATTTAGTGTTTCCTTTTTCGAGGTAAGAGCAAGAGCCTGACAATCGGTAACAATCTTAAAAGGTATTCTGATAAGATAAACTTTGAATCTTGTGCATAGATAATAGATAGGGTTTCGAGCTCATAGCTGTGGTATTTACTTTCAGCCTCAGTTGCTCTCTTTGAAAAATAAAAAACGGGGTGGAATTTTCCGTCCCCTTGCTTTTGCATTAAAACTGCCCCAAACCCGATGCTACTCGCATCACAATGAAGCTCAGTAATGCAATGAGGGCTGTAAATAGCTAATAAAAGTGGGGATGCCACAAGTTTGTCCTTAAACAGTTCAAAAGTTTCAATATCTTTTAGGCCAAATACGAAAGGTGTATTCCTCTTTAGTAAATCGTACAAAGGTTTTGCAATATTAGCGAAGTTTTTTTTTTATAAATTTACGGAAGTAGGAGCAGGGTCCTAAAAAGCTGTATACGTCTTTCACACAAGTCGGAGTTGGAAAACGCTTAATTGCATTTAGGTTAGTATTCCATTTTGACTGATTTTATAACCCAAATAAGTTATTTCTTGTTGTAAAAATATACACTTATCAAATCGGAGTCTTAGACCGTTTTTAACAACAATGTTTATGACATTCGATAAGATGTCTAGATGTTCGTCAAGACTCTCAGTTGCGATAAGAAGATCGTCAAGATATGTTATAATTTTACCTTCCGAAATTAAATTTTTGAAGACATGCTTCATGTACCTCTCCAAAAATTGAAGGCGCGTTTTTGAGACCAAACGGCATCCTTTTAAGCTCGTATTGACCCATTGGAGTAATGAAAGATGTGTACCTTGTGGAATCATCGGATAACTGGACATGATAAAACACATTTTTCAAATCTAATGACGTAAAATACATTTTATTTTTGAGAAGATCGAGATGGTCCTCGATCAAAGCTAATGGGTACTTATCCCGTACAGTGACCTTGTTAAGTTTACGGAAGTCGACAAACAGATGCAACTCCTTGTTCTTTTTGTGAACAAGAACAATGGGAGATACATATGGAGAATTGGATTCTCGAATAATATCGTTTTTAATGAGGTCATCTATTATCTTCTGAAGCTCTATCTTATGAGTACGATCCGCTTTTGGTGCAACTATTGGACGTATCTTCGCAGCCGTCGGACGTCTTCTGAGGATTTTGATTCTTCTCGCTGCCGTGATGAACTTGAAGCGCCAAGCCCGACTTTACGAAAAAATCTCTTCCTAAGATTTCCAGATTAATCATAAAATCATTTTTCACAACTAGTACAACCAAATCTAATTTATTTTCAAATTTATTTTCAAATGCGATACAAGTATTTACACTTCCCAAAGTTTCACGACGACTGCCATTGACTCTGTAATACGATCGTGTTGTTTTATCTAATTCTTTCAGTAACACTGCCGGAAGGAATCTTTCCTGCACAAAACTTATGGGGCTTCCCGAGTCTAAGAGAGTTAAAGACGTTGAACTTCTTACGAACTCTGTTGTCCACAGGAATTCTAGTAACTTCTCGAAGTCGTTGCAGTTCTCATTAACGGAAGAGGTGGTGAGGGGTGTATTCTCCAAAGCTTGATTATTTATAGTAGTCGAACTGGTTGTCTCATCGTTTTCGTTGCTTAATACCATCACTGGATCCTGACTTCCACATGCTGTCGATATGTGTCCTGGCTTACCACATTTGAAACAAACAACATTCCACGTGGTTCACGGCTACTGGAAGTCGCATCTGGTGTTTTAGGGTTATGTGTGACGGTCACTCGCGTATGATAACTAGATGTAGTAGATGTTGCCTTCACCGCTTTTCCCAAACCGCTGTGATAGGAGTTTTGCCTTTGCTTTTGGTAATTTCTTAATGCCACTTTCAATTCCGCAAGATTGTTTGCACTATATAAAATTGTTTTATTTAGTTCCGCGTCGGGTATGCCATTGATTATGAAATGTGTTAATTCCAATTCATCAACATCGCTGTGCGAAGCGATTTCTTGCATATGCAAAACATATTGTTGTAGGGTTTTATCCTTACGTTTTTTTCTATCGCGGAGCTCACTATACACATTTGATCTTGTGACAATTTTTCGAAACTCACTCTTTAATGCACTTTTAAGATCTAATTAATTTTTTGAACTAACTGTCCTAATATACAATCTCGCTGTCCCCGTGAGAAGTCTTTTGCTATTTCGTCCAGATGTATAATTTCTGAGCATTCCTCGAACTGCTCGATACACTTGTTTATTGAAAAATTGTCATCTCCGCTGAATGGTGTGATTGAGTCCTCGACGTCTCTGAAGTTACAAGTAGTAGTTGAACTTGAACTAGCGATTGTTCCTTCCTCCATTTGCAGTTCACCGTTTTAATTTGGCTATATCTTTTTTCTTCTCCATGATTCGTTTCAATTTCGCCAACTCCTCATCCAGACGTTCTTCCTCCGTGTCCTCGGAACTGATTTCGTCCTCTGATTCAGCATGACCAGGTGTATTTGAATCGTCTATTCCACTTTAAATGCTCTTCGCGGAGGCATCTTGTATCAATTTCTGAAGATCCTCTTGGAGCCATTCTCTTGTTGCTTCGAGTACTCGAACTTTTAGCTCCACCTTGGTGCCCGTAGTTTGCGATTTCAAAATCCATAAAATTTCCGTTAATTTTACAACCGTTGCCGATTCTATAAAAACCGACCACTCTTCGGACATTATGTGACTTATTGCTACGAACTATATGCGGTATATTTGTTCAATAGAAACAAAAACGGATTTACACTGCGATCAAAGTTACTTCGGTAAATTCACATGTGCTCTATCCCACTTCTGAAAAGCTGTGGGGGGTTTCGACCAAAAAAAACACACTGACAGCTTCAACTTGAGTTGAAATATCAGAAGAGAGTTTATTGAAGTAAACAACTTGCTTTTATAGACGTTCTTAAGCATAACGTTAGTGGAGAGTTTTCGGTATCATCAACCCATCATACGGCACGTTGTGTTAGCAGTTTTCTTCCACTAACCCATACAATAGCCAATAACATAGGATGCATTTACAGTGGTGCATAGTTTAGAAAAATGAATTTGAAATTAAATTTGCCTACATATTATTATTAAGAAACAAAGTTTGCCATTCCTAAAAAAATCGAGCTGCTCCAGTTTTATGTCAATATTTTCTATGACGTATGTATAATACTCACATACAGTTGGTCCCAAAAGTAAGTATATACTTCATCAACTTCACAAATAATGCGACCAAAATGCAACCTGCTAGTAATATTTCTACTTCACTGTCAACACATTTTCCTCACGTAATTGAACTTCCATCTAAAAGCAAAGATAACGGATAATATTGAAAATTATGCGAAAGAAGCGAATAAATGCGAGGAGACACGAAAGTAAGTATACAGCTGCAAAGTATACAAAAGTAAGTATACAGCTGCAATATTGTGAAGTGCCTTTTCTAATGAAATAGCCACTTATTTTCTTTCTCCTTTGAAATTGCGAATTGCATTGTGTGAGTTAGCTTAAAAGTACTGTAAAGATAGATTTATTGCTAATTGTGAAGATGGTGCCATTAGGAAAGGAAATTTCTACTAACTTCAAAAAATTGTTTTTTAAGGACTTTCTAGATAGCAAATCAATAAGAACAATAGCCAAAATAGTCGATAAAAGTCCCGCTACAATACAGAAAATAGTGCAAAAAATATAAAATTAACGGTAGTGTGGAAAATGAAGTTCCATCAGGTCGGTCCCGCAAATTCACGAAACAAGAAAACCGCCTAATCGTTAGAAAAATAAAAAAATCCAAAGACGAGTGCTCCCAAAATAACGGAAGAGGTACTCAATGAAACAGTAAAAATATGCCACCCCAATACCATCCAGAAAAATGTATGATGCTGGATATCATGGAAGGAATATAAGAAAGAAACCATTTGTCAGTAAAGTCAACCGCGGAAAATGACGAAACTTCGCTAAAGCTTGTGAAAATCATGAAAGTAGTTTTTGGAATAAGGTAATATTTAGTGGTGAAAGTAAGTTTAATATCTTTGTTTCTGATGGTAGAGGAAAAGTATGGAGAAAACAAAATATGGGGTTGCATGGCGGCATCTGGTAATGATAAATTCGTTTTTATTGATAGTAAGATGAATCGGTTTGATTATTTAAACATTTTAGAAATAATTTAAGTGCCAGAAAGTTAGGCTTGTAGGGGTCAACTATCTTTCAACAAGATAATGACCCCAAGCACACTTCACTTATAGTCAAAGAATAGGTATTGTACAATGTCCGAAATCAGTTAAAAACGTCACCGCAATTACCGGACCCTAACGTCATAGAACATTTATGGGAACATCTAGAGCGACAGATAAGAAAACGGGACATTAAGTCTAAAGATAGCAAAATTCAATGCCATCAAGACTTAAAGCCGTTATAAAGTCCAAAGGATACCCCACAAAATACTTATAAGAAATTAAGACCCACAAGTCGTCTGCACTCGTTTCTCTCTATCTCTAGACAGAAACTAGTACAGGCGACTTGTCTGCTTGCTAACGGAACACTTTGCCTTCGCTATGCACCTGAGTCGGCTTGGGCTTAGTAATGTCACACTCTGCGACGCCTGTGGAGAAGGTGAAGATACTTCAGACCACTTTCTCTGTCAGTGTCCTCCCTTCGCTCGTATCAGGTGGCGGTTATTTGGCGCTGATGTGGTGGGAACTGAAAACCTAAGTTCTATATCACAGAAGCGCATCTTGGTTTTTCTTCGGAAAACCAAGAAACTACATTAAATGAAGGTTGCTGCCTGGTAGTACAATGGACCAGTATTTGAGTCTTATCGCTCCAGTGTAGTTTTTCCCAACCTCCAACACAAAAAAAAAAAATTAGTATCGCAAAAAGTTTCTTACTTTTGGGATATAGCACTTGTTATATAGATATATAACTCTTGACTACTTTTTAGCAAATCTTATCATTTCCTTATTTAATGGATTAATTATTGTTAAGTTTTTTATTTTGTTTAGTGAATTCAAGTACACTCAGTCACAAGAGTAAGTATACAGTACTGCATAATAGGTTAAGTAACCGAAAGCGCCCACTCATAATAAGTTTTAACCAAATAGGCAAATATATTCTTTTAGCAACTCCAATATATATTTTGAGTGATAACTAATAGTAACAAAATTACAAAAGAAAGTAACAAAGACAACAAAAATAAGCGAAATTCATTTTAAAATACGTTACAAAAGTAAGTATACACATCACAGAAAAAAAACAAAATAGCGGAATTACTGAATTATGATGAAAAACTTTGGATTTAATGACAGCGCTTATTCAAGATGGCATTGAATTGACGAGCTTCTGGGTGACGTCAGGACTTATTTTGGCCCATTCCTCTTGAATAACGGCCTTAAGCCGATTTTTGGTTTTAATGTCATGTTTTCGAATTTGGCGTTCAAGATGATCCCATAAATGCTCAATAGCATTTAAATTTGGGGATTGGAGAGGTGTTTTCAGCTGATTGCGCACATGGTATGGCAGCCATTCTCTCACTAAATAAGAATTATGCCTGGGGACATTGTCTAGTTGAAAGACGAATGACCCTTGCAATCTCAATTTATGTGCACTTTGGCGAAGATTATTTTTGAGGATGTTTAAATAATCAAAGCGATTCATATTTCCTTCCACAAACACTAAATTACCGACGCCAGATGCCGCCATACACCCCCAAACCATAATGGAATCACCACCATGCTTAACGGTGCCAGTCATATTTCCCGGGTTTAACTCCATATTCGGTTTTCTCCATACTTTGATGCACCCATCTCAACCGTAAACATTAAATTTACTTTCGTCTGTAAATATTACTTTATTCCAGAAAGTAATGTCAGACGTTGTATGGGTTTTGGCAAATTCAACTCTCTTTTTACGGTTGATATTGCTGACGAAAGGTTTTTTCCTAATGGATCGCCCATCATATCCGGTCTCATGCAACACACGGCGTATTGTTTGTGGATTGGATTGCTTTCCCGTTTCTTCAGCAATCTCTGATTGTGGTTTTGGGACATTGGATTCTTCTTTACTTTTCGGGTAATAATACGTTTATCAGCCTCAGTAAAGATACTGAAACGTCCAGACCTAGGTCTGTTTTCTGTTGTACCATATTTTTTATATTTTTCTAAAATTTTTTGAACTGTTGCACGACTTTTGTTAAGCAATTTTCCCACTTCTTTAATTTATTTCCCTTCTTCCGAAAATCTGATCACCAAATTTTTAAGGTCAATCGACAGTTCCTTACCACGCGGTGCCATATCTAGCAGATGCATAGGAATTCATTCAAAAAAATCCTTCAAAAACATTTTTTTTACTCACCTTATAGATTTCTTGAATAATTTAATTAAAAAAGAACAAGGTTCTAATTATACGTGTTAACTGATCGACGTTTCGTATCGAAATACTGCGACTGTATAACGCTGTTTAACATTTGTTCATGAGAAAATTATTCTCCTCTCGAAGAACGGAACAAATACTGTTATTTTTGCTTTAGAAAAGCTGTACAAATGTCAAGCAACATATATGACGTATTGTGAGTAATGTTTCATTTGAAATAACTGTTTTCTTCATACTTTATACTTACTTTTATGACTAAGTGTATGTTAAGTTCAAATATTTAAAGAGTTTTACTTATGTTCAATAAATACTATAAAATGTTTACTCAAATTATTTAATGGATAGGGTGTATACTTATTTTTGGGACTAACTATATATACACACGTATAATACGAAACACCGTTAATTCGCCATAGAAAATATTAAAACATAAAACTCCATGAACTATAGTGACCACTCTTCGATTCTCCCTTTAATTTTTTCTCTGCAATATTAGTTCTTGTCGACTGGCTATTTCTCTTTCTTTTTTTTTTCGTCAACCAGTATTTTGTTCAGGGTGCGACATCTGTACTTAATTGTTTGTGGTGGTGGTATACGATTATTTGTGTTTATGGCACAGATAAGTGTACTTCTGTGTCTATGGTATATAATGGTTTGGTTATTGGATATACATTTTCTGCCGTATCAAAAAGTATTGCATGATTTTAGGGGTACATTAAAAGCGTATAGTCCGCACAAAGTCATGCGACGGTTTTACTTAATAATGGAAGATTTTTGAGTGAGTTTTGGAGCAGACAAAAAATTACCACATCTGGAAAAGATATGGATCACAGTGACAAGTAGTGCAATTGTAGGAAAACTTTTTAAACAAAACTGCGACTCTCACAAAGACGAGCTGTTGATGACCAACTGCAACTACAATGCAACTTATCGCAATGCAGTTGGTCCTCTGGCTCAAAATGGCATCCCTCACGCAATATACCGCCTGTCGCATCGCACATCATTTACACGAACGCGTACTTGACTCTAGCATCCATTTTTCGTGCGACTTTCATCACGACGACGGCATCTTATGCCGCTCGTCAATCGGGTCCAAGAACATCCACCCAATCAGTGGCCGCGTCGGTCGTCGCTTCGGCATCGCACAAAGTTGATCATCCATCATTGTGCGTCGTGCTAAGGGCAGCCTTCTTCGTGTTCGGGCGCTAATTAACCGCAGAGTTCGGCTCCCAAAGGCGTTAATGAGCAGAAATCGTCCCCAGTGAGTGTCTGCTGTTGCGGTTCGCCGACAGACGGCACCGAGTCTTACATGAAATGGCCATTCGTCGAGGAGTGTGCGACTCCACAACAAGTTTTCTTGATGATCAAACTGGGACGCCTACTTGCTTTCGTTTCGACTGCACCAAGACCAGAGGAAGAGGCCCATTCGTTCCTTTGGAGGAGATTTTGATTTGACTTGATGAAGCCGACTAGTACAACAGCGTGGTAGATGGCGCTGCATTCTTTTCGTGGCTGTATTTACACCCGTTGCTCCAAGCCGAGCGAGAACGTGAACCTTTGCCAATTGAATACTGCCGACGTCTTGAAAATGTGTCAATGTTTGCAGCACTCTTTGAGGCCGAACAAGCCGCCACGTTAGACGCGCTGTCGATTGTTTCCGTGTCGCGTTATCTCCTCGCTCGTCGATGATGGAATATAAATCCTTCGGGGCTGTTTTATGTTCGGTTGATCTTCTTCGATTCCCTTCTGCACATCATAACGTGTGATAAATTATTGAATGCGCTCCGGATTCCGGCCGAGGATGATGTTTGTTTTCCGCGGAGGCCTGCACGTGTTCTATTCGTTGTTATGGTCGAGGGGCGGAGATTCACCGACGACCGACACAGGAACATCACGTAATGACGGGTCTTGAACGAGAGTTAAGATAAATGCCGTTGCGAGTGAAATATGTGTTAAGGCCGATGGTAGAGCTTCCAAGAGTGAAAATGTAACGACGAACACTTCTTTGTCTCTTTGATATTAAGTCTGAAATAATAACATGTCTAATATTTGACATGAGTACGTTTGATTAACAAATTCAATTCATTCAATGAATGAAAAGAAAGAAGTCACTTTGAAGGACTGTCAACGAAATTCGAGAGTCACTCGAGAGTTAGCACGATAAGGCAGGTGTAACGTATAAGTGAATAAGGGAGAAAGAAAAGGGCTGCACTGAACCAATGCATTTCTACAACCATGAACCACGATAGCCGTGTATGTTGTCATAAGCGTGCTCCTGCAGCGTAACTTTGAAGATATCCAACGATTTTGCGACAACTGGAAGTTGAAAATCAACTTCCAGAAGTGTGAAACTATCCTTTTCCGGACTTCGTTGTACAGGGCCTCAAGGGATACGAAGAAGAATTGGAGCAAGTTTGGCAAAATGGACCCACAGGGTCAGCCACCAGCCGTGAAGAGTGTATGTTGGACCATTATCTGTATGGTGGTATCTATGTAGATACAGCTCTGACGAAAACTAAGAAAGGCTTCGCTATGGCAAGTGGGTTGTTCTACAGCAGCCAACTTGACTCCAAAGTGAAGCGTATCTGCTACACGGTCCTCATCCGGCCAATAATGGTGTAAGGCTGCCCGGTGTGGTTTAATGTGAGTCCTTCCCGGAATCTGACTTCAAGAAGTTCTTTCCTAACGAGGTCTTGTATAACGAAGCAAACGTGAACAGGGTTGATAATTTCATTATTAAGCTGATTCGGAAGCATGTTGCACGTGCCATGACCTCTGAGAACGATCTCATATTTGTTGCCTACTAACCAAATGACGAGTGCCACAAAAACGCTCGCCTAAGGGGTTTTTTAATTCCACCGGAAGCGTTCTTGTATCTTGACCGCATTGGACTGATCCAGTATGCGGAGGCATGTCCACTTATCTACCAAGTGGTGACGGTGGAGAGGCGACTGGTGTACGACGACAACATCGCAAGTGTAGCAAGTCCGGATGCTCTCCGTTTCAGCACATCCGTCTCCATCGGTGATAGGATGACCACGGAAAAAGACCGGGGGTTCTATTGGTGGTTGGAGCCGCACCAGGAGCCCCAGCTGTTGTCAGCTTCAGTTGGTCCCCCACGGCCAACTTGCATTTAGGATAAGCTAGGATAGGTTAGGAATTAAGATGCAATTTAATATGTACATAAAATAAAAAAAACAACAAAAACCAACAAAAAAAAATCGTAAGTAGATATACGATATAGTAGTTAGAATAGGTTTTATTAAGTTAAATTAAGCTTTTATTAAAAAAAATAAATAACTAAGTTTTAAAAAAATTTGCATATATAGGCCCATCATATAGGCCCAGTAAGTAGTTGTAGAAATCAAATAAGTCGTGCCTAGGTTAAGCATTTTGTTCCTAGCTTTAAGATAGCCTAAGTAAAAAAAAATAAAATGTATTTTAGACTAAAAAAAAAGCGCAGGTGCAACGTATAAGTGAATAGGGGCAAAAGAAAAGGGTTGCACTGAACCATTTCATTTCTACCATGACAGCCGTGTATGTTGTCTTTTAGTCTCGGAAATCTTCGCATAGGTCTGTTAACGGACATTCCCCAAAGAAAAGAGTTTTGAAGATCGCAGTTCTTTGAGGAATGAGTTTTCTCGCTACTAGTTTATTTTAAGTAAGCGTAGATAAGTGAAATTAAAAGAATCTGTCATCTGGGCAGTTTTATAAAGTGTGTATAAGTCACACATTGCAGTATCTTCCAGGCATATATCAGTGCTTTTCAATATGTTGCCAGCTTTCTAGACTCGATGATAGATCGATTGTGCTCTTCATAGGCCATTAAGGCCTTTGAAGTGAAATCGAAAAACTCGAAGCTGTCTGTCTCTTAAGGAGATAGCTTGTTAGATACAATTTTGTTTAAAGTTGGGATCCTTGGTATAATGGTATGCTGGGGAAAGAAAGCGGACTTATCGCCGGCTGCTAATCAAAAAACAATTTTCTTGCCAATTCATGTGGTAAAACTAATAAATGTTTAGTTGAATTTTAAGGAAATTACTCAGGGAGATAGATTCGCTTTTTACAAAAAAAAAAAAAAAAACACCATAGAACAACAGCGTACAACAACCAGATAGCTCTTACAGCAACCTCAGTGATGTTAGAACAGAAAACAACAAACAAACTGGCCGAACTAGTTACAGCTTTATATAGGAACCGAACAGACCTGGAGAATGACGATCCATTCAAATGACATCACTATTGTCCCTCTTGGCTATGAATCCACTCTTAGTATCGGTGTTACTGGGAAAGTACAAGAGTTCTAAGTCTACCTCGATAGAAAAACAGTTTCATAAATGTTCTATATTTTTACCTTTCCGCTGATATGCATTCAAGGAAAAAAGCCGTCAAAGACAGCAAGGAAGATTTTCCATTGAGTCTTTTTTGTCTCTACATTGTCTTCATTACATGAAATTGTTATTGTACCAATCGTGCTGCAGTTAAGTAGTTCAGTCTTTGATTTTTTTTTTCTTATAATTGACGCGTGCAAAAGGGGTTGCGAGTACCCTTAAGTGACCGGATCAAGTCACAGCACGGCCCGAAGGTATAGAGGAAGAGAGGGAGAGGAGATACCGATGCACATTGGTTTTAAATGCCTGTGGATTGTAATGAGGAGGAAAAATCGAGCTGGGAAGAGCATTCCAGATTCGTGTAGTGCGGCTAAAGAACGAGTCTCTGAATTTGACTGTACGTCCGAAAGAGGGCTTGAGGGTGAATTGATGGGCATTCCTAGCGAGGCGTGTATTGCGGGTGAATTCTTGAAGGTGAGGAATGCAACTGGCTAATTCATCTGAGCATTTTTTGTAAAAATAGCGATAAAAGAGTGACAACGACGCGACATTACGTCGATGTTCTAACGAGTCAATCGACTTCGCAATATTACTGTCACCTATAAGTTTTATCGCTCGCTTTTGAATTCTATCCAGCAGGTTCAGGGAGGTCCTAGAAGCACCTGACCAAATAGGAGCGTTATACTCTAGTTTTGGGCGTATGTATGCCTTGTATATTGTAGCCAGATCAGAGGGGGTGAAGTACTTCTTGCATCGTTTAAGGAAACCTAGACATTTCGCAGCATTTTTGGCGACCTCAAATATGTGATCGTTCCAACTAATTGTTGGGTTTATACACATACCAAGGATGGAAAGTCTTTGAACAACGCAAGTGCCGTCCATGGATAATGACTGATTATTTTGTGATCGCTTTAGCAACAGTAGACAGCACTGGGTTTTGGAAGCATTAAATTCCACTCTATTCTTATTTCCCCAATCGATTATGCTGTCAAGGTCGGAATTTAATGTGCTTAACATACGCTGCCGTTGCGAGTCTATGGCCGAAGTGGAGGGACGTGAGGAACGAATATAAAAAGCTGAGGGTACTGTCATCAGCGAAGGATTAGAAGTAGCAGGCAAGAGATCATTTATAAAAATGAGAAATGAAAATGAAAACTTAACACAGGCGTTGTTACAAAGCGCACTATACTCTGATTACTTCCTGGTAGCAACCTACCATTTTGCAATATTTAGTCTCTGATTCCGTGCGCTGATAAGTTTCAAAATAAACACCAGGGTTAGGAATGCAGCCTGAAGTTATACGATTAATTGTAAATAATAATAATTTAATGGTGCGACAGTCCACAGGGGGATCTTATCATCTACACGAGTTGTGCGCGCTACTGTCCTCTCACGAGTAGAAGGGACCTACGGTTTTTTGCCGACTCTGAACGGCAAACTTTGGGAAGTTCTTTCTTAGACAGTCATAATAATAATATAATAATTGTTGGCGCTGCAGTAAAAAGGAGGGCCAAGGCCTAGCTTGCTCATCAACTACTCGTGTTGTGCGCGCTACTGCCCCCTCACGAGTAGAAGGGACCTACGGTTTTCTGCCGACTCCGAACGGCAAATTTTGGGAAGCCTTTTCTTAGACACTTATTACTCTTTAAGTGTTATAAGCAGCACAAAAGAAGTGGTGCCGTGAAAAATTCGAGATGTTCAGGCGGAAATCGAATGTGAATGACGACGCTCACCCTGGACGCCCCAAAACATCAACAACCCCTGAATATGTTGAGAAAGTAAGGAAAATTGTTGTGGAGAACAGCGAAACCACTTTTAGCGAAGCTGCTAAAAATATTGGCTAATGCAATGCATTTTTTTCGGAAATGTTAGGCAAGAACAGTGTGACAGAGAATTTTGATAGAAGAAATATCGCAAAAGCATCGTTCAGGAGTTGTTGAATGATGGAGATTCAAATTTGTATAATATGGTCATAACTGGTGATGAATCTTGGGTATATATTAATTTTATGGCTCCCACAAACAAAATAAACGTGCTGTATGGATGAAGATGTCAACCTATGCTCGAGACGAGTGTACCAACACAACAAAAAAAACCTAATAATCTAATGTTTTGAACGACCTTATATAACTAGTTGTCTGTATAAATTTACAGTCTAGGTTGCATTGATCATTTACTGCCAAGGTGAGCTTTCAATTGCTCCTTAATTTTCTTTCATTTAACAGCATTGTGTGCACCCTTATACGCTTATTTCTTAGACGTTGATTTGAGCTTTTCCTTTCCTTTCTTTCCTAGTGTCTGTAAAATTTGACTATCCTTTGTTTCGAGGAATGACAGGTCCTTTGTATTGCTGCTTTTCTGCTTGCATCTTCTACATGGGGTGTGCTCAGGCAGTTATCTCTACGATGCTGGCCGCCTTCTTCTCTGCAAGATATTCCCAACTCTGGGTTGTTACATGAAGGAAGTTGGTGTAAGTTCTGCGTGAAAGTAATTGTCCAATTTCTTGATTTTTAATGTGATGGGATTGAATATTTCTTTTGTTTTCTTAAAGTTTCTTAACCTAAGCCACGATTATAACTTCATCTTTATCTGATACTGGTCCTAAACTCCATTTTTTAGATACTTTTTGTTTCATCATTCTTGAAATTTTGACTGAACTTAATTTTCGCAGAAGTCGATATACTTTTACCTATTAACTTAATTAAGGAACTTAGATTCATTACCTAAAGGATACTCTTTTTTTCCGGTGCAAACTATTTTTTCATACTCGTTTCCTTGTTTGTTTGGGTCAAGCAGAAAGTTTCCTTTACCTTCATGACCGAAAAAGTGTTTTTTTATGGAGCCGATAACAGTTTTCGCTAACAGAAGTGGGTCAGCAATTGTATTTCCAAAAAGCTTACTGTTTATGCTTTTTGCAAAAGTTTGTGAAAATAATATAAATGAGCAAAGAAACTCTATTGTTTTTTTGTTAGATACATTTTTTTGGTTTGTTTTTTGCTGCATTTAGAAAAAAAGTAATCAATTATTGACTCGGATTAAAATCTTTTTTTTTTCTGTTTCTGACGCTACAGTCAAGGTGGACCTGGGCTTCGACCAATATGCCAGCTATTACGATCTTTCGCAAGCTGCCTCCAATTGCGCACTCCCAGTTGGTTGACATCCTTCTCCACTTGTGTGCGCTATCTTAGCCAAGGCCGTCCTCTGTTGCGTTGTCCAATGGCTCTGATTCGAAGACTTTTCGGGCCAAAGCAAGTTTGTCCAAACGCTACACATGACCTAGCCATCTTAAGCCTTGTATCCGAAGACGCTTGAGCAAGCGTTGTATAGCCCATTGCGAATAGACGTGTAAACATGAAGTTCAATAACGCCGAAATTCGCGCTATTTTAGTTTTCCTCCGTTGAAGACAAATCCGCTAGAGAAACGTTCCGTGAGATTAGTGATGTTTTGGGGGATGGTACTCTTTCACTTCGAATCGCGGAGGAATGGTTTCGCCAATTCAGAGCCGGTGAAAACAACACCATGGATAAGTGAGCCGGCGGATAACCTGTGACGACGAATACCGTTCGAATCATGGAGTTAGACCGGCATGTGGCATCTCGTGACATCACCCAGGAGATGGGAGTTAGTCACCAAACCATTTTAAACCATCTGCAGAAGGCTGAACAAAAAAAAGCTTGATGTTTGGGTGCCGCTTGATTTGACGCAAAAAAACCTCCTGGACCGAATCAACGTCTGCGATATGCTGAAACGGAACGAACTCGACCCATTTTTGAAGCGGATGGTGACTGGTGATGAAAAATGGATCACTTATGACAATATATATACATATATGGTGGTCAAGCCGGGATTGACGGCCAGGAAGGTTTTGCTGTGTGTTTGGCGGGATTGAAAGGGAATCATCCACTATAAGCTGCTTCCATATGGCCAGACGCTTAATTCTACCATCTACTGCGAACAACTGGACAGCTTGAAGCAGGCTATCGACCAGAAGCCTTCAGAATTTTCCAACAGAAAGGGTGTAGCGTTCCACCAGGACAACGCCAGACCACACACTTCGTTGATGAACGGATGGGAGGTTTTATCGCACCCACCATATAGCCCGGACATAGCGCCAAGTGATTACCACCTGTTCCTGTTCATGGCGAGCGCCCTTGGTGGCGTGAAGTTGAACTCAAAAGAGGGTTGTGAAAAGTGGCTGTACGAGTTCTTCGCAAATAAGGAGGGGGGCTTCTACGAAGAGAGTATTACGAAGTTGCCGTCTAGATGGAAACGAACAAAACGGCGCATATTTGAACTAAATCCGATCACTGTAACACCTCTTATGAAGCATTGAATGCAGAGCAAAAAAGTGGAGGGGAGATATTTGGCAACCTTATATATAGTAAGCTTAGTTTTTCGAGAGAGGGCTTTATTACTCAATTAGCTCTTGAGCCCAAAGAAACAGCGATTGGCAAGAGTGATTCTGTTTTTGATTTCGGTACTGATGTTGTTGTCCCTATTTACAGCAGAGCCGAGTTAGACGATGTCATTGACTACCTCGAAGTTTCTAATGCCTAGTGTGACGCTCTGTCCGAGACACCGATGCTGCTTGTCATTTCTTGATGACAGCATGTACTTTGTTTTGCCCTCATTTATCACCAGACCCCTTTTAACCGCTTCCGTTTCAATGCCATAAGACGCCTCTTTGACGGCTCGCTGTGTTCGTCAATGTAATCAGCGTAAGATAGCAATTGAACAGACTTCTGGAAAATCGTGACCTGTGAGTTACGCACAATCTTCTCGAGGATGATGTTAAAGAAGTCACATGCGGTGCGTCACCTTGTCTAAAACTTTTTCTGATATTGAAGGTCTCTGTGAGCACGTGCCGACCTTGACGGAGCAGCGAGAATTTTCGAACGTCATTCTACACAATGTGACGAGTTTGGTAGGAATGCCAAAACTAGTCATGGCGCTGTTAAGTTCCATCGACGAATAGGTGGTGAGTGTCAATTTGCACTTCTTGAGACTTCTTTTCTGCCGTAAAATTAAGATCTGATCTATCGTGGATTTCCCGGGCTTGAAACCACACCGATGGAGACCTATAAGGTTGTGGACAAAAGATTTGACACGTTCACACAATATGGCAGAGAGGATCTTGTGGACGATGTTAAGAAAGCTGATCCATCTATAATTAGCGCAGTCAAAGGGATCTTCTTTCTGAGAGAGATTCCACTCATCGGGCATGCTTTCATCCTACCATATCTCGTAGATGAGCTGGTGCATGCGCCCAACCAGGTCATTTCCAGCTGCTGTAAATAGTTCTGTCAATTTAGATATTGCTATCTTCAGTTCATCGAAGTCGGGGAGATGAAATTCTTGTCTACCATGGCTCAAATTGAGTAGAAGATTTTGCCTTATAGCCGGAATTGGACCGTCGTCGTCATGTTTTCGGATTAAATTGATACTAATTGTTAATGATTATGGAGTGATAGTGGAAGGGATACTTTTTGAAAGAGTAGAGGTATAGTTCACGAAATAATCAACTTACAACTAAGAGGTTATACAAAATGGATTCTTGTATTCTTGCAGACATGGTATACGGCCTGTCAGTGTAAATTAAAAGACGAAAAATATTGCAATGCATAAATGTTTATATTTGAAATATATACCTTATAACAAATATAGTGGTTCTTGAAAAATTATCTGAAAAAAAATAATGTATATTGACGAAGAAACTTACTAGCTAAATGATATAATATGTTTAAAAACTGTTTCAAAGTCCCTCGGGAAAAAATCGACATCAATTCATTGCCAGTTTTCCCATCCAGCAAAAAATGACTTAAGGTATCATTATATCCAACACATACGGTAACCAGGAAAGTGCTAACTCATCCCCATGTGCAGGCAAACATATCTACTGCCACCACCGCCGTCCTGTTAACAATGCAGCAGAGCACGTAAATTTGGCTCCTGGCCACCCATGAATTTTACGATTGATATAGATCGACTGAGCAAGTTCACCATCCAAGTCGCGAGAATCCCCTTCAATTGCCACAATAAAACTGCACAGGAATCGAAATCAATTTTACTTAACCACAGCACAAAGACCGGCAATTAACCGATCATCGATTGATAATCGCCACCGGTCATTGCAGCAGCAGACGTGGAGAAGAGTATAAATCGACGGTTGTACCAGGCCCCCTGCTGCTTGCTGTGCGGAACAGACCGCCGTTCTGCTGCTCAGAAAATGACAAATGCACTCGCATGGTGCGCGTTCGACAGAAATCGCAGCTTCCGATAAGACCACCGGCACGGAGAATCGCCAGGAAGAAAACAATCGCCACACCATTTACGCCATCCTCCAATGGCGAATGGGCGCGTCACTAAACATCCGCCCCCTGTGAATTCCATTTGCATTTTGTTATTATTCGCTCATAACTCAGGCAGATGAGGTGCCGCTGGCTTCTCGGTCTCAGCACCCCGTGTATTCGACGAGTGTATCTAATTGCCGTGAACCCAGCAAAACTGACAAATAATTGCAACAACGGCAGCGTCAATAGTTCTTACTGATCGTTCAGTGGTCATGAGTTACGGCCGGTGATGCGGCTCCCCCGAGAAGCATAAATTACTCCCGAACCGATATTGGGGACGGCCTGCGTTTAAAAGTGTGTAATTATCGGAAATATGGAAATTATACATTTTTGTATCTGAGCGTGTTTCATTGAGCATTATTAATATGCGCGAGATCGGATGAAATGGATAACCCCTTGTGAGAGGTGAGAAGAACTCGAGTTCGTACACCAACTCTTTTGTCTTGGGACTCTTCGGGTTGTGATGACGTATTTGTTTGTCAGGTTGCCGGCGATTGGTTCTTTTCGAGGAAAGACAAATGTTTTCCATTGGTTTCAGGATGTATGGAGCCACTTGCGTGGAAGTTGAAGCTTGCGGAGTGCTTTGAGGTATTATGTCATTCAACACGTTTACCCCTGTCAATTCCTGTTTCCCGGCTATTTTTGTTTATGTCGGATCTTTATCTGAGCAAATTTAAGCAGCCACCAGGTTTTAATTTAATCGCTTGATGTAGCCATAACCCTGGTTTAAAGCAGAGACTTTAAATAAAAAACTGAGAATAAGAAGAGAAACGAGATGCTTGTTCATCTTTACAAACGTGGGTGTAAACACAAGGGCCCTATGTTTCATTAGCATACACAACTTAATCAATGTTCTACTCGCAACAGCGTTTATTGGATGTCAAGCAAGTTAATGACACTTGGAATCTTTTAAAACATGAGTTTTGCTAGTATCGTCCACATTCAGATGGAAAAGGTTAATAAATTACAAGTTTAGGTCTATTCCTTCTGCTGTTTAATGTGCACGAGGCCACCGAAATACACGGCGGGGGACTGTCGACACAAAGGTGTGTGGTCGCATATTTAAGAAATTATTTGTTTCCTTCTTCTTTGCGGAATTATTGTCATTTCTTGATATTCCCATTCTAACTTCAATATTTTAACGTTAATTTATACGGTGTGAAATATATGCCGGTCTTGTCATCTTGCATAAAATTGAGGACCAGTACTAACTGCACGGTAGGAAATGTATTGTCTCAGTTGAATTAAGCACTTTCACGATAATTTGCGTCATTACTTTTAAGTTAGCAAGGTATATCTCTTTTAATCACGATCGAACTTTCTCTATTCACCGGAAAGATGCGAAGATTGTAAAGAAATGTTTGATCGTAATCAAACATCTGACAGATTGACCTTGATGGAGGCAAATCTGAGTAACACCACCAGCTGACTCTTGACCTTAGATCGTAAAGAAGGTCTACGTGGATAAGAAACGAACAGAAGTCGAGAAAGAAAAAAATGTATATTGGCTTAGAACTCCATTTAAAGTATACCATCGAACCGTGGCCCTCCATCAAAAGAAGCAAATATTCATCCCAAAGAATAGTACATATACCCTGAGTTCAATAAAACGTAAGCCGTTCCTTTAACTTCCAAGGCTTAAACAAGTTAATCTCGCGTATGACACCTAATGAAAGTTTGTCCTCTTAGGCGAATTTTACAAAATATAAGGTGAATTAAAATCTCTCGGAGAGTCACACATCCCGAGTTCAAACATAAAGCTATGTTTAAGATAGGACTTTCGTCCTCTCCTCCAAATTTTAAGGGCTGCGCCCAATTCGATTTGCTGACAACTGTGAGCTTGTCAAATTTCGTCTCTCAAGGGTAAATTTCTTGACGACAGAAAGACGAACCAATTTTTAAAAACACATTTATCTTGACGACAGAATACAATATGCATGGTGTGTATTGAGTTAAGATGGAAAAGGCACCAATATGGCACAGTCGTCGATTTAGTGATGGTAGAATTTCAACGAAAGTTTTTCCTTGTAAACTTTAAAGAATGAGCGAAAAATAGGAAATTTTCAATATTGTCTGTCAGTTAGTTACCGTCCTAGTTCTAACGCTATCCAAAAGTGAAACATAATTGTTTCAATAAGAGTCGAGATATGAGTACAAAGTGGCCACCAAGTTGCAAATTTAGCTTCTAGCAGCATCTGAATCTTTTGACTTAATGAAACGATTGATTAGTTGAACAAGACTGAGCGCAAACACTTTTGGGTTTATTTTTGGTTATATTTTAATACAGTTTAGATAGCTTTACTTCTATCGACCTGATTCGAAAACTTTCTGGGAATCAATGACGTTAGAAATTCGTTAGAACTTTTTCTGGAAAATATGTTTTAGCAATAAACCAAGCAGCTTTGGCTTGAGCTTTTGCTTTAGAATCGTGCTCTTGATGTAGATGACACCTTCCAGACTTTGACTTCAAACTATGCAATCTTTATTTTTTTTCCTTGTAGGAGGCTTTTTGAAGAGATTTTTTCAACCTGACGACGCGGCATAATGGGTAGATTGCGACGCAGAAGGTTCGGTTTCGATTCCCACCTGAACACCTCGAATTCGTTATGCCATCACCTCTTTCGTGCTGCTAACAACACTCAAAGAGTAGTAACTGTCTAAGAAAAAGTTTCTCGAACTTTGCCGTTCAGAGTCGGGAAAACTGTAGGTTCCTTCTACTTGTGAGTATGTGATGAGCAAGCTAAGGCTTGGATTGTAGCGCCGTTATTATTACTTTAACACAGGAGTTAAGCCGTTGCTCTAATACAAAGGAGATATATCAGCTCTTGTTTCTTACTGAGTTGTTTTGCACTTTTAAATAAGATTTGTCCTCGCGATTGCTCTGATAGTAGTTATTCCTCCGAAATAAACTTAAATCCTCCATTGAGTTCTAGTTATTTGCCAGTAGAAAAGAAATCTTCTGTAAATCTGCTTATAGGCATTATAAAAGTGGATTGAAAGACTCCACAAAGGCAGAGATGGTTGAGTTGTACCCACCTGTCAAACGCCCAACCTTCTCTTCTGTATATTTTTCTCGATATCGCATTCACCTACTCTTGCAGTTTTTACTCCTTAACATTTAGTTTCTTTTAGTGATATAACAGTTAAACCTGGCAGAGTAATTATTGTTTGTCACTTCAGTTTTAATTTAATTTTAAAGTTCAAGTGTATTTTTATATATGCTGCACTAAGGAAAAGGGAAAAATTGGCTTGTTCACATAAGATAACGTTCTTCATCACGCTCCAAAAGGCGAGCGGCCAACACTATCCTCTTTAATGCACAGGTCAAGTTGACGTACAGCCTCCTCGCAGCGCCCACTGGATAGCTATCACAACACTCTGGTGGCCTGACCTGCCTGGCCTACCAGTCAGTGGGTTGTGCGTCCCTTAACAGATTACCTGCAACTGAACGGAGGCCCTTGACTGGTACAAAGCAGACATCACCGCCATCCAGGAAGTGCGATGATATGGGCCCGGCAAAAAACGATGAAAAACTGCGATATCTACTACAGTGATTGTTGCAGAGAGAGAAGGCAGCGCAAAAGGCAAAAAGTCTTAAGCTAGGAGCTCGTTACCAACGCCTCATGATAATCCTCATTAAAGCTAAATTCGGGAACATCAGCCTAATTTCCGCTCACGCCCCAACAGAGGAAAGGGATGACAACATCAAGGATGACTTCAAAGATCTCTTAGAAAGAGCATAGGATCTATGTCCCAGCTACGAAACCAAGATCGTTCTAGGAGACTTACTCTCAGCTTCGAAAAGAGGACATCTTTGCTGGAGTCATCGGTAAACACAGCCTGCATGACCGCACATCCGGAAACGGGCTCAAGCCGGATGTGCTATTATGCACTTCGCCTCGGAGCGGAACCTTTCTGGTGGCTAGCACGCGGTCCCAAACCTGAACATCCACAAATGAACCTGGCGATCCCCCGATCAGTCTACCGTCAGTCAGATTGATCACGTTGCGATCGACGTCAGACACTCCTTCAATATTCTCGATGTCCGAACTTTCCGAGGTGCAAACATCGACGCGGAACATCACCTTGTTATAGCCAAGGTAAGAACCCGGATATAGAGAGAGCTACGGCCGCCGTGGGGTAGTGGCTAGAGGGCGACGCTCACACGCCGAAGGTTTGATTCCCAGCTCAACACAAATTTTTCGAATTTTTCACGGCACCACCTCTTGTGAGCTGCTGACAACACTCAAAGAGTAAAAACTGCCTAAGAAAGCTTCTCAATTTTCGCCCTTCGGAGTCGGGAAAAAATCCCTCTTCTACTCGTGAGAGAACAGTAGCGCGCACAACACTAGTAGTTGATGAGCACGCTAGGCCCTGGTCCCTCTGTGGACTGTCGCGCCAACAATTATTATTATTAACGGAGTTGAGACAGGCCAATACGGTTCGATGTTAGAAAGCTACAATCGCAAATGATTGGTGTGAACTTTGCTGATCGAGTCTACCTGAATCACGCTCAGAGTTCGACGCTGCCTGCACTTACTACAGAGAAAGACTGGAAACGTTGTCAAGAAGTCATCAAAGAAGCCGCCACTGATGTGCTCTGTTTCACGTCACCACCCAGAAGGAACCCATGGTTTGACAACGGGTGCAGACAATTGCGTGCATCCAAACAATACTCTTAAAACGCAACGCTGCATCGAAAAACGAGGTATGCTCGTGACCTCTACGAACAGAGAACAAGGGATGAGCACCGGCTTCTCTGAAGGAAAAAGAAGGAGCATGAGAAGCGCGCTATTGAAAATTTGGAAAAGTGTTATGACAGGAATGAGGTCCAGTTTTACCGAATGGTAAAACGGCTATCCGGCAAGTACAAAGTTCGGACCAAAGTTTGTCGGGACTAAAAGGGACAACTTGTGGTAGAGTCGCAGTCTGTCTGGAAGGATCACTTCTGCAGACTTCTTGACGGCGATGACGGTCCCGATTAAGCTGTTAGGCAGGATGTTCCACTCAATTTGGATGATGAAAGACAAGAATTCCGTCCCCCTGACTTAGAAGAATTCAAGATAGCAATATCCAAGCTGAAATCGAACAAAGCTGCTGGGGCGGGCGGACTGCCCGTACAACTATTTAAAGCAGCTGAAGATAACTTGATTGGGCACATGCACCAGCTCATCTATAAGATATTGTCGGAGGAAAGCATGCCCGATGAGTGGAATCTCTCTCAGAAATAAGACCCCTTTGACTGCGCCAATTATCGACGGATCAGTCTTATTAACATCGCCTACAATATCCTCTCTGCCATATTGTGCAAGCGTCTGAAATATTCTGTCCACAACCTGATAGGTCTCCTTTAGTGTGATTTCAGGCCCGGTAAATCCACGACCGACCAGATCTTTACTTTACGGCAGATCGTGGAAAAGACTCAAGCAGTGCAAATCGACACTCGCCATCTAATCGTCGATGGAACTTAAAGACACCATAACTAGTTTTGGCATTCCTACCAAACTCGTCACATTGTGTAGATTGACTTAGATGACGGAAAATAATCGCTGCTCCATCAAGGTCGGTAACGTACTCACTGAGACCTTCAATATCAGAAAAGGTATTAGGCAAGGCAAATTCCTAAAAGAACAGTTTGGCTCTACGAGAGAGCCATCTGGAGCGGCCTTAACAACTTTTTTAGGGATTTTAACTGGTCACTATGCTTCCTCGATAGTGACGTGGATGCCGCAGCTAATATGATCACAAAAATAATTTTGTCAAGTATGAAATCCTTAATTCCTCACAGAGTGAAGAGTATCAAACCGAAGACAAACGCGTGGTACGACTCGAGCTGCAAAGAGACTGTCAGGTTGAGAGAAATAAGCTTCCGGACTTTCAAAGCCAACCCTTCTGAGGAAATCCGGAAGTAATTCATAAGGGCCCGAAATGATTGCAATGCAATAATAAGACGTGTTAAATTCTCTTATGATCAAAAGTTGAGGCAAAAAGTGCTGCATTGTCCCAAGGGCAGCAAAAACTGTTGGTCATTTGTAAAAACCGTAAAAAATTTCGCCTCGTCTTCAAATCCAACGCTCATTTGCAATGACATTCCAGCTGTCAGCTATTTGGACAAAGCAAATCTGTTAGCTGCTCATTTTGCAACCAGCTCAACGCTTCCAGATTGCGCTCTGTCCACGCCTGTACTCGAGAGAGTACATTTTTTTATGGGACAAGTTCATTTTCGCAGTTTGCAAGAGTACTTAAAGATCTAAACGTGCACAAATCCGCTAGCCCGGATGGAATCCCCCCGTTCTTCTGAAGAAGTGCTCTTCTACGCTGGCAAAACCACTGTGTAAGCTTTTCCATCTGTCCTATTCTTTAGGGCTCTTTCCGAGTAAGTGGAGAACGGCATTTGTCCAGCCCGTCCCTAAAAAAGGCGAACCATCTTCACCCACCTCCTACCTACCTCCACCCTATCCATAGCACTTACGTCCCTACTTTTCAAGGTTATGGAAACGCTGATAAATCGTCAGCTTATGAAATATCTTGAAACTCGGAAGCTCCTTAATGACCGGCAATACGGCCTCCGCAGCAACAGGTCCACTGGTGATTTCAAAAGTATTTGACAGAGTCTGGCATCAGGCTCTCTTGTCGAAAATGCCAGCTTTTGGCGTCGACGAGTCTTTTTTTCAATGGATTAGAAATTACCTTTCGAACCGTTCAATATGCGTTGTATTGGATGGGTTGAAGTCTGATATTCACCATATTAATGCTGGTGTTCAAAAGGGCTCCGTTTTGTCTCCGACAGTCTTCCTCATTTTCATAAATGATCTCCTGTCTGTCACTTCTAATCCAATTCACTCCTTCACTGATAACAGTACCCTCAGCTTTTTATATTCGTTCCTCGGCTCTCGTCCCTCCTCTTCGGCCATTGACTTGGAACGGCAGCGTATGTTAAGCTCATTAAATTCCGATGTTGACAGCATAATTGATTGGGGTAAAAAGAATAGAGTGAAATTTAATGCTTTCAAAACTCAGTGCTGTCTACTGTCACTCAAGCGTTCTCAAAACAACCTGCCATTATCTATGAATGGCTCCTGCATTGTTGAAACTGAACGACTTTCCATCCTCGGTACATGTATCAACTTAACACTAAGTTGGAACGATCACATATTCGAGATCGCCAAAAATGCTGCGAAATGTCTAGGTTTCTTAAAGCTATGCAAGAAATACTTCACCCCTTCTGACCTGGCAACAATATATAAGGCGTACATCCGCCCAAAGTTTGAGTACAACGCTCCTATCTGGTCCGGTGCTCCTAAGACCTCTCTGCACCTATTAGATAGAATCCAACAGCGAGCGATTAAACTTATTGGTGATAATAGTGCTGTGAAGTCAATCACTATTTTATCGCTATTTCAACATAAAATGCTCTAACGAGTTAGCCAGCTACATTTCTCCCCTACAAGAATTCACCCGCAATACCCGCCTCGCTAGGAATGCTCACCCGTTCACCCTTAAGCCGACCTTCGGACGTACAGTTAAGTTTAGAGACTCGTTCTTCAGCCGCACCACACGAATATGAAATGCTCTTCCCATCCCAATTTTTCCCCCTCATTACGAACACATCGAGACGTCAATGAGGCATTTGCTGGTATTGAAGCGGAAGCGGCTAAAATGGGTCTGGCGGTAAATGAGGGCAAAGCTAAGTAAGCTTTCATCATGGTCTGTACAGCGACATACGCCTGGTCAAACGGCTTCTCAAACAACCCTTAAGATGGCTAGGCCATGTAGAGCGTATGGATACCACTACTCCGGCCCGAGAAGTTTTCGAATCTGAACCATTGGGACCTTAATCAACTGCGAGCGGGCAACTGGAGGCAGCTATCGAAAGATCGTGCTGGCTGGAGAGGCATGTTAAAGCCTAGGTCCCGCCGTCTTGAGGTATAATAGTTACATGCTGAAGATCTTATTCAGTTGAGATCGCAATCGAAATTGAGCGCTGCATTTTGATACAAATTTTTCTAAACATTATTTCAATTTGATTTAGTTTTAATTCAGTCCGATTTATCTTCTGCAGCAGTTGGAAACTGTATACTTATCAAGAGTGTTTGAAATGTATTTTCCCTACTAGCCTCGGCATATCAGTTGAAAAGAAAATTCTTTATTCATCACTTCATCCAGTTGCTCTCTTTGAAACTTTCTCCACCTAACTCTCGTCTGTGACGGCAATTGGTTCATTGGTTCACTTTTAATGATGTGCAAAATATAGGCTAATGTTCCGAAAGCACAATATTCTAGGACTTTCATTTCAATTAAAACAGGGGCGATCTGTAGCGACAGGTCTGCTGACTGCCTACGGAAACAGTGGAAGTAACTTCTTCACTTTACAGTGTCCCGTCGCGAAAAATGCGCTGGTGTTGGATCTGAATTTCGAACACCTTGGCACCTCCGGCGAACTCATCGAACCCATGACTCAGCACTTGTAGCGAATCAACATTTAAAACTCAACTTAGATCCCGAATTAATTACTTTTACATCTTCCCGTCAGTAGGAGCGGATCGTTTGATTTCACGCGATCACTTGATCGAATTCAATCAATCACGCGGCGCCGAAAACGCTCGCCATCCACTTCGCAGGCGTAATACCGATTTGTGTAACCAAAAATGAAATTAAAAATGTACAACATGAGTGTACAGAGATCACAGAAGCCGCTGGACCAATGAAAACTAGTAGAATCTATGCCAAAGACCGACCAGGGCCCCCGTCCAACAGAAGACACACTCATGGGCCACACAAACACAATCCATTCTCCAGGTATTGTTGGCCGGATTTATTAGGTAGCCAGTGCATCAAATTAACATTAATTAATAAAGCAATTCTCAGCGTTTAGGCCCCATTTAGACACGATCGCTACGATCACCGCGATCAACAATTTTATTGCAGTAGCAAAAAATTAACACTTAATGTATGTTAATGAAGATCTAGACCAAAAGCCGAACCATATCCGTATTTTATATAAATATTCGTTTATTTTCCGTTTCAGTTTTTATTGCTTAATGAATAATGGATCTGGCAAATTAGCTATGTGCATTTAATGACTGATATTAGGCAGGATCCGCGATGATGTACATTGATATGGAAATGAGGGGCCAGATGTATTTGTCGGTGGTCTGTCGTACAAATTGTCGATCACCTTTTGCTAGCAGTCATGTTGGGATCTTTTGTTTTACTGAAAGAATTGAATTGCCGACAGGAAATCTACTTTATTTATGGACAAAATCCAATTCGGGCATGTGAGGAGATGCGGTAGATTCGATGATTGTTGTGTCGTTTAAGGCTATTATAGAAGGAGGAAAAATCGTAAAAGCTTCAGATGTGGTTGAGCAGTTTATCCTAAGTTATGACTTCGATTTCTTTGCTGGTTTCAAAAGTTATTGGGATAAGAACGAAGAAAGTAGATGTGAGCAAATAGGAACTACACGGTCACAGTTGTCGATTCGGATATGAGAAGGAATTTGGATCTTAGTTCTCATTGAATACTCAAGGGATAGAAGGTTATTTTCTCCAACAGAATACTTATTGGCAAGAAAAGCAATCTGAATAAAAGAGGAACCCTTGATGTAAAAATTGGTATCTAGCAAGCTATGGCAAATTATGACGATAATATTAAAAATTCCCTTTCCTTGCATTTCTAAAATTATTGCGTAAATCGGCAACTAGTAGTGATCAGATGAACGCATGTCGACAATCTTCGAATTTTCATACTTTACTGTGATAATCATCACACATTTTGAACATTCTAAGAGCATTCAGTTTCCGATGCCAATGCGTACGTCTTTTTTACGTGCCGTGGGCAATGTATGAAATAAAGGTGGATACCGGCGATATTATTTTTTAATTTATTTTTATTTTCTTTTATTTATGTTTTATATTTAGGTTTTATATTTATTTTTTTTTCTCAAGTTGCAAGAAGATTATATTCACAATTAAATTTCCTTCTGTCTGGAATAATTACAAATGTGAACCGGAGAACCGGACTTCCGCCTGTTCATCATTTTTCTCATCATGCGATAGATAAGTACACATTCTTCCGTATCTAGGAGTAAGCTTATATGATGGGTTGTACGTATTCGCCTTGGAAGGGAGCCTTATTTACAGATGAAAGTAAATTCAATATTTTTGCATTAGACCCTTACGTGTGGAGAAAACCCAAGAAGGACTGTTTTCGATGAATTTGATATTCATTGTGAAGTATCGTAGTGAATGATTAGAGAATCTTGTTCTGTTTCTGGGCCTGAAAGACTTATTCTTCCATGGTATGGAAACTCCAGATACTCCAGTGGAGTGTCTGGACCTGGAAAAATTCGAAAATATTATATATATATCTTTTCGGAGGTGAAATAAAAATGAACCGAATTTTTGGAAATGGTTGTAAAGAATAGACGTATTCACACAATATATCAAACTTAGGCTAACTTTTCAAATAGTTGTCCGAGTTAAATTTGCTCCTTGGTTTCTTACTAGTTCTTCTGAAAATGGAGTTATATATTTTTTTTGCATAATTGAATCTGTTTATAAATATTTGTGAAATATTTAATGAGTATATACTACTTAAAGTGGTGGGTGTCACTGGGTTGGAGCAACTGTAGCTACTTATATATCCTTACGGCTATATACGAAGGTTTCCTTTTATATTTCGGGACAGGACAGCCCTAGCGTTGCAATCTGGCAACTGCCAGCTCGTATGTACTCAGAACGTTTTGACATACGAGCGCTATTTGTGTGGTTTACAATAACTTAAAAGATTCATTTCGCCCAACAAATGGAATTAAATCGTGAAAATTTTCGTGCGATTATTTTAAAACTTTCTACGTGGATTAATTCAACAACAGTGCATTGATGAACTTAGTTCAATTTTTGGCGATGAAGCTCCATCAAGGACCAATGTTTATCGACGGGACGGTGATATCAACCGAGGTCGAAGCTCACTCCAAGACAAATTTCGTTAAGGTCGTCTAAAATCAGTTGTTGTACCAGAAATCATTGATGCTGTGTGCCAACTGATATTGCACAATCGTCATAGGACCTATGAGACTGAGACAACCTTAGGCATTAGTGGGACCAGCATACATTCAATATTGCATGAACATTTTACCGTCAAAAAAATTTGTTCTCGTTGGATCTCATACAGTTTGTCAATCCCTCAAAAAAGGCTCGTGTCGATTGGTCGAAAGAAATGCTTCAAAACTACGATCGCGTTGTTTCGAAACTCGTCTATGACATTGCGACAGGTGATGATTCGTGGATTTACGCGTATGAGCCCGAAGGTAAACAGCAGTGTTTCAAATTGAGCCAAATACAACAAAAGTTGCTCGCGCACGAAGTACTTTCAAGCAAATGGCCGCCTGTTTTTTGGAAAAACTGGACATGTCGCAACCGTACCACTAGAACAACGCAGAACAGTCAATTCTGAGTGATATACAACCATTTGTTTGTCAGTTGTCTTCCAAGAAATCAGGAAAGTCAACCGCCGAAGACGAATCACTCTTCACCACGACAATGCGAGCTTTAGCACATCGGCTCAAACAACTGCATTTTTGAGCACTCAAAACATCTATTTGATGAGTCATCCGCCGTACCCGTAGTCCTGACTTGGCACCGAATGACTTCTTTTTATTCCCGTACGTAAAGCGGTTGATGCGTTCAAAACGCATGTTTTGGAGATTCCTCAAACAGAGTGGCAGAAGTGCTTCGAAAATTGGGCCAAACGCATGCAAAAGTTTATAGATCGTAATGGGGAATATTTTGAAAAACAATAAAGCTATTATCGATGATTAATATTTGTTTTTGTTCTCTAATCCCGAAATATAAAAAGCAGCCCTCGTAATCCATAACACTCTTAACATTGGTAAAAATAGGTGCTCTGCTACATGTGGGCTTACAAGCTTCCTTTTAGAAATACAAAGTACTCACAACACAAAGCTCTTGCATACCATAAATTCAATGTAAATACCCCCGCCCCTCCCAGCCCTCGCGAATCGCGAATTTTATGTTATGAAAATGGTCAATTATTTAATAATTCACCTGGTTAGGGTGCTAGACCGAAAGGAAAAGTGAACTCAATGAACTCCCGTCTACTTCCGACGGTATAGTGAAGCGCATACGTAGCATACATATATCATCTTTTCTGTTAATCTCTGTCAAGAAGGAAACAGCTGCACTCACCGACGTTTGCAAGGCACACCTCAACACTAACAGGGCTATCCCGTTGGTTTAATAGAGCAATAGGGTAACTAGCTGAATGTCAAATTGTTAAAATTAGATGTCCAGATTTGACTCCGTCTAATGCAGGTGTGGTGGCCAAATAGAAATAATTATTTATAATGCCAGAAGACTATCTTATCCACGTTAAATTGAAAGTCGTTATATTTGTTTTTTTCATTTTGATGTTCAACACCTTTAAAAATATTATATGTTAGCTATTCGCCTAAGAGCTTCGTTGTGAGCCCATTGATCCAATGATCAGCATCAACTATTATGAAAAACGTATTGATTTCCAATAATTTTTACAAAGCATTTAACCCTGTTGAAATTAAAATTTAGGATAAATTTTTCACATTATCTAAACCTTCACGTGCTATGTGGGGATATCTTAACCAAATAGGAACGTGTTTTTGTTGACTATCATATGAGATACGAGTATTATTTTATACATACTATATACGTTTACTGAATGAAACTTTGCATTGGTTAAGTAAAAGGGTTGTAAGAACAGGAACAACGCGAAGCAGCCAGCTCCGCTGTGCTTCTTTCAATAAGGTTGATTTTATAAAATATTTTCCTTCCTTTCATTAAAAAAGTGGGAGCAAATTGTAGGCGATGTACGTATTTGTACTTATTTAAAAATTGACTAAAATGACAAACTGCTACAATTGTGGACAATAGATGTGTTCCCGTGCTCGAAAAACAACATAAAACGAAACAATATCCGTTTCAGTATTCCAAAAATGGATTTTACATCAAATGAGGCATAAAATATTTCGCCACCCTGCCAATTTAAACACAAGAAATTTGTGGTGGTAGGTTCTTGGTTTTTATCTCAAATTAATTGGTGTGCGTACAGAGATAAGTGAGCATTGGCCCATTATTTTTGGGTATGTCTCAAATTTTGTTGTTGTTTTTGTTTTCTGTAGCGAAAAAGTGAATTTGACATTTCTTAAGGAGAATTGGTTTATATGTGTTCCCGTACTTTACCTCTTTCTGAGAGATATTTACCCCCACTCCTTAACAAATGACAAATTTCAGAATTTAGCACAGATAGTACTGGAACACAACTAATATGTCATACATGTTTAAATAGATATTTCTATGCTCCTTTCAAAATATACACAATAAAAACTATTGAATGATAAGAACCAAAAAATAATAAAACACGAAGAAAACTACAAATGGAATGTCATCTCACATAAATAAGTAACCACTATTGAAAAAGAAAGAATTTTAGGAAGTTATTCAAGTTAGCACCTGGTTGGAGTTGTTAAAAGCTAAGTATTTTGTAGCTATGTTAGAAATATTTTAGTTTATAGTAGTTGTATATTCCTTAGGACTAATAACTGCATTTATTCTCGATCCCATGTAGGCAGACTTCCGGATTTTCCCTTTGTCCTGTATTATAGCCTTAAGCTCGAATTTGGTTCTCATGTTTAGGATTTACTCTAGATGATAGCAAAAATGCTCGATTGCATTTAATGAAGGTGCTTGTGATGGTGTTTTGAAACTTGTACAGCAACCATTCATACCCAACCAACGAAGTCCATTCACTTGTTCGAATATAAACGAATGTATAATTTCTCTGCGCTCTTGTGGAGATTGTTTTTTAGTATATCGAGGTAATCGTACCAATTGCCAACACCTAGTGCAGCCGTTACTGATCCTCCACCATGCTTCACCGCTTCACCATTCGGTTTTCGCATAAACTTGTGGCGTCCATGGTGAATGTTAAATTTATTTTCTTCCGAAAATATAACATTATTCCAGAAATTTATTCAACTCAATTGCACCAATTGATTTTTTTAAAAAATGTTTTTCTCCGACGGCATTTATAGTGGAAAAATGTTTTGCCCCCAACAGTCATAAGGGGAAGTAGAAGATGTACTTACTTTTGTAAAGCGCTTTCCGGCATTTATGTAAATATCATGATGACTTAATGAACAAAAGAAAATACACCATCGTCTTACCGTCTAACAGCTGTATAGATAATACACCCGACATTAGTATGTAGAGCATCATAACAATAGTAATAAAGAATCCAATTTTAAATAGAGTTTTTTGTATCAGCTTATGCTCGCTGAATGCTCGTAAAATATTAAAGTGAGTCTGACCTCCAAACTGGTGATTTTAAACGTGTGATCCTAATGGTGATTTTAATCGAAGCCAAAGAGCATCTTGGCTAGTTTAAAACGTTTGAGAATAAGAAACGTTTTGGACTGGATCAAGATCAGTGTAAAGTGCAAAGTGAACTCGCAAAATTGATGGGTGACTCAGAAAACTATTTCTGCTAGCTTGAAGAATTTCGGATTTAGAAATTTAATTGGCTGCCGTACGAGTTAAAACCGAGAGATGTCAAAGGATGATTCTCCACCTGGGAACTTCTTCTTGAAACGAATTCAAGGAAGGTTTTGGCACTGGATCGTGATTGAAAATATAAAGTGGATACACAACGATAATCGCAATCACCATCTACATCGACGCCAAAGAAAAACATTAATTGTTTCAAAGACATGCTCTGCATATGGTGGAGCGCAGACTAAATTAGGCAAAATCATTGATGGGAAACGTTATCGACTTTAACTTATACGTTTAATCTGTGCATTGCGTAAAACGACCGAAAGTCATGACATGGTGATTTTGCAGCGTGATTAAGCTCCGCTACACGTGGCTGTAGTCCTAGAAAGTATCTAAAAATTCTGAAATGGGAGGACTTAACTTACCAGTCGTATTCTTCAAATCTTCTTCCTTCCGACAACTTTTTTTTTCGAAAATTATCAGAGAGATAAGAGATGAGACCACTAAAATTGGAAGGAATTAATAATTACTCATTATTTATTGTCCTCTGTGGCCGCCGTGGAGTAGTGGGTAGAGTGCGACTCTCACACGCCAAAGTTCTAGGTTCGATTTCCGGCTGAACACCTCGAATTTTTCACGGCACCACCTCTTTCGAGCTGCTGACAGCACTCAAAGAGTAATAACTGTCTAAGAAAGCTTCTCAAATACCGCCGTTGGGAGTCGGCAAAAAACTGTAGATCCCTTCTACTCGTGAGTGAACAGTAGCGCGCACAACACGAGTAGCTGATAAGCAAGCTCGGCCCTGGACTGTCGGGCTAACAATTATTATTTTCTCGTATTGTCAGCGAGCGATTAAGAGCAAGTTACTGCAATATAGTTTAAGTGCGAAATTAAAAAATATAATTATTTATAAAAAGTGAAGCTTGACTCCTTGTATATCGTTTGAACAAGTACCCTATTTGTAAACTCACTGGATTGGCAAAACTTTTTTGTACTTACTATAATCCAACAAAGCTGTCTGTCTACATTAAGCGTAGAAATAGGTCAATGCAGTATGCGGGTATAGTGAAAAAATTAACATTCGTATCACGAAATTGGTTCATGGAACTGAATGAGGACACAACATTCGAAGAACTGAATTGCAGTCAGTTGAGGACATTCAAATATGTGCAAAACTTGTTCAGGATTTAAACATGAACGTGTGCGTTACTCCTTCGCGGATGTATGATGCTTCACATTTATGATAGAAAGCAAAATTTTTTTAAATATCAATCACTTCCGTTTTCCTACCCTAAATCATAATTTAAACTTAATGTCGTGTCCCTCTGTAAGTGGAATTTAAAGTCTCCAGGGACATTCTTTAAAGGTCACGCCTCTTCTTAATTCGGAGCAGAATCTCGGCAGCCGACTCCTTCTTTCTCATGCATCGAACTGCCAAATCATCGTTCTTTCATTAACTTCGCTTGAGAAGTTGTTATTCATTGGGAAGGATTGATTTCGAACACAACCTGCGCCGGCACAATAGACATCAATCGTCATAGCGATTGGATCCTTTGCGAGGCACTGTTATTCGTCGGCGATTACAAGCCACACTTGTGTCCGATTCTCATGTACAGAAGCATAATTGACAGGCTGCCGCGGCCACCAGTACCCAAGCATTTCCAAAATTCATCGATCATCGTGATCCCCTGGCGTATCGATTATTTGACATTTGCCGAGGGAAGGCAGAGATCCTACGACTCCGCTTTACCATAACTGCCGTGTCATCAGCGTCAAATTAAACTCAAGAAAATTCGGCGGTCTAATGAGCGCCGGCCTCAGGCTGTGCACAACCGCACATCGGTGCCCCTTGCGGTCTCTCGTGCGCACGGTGGTGATGTCTCAAGGGGGTGTCGCCTCCCTAAGTGTGGAATAATGAGTTTTGATAATTTTTATGAATCGGACACTGTGAGTGGATAATTTGACAGACAGCGGGTTCGGTTCGTTTTTCCATTGACTGTTAATTGCTGGGTGCCGAGCGGAGCAGTGATTTTGCTTTTGATGGGTGTGTATGTGCAGATACACTAGTTTAATGAATGAATGAATTGTCCGACTGTCCGATTGTGCAGATGAGGGGGAGTTGTAAATGCTTAATGACGTAGCCATTGAGCTCTTGTCAAATCGGGTACCACGAGCTCTTCGACGATTTTCAATATAATTTTGAAAGTCGCCTTCAGGGTTCATTCAAACCGCTTGGTTGTCAAACTCGACGGCGGATTTGACGGATTGAGGGTGGTTGAGAAGACAAATTCCTGCTGCTGTAATTAAAAGTGTGAAATCGTGGCCAATAATGTGTCAAATGGAGTTTGCTTCGGCTTGACTTTTTCAAGTGGACGGGTGAGAGTTGTGTTAGCTGACGTGTGGATTGGATAATTATGGCTTTCTAGTTTGAAAGGTTTTCAACGACGCATGTGTCCTCAATTCGCAAGCATTGTAATGCATTATTACTCAACCACTCGGGGAGGGAAATATCAGGAAATATCTCACTTCGAATCATAATCAGTGATTTGGGATATTGTGCATTACTTTAAAAAAAAATGTAGCTAGACGTACAGTGTAAATTTTACAAACATTTTTGTTGTTAAATGAGTTCGGATTTCGCAATTGTGTTTGAGAGTCAAGAAAATCAAGAGATGCTTTACAGATTTCCTTTGGTAGAAAGAAATTTTAATAATTAATATAAAGTTGAATCATCTTTGGTGGTACAAACAATCGGTCCTGATCGCCACCGATTCTAGGCTGGTTTCATTATGTTTATCACTCATAAGATGCGTGTATTCTTATCTATGCCATCTTTCTTCTTCGCTTCGGATCTTCTAAGCTTCCTAGTGCTCTTAAACAATTCGTGCCCAAATCTTTGTCGTCGCTAAGGCCAAGATGGTCATTTTCCAGACTTGAGTTTGTGTTCGCAGACGTTATGAAAATCCTAACATGCAAAAAAAGAAGAAAGAAAGTTGGCGTAGTCGCAAAATGTATTTTCAGAAGTTTTTAAGAGGTTCAAAGGCCAAACTAATAGAAAACGATGGTATAAAATATCTTGCAATATTTAAGAACTGTTTGTTGTTTTTCTGGGGTTAAGATAATTTTCAATAATGTTAATTAATTTCTCAAAAAAAAAAAAAAGTTTTTAAGTTCCATCCATAAAAGTTGGCATATAGCTGATAGCATACGTATATATATCACTGTTTAAGTAACGCCATTCACTCAGTCAGAGGACGAAACATGACCAACAAGGAATTGAGTTTTAAGGAAAGGCACCAAAGTATTTATTTCTTCGTTGACAGATATCAAAAATCCGCTTGACCGTATAGGGAACCTGCTTAAGATATGACGGATGAATTGAATCGAAAGTTAGACCTGGCTGACTATCAAATATCTCTGCGTGAGGTAGAAGGGTAATTAAGCGAATAAAAAACGAATAACAGACCAAGAGTAGGCAACAGTAAATTAAATAAGTAAAGCACTTACAAAGTTTAGCAATACTGATGTTCGTGCAAAAATCGTAAGAAGAACGACTGCTGAAATAAGTTTTAGATCCCGTTTTTCCAGCAAAAAATCATTGGTGGGCAAAATATGTATATCGGAAAAAAAGACTCGGAAGAGAATACATTAATAAGTCTTCAGACTTCTGGCGTGAAGTTATATTCTCGAGCATACACGGGACAGGCGGTCATAATTTAAGAAATACTGTGTGGTGAGCTATATATCATCATCAGGGGGTGTATGAGTCAGTTCGCCTTTATCAATTTTTTCAAAAGGAATACAAAATCAAGTAGAAAAAGTCTTGGTGACTATTAGAACCAGGGAGATAATAACCAAGAACATATCGCATATAATACACATATCTTATATTATGCTCCCTTCATGCTACAAGCTCCAACAAATTTTTCAGACATGAATCCTACTGAGAACGTTTGGTTTGAATTGGAGCAGAAGATTTCCACTCCCAATATTAGAAATAAAGAACAGTTGAAGTAGTCCCTATATTCTTGATATAAGCTCTTCTTACACTGAATGTTAGTGGCATCTACGAGGAGCGTTCAATATATTCGGGTTGAAGCTGTATATATATAAATTGACTTATTTATCAAGTAATACTATTATTTTAGTGCATTCACGTGAAATTTGATATAAATGTAATTATTAATTCGCGTTTTATCTCTAGTTAAACAGAGACGATGATGGTAAAAATTGAGCATCGCGCTGTTATTTAATTTCTCACTAAGCAAGGAAAAAGTCAGAAAACTATTCATGAAGAGATGGTGGCAGTTTACCAGGGTCCCGCACCATCATTGTCAACTGTGCAAAAGTGGTCAAGTGAGTTCAAGAGAGGCAGAGAGAGCATTGAAGACGACCCCCGCTCCGGTGTCCCGGCTATTGCTTGTACGGGAGAGAGCATCAAAAAAGTCGAAAAATGTATTCTTCAGAATGCCTGAATAAAAGTGAAAATGATGGCAGAGATCATCAAGCTTTCAATTGGTATCATTCACACCATTCTTCATGACCATCTAAACCTTTCAAAAGTCAGTGCAAGGTGGGTGCCACGAATGCTCACAGCGCCTCAGGAAAAAGTGAAAATCGCATGCTGTAGAGAGCTTTTGGAGATGTGTAGTGAGAACGCGAACGGTGTAATGAATCGAATTGTTACTTACTACGAAACACGGCTTCATCACTATAACCCTGAAATTAAAGAAGAGTCAATGCAGTGGCATAAAAAAGGAACAGACTACCCGAAGAAGTTCAAAGTCACTGCGTCTGCCGGGAAGCTCATAGTCAAAGTTTTTCGGGACTCAAAGTTAATATTCCTTATTGAGTACAAAAAAACGGTGAAACAATCAACGCCACATCCTACGCTTCCACTTTGTATAATTTGCGGGAGGAAATTAAAAAGAAAAGACTGGGTAAACTCGCAGCGGGTGTGTTGCTTCTTCATGACAACGCTCGTGTTTACACGGCGCGAGTTTCCAATGCTGCTGCGCGAGATTGTGGTTTCAAAGAAACCCAACACCCACCCTATAGTCCAGATCTTGCCCCTAGTGATTATTTTCTGTCTCCGGATTTGAAAAATGTTTTCGTGGAAAAAGATTTTCGAATGATGAAGAACTGAAGTCGGCAATAAATGGGAATTTTATGTAAAAGGTTTTTTAAGGGTTTAAAAAAGCTTATCTCAAGACGTAACAAATTAATTGATGTTGATAATAATAATTGTTGGCGCGACAGTTCACAGAGAGACCAGGGTCAAGCTTGTTCATCAACTACTCGTGTTGTGCGCACTACTGTTCTCTCACGAGAAGAAGGGACCTACAAATTGTTGCCAACTCCGAACGCGAAGTTTGAGAAGTTTTCTTAGACAGTTATTACTCTTTGAATGTTGTCAGCAGCTCGAAAGAGGTGATGCCCTGAAAAGTTCGAGGTGTTCAGCCGGGAATCGAACCTAGACCCTTCGGCGTGTGAGCGTCTCCCTGTACCCACTACGCCACGGCGATGGCATTGATGTTAGGGGAGATTATATTGAAAAATAAAAACAATTTAAATTGAATTCGCATTTTCCTTCATATCGATACCGGGAATATATTGAACGCCTCTCGTATGCCAAAACATTTAAGAAAGCTATAAGGATGAAAGGATGTCTAACCAAACCTTAAGTCCTGGAGTAATACAAGATGATGTTTATTTATTCATCCTTATTTTTCCCATTTTTTTAATAGCCACAAGCAAAACATTTGTGGATGCAATTTTTTAACTGTTTGTAGCATTTTTGAAAACTGGACACATAATCATTGTTAAATTGAACACTACTGTTATAAGGTTCTTGCAAAGTTCAACTCATATGACAATTGAATCGAAATTAGTCGTCAATTGGCCATCAAGATTATTCCGTCGTCAGGTTTTGTTTGGTTTGGCCTCCATTTTTGCATACCGCAAGTAGCTTGTAATCTTTTGTTGGATGTAAACATACAGTAGCGCAAGTTATGAGTACATTTTTTCTGTAACTACTCATTTAAATTGGCGTAATGACAAAGGATAACGATACCTTTTTTTGGTATTATACTTTTTCTGACATATTTTTTATAACACGAAATATAACTTGTTACATTCTATTTAAGATTCATAACAACGATCAATTGGGAGCAATAAGTGTGACGTAGGGAATTCGATCAAGGTATGTTTATTATGAGAATAAATTTCTTCGAGAGCGATACAGATGCAGATGGCAGCCCGCTGTATATTTTTAAGGCCAACACCACAATCATATCTTGCACTTAGCTAGTCTCGACGTGGAAAAAATGGTTACACTTGTCAAAGCAAGATTCACCGGTTTGTATTGAATATTGTATATAAAAGTGCAAATGGCAAGCTAGCTACGCCAGAAACTAAGACAACAGTGAGGTCAGAAGTTCAAAGTCGACTTCGAACAGACACAAAATTGAAGCAACAAAATCGAGTGCCGGCAACAGATGATAATGAAGAAAGATTTGCGCAGTGTTTCCAAGCAAGGAATTAAAAGGTGGTATGTGCAAAGTTGCTTTTAATGCGTTGAGGTTTGCTCCTCTTGCTTTAATAAACATTCATAATTTTAACAATTGTGTTGCTGTGTTGCTTAAGGCATTAATTATAAGAAAAAAAATAACTCCAAACAGCCAACTCATGTCGTAGGTGTTATTTTAGTTCATAAGTAAAAGAACCTCCGCATTTCAAAAACAGTATCACATTTTATCCGCTACACCACAACGATCATCCACCATTAAAATCAATGACGATAATTTAAAGTCTTATTCAAGTGAATGGGAATTTAAATAACTGAAAATTTTTTACACTGCATGTAAATTTATAAATTTGCGGCTGCTTTCACAATACCAGCATGTTCAACTTAGTCACCAAAAGTATCGCATTGCTGCCTAAAACTGTTACTCTGTAGTTTTGTTTTGGCACTGATTACTCATCAACTCACAAATAATTCAGTAACAGTAGCCAGTTAAGAAGAACACATTCCGACGACATTGTCAAACACACACGAAAAATCTCCCGACTACATGACGGTATGTTTGTATTTCCCTCTTGAGAGCAAAAAAAGAAAGCGAAAAGGAAACAAAGACAGCACCCATCTTCGTGCAGGAATAAGTCGCATATCTCTAACGATCGCTGCCAGAATGTCTGCTCTGATTCCCGAAGCAGCCGATATGGAGCAACCATACCAAACCAAAAACGCAAAGCATCCCAACCTCCGCCCGAGCGATCTGGAGAGGACGAAAATCCAGAAATCCTCTTGTGCGTCACCATCGCTTGTCGCATGTCGCACACCAACACCATATTCCGCCATGGCCTGCTGCCCATTCTCAGTCGGCACCGAGTGACCCGATGAAGTCCCGCGCACCACATCTCATGCAATGACTGCGGAGTGAGAGAAAATTAAGAGATATTTATAAAAAGCACGAAAACCACTTAACTCAAACGCCTTTGGCAATTAACAGAAAATAATTCGCCCTATAAAGATTCTTATAAAGTGTATAAAGTCCAGCAGTTAAAACCAAATTGATCGGACCTCATTATCACCATCCGCTGCTGCCGATGCCGTTGCCTCAGTTCCGTCCTCCTTCTCTTCTGATTCCCCATCTCTTCCAAATCGTGCCACTGGTAGTTTTATGTTGCTGCACCGCCTTCGTTCGGGCCGAGGCGACATTAGTATTAAATCGTTTGTTGCTTATTTTTGTCAGCTTCTCTGGGTTTTTTGTTTGCGTTTTGGTTTTCGTTTTCGATTCACACTTCGGAACACCAAACTCACATCGATGGGGACATCGCAGCGACACATTCTTTTACACGTGGAGTGCAATCGCCGCGTCGCAACCGATGCAGAAGCGATGTTCGAGGAGCAGCAGCACGGCGATACTGCCCAAAGTACGCAGTCCGAAAAAAGAAGGTGATATGGATTACGGAATCTGTGTTGCTGGTGTTGTGCTTGCCTACTCCCAGCGTCAAGGCCATGCATGCACTCACGACGATAATGTGATGACAATTTAATTCCAGTCCACACACTCACCGCGTGCAGATCTTCGGCCGCGTACCCCAACTCGGAGTCCATTTCGGATGCAATCTGCCGGCGATCCCACTCACCACACGAATTAATTTCGTACTTGCATCTGCAATCCCTTTGCATCGGCTGCACCGATCGCGCCGAAAGACTGGCCCGGGAGTCGGAGTCGTTTGTGATCGTTATGAGCGTGATTTTGAAGTCACGCTTGGAACTGCTGGCATAGACCGGGCTGTGGGCACCATCACCACCGCTGCACCGGGCCACACTTAAAGTGTTGAAGTGTACCTGCGTCGTCGAAGGACAACAAATGAGTTTTAATATTCGAATGCATACGCGCTGCTATGATAGTAATTTAGCTGATTGGTCGAGCGGCAGTGGTTGCGGCTGGTACTGCCGGCAAATTCTAGTTCTGATAAATCGCTAGTCAATGGGCAGGGATGGGCGGCGGCGGTGGTGATAGTCGACGGGCGGTAGGATAAACCTGGAAATATGATGGCAATCAATATACAGGTTGGGAGTGTTTTACTCTATTTGGACGGCAGTCTGCTGGGGGATTATGATCTGAATTTGCACAGACGACGCGTTATTGTAAATGTTTTGACTCCAAGATGACAAAATTGCTGTAATAAATCACGAAGGGCTTACGCTAAGGGGCAGTCGTGCTTGAGAAGAAGAAGCCTTTGATTATTAAAGAGAACATAGTGCGAGAAGTTATTGTTGACGCTGTGGAGCATATGGCACCTTCCGTATTGAGGAAATTTTAAAGTGTAAAGGTTTATTGTTGTCATTTCGGCGGGAAAATATTTGATGACGTGAGGGAATATAGCAATTGCTTTTGACTAAATCCATATTAAGAATATTACAATTGTAAAATACAAAGTGTGTATTTATATTTAAGGCTGGCCTTTCAGTGTTCAAAAAAAATTATCCTCAAAATTTCGCTTTTAATTCAGTTGTCTAAAAGGATTGCTGTCTTGTAATAACTACACGAAGAATCAAAACTTAACGTTCCTTTAAAGGTGTGAACTTTTTCATGCAAATTATACCAGAAGTAGTAGTAGACCAATTTTTATATTTATATTTGTACTGTTATTTTTTCGTGTCTTATGGACTGTACTTTGTTCAGCATATTCAGTGCAATAAAAGATTCAAAAGAAAATTGAAAATAGGACATTGTTGTAATTAAATTTTTACGTCATTTTCTTTTTTCTTTAGTAGTGTACTTGAATTGTTTTTGATTGACTGTTGACAATGTTGTGTGAAACAAACTTAAATGTTTTCTAGTTTGAAAAATTTAAAAGAAAAAAAAAAAGAAAAAAGGAGTTATAGTGAAATGGGAAAATGAAATATATTCCTAGAGGAAAGATAAACTCATTTATATAAACAAAGCAAAACCACAAACACTGTGTAAAACTGATGGCACGATGTATCGCTTTCTCCAAATTAATGCAAAATATTAACTACACTGCTTTCACTGCTCTAGTATTTCTTATTATGCATCAGGAAGAAAATTAATGAGGAGGTGTGGGAACCGCGTGCTAGTCACAGAGAGGTTCCGCCCCGAGGGGAAGTCCAACAGCCTGAGTCCGTTTCTGGATGTGTTCTCGTGCAGGCTGCGTTTACTGATGACTCCAGCAAAGATGTCCTCCTCTCCTAGCTGAGCGTTGAAATCTCCTAGAACGATCTTGGTATCGTAGCTGGGGCATTGATCGTATGTTCTTTCTAGGAGATCGTAGAAGTCATCCCTGGTGTTGTTATCCTTCTCCTCTGTCGGGGCGTGAGGGTATATTAGCCTGATATTCCCGAATATAGCCTTGATGCGGATTGTCATGAGGCGTTCTCTGACGAGGACGTTGCTCAAGACTTTTTGCCTAAGTCGGCCTCGAACAGCAAATCCACATCCGTGCTGCCTTCTCTCTCTATAGCAATCGCTGTAGTAGATTTCGCAGTTCTTCATCGTTTTTATGCCAGGCCTATCCCATCGCACTTCCTGGATGGCGGTAATGTCTGCCTTGTAGCAATCAAGAGCCTCCGCAAGTTGTTCGGCTGCACGTAGTCTGTTAAGGGACCTCACATTCCAAGTGAAAACCAAAAATCGGGTCGTCAACAGTTAATAAGTCCTATTCCGAGCCATATCGGGTTTTCTGAACTATATTACTTTTATGTGGTGAGGAAGTTAACGTCATGCACAACCCACAGACTGGTAGGCCAGGCCCATTATTTAAACCCTTGAGCAGAAAGGCTCGCTGCATACATTTTTTCACCATACAACGGATGTTGCGATGGTTATCCAGAAGGCGCCGCGTGGAGGCTGTATGTCAACTTGACGTGTGCACTAACGAGGATAGCCTTGGCAGCTCGCCATGTTGAGAGCAATCAACGGCGTAACCTCGCGTGCACAGGCCCATGGAAAAAAATATGTCAAAATCCAAAATATTGAATTTCATGTCTTAAATGTCCCAAAGATAAAATAAATAAAATAAATTAAAGAAAAAAAAATGTATTTTTACTTACCTTGCGTTTGTTTTGCATAACACCGTACGTGTATTGACAATACACATTACATCTAGTTGTCCTGTGTCGTCTTCAATGTAATACATTTGGAGCAGGGGTGATCTTATAACATTGCTTATATTTTTTTACGGGTTTAATAAAAGTCAATTGAGCAAAGTTTTATAAAAGTCCTGTTCACTTTATTTTACAGATTTTTCTCGAGGAAAACCTTCAACGCGCAACAGAGAGCGATGTCGAGGAGATGGAGAGCAAATGAAGTCTGAAAGATTTCCTTAAAGGTAAAACAGATATTCGGTTGACACAAGACTCGGACCAAGAACTACAAGAACGAAAAGAGATAGTTTTAGAAAGATCACAGACGATACTTAAAAATAAAATCTGGGACTGAAATCGAAGAAAACTTCAAGAGTTCAACGTTCAACCCAAGATGTGCGAATCCTTACCCACCACTTATAGTTTTTTTTAGTTTTGATTGACTTTATTTCATTACATTAAAAGGATATTAACATAAGTCATAATGGATTTGGCCAATGGCCGTCTACCAGGTTGATAATATGTATAATTCAGATATTTATAATATATTAGAAGCCTTCGTCTATATTGAAGTGCTGCTACTGAATAAATATATAAAACATCCCATCCTTTTTCTCCATTTAAGATATTTAACATTCCTTCTTTTGCTAGGCGATGTTTTCCAAAAACTGCTATTTTGATTTCTTTTAGAATTGGACAAACACTTAGAAAATGCAAGATATCCTCCCTCTTTTTCAGATTGCAGAGACAGCATAGTGTTGGTAAATCAGGGCGATGTGGTATAAACTTCAGTTACACAAGCTCACTTCTCATTTTCAATATAATACCAATTTTTTGTACTGAATAGTGGTTGAAGAAATAAGATTTCTCGGTTAGGAAGTGATTAAGTTTCCTATAGTAGTTCCTGTATAGTGATGATTCTGCTTCTTCAATGTAATAGTCATACTCAGCTATTCTACAAACATATCTCTATCTGTTCTAATTATACTTTTTAGTACAATGTTGGATATTCTGCTTTCGTGCATCTCTAGTACTTTTAAAGTATAGTTTAAATGTATCTTCAGAGTATATACGAATAAAGGAGGTAACCCAGTTTCGATGTGCAGTACAAGTTTGGGGTATTTTTGCGCTGCCTGAATATCCTCTTCAAGAAGTATCTTTGCAGTTTTTCTACTGACTCGTTAGCTTTGTATCCCCAGATTTGTGCTCCGTATAGCATTATAGAAGCTGCAGTTGAATGGAACAAGGTTTGCTTTGCACTTTGTAGCACGTATTTATATCTAAAGCAACGTTCCCAAATCGAACAGAAAGCTCTTTTAGCCTAAGCTAGTTTTTCTTCGAAGTGGGCCTTTAAACTTAAGGATGACGATATCAGAATGCCTAGATAGTTGTATTTGGAAACTATTTCAATTTCTTCGCCATCTAGTTTCCACTTTTTAAAGAGAGTACCGTCCCTCTGCATTTCTGAATACCATCATTTTTGACTTGTCGAGATTGATGGTAAGGTTCCAGAGCTAACAATATACACTAAGTCTATTTATCATCATCTGCATGCCTTGGATCGAGTCACTTAGAAAGACGATATCATCCGCATACATCAAAGCTGGAATTTGTAGACCAGAGATTTGTACTCCACCTCGTACTTCATCTGTTATGTCTTAAAATTAGGCTTAAAATACATCCTTGTTTTACACTTATTGACGTTTAAAATTCCTCAGAAACTTCAAATTCCTCAGAAACTGCTCTAAAGTCTACAAAAAATGCGTACAATTCTTTTCGCTAATTTTTTTCATATTCAGCGATATTTGTTAAGCAGAATATCTGGTCGATTGTGGAGTAACCCTTTCTGAAGCCTGCTTGGAATTCCAAGCAGACCCATTAGTACAACCTTTTATAAACTAGTGCGGCAAATAGTTTGGCAGAAGTATTCATAAACGAAATCCCTTTGTAATTCTTCGGGTCTTTGTAATCGCCTTTTTTAAGGAAGGGAAAGATTATGGCTTTCTTAAATGATTGTGGCACATTTGCAGAGTTAAATATTTGATTAAATTCAACTGTTAGCAATTGCATGAATTCGGTTATGCAGTTTTTGTAAAATTCAAACGGGATACGATCAATACCTGGCGCTTTATTTAATTTTTAGTTTTATATAGTATACCTCACTTCATCCAAAGTAAATGAGGCATCTAATTTTTCGTCGAGGATAAGGGGTGCTGCATAATGAAATAGAGGCGAAGTTAATGGGGCGTTGAGCATTTTATCAAGGTGTGTTTTTAGTTGCGGGGCCTTGAGGGTACGGCAGATCTTTGTTGTTTGTCCATTTATGTATTTAACAGCTTTCCAAAACTGAGTCGATGACTTTGTGGAGTTTATAAGTGCGATGTTTTGCATTTCAAGAGAAGATATTTTGTAATCGCATATGCTCTTATATTTTTTGTTGGCGTCTTGATAGAGTATTTTGAAGATCGTGCTATTGTTACTCCTAAGAAGCTTCAACAATTTAAAAGATTGAATTCTGGCATTTAAACACTCGAAATCAAACCATTTTTGCTTATATGCTTTATTCGATTTTGGGTTTTTCTGCTGAGAAATAAATTTCCTTATTGTTTCTGTCAAAGTATCTATGTTGGCCGCATAATTCCGTGATTGTAGTTCTGTAATGTGAACATTCAAGTTCCATTGGAAAGCATCACGTATTCGGTTGTTCCAAGTAAATTTTGGCAAGAGGTTTAATGACATCACGTTGGGTTGGTTGCAGTTAACATCAATGATGGATACTCCAAAGGCATATGGTCTGAGAAAATCTCTGTGCCCACTTGAAAGCTTTCTACAAGCCTGTACCAATTTCCGGACACAAAACAGTAGTCTATTACCGAGCACGCTGTTCCCCTGATAAAGGATAGTTTACCTTCTGAGTCACCACTGCAGCTTCCATTCAATAAATGCATGTCAAACTCGTCAGTAAGCTCGTGGATTTTTTCTCCTTTTCCATCACGAACTGGGTCCTTAGATTTTCGGTTAGAATTCAGGAAATAGATGTACCCGGACGAGAAATTGTTTTCCGAAAGTCCTACGCGCCCATTAAAGTCTCCAATAAGCATAACATTCGATCTGTCTATACAATGCATCGAGTCGTAGAGCTTGTCGAAGTCTCGTTTCCAATGATTACAGTTCAAGTAAATAGGTACTAAGATGACGTCGAAATTATTAGATTTAAGGTTGACTATATTGATTTCACCAGCTTTTTTTAATTGAGCGCAGATTCCATCAAAGCCATCACGAAAACCAAACAGAGTTCCTCCGCTTCCTCGTCCAAAAAGTGACGTTTTCACAGCAGGGGACCACTTATATGTATATATATGACTCTCAGGTATGCCATGCTTAAATTTGGCCTCCTTAAAAGACTTGTTTCGATACAATCGAGATTTATAAGGAAATTTCCTATACTTTAAATATCACAAATTTAAGAGATGAAGACGCGTTGTCATTTTACTTTTTTTAAAAATTATTATAGCCTAGCTTGCTCATCAACTACTCGTGTTGTGCCCTCAACTGTTCAAGAGAAATGATATACAGCTTTTTGTCGCTATTATCATGTGAAAATCCGGGTTTATGTCATTAGCATAGACGGGTCCACAACATTGACGCTTAGAACAGAGTGCAACAATTAACAGCAGAGATAATCAATGACTTCATTTAACTCTGCAGTTGATTGTTGAGACCCTTTCTTTGGTTTCAGCGATTTCTTAATAGAGCTACATCTTGAAACCTAAACTGGCTCTGTTTGCCTGGCTTTACTGCACCGATAATAATACACTACATAAAATGGATAAACGACCCCTTGATCTTTTCGAGAAATAAATTCTACGCTCAATTTTTGGAATGATTACATTGTAAGGAAAATATTCAACGCCTAACTTTTTACGGGGGCATGGACATAGTCCAATGACAACGGATAAGACGCTTAGGAAGATAGGGCTTTACAGAGCGATTGCATAGCAATGCCCCATTTCGAAGATTCTTTGAATAAACTAACTGAGGGTGGAATGTTGCTGACAACCGGCGAAAGATGGCGCATTGCGGCGCCGGACGAAGTTGACTCCTGAATGTCATAATAGTCGAAAAAGAGGATTTATTGTACTATTTTAAAACTTTATTAACAACCATTCATATGCCTGATTCGTCAAAAAAGTTAGTAGAAGCAAGTAAACTTAGCAAACTTGTCTCTTGACTGCAACCTATACAGTTCTGGTACAATCGGAATTTAAGCATTCATTCTTCACATTTCGTTGATATGAAGTTCGCTCTCATTTGATGAGTCACTTCAAGTGCAATGATTGGATCAGTTGGTAATACCACAGTCCACAAAACAAAAATAATTCATTTCGTCAAGAAAGAGCTGTCTTGTGAGGGCATGTAAAACAATTCTCTGATCCGTAGGTTAGACGTTATCGGAGTTCTCATCGAATATTTCAACGCTCAGCCTGCAATCGCCTTTAAACAAGCACACCCATGCCATCCTCTATTCTGCATGTCTTCACAAACGCAGTCGCCATTAAATCGACGAAATGGGCCCTGATCGCTCTTCTCCACATATCTATGAACCAATCTATATGTAAGCCTCTATGACATACCAATGATAGTCAAAATCAATTACTACTAAGTGCGCGTGTGCGTTAATACAAGATCACTCCCATCGTACCACCAAACAAAATTAATTGAAAATAAATCCAACGGATACGTGTACCACTCTTGTCTGTCCATCTGTCTGCCAATACAACTCACTTATTTGCATATCCATTAGCATTTCTGCCTCGCGTTGAATTTCGATTTCAACACCTTCGTCAATCGAACACGTCGACGACGTCGCACTCTGCCTACGACCAGTCCCGCTCCCTGTTTTCATTTGTTCATCCGCCATTATGCATAATCAACGTGCCGCTACAAATATAGGTCTCAGAGGTGAGCCATTCGGCACCTCGTGAACGCGTCACTTGCATGGTATCGGCTTCAGCCTCGGCATCCTCATCGACTTCAGCATCTACCATTGCACACCATTATCGGGCAGCATCGGCGGCGTGTACCGCGAATATCTGTGCACAGGTTAAAGGTATGGGAGCGAACATGTGTAATCTGGGTGTTAAAGAATTTGAAGCGGCGGCGACGACAACGACGACGACGGCGAAAAGTTGCTCCCTGTCCTCCACTCTGGGCGTACAACTCCGCTATGTTGTGGAATTTTAAATCGAATTTAATTCAGCTTCATCGGATGGGACACGCAGTGCTGCTGGGAGCAGGGCATGGCTGCTGGTGGGGCCTGCATGAATGCCTTCACACAAGCAGAATTGAATTTGCAGTTGAATTTGTTCTAATGTCGCGTCGACCCTTTTTCTTCCTCGACTTAAGCCAGCTCCTCGGACTAAGACTTCGTGAGAGAATGAAATGTGATTCCGAAGTGTTAAGTGAAGGTGAAGGAATCCGTCCTTTTTTCTCCTAAATTTTCGTCAACTATACGTGTGAAATGCGTAATCCTCAGTGACGGCTACTGAAATCGAAGAAATGCTGAAGGTATTCAGTGAATAGTAGACTCACAATTTAGGTCCTATCCAACTGACTTACGGTATATAACCAATAGAGGAATTTGAGAATGTATACGCACGAAAAGAGTCACGATTAATAAGAACTTGTGATTTAGGATCAGGTCAAATGAGCTGGGAAAATAAATACAGATGATATTAAATTTAAATCAAAGTTCAAATATTTCCTGCAGCAAGCAAAGATCGGCAGAAAAATTACTTTGAAAGTTTTTTTGAACAGTTTGTGCTAAGGTCTGGCATAGTATGCGCAAATTAACTGGTAGAAAGGTATTTATAGCAACAGCCAAGATGTTTTGAAGCCTGTTTTGATGTGATATTTGCTAACATTTGTTAGAGTTATCACGTGGTCACTGGTGTACTAACTTTTATTCACCCGTTGGGAGGTCAACGATGCTTTAGGGCCCTTTGCCCGTATTTAGTGGTAAATTTTTGGTGCGGATCATATGAGCTAATGAAAATATAGCGGATGTAGGTAACTGCCCGAAGGCACATTGGCCGAGATTTTCCTTTGGTGTCTAAGTGAGTAATTAAAAAATTTCAAACAGTAAGGAGAAATATTTCAAGAACCTGAGTTTCCAGATTACCCTCTTAAAGAATAGTACCAGAGCACAACATGAGCAGTTGCTTAGTAAGTAAGGCCGTGGACTGTTATGTCATGTTATGTATAAAAACGGAAGATATGAGTCCTTTGGAAGTTTTTTTCGTTCTTAGTTTCGGAATGGTGGGCAAAAGTGACGTGTTGCTAAATAAAGTGTTTGCAAATCCGTTTATTTTATACGTACAGAAAAACGCAAATTGCGCTAACAACTAGTCGCCGGCTGGAGGAAAAGCGTGTACCACACCAGGGCAGTCGAAGAAGTTAAATAAAATCTAGATTTTCCAATAGCGTGCAATCTTCGTTCCCGACTCACCTTAAGGCGTTATTTACTCGTTTATTATTCTGATATTTTCATCATCATCATCCGCGTCAGCGTTAATGCTATTAATTCTGATTTGTTTTTAACTGCTTTCTATGGCGTGGTCGCCGTGGCGTAGTGGGTAGAGTGCGACGCTCACACGCCGAAGGGTCTAGGTTCGACTCCCAGTTCAACACCAATTTTTCTAATATTTCCCGGCACCACCTCTTTCGAGCTGCTGACAACACTCAAAGAGTAATAACTGTCTAAGAAAGCTTCTCAAATTTCGCCGTTCGGAGTCGGCAAAAAACTGTAGGTCCCTTCTACTCGTGAGAGAACAGTAGCGCGCACAACAAGAGTAGTTGATGAGCAAGCTAGGCCCTGGTCCCCCTCTGGACTGTTATTATTATTATTATGGCGTTCTGCTTTGAGCCCAATCACAGTCACACTAAACCGAGGTCTAGTTTTAACTCAAAATCAATTTTTCTTCATCTTTTCTATATCCAAAACAGTCAAATCTTCAACTTGTGCAGCGGTGCAGATCATCAGTTGATGTTTACGAGTATGGTAATGCTAGTAGTGTTTGCTTTGTCTCCATCTACTTTTTCTCCCTCTTGTTTCAAAAGAGTTTTCTTACTAACTTCCTTTCGAAGCATTTACATGGTTTTTAAAGGATTAATTCTATGAAAAAAGTTACGAAGGTTGAATTTTATATTTTGGGATTGCGCAACCATAGTGTTGCAATCTGCCAACTGCCAGCTTTATCGTAAACTCAGAACGTTTTGACATACGATTGCCATTTGTATTGTTTACAGTAACATAAAATATTCATCTCGCCCAAAAAATGGAAACAAATCGTGAAAATGTTCGTGCGATTATTTTTTACAACTTTCGATGTGGATTAAGTCAACAACAGTGCATCGATGAACTTAATCCAATTTTTGGCGATGACGCTCTATCAAGGATCAGTGTTTACCGATGGTATTATGTATTCAACCGAGGTCGTAGTTCACTCCAAGACGAATTTCGTGAAGGTTGTCTAAAATCAGTTGTTGTTCCGGAAACCATTGATGCTGTGCGCCAACTGATATTGCAAGATCGTCATATGACCTATCGTGAGACTGAGAGGCACTACTGGTACAAAACATCGATTTGATGAGTCATCCGCCGTATAGTCCTGACTTGGCACCGAATGACGTCTTTTTATTCCCGTATGTAAAAAATAAAATGAGAGGTCAACATTTTCCGACACCTGGAGAAGCGGTTGATGCGTTCAGAATGCATGTTTTGGGGATTCCTCAATCACAGTGCCAAAAGTGCTTCGACAATTGGTTCAAACGCATGTAAAAGTGTATAGATCTTAATGGGGATTATTTTGAAAAACAATAAAGCTATTTTTGATGATTGATATTTGTTTTTGTTCTCTAATCCGGAAATATAAAAGGTACAAATACATATCTGGACTTGATGTTTGGCATAGATACCAGTATTCAGAACAGTCAACTCTTAAAAAGTATTCCTATCCAGTTACTCCCCTAGTATAATAGCTGTATTGCGTCCTATAAATTCAACTCATCGACTTAGAGAAGTTATTATCCGCGAGACTACAGCGGAACCACTGTATGGTGGAGCAATGGTTGTTTAAACTTTTCAGTATCTTTCTGGGCCTTGGCTTTATAAAGGAAGGAAATAATTGTAGTATTAATTACATTAAAGGCCCATTTGATGGCGATAAATAAAATGATGATGAGCCGATATAAGAGCACCTGCACCGTATGAAAATTATGTGCTTAGATCGAACCGCTTCTTTCAGGAGCTTGACTAAGAACTTGCAGATTGCTTCTTTTTCTTTCATGCCTTTGTAGCTCTTACAGAAGTTGTGAGGGATGCCCAGTCTGATGGCATGTTCTCCAGTGACAAAGTGACTTATATGCGTCTATAAAGCTTGGATAAATAATATGTACCTTCCAATAATAGCCGTTAGCTATCCTTTTATGTCAAGTAGGGCAAACTAACCACTTTTGTAAACGCATTGTATTGTATGAATCTTTACTTTTGAAAGACGGCAAGTCACCCGCTATCAAGCTTGGCAGTTTGGGTCAGATCTCGCAATATTGAATACTTGGCTATCTTAGATAAGGGCTAGATAATTCGGAGTGGTATCTGTAATGTTTTCCATCCTTGGCGTTTGCTAAAAAAAAAATTGTGCCAATAAATCGGAAAAAAACTATTTGATATCTATGTATATGATTTTTGGCTATACACTTTTCATTGGTCTTTTATGTCCAAAGCGAAAATCGTTCACATAAAGCCTACCGCTCCCACTCTTCCACCTGACGCAGTCAGTGCCATATCCACCAAATTCACAAATATGTCCGAAATGGCAAAACAACATACAATACAGGTCTGACAATAACCAACCCCTTTCAAAAGACGACAGATTGCCCCTTTGAGCTTGTTGATACGTCTCAAAATCGGATGGCAACAGCCGAGTTGTTATTTGATTGCACAAGTTATGAATGGATGAGTTTTTGTGTCGCCGCCACAGTGATATATCACCGGATTATGCATAGGGTCACCATTCATATAAATAGACCCGCATAAGTGGCCACTGAAAGATGCGCGGATGACAACAGCGAACCAGCGCCAATAGCCACAAAATTCAGAACCGAGCTTCTAATCGCCTAGAATTTCCGTCCTAATCTCCTATGCATAATTAATATGCATTGTGATAGTTTCAGATGTCTATGCCGTTAATAGTGAGTTATCGTCACTAATGGTATTGAATAAATTTTAATTATGATCATTTGATATTTGTGTGTTTTAGAAATTCCAACTGAGGACGCATACGGCAGCGCTGCGGCGCTCCAGTCACCGGGACTGTCGGAATTTAGTATTTGCGCAAGCATTCGGACAAGCGATGGGGCTGTTTCTAGGTGTGGATTGTTTTGTTTTACAGTTTAAGCAGATGAGTAACTGCTTAAAATTGAATTTATTACAGTCAGGGACGATACGATGAATGTCTTCGATTTGAGATCGGTTGATGACTCCGCTTGATGGGCTTGAATATTTATTCGGACGCGATTTCACGCAGAAGTTGATGTTGAGCTATTTTAGGAGATCCGGCATAGCGGCGGCTGGCCGACATGTCTATTCATAGACGCATTTATTTATTATTAGAGATAACATTTATAGAAAGAGGAATTCAACCGCACGTGTGGGGCAGGTGTCAGTTGGGTATTTTTATATTTTCGTGAAAGTTAGAATTATGAATACATGATGCAGGCGGGATTTGGATTAAGATATTCACTCAAATCTGACTCCTCATAAATCTCTACCTCGTGCTGGATATTAAATGGTCGTTCAGTAACCTCTTAATTCTTGATTATAATTTGTTATGGGGCTAGCAATAAAACGTGTATTTGTATTGTAGGGGATTGTTTCTACTGCTCTTTTAGAACGTTTCAAATTCCGTTTTATGCATTTGTCAAAAAGCTGATGGTGATTACGAGGCATTTAAAGCATGGTGCGAAGAAAAATGGATGTGTTTAATAATTGGCACAATCGCAATTTATCAAACTGATCAGATCTTCACGAAACCAGACATTTTATATTATGTTACATTGTAGAGAATTGAGAATTGTGCTTGCCGTGGCGTAGTGGGTAGCGTGCGACGCTCACACGCCGAAGGGTCTAGGTTCGACACAGCTCAACACCAATTTTTCGAATTTTTCACGGCTCCACCTCTTTCGAGCTGCTGACAACACTCAAAGAGTAATAACTGTCTAAGAAAGCTTCTCAAATTTCGCCGTTCGGAGTCGGCAAAAAACTGTAGGTCCCTTCTACTCGTGAGAGAACCGTAGAGCACACAACACAAGTAGTTGATGAGCAAGCTAGGCCCTGGTCCCCTTTTGGACTGTAGCGCCAACAATTATTATTGCATTGTAGAGAAGAATATTAAATTAAAATAATTGAATTAAGCTCCTTATGATTTAAAGTTAGTTGAATTATTGCATCAGATAATGAAGGCCTAGTTTTTTTGTGTATTCTTTTGGAAATCCAGTCAACATCAACCCTAATGTGTTGCTCGTTTGTTGAAAAATGCTGTTGTATGTCAATTTAATTAATTACTTATTTTGACAACCATCTAGTTTGAAACCCTCTTTAATAATAATAACATACAAATTCAGAATGAATTCTTTTTCTTGTTGTGGCGCTACAGTCCGGGGTGGACATGGGCCTCAACCAACATGCCTCTCCAGCCAACACGATCTTTCATCAGCTGTCCCCAGTTGCGCACTCCAAGTTGGTTGAGGTCCTTCTCCATTTGTGTGCGCCACTTTAGTCTAGGTCATCCTCTGATTCAAAGACTTTTCGGGCCGGAGCAGTGGTGTCCATACGCTCTACATGGCCTAGCCATCTTAATCGTTGTATCCGTAGACGCTTACCCAGGCGCATGTCGCTGTACTGCCCATAGAGTTCGTCATTAAATCTTCTCCTCCAGATGCCATCAATGCATATAGGACCAAAAATCGTACGCAAAACTTTTCTCTCGAAGAAACTAATGTGGAAGCCTCATCCGCCTTTGCTAACGTCCAAGATACCGCGCCATAAAGTAGGACTTAGATGATCAAGCTGTTATATAAAGCGAGCTTAGTCCTTCGAGAGAGTGCTTTATTACTCAATTGTCTCTTGAGCCCAATGAAACAGCGATTGGCAAGAGTGATTCTGCGTTTGATTTCGGTACTGATGTTGTTGTCCCTGTTTACCGCGGAGCCGAAATAGACGAAGTCCTTGACTATCTCAAAGTTTCTGCTGCTTAGTGTGACATTCTGTCCAAGACGTCGATGTTGTGTGTTCTTTCTTGATGACAGCATGTACTTTGTTTTGCCCTCATTTACCGTCAGACTCATTTTAGCCGCTTCTGCTTCAATACCAGCAAACGCTTCATTGACGGCTCGCTGTGTTCGTCCAATCACGTCAATGTCGCTAGCAATTGAACTGACTTCTGGAAGATCGTGCCTCTGGTGTTGACATTTGAGTTTCGCACGATCTTCTCGAGGATGATGTTACAGAAGTCACATGACAGTGCGTCGCCTTGTCTTAAATCTTTTTTGACATTGAAGGTCTTGGTGAGTCTGTTACCGACCTTGACGGAGCAGCGAAAATTCTTCAACGTCTTTCTGCACAATTTGACGAGTTTGGTACGAATGCCAAAACTAGTCATGGCGCTGTTAAGTTCCATCGACGAATAGGTGGCGAGTTTCGATTTGCACTTCTTGAGTCTTTTTTTCTGCCGTAAAATGAAGATCTGATTTATCATGGATTTCCCGGGCCTGAAACTACACTGATGGAGACCTATCAGGTTGTGGGCAAAAGATTTCAGACGCTCACAAAATATGGCAGAGAGGATCTTGTAGGCGATATGAAGAAGACTGATCCCTCGATAATTGGCGGACTCAAAGGGGTCCCCTTTCTGAGAGAGATTCCACTCATCGAGCATGTTTTCATCGGAACATATCTCATAGATGAGCTGATGCAAGCGCCCAACCAGGTCATCTCCAGCTGCTTTAAATAGTTCTGCGGGTAGTCCGTCCGCTCCAGCAGCTTTGTTCGACTTCAGCTTGGATATTACTATCTTCACCTCTTCTATGTCGGGGGGACGGAATGCTTGTCTATCATTGTCCAAATTGAGTGGAACATTCTGCCTAACAGCGGGATTTGGGCCGTCATCGCCGTTAAGGAGTCTGCAGAAATGATCTTTCTAGATTCTCAGCCCAGTACCGACTATGAGTTGTCCGTTTTGGTTCTTTGGCCTGCCGGGACCAAAGTCGGAATAAATTATTGCCTACTAAATAATTACTTAGATGATTATATCTGTACAAGTTAAGTAAAGTGTTTTTTTTTTCCTTTTTTTACGGAAATGTTATGAAGTAATTTTTAACAAAACTAAAAATAAAATATAAGGCAATTAGTTTAATTCATTGGGAGAATTTCTTTACCTTGAGTAGAATTTCTTTACCTTGAGTAGTTCTATCACCATTAATTTTCTTTTACTGAACTATATGTTACTTCGCCGGTTGAGGAGTTTTTCACTAAAATATCTCCTCCCTTATTTTCGTATCCAACGTAGGTTCTTTCCGAAGTTTCTTAAACAGCAGTTGGTCACCAATAGTAAGTTCACTTTGAGCAGCTCAACGTTTCTTGTCAGCATAAAGTTTTCCCTTTTCTTTTTCGATTGCATCTTTGTCCATAATTTCCTAATTGAAACCTTGATCTTGATTGGTAATTACTGACGGAATTTTATCCCTGAGAAGCCTTCCGTATAATATTTCGGTTGAGGCATTCCCAGTTGTAGAGTGTGGGGTGTTGTGGTAATCTAGTAAATTTTCTTTCCAATTTGAACCTTTAGCACTGCTTATTTTTATTCTTTTAAGTATATCTCGATTTTGTTGTTCAACTTCGCCGTTTTGCTAAGGCCAATATGAAAATGTGGCCGCAGTGGGTAGAGTGCAACGCTCTCACGCCGAAGGGTCTAGGTTCGATTCCCGGCTGAACACCTTGAATTTTTCACGGCAGCACCTCTTTCGAGCTGCTGACAACACTCAAAGAGTAATAACTGTCTAAGATAGCTTCTCAAATTTCGCCGTTCGGAGTCGGTACAAAACTGTAGGTCGTTTCTGCTCGTGAGAGAACAGTAGCGCGCACAACACGAGTAGTTGATGAGCAAGCTGGGCCCTGGTCCCCCTGTGGACTGTCGCGCCAACAATTATTATTATTATTACAATATGAAATTGTATTATACAATTTTATGTTAGAAACTTCGCAAAAATCTTTTAATCCTTTACTAGAGAATTTTTTGCCCTTATCAGCAGTTATTCTTTGAGGATATCCTAATCTGGTCAATTTTTTTTAGAGAAGTTATAATTGATGTTGAAGTTATATTTCTTAAGATAAAGATTTCTTTATAGCGTCTGAAATAGTCTACGACAACATATAGATGTTTCCCACTTGGAAGTGGACCCATTAAGTCCATTGCAACGTCTATCCATGGAGCTATTGGAATTGTTCGTCGTTTTATCGGTTCCGGAACAGTTGGTGCTGAAACACGGAGACAACCCCTGCAGTTCTTTACACAATCTTGGTCAATTTTTGGACAAAAGACTATAGTTTGCAACCGCCTTTTTTCCAACTATTCTGGGGTGTCCTTTATGAACGAATTCAAAAATGTGTTTACGGAGCGCTTGTGGGATTACAATTTTGTTTTGTCGTAGCAGTATGTTTCCATAAAAACAGAGTTCATTTTCAAATACTTTAAAATTTAACACATCTTTGTTCAACTTTTGTTTATACATTCCTTCTTTAACACTAAGAATTTCTTGATCATTTGAAGAAATTTTGTCAATTTCATTTAAGGTGAATGATTTGGGAACGCTATTACTGGTAATGTGATGAACATGTTCTTGGGAATCAAAATTGTGGTTATTAGTAGGATGTGCGACGCGAAGCTTGGAAAGTGGATCTAGCAATGTTCGATTTACCTGGCTTATATATTTTTTTATATCTGTATGACTGCAATCAAAGAACGCGTCTCTTAATTTGTGCACAAGGCCTAGGCTTTGGAGCAAAAATTGTTTCTAAGGGCTTATGGTCGAATACAAGCTCAAAATCTTATCCATACAAATATTTACGAAAATGTTCCATTCCCCATACTAATGCTAATTCCTCTTCTCTTCTCTTTCTGTCTGACAGTATCTTTTCTCAGGCCTAGGTGGACCCCGGACTGTAGCACCACAAGAAGAAGAAAAAGTATCTTTTCTCACATTCTAATAAACATTTGTTGCTATATGCAATTATTTGAGGCTTCATATCATTTTTAAAGTGTATCAAAATTGCGCCCAATGCCACAGGACGTAAGTACTTATCATTTTGTTGAACATTTTTTAATTCATTAAATGAATGATGTTCATTTTCACTAAAGCGGATTTCTGATTCGTTACTATGATTCTGATTTTTTAAAGTGGCACGTAATGGATCGGTCAAAGTTCTAAGGTTTGCTGTAAGGTTTCCAACATAGTTTATGAGGCCTAAGAAACTTTTTAGTTCTTCATTAGTTACAGGCTCTCGAAATTTCTTAATATGATCAATCATCGATGACTAACTTAAAAATTCTATTTGGTTAGCGTTATATATGCACTTAGCATCATTTAGTAATATATTATTTTCTTTAATGACATGCAACAGTTTTTTTTAAAACGAGTGTTATGTTCTTTTTTATTTTGACCAAAAACGACTGTCATCAATAAAATTTACTACGAGTGTCGTTCAGTATATTCGGTATCGATATGAAGGAAAATGTGAATTCAATCTTAATTGTTTTCATTTTTCAATATAATCTCCCCTAACTTCAATGCATTTGTTACATCTTGAGATAAGCTTTTTTAAATCCTCAAAAAAAATAAATTTGCAAAATACCCATTTATTATGCAAAGTGGAAGCATAGGATGTGGCGTTGATTGTTCCTCCTTTTTTTGTACTCAATAAGGAAGATTCATTTTGAGTCCCAAAAAACTGTGGCTATGAGCTTCCCGGCAGACGGAGTGACTTTGAACTTCTTCGGGTAGTCTGTTCCTTTTATATGCCATTGCATGGACTCTTATTTGCTTTCAGGGTCATAATGGTGAAGCCATGTTTCGTCCCCAGTAACAATTCGATAAATAACACGGTCCGCGTTCTAACAACACATCTCCAACAGCTCTCTACAGCATGCGATTCTCACTTTTTTCTGAGGCGCTGTCAGCATTCGTGACACCCACCTTGCACTGAGCTTTGAAAGGTTAAGATGGTTATAATGAATGGTGTGAATAATACCAGTTGAAAGCTTGGTGATCTCTGCCATCATATTCGGGCATCCTGAAGAACAAATTTTTCGACTTCTTTGATGCTTTCTCCCGTACAAGCAGTAGCCGGGGCTCCAGAGCGGGGGTCGCCCTCAATGCTCTCTCTGCCTCTCTTGATCTCACTTGACCACTTCTGCACAGTTGATAATGAAGGTGCGGAACCCTGGTAAACAGCTACTATCTCCCATCTCTTCATGAATAGTTTTTTAACTTTTTCTTTGCTTAGTGAGTAATTGAATTACGGCGCGATGCTCAGTTTTCACCATCATCGTCTTAGTTGCCATTATGATTCTGTTTAACTAGAAATAAAACGCGAATTAATTATCACATTTATAAAAAATTTTACATTAATGCACTTAAATATAGTATTATTTGATAAATAACTCATTTTATATATATAACCACAGCTTCACCCCGATACCGAGAATATATTGAAGGCCCCTCGTACACCTTCACATTTAGATAAAATTCTTTCCATTCAGTTTTATCGGCCATTCCGGGGGAAATGAAGTTCCCCGGGAATTAATTTTTTTCCCGGGAATCGATTCCTCCAGTCGGCGATTTCCCGGGAAATAAGTTTCCCTCGAAATCAACTTCGAATGAAGTCGAAAGGTTTTTTAGGGAAAAAATTCCGGGGGAAATTTTACTCGAAATAAGGCTGATTATCTTTTGAAAAATTTCCGAAGCGCAATTCATTCCGAACATATGCCTTTTTTACATGTACAATCCACTGTTAGTTATAAATGTCGTTATGTATCGTAAAGTAGAACAAATTGCTATTTGTTGAAAAGCATTTCTTATATTCAGACGAGAAAAACTTGAATACATTCGAAGTTTAGGCAGGATCAGATCTACGCACAAACGAAGGTCTCCATTTTTTTTTGTTTTTTTTTTTTAAATAGGAACTATTGGAGTTATCCATGGTGAATGTCCATCTACTAGTTCAATTATATATAATTCGAGTAGTTCATTTAGTTTAAGTTTAATTTTTCCCTCTAAAGGTATCCGTTACTTTCGACAAGGCTGTATTACAGAAGAAATTGATTTATCAATTTTAATCTCAACTACCAAACCTTTTATTTTTGGAAAATTTGTTTGAGTTTAAAAGTTGCAAGCCTATTTTCAGAACTTCATTTTCTTCGCCGGTTTTCTTTCCCAATAAACATTTTTTGCAATCTTTTACAACATACAACAACAGCAATATGATTACGATTTCCTACCTGGATAAATTTTAAGTGGTGTCTTGGCACCGTAAGCTAAAAATATTTTCTTTGGCTTCAGTTTTGGCAATTTTCGACCTCCTCGTAGGAATCAAAGTGCTGCTCAGCCAATGCGTGTCCAATCGATGAAAACAAATGGTAGTCGGAAGGAGCCAAGTCTGGTGAATACGGCGGGTGAGGTAGCTGCTCCTAGCCAAGTGTTTTGAACCGGTTTTGCTTTGTGTGCAGGTGCATTGTCATTGAGCAAAATTATCTTGCAGTGTCTTCTGGCACATTCTGATCGTTTCTCGATCAATGCATGGTTCAAATTGATAATTTGTTGTCGGTAGCGATCAGTATTAACGGTTTCACCAGGTCTTAGGAGCTCGTGGTACAGCACACCTTTCTGGTCCCACCAAACACACAGCATTGTCTTCCTGCCGAATCGATCTGGTTTTGCAGTTGATGTTGATGGTTGTCCCAGATTAACCCATCATTTTTTTCCGTTTAGGATTCTTAAAATAAATTTATTTTTCATCGCCAGTAACAATCCGATGCAAAACCGATTTTCATTCGTGTCTTTGAAGCAAAATTTCACAAGTGTTTTTTCGGTTTTCCATCTGTCTTTCATTCAATTCATATGGCACCCATTTTCCACACTTTTGGATCTCTAACATAGCTTTTAAACGGTCAGAAATGTTTGTTGTGCAATATTCAACATTACTGCCATTTGCTTTTGACTCAAAGTGTCATCTCCATCCAATATCGTTTGCAATTCGGTGTCTTCAAACTTTTTTGGTGGTCTTCCACTTTCTTCATTTCTCACATCAAAATCATTGTTTCTTAACCGTTGAAACCATCTTTTGCATGTTGCTTCTGATAAACCATTATCACCATATGCCTTGACAAGTATTCGATGCGACTCTGCAGCACTTTTCTTCAAATGAAAACCAAAAATTAATGCTTTCCGCAAATCATCAATTCTGGTACAAATATCGACATTTTTAACACAATGAAAAAATATGATTTTGTCTGTTCAATGACTTGATGTATACTAAATACATAGATTTCATAGCAAACAAACAAAACGAAAAATAAGGGCTCGTTCACAACAAGTGTTCCCTATCGCAGACATTTGACGCTGATACCGGTATACCTGGTAAGCGCTTCGTTTTCTATTTCATCAACAGACCTTATCGATTCTTTTTAAATCTTTTGTTTGGAGTTGTGTTGTCAGAAAAGTTTTCGAGATCTGGATTCAAAACGGTCTTTTAATCCACATTTGCCATTTTGAATGTTGAACATTAGCCTTTGAACCACATCGAAACCACTCAAATTTTTGGAGAGGAAAGTTTAAAATGTGTGGTCGCCATGGCGCAGTGGGTAGAGTGCGACACTCACTAGATTTGATTTGATTCCCTGCTGAACACCTCGAATTTTTTTACGGCACCACCTCTTTCGAGCTGCTGACAACACTCAAACAGTAATAACTGTCTAAGAAAGCTTCTCAAATTTCGCCGATCGGAGTCGGCAAAAAACTGTAGGTCCCTTCTACTCGTGAGAGAAAAGTAGCGCACAACACGAGTAGTTGATGAGCAAGCTAAGCCGTGGTTCCCCTTATGGACTGTCGCACCAACAATTATTATTAATTATTAAGTTTAAAAAGTTTTTTAATTTCCATGTTGTTATTATTCTGCTTGCTATTAAAATTTTTCCTTTGAATATTAGCTGTCCGTAAGGAATTTGCTACAAAAATAACATCATTTAGACTCTTAGAATCATCCATCTCTAGTATTTGCCGTCTAAGCTTTTCAGAAAAACATTTTTCAACCACTTCGTCTTTGATGTGTTCATCTGGGTCATCAAATTTACTTTTAGATGCTTGACGTCTCAAGCGAATAATGAAAGCTTTTTGTTTTTGTTTATTCGTTGAAACATTTATCTAAAAACATGTACTTCATACGTTTTATTTTGTAATGGATTAAAATAATCTTCAATTTTCCTAACGCAAACATCATAGACATCAATGTCCTTGTTGGCGTCTAAGGTCGGATCAACATTTGCACCTGGCAAATTGTAATAAATATCTTGGAGATCTTATCTTCCACAATGAAGAAGAGTTGCCGTCTTTTTGGGAGGATCAGTAGTTCCAAATATATCAAGGTATATTTCAAAAGACCGTTTCCATTTCGCCCAACTTATTTCCAATGATTGAGTATCGCCAATCCATTCCATTCCAATTTGGGTTATATTTTCCATTTTGTTCAGACTGATTCCTGTCAATCAAATCGAATTTAATCGAAACAAAAATGAATTAAATAAATTTGAATTTAGTCAATGTTACTTAAATGTAAACGAATTTAATCAATGCATACGAATTTAATCGATCCATACAAATTTAATCAATGCACACGAATTTTATCAATGCGTACGAATTTAATCAATCATTATTACAGTCAACACATTATGAATGCTTCAGTATGAGCATAACCTATATAAATTTCATCAAAACGAGTCTTTTATTTAGGAATGAAATGAATTTGTAAATTTTCCATAGCTAAAAAATCATTTTAAGAATTTCTCTTACTATCATTTCTTTTTTCTTTGAATTTCTTAACAATTTCCGTTTTCTTTTCCTTTTCTTCTATTAAGATTTCTTGTACTTCGATTTTTTATTAGTTTTATATTTTTTCTTCTTCGTAGCCAAAAATGTAGTATGTTGATTTAATTAATTACTCATTTGGACAAGCGTTTAGTTTGAAATAATATACAAAGTCAGAATAAATTATTGCCTACTAAATAACTACTTAGATGATTATATTTATACAAGTAAACTAAGTCTTAGTAACTTAGAATGATAGACACTACAAATGCTATGGTAGATTTTGCATCATCTAAGAAGCTTATTTTGGTGACATTGTAACTTCTTAATGGGACAGTTAACGCAAGATTTCTCATCCCTATAGTAAGATTGCCTGATAGATTACTTTCTGTTACTGTTAAAATTTATTTCTATCTATCAATGAAAACTTTTCTGTTAATAAAAGGATACAATAGCCTTATCCCAATGCCAACTTTGGTGTTGATGTTTGTTCATTAAGCATCAAGATAAACAAATGAATATTTAACAACCTGTCTACAACTAATATGATGACCATTGTTGGTAAGAAAAGTCTGAAAAATGAAGCTTATATTTTTTACGCGGATATGTTTTATTTCTATTTGGTGTAATATTCAGTACGAGTTTCAACTGCACTTCGAGGATTGGTCTCAATATTGGAATCAGACAAATGCGACGATAAGACCCGGATAACAGTATCATCAGTATACATAGTTAGTTCAAGGTTTTCTAGTTTTTAATATAGGGATTAGTTTTGGTTCTTTCCTAGAGAGAGAGAGAGAGAGAGAGAGAGAGAGAGAGAGAGAGAGAGAGAGAGAGTTGTTTATTATATATCTACTCTCACGAGTAGACTTTCAAGAAGAGTTTTCTTAGCCAGCTATTGATTTTTGATTGTTGTCAACTATTTAAAAGAGGTGGTGCTGTGCAAATTGAGAGAAGTTCAGTCGGGAATTGAATTGTCGCACTCTACCCACTTTGTCACGGCTGTCACAAGTGTTTACTACAAAGGTACATTTTTAATATCCTATTTTGGCATTATTTTAATATAAACATTTCTTATCTCATTTAAATCCGGCGTGTTAAATTAAAAATAATATTTAATAGCTAAATTTTCCATTCACTCACGATCTCACTTGTCGGAATTTAATTCCAAAGCAGACAATTGCTTTTGTGTTTGCATCGCCAAGGTGTAGTCAAACGTTTTTAACGATTGATTGTTTAAATCAAAGTCTTTTTTGTAAAGTTAGCACAATGATCAAAAGAAATGAGGCCGAAACAAAGGCTCGTACATTTGTGCAAGGTGTCCTGTGTATCCGTTTCTTTTCATTTTGAACAGTGATGTAAAAAAATCGGCTTTTTCGTTAATGAGAGACCGTGACATCAATTTTAAATTAGATGTTCTCTTGATGCGTAAAAGCAAACATCTTTTAAAACTCAGCGATCTGCCTGTAAAAAAATGTTTTTATTTACGTTAAAAAAATTGGACGCACGGAACATATTATTTTTGTTTGACTTTCAACTTTGAATAAAACGCAATAACAACTATGGATAGATGGATTGATCAATGAACTTAAATAAATGAATTGAACATTCACAGAACGCTGAATAACGAAACACGTTCTTTTTACGAACCATTGTTCGTCTTCGTCGTTTACTTAATTAAAGGTACAGTGTTGTTTGGAAATTTTATACACTGTCATTATCGAACAAAATGTCCCGAAATTCCCCTCTGCTTTTAAAAGCTTGAGTTTTTCCCCATCAAAGTTGGGTTGGTAGCTTTTCTTAACTAATTAATTTGCTAGTGCTGTTATTTCTTTTCTTTTAGATTTTTGTCCGTTCTTCTTGGGAAATTGTTGGCTTAATCAAATAAGCGCTGCTTTTCCTTCCTTTGATGAAATATTTCTGTTCACGATTTGAAGTTAAGATGGAACAGGACTTAATTCAAGACATTGATCTTAAAGCTCTTCAAGTGTCACGTCCCATTAGCTCCTTAATTTTCATTTTGCTCATTTACAATATTACTTATCGGTAGGATGAAGATGATTTCATCTTCAAGTTGTGTAAGACTACGTGATGTCAAAAACTAGCTCGTGTTCGCGAAAAACTCCATAAACAGAACACATGATCTATAAATCTCTCTTTTTTTCGATCAATCCTAGAATATAATAGGCAAATGAGCTAACTTTATGACCTATTTAACATCAAGGGAATATGCCCGTGTAACACAGATTTATCCATTTTCTTTAAGAAACTAACAATGACATATTCAATACTATTAACTTTTTCATGAATCTTTATTAAGTTTTTTATGAAACTTGTCTTTCACTGATAAATATAGCCTTCTCACCAAATGTCGTAATTATTCTAAGATATGTATTTAATCATTAGATCGCATCGGTCTATCAACACCACTCCCTGTGTGCACACTTTAACCTTTTCTTTATCAAAGTGCTCCATCACGGATATCGCAAACCTCTTTAAAGTATATATTACTTCAATTGGCCAAGAATTGCAGTTGTTTCGTGAACTATTACTCAAAAACAGGACTTTACTTCGTTCTTCTTAAATTTTCTTTTTCATTCCTCAATCTTTCTTATGTTTAGATATATAGGTTAAGTTTAAGTCTACGTTATATAGTTGATATAGGCACTTATATCTTTTTTAAGAAATAAACAATCTACTAGAATATATAATAGGCTCCAAATTTTTGATCGAAAATAACTCTCCTTGGAAAATCACTCAATAGAAATATAAACTTCAAACAAATTAAGTACAGACGGTATTTTGTGTTTGATATTAACAGGTGTATTATGTTTTATTGGTTGCTATGGCACAGTGGGTAACTAAGATCCTAGGTTCAATTTCTCGACCGAGCTATATATTATATATTTCCTCATCTCATATCTTGCGAGTTTTTAATTGAACTCATTTTCTTAAACTGGGCTGTTTGGGGTCATAAACAAATCGTAGATGTCTTCTACACGCCATAGATTAGATAGATTTATGGAGTAAACAACACCTGTAGATTCTGAAGGAGCTACGCCTAGGTCCCATTTTGAACCATGGCGCCATCGAATATGTTTACATATTTAAAGGGTTTAGACTTTCAAACTTTTTTTTGACATTATAACTCATAATCAACGCAACGTTTGCAAGTAATCAAATGTAAATACCGCAAGAACAGCAAAAATCATCCCAAGGCAGGCAGCAATTTATACAAGTTAACGACAAGTTAACAAATATTTCAAAATGTTTTCAAACGTCCCACATCAATCATCACAGAGCACGCGCGACACGCAATCATCCGGTCACCCGAACACTTGCAGCTTCCAGCATAGTGGACAATGCAAGGGACAAGAGCACCTGCATCCAATGTCGTCTGCATTCCCAAACCTCCCAAACCAAAACCTGCATTCTTTCACGTTCCATATTTCCTTTCCCGTACCCATATCCCCACGCCGCATTAGATAATAAGATTTGCAATTGTTAGATTTTTAGTCAGTTGTCGTTTGGCATTGGAAGAATATAGTTTATTTTTTTAATAAAAATCTGCTCCGAGATTTTAATTTACATACTACACGAGTCATAATTACATCCCCAAAATAACCCTATTTGGTTCGGATCATATGGTAAAGGCGATATTGGACCTCTTTTTTTGTCGATGATGGTAATAACAGATTCACTCCATAATAACATATATTTTTCTCCTTAATTATAATGTATTATAATGTATGTTTATGACTTTACCAATGTACGGTTTCAAAAGGAAAATGCATTCGATTTACTGCAGATTACGTTTGTCGAGTACAGGTAAACCTCCTACAACGCGGTTTTCCATAACGCGTTTTCACTATTTACAACGCGGTTCCCAAAATGTGGACATTGTCTCACAACGCTACGCGAAAAATTTACTATTTTAACTTCAACGCACGATTTTTTCAAACCAATAAACGTCGAAAGGATGCCCGAATTTGATAGTGGATCAAGCTCAGATTTTGAACTAGTACGAACAAAATGTTCGAAACAAATCAAAGTAAGTGATGAGGAGGAGTAGAAAGTTATAGTTCTATTGTGGCTTTAATTTATTTAATATTTCAACTTGAATATTTTACGTAGAATTGAAATTTGATTTTATTTTGTTTTGTTTTGTTTTTGTGTAAATAAATGGAGTGTTATTAAATTACAAAATACTCGTATGTATGCTCTTATGACCCAACAGGTAAATACACAAAATTATATTAAGCACATATTTTTACTATACAAATTCAAATGTTTTATTTAAAATTTTTTTTACTTTGGAATCAAACTCTGATTCTTGTATGGAATTAGAGTCTCCTACAACACGATTTCCTATAACGCGGAGTTTTTCAGGAACCTATTCACAGCGTTGTAGGAGGTTTACCTACATTATTTTAAGAAATCGAACCGTCACATGACATATGATTTAATGCCTTTAGACTATTTTCGTTACAGTTACAAGATGTCATTGATCTACGAGTATACCAATTAGTCGACAATAGCGAATGAGCCCAGAGCCAATATTGAACATGAAATACCTGGAATTACGGCCAATGTATGAAATAAAGTGGTCGAGAATTTGGTCCTCAGCCATCCAACCGAAATTTTCAACCCAACTTAAAACATTCAAATTAGAACATTACATTCAGGTTCTTATTCTATTTCTTTCATTCTAAAATACAAATTTTATTTTAACATTCTATATAATAGCGGTTGTAATAGTTGGATTTTATATTTTTACAAACCAAATGAAATCATTTCAAGTTTTTATTCTATTCTATGTTCTACGAAGGGCGTTCAATATATTCTCAGTATCGATATGGAGGAAACTGAGAATTGAATTTAAATTGTTTTCATTTTTCAATATAGTCTCCCCTAACACCAATGCATTTGTTACATCTTGAGATAAGCTTTTTAAACCCTCAAAACAAAAAAAAAAATTTGCAAAGTACCCATTTATTGCCAACTTGAGTTCTTCATCATCCGAAAATCTTTTTCCACGAAAACATTTTTTTCAAATCCGGAGACAGAAAATAATCACTAGGGGCAAGGTCTGGACTATAGGGTGGGTGTTGGGTTTCTTCGAAACCACAATCTCGCGCAGCAGCATTGGAAACTCGCGCCGTGTGAACACGAGCGTTGTCATGAAGAAGCAACACACCCGCTGCGAGTTTACCCAGTCTTTTCTTATTAATTTCCTCTCACAAATTATACAAAGTGGAAGTGTAGAATGTGGCGTTGATGGTTTCGCCTTTTTTTGTACATATGGGAAAGATTCGCTTTGAGTCTCAAAAAACGGTGGCCATGAGCTTTACGGCAGAGGGAGTGACTTTGAACTTCTTCGGGGAGTCTGTTCCTTTTTTATGCAACTACATGGACTCTTGTTTGCTTTCAGGATCATGGTGCACCATGTTTCGTCCCCAGTAGCAATTCGATCCACCGTCCGCATTCTCACTACACATCTCCAAAAGCTCTCTACAGCATGCGATTCTCACTTTTTTTCTGAGGCGCTGTGAGCATTCGTGGCACCCACCTTGCACTTACCGTTGAAAGGTAAAAATGGGCGAAGGGAATGGTGTGAATGGTACCAGTTGAAAGCTTGGCGATCTCTGCCTTCATTTTCACCTTTATTCGGGCATTTTCAAGAACAAGTTTATCGACTTCTTTGATGCTTTCTCCCGTACAAGCAGTAGCCCGGGCGCCGGAGCGCGGGTCGTCTTCAATGCTCTCTCTGCCTCTTTTGAACTAACTAGACTACTTTTGCACAGTTGATAATGAAGGTGCGGAGCCCTGGAAAGAACCACCATCTCTTCATGAATAGTTTTTTGAATTTTTTGTTGCTTAGTAAAAAATTTAATTTAGCGCGATGCTCAATTTTCAACATCATCGTCTCAGTTGCCATTATGATTTTGTTTAACTAGAGATAAAAGGCGAATTAATAATTACATTTATGTGAAATTTTACATGAATGCACTAAAATAATAGTATAACTTGATAAATAAGTCAATTTATATACCATATATACCGGTATACTGGTATGAAGTGAGAGTCAAGACACAAGTGTCTGGATAGGGAATATTTGTTGTGAACGAGCCCATATTTTTTTGGTTTTTTTGCTATGACATCTGTGAAAAATATTTAGTGTACATCAAGTCATTGAACAGATAACATCATATTTTTTCATCGTTTTCAAAATGTCAAATTTTGTACCAGAAAGTGATGATTTGCGGAAAGCATTAATTTTTTGTTTTCATTTGAAGAAAAGTGATGCAGGCTCGCATCGAATGCTTGTCGAGGCATATGGTGATCATGCTCTATCAGAAGCAACATGCAAAAGATGGTTCCAACGATTCAGAAATAATGATTTTGATGTGAGAAATGAAGAACGTGGAAGACCACCAAAAAAGTTTGAAGACCCCGAATTGCAAACGATATTGGATGGAGATGACACTTTGAGTCAAAAGCAAATGGCAGCAATGTTAAATGTTGCATAACAAACAATTTCTGACCGTTTGAAAGCTATGGGAAAGATCCAAAAGTGTGGAAAATGGGTGCCACATGAATTGAATGAAAGACAGATGGAAAACCGAAAAAAACACTTGTGAAATTTTGCTTCAAAGACTCGAAAGAAAATCGGTTTTGCATCGGATTGTTACTGGCGATGAAAAATGGATTTGCTTTAAGAATCCTAAACGGAAAAAATCATGGGTTAATCTGGGGCAACCATCATCACCGATTGCAAAACCAAGAAGACAATGCTATGTATTTGGTGGGACCAGAAAGGTGTGCTGTACCACGAGCTCCTAAGACCTGGTGAAACCGTTAATACTGATCGCTACCGACAACAAATTATCAATTTTAACCATGCATTGATCGAGAAACAACCAGAATGGGCCAGAAGGCACGGCAAGGTAATTTTGCTCCATGACAATGCACCTGCGCACAAAGCAAAACCGGTTCAGGATACATTCAAAACACTTGGCTGGGAGCAGCTACCCCACCCGCCGTATTCACCAGACTTGGCTCCTTCCGACTACGCATTGGCTGAGCAGCACTTTGATTTCTACGAGGAGGTCGAAATTTAAAGCAAACCAATCAGACAATCCCTTGTCTGATTGGTTTGCTTTAAATTTTATTGGTGTGGTATTCACAAATTCACGAAAGAGTAATAACTGTCTAAGAAAGCTTCTCAAATTTCGACGTTCGGAATCGGCAAAAAACTGTAGGTCCCTTCTACTCGTGAGAGAACAGTTGCGCGCACAACATGAGTAGTTGATGAGCAAGCTAGGCCCTGGTCCCCCTTTGGACTGTAGCGCCAACAATTATTATTATTTATTCACAAATTGCCAGAAAGGTGGTCAAAATATGTAGAAAACAATGGCCAATACTTTGAATAAAATGTTTTTACTTTCCCATTAATAATTAGTGTTTTATTTTCAAAAAAACATTCATTCCTGTATACCTGGTATAACCACAGCGTCACCCCGATACCGAGAATATATTGAAGGCTCCTCGTAGTAGAGGAAATGTTCTTCATGAAAAATTAACCAAAGTTGTGTTTATTTCCAAAATATTTATTATCAGAATAATGACTTAAAAATGAATTTATTTTTATTAAGTTTGTACTTATATTAAAGTAAATCTTTATAAATGATAACTTCTCACCTTAAAGGTGTATTTGATTTAAAAAGAAAGTAATCTGTTTTTCTTGCGCAGTTGAATACACATAACCAAAATTCCAAAAAAAAAAAAAATTGAAACCATCCGTGCAACCAGAAGGCACCTTGTTAGAACTTCACACAAATATTTGTTCACATTGGGGATCCATAAAACAAGAGAATCAATAATCGAATGGACTTAAGCAATAAATTTCGAGAAAACAAACATACATATGTCATCCCAACTAACATCCGCTGTGGTGTCAAATGCAAGCTGCTCATTAGGCCAAGTAAATAAAGCCAGCGATTAGCCATTGTTATGCTAAAACCAAAACTTTATCGATTGTTGGTACGCCCAGTTATGTGTGTACCTTCTCTAAAAAAAAAGAATAAATAATTAGACGCACACTTGAGCTAATGTAAGGCCTGTCATAATAGAAATTAATTTCCCGTGTAAAGTTTCACTAGCTCGCTTGTCTCCGCGGCAATTTGTTAAGTCTCACGTCATTGGTTTTAATTGAGGCAATTTTCGTTTTGAATTGCTGACGGGCTGGGGCGCAGCTCCAACTGAAGATCGACCCCATACCAACTCGAATTGAAACTGTCACTTAATTTTCGACATTCAACTGGACGTACTCACGCACGAGTGAGACACGAACGGAAGGAGATTTTTTCCTGAAAATCGATTACACCTTGCGAGGAGATGACAGCAGAAAGGGCCCAGCCCCTCCAAAGATCTGCTGAAGGTGTCTCTTGAGGATCCACCACCGAGGGGTTAGTGATTAAGGGCCATGCTCGCGTAACCATTACGTGCACGAACCTCCGGAGCTAAAATGAAACCGCAGCGATAATAATAATTGCTTGCCTATTCTTTGAGGGCAATTATCGCCGATAATGGAAAAGAAAATGTGGAGAGTTGCTTGTAAGGAGTATCTCGGTTAAGTGCTGGTATAATGTACGAGCTGAAAGGAAGTGGCTCGTCATCTTGATTTGACGGCTGAAATGTGACAGGTTTGGCTCGAGACGCGAACGCATTATGTTCAGTGGTGCGTATGTGTGCGAAGTATGCAAATGCATGTTGTGAGTATTGATGGAAAAGGTAATCAGATTTTTAACATTTCTTACATTTTATGGAGCACAAAATTACGAGTACTTAATTAACGAGAAGATTTCGACAATGTGTTGGTGATAGAATGCCAGTATCGTATGTATTTAAGAAACTTTTAGATTTCTATCAAATTAGTATTGAAGCATGTAAAGCCCTACATCATTCTACAGATCCATGTAACTTGTTCATTAAAGTCGAAAGTAAGTATAGACGTGCAACACAGAGTCAAGACTGTTTTATAAGGCGTTTGCTGGACTTGCGCTTGATACCCAGGAAATCTTAAGTCAGAGAAGCGAACAAGGAAATTTTTTTATAATTTACATGAATGCACATTGTGATACATCTGTTGCTACAGCCCTGATTAAAGAGAAGAACGAAGTACTATGAGGGACTACTACAGCAAACTAAACCATTTTTTAAATGAAAAAACATACTTCCTTGACAGTCACTCAATCGAAAAAATAATTACAATTTTTAAACTGAGAGGAGAACTCGTTCAGTTAAACTTTATCCCCCACAGACCAGATTTACCAATTCCTTGTAACCTATGTAACATGAGGAATAGAGAAGACATCTTACATTTTATTGCTGTTTGTCCGATTCTAAAAGAATTTCGACTAACAATTTTCGAAAAACTTGTTTTATACGAATATGAAGTAACGTGCGTCTTAAATGGAGAAGAGGGATGGAAGGCCTTATACGATTATTCAGTAGCAGCACTTTGTTATAGAAAACGTATCATAGATGGAGATTTTTAATGTAAAACGTATGCATGTATTTTGTCAACCTGGTAGACGGCCATAGGCCAAACCATAAATGACTTAGGTTAAACTTTACATTGTAAAACATTTGTTGAAAATAAAAGTCAAACTAAATAACTAACTAACTCACTATTGTGAGAGTCAAAAGTGAATAAACAAATATCTAATTACTGTATGGCAGAAGTGGAAGAAAGAAGCCAATGCTTTCAAAAATTAATAAACAAAAACTGTTAAAGTTTGCAAAAAAATATATATAAACAATGACATTTCGTTTTGGAAAAACATATTATTAAGTGATGAAAGCAAATTCGAAATTTTTAAGAGCCATATGAATAAAAAAATTTGGAGAGCAAAAAATGAAGAATTTACTGAAAAAAATATTAGGCCGGTCGTGAAACATGGGGGAGGTTCAGTGATGGTGTGGGGGTGTGTAGCAGCACCTGGGGTCGGTAATCTTGTCTTCATTGATAGAACAATGAGGAAGGAAGATTATCTAAATATTCTCAGGACCAACTTGCAACCGAGCATAGACAAATTAGGTTTAGCTAGGAATTGGATCTTTCAGCAAGACAATGATCCTAAGCATACCTCACGTCTTGTTAAGAAATGGTTGCTTTGTAGGACCCCAAGACAGCTTGATCATCCCCCGCAATCACCGGACCTTAACTCTATAGAACACTTATGGGAGCATTTGGATAGAAGAATTCGACAGAGTACTATTAACAACAAGGAAGACCTGAAAAAAGCTATAACAGAAGAATGGTCAAAAATTTCCCCCAATGTTACCAATAAACTGGCAATGTCTATGCCACGTAGACTCAAGGAAGTAATAAAGTCTAAAGGAGGACCAACAAAGTACTTAATTCAATTAAAAAATTAAGCAATAAATAAGTACATTTGTTGATAGAGTATTTTTTGCTAACTTGGGTGAAGTTAGCAACATTAGTGTCAGAGATATCATACAGCAATTTCAATGGTACCACATTTGACATAAATGTGGCCATAGCGTGGTTGCCTGTTTACATTCCATTGATTTTGCTGATATATGTTAATACTACAGTTTGAAACTAACATTGATCTCAGAAAACATACCTTTCCAGTTAGCGAGGCCCTTATCGCTCACCTTTAATTTGCTTAGACCTTTTTCCATTTGAGACCTCCATTTAAGACGAGGATGTCCAGTGTTGCGTTATCACAATATTTCAGATTTAAAGAATCCCCCGACTAAAGCACTCTATATACTCGTACACTATATGACTCAGCCGTCATAAGCGGTGCATTCACAGACGGTTGACTATGCGCATGTACTCCTTCAGTTGTCGTTGAACCATTTTTGTAAATATTGCAAGAACCTCTAGAAAATGTATTCTTTGGGGAACAACAAGGGCTTCCTTATCATCTTGGGCACACAGCAGGACAAGGATGATTGAAGTTTATATGAAGCCAGTTTGGTCTTTATTACGAAGATTGCCTTCAATATTTCGGGATTGGGCAACCCTAGTATTGCAATCTGGCAGCCGTTGGTTCTATCTAGCGCCATTTGCGTTGTTTACAGCAACTTAAAACATTCATATTGCCCAAAAAATGGAATTAAATCGTAAAAATGTTCGTGCGATTATTTTGTACAACTTTCGAAGTAGAATAGCTCAACAACAGTGCGTCAATGAACTTAATTCAATCTTTGGCGCAGAAGCTCCATCAAGGACCAGTGCTTATCGATGGTATGGTGAATTCAACCCAGGTCGTAGTTCACTCCAAGATGAATTTCGTGAATCAGTTGTTCTTCCGGAAACCATTGATGCTGTGTACCAAGTGATATTGCAAGATCGTCATGTGACCTATCGTGAGATTGAGACAACCTTAGGCATTAGTTGGACCAGCATACATTCAATATTGCATGAACATTTGACCGTCAAAAAATTTTGTTCGCGTTGGATCCCACACAATTTGTCAATCGCTCAAAAAAAGGCTTGTGTCGATTGGTCGAAAGAAATGCCCCAAAAATACGATTGTGGTGCTTCGAACCACGTCTATGACATCGTGACAGGTGATGAATGGTGGATTAACACTTATGAGCCCGTTTACTTTCGAGCAGTCGACTGTATGGGAATTTCAAATTGAGCGAAATCCAATAAAAGTTGCTCGCGCATGAAACACTTCTAAGTCTGGTCGCCTGTTTTTTCGGAAAAATGGGACATGTCGCAACCGTACCACTAGAACAATTCTGAGTGGTGTACAATCATTTGTTTACTAGTTGACTTCCAAGAAATCAGGAAAACCAACTGCCGAAGACGGATCATTCTTCACCACGACAATGCGAGCTCTCACACATCGGCTCAAACAACTACATTTTTGAGCACTCAAAACATCGATTTGATGAGTCATCCGCCGCATAGTCCTGACATGGCACCGAATGAATTTTTATTCCCGTACGTAAAAAATAAAATGTGAGGTTTAACGTTTTTCGACACCCGAAGAAGAAGAAGTATATTGATGAAGAAGAAGAAAAACAATAAAGCTATTTTCGATTAATATTTTTAATATTTGTTCTTGTTCTCTAATCCCGAAACATAAAAGTCATCCCTCGTATTTTTTGAACAGATCTTGTTTGTATGTACGTGTATTTACCAAAATAATCAAAAGGGTCATCATTTCTGTAGATGAATTGTGAGTATTGGATTAAATGACTTTGGTCGTTTTCAACATTTGCCTGAATTCGAGGTTGATCTATCACCACAAAGGGACAGTATATGTGCTCGCAATAACACATAACTCAATAAGTCCCTGGACTCGCCATTAAAAACACATTTTTTTTAGGCCAAATTCGACTTTATTCATCAATATACTTTAGTCAATCAATATACTTAAGACCAACAATTAGTCCAACTCCGCTATAACAACTCGATATTTTTTTTATAGAACGATTTATCTTTAGTCTCGAAATAGGGTTCAGTTTCGGCGTTCACCTCCTCATTCGAGCCATATTTTTTCTGGCGACTATCTTTAAGACGTCTGAAAAGAGAAAGAAGTCGCTGAGGGCCACATCCTGAGAATACGGTGGGTGCGGTAGGAATTTAAAGCCCAAAGCGTGCAATTTGGCCATGGTAGCTAACGACTTGCGATGCGGTGCATTGTCTTAGTGTAAGAGAATTTGTTTCTTCTTCATATGGTAAAGCAATTTCATTGCTTTTCATTGCAATTCGAAAACAGCTTTCTCGTGGACAAATGTTCATGCAAAATAGTGTACACACTATCTTCTGATGTCTTTAAGGTGTCAGCTTTCTCACGTAATTTCACTTTGCGGTTTTCCATAACCATTGTGCGACCTTTTTTAACGTTTTCAGGTGTAACCATCTCAATTGGACTTCCAGAGCTTTCAGTATCCTTGGAAGGCCTGTGACGACGAATACCGATCGAATCATGGAAATCATCGATTTAGACCGGCATGTGGCATCTCGTGACATCGCCCAGGAGATGGAAGTTAGTCACCAAACCATTTTAAACCATCTGCAGAAGGCTGGATACAAAAAAAGTTTGATGTTTGGGTGTCGCATGATTTGATGCAAAAAAAAAATTCTGAACCGAATCAACGCCTGCGATATGCTGCTGAAACGGAAAGAACTCGACCCATTTTTGAAGCGGATGGTGACTGCCGATGAAAAATGGATCACTTATGACAATATATATACATATATGGTGGTCAAGTCGGGATTGACGGCCAGGAAGGTTTTGCTGTGTGTTTGGTGGGATTGTAAGGGAATCATTCACTATGAGCTGCTCCCATATGGCCAGACGCTTAATTCTACCATCTACTGCGAACAACTGAACCGCTTGAAGCAGGCGATCGACCAGAACCGTCCACCGTTCCACCAGGACAACGCCAGAACACACACTTCGTTGATGACTCGTCAGAAGCTACGGGAGTTCGGATGGGAGATTTTATCGCATCCAAAATATAGCCCGGATATACCGCCAAGTGATTACCACCTGTTCCTTTCCATGGCGAACGCCCTTGGTGGTGTTAGGTTGAACTCAAAAGAGGCTTGTGAAAAGTGGCTGTCCGAGTTCTTCGCAAATAAGGAGGGGGGCTTCTACGAGGAGAGTATTATAAAGTTGCCGTCTAGATGGAAACAGATTGCCGAACAAAACGGCGCATATGTGAACTAAATCCGATCACTGTAACACTTTATATGAAACATTGAATGGAGAGCAAAAAAGTGAAAGGGAGATGTTTGACAACCTTATTATATTACAAATCGCAGAAGTAGCGTAACTTGAAACGCTGTTACTTGTAACCTAAAAATTTGATTCTCGTGAAAATTTGACAGCTATCATTTGAATCCTTGTTATTATTATTGTTGACGCGACAGTCCATAGGGAGACCAGGGCCTAGCTTGCTCATCAACTACTCGTGGTGTGCGCGCTACTGTTCTCTCACGAGTAGAATGCTTGTACTTCCTAAAAATAATATGAATTTTTTGCGCGCTATTTGCCAGTCCCGGGACCTGTTGAGTGATGCGCTATATGTACATAATTTTGCTCATAAATTCAACGCAACAGTCAAAGAGCACATAATTTCAAGTATAGTTCCTCAATTTTATTTCTCTCCACTAAACAAATTGAGTTTTGCCGATGAACTTGCTGAGCAAGGATCAAGCGAGGCACAAACAATGTCCGAGCCAACCTTGTCCATGTACTTGGTCAGGGCTTCCATCGGCAGTTGGGTTTCTCGTCAGCAAAATAAGAGATGGAATGACTTTCCAGAATGCAGGCTTAACAAGTGTATGTTTTGAAACTTTAGCAAGAAATCCGCGGTATTTCTGTGCTGTCTAGACAGAAAAGACTAAGTCAAATTCATCAGCGCCGCCTGTACAAAAGGTGAAGAAACTGAAAATATTCCGCCATTGCTCCGATTAAGTGGCGGCTGTTTTACGCTGATAGGTTTGGAGTTGAAAACTTAGCCTCGCTAGAACACAAATACTTGCTGGTATGCCTCTGAAGACCAAAAAAATAAATGAAATGTTTGCTGCATGGAAGTGCAGTGTTTCCAAACTCTAAAACAAATTAAAAAAAACTGTAACGATATCTTGTTGCATCAGGACCGAATCTATCGATTGTAAAATTTACACCATCTGACGCCGCCAACCCAAACAAAGTCAAAATAAACGAAAGCAGAAGAAACAATGTCATGAATGAATCACTTTGTCACTGACCGGGTTCTGTGAAATGATTTTAAGTTTCGATAAATGAAAGGACACAGTTTACATTAAGATTAAATTTTATTAAAACGTTAAGTTGTTTGCACCTTGATACTATTTATGTACAGACTTAGGTCTAGGTTAAGTTTCATTTGACAAGAGGACGCTTATATGAAAAAAAACAATCACTTGACAGATTTCACTCTTTCTTTCATAATTACAAGTAGATACAGATTTTCCTTACGGCTAGTAGTATTGCGGATTTTCTTACAAGTAACAAATTTTCGTGATCTTTTCGTTAATACTTAGTGTACATCTTGAAGTCGTCGAAGGGGTAATGTTGGCTTTGGTGTGGCTTTGTATGTCAGCCATGCAAGGTCGAAGTAGTACGAGAGAGAGAGGAAACACAAACGACGAACGATTGCACAAATTTCGCCAGACTTCTGGACGGGTAACGCTAATCCTGCTTAGTCAGCTGAAGTGGGGTCGCTTGGCTTAGCTTCTCGTTGGCTGAATCCTTTTCGTCGTCACCATCGTAGTCGTCATGCACATTGATTTCTTCGTCTGAGTCGGGTGATCGGCTTCCATTTGGCGTGACAGACATGGAGGCGGCATACTGCTGGGCTAAGCCGAATGCCAGGGCTGCAGCTGATGATGGATTCACCAACGAGCGGAAGGCACTGTGCTCACCGCCCATTGATAATGGAGCTGATGCTGTGTGTGATGACGGCGGAGCTTCCGTTTTCTCCTCGCTGCTTGCCACTGACTGGCTGGGATTGTGGGGCTGCGTCGTGGGTTGCTGCTGGTGCTGGGTAATGAGATCGTCCTTGTGGCAGACTGCCGCGACTATCGCCGCTAGTGTTGTCATCGATTGCTGTGGCACCAGGTGTGGATGGAGGTGGTGTGGTAGATGTGGGTGATGGTGCTGCGGGTGCGTGTTGGTGAGGTGGGAGATTTGTAGGGAATTGGGACCGATACTGTTGCTGGAAACTGTTAAGTTGGGCGTAGGGATGAAACCTTCCGGCAGCATGGATGAGAACTGGACGCTCGGCTCCGAGACATCCGTGGCGGGAAGTGTAGGCTGCTGACGGTGGATAGGAGATTGTGTGGAGTCTCCGTTGTGCCGTTGGATGGAACTGCTGCTGGTTAGCAGCTGCATTGGGGAGGAGGATTTTTGGATCTCCTGGTGGATACTGTTGATTGACTGTTGCTGCTGCTGCTTCGAGATTGCTTGGGCCTGCAAAGGTGGCACTGGCACTGGTGTTGACTGTGCCTGGGACGATGATGGCAGCGGCGGGGATGATCGCTGCTTGAGGAGATTCATGCGCTGATGCCGTCGCCATTTCGCTCGTCTGTTGGAAAACCAAACCTAATTGATCAATGCGAAGAGACATTGCGTTAGTTCTTAAAAAAAGTGTGTCTGCTCGGCGTTTTAGAGAGATTTGTTCTGCATTTGAAGGAGAAACGTGTGTTAACTGAGATTGTGCAATTGAAAAGTGAAAAGTAAGCCAAATAACATGCCGTGAGAGAAAGGAAAAAGTGAAAAACTGTTTTATCCAAGTGTAAATATTGTCTCGTTTTCCGTTCTGTTTGAAGTTTTGTAAGTAAGGTTGTGAAGTTATAAGCAAAGTGATTGATAGAAGAAGATATGTCGGAGTATCCTTTTTCGTGGTGTGACAGGAAAATGATTCCAAAAGAGGGGGAGGAGATGAAGAAAAAGATAGGTCTGCTATTTTAACGCCGATTTGCAGGGAAATTTTAAATAGCCTCCAAAATAAAGAAATGGCATATGAAATTAAAGTTAATTATTTTATCTGACTACTTGGGAAATTAACTCCCAAGGCCACACAGCAGTGTATCCAAAACATTCTTGCAAATTTCCCCTCAAATTAACACATTTTCTTATTAACTTAAGTGAGCCGTCTTAAAGGGATGGCGAAAATCCCAAAATTGGACACATACATCCGACATCGGGCTCAATATTTTTTCTATAAACTGCAGAAATAGTATGTGAATGAATACATGTCTCCCTACTAATAGGTTTTATGGTAAGCGGAGGCGCAATAAAGTGCATGCTCTTAGCATGAAAGGGTGTACAGTGACGACGTCTATGTAGAGCGTCACAATTGGTAGGGAAATTTTCGATTTAATCACTGAAAATCGATTTGATGGCTTCGTCGGAGGCCAATTTTCTATATGGGACTTTAAGTCATATTTGCTTAGTGATCCAATTACGAATTCTAAAGGTTGCACCGCAGCCGTTTGATAAACGAATGCAACGCTTATAGCTGCTACGTAGTGGTGGGGGAAGTGTACGTAAGCACAGGGCTAGGTCAGAGAGACACGTTTATTGCATTTTTTATTGAGACGAATTTGATTCTTTTGACGTGAGCAAAGACTTTTTGGAAATTTCTCTAAATTTACCCCTTTTAAAGAAAGCACATAAGAGAATTTTTTTAGGTGTGTAAAAGGAGTATAAAGCGTCATTGGAAACTCTTCGTCTTCCTTTAAATCGTGCAAGTCCTTGTCTAATGGTAGGTAAGTGTCAATTTCTACCAATACTAGTCTCTTCCATTGTGCGTAACTGCAGTCGTATCTAAAAGTGTTCCCAAATATTTTTAAAGCCTTGAAACTCTTACACACCTGAACTCTTGCTTCACTTAGTGCAGTTCTTGCAGCAAGTCTTTCTCTTGTGCTGACACAAGGGTAATGACTTTTATCGAATTCCTTCTCCAGTTCCTCCAACTGCTCGGGGCTGAATGTGGTACGATTTCTTCGGAATTTTGGTTGCTCTCCATCCAGTGACTCCGAGTCTTCGCCTTCAATGTCTGAAATAAAAATTACTTTAAGATTAATATAAAAAAGTAGAAAATATTGTAAAACGAATAAAACAAAACATTATGACATAATCTGTGAAAATTCTTTCATTGGGAAAGTAACTATAAATGTTTGTAGCGAAAGAAGATGATTTTGGTTATGCGCGTATCATTTGTTCCTCCTGAGTCATTGCGTTGGTTTATACATTAAAGCTTTCAATTTCAATTCCAGGATTGAACATTTTTTGCATGACACTAGCTCTTTCGAGTTGATATTCGCATTCGAAGTGTAGAGCCTTGACTCTTAGGTTCTAGTACCCCTATGGAAAAGGCGTATTCTGAATAGACTGTTCAGAATAATTAATTAATTTAAAAATTCTTAAAGAAATAATCTTATGCTGCACAATTTACGTGAGCAAGTTTGAGCTTCATGCCGAGCAGTGGTTGGATTGGAAAACGGTTTTTTTTTAATCGTCCATGCCTTTAGTTCATTTCGTCGCAGACATCAGAAGAAATATTCTTTGTGTTGTGTATGACTGAATGCGTTAAGTTCGATCAGGTGTGAACAGTTCACTATAGAAAGACACAGAAATTTCATGCAGACTTTTGTGTGACAAAAAATTTAATTCGTTTATAGGGCAGTACAGGAATCCTTCTTAATCTATCTCTTGAAAGGGAGGATAGTCCTGCTTCATAAGCTTTTTGTTTTTTATTTTTCCGTGGAGATAAAAACAGTTCATTAGCAGATTTAAGTAGGCATCAACGAACTCCCTCGTATACTTTTCGTTGATAGCACTACCAAGTAGTTATTTGCAATGGCTTGTTAAGCATGCATGTAAACATGTATTTTGTACACTTTCGCTTGGTATCGGGTGCTCACGCAATACGAGAAAAGCTACATCGCATTCATGTAAAATGTATTTAAAGAAAATAAGAGCGACATTGTTTAATCTGTTAACATATGTGGAATGTGGCCGCCGTGGCGTAGTGGGTAGAGTGCGACGCACACGAAGGGTCTAGGTTCGATTCCCGGCTGAACACCTCGGCACCACCTCTTTCGAGCTGCTGACTACACTAAAAGTGTAATAACTATCTAAGAAAGCTTCTCAAACTTCACCGTTCGAAGTCGGCAAAAACTTGTAGGTCCATTCTACTCGTGAGAGAATAGTAGCGCGCACAACACGAGTAGTTGATGAGCAAGCTCGGCCCTGGTTCCTCTGTGGACTGTCGCGCCAACAATTATTGTTATTACTTAGAATCATAGTTTCATGCAGAACTCTCAAAAATAAGTTCTCAAACTCTTTTGACTTTTTTCCACATGATTGACTCGTGATTGCAAAAGAAGATGAAGAAGACTGAAGTTTTAATTTGTAATCTATTGTATTGAAAAGATACCGTTTAAAAGTACTCCTAACTCAAAGTGCATCTAATCTACTGGATTGTACTACTAAAAAAACATACATGTTTTAGTACAAATAAATTAAATTTAATATTGAAACATTTAATTTTCTCGTTTTTTACGGAACTACCCTTTTCCAGCTGCAAAAAACACTCAGAGAGTCATTACGGCCCATTTAAAGGCCTTACAAATTTCGTCGTTTGATGTTTGGAGTGCACCTGTAAACTTTTTCTGTCTTAGCTCTAGGCGCTATGTTTCCTTTTTTAAACAATTTTCAATATTGACCAATATTTATGTGGATTTGCCGACACTATTTCTTCTACAACTGCAAACCAGAGAATTCTGTTTGAAATAATGAAATGTCGCCGTTAGCTTCAATTATAACTTTCCCGTTTCCTAGTCGGTTCCTATTGTGATTCGGAACAAAACTTATCAAACCAACGGCAAATAGTTCGTTCATCGCCCTTTTGAAAATGAAATGAGGGAGCGATTTCGATGGTTAACTGTTATCTTTCAACGTAAGAGACTGCAGATATATTTTACGAAGGTTGACTTTCATATTTCGGGATTGTGCAACCCTAGTGTTGCAATCTGACAACTGCCAGCTCTATCTTAAGTTTGACATTTTTGAGGTTATACGTACTCAGACATACGAGCGCTATTTGTGTTGTTTACAGTAACTTAAAAGATTCATCTCGCCAAAAATGGAATAAGATCGTGCGATTATTTTTTGCAACTTTCGACGTGGATTAACTCAACAACAGTGCATCGATGAACTTCATTCAATCAATTTTTGGTGATGATGCTCCATCAAGGACCAGGGTTTATCGATGGTATGGTGAATTCAACCGAGGTCGTAGTTCACTCCAAAATTCGTGAAGGGCGTCCAAAATCAGTTGTTGTTCCGGAAATCATTGATGCTGTGCGCCAACTAATATTGCAAGATCGTCATGTGACATGTCGTGAGATTGAGGCAACCTGAGGCATTAGTGGGATCAGCAAACATTCAATATTGCATGTACATTTGCATTGTACAACCATTTGTTTGCCAATTGTGTTCCAACAGATCAGGAAAACCAACCGCTGAAGACGGATCACTCTTCACCACGACAATGCGAGCTCTCACACATCGGCTCAAACAACTGCATTTTTGAGTACTCAAAATATCGATTTGATGAGTCATCCGCCGTTTAGTCCTGAGTTGGCACCGAATGACTTCCTTTAATTCCAGTACTTAAAAAATAAAATGAAAGGTCAACGTTTTTCGACACCTGAAGAAGCGGTTGATGCGTTCAGAATGCATGTTTTGGAGGTACCTCAATCAGAGTGGCAAAAGTGCTTCGACAATTGGTTCAAACGCATGCAAAAGTGTATAGATCTTAATGGGGAATATTTTGAAAAACAATATTTGCTTTTGTTCTCTAATCCCGAAATATAAAAGGCAGCACTCGTAGTTATATGTCAAAATTTTCATTTCAAAGAAGAACAATTTAATTTGAGCGGAAAAGCATACTGGTGCTGAAGAATGGCCAAGGCCTAGCTTAGCAATCAATGCCCTGTACGTTGATATTTTATATTCTTACAATGTTGCAGAAAAGGCCAGTAAGCAGCTGGAAAGGGTAGTAATCAGCTTCTTGTACTCTGCACATGGCTGCTTTAGTTTAATTTTGTCCGAGCGTGTAATCGGGGGCAATTTGAAACAAACGAAAGTCAAATTTTAGAAAACGAGTGAAAATCAAAGACCAAGATTATAAATTAGTTTAGTAAGTTCCAGAGCGGTCGTATAATTTTGAAGATCCACGCCAAAATGCAAATCCAAGGTTCTTTGTAAGCAGAAAATTGAAGACAGTTAAGAGAGCAGTAGAAAACTGTTTGTCATATTTTGTATGAGAAAGTTTTCTGTGTTATGATTGCCGCGTTATTACAACTCTGAGATTACTTTAAAGTGCTGTGTAACGGTAAAAGTTATATAAAAATCTTTCTGAGGTTTTTTATGACACAGTAAAGAAACCACTAAATAGCAAAATTTACTCAACAAATATTCTACGAAGGTTAAGATTGGGCTGTTGGATAATAGGACCCCACTCTCTACTGGAATTCAGAAATGTATAATTTATATCGGCTAATTAAGGGAGGTTGTGGCCGCCGTGGCGTAGTGGGTTGAATGCGACGCTCACACGTCGAAGGGTCTAGTTTCGATTCCCGGCTGAACACCGCGACTTTTTCACGGCACCACCTCTTTCGAACTGGTGACAACACTCAAAGAAAGCTTCTCAAACTTCGACGTTGGGAGTCGGCAAAAAACTGTAGCTCTCTTCTGCTTGTGAGAGAACAGTAGCGCGCACAACACTAGTAGTTGATGACAACCTAGGCCCTGGCCCCCTGTGGACTGTAGCGCCAACAATTATTTAATTAAAGGAGTTAACAGTTAACAGCAATGATTACTTCTTTATGTTAAAGAAGGTCCCAAAACAGTTTTCACATTCGAGGAAGCAGGATTAAACTTTTACTTTGGAGAACAAGTTGTTACAGAAGCTTCCACAGAAGTAGCATATCACATGGAATTTATTAATGCAACCAATACCAAACCACAAGCAAAAGTGAAACAAATCAACTTACCAATCATCCGATTCGCATCTGGGGATCCCGATGTGTCATGGCTTCCTGAGCCGGGGGAAAGCGCCGGTCCAGATGTTGTTGCGCTACCGCCACCATTCGGTGATATACCAGTCATGGCGTTTCCCGGTTGCCAAAGATGGACTGCTGCTGCGGCTGCCGCAGCTGACGGAGGCCACGTGAACCCAGGATATGGATGCGGTGGTGGCGGGTACAGTCCGTATCCAGCTGCGCGAGCAAATTCAGCAGCCGCCCGCTCAGCGGCTCGATTGCGAAGAATGCGATTAATCGATGACACCGATGGTGCAGTGGCATTTGTGCAGACACCTGAAACGATGCGCGAAAGAGAAAAAAATTAATTACAGAGAAAGGAGCACATGATCGTGTATGGTGTCCCCCTAGTTGTTGGCCTGCGTCTACGGAATGCGAATGAACAAGATTCCAATTAATTAGCCGGTCATAGATACGCTTGGTCTTTGAGAATTGCTACAAACTTAGTCTCTGCCCCGACCACCGTATGAGGTGAAGAAAGAAAAGGAATCCCAGCTCATCCAGCCTCGACTGGAATTCGATTTGTAACGGATAAAATAATCCACAACGGCAAACAGGCGAAGAGGATCGAAAGAAGCAAAATAACAACCGGAGAAATCGCACACACTTGCGGGGACGCTGGCTCAGTAGACGGCTAGCCGGATGGGAAGAACCGGACCCGAGTAAGACTTGTTTTGTACGCACTTCTTGCTTCATTGTCACCTTGTCCATCATCATAATTGCTCGGCCATTGTGTCAATTGGTTTTGATCAGCGGTTTTCGCTGCAAACGTTGGATGGCGAATGGGAAATCCGATTTCCACTTCAAAAGCTTTACACTGAAGCGTCAAAGTGGAAAATTAAAGACGCACCACGACAATCAGGTTGTCAATCAATCAAAACCCGCAGCAACTCCACGCAGGATGATCAAAGTCGATTAGTGATGAAAATGAAAATGGACAGCGACTCGTCGATTCACTGCTCCGATCTGGAAATTCATATGGCGCGTGCGTGTCAGTGGATGCCTGGATTTTGTGGTGCTTAGTACTTTGGCTTTTCTGTTGTGATTTGCTATGACGTTGAAGATGAATTCATAAATGGAAAGCGCTTGCTGACGTATTTTTTGCTCACGGTTACAGGCTTCTGTAAGATGGGTATAATTGATCTCTGTGAAGAAGGATCACGGAAGGCTCACATGTTTCTTTCTATTTTTTAGGCATTCTACAATTGCGTGATACTTAATAAAAGTACAAAATTACCTTCGATCGTAAGAATTAACGAGTTTTTTGGGTGTGCAACTGAGTAATTGCGGATTTCACTCATGGATGGCTTTAATGGACTTTTAAGGTTTGCTGACGTAATGGAAATGTCAAAAAGATTTTGTCGTTTGATAGTTGGTACTTCAACTGTCAATCATTAAAAAAAAAATGTTTTGATCGGCTATGTAGTTTTTGTTTGGCGTCTGTTGAAAAATTGAAAATCAAAACGAAAATGTTCATTACATTTTGTTTTTAATTTCAGGAATTCATGGAAAAAAGCGCATCGCAAGCTAACAAAAAGCTACAGTACTGTGCAAAATAATAGCTTTGTGTTCAAACTTGCCACAATTTTGTCACTATTTTTCTATCTACTTTTTCCTATCGTCATTTAAACACATCATATTTATGACAAAACATCCCTTTTCCATTAGTAATAAAACCTGTAAACAAGATAAGAAAAAAGTGCATCCTGAACTTAGAAAAGACCCGTTATCCGGAACAAGACCGAATTTCAGTGTGTGCAAAATAATAGCACCAAAATCATAAATACGAAGTGAAAGTCAATGGAATAGTAAAGCTTTTTGTTTTCATTTTTTTTTTATTAGGTAAACACTTGGTCGTATAACCTTTAGTTTTAAGTACAGCGTCAAAACATCGTTGCATGGAGTCGATTAAAGCTTAACATCGCTGAAGTAACGTTCTCACACTTCACCAAACCGAAGTTCGAAGGAAAACATGTTGACTCGACAATTGATACACGCAGCCCAAGGCCGGAAATCATTGAGTTCATTGAAAAACTACACCAAAGTCAACTCAGCTTGGTCACTGAAATTAACTCAAATGAACTCAAGTTGTAAGACACCTGATTAAGCAATTTCACCGAATTGCAATTTGCTGGGAATGGAAAGAGTATCAGCAAGTTTAATTTCAAGCTTTGGTCGTGTCGGACGATCTTTTCCTAAGAGAAACAAAGTACTCAAATAAAATCCTAAAGTACATCCGAAATCGTGTGTTTTTTTATTTAAAACTCAATTTTTTGGTTTCTAAAGAATACCAAAGAAGTAACTCGCAACCTGTCCAACATCCCATAGCTCAATGGCATTCAGGTATGGAGACTCACTCCTCTTTTGTTTCTATAGCGTTCATAAACGGGTTACGTTGGACTAATCTTACTATTTGTCGTTCAACGGCGGGGGTTAGTTTCGGTTTTCTTCCTCTTTTTTCTTCTTATTGAGCGTATTTTTTGGCATTTGTGGTCATTTTATTTTAACACCCAACAATTTCATTTATAAATTTGTAAGTTTTACCCTCAAAAAGCAATTTTTTTTATTAAGGCACATTTCTCAGGAGTACAATGCACACCACGACCCATTTTACTTTGCTAATAACGTTGCACTTTCTAATATTATCTTTTAATAATTACAATAATTTATAACCAAAAAAAATTAAAAGACTGGTGTACGCTTCGAAAACGCTCCTCAGAATGACGTGGTGTTATTATTTTGCGCATCTTAATGACAAGATGCATTTTATTATTGATACAGGTCAATGGGTTTTATGACTGATATAACAAGGATGTTGTGTAATAAATATGAGGCTCCTACCTGTCCTTAGGAAAACGTAATAAGCATAATAGTGACAAAGTCGGTTTGCCAAATTTGGTTCGGGTGATTTTTCACGCAAAGATGACCAGAGACGTCCAGTTGTAGTTCATGAAGCCCAAGTCAAAGCAATAATCGGTTCGGATCGTCACAGCACAACACGTGAAATTGCAGAGAAGCTTCATGTAACACATATGTCTGTGCGTTAAAAATCCCTTAAAACAACTTTGCTATGTACGAAAACTCGCTATATGAGTTCCTCGTGAACTGAAAGAAAATCATTTAACACACCGCATTAACATCTTCCACTTGTTAAAGAAACGTAATGAAAATTATCCTTTTTTAAACCCATAGCTGGTGATGAAAAATAGGTTGCTTACAACAATATCAATCGCATATGATCATAGAGCAAGCACCTCAAACAACATCAAAAGCTGATATTCGTATTCATCAAAAGAAAGTTATGGTATCAGTTTGGTGGGATTACAAAGGAATTGTCTACTTTGAACTTTTACCACCCAACAGACAAATAACCAATTCAGATGTCTTCATTGAACAACTAACAATATTAAACAAAGCAGTTGCAGAAGAGCGGCCGGAATTGATAAATCGAAAAGGTGTTGTATTCCATCATTACATTGTATTGCATTGTATTGTTTATTTTCATTATTTCATTTTACAATTTTAAAACAAATAAATAAATATAGATTACATAAAGCATAAGATGTAATTACGAATGAAATTTATATTAGTGACATTTTATACTTTTATGCAATATGTAATAAATTTAGTGTCAAGTGCCACCTTATCAGGCTTTTCAACTAAATTTTATAAATGTTGGTTGGGTGACCCATGCATAATTTGCTTCAGCAAGGCTTAAGTATGTATTTCAAATAATTGAAAGAAGAACAATTCAGACAAGAAAAATGATTCATTATATTTTTATGATGATTTACATCAGAATACCAGAGAAATATAATTCTAAATCCAAGTAATTCTGACTTAAGAGCCAAATTCTTAAGTGCTTTTCGAAACTTCGAGACTCAGTTATAGATCTAATGAACAATGGAAGTTTGTTAAACAGCCGGCAAGAAGAAATCAAATCAAAATTACGAAACGCAGTGGTACGGTATTTTGGAACGGAAACAACAAATGTCGAATTAGTGCGAAGAATTCTGAAATTTCGATGACCCGAAATTTTGTTTTTCTCGAGAAAAAAACTTGCAGTACTTTATAACAATACAGATGCCTAACAGGAAGAAAATTTGCCGTATTGCAACCTTGAATGAAAAATAACAAAGTAGATAATTTTGAGCAGTTCATGCGAACAAATTTTTCTAAAATAAAAGAAAGTGTGAAGTATACTTCGAAAATAGTTACTTAAATAGTCAGTATGACGCGAAAATAACATTTTTGAATCAATAACACGTCTTAAATAATTGAATTCTTACACTTCCTCAATCAGAAAGCAGATATCGCTGCAGTTAAGAGTACTACAGAAAGAATGACTTGAAGGACTAGTGTTACAGTTGCAACAAACTATTTTGTATTTTTGACAGTCAGGGGTGTGGTAGTGAATATCTGTGTTTAGGTTGTGGAGGTAAGATAAGCTAAAATAAATTATTTTTGCTTTTGAGCCTATATAAAGGTAAGACATCACACATCTTTGATCACTCGGCAAAAATTATTTGAGCTCGTTGGTATATTTTTCCACATTCACCATATAGTCCCGACCTTGCACCATCTTATCACTTTACATTTCGATCCTTTCAAAACTTCTTGAATGGTAAAATATCAATAAGAATGGTTGTGTAAAATGGTACCTAGTTCAGTTTTCTTGCTGATAAAACCCAGATGTTTTATGAACGTAGAATTATGACGCTGCCTGAAAGATGACAAAATGCATTGCAAAAATTCATTACAAAATTTACCTTTTATTCTCGAAAAAATCAGCAATTACTTATATGCCAACCTTATATTTTACTTTTCTTACTTTTTCTTAAACATTTTTGAAAAATAAAAATTTTCTTGACTTTAAATATCTATCAAGAAAGTGCAGAGTAGCAATTTTGTCTGACATGTAGAACGTTTTTGATTTGTCAGAAGAAAACGTAGTTAAGTTATTTTCGGTGATCTTTGGTCGTAAAATAATTTTGCAGTGCACGACACATTCTATATAGGCTATACTTCCAAATCATTCCTCAAAATAGCTCTGGGTCTTGGAGAAGTTTATGCCTAGCATCGGTAAGATAAAACCCGTTTTCTCCTTTGTTGCTTAATTCTATCGGTTAGTCTATTAGTCAACTTAGGTTCTCATAAAAGTCTACACTCTTGTTAACTAAACAAATACTTGACATAGCCATACTTGCGCTCAATATAGACTGCAGAAAGATTTGTTGCCGGTTTCCGGCCAATGACCATTAATTGTTTTACAAACCACCGTATTTATTTCACCCTCTCGAATGTTTTGAAATGTTTTGGAAATGGTATAAATTCTATCGTCAACGTAATGCTACGCTGAAATATCACCCTGCGTGCTCCTTCATGAGCCCATGAACTTGACGCTTAGTGTCATTATTTCTTTCCGCACAGGTATTGCTCCACCAATTTCAAATTTTCATTGGCTTTCGAAAACGGAATAGTGCAACTTTAACATCAACATTTTCGAAAAAAATAATAATAATCAAATTAATTTCTCCGGTTTTCACCCAGATATTATGCAGAGCTTCTCCGAATTTCTTTCGAAATCAACTTATTCAACAATTCTTAACATGAGCAACGAGCTGTCATCTTCGAACACATGTTCATTTGAATGCAATCATATTATTGTTTCCAAATTTATAGACACAAAACCCCAACTAGTGACATAAACGCAATATACGTCTCCGTACACAAATCAATATGAACTACTTCACCACCTTTCATCGATGACTGTTGTATGCAGAAATTTGGGTAAACCTATGGCTTTATAATGTTGTTTTAAGGCGGTTTACAATCAGTGTCTTTAATTTTATAATGAACATTTCTAGAAAAGTGGCACAAGCATGAAAACTAAATTTTTCATTATTCTGCAACATTAAAAGAGACGGCAGGATCTATGCTGGTTTTAAGGTCTACCTAACGACATGAAAACTGGGATGCCATCTGATAAAAAATAAACACAGTTTCAGTTAAAAAAAATCGATAAAGCCAAAAAGAAAACATAAGGCATTCCTTTGACCTGAGGGGAAACCTTATGGAATGGAGAACTATTACATTATTTTTGTTTTGTTTTTGTGCTGCGAAGTTTAGGGATACTAAGTGCTAATCAGTTCAAGACGTCCAATTCGTCCTTCCCCGGCAATAACATAAGTGGTGATTTGTCTTCATTTTTCAGTCAGCTAATTTGGTTCTTTGCCAGAAAACTGATCTTTCTGTAATCGCGTAAGCAAACCATTGATCGGCCTCTGGAATTCTTATTGTTGGGTTTTCTCAGGAATATTTGAGAAAGTCGAAAACACTTTTTGACAAAGATGATTTCGTTGTGCTCGTTATCGATGTTCACGAATCAGCGAGAGCTTTTCCTGTACTTGCATAATTAGTTGAGTTTGGAAGGAATGTCAAAATAACATGTGACACTGTATAGCTCGTCCCTATGCATCCTATCATGAACGAATTTGAACTCGACAAATAAAAGGTGAGTGTCATTTAAGATTTGATGTGTAATAAAAACTGTTTGACTGTTAACACATGGTCTTTCGCGTTAAAACCAAACGGTACACTAGGATTTGTTTAAGACTTTTGGGAAGCTGAACCTTTTAAGATGGTGCATGCACCTTAAAAGTGAAATGTAGCAGCCGCAAATAGAGCTGCGAATATTTAGTCCAGGCCAGCACAAATTTGTATCTTTACTTTATCGTGCGTCTCTGCATTAGATGGAATAGATGGTCTATGTCATGTAATTCCAACTCGAGGCTGAAAGTTTTACATCAAAACTCAGCGTTACATGCAACCCGGCTGAGTTATGCAATTAACACTTGTGAACAAATTGGCGTATACGGAATCAACCAGAAATACAATTTTTAAACAACTGACATCTAGATCGAATTCAAGTTCATCCAAAATTCCAATGTGACAGGTACACCGATACAGTGATAACCTGCTTAACTTAATGACTTTACTAGCACAACAGACTTATTCGTTAATCCCAAAATATCATTACAAGTCTATATTAAATTCGAAAAGAAATTGTGTTTCCGATTTGTTTTTAATCTACGCAAATCAAACGAGTTCTAACATGGAAATATATAACCTATAAATGTCCAAGTAAAAATTGAAATGCCAGAATCAGTGGTGCAAACGGAAATCGTTTGACATTGTGACCTATTGTCATTGCAAATGCGTCTCCCCAAGAAATTGAATTCAATTGGCCTGTATTTATTATTGGAATTCGTAGCGGCAACATATTTTCGATGCGAAAAGTGCAATTAATATGGTGGCTTCAAAAATTATGTTATTAATTATTCAATCACGTGGTGGTATGTATGTAATTCCAAAGTTAAATTAACTGAAGTTGTTGAAATTGAGGCTCTATGCCCAGCAAATACCGTCTGTTAAAAAGCTAATGGCACTGCATATGATGGCAAGTTGTTTGATATTGACAGCTGTATCTTGAGGTATGTGACTTCAACGTCTGCATTTTTTAATGCCAAAACGAGACTATCTTGCAGCCGTGAATGATGTATTTATTGCATTCGTCGATCGGAAAAAATGTAGTCAATGAAATAATTTTGCAAGGTAACGATGGCAAGCATTAATGGATGAAGAATTTTTATGCACGATAATTTGTCATCGCCAAAAATGTAGAATTAGTTTGAAAACATGTCAGTGCGTGGACCATTAAAACGCATTGAAATTTAAATTGCTTTGATATCATCAACGTTCTCTGTACGTAGATTATCGGGATGTGCTCATCTTCATCCGTTTAAGATAATGTTGGAACATTATTTTATTTACCAGAGCTTTATTTTTAGAGTATTTCCAATACTGCACTGGAGCACGCAGGCTCAAGTTCCTCTGTACGCTCAGAGAAACCCTTATATTTCTTGCGAAGCTTTGCAATTGCCTACCAAATTCAAGGTGACCGCCAATCCTTGACTATTTTGGAAGTAGTGAAAGAGTCGAACAAGTTCACAGCACATCACGGGTGCCTGCATATATAAACTTCCTTCACTTCTGCTGTTTCCTGTTCTTGCAATGTAAGATAATGCAACGACAACTGTAGTGGCCGCCGTGGTAAAGTGGATAGAGTGCGACGCTCACACGCCGAAGGGTCTAGGTTCGAATCCCGGCTGAAGACCTCGAATCTTTCACGGCACCACCTCTTTCGAGCTGCTGACAACGCTCAAAGAGTAATAATTGTCTAAGAAAGCTTCTCGAATTTCGCCGTTCGGAGTCGGCAAAAAACTGTAGGCCTCTTCTACTCATGAGAGAACAGAAGCGGGCACAACACGGAGTAGTTGATGAGCAAGCTAGGTACTTGTCCCCCTGTGGACTGTCGCGCCAACAATTATTAACTGTAGTGCCACCATTTCATTGTTTTTTGGCGAGAAGTACCAAGATGAGAAATATATTGCCATTTTCAACTTGAGCACACAAGAAATAAATCTAGCTTGCAATTCAACTCCTGCCACAAGTTCAGTCAGAAATTTACTTACGCAGACAATATCGATCATCTGGCGAACAAAAAAAGTACATGATGCCTTTGTCAAGCAATAATCGAAGTTGCTGCTGATGATAAAGGTAAACTTATTCAAAGACACCCATGAATTCGAAACTTGGGTGTTTAGGACAGGATTACTTCGGTATCCTTACCGTATTCCAGAGAAAGATTTTCTGATATTCTTCTGTTAACTACAACCAACGTGATGTTGAGACAAATATTGTGCTCCATTGGACAGGACAGCACAAGCGAGGAGAAATCGGAGTTGAAAGTCTTTGACTTTGACAAGCCTCAAGCCGCTTGGCATTCCAATTTGCAAATAATCCACTGATTGCAATTTCGCAAATTATATTGGGTTAAGGCTCCTTTACACATGGTGCGTATAAAAAGACTGTTGTTTCGTCCCATTGGGGATAGTCAAATTTTTGGTCGTTCATCGATAATGGACTCTATTATCAATTGCTTCTTATCCCTATACGAACATCAACTAGGAAGGATGACAACTCATGTTGCTATCCCCATTAGCTATGCAGACGAGATAGTTGAAGTCTTTATATATATATAAGTTTTTGTAGCAGAATGTGAAGTTCTGTTTGATGTCCTCTTGTGTTGACACCATGTGTATACTTTGCTTCACATTCGTGTACTCTCAGTGTTATTTTAACCCCTCCCATTTCGAAGCTAACTTATGTACACTTCAATGTTAAATTTTGGAAGATCGTGCTCCTTGCGTTGACTTATAAGTGTCACATCTTCTTCTCGAAAATGATGTCGTGAGGTCTCCATCGTTATCTTACACAACCTAGCGAGTTTGTTCAAAACGCCAACAGTTAACATAGTAAGTTTGCATTTTTGGAGGAGTCCAAAAAAAAATATGTGTGCGTCTAGGTGAAAGCTTGCACCATTAATAAAACATACATTGAAGCTATGGTTATATTACTAAATCCTTCTTTTTGAGTGTTATCAATAATAAACTTATTGCCTTCGATACTGTAGACTATAACCAATTTACGATTGGTAATAGTCTACAGTCTCTCCTGTACTGTAGACTATACTCCTCTACCAATTTACGATTGGTCATAGTCTACAGTCTCTCCGCTTTGAACTCTTGTGAAAGGAGATTAAATGTATTGGTCCCTACAAGGGAAATTGCAATCAGCTGGCCGTTGGAATAGCATAATGAATGCTATTACACCATTAAATTGAATCTTAACTTGAACTTACCTAAGCTCTGCCAAATAAAAATTTGCTTACTACCTTCGCATTTTGAACACGTTCCACAAAAAAACGCAAAGTATTTCTAGGATCAGGTCCGAAAAAGCGTTTTGCACTGTGCAAGACATAGGAATTCCTTTGAAGCACAAACACACCGTTTTGGCAATGAATGCGTAAGGCTGCCTTAATTCGAGAGAATAAATGTCCTCATCACATTTTTAAGACTCCTTTTCAGCATATGAGCGGCTGCTCTCTCAAGACTCAGTTTACATAAAGTCCAACAATTTTCCTCAAATGAATAAACAAGTTTACACACCAAACGCAATTTGAAACGAAACCGAATTACGGGCACTATCGTTTCACACTGCTACAGCGATTTCGCCAAATGAGGAGTGGATTTACATGCATTTGGCGTCACGTACTTAGTTCAAATGCATTAAGAGCAAGTTTTCACCCAAAACTTTGTTCTGTTCGTTTTGTATTCGAAACGTTTCGGAATTTATTGTTCCAGACCTTTCCTATGATAATCGCACATTTCCCTCCAATTACCCTCGTTATTGAAGCAATTGAGGGAAAAACAAGCAATTCCACTTCATTTCCAACTGCCACTCCCACATGTTCAATTGTAGATTTGAATAAATTATTCCTCGCGACCCTCCACTGCCCCGAAGGCCCAGCGCTCAGGCACTCAAAGTATCTTTCTATCTGTGGACACTCATAAATTCAGTGGAATGTATCTGCAACTGCACAATTACCCAAGCAAAGCTAACAAGTGCAAACAGTCATTAGGCGGATACGTGCTCCATGCCCCCGCGGCCGGCAACGTCTTTCTATTAGCGCTCTTTCTCTCTCCGGCACTGTTGCCGACTAGCCGGTTTCCTTTGGGGGGAAAAACCATAATGGCTGCTCGAATAGTTTCCATAATTGATTTTCCCCATTTAGAGTGGGCTGCCTCAATCGTGTGTGCCGGTGTGTATGTACAGCTAGCACTCTATGACAATCGGCGCACACACATCAGACATTTTCCATTTTGATAAATGTCGTTCGTCGGTCATCAAAAGAAAAAGAAACGGTTGTCTGGGGTGGTTAACGTGGGGTGCGTCGGCGTGCTGTCATGTTTGTTGTTTTCTCGTGTTTCTTCTTTGGTTTTGCTCCTTTTCGCCCTGCGGTGGCCATTTGCTGACGCCAAACCAGTAGGCGGGGGTGTAGAAGTATTCTTTTCCGCATTGGCATCAAAACCCCTTTCGTGGGCGTTCCCCTTAAATTGAAAGGGGAACTTATGCCTTTACAGCTGATACTATGATGGACTTATGCGGTGGTCGTCTCCGGTTCGGGGTGTTCAGTGGAGTTGAGCCGTTAATAAGGGCTTTTCATTATGGAATTCAATGAATTTGTTTAAAGAAACTTTTAAAATGGGGTTATGAGGCGGATTATGGGCATCGGTTTGGGTTTGAATAAAGTGCAATTACGCCACGCCCTGCTTCTTTGAAAGTTCTTGTTTGTACGGAGAAAAGATGCCTTATTTTGTGGGAATTCGGGTTTTAAGATGTATTCAGAAAATGTGTTAAATCGGAAATAAGGAAAGCTTTATTCAAAGAGAAGATCGGATCAGTCATTTTCTTAACGTATTTGAAGGTAGGCTCTGATAATTGTTTTTTGATTTAGGAAATTAAATGTCCACGCATTGCCACTGATATACGACTTTCTTATTTTGAATTTGGCTCATTTCAAATGGAAAATGAATGCCAGTATCCAAAGGAGGCTTATTTCATCGTTTGAAATGATTATATCTACAACCAAGGATATAAAGAACTTCTTAATAGAACTGTACAAATTTGTTTTTCGATAGGAACGACTCCACAATTTTTCAGTTCTTATGACATCAATAATAAAATTTATTAGACAAATCCTCAAACATCGTGTGTAAGTTTCATTTTTAACTTATTACAAGAATTAAGGTTTAGTCGGACTTTGTTTACGACGCCACATTATCAGTTAAACATCTAGTAAGAATGTTCTCATTCCAGTAAAGTAAAGAAGCGCACACAGTGAAGGAAATATCACCGCTCTTAGTATTTCCATTCAAGACGTAACAAATCAATTGCTCATAAATTTAAAAGAATTTCGAGTGAGATTCTTTAATTCGAATATCTCGGAAATTGATGAAACTGTTCAAATCTTAAATGGGGTCCGAGGGTGAGACTTACTTTACATCTACTGAACAAATGCGTTATAGTAAATGTATAGTTGGAGAAAATTTTTAAATTGTATTGTATAAATTATGTGTTTTCTTTCAAAAGCAAAAACATACATATATATAAAAAAAAAGAAATATTGTCAATCTGGTAGACGGCCATAGGCCAAACCAAAATAGACTTAGATTATATACTTAATGTAATGAATTTCAAATCGAAATAAAAGTCATACTACTACTACTACCACTTCTACTCAATCGCTCATATTAAGTTCTCAAAATTTGGGTAATTGTATCATCGTTGTGGCAAATTTTGTGAAATGGTCTTGGCCTGCACGCATACGAAGTATCTTCAAAAAATAAGAATTTTTAAATTTCGCAGTTTTGTACATGAGATTATAGATATTATTTTATTTTGTTATGTTGATACACCTGTCTCGAACATGTGTTTACAGTTTCTACAATAAACATACTATTATTAATTTTGTTTGTAATAGGCATAAAAGTTAGTCGTGTTTTCCGTGTTCAGCCGTAAAAAATGGCTTTGAATTCAATTTCTGTGAAAAAGGGAATTAAATGCTCGAAAACACTTGAAATGTTGACAGTGGCATACGGTGAATGTACTTTGAATACAAAAATATTTCCAAGTGAATGAAACTTTTCAAAGAAGGTCGAGTGAATGGTGACGCTTGCTCTGGACGCTTCAACACATCACAACACATACTGAGAAAGTGAAAAAATTGTTATGGGGTATCATCCAATCACTATTAGAGAAGTTGCTGAAGATGTCGACATATCAGTTGGCTCATTCCATGCATTTCTGGAAATTTTGAGCATGAAGCGTACGGCAGCGCTGTTGTGGAATTGTTGAATGACGTCAACGGCGATCCAAATTTGCTTTAAAGGGTAATATCTGCTTACGAATCATGGGTATTGGGTAATGACTTCTAAACCAAAATTCTTTCCTCAAAATAGAAAAGCTCAGGAGAGAAGAGGACAAAAAAGCACGACAATTTCGATCAAATGTAAAGATTTTGCTAAATACATTTTCGAATACTGTGGCAAAATATACCAAGAATTCTTACAACATGGTCATGCCAGCAATACGAAAAAAATGTCAAAACTTGTGAAAAAAACAATTCATGCATCACGATAATGTAGCTGCTCACTCGTCATTGCTTGTTTATAATTTATATATAATTCCAGTCCATACCCTTGTTTTCATCAGATTTGTTTCTTTGTGACTTTTTCCTGTTCCAAAGATTAAAGAGACCCCTCAAAGGCGACGTTTCGCAACGATTGAGGAAATACAAACCGAATCTTTGAGAGGTCATATCAAAAAGTGCATATCAGAATTGCTTCGAGGATAAAAAAAAACTCTGGCACAAGTGTATTATATTTCAGAAAGACTACTTTGTGGGGGACAAAATAGAAATTCATGAATAAATAAGTCCTTTGTGAGAATAATGAAATACCGCTATATTTTTTTGAACATACCTCGTGTATCCATTGGAAGACAGAGTCAAAAAGAAATATATATAAAACAGAAATTTTCAGAAAGATAAGACAAAAGGGAACTTCCGAACGTTCTTTGGTAACAACCACTTATGGGGTAATTTTGAGCACATTCAAGGTGTTATAAAAGAGGTGTTATAACAGTACCTAAAGTAGTGAAAAAAAAAACAACGAATTCAACATGGATATTTTATTAATATTTTTTTAAGGCGTAAGTAATTTGATGCTATGCTAAAAATAAACTGTAAAACATCAGCAAACAAAGCAACACAAGGCATATTTATGCATTCACTCTTTTTCAAAAGATACATCATTTCGCATGTTTGCTTCTTAAAGTCATAAATTCTCCAAATCGAGCTTTTAACAAGCCACTATATCTCTTCTTCACACTTTGCAATTGAAGCTAATAATAATCTTTTATCATGGTGTAATAGTGATTTCTACTACATTTAGTAACAAAAAATAACCTTTGCCATGTGATCCACACTAAATTGGTGATTTGGTGGTAATAGCGCATCGCAATACACCCAGTTTCTCCAATTACACATAGTTTGCTGGTTGACAAGCCCATTCAACCAGAAATGAGCCCAATAGTTGGGTATATTTTAACGAAAATCGACATTATATTCAGGTTGTTCTTCAGTACAATTTACGAGTTTACGAATTTTAAAATGGGCCACAGGTTAAAGTTTTTGTATCCACTTGAGCTTGTACGAGGTATGTAGGTTCAAAAAATTTTGCAAGGACTTGAAATTTCTCTTTTCTCAAAAAATATTTACTATCAATTTCAGGTTTATCACCCTCAGATATTATACACTTGTCCTAGCGTTTTTTCCTATCCTCCAAGCAGTCCTGCAAAGCACTTTTTGATATCCCTTTAAAATCACTCAGCTATTCGGTTTGTGTGTCCTAAATCGTCGCAAAACACCGTATTTTTGGGTCTTTCGATGTATGTACGTAAAAATTGAGCATATTAACTTAACAGACCTTGTATATACTCTTCTTTTTCTTCTCCTTTTTGTGGCGCTACAATTCGGGGTGTACCTGGGCCTTAACCAAGATGAGCACGATCTTTTGTCAGCTGCCTCCAGTTGCGCAAGTTGGAAAAGGTCCTTCTCAACTCGTTTGAGCCACCTTAGCCTAGGCCGTGCTCTGTTGCGCTGTCCCGATGGCTCTATTACGAAGACTTCATACCATCTACATGGCCCAGCCATCTAAAGTGTTGTATCTGTAGACGCTTGTACAGGCGCATGTCTCTGTACAGCCCATAGAGTTCGTCGTTAAATCTTCTTTTCCAGATGCCATCAACGCAAATATGACCAAAAATCACAAACGAAACTGTTCCAAGTTTGCAAGCCATAAAGTAGGACCGGGATGATCAGGCTGTTATATAAAGCGAGTAGAAATATTGAGCAGTAAATATTGATGTTAAACTTCTTCTTCTTCTTGTTGTGGCGTTACAGTCCGGGGTGGACCTGGGCTTCAACCAACATGCCTCTCCAGCCAACACGATCTTTCGTCAGCTGTCCCCAGTTGCGCATTCAAGTTGGTTGAGGTCCTTCTCCACTTGTGTGCGCCACTTTAGTCTAGGTCGTCCACTGTTGCGTTGTCCCAATGGCATGGATTCAAGAAATTTCGGGCCGGAGCAGTGATGCCCATACGCTCTTTATGGCCTAGCCATCTTAATCGTTGAATCCGTAGACGCTTACCCAGGCGCATGTCGCTATACAGCCCATAGAGTTCGTCATTAAATCTTCTCCTTCAGATGCCATCAACGCAACAAGGACCGTAAATCGCACGCAAAACTTTTCTCTCGAAAAGACTAAGGGCTTTTCCATCCGTCTTTGGTAACGTACAGGTTTCCGCGCCATAGAGTAGGACTGGGATGATCAAGCTATTATATAAAGCGATCTTTGCCCTTCTATAGAGGGCTTAATTACTCAATTGCCTCTTGAGCCCAAAGAGACAGCGATTGGCAAGAGTGGTTCTGCATTTGATTTCGGTACTGATGTTGTTGTTGCTGTTCACCGTGGAGCCGAGGAAGATCATGCCTCTGGAGGTTGCTTGTGAGTTGTGCACGATTCTCTTGGCGATGATGTTGAAGAAGTCATATGTCAGTGCGTTGCCTCGCTTAAAGCCTTTTTTGAAGGTCTTGAATACCTCATTGAAGGTCTCGGTGAGTTCGTTACCGTCCTTCACTAAGCAGCAAGAGTTCTCCATCGTCATCCTACTCAACATGACCAGTTTGGTAGGAAAGGCTAAACTAGATAGGGCACTGTATAGCTCATCTCTATGCACACTTTCATGTGCGGTCTTAAAATCGACGAATAGGTGGTGAGTCTCGATTTGCACTTTTTGAGTCTGTTTCAGGATCTGCCGTAAAGTGAAGATCTGGTCTATCATGGACTTGCCTTTCCCTTCTTATAAATGGTACATGCGCCCAACAAGGTCATCTCCAAGTGCTTTAAATAGTTCTGCGGATAGTTCATCTGCTCCAGACCTTGCATACATGGAACTATCAAAAGAATTATAGTGGCTAACAACCTTCATATATTGTATACATTCTTTTTTATTTTCTTATATAAAATTTGAAATTTCTATTTAAGATTTTATTTATAAAGAAAGCAACCCTTACAGTTTTTGTCCATGCGTCTGTCCTGCTTTCTTTACTTTTTGTACTTGTACATGCTCTTGATCTTTCCATCATTGTAGGTTCACACAGAAATATGTAATATGTAGTTCAAAATTGGATGTGACCCCTGTGTATCTGAAATTGGGGCAATTATGTTTAGCATCGTATATCAACAATTCATGTGTCAATTGACGGATGACAGTTTTTGCTTATATTTTGTACTAAAATAAAATTGTAAGGCAGTTCTTGGAAAAGTTAATAGCTGCGTGTAGTAAAAAAAAATGCTTCAACTTCTTAGAGTAGTTGGCCGCACCATATAAAACTTTCAGCTATATTAGACACAATCATTATTAGACCCCATTCCGTCTATACATACTTAAATAAGTTTTCATTCATTGAAAGGATTAAATAAAACCGCTTCATTATTACAGGAGATAAGTACGCGAGACAAACCGACACAATAATGACTTCTTTCCTGCATAAAAGATTAAAGATATTTTTCTATATCAGATCATCACTGGCTATAAATTACCTCAAATTAATTAGTTAGCGCACTAAGGCTCGATAAAATGTTAAGATAACATCAAATGGGAACGCATCAACACGAAGATAGTCATGAACTCACAACATTGTCAATAAAGAAACTCGACTCGATGCTCTAAAAAGAATCAGATTGCAACAACTCTCAATGAGTTCGCACTTTAAAGTATTTATTTCACTCACCAAATACGGGGCGAGTGAATGCAGCCTTTGATCTATACGGCCGCACAGAGAGTGCGTTTATTTCGGAATTACGTACAGTTTCCTATTAAGGACACAGTTATGTTCCCCATATAATCATACGTTCAGGGGGAGACTGCGATTATGCACCATACTCAATTGCCTTTTGTGATGCAGACACTTACCAATTCAGCAATTCGGTATATTGGTAATTTGTTAATACGATTTCAATAAGAATGGTCACACCGTGATTGCACATGAAGCATTAAACAGCATCACTTATTTGGATAATTTATCTGGTGAATAGACGGCTATGATGATACGTACAGTCGGTCTTAAATTAATTTATTATGTTTTGCACCAAGCACCCCTTATCAAAATTTTATTTAAAATTTTAGGAAAAACATTTTTAAGAACACTCTTACTGCTTATGCATTAAAACAGGAAGAGAAAGGCTCTTGAATAACTTTTTCTAGCTCGTTTAAAGAATTTTTTCACATATTTTTGATCAGCGTCTTACTAAAAGATTTTGGCATGACATGTTTCATACTTACTACCGAGTTTTTTCTTCTGACGAACGTGTAACTTTAATGGCCTGGGTGAGCAAGCTGTTTCACACAATAGTAAATTGAATTTGTTTGGGATCATCACAGCTCATGTAAATTCTTGACGATCCAATTATAATGCTGATCTTTGTTTCGATTCAATATTTTTTGTTTCTAGGAATAGCAGCTGCGTTTAGTTTTTCAAACGCTTTTGTATGAAATTTTTTGAATGCACCTGAAGTAGCGATCAGTCATTGTATTGTATTTTGGCAGAATTGGAATTGAATTCTGGAGAAAAAATTTCCCACACAAAATGTTAAATCATTTGAAAGGAACTTGAGGATCAGTTTACAACTTTTTGTTTTTATTTACCAGCAAATAGCGAAAAAGCCTCAAATCTGGAAATCTTCTGGCTCTTCGTTTTTAATTTTTCTATTCTTTGCCACAGTCCAAAAGTATTATAATATGAAATGATCATGATTGACTAATTGCTTTCGTACTTTTCATGTGAATGAACTTATTTTGATATAATTTAGCAGATTTTTAAGCAAACCTATATGTGAGCTTCGTGGCCGCCGTGGCGTAGTGGGTAGAGTGCGACGCTCACATGCAGCAGGTTCGACCACCTCGAATTTTTCACGGCACCACCTCTTTCGAGCAGTTGACAACACTCAAAGGGTGATGACTGTCTAAGAAAAAGCTTCTCAAGCTTCGCCATCCAATTATCATTTATTATATGTAAGCTTCATATATGTATGAAGTAAATTCAATCAAATTGGTACGGTACTTTTTACAAGTAGTCGGAGCATGTGGCGCTAATTCGTTGCGTTAAACAATGAAGTTGAGGTTCATAGGAACTCGATTTTTCCCATTTACTCTGCTTATAAGGTTTTATATATAAGGTTGTCAAATATCTCGGTATTTTTGTCTTTTGAATTTTCCGGCTATGTACAACAAGCTACAGAGTTTGTATCTGGCAATACTATACATCATTTGAAAGGTACCCTACCTGCATAACCTACAAAACGACGCTACGCATGATTAGTTTGGATATTGCGTTCAACAGTTATAGACGTGTAAACATGGAGTTCACTTACGCCGCAATTCGCGCTATTTTAACGTTCTCTTTCGTTAAAGGCAAATCCACGAGAAAAACTTTCCGTGAGATTAATGGTGTTTTGGGGCATGGTACTCTATCACGAACAGCGGAGGAATGGTTTTGACGATTCCGACCCGGTGAATGGAGCCGGTGAATGGATAAGCCACCCAGAATCATGGAAATCATCGAGTTAGACCGGCATGTAGCATCTCGTGACATCGCCCAGGAGATTGGAGTTAGTCACCAAACCATTTTAAGCCATCTGCAGAAGGCTGGATACACAAAAATACTTGATGTTTGGGTGCCGCATGATTTGACGCAAAAAAACCTTCTGAAACGAATCAACGCCTGCGATGTGCTGCTGAAACGGAACGAACTCGACCCATTTTTGAAGCGGATGGTGACTGGCAACGAAAAATTTATCACATACGACAATATCAAGTGAAACGGTCGTTGTTGAAGGCCGGTGAATCATCCTAAATAGTGGATTGACGGCCAGGAAGGTTTTGCTGTGTGTTTGGTGGGATTGGAAGGGAATCATCCACTATCAGCTGCTTCAATATGGCCAGACGCTTAATTCTACCATCTACTGCGAACAACTGGACCGCCTAATGCAGGCGATCGACCAGAGCCGACCAGAATTGGCCGACAGGAAGGGTGTTGTGTTCCACCAGGACAACGAGAGACCACACACTTCTTTGATGACTCGTCAGAAGCTACGGGAGCTCGGATAGGAGATTTTATCGCATCCACCTTATAGCCCGAATATACCGCCAAGTGATTACCACCTGTTCCTGTCCATGGCGAACGCGCTTGAAGGTGTGAAGTTGAACTCAAAAGAGGCGTGTGAAAAGTGGCTGTTCGAGTTCTTCGCAAATTAGGAGGAGGGCTCTTACGAAGGGGTAATTATAAAATTGCCGTCTAGATGGAAACATATTATCGAACAAAACGGCGCATATTTGAACTAAATCCGATCACTGTAAAACTTTTTATGAAGCAGTGAATGAAGAGCAAAAAAGCGGAAGGGAGATACTTGTTTACACGTATTTATATTATTGTGTTTCATGTAATGATTTATTGAATATACAATTTTTGTCAAAAATTAATTCTTAAAGCTGTTACTTATTGTGAGAAGGATAAAAGGGACAGTGGAAAAGCCAAAAGCACAAGTTATGTTTAAATTTTTAAAAGTTAACTTTTTCGAAAAGCAATTAAATTTACCATCAATATATGGCGTCCTTAAACAATTTATATAAAATATCAAACAAAAATCTTTTGAGATTTATTCTTATATCAGGGATGATCGAAGAAGAAGAAGAACGCATCAAATTCGCAAATAAAGAAAGAGGAATAAACTAGAGGAACATCTGTTTAAAGTTTTGTGAGGTCAGTGGCGCCTTGTTACGAAATTATATGAACGTGGTCGAATTAGTCCTTTGACTACTTTTTATCTCCTTTCTTTCGTTCGGAATTATCTTCTAAATTGCAAAATGAAATTTGTAAGAGAATGAACATGAAATATCAAATTTTTCAACGGATGGGTTGAGTTTTGAAGAAATGATTTTCGGCCATTTGGGCGGAGTAATCTCACCTGGGAATTACAGATCGCTTTCCATTAGGCGTACAATTTTAATCTTTCCAATAACCCACCATTTTCAACTCAAAATGTTGTGCATCTCCTTACAAAGTCAGATAAAAATCTAAGCTGGACAAACTTCTTTCATCAAAATAAACAAAATCTCATTGCATTGGAACCCACACAGATCCAATCATATAGCTTGGTCCCCTCTTTATTCACTGTCCGAACACATCCACTTCACATTGAGCGATCTCATCAAGGCTGAAGCCCACCCCGAGATACAATAAAACTTCCACGTCCGAACACTCGCTACCAACTTGAAATTGCTCTTATCTCGATCCTCCTATCCATGAAAATCAAATAACCGATCAAAACTCGACCGGGAAGACAAGAGCCACGACCAGAGTCAATAAATCAGCTAACGCAATCGCCTGCCCATCGCAAGCGGTGGCCGATCGCCAGACTCACTCCGAGCAACGCATGCATCCGTGCAGCGTACTCCCTAGGATCAACTACACACTTTTCTTCAACGCGAGATCGCTATCGCCTGCAAATATAATGCCAATCACTATCATTCAACTCTCGCAGATACTCGGGCACTCATTGAGGGAAATCCACGCGATGAATGGAGCCAGCCATGAGAATCTGCAGCCAGCGTGGAACGAAGCAGAGGCAGATGCAAAGAAAGCCCACTGGGCACGCAATTGTCAAGGAGCGGGAACTTCGAAAGACTGATTTCTCTTAATGTGACGATGATGACGCAAATGAGATTGCACCGAACGGACCACATAATGAGGTCTGGGAGATCAATCGATCTCTCCAAGTCCAAGTTCACATGCAGGCCCCTTCTCGGGGCCCACAGCGGTTGATACGGTGTTTTGCATATCTGCCGGTGGTGTCCGGATGCCCATAAATTAGCCAATCGATCTAAAATGGAACAGCAATTTGATTGTTCAGGACACAGTAACCCTCCGCCGCGTAGTCGTCGTCATCGTCATCATTCGCGTCTTTGGCATGGCATACTTCCATGCGCTCCTTAGGCTGGAAGTGCTTGCTGCTGCTGGTTGGGTGCATCAAACATCAAAGGGAAGACCCAGCAGCGACTGTGGCATATACAGGAAGAATTCAATGGATAACTGATTGACGGACGCGTCTCATTTTGGGAAGCTACAGTCCTGCGCCACCAGAGATGAGAATCGACGCGATTCGCATGGTGGCACTGCGGAGCGACGAATGATCGTTGAGGGAAGGGAGAAAATTATTGTGGCCTTACCTTCGGAAATTAGCCGCTCACGTATTTCCCACGCGAAGATCGTCGGGTTTTCACGTTTGTACTGTTCGATTTTCGATACCACCGCTGGGGTTGCTACCTTCGGCTTTGATCCCCCGATTAGGCCAGGTGGTCGAAGTGTACCTGAAAATAATCAGAGATGAAAGTTAGTACTTGAGGATATGGCGCGTTTAACAAATGCAAATATTAATCGTGTGTTTTGGATTTCAATGATATGGTGTGTAAGAAGGAAGCGGTTTTGAAATCGTGGGGCTTTGATTGATTTGGGTTCTTGTCGATTTTTTTCCTAACCTACTTAAACTTGACTAGGTAATGGAGCAATAAATAACTGGCGCAAGGAAATACGAAGTTTTGAAAATTGGCGAGAAAATTTTGTTTTGAGCTTCTGTTAAGTCCCGGGAACACTATCTTCTGCTCCATCCGAAACGATGCGCAAAGGTTATGGTTTGATTTACTTTTTTATACTATGTTTATATATGGTATAAATGGAAACTGATAAATATGTTCCAGTGCTACTACTGTGTCAAACAATTCAGGGCTTTCCTTTAATCTATTTTTAGGTTAGAAATTCTGCACTTAATTTGATAACAAAATCATTGCCTTTTTTAAATAACTTTCAACTTTTCTTCTTTTCTTTTTGAAATTAATCTCCTGTTTTGATCTCAAACTATGTCCACGGAACGGTTGCTCTCTTAAGTTAAGTGCATAGTGCTTTTTTATCAGTTGGTTGACGAAATAATCATAAATTACGAATGCAATGTTAACTGGTGTTTTAATAGCCAAATCCAGCACCTCTTAGAGCTGAACTCCACAATGACAATAATACCCGCGGCTTATGTTTGAATGGAATAGAGTATCCAGCACATCACTGTAGTCGACGAGAAGCAAATCGTGAAGTGCATTTTCAGATGGGTAACAGAACATTAGCTTAACTGCGTTAAGGCAGAAGGAGAATAAAGTGTTACGCCATATTTACCAGGGAATAACAAAATAAAAAAACAGACTATTTAACGGGCTCACTTTTCTAATTGGTGTTATGTCCCTATCTTCTTGACTCGCCCAAGGCCTGCAGGGAATAACAAAATAAAAAAAAGACTATTTAACGGGTTCACTTTTCTAACTGGTGTTATGTCCCTATCTTCTTGACTCGCCCAAGGCCTGCTGTCAGAATTTAATTTCAAAATCAAAATCTAATCAAACTGCATTTTGAGTGACAAAAATAACAATTATTACCCACATTTGACACAGACATTGAGGTCACCTGCAGCAAAATAGTTTCCGGTCTTTTGACCCAAAGTACAAATTATTTAAAGGACACGGGTCAAGAACCCGTTCATCACAAGGCTGTAAAATAATTCAAACGGCTTAAAAATGGAAGATAGGATGAGAGCATTGATGAGACTTTTGAATATGGTGTATGGACAGAAAGAATTAATGTCGATTGTCTAATATAAAATCACTTTTGAAATTTGCATTTTTGTTTACAGAGAAAACTAATTTCTTGAACCTGATATAAAAAATACAATTTTGAAAGATTGGGCTAAGGCCAAGGTCTCTACTTGGATACTATTTTCATATTTCATGTTTATCTTCAAGCCTTTTGTGAAAATTAGTGAGGGCCCATTTAACGATTGCTAGACGCACTCCCAGACATTAACCGAAAGAAGGTTGTCGAGCTAGTTTCAAAAATGAGCTCGGGAATGTTGACACTCACGTCAAAGATTCATCCAAGGGTTCAGACTGACGTGACGAAGGAAGCACCGATTTAACAGATTCGTTATTAATATTTAAACCCGTTTTTGTTTTATTTTACAAAAGAGAAGTGTGGAAGCCCCTTAATGAAAAACTCTTGTTTCGTAGTCGTTTATTGAATTGCTTCTTCTTCTTCTTGGTCTTAACCAACATGCCTCTCGAGCCAGCATTATCTTTCGCCAGCTGCCTCCAGATGCACACTCCAAGTTGGTTAAGGTCCTTTTTCACTTGTTTGAGCCACCTTAGCCTAGGCCGTCCGATGTTGCGTTGTTCCAATGAATTTGATCCGAAAACGTTTTGGGCCTAGTAATCTTAAGCGTTGTATCCGAAGACGCTTGACAGGCGTATGCTTCTCTACAGCCCAGCAACAGAGATCGTTTTCGAATCTTCTCCTTTAGATGCCATTAAAGCAAACAGGACCAAAAATCGCACGCGAAACTTTTATCTCGAAGACTAAGGGCTCCCTCATCCGCTTTTAGAAATGTCCAGATTTCCACGCCATAAAGTAGGACTGAAATGATCAAGCTCTTATATAAAGCAAGCTTAGTCCGTCAAGAGGGGGCTTTATTACTCATTGTACTAATGCTGTTGTCCCTATTTCCCGAAGAGCCAAGTTCGACGATATCGTTGACTACGTCGAAGTTTCTACTGCCTTATCCTTCTTTGATGACAGCATGTACTTCGTTTTGCCCTCATTTACTGCCACACCCATTTTAGCCGTTTCCGCTTCAATGGCAGCAAACGTCTCATTGATGGCTCGCTGTGTTCGTCCAATCACGTTAATGTCATCCTCGTAGGCTAGCAATTCGATTGAATTTTGGAAGATCGTGCCTCTGATGTTGACTTGTGAGTTTCGCACGATCTTCTCGAGGATGATATTAAAGAAGTCACAAGAGGGTGCGTCGCTTTGTCTAAAACCTATGGTTTATTCTGAGCCTATGTTGCGGGTGAGAATAAATCAAGTTCATACACAGGCTAATTCTAACGAACTTTATGAAAATATGAATATGTGATTTATATAATTAGGCTGCCGTTTGATAGTTATTGCAAAAAAGTTTAACCTTTTTATATTTCTCAATTAGTTGATATTTCTAGACTTACAGCAAAAAAATTCTCCAAATTGGTCCTTTTTATAAAAAAAAAAAACTTTTATAACCTCAAAACTGCAAAAACTGCATTCACAAAAGTCTTGGTACACCTGCGTAAAATGTAAAAAATATAGCAATAATAAATAATAAAACTACCTAAGAAACTTATACTTCCCAATATTTTGTTGGGAACCCCCTCATTGCGAGTACAGAGTCTCTTTGGCATTGAATCGACTAATCTTTCAGTATACCCGTGGCTAATATTGTGTCACTCCCTCTGTAAGATTTCCTTTATATGGATTTTATTACAAATCTGTTGCGTTCTTAATTGTTGGTTCAGTTTATCCCAGAGGTGCTCTATAGGGTTCAAATCAGGGCTCTGAGGTGATGTCGTGTTATGGAACAACCACATTGGAACCCTTTGGGCGGTATGCTTCGGGTCGTTGTCTTGCTGGAACCAGAAATCGGCAGGCATTCCTAGTTTAGTGGCACTTTCCTTGAGATTATTTTTTAGAATATCCAAGTACACATGTCATCATTGTATTTTCAATGAATACTAAATTTCCTACTCTAGCAGGTGACATACACCATCAGTCCTTTACCACCATGTTTCACAGTCATAATAGTGTGTTTCGGATTGAAGTCATATCCTGTTTTTCTCCACACTCTTAGGTGGCCATTTAATCCAAATATACAAACTTTGACTCATCAAAGAAATGGACCTTACTCCAAGATTTCGTAGACCACAGAATATGCCTTTTGCAAACGCAATTCGTTTTTTCTTGTTTGTTGCAGGTATGCATGTTTTTTTCCTTAGTGTGCGGGAGGATAGTCCGGTTTCTAAGATGGCGAGACGTACAGTTTCGGAGTGAACTTGTATTATGTTGAGATTGTTCAACTCCGCAATTTTTCTATCACTTTCAAATTGATTTTTCTTTACCATGCGGAAAATTCGTCTGTAATCTTTGTCGTTTAGTTTCGAAGGACGTCCTTATCTAGCAGCGTTCTCCACTCTATTCTCATTCTTATAGCGCTGAATCACTTTCTTGATAGTAGAACGAGAACGAGATACTATCACAGCTATTTCCGAGTAGGATATATCTTGTTTGGAATGTAAATCAACGATTAGCTGCCGTAGCTTTTTTTGGTTCATATTTCACAGGAACAAAAATACACTAGTACAACAAGAATCTATCGCGAATTAAACACGACACCAAGTACATAGCAAAACAGAATAAAGTTATTAATTTTGAATTCCCCTATTAAAAAATATCTTATTTTCTATAATTGTACCAAAACTTTTGTGGAAGCAATTTTAGCTGCTTCTATAGAATTTTTTTTTATTAAAAAGGACAAATTTGGACAGTTTTTTTTGCCGTAAATCTTGAAATCATAGATCACCTACTTGAAAAATATACTTAAACTATTTTGCAATAACTATCAAACGGCAGTCTAATTTTATAAATCATATGCGCTGTACCTAGACTTTTGTGGAGCACTGCACTTAAAATTTCCAAATTTTGCAATATATACAATTTCAATTTAGAGTAAAATATAATAGAACTAAAAGCCGTGCATGGTCTACTGTCAAACTTGTTTCACGAATTTTTCACAGCGCCACCTCTTTTGAGCTGCTGACAACACTCAAAGAGTAATGACTGTCTAAGAAAAGGTTCTCAAAATTCGCCGTTCTACTCGTGAGAGAACAATAACACGCACAACACGTGTAGTTGATGAGCAAGCTAGGCCTTGACTCACGAATTTTTCAACACGAATTTTCAACACGAATTTTTCGAATTTTCCACGGCACCAGATCTTTTGAGCTGCTGACAACACTTAAAGAGTAATGACTGTCTAAGAAAAGGTTCTCAAAATTCGCCGTTCTACTCGTGAGAGAACAATAACGCGCACAACATGAGTAGTTGATGAGCAAGCTAGGCCTTGGTTCCCCTGTTGACTGTCACGCCAACAATTCTTATTATTATTATCGCAACAACTCCTTATGCCACAGACTAGTTTGGCCTGTCAATGAAGATATTAAGAGATTCGATCGGAAAAAACCCTGACACCCATTTCTGATTGTAGCCGTAAACCCTCTTTCCTTACAGTATTTCGTTGTTTTTCCGATGTGCAGGTTATTCCCAGGCTTATCTTTGGCAAGAACATAAACACAGAAAACTTCAAAGAAAATGTTGTTTTATTTAATTGCATACTGGTACAAAGGATTCGCTGCCACGGCGTAGTAGGAAGAGTGCGACACTCAACTAACGAAGTTTCAATTTCGATTTCCCACTGAACATTTTTCACGACACCACCCCTTTCAAGTTACTGTCTACCATAGGTAAAAACTTCTCAAATTTTGTCGATCAAGAAAACTGTAGGGTTTTTTATGATGAGGGAACAGCGGCACGCACAAAAGGGGTAGTTTATTAGCAAGCTAGGTCCTGATCCCTATCAGGACTGTTGCTCCATCCATTTATTATTATTATTAATTGGTACAAGGGGAGTCCTTGGAATAGGATTATACCCACCACTTTTTCTTATTCGTTTCTATTTGATGAAGGAAGTTCCAGCGCAACATCTCTTTATCCTTGTGCGCTAAAATCTATTTTTTGATCACAATATCCAACAACATTTTAAATCTGGAATGCAAGGTTTTTATTTTTCGGGTGAAACCGAACTTATGCTGAAACTACAAATACCTTAACAAATTACTGAAAAGTCTTAGAAGAGCCGAAGGCATCGCAGAAGGCACACACAAACAATTTTTTCAATTTTTAGATAAAAGTTCTCAAAATCGACTTCCTAAATGAAATAAAGGTAAAATCATGAAGTCTTGAAGGCGGCGTAGTGCATAAGAACGTCGGTTGAACCTGGGTTCGATAAATAAACGGAATACCTTACTTTATTACACTTTAACCACATTTTACTAACTGGTGTAAAAATGTGAGGGAAAGAGCAAAAACAAGATTTAGAAGTGAGGCCCTATACAATTTGCTTGAGCATTTATTTACCTATATGCACATTTATGGCGCCCGTGGCGTAGTAGGGGAAGTTCGATTCCCGGTTCAACATCTCGAATTTTTTCATGGCACCACCTCTTTTAAGCTGCTGACAATACTCAAAGAGTCGAAGAAAGATGTTCAAGAAACCCTTCTCTTGGCAAAAATATGTACTCGTGAGAGAACATTAACGCGCACAACATATGAAGTTGATGTGCAAGCTATTTCCTGGTCCCCCTGCGGATAGTCGCGTCATACAATTATTATTATATGCACATTCTATCCTTGAGCCACGGAATTAAACAACAACAACAACATAAAAGGTAAGTAAAATATTATTTAGATGCCAATCTGAAAATAAGGTTCCTTGGAAAATTGATCTTCATCGTGTTTGTAGCCAAAATGAAATAAGTAAAGTTAATTTTCTAGGTTTTTGGTACAGACCAACCGTTCACTTCACCGAGTATTAAGTCGAATTGCCAATCAAGCGTATATTGCGACCACATCAAAAATATGTACTTTTTCTGTAAATTTGTATTTGTATACTTCCTAAGTAGAGAAACGTGTTTTTCTCCTTATGTATAATCTGCGATCCTTATCTTTAGTGTCGAAATTAATTACAATTGCAATAAATGTGCTCTTCTGTTTAAATACCAATTACGTTTTATAGCACTATTTATGTTGGGGAAATAAATTAACGAGTTTATAGTCCTTTTGACAGGCAGACACTCTTTGCCATTAGCTGCAATGGTCTTGTCACAAATAACTTCTCATAAAATGACAAAGTATGTCTCTTTTATTGTTTCAGAGTGAATCTACTTGGTTTTTGTCAAGGCAAACGTGAATTGTGTTTGCCAACACTTGTCAACATAGATCGGATAATTTTAAGTGGAAAGAACCTCAACGCCATATTCTCGACTTAGTTGGTGCAAATAAGCTTCCCTTGAAACATCTGCATGAGAGATATTCGCAACAAATAGAGAACATTGTGCGCTTACTACGAAAGTGGGAAAGTGATAATAAAAAAAGTACGAGTACTTTCATCCAAGCAAAGCGATCGCCGTCCTTGTGCAAATAGCTTTTGTAAAAAAGAGCAGTGTGAAAACATACCCACGCAAATTTAATCCTTGTCAAGCAGATGGCTTTGCTTCTTATTACATCTTTTACAATATACTTTTCGCCATCCGACAAACCTGCGCCTTTTCTGCTGACACATTCTCCATCAGCTGCCTCTTATTCCGCATACCAAACTGTTTGGACTTCTTCTTACATTGAGTGTGTCACTTAAGGTGCTGGCAACTAGAGTTGTGTAGTTTCGGACCTACATAGTTTCTGGAACTAGTTCCTTTCCACAAAGGAACCGTTGCATGTTCGGTCCGGCAAAGGAACTGTTTTGTGCAACTCTACTGGCAACCTCTGTTCGTAATTGCAATTGTTTGGCTTCGAAGACTCGTCGGGCTGGGGGTGCCTAGTGCATTTTATATGGCTTATGTATCAAGGACCGTTTCCCCAGACGCTAATAACGGAAAGAAAAAAATGAAAATCACATGCAGAACTTTCCTTCTGCATTAAAAAGCTTCCTCTTTTGCGCTCAACTTTCTGGCCAACAGAATGAGGAATTGATTGAATCGAGGCACCTTGCTCCTGGGAGAATAAACTCCCTGGGCTCATAAAACAGAGTTGCCAAAATTTCCTTTTCGCTTGATATAAATGCTGTTGTTTAATGTCTGATTCCAATTGATGTGATGGATTTTTCACACATGATTCAAAAATCACATCCGTATCACTTTTTATACTAACAAGTTAAGCACTGATGGGGAAAAGACAATCTGGCTAACAAACTCAGGTTTTAAGGAGGCGTGACTGGAAGTGACACCTTGACCAGAGACTATATTCTGGTGCCACGGGAGGATAGGAGCTCCTGGAACTTTGCTTCCAACCTGACTGAGCAGTAGGCTCCCTTGTGAGAGTATCGTGGTGGCTGTGGTTTACCATCTAACATCGCGGGTAGAGTTGAGGATAGTGTACTGTGCTGTTTTTAACCCATGGCACTCTCTTCTTCACCTGTTATGCACACGCCCGGCGCTCTCGTGCCTCAGACACAAGCACTTTGGAAGCTATTTCCTCAACGGCCTACATGACCAAAATACAACCCCTCCCGCCGACATTTTAAACTTTATTATCAGCTCCAGCTGGTTTTAGGTGCTTCCCATATGGTGTGGTAGCACAATGGTCCTGTATGGGAGTAAGTGCATTCATCAGCCACTTTAACCTACCTACCTAACCCATGGCTATTGAAGGCGTTTAGGGGACTACCCCTGCTCAGTTTAAAGTTGCATTCTCAACCGCCCCAGAGAGCGGAAGAGGTTTTAGGAAGACCTCGCATCAAACGAAAGTGGGGTGGTTGCCCCGCAAGCATGATCTCAGTTTGGTACTTGGGTAACTAAGCCATCTTGCGTTATCCACGACTCTTGGGAAAATGGGCCCCGTGATATAAGCCGTCAAGGCAAGTGATCACGTAAAACCAAATCCCACATTTGTCTAATGTCTGATTGTGGATCACAATTATGAAAGTCTGTCAAGACAAGTTGTGCGTTCTTTCATTATACGAGTATGAAGTTCTTCTAATTCTCGTTAACCGTAGGACTTATTTTAGCCTTTCATGTTTTGGAATTAACTTACGACGCATTGGCAGTTGGTTATAATTGAACAATCATGTTAATATCACGTATACCGGTATGAAGCGAGCGTCAAGATACAAACGTCTCGATAGGGAACATTTGTTGTGAACCCTTATTTCTTTTTTGTTTGTTTGCTATGATATCTGTGAAAAATATTTAGTACACATCAAGTCATTGAACAGACAACATCATATTTTTTTCATCGTGTTAAAAATGTCGAATTTTGTACCAGAAAGTGATGATTTGCGGAAAGCATTAATTTTTTGTTTTCATTTGAAGAAAAGTGCTGCAGAGTCGCATCGAATGCTTTTCGAGGCATATGGTGATCATGCTCTATCAGAAGCAATATGCAAAAGATGGTTACAACGGTTCAGAAATAATGATTTTGATGTCAGAAATGAAGAACGTGGAAGACCACTAAAAATTTTTGAAGACGCCGAATTGCAAACGATATTGGATGGAGATGACATTTTGAGTCAAAAGCAAATGGCAGGAATGTTAAATGTTGCACAACAAACAATTTCTGACCATTTTAAAGCTATGGGAAAGATCCAAAAGTGTGGAAAATGGGTGCCACATGAATTGAATGAAAGACAGATGGAAAGCCGAAAAATACTTGTGAAATTTTGCTTCAAAGACACGAAAGAAAATCGGTTTTGCATCGGATTGTTACTGGCGATGAAAAATGGATTTATTTTAAGAAACCTAAACGGAAAAAATCATGGGTTAATCTGGGACAACCATCAACATCAACTGAAAAAACCAGACCGATTCGGCAAGAGGACAATGCTGTGTGTTTGGTGGGACCAGAAAGGTGTGCTGTACCAATAGCTCCTGAAACCTGGTGAAAACGTTAATACTGATCGCTTATGAAAACAAATGATCAATTCGAACCATGCATTGATCGAGAATCGACCAGAATGGGCCGGAAGACACGGCAAGGTAATTTTGCTCCATGACAATGCATTTGCACACAAAGCAAAACCGGTTCAGGATACAATCAAAACACTTGGCTGGGAGCAGCTACACCACCCACCGTATTCACCAGACTTGGCTCCTTCCGACTACCATTTGTTTTCATCGATGAGACACGCATTGGCTGAGGAGCACTTTGATTCCTACGAGGAGGTCGAAAATTGGGTGTCTGATTGGTTTGCTTTAAAAGACGAACAATTTTATTGGCGTGGTATTCACAAATTGCCAGTAAGGTGGTCAAAATGCGTAGAAAACAATGGCCAATACCTTGAATAAAATTAATAATTAATGTTTTTTTTTTCAAAAAAAAAAAAAAAAAACGAAAATGTTGTAAGATCGAGAGCTGCTCCGCATAACTTTCAAAGGTATGAAGATAAAAATGTTACATGAGAGCACTTGGCTTTTCTTCGAATCCATTTGTTTAGCAAAAATCTTAGAAGTGACAAAATTAGACATATGTAGCACTACGCTGTTGTTTATTAAAACTTTTTAAATCTTTTCCAAGATATTTCTGCTGCAGTAGTAAATCAGATTTGGAGTAAACATTTCTGCTTTTATAGTAAAATTGTCTTCTTTAGAACGAGACTCGTAAGTCGGCACGAAGGTTAAGTCCTGAGATCTTGCAGACCGGAGAATAAGCTGGTAAATTCGGGCTCTCCGAACCAAATTATCTCCAGCGGACTTAAAGGGTTCGGCGGATATTGTATATTGCCCATAGTCGTCGTCCATATTTTAGAGAGGTCTCCGACTCGCAGCAGAATTTTGGCCATGTTTGCTTATTAATAAATGTTTTCTCAGAATGTTTGTTTTCAAAATAGATACAAAAACGAGGGTTTCGAGAGACCAAAGTTTTTGAAATTGGCTTTGAAAGTTCAATCGCGACAGAACTATACCAAAAGCAAAATGAGATCTGACTCAAAATTGATCAGTCTGACTTTGATTAAATAAATTTCCAAAGGACTGGAAATTGCCTATATATTACCAACATGCTACTCTAATTGAGCTTTATGTCCTTTACAACAAATGCATATCTTGGTCCAGCAGTTTTAAGTGTAAAGCTTGTGGCCAACGTTGACAACATTTACGTAAATTGAAAGTCAAAAAAAGTTAAGCTAAGACTCTGCTAAGAGACCATTCAAAATGTACTTATGGTTACCAAGAAGTATCCATTTAAAGATTTACGTGGGTACGTGTAATTCGCAACAGACATGGATTGTTGCCCAAATGTTGTCCTTAACATTCCTACCGCCCGCAATATATATTGGGGGTAGGCAGAAAGGAAGGAAGGAAGTTTTAAAAAATTGAGATCATACGGTTGCGAAGTGTAGTGTACACAATATCCAATTACATAGCTCTCGAATCAGTCCCATTGCCTTCCAGTGAACATATCCAGCTTTACGCGCTTTGTCATACTTTTTAAGATAAAACCTTAATAAAACCTCGTCCAATATTCATTTGACAATACCTCGTAAACTTGGAATATTGTTTGGCTGGGATCGTTGGTGAAATTGTTTCGAATTTGGGGATCGTCTTTACAAAATTAAGCTTTAGCTGGTGCGCGTGTCATTATGTTATAAAAATACTCCAGGTGGAATGCTTCACCCCTCATCCCTATCCAAGCAATGAGAAGGATCTTGTTGCGCAGTCCTTTTTATCGGCATTTAAGTCTGCATGAAATACCAACACTCACGGCAAACCATTATAGATCATTGTTCACGTACGTTAAGCAGAACAGCGTGGCTGCGTCTCATCTTCAATCTCATCGCCCTTGCGTATGAGATGCCCCTCGCGATAAATTTTTTTATGCATTTTTCGCGCCTCTCGCTCCGTTGAATTATCACATCGTATTGCAAAACGATACGTTTAGCACTTAATTAGCACGCACCCCATCATAATTGTTCACTTGTGCGGTCCTTCTTATCTCACCCTCGTCGCGCAAGCAATTTCGCTGTATGGCCGCCTAATTAAGGAAACACCCAATTATTTCGAGACATGGCACCTCGCACAACACCCCTGCACTCTCGGGCGCATTCTTGTCGGCTGCACTGCGAATCGCAACAAATTAGTGCTTCCAGTTAATTTACGGCATTTAAATTGCATTTCCCCTTGGATAAGTTATTATCACGCCATCAGTGACACACTTCAAGTACTCGCCACTATCGCCGGCAGCGCCTGCGGCTCTGGCACAACTATTTCTCGCAATTATACAACCCGCCAGATGGACGACAAGCAGTGGCGGCGGCGCATGGACAGAGACAGGTAACCGTCAATCTGACGATAACTGCCGAGTACCGACCGCCCCGTCCGCCACCGCGACAGCCGCAGTCCGACAGTCACCAGTGTAAACATTCGAAACAATTGCTCATTTGAATAAAGTTATGAAGCCGGTACGGGCCGCCAGCTACACAGGAGTCCCATAGATTCGCGGCGTGTCTTTAGCGCGCCACTCGAACAATTGTCCGGAAGCATTTAATTCTGTGGATCTGTTTATCTGCGGATCTGTGGATGCGGCCGACAGGTGGTTGGGTATGTTTTTTGTACTGCTCGCCATTCGAACTATTATCTCATCTCATTAGAGATGCAGTTGCATCGCAATTGAACGGCTGAAGAGCGGCACATACGCTCGTACTCGCTGGTTGTGCAAATTCGCTTTGGGGTGAAGTTGAGAAAAGGCAAACAATGCGCGCCGCAGGGGGTGGGGCTGGAAGTTAATCGCGTGAATTACATAAATTTGTGCCGAACAATTATGTGAAATTTATGCGAGCTGGACGTAGGTAAGCCTCCGCCACAGCAGCGCGCGCTGCCGCCGGTGTTTGGCCGAGTGATAAATGAACAGACACGGAATCAATCGCAGAAAATTACACACCGCGAACGATACCATCATCGGACGGTGGTTCGGCCGGTGGCACCGTCGTTAGTTGTCTGGCTCTGGCAGTCGCATCACTGATGTGGCCCCCTTCTGGGGGTGATTGGATGATGACGACAATGATGACTGCGATGAGGTGGAGGATAAGTGCGAATAAATTACAGACTGATCTATGCGGTGCGGAAGCTCATTTCAATTGACGTGATCTGTGTTTAGCTGCGGCGCACTTACGTGTAAATGGTTTCGGAGGAAATGCGAGACTGATTAATTGGCTAGAGTGACATCCAGTCATGGCTCGTTTGTGAATGGGTTTTCGGTTTGGGTGTTGGCCGCACGGAGTGGTAAGACTTGTTTCTGCCTGGCGCGATAAAGAGATAACTTGACGGGTCACTAAAGTGACAAATTGAAGTTGAATTTTTGTTTTTTCCATCAAGATGTGATGTGAGTCTTGAGTGGAGCTAACCAAAGTTTTGCTTTGTTAGGCAATGAATACATTGCCGAAGAATTAAAAGCTCTATAAGGAATTACGGCTTGAAGTTCATAACAACCAGTACTGTGTGAACTATATTTTTCTAGTTTGAGCGTTCTAAAGGGTCTTCAAATACACTTCTATTCCTCGCCACAGGTTACAAAACGGAACGAAAGTATGACAGAAGAGAGTGAGTAGCATACCGATGCACACTGGTCTGTAATAATATGTTTATGGATGTAATAATTAATAATTTTTGGCGCTACAGTCCAAAGGGGGACCAGGGCCTAGCTTGCTCATCAAATACTCGTGTTGTGCGCGCTACTGTTCTCTCACGAGTAGAAGGGACCTACAGTTTTTTGCCGACTCCGAACGGCGAAATTTGAGAAGCTTTCTTAGACAGTTATTACTCTTTGAGTGTTGTCAGCAGCTCGAAAGAGGTGGTGCCGTGAAATATTAGAAAAATTGGTGTTGAACTGGGAGTCGAACCTAGACCCTTCGGCGTGTGAGCGTCGCACTCTACCCACAACGCCACGGCGACCAGGATGTATCGCTCCTAAAAAAGCATTCCAGGTTTTCGTGCAGACTTTTAAAAATAATTTCTTCACTTCCCTGTACACCCGCAAGATTTCTAATGTTTAAACTGAAGATCATTCTGTTGCTGGTGAATTCTTGAAGTGGAGGTATGCGGTTGCCTATTTCATTTAAGCAACTTTAATCATCAGAGTGACAAAAACGAGACCTATTGTTGGTGATAAGTCTATTGTAAGGTTTGGTACAACAGAGCCGATTAGAGCGTTATATACAAGCTTGAGGCCTTTTGTATGTGTAAATGTTTTGAATTCTATTCCATTTGTGGTCAAGACTCAAGAGGAGGAGCCAAGAAATGAATCTTAAAAGATAAGGGTAATATCATAGCCGAGGTAGCGAGATAAGATTACACTTAGCAGACTGATTTAGAGTCATGAGGGACAAAAAGCTTTCAATGCATTGAAAAAGATCCTCGCCGTTAGCATGCCTTAATTCGACAAGAACACCTCATATTAGAATATGTTAGAATGAGTATGTGTTGTGTGTTGTGCTTGGACAAAATAAGCATTAACTACCAGTACAAAAGCAATAGGTGCTTATATATTTTTTTAAATATAGCCTTTTTAACTCACATGAAATCACAAATTACTCACATGATATAACAAATGTGGCCGTAGTGGGTAGAGTGCGACGCTCACACGCCGAAGAGTCTAGGTTCGATTCCCGGCCTCGAATTTTTCACGGCACCAGCTCTTTTGAGCTACTGACAACACTCAAAGAGTCTAAGAAAGCTTCTCCAATTTCGCCCTAGTAGGTCCCTTCTTCTCGTGAGAGAACAGTAGCGCGAACAAGACGAGTACTTTTAGAGGCAAGCTAGGCGCTGGTCTTCTGTGGACTGTCGCCACAACAATTATTATTATGATGTCGCAACTAGCGCGTCACAACCAATCGGCGACATACATAACAGTGTTTGACTCACCGAGGCGTAATTCTGATTAAAGTGATGGTACTCGTTCTCGTTAAACAGCAATAGATAAAAAATAAATTAAGTAATCATAAATACTTGTACATGGAGAGATGTGTATCCAGATATGCTTGCCACTTTCAAAATATAGACGCGTCAGGATTATAAAAGCGTACTACATTTGTTCTTTACCTGCCCTGCGCCGCTAAACTTTGGATGGCTTCCTCTGTAGCGGTTTAAATAATTTTGCCGATTTATTTTATGCAATCGTCTTAGCTTTTCTTACATCGTAGGCTATCCCACCCCACAATTCCGGCTAGAACTAATTATTCAAACACAAAGATTTGAAACGGACTGACGTGTTCTTTCGGCTAGAATGGCCGGTCACTTGAATCTATTGAGGTTCTTTCCCACTTAGGGTATTTCTGGATGGACGCGGTCTTAACGGCATGGAAAACTCTCCGAACAGAATGAGAATGCCTATTGCAATCTTGGTTTAATTTATGCCATCGAACACCTGTTCTATTGATGGCAGAACTGACATGGAAATTTTACCAATCGAACGTACGTGTCATTTGTCAAATGGTTGCTTTAAAGAACTTCAGTGCACATTGCCTTAGCTGAAGCAGTTTCGATTAACCCCATTTTCGAATTTGTGTTCTTGATCACCTCCAAGATGAGGGTCCAATATTATTCATTTCATACATCGGTCTCCTCATCCTTATTAATATACCTTTAGTTCACGTTGCCTGAGCTTGAGCGGCGCAAAATCTTAAGTCTTAAGTTATTAAGACAGCCTAGTCTTATCTCTTTCTGAAATCAGGAAACCCTCGCTTTAGTGCTGCACTACTGGCCTCAACGGCAGTACCGATGAGAATATGCTTTCTGAAGTCTCAGAGAAATCTCTTAATTGCTAGACTATTTCCTCTCATACCTATTCAGATTCACCTTACATCTTATTCCCATCTCCAGACACACGCTGGAAGTGATGTTTAACTACAACCGTGATGCGCGTGTGAACCATTGCAAAGCCAAACAATCCGAACGCATCCGCCAGGGGCCCGTAAAACAAAGCGAACCCACAGCACAAAACCTCGGAACACTGACAAAACGTCCGAACAAATTTCCTGCGATCACAATCGCGAATCGCGAAAATCACTGCAATTTATCCAAGCGGCGATCGTAAATCTTCCACCGGCGCAACGAAGGCAGCCAGTCACCAGCCAAACTCACACTCATTGAAGGCTTTCTGTTCATTTTGAATCTTTTTTGCGCTTTTTTGTTTAGCGGCTGTTGCTGCTGCCTTCTGTCGACCTCTGGGCACGTCCGGCCCATTCTCGGCCGATCGACCGATCGCCGCCGGCGTTCACCTAACAATACAGGTGCGTGAGCGCACTACGTAACCTCTCGGCTTGCGTCGGCTGGCGGTCGCCGAGCGGCAGTCACCAACTTAGTCCGCGTTTGACAATTTTATCTCGTTGAAGAATCAATTGCAAGCGCACTGCGTCCGGATAGAGATACAGAGCCATACAAAAAACAAGCAGTCATACATCACCCGGCAAATTGCCTACAGCGAGCGGCAGCGGCGGCTACAACTGCAGAAGCAGCCCCTGCCGTTGTATCTCCCGAGATAGTACGGCTCAGCAAATCGTTGTCATCATCATCATCGTCGGCCGACAAGCGGCTGCATGGCAATGGCAACTATCTTGCGTCAGGTCGCTGCCGCCGCCACCACCGCCAGCCAGAGGATGATGAAGTCACTTACTGCACGGCCGGCCGTTGGCGGTTCAAGCGCGCAGTATCCGTATTGGGTATATTCGCAGGCACGGGCAAATATGGATTTTTATGAGCATTTAAGAGGTGAAAATTAATTAGAGGCGAACATTGACGGCATTGCTGCGATGGCTGCTTTGAGAGCGAGTCTTCCAGACGTTTGGTATTTGAAGTGGTGTGCGAGGAATTCCGTCGGGCCAGAAGAGTGGGTTAATTGGACGAATGCAATGGGCAGCTCCGGTTGAGCCCGGAATGATTTCCAAACAATTTCAATTTACACGGAGAAAGCTTTCTTGCCCATAATTACGGCGGGTAATAAAAATTCACATGCCTGGAGCTGTAGAAGTGAGGGCATTTGATTGGCGTTTATTTTCGCCGGAATGGTCATTGAATTCCGTTTACTTAAAGAGTGTGAATTGCCAATCGCTTCTGTCGGAAAACAGTCTAATGAAAAGGTGATCAAGTGGACGAGCTCCATGTTGGTCTCAAATAAAAAGTGCAGGCTCAAATTGAATGAACCGCGGTTGTGTAAGGTGGGGTGCAATACAATGCGTTGGCAAGTAAACAAGGTTGGTTTTATATTACGCCATGCAAAACGTAGTACTTTCTCCAATTGATGTTTGAAATAATTTTAAGAGGAGATTATAACCTCGAAGGACAAAAACACGTGACTCGCTAGGTCTAGTGGGGTCTCGGCTTTGTGTTGTAAACGCAGCGCCGAACACTTTACATATTTCCGTTTGCAATGATAGAATTTATACCTACTTTAGGCATTAAGCCTTTTAATTCGATCTAGTTTTCTTCACTGATCCAAATGTATAAGCCGACAGTCTTATCAGTCAGCAAAAATTAACCACCATTTCTGAGGTTGTAAATCAAGTGTCATCACTAACAAACAGTTCTAGTTAAAAAAAATGTTTTTCTGTTTTATGTATGTAGTGAAGGACTTCGTCTTAAGCTGCCTATGGTGACGTACTACGCCCATTCCCTATGACAGCATATATTTCGTTCATCTTTAAACATTTAGCTGCACACGTTTCAATACCAGCAATTTCATACCGCTGCAAAGATGGATTGCTGGGTTCAATGCTGACCGCTTATACTAGCAACTTTACAGATTTTTGAAAAATGGCTTCTCATGTACGAACTTCTAAAGAACAGTGTTGAAAAAGTTCTGTGACAGCGCGTTACATTTTTCAAAACTTCTTTTGTTTTTGTTTATTTATTTTATTTCATAAACATTGTAAAGGGTTTCTACAAAGAAGTAATGGAAAAGATATATCAAATAGCTACGAACACAAGACAAGTGTCGAGTTTACCATCAGATACAACTGTTACATATTATTTGTTGAGGGATCAATTAATAGGGATACAAATCACTTATTTTACTTCAATAAGATTAGTTTGTAGTACAATTAAATAAATATAATTAGGCTCAATGTTTGAAAAAAAGAAAAATAAATGCAATGCAAATGTATCACTTGAGTAAAAGGATCTGAGATCATGTTTAACACAAAAACATTTATTAAGCTAAACATGTAACAAAGAGTTAAGAAGAGAAACTGTTTTAATTTTTTCAGGAAAGGTGCTTTAAATCATTCAGTTCTTATATTTAGCAGTAATAAATTCAACAACGGGTATTCTAGGAAAGTATAGATTATTGACACACAAGTTATGGGAATCATACTACCTTGAGAAAAGATTACCGGATCTATTGAAAAAAACTTTAAGAACTTTATTATATTTTTTTTTATAATAGGCGCGCGCTAAACTAACTGGCTAACTGAACGGAATTTAGTCACAGCACGGTCCGATGGTATAGAGGAAAAGAGGAAAAGAGGTAGTGATGCACATTGGTTTTAAATGCCTGTTGATTGTAATAGGGGGGGAAGTTGGGCTGGGAAGAGCATTCTATATTCGTGTGGTGCAGCTGAAGATCGAGTCTCTAAAACTAACTGAACGTCCGACGGTGTGTTTAAGGCTGAACGGGTAGGCATTCCTGGCGAAAGGGGTATTGCGGGTGAATTCTTCGCCAACTTATTAAAGCATTTTTTGTTGAAATAGCGATAAAATAGTGATAGAGACGCAACATTTTGTCGATGTTCTAGCGAGTCGATTGACTTCGCACCATTTTTATTACCAAAACTTTTTATTGCTCGCTGTTGGATTCTATCTTGTCAATGCAGAGAGGTCCAAACCAAATAGGAGCGTCATACTCAAGCTTTGGGTGGATGTACGCCTTATATATTGTTACCAGGTCCAATGGGGTGAAATATTTCTTGCATCGCTTTAAGAAACCCAGACATTTTGCTGCATTTTTGGCGATCTCTAATATGTGACCGTTCCAACTTATTCATGAGTTGATGCATATACCGAGGATAGAAAGTTTTTCGGTTTCAACAACGCAGGAGCCATTCATAGATAAGTTGCTCTAGAGGCGGAGGATTAAGTTTCATAATTAATTCAAAACTTTGATAAAATACGAATCGCGTGCTTCTGTTTTACAATTAATGGATTCATTTTTGGAATGAGCTTCGCCCCATACCGTCGGCCATAATGTAATTTATATTTGAATAATGCAAATTAATTTATTTATTACATAGTAATAACAAAAAAAATTGTATTTCCAATAAAACAGTACGGTTATACATATATATATATGTATAAAATGAGGAGCACGACTAGGCCGCCCGTTTTAATCTGATGTGTTGTGAATGGGGGTTGAAATGTGAACCGATGCACATTTTTGAAAATCATTCCGATGCTCAAGTAGTTTCTTCGATTTAGGGATCGCTTGGGTCATAAACCATAATGTTTATTAATTCCAGATGTATTGTTTGTCCAGTATTGTTTTGTTTACGATTGGATCGAAGTGCTAGCTTGCATTATTGACTAAACTCATAATAGATAAGCAACAATATAGGCTTAAGTGATAAATTTGCCGTAAAACTTGAATAAAGTATTTTGAGAAATAAGTGTGTGAACCTTACAATTAAGTTTATTATCAAGAATGATCCCTAAATATTGTAAGTTATCGACATTTTCTATCTCAAAGCAATCAGCAGAACAATTTTTATAGTAATTAAAGGAACAGGTATGTAGATTACAGTGCATCTAGGGGAATGATAATTTAAAAGTATATTTTCCGTAACAACAATCATAAATTTAGTTTTCTGGTTAATATAAGCTTATGAGAATGATACCACTTGCGAAAAATTTCCAAATCATAGTTCATGGAAGCTTATAAATTAAAATAATTTGATTCAGAGTAGTGTATGGAACTGTCATCGGCAAAAGCTGTTAATTTACTATTAAAACCTGGAATAAAAAGAGAAGTAACATAGATTAAAAATAAAAAACCAAAAGCGAGCACTGTGGAACCCCTGAACTTATTACTTTCTCCGAACTCAAAGTATTTTCACTTTTTACCATTTGCTTACGCTCTTTTAAATAAGAAGCAAATCAGTATTATATTCACCCTCCAAAACCTAACGTTAATAAATAATGTAACTGTAATTTCAGAGTTTTTTAATGATTGATATAACTCACTACAAAGATTTTGATTTGAAGTTTGGGTGCGTACGGAACCGTTGCTTTGTTTAAGAAAGTAGGTTTTTATCTTAAATTTTTCCTACATTTTTTTTTTTGTACTAGCATATTTTAGGTAGTAGCTGGCCGTAGGGGACCCACAGTCAGCTTTTAAATCTGACAGCATCTGGGACACTTGATGTGAATCTAGCCAACAACAAAAATGCCTATCCATTTCCCACTCTCTTCTGTCGCGAATTGAGATGGATGTGCTCAATCGAAGATCACCCAGACTTACGCTTTCTAGATTACTTTCGTGTAGCTTAGCACTTGCTCACTTTCCGTCTTACTATATTGTAAAGAAGTGCAAATACCATCGCAGCATGGAACAAGCCAATTCGGGCCAGATACAAGAACGCTCCCGGGTAGTAAGCTCCGAATATCAGCTCGTTTTCCGATGTCTTTGCTTCCGCAACATGCCTTCGAACGAGATTAATAATGAAATTATCCAGCCTATTCAGCTTACAGTGCTACGTTTCCTTTTGGCATTCCTACCAAACTCGTCAAATTGAGTAGGATCACAATGGAGAACCCTCGCTGCTCCGTCAAGGTCGGTAAGGAACTCAGCGAGACGGTCAATGTTAAAAAAGGTTTTGGACAAGGCGACGCACTGTCATGCGACTTCTTTAACATCATCCTCAAGACAATCTTGCGTAACTCACAAGTCAACATTAGAAGCACGATCTTCCAGAAGTCAGTTCAATTGCTAGCTTACGCTGATGATATTGACGATTGGACTTGATTGGACGAACACAGCGAGCCGTCAATGAGGCGTTTGCGGGCATTGAAGCGGAAGCGGTTAAAGTGGGTCTGGCGGTAAATGAGGGCAAAACAAAGTACATACTGTCATCAAGGAAGGACGCACAATATCGACGTCTCGGACAGAGCGTCACACTAGGCAGCAGAAACTTCGAAGTAGTCAAGGCCTTCGTCTACCTCGGCTCCGCGGGACAACAACATCAGTTCCGAAATCAAACGCAGATTCACTCTTGCCAATCGCTGTTTCTTTGGGCTCAAGAAGCAATTGAGTAATAAAGCCCTCTCTCGAAGGACAAAGCTCGCATTATATAACAGATTGATCATCCCAGTCCTACTCTATGGCGCGGAAACCTGGACGTTACCAAAGGCGGATGAAAAAGCCCTTAGTCTTTTCGAGAAAAAAATTTTGCGATTTTTGGCAATGTTTGCGTTGATGGCACCTGAAAGAGAAGATTTAACGACAATATCTATGGGCTGTACAGCGATATGCGCCTGTTCAAGCGTCTACGGATACAACGCTTAAGATGGCTAGGCTATGTAGGGCGTATGGACATCACTACTTCGACCCGAAAAGTCTTCGAATCAGAGCCATTGGGACAAAAGAGGACGGCCTAGGCTAAGGTGGCGCACACAAATGAAGAAGGACATCAACCAACTTGGAGAGCGCAGCGGGAGCCAGCTAGCGAAATATCGTGCAGGCTGGAGAGGAATATTGGTTGAGGCCCAGGTTCACCCGGACTGTAGCGCCACAAGAAAAAGAAGAAAACGAATTCAGCTTAAGAATGAAATAAAAGTCTCTTGCATTTCCCCAGACTGAAGCCTCTCTAAACTAGTCATCCACCTACTTTTCCACCCAATTAATTGTTAGCTTGTCTGAGGTAGCTTGGTGATTTGAAGATGGAAGTGATGTCTTCAAAATTGTTGCTATACCTTCCCTGTGTTCACACGGCCCCTTTGTCACTGTTCATGCGAACTGATTCTTGAGACTTTTTTAAATTCTCTTTCCTACTTAAGTAAAGGTTTAAGTAAGAAGAGAACATCGCAGGACCAATTTAACAACAATTCTGAAAAACTACAGGAAGCAAACGTATCGTAAAAGTTATTAAAAGCTACTAAAGCTCAATAAATAAGATAAGCAAAAAAACGAACCTGAAAACGATGACTTTAAATGATCACTTGATTGTTAAGTTATATTGAAAATCAGTTCACATAGCCTTTTATTGGGATTTATTGGGATTTCCTAAAAACAAAGCTTTCACAATTTTTCTTGTCTTCTTTAATTATTTCGATATCGTATCTCATTCCATTTTCCGAATTAGCCAATTTGCTTCCCATAGAAATTCTCTCATGGATTTCTTCAAACTCTTTCACACTCCTCTATTGAACCTTGTGCTCCAAATCGATGTGATTTCGGCATTTTGCCACATGATACAGTTTGGTTACAGAAGGAACTGTTTTGCAGTCCCCAGACCAGTTATCTTTGATTTAGTAACCCCAACACTGTTTGCAACTCTTCCAGAATCTACATTTCGGCCGTTGTCGGCAGCTCTTAAAACTGAACAATGTCCAAAGTTCAATTTTAAAAAAGTTTATCTCCACAGGAACCATATTATCTGAAACGGCTTTAAAGCGCAAAAGCAAAAGCAAGTTCTAGAAAACATTCTCACGCTCCAAATGACAACTGCAAGGAGTCGAAGGACGACGGGAAGCAAGAACAGAAAAACAGCACACAAACTTCCGGAAAATTACCTATAATTTGTCCACCAAAGATGCAAAGGAAACCCATTCAACAACCTGCCTCAGTCGCCCCTAAGACAAATACCATTCAATAAAGAAGACCCCTGTACCCTTCTGCTGAATTTATGAATCCTTTCATTGCACTTACCCAGTAATTTTGAGACAGCACCTTGTTGGGTAAGCATATGTTGGGCCAGATCATAGCCACGCAATCCGAAACGTGATAACTCCAGCAAGCGGTGTTGTGAGACTAGAGCGCTTAGAGTGGTCGGCGACGGTGAGCCCCCGGGAAAGAGTCCTGCAGCGGCTGCGGCGGCTGCCACTGCTGCATTGGGCGCTGCTGCTGGTACCGATGCGGATAGTCCAACTAGAAGAGACACAAAAAGAGACAAGAATAAGCATAAATTGAATAAAAAGCGACCACAGACAAGCAATCGACGACGAGTGCGAGAGTGAATGAAAAATCACGGAACGCACAGTCACACGGGATTTAATAAGCCATTGCAAGAAGATCGGCCGACTGGGCCTGGATGTTAATTGCATATTACTTGCGGCGATTGACATGTGGTTCGGCTGGATGCGGTCCGTTCTTGTTTTTGATTTAATGCCGGGGTGTCACCTCGACGTCGATGTTGGCAATAAATCGGATCGGTTGTTTGTGTGTTGGATTAGGCATGTAAGCAAGCGGCTACTGTGAGTGCGTCCTCATCAGTGCGCTGGTAGTCGTTGGCTTAAGCCCATTTACAGCGGCCTAGACGAGTGCGACTGGGGATTAGTTGATTGAAATTACAATTGACAAGGAGATTCTGGGGAGGTTGCACATTTAGGGGACTCTTGTGTCACTTGATCGTGTGGATCGTCGGCGGCGCATTTGTTGACTTGAGAGAGCAAGCCTTTTCGCACTGATAGAAGGGGAGCGAAAAATCGAATGCGAGTATAAATAGAAAATGGTACACAATATCCCTGATTAAGAGGACATCATTGACAAAGTTTTCTTTTCGACGACTAACGATTTGTGCATTTTATACATTTTGCAATTCTGTGGGAGTTTGAAAGAAGGCGCGCAGCACTGATTACGCAAAATGAAGTCTATCTGTTCAAATTCCATCGATTGGAAGGTCGAAGATATCCTCAGTTCTTGCAAAGCAGTATACAATCTATCAGAAGGAATAAAGGTGTTAACAATAAAGCTGACCATAAACCGAAGCAAATGGTTAACAGTGAGCGCAAGGTTCGGATAAATAGATGGATGCACAGCACTTCAATCACACTTAGTCAATTTATTCCGTGTAATGTATTCTTCCTTTGTGAAGATGGTTTTGGTCCCTTATAATCAGTGTTTCTTGGTGGCTTCATTTAAACCGCGTGGTTCAAATTCGAGCTTTGAGATTAAATTTAAGCGTTAAAGACGTTATTGGTCGGAGGCATGTTTTATTATGATTACGTTAGATATCCTTCTATTTAATCAATTTTATGTAGCGCGTAACGAATTGCTTCAGAAATGCCTTCATTACGTTAAATTTCTGCAGTTTTTCACTGATGGTTAATGCTTGCAAGACTATTCACATTAGTTAAACAATAAAACAGGCCCCCTCTGCCTCGACTATCATATATGGAATCCAGTTATTAACATATTTTACGTATATAGAACCAGCTTCGACTAGATTGGTCGTATGAATTACTCATGTTGTAGTCAAAACTTCAGCTACTTAAGTGAAAACGCATGTCAAACGATGAGGAACTGAAATTCGACTCGCAGGAAAAACATTTTGATGTTATTCTGAACTTAACCCTGAATTTTATTTCGCTCGAACAAATAATTATTTTTTCATCAATTTCTACTTTGTCCCTCTCAAAGTAGTCCCCCTCAAATACAATACACTTGTGCCAGTGCTTAAACCAATCCTCATAGCAATTCTGAAATGCACTTTTTGATATGCCCTTGAGCTCTCTGAGCGATGTGATTTGTTTTCCTCAATCCTCGCAAAACGTCGTCCATTCATGGATCGTTTCAATCTTGGGAACAGGAAAAAGTCGCAAAGGGTTAAATCTGGTGAGAACGGGTTCTGAGGCATGATTATGGTGTTAAATAAGCTAAGTTTTATTTACAGTTCTCTTAGCACAATTTAAATTTAGGTTAAGATTGAAAGTAAAAAGTAATAAAGAGGTCGAAAGGCAGTTAAATATGTTATGTTTATGTTAACTAAGAGCACCGACATTGGGTCAGTAAGATAGCTATAAGAAAAGGAGTTCGTAAACTAGTTTTAAGAAAATTTGTCTAGCATATAAGGATAACATTAAATTTGATTAAAATACATTTGAAATAAAAAAAAAATATTATTCTGTTGTTTTTTCAAAAAATTACAAGAACAGAGCAATGAATAGCGAGCCGATGCAGTATCGTGATCCAAAATCCATGAGTTGTTTTGCCACAATTTCGGACATTGCTTCGTATAGCTTCTGGCCAGCGGCGCCATGACGACCATGTTGTAAGAACTCCTGAGGCATTGCCTTTTATATTTCGGGATTAGAGAACAAAAACAAATATTAATCATCGAAAATAGCTTTATTGTTTTTCAAAACATTCCCCATTAAGATCTATACACTTTTGCATGCGTTTGAACCAATTGTCGAAGCACTTTTGCCACTGCGATTGATGTATCTCCAAAACATGCATTCTGAACGCATCAACCGCTTTTTCAAGTGTCGAAAAACGTTGATGATTTTATTTTTTACGTTCGAGAATAAAATGGTCATTCGGTGCCAAGTCAGGACTATACGGCGGATGACTCATCAAATCGATGTTTTGAATGCTGAGCTCGCATTGTCGTATTCTCGTGGTGAAGAGTAATCCGTCTTCGGCGGTTGGTTTTCCTGATTTCTTGGAAGACAACTGGCAAACAAATGGTTGTGTCCCACTTAGAATTGACTGTTTTGCGTTGTTCTAGTGGTACGGGTGCGACATGTTCAGTTTTTCCGAAAAAACAGGCGACCATTTGCTTTTAAGTGCTTCGTGCGCAAGCAACTTTTGTTGGATTTGGCTCAATTTGAAACACCCATACAGTCGACTGCTGTTTACTTTCGGGCTCATACGCGTGAATCCACGATTCATCGCCTCGGTTGAATTCACCATACCATCAATAAACACTGGTCCTTGATAGAGCTTCATCGCCAAAAATTGAATTATGTTTATCGAGCACTGTTGTGGTGTTAATCCACGTCGAAGTTGTAAAAAATAATCAAGAAAATTTTCACGATTTAAATCAATTCCTTGGGCGAGATGAATATTTTAAATTATTCCAAACAACACAAATAGCGCTCGTATGTCAAAACGTTCTGAGTACGTACAACCTCAAAAAAGTCAAACTTTACGATAGAGCTGGCAGTTGCAAGACTAGGGTTACCCAATCCCGAAATATAAAAGGCAACCTTCGTACTTCGCCACGGTTATAGAAAATAAGAACAATCAGCAATTTCTTCATTTTTGATCGAACTTGGCGTGTTTGTTAGTGTTTTCTCTTCTGGGCTTTTCTATTGGGACGATTGGACTTTCGAAGTCATAACCATATACTCATGTCTTGTAACTAGTTATGACCCTCTTAGGCAAATCTGGGTTGCCGTTTACGTCATTCGGCAATTTCTATGCGATGCTCGTGCGACATTTTTTTCTATAAAAATTCAGCAATTATGGAAGAACTTTACTGCCACACGCTTCATGCTTAAAATTTCCGTAAATATTGCCTGGGATGAGCCAACCTATATGTAGATATCTTCGGCTACTCTTTTTAACAGTGATTCAACGATTCTCAATAATAATTTTGTTCAATTTCTCAACATTTTCATCGATTTTTTTTTTTGTTCTGGAGCTTCCAGGGCGAGCGTAGTCATTCACATGTTCTCCTCAGCAGGTTATCGTGAAACACTTAAAGTATATAAAACGAATATCGAAAGTATAGCCCACCAATATAGAAATTATTAATTATTTGAACAGATATCAAATTTAAGGCATCAGATGCTTTTTATGGAATACTTGAAAAAAGTCACTGGCTCGCAGTTGATGTCTAAGTCTTATTTGCTGGATTAATGCCTAGCGCTTTGGTTTGGGCCAGCATAATACATTAAACAAAATTGTTAAAGTTAAAGATTTGAAGCAGTCTTCATATTGGGGTCGCGGGTTTATACTCTTTGGCTGCACTGGATGCCCTATCAATTTTGGTACCCAAATGAATGGATCGATGAGAGACCAAGATCAGCCCTAGGGAATTTTGAATTTGAGGGAGAGTTACTAATGTTTTACCGGCAATTCTGGATATAGACGAATTTTTCATAAAGTAAAACAATCGGGGCATATTCATTACATCATTCCCTGTGAAGAATTTGAGTTAAACTATAACATCTATAGTATGGAGATTAACTTAAGACCTTGCTGTTGTTGATCACCTAGTAAATCCTTGGCACTCCGCCTTTTTCACTGTTGCGTTGTCTTCCAGATAAAACCTAAGGCTTTTTATAAGACTGCTCACTATCTGTTAGTGAAGCCAATAGATGCTGCGTCTATTGTACTATGCGTAAACAACCAAGCGACCGTCAACGAACATCAAGCCTCCGCCAACTCCATCGAAAAAATCTTACATGTAAATTAAACATCTGCTTCTTTAGTAACTACTCGCGTTGTCGAAGCTATACTTCGTGCAAACAATCGCACTCTTTAAGCTTAGTCACTAATTAAGCACAAATAATTATTTTACTTTTCTCTTTTTCGAAACCACAGTCTAGAAATGTTTCCATTATTTCACTAAAGTAAGATTAAACGCATTTTGTACACAATCAAAGAGCTGGGGAAATAATCATGGTCAATAAAGATTGAAAACAGTTGAATATGTCGTTTGTTACTTGAAAGTTTAAAGCTCGAAATGATGTTTTTCTAAAATAGTTGACTCCTGATTCCTTGTAACAGATCTTCTACCTAGAAGCCCATCGCTTATTGCCTAACTGTTCAATTTCCTTATTCCGTCAAAGTTCAATCATTCTGCTCCATCAGCGCCGACAAGCACCGAGTTACGTGAGTCCGTCACCCAAAATCATCAAACCCATCGCCAAAGGAATAATTTACTGCGGTAGCAATAAATCAAAGCATCACCATCAGCACATCATGATCGCCAATCTTGGTCAGAGCGCAGCGGTTAGCATTGCACGTCGCTGTAGATGCCTTGCAGATTCCCCGCCGTACATCGCTACGTTTAGCCCGTCACACATTAGACAGATACACCGCGGCGAGGTACAACAATTGAGCATACACGTGATAGGTACAAATTGAATGTGTTCCTCAGTCATGACACCAAACTGGACAACGCGACACAATACCAGCGCGCTCTTCTCCATAGGCATTACGTCAGCATCATCCTCGTCCTCAGCATCGTCATCGTCGTCGTTCGTCGTCATCGGGTTCCTACATATTTGTCCCTGCAGCAGCGCTGCTGGCGAGAAAGACTGACATGATGTTGATGTTGATAGCTCTTCAGTGGCCGGTGATGATCGGCCAGCGACATAATAGTACTCAAAAGGTTGATCTTCGATCGCTAACATCCGACTGGGGAAAGGATCCCCGCGAAGAAGGAAATTCCATCGCCAGCCCACCGTTAGCAAAAAACAACCGCTCACAATGTACAGCCTCGAAGGAGAGTCTTTTTCTCCCTCTCCCTCTCCATCACCTCATGTCGAGTGACGGTCCAAAGGAATCAATATCAGAAAATCGTCATTTGTTCGCAAAACACACAAGTGTCAAATGGTACATCAAAGTGGCGAAGTAGTCCCAAAGCAGGCACAGACAGAAGTGAAAGAAGACGAAAAAACATACTCCGCACTTGCCGATGGTGGTCTTCGTCGTCCTGAATTCTGTGGATTCCACAGGAGTGCTGAAATTAGCACCAAAACATGATGGGACTGCTTCATCGCCGCCTTTTAGGTTGGAGTTCCGTTTAGAACGAACTTTTTTTGGATTCTTTTTCCTCCGTGGCAGTGAATGCCACTGCTCTCGTCGCGCGATGGTATCTCTCACTTGCTGCGCACATTGTTGTGGTTACTACTACCAACACCATCATCGCCACCTCCTGGTATAAGCACAGAAATTTGTGGCGAAATTCCCGAAAGGAATTCCATGCCAATACTTAATTTAAATTCCATAAGCTGCAAAGTGGATTGCCAGGAATTACACAATGCCATCTTCCCCCAACAACTGGGCGAGGAGGACAAAGGGACGGAGGCACAGAAGGACGGATGTTGAATAGGTTCCTACTGCAGCGACTATAATTTCAGGGCAAAAATTGCGAGCATCCAGGTACATGAAGATTCAACTTAAAATGCAGAGACGCGTCGTAACCGATTAGGCCGATTAAGTTAATGGCTGCGACGGCCAGAGAATGGACGACAGAATCAGTAGGAGAAAATAAATTAAGGCTACCACCGTTTCAGTGGGCTTGCCAATAAATCTTTGCACTCTGGGATTCGGCATTAATGAGATGATTTATGTGAGGAAGCGGGCAACGGTCCCCCTGTTTCTTGTGCACGGCAGAGTAAAGAAAATGTGCTGCAGCCGGGGACAGGTGAATTGTCAGCACGCAGTCTGGGTAAGCATTACTGCATGGCCCGCAAAGGGAAACTTTGTCTCAAGAGAAACTCATTAACGGCAAGTCAAAGTATGGGCGGACCAGCCTATAAATATTCATGTCAGCGCCTCGGAAACGAGAAATGACCAAACCTTAGGTTCAGAAAGAAAAATCTTTTTTGAAAACGTGTGCATCAGCATCCCGAGATCCGAACAGTAGGATCATTGACCTTGGCTAAGCACCGGAGGACGAGTACAATGCCAATTCCGTTCGCATGCTGAGTATGACGCATGGAATCTCCTTAGGGACCGCACTCCTAAATCAAACAAATTGTCGCGCAGCAAGTTGCGCAATCCAGATGCTGGCCTCCACACAGGCCGACGACATATTGATTAATGAATCGAGTACCAGTGTGCACTGGTGGCTTCTTCCACCCAAACTAGATTAAAAACCCACCAACTATGTGGGCAGTGCACGGATGCGCGGAATTCCCCAAACGAATCTTTAATTTATTGCCAAAGTCGGGGACAGCGCTTTGCAGGCACTCCATCATGGAATTATAGAGGACGCACGAGAATCATAGACACACAGTCGAGCAGCCCAATCAGGCGAGTATCGGTCGGGCTGTCAGAAGGAATTGTTCCCCGGTTAATCCTCCGTTTCTGCCGACTCCTACCCGGTCGGGGCCCATGCAAGGGTTTAATGCTCGTCTTCAGGTGTTGAAGGTGAAGTTGAAAGTGAAATTCCGGGAAACGCTGCTCCGGTGCCCACGCTGTCAATTGAGCACTAAGCAAAAAGTCAACATCCCGTTTCGAATTACAATTTGGTCATGCGATGGCGTAGCGCTGGTGCCGGGAGGTAGCAAGGAGTCTTCGGGGTTCCGTTTTTTTTTTTTAATTTTCGTTCACGTGGGCAGACTGCTGTCGAGGATTGGTGTTGAAGGAAGTAAAGAAGTGGGTTATGCAACGCGCTTCTGTCCTTCGCAGGCGGTATGTGATAGCAGGGGTCAGCAATTCTTGGAAATCTTTGCGGGCCATTTGCCGGTGCTGTGTGAAATCAATAAACTGTGATCCCATTTTTTCTACTTCTCTACAAGCTTACAAGGATAATGAAGGAATCCCATCAACCGTAAGCCGGGCAGCTCACATCGGAGACACATACATAGGCATACTGATGAGCTGATGAGACTTTAGGGACTTAAACGTCAATGTACGGAAATAGTATGTACATTGTAATTTACAGAGACCAAAATAAAACAGACCTGAGTTCGGTCAACTTCGCTTACCGAAGTGCGCAGATATGCGAAGAGCTCTATAGTCATATGTGGAGTACTCATGTGACAGCTGAAATTTACCGAAATTCCTAGAAACGAAGAGAGAGATGGCAATAGAAGAATCTTAGAAGTTAGACTATACTTCCAGTTGATTGAAAGTTTAAGTTATGTCATGATTTTAAATAAGGCTGACTGGGGTCCATAGCGAGAAATAGAAAAGAAAGGCAAATTAATACTCCGAAAAATGTCTTTAATGTCATTCTGGTTCTTTTGTATTTTTATTCCATTGAATAAGTAAAAAAACGAATGTTAGTAGAAATATTGAAGCCAAATAAAAAGAATAAAGCAGCACCCATTTGGATATTACGTGACAAATTGTATTGCCACTTAAGAAAACTCTCTTAGAAACACGAAGAAAAACTTAACTTTGTTTGGTTGTAGGTCAGAACTAGCATTTCTATCTAGCTTATATTTCCGCACTCTTAGTTGGTTGAGCTCCTTCTTTATTCCAAGTGTGCAGCCTTCGTTTAGAACTTCTTAATTTCCTTTGTTCCAATGACTCGGATACGAAGATATGATTGAGTGATCGTGGCCGATATAGTTATCTCGGTGGTTGTGTTACTTTGTCGGTTTTTCATCGCTGGGCATACTGGGCGGCACTTTCTCTTGGCCTAAAGAGTCTGATGAAAGTGTATGTTAGGGACACTGCTTCTTGCGAAGTTATCCCTGAGCCCGATTCAGTCACATTTTGCGAAACGCCAATGCTCTATGAAAGAGTGAGCTACCGGTATTGAAACTAAGTTATCATCCGATCCAAGACAACTGAGTCTTCATCACTGGGTGGAATAGATTTCACTAGAAATATGTCAGAAGAGAAATAGATGTCGGAGCTGATATTATCCGGATTAATGTAAATATAGAATTTAGAAGAGGTCTTAGTATGCTCAATATTTTGCACATTTTCCAAATGGAAACTTTGGGATTTTAGATTAAGATAGAAATAGCAAATGTTTTAAAACTTTGTAGTTAATTCACAACATAAAACATTAATTTATTTTGACAATAATTTACTAGTATGGTGTATTTTGGATTCCCATAAATTCATATTCTATTCTTCTATTCTACAAACTTATATTTTTTATATAGCTGTTGTTAACAAATATTACGTGTGGTGATATTTTGATACATATTGTCTGAAATAAAAGTTAATAATTATAAATAAATTTATTAAAATATCCTTTTCTTCGAAGTAACTTAATGGTTTTATTATATATTTATGTAGGATAATTGCTATCCATCTTTGTTGTAAGTTCTGCTTATTATTGCGCTACAGTCCGGGGTGTACCTGAGCCTAAACCAACATTCCTCTCCAGTCAGCACGATCTTTCGCCAGGTGCCTCCAATTGCGCACTTCAAGTTGGTTGAGGTCCTTCTCCACTTGTATGCGCCATCTTAGCCTGGGGCGTCCTCTGTTGCGTTGTCTTAATGGCTCTGAGTCGAAGACTTTTCTGGTCGGAGCAGTGATGTCCTTACGCTCAACATGGCCTAGCCATCTTAAGCGTTGTAACCGTAGACGCTTGACTAGGCGCATATCGCTGTACAGCCCATAGAGTTTGTCGTTTAATCTTCTCCTTCAGATGCCATTAACCAAAAATCGCACGCAGAACTTTTCTCTCCAAAAAAAGGGCTTCCTTATTATTTTAGTAAAGTCTAGGCTTCCGCGCCATAAAGTAGGACTGGGATGAGAATGCAAGTTTAGTCCGTCGAGAGAGGGCTTTATTACTCAATTGCCTCTTGAGCCCAAAGAAACAGAGATTGGTAAGAGTGATTCTGCGTTTGATTTCGGTACTGATGTTGTTGTCGCTATTTACCGCGGAGTCGAGGTAGACGAAGTCCTTGACTACCTCGAAGTTTCTTCTGCCTAGGGTGACGGTCTGTACGAGATGTCGATGTTGTATGTCCTTCCTTGATGACAGCATATACTTCATTATGAATGCCGTGTCTAACCCTTTTGGTCATTGAAGGTCTCGGTGGGTTCGTTAAAGAACGTGCAGCGAGAGTCCTCCATTGTTATCCTTCACAATCTGACGTGTTTGGTAGAAATGCCAAAACCAGACCTTGACTTACAGATGAGCTGGTGCATGCGCCCAACCAGGTCATCTCCATCTGATTTAAAGAGTTTTGCCGGTAGTCCATCTGCTTCAGCAGCTTCGTTCAACTTCATCTTCGATATTACTATCTTCACCTCGTTTAAGTCGGGGGCGGAATTCTTGTCTATCGTATAGAACATTCTTCTAACAGCGATTTGGGCCGTCTTTGCCATTAAGAAAAGTACAGAAATGATCCTTCCAGAGTCTTAGCAAAGACTGGGGCTCTACCACAAGTTGTCCATTTTGATACCGGCAGGCTTCGGTCCGAAACTTGTATCCGCCGAATACTGATTTTCGGATGCCGACGAGTACATCCAGTCACTTTTTATCGAAATTGAAAATTTCGTGATTTTCGAGGTATGCGGCACGCAATACTGGGATATGCTGAAATTGGGTTTTTAGCCTTAAATCCTTTTTCGACCACTGGTGGCCTCCTAAACGTCCGAATGAACTTTAAACAATTTTTCGCATGTTTTCAGATGCCGGCGAGTACATCCAGTTTCGGTAGAACGTTCGGAGTTCATTTATGATAATAGTTTAATTATTATAATTATTACTCTAATTTATTTACTTGATTGGAAAAAGCTGGAAGGAATATTTAATTAATGAATCCTTATTTCATATACATTGTTTTCATCATATGTCCATGCAAGGGTTTTTCTTAAATAAACAGAAATATTCTGCAAAATAATGTTATTTTATTCCTATTGCTTAATAATGGTTGCAAATCACTGTGTTAGGTTAGATTTCTTCATTGTTTTTTAAATATAACATTCATAACTGTGAATGAACTCAACAACAACAATATAATGTACATTTGCCAACAATGCATAGTCATGAATTATAACTAGACACACTTTTTTACTTTAATTATCATTAAATATCATTAATGATTAAATATTAATATCAAACCACAACAAAAATAAATGATACATTGAAACGAAGGATCTTCTTTATGTTCGATTCTCTTACTTTTTACATATTCCATAAGCCATCATAAATAAAGATTTCACCGAATATTGGGTGTGCAACTAAGTAACTGCGGATTTCACTCACGGATGGCTTTAGTTGAATTTCTAGGTTTGCTGACTTAAAAAAAAATGTAAAACACATTTTGTTCTTTGATAGTTGGTACCGTCAATCAGTGAACAAAATTGTTTGATCTTTTGTGTAGTTTTGTTTGTTGAAATATGTATATTTATTTCGTCAAATTTGGTTTTTTATTTCCGGAAAGAAGAAAAAACGCATAGCAAGTTCACAAAAAGTCATGTGCTGTTCACGGTGACGTAGCTTTAAAGCAATGTCAGTGTCAAAATTGGTTTGCCAAATTTGGTCCTGGCGATTTTTTACACAAAGATGAAACACGTTCTGATCGCCTAGTTGAAGTTGTTGATGACCAAATTAAAGCAATAATTGGTTCGGATCGTCACAGTACAACACGTGATTGCAGAGAAGCTTCATGTATCACATACATTCATTGAAAATCGCTTAAAACAGGTTTTCTTTGTACGATATTTGGGTTCCTCATAAACTGAAATAAATGCATTTAAAAGGTATTAACATCTGCAATTTGTTAAAGAGACGGAATGAAAATGATCCATTTTGAAAACGATTGATAACTGGTGATGAAAAATGTGTTCTTTACAACAATGTCAAACGAAAAAAACGTGAAGCAAGTCAGATAAATCAGTTCAAACAACAACAAAAGCTGATATTCATCAAAAGAAAGATGTGCTATCGGTTTTATGTGATTACAAAAAAATTGTCTAAGTTTCAATAATGATGACGATGTCAAATATTAGCTGGTTACGTTTTTTTCTGGAAAAAGCCAGAAGTTTTATGAACGTGGAACTATGATGCTGACTGAAAGACGGCAAAGGGTTTAATATATTACAGAATAAAGTTATTTCATTCCAAGAAAAAATTGTCTTAAATGTTTTTTTATTTTAAAATCCGCAATTAGTTGGTTATATATAAAAAATGATGTCTGACGAATTCACGATTTGTGGGCAATTTATGAGTGTTTGACACAAACATTCACGAATTACCCACGAATTTGGAGGGGAAACGTAAATATGTGCGAGTAAAATGAGACTATGTATGTTCTAAGGTACGTATCATTTTCAGAAATATAGCTATTCTAGCCGCCGTGGCGTAGTGGGAAGAGTGCGACGCTCACACGCCGAAGGATCTAGGTTCGATTCCCAGTTCAACACCAATTTTTCGAATTTTTCACGGCACCACCTCTTTCGAGCTGCTGACAACACTCAAAGATTAATAACTGTCTAAGAAAGCTTCTCAAATTTCGCCGTTTGAAGTCGGCAAAAACTGTAGGTCCCTTCTACTCGTGATGGAACAGTAGCGCGCAACACGAGTAGTTGATGAGCAAGCTAGGCCCTGGTCCCCCTTTGGACTGTAGCGCCAACAATCATTATTATTATTATTAGCTATTCCGCGAAAATTTGTTTGAAGGACTCAAAAGAAATCGGCTGTTCAGTTGCCCCTCTCCTCCCTCATTACTTGCTGGCTCTTTATTCCTGTTCTTGGCTTGCTTATTTATTATTTATTTGATTCAATTGACATATGTATTTTCAACAACTGCCATTTTATTTTATGTAAGTTTTTAACATAGTTCGTCGTATTTGCAAATTCTTATATGAGCTAAATATTTGTCTTTAGAATGTAGTTAAGTAAATTTGTCAATCTGGAGTTCGAAGTTTCTTGGAGTTGCATGTCAAACAATCCTGATTATCACAGAACTTAAAAGCTTAATTAAAGAAAATCTAAGTCTCTGGATAACTTAGCCGTTATCCGTTAGCCGTAGGTATAATCTCATTTAAAGCTGAAGCATTACATTAAGTGTAACAACCTCTTCATTTGAGGTTGGATCCACGAATTCCAAATTCAAAATCTCCTAACACAACACCAGTTGTTTCTTTTATTTTTTGGAGTCTGTGATACACTGTACTGGAGCATTCAGAATCAAAGACTGGTCCATTATACTACCAGGCATTTTATGTAGATTTTTGGATTTCCGAAAAAATGGAAAGAAGGCACTTCTGTGATAAAGAGCTTAGGTTTTCAGCTTCCACCACGTCAGCGCCAAACAGCCGCCACCTTTTACGAGTAAAGGCGGGGATAGAGAAAGTGCTCTGAAGTGTCTTCACCTTCTCGCCTGCACCCTTTTCTGTCTAGCAATCTGGAGAGTCTTAGCATCTATGGTTACGCTGTTGGTAGATCCAACCGTCGACGGAAGCCCTAACCAAGGATACGGATAGTCCTAATGTGAGTTCGGGCACTACGAATGCTTTAATTGAATCTTATCTAGCTACTTCAGAAATCAAAGTAATCTTGTTTTCCATAAGTGAAGTCCCGGCGACCAGACTAGTCTTCGTCTTCGAATTCGGTCTTCCGACGAAATTAAGTAAAGACTAGCATATCCGAAACTATCTCAGAAGTAGCTTGGCTGTCGCTACAGACACAGATACCTCGCCGTTTCTAATATAGTTAGTGGTCATTAGATTTGCAAATACAACACCATAATTTTAGGAATAGTAGTAAGTCTGGCAGTGGCCGCCGTAGCATGGTGGGTAGAATGCGACGCTCACACGCCGAAGGTCTAGGTTTGATTCTTGACTGAACATCTCGAATTTTTTACGGCTCTCAAAGAGTATGCCATGTCCAGGTTTGGTATTCCTAGCAAACTCGTCATATTGTGTAGGATGACGATGGAGAACTCTCGCTGCCCCGTCAAGGTCGGTATCTAGCTCACCGAGACTTTCAATGTAACAAAAAGGTTTAAGACAAGGCGACGCACCGTCCTTTGACTTTTTTAACATCATCCTCGAGAAAATCGTGCGTAATTCACAAGTCAACACCAGAGGCACGATCTTCCAGAAGTCAATTCAATTGCTAGCTTACGCTGATGACATTGACGTGATTGGACGAACACAGCGAGCCGTCAATGAGGCATTTGCTGGAATTGAAGCGAAAGCGGCTGAGATGGGCCTGGCAGTAAATGAGTTCAAAACAAAGTACATGTTATCATCAAGGAAGAACACGCAACATCGACGTCTTGGACAGAGCGTCACATTAGGCAGCAGAAACTTCGAGGTAGTCAAGGACTTCGTCTACCTCGACTCCGTGGTAAATAGGGACAACAACATCAGTACCGAAATCAAACGCCGAATCACTCTTGCCAATGGCTGTTTCTTTGGGCTCAAGAGGCAATTGAGTAATGCAGCCCTCTCGCGACGGACTAAACGTGCCTTATATAACTGCTTGATCATCCCAGTCCTACTTTAGTGGAGAAGGACTTCAACCAACTTGGAGTGCGCAACTGGAGGCAGCTGGCGAAAGATCGTGCTGGCTGGAGAGGCAGGTTGGTTGAGGCCCATGTCCACCCCGGACTGTAGCGTTACAACAACAACAAGAAGAAGAAGACTCAAAGAGTATCAATTGTTTAAGAAAAAGGTTCTCAAACTCAACTCCAGTTGTAGGTCCCTTTACTTATGAGAGAAAATTAGCGCGCACAATACGAGTAGTTAATGAGTAAGTTGGTTCCTCTGCGGAATGTCGCGCCATTATTATTATTATTATTAGTAACTCTGGCACCAACTTCTCTCTGCCTTAAAATCAACTAATGTCAAAAATTTTATTGACCACTATTTTTGCAGGTGACACAAATTTCAGTGCGCTTTGACATTGAAAATGTGGCCATATAGTAACAAGCGAAAAGCACCTTGAGATTATCGATTCCTTATCTTTGTAAGTGATGTTCGCAAACACATTAAAAGAAATAATTTCGCATTTGTGTCGCAGTCGCAGTCCAATTAGGAAACATGATTGCCAAGTGAAGTTATATTCCGTTTTTAAGACTTAGACTGGCGTCCAACTTACCGAATCTAACATACTCCTTTCTTTAAGACTTTTAAAAGCTAACTACGCCTGCAGGACGAAAAATCTGCTTAACCTAATCCAGTGTTTTTCATAACATAAAAAATAAAATATGCAATACTTTCAGTAAATGTGGCCTTAAACATATATAAACCATTACAGATAAATTTTGGAATGAGTTTTAAGAGAGTGTAAAAAGAATCTTCTGGAAAGGGAAGATGGCAAAGCATGCGCTTCTTATAGCCTTATCACTTCTTCTCCGAAAAGTTGATCAACAATTCAAGACATTTTTATCACTCCCTATTCTATACTCTCACACTTAAGACGGAATTGGTAAAGACACTCCTTTACTTCCCTATTCCTACATTTTCTCTGCCAGCTGTCACAATGTATGGGGATAGTCTGAAGGTATCATCGCGACACAAAGATCGTTATTAGAAGTCTTTAGATCAAACAGAAGACTTCACTGTTTCTCCTAACGAAGGTTATTCTTTGAAGAAGTGTGGTATGAACTTAATGAAATTTATTTATTTTTGTGAACTTTTCTTCAATACGCCCTTCCCGCCGTATCGTATAATCAGCCCACTATTACCTCCCTCCAGCACGCATTATCGAACCAAGTGCATGAGCTCGCTGCCCTTAATTCGAATTTAATTATACAACAAATCGATTGATCTGAACTTGCTGCTATAAGCCTCATGAAGCTGGCTGCTCACGGGGCGTAAATAAAACACCAAATGTGTGGTCGCCACATCGCATAAATAATTCGCAGTCCTTTGAGCAGCCCCGCAGCCTTTGCCCACCACTGCGCCGCATTCATTGTTTTAATTACGCGCTAACAAGGCATGGGAAAGCACACGACCGTCTCCGCATGTTGTGACACACTCTTTCCACCTCTCATCGATTTGTCAGCAAAGTCAACATCGCGGCGGCGGCAGAAATCAAAAACCATTTTGTGTGTCCAGGCCGGTCGGCTGGTGCTCAGTACAGTGCGGAATTGTTGAATTGTCTAGGTTCTTTGGTACAAAACAAAGGAATCCATCGTATGGAAGCGCACACTAATGACATAGCTGGGTTACTTTCTGCCATCTGATTCTCTCTCTTACTCTGCAGCGCTACGGCGCAACGTGACAAAGTATTGTGTTACAAGTTTTGAGTGAGTTATGGAACGTTGCGTTTGGATGGCTCCCATGTGGGCTCATATGGGTTTGTAATGGCAAAACATTTCATCGTTTCCACGTTTCCCAGATGACTAAATCATGAAGACAGCACGGTGTTCGAACTTGCCGGACGCGTGAAACGTTAGGCGCAACCTGATCGATGGAGATATTAACGCCTGAAAATGGATTGCAGACGACACAGATGCCCGATAAGGCACGGGTTCGGTTTCTGCTGACCCAGTCAACGCCGAGTAAAGATCGGTTTCGATACCTTGATGACATGAGTGAAAACTGTGCGAGATGCGACACAATCATCTTCATTATCTTAACCGTTTTTGAATTGGGCTGGATAATATTGTCCGCACGGATCCGTGTCGGAAAACGGTGTCTAGTTGAAACATGTGTGTCTCTCCCATTGTTTCATAGTCAGATTGGTGATTTATTAAACAACTACTTTTCCAAAGCTTGTATTTCATCTGAATTCTCGATTTCGATCTGATTGAGATTGAAAACGAGATGAAAATATGCCATAGCACGTGTGTGGTCCTACTAAAAAACTTATTCGGTTGCTTCCCTCATTTTCTTTTCTATTTTGGTTATAAAGACCAGATTCAGGGAACGCTTGTGTGGACAGAAAAAGTATTATAATAATGTCCACGATCTACATAGATGCCGCATTCGGATTCTAAACGATCACCTATAATCGTATAAACATAAAACCTATTGGGGCTGTTTATTCAACTCCCAGTTTAGACATAATGGCTACTATTTAAGTTGTTTAAAAAATATGAGGATATTATATTTCGGTAATTATGCTGAATGTCAGGCATCACATTGTGAGAACATTTCGGACACGTTGCCAAGCTTTCCTACGTCTCCAATTTTTGGAGGAAATCAGTTAGTATAATCCACATTTCCATTCCCAATACCATGAAGAAAGGTTGACAACCACTGACTATACGGGATTCTTGTCCTTTATTTTATGTGCTGTGTAAGACGGTAATGAAATTTATGATATAATCGTTTAATTTAGCTCTCTCAGCTAATCATATACCCTTAAGCGAAATTCAGAACTGTTACTTAAAGAGATGATGGGGATAAATTGAAGAAAATTTTGAACAGTAACTTGTTAAATACTTTATGAGTAAAATAAATACTGAAGTTCTGAAAGGGCTACTTTGCGGCATGCCCACTATTTGTCCTTCAATTTTATTTTTATTATCTTATTCTTGTTGTGGCGCTACAGTCCGGGTGGACCTTGGCTTCAACCAACATGCCTCTCCAGCCAGCCAGCTGCTTCCAGTTGCGCACTTCAAGTTGGTATAGGCCCTTCTTCACTTGTGTGCGCCACCTTACGATTCAAATACTTTTCGAGCCGGAGCAGTGTTGTCCATACACTCTACATGGCCTAGCCTTCTTAAGCGTTGTATCCGTAGACGCTTGACCAGGCGCATGTCGCTGTACAGCCTATAGAGTTCGTCGTTAAATCTTCTCCAGATGCCATCAACGCAAACACAACCAAAAATCACACGCAAAACTTTTCTCTCGAAAAGAATAAGGGCTTGATCATCCGTTTTTAGTAACGTCTAGGCTTCCGCGCCTTTTGAACCCAAAGAAACGGCCATTGGCAAAAGTGATTCTGCGTTTGATTTCGGTACTGATGTTGTTGTCCCTATTTACCGCGGAGTCGAGGTAGACGAAGTCCTTGATTACCTCTGCTGCCTAGTGTGACGCTCTGTCCGAGACGTGTTCTTTCTTGATGACAGCATGTACTTAGTTTTACCTTCATTTACTGCCAGACCCATTTTAGCTCCTTCCGCTTCAATGCCAGCATACGTCTCATTAACCGCTCACTGTGTTCGTCCAATCACGTCGATGTCATCCTCGTAAGCTCGCAATTGGACTGACTTCTGGAAGATCGTGCCTCTGGTGTTGACTTGTGAGTTTCGCACGATCTTCTCGAGGATGATGTTGAAGAAGTCACATGACAGTGCGTCGCCTTGTCTAAAACCTTTTTTGACATTGAAGGTCTCGGTGAGTTCGTTACCGACCTGGACGGAGCAGCGAGAGTTCTCCATCGTCATCCTACACAATCTGACGAGATTGGTAGGAATGCCAAACCTAGGCATAGCACTGTATAGCTCGTCTTTGTGCACATTGTCATATGCGGCCTTGAAATCGACGAATAGGTTATTGGTGTCGATTTGCACTTCTTGGGTCTTTTCCACGATCTGCCGTAATGTGAAGATCTGATTTTTATTTTACGAATGATTATTAATTCAACTAAATTCTTCATCTTCAACACGTTGTAAATGTTTTTGCACGCTGGAGCAATTAAAACTTTCCATGGCTGTAAGTATAATAATGCCCAAGGATTCAGTTCAGTTCGTGGTCGCCGTGGCGTAGTGGGTAGAGTGCGACGCTCACACGCCGAAGGGTGTCGGTTCGATTCCCAGCTCAACAACAAATTTTTCGAATTTTTCACGGAACCACCTCTTTCGAGCTGCTAACAACACTCAAAGAGTAATAACTGTCTAAGAAAGCTTCTCAAATTTCGCCGTTCGGAGTCGGCAAAAAACTGTAGGTCCCTTCTACTCGTGAGAGAACAGTAGCGCGCACAACACGAGTAGTTGATGAGCAAGCTAGGCCCTGGTCCCCCTTTGGACTGTAGCGCCAACAATTATTATAATTATTATTATTATTAAGGATTCAGTTCATTAAAAAACACTTACCGCCACGTTTTAGATTGTTTATAAACACAAACTAGAGTGTTTATTTAACCATGGTAGTCCCAAAAATTGGTGTTATCTGAGCCAAAGGGTTAAGACTTCATTGACTGTTCAAATCAAAGCTTTCAGAAAACATGGCTTCGAGAAACGGGCATTGTTTACCCGTCTGCTATATTGATTTACATATTTTTTTGTTTGTTTGTGTTTAGTTTGTTAAACCAACACTTGTTAAACCAACACTTGCTAACCAAAAGTAGTGCATCCGGGGTTCTCTTAATGTACGCTACCTAAACTCTTCTGTCCCTTACGTGGTATTCCAATTTGATCCTGCAACATCAATCCCTTCCTACTTATAATATGTACTATGCTTGAGAAAGCTTTAATTTCAATTTTGCTTGTATTGTTGATCGCCAGAATTAAGTGAGTCACAAAATATAAGTAATTGTCTTGAAATTTGATTGCGGCTTATACAATATTACAGTCTCTCTTAAGCACGAAGAAAATTCGAGCTTTAATAACTAAAGTTATTAGGCAAAATTGAGATTCGCCTATAAAATTTTTTTATGAACCAAGGGCTACTCTACTCGAACAATACGAAATGTGTGCTTACCACAAAAAGACGAAGAGGTGATTTAGATTTAAAAGCTACCTGAAAACCCGTGTTTTAAAATTGCGTTTATATTAAGCTTATTCTTGTAATAAAAATTTAAGAGCAATTTATCTGACAGCCTTTTGAATGTTGGGGCTCATAGGTGAAGCAGTTGCTTAACACCGTCTCTGCTCACAAATATTAAGTATATTATTATAGCATTGTTGGAATACATTTTTTGTGTTGAAGGTTGCAAAATGATATACTGAATTACTCAGACTCAGACACTATTTCATTGTAATACGAGACAGTAACCTAAGTTTAATCTCTTTTCATAAGGAGCATACGTTTCCAGCTCCAACCAAATCAGCACCAAACATTTGTAAAATGAATTTTGTAACCCATCTGACCTCATAAAAACTATTTTTAAAATACTTCCCGGATGAGAAGAAGACCACGTCGACAGTATACATCAATTGTTGACACGAAGGATACAGGACTTACACACGCTTTATGTACTACAGTTATCTCATGGGTGGAAAAAACTTTCAGCTAAAAAAAAGCGAAATTTAAGTCTTTTTTGGAAATTAACATTCTTAAAGTATTGTTCAAAGATATGGCAGACCTTGCCCTTTCAGCACGTTAACCTACTTTGCTGCGGCGGCAAATGACAGTTAAATGCGTCTCTAAGGCATCGTTTACGGCAGTAGTACTGAAAGGAGATAAATGTGATAGATATACATTTCAAACAGTACACACCTGATTTAATAACATAGAAGCTTAAAATTAAATTGTGGCCATTTGAAGGTTTAGTTTCAAAATTACGAAAATGAGATACCTCATAAAGCTAAATTTCTGAATATACAAAATTCTTAAAAAAACTTTCAGTATATTAACTTTTCGGGAAATTGTCAAGTTGTATAATGTTTTAACTAATTGGGACGCTGTAAACAAAAGAAAACAAAGTTAAGCTGTATGGCGAAAATTATTTTTTTAACAAATGTTTGAAGAGAAGATCGGCTAGGCGTGATAATTACTGCCGGAAAGGCTAGACAGTAACAAAAGACGTGATTTACTGTGTCTTCAAGTTCTCTACAGACTTCGCAGAGGGTTTCATCATTCAGCTCATGTACACTTAAGTGCTAGTGCGAAGCCAACAACTCATCCACAGCCCTTTCTAAGTTCTGCGTTCCATTTTCTTACTGACGTATGGCAGCTTGCCCTTCATCAGCGTGCATGCCAGTTCTGGTTGCACTTAATTGTCGATGGATGCCGTGACCAATGAGGCAGGCAGCCCCAATGAGAGTTCGGTTCCTATGAGTGTCTCTTTTGGTCCTTGCCTAGCAAATTTATCAGCAATCCCGTTTCTCACGTTGCTTCTCTTTCGTGTTGTTCGATATCTAAACCAATTTAGTCCGCCGACTGAAATTAAGAAAAGACTTAAATTTCGAGATCATCATGGAAGTAGTAACTTCCACCTTTTCTTCACAAAATAGTTCGTGGCCTTTAGAATCTGCTTCTGCTTGGAAAAATGACGCGGATTTACCTAAATATACTGAATATACTTACATACGTCCATACGTTTCAGTGCCTTGGCACCTATAATTGCATAAAGTCAAAAAACAAGCGTACTACAGTTGCGAAAATGTAACGCACTTAAACCGACCCTTCTAACATTGTGAAAAAAGCTGTCATCACCTGTTGGACACTTCTGCACAATTTCACGTACAGCAGTGATGTTATATTTAGATCTGACACGTGGATGCTGACAAACAGAAAGTTTCCAATGTGAGACGCAAATATGGTTCTCTCAGAAGGTTACATATAACTTCATTTAAAGAGGTAGTTACCCAGAATTTTTATTGAACAGAATAGCAATAAGTAAAATATTTTTTTCGTCTTATCGCAATACCAACATTTGACCATTTACAAACATTTATTACTCCTTGGCTGTTGTCTGGAACTTGAAAGGGGCAGTGTTTTTATAAAAGAACTTTCGATCAAAAACCGAAGAATGTCATTTAAAATATTTTCTATCATCTGGTATACATACAAAGTTCATTAATAGAAAGAACTGTACCCAGTCTAGAGAATAAATATCCTTCCAAAAGAGAAACCACCACAAAATTGCTTATTTCATTCCCGAATGTAGCATTCTAATATCCTCTGCCTCTATTTTTGCAATTTAAAAGATTTGTGTCATATAGCAAGCATTATTTGATATAACTTGTGGAAGCTGATCTGTTCATTTCGTGCAAAGGCCCAAGGATCTTATTTTTTTAATTACTTATTTATATTATCATACAACCACACCCACTTCAAGGTAGTCCTTTCCACACGTTTTTTGAACACAAAAAGTACGAGCTTAAATAATTTTTCTGCTTTATTTTATTTATTTACCATAAAACATGATAAACTCTTTACAAAATCGTTGCAAGTGCGACGCACTTTAAAAGGCTGAAACCAGCTTAGAATTCTATGAAACTCATCTATGAACCAGAAAACGATAGTACAATATTATTTAGAGTTTGAAGTTTATATTTTCCACCCGTGGGCGCCGTGGCCTAGTGGGTAGAGTGCGACACTCTCACGAAAATAATTCAGGTTCAATTCCCGTCTGAACACAAATTTTTCATAACACTTCCACTTTCGAGGTGCTGACAACACTCAAAGTGTAATAACTGTCTAAAAAAGCTTCTCAAACTTCTCTGTTCGGAGTCGGCTAAGACCTGCAGTTGCCTTTTACTCCTGAGAACAGTAGCGTGCACAACAGAAGTTATTGATGGGTAAGCTAGGCGCCGATCTCCCTGTGGATTGTCGCGCCATACAATTATTATTATTATTTTTCACCCAAAACTATTGCAAAAGCAATTATATTTGATGGTCATAACTATGGCTTCAGTAAGACAGTTCAATAAATGTCATTTTCCTCCGATATCCAACCCTTTGCACTTATTTTCTTTCCTACCTAGTTATTCCGAATTCCATTATGTCCACATCTACATTTTTCTGGATGAACAAATTTCAGAAAAACAATGAGCGCCAAGCGTATCATGCTGCTGGTCGCTTCCTTCAATTTCCCATTTTCCAACATACGAGGTCACCCACAGTGCCCATTCGGTCACGATTGCAGTTATGCCTGTTAGTGAGCGTGTCCACAGGTATTTTCGCACCTCATTTAGGTGTTTATCTCTTCGACTTGTTTTCTGGCAGACGCAACTTACTTACGACCGACAGAGTCGTATACAAAATTTATGGAAACCACCACGATAATGGAGACATCACTTCAACGGAAGACTAACAACACCACGACTGCAACTTATGACGCACTTCATGGGCTCCACGGGAGGAAACCCATACACAAAGAGTAGAAACAACACTTCAGCAGCACGGTGCCCAGAGCACAGCACTGCGAACCCTTTTTCATCGCGCTTCATGACCAGTTGACATTATGATCGAATTAACCAGTTCGGAGGGTGTGAATGTGCATATCGAACGAGTGCAAGAACCAAGGCACCAGCTGAAATAAAGCTGTGCTGCAAGAAGAGAGACTAGACGACAGACGATGGCGGACGGGGCTCATGACAACAGAAACCGTATTGGGTTACATTTATGCGCGATGATTATTAATTCTGTTTTCTTTCGTTTCTTTTTTGTTTGTTTTTTTTTTCTTGGGATTGTTGTTGTTGGTGCTGGTTTCGGCGGGTGGCTAAGCGCTAAAGACGGTAGAAAGGAATGATGGCAAGAAAATGAGGCGAGAAAACAAATGAAACAGAAAAAAGTAAAACGACGATATTGACAGCTTGGCGTTGTCGCCTCTTCTGACGGTGCTTTACTTCTTGACTGATTATCTGTCAGTTGGGGATTTCGTCGGAGAGAAAGTGGTGAAACCTGGGGAGTGGAATTTTTCGAATTTAAAAGATGATTTGAGGATTGGTTAGGGAGAGTCTTAGATGACGCCCTACCATTCGTTAGGAACTACAACGCCATAGTTTAACTCGGACAAAGCATTCTTGTGTTTCTTGTAAAAGCTAGTACTTTAGAGAACTTTGTGCAACATCTGGTTCGTAAGTTTCTTTAATCAAGGGATGTTTAATAGGGCACTGCTTGTGTACACACAGTCCTTTCCTAGTTAAATACTCATGTAGATCCTCATCTGTGGCCGCCGTGGCGTAGTGGGTAGAGTGCGACGCTCACACACCGAAGGTCTATGTTCGATTCCCAGCTCAACACGAATTTTTAGAATTTTTCACGACACCACCTTTTTTGAGCTGCTGACAATACTCAAAGAGTAATAACTGTCTAAGAAAGCTTCTCAAATTTCGCCGTTCGGAGTCGCCAAAAACTGTAGGTACCTTCTACTCGTGGGAGAACAGGAGGGTGCACAACACGAGTAGTTGATGAGCAAGCTAGGGCCTGGTCCCCCTGTGGACTGTCGCGCCATACAATTATTATTATTAGATGCTCATCAATAATTATTGACTCAAGGGTTGCTCTGTTGGCATACTATTGAACAGAAAAGCAGTTTGAGCTGCCTGGTAAATATGGGCTAGGGCCAAGATTACAAGCTTACGTACATATCTTTCTCTCAGACGGCAGGCCAAACTATCCCAAATACTGTTGGCATCTACTGATTGAACTTTTACGGCCGAATCCTTTTCTGGTTGTGGTGCTTAAGCATGCAAATTCCTCAAACCCTTTGCGGTCACATTGGGGGGGTAGTTGTAGGCAATCATACGTAAAGCAGCCGCATGTGGCACTTAAGTCATTCTGGTTGCTTTCCATCGTGGAGCAGATGATTGTTTCTTAAAATTCTCAAAATAAGCAGTTCTTTGAGATAAGTTTAATTAACATTCGTTAAATTAATTTTGTAGCCCATCTGACCTCATAGAAATTGTTTTTAAAATACTTCCCAGATGAGAAGATGACCACGTCGACAGTATACATCAATTGTTAACACGAAGGGTACAGGACTTACACACGCTTTGTGTACTACAGTTATCTCATGGGTGGAAAAAACTTTCAGTTAGAAAAAGGCGAAATTTAAGTCTTTTTTGGAAATTAACATTCTTAAATTATTGCTCAAAGATATGGCAGACCTTGCCCTTTCAGCACGTTAACCTACTTTGCTGCGGCGGCAAATGACACTAAAATGCGCCTTTAAGGCATGTTTTACGGCAGTAGTACTGCAAGGAGAAATTTCTGAATATACAAAATTCTTTAAATATAAAAAAAAAACTTTCAGTATATTAACTTTTCGGGAAATTGTCAAGTTATATAATGTTTTAACTAATTGGGACGCTGGATACAAATGAAAACAAAGTTAAGCTGTATGGCGAAAATTATTTTTTTAACAAATATTTGAACAGATGATCGGCCAGCCATGATAATTAGTGTTTAGTCTGAATACCTGCCAAATTACCCAAAATGTATACAAGTTGTTTGAAACAAACCCAAATTCTAACACTTAAATTTCGCCATTCAGACTAAACCAAAAGATGCAACGCTTCCCCAATCTTTTAAAAGCAACAGTTCATGCAGAAGAGGTAACATGGGTATGGGCAATATGGTTCGTTAAATTCCTCTCCTGGCATGAAGATATATTATGAAAAAAAAAACGCAATTTTTTTATGAAAATGAAGGCAATTAGTGAGAAATCGTTCGTGAGAACAGGAATATGGATATCCAGGTCCAACCCGGAGCGTGGCACAAACGATTGAATGACAAAGGCGAATTAAAATTCTCTAGGCGACACCTATACACAAAACCTAACCGATATTCTATAACCTCAATTCTGAGTAACAGCATAGGAACTACTCGTATTTTTTTCTTAATTTTTTTTTCAAATTTCCTTACTTGTATGCCAGCGCATTGCAAAACAATAGTGAAATAGCCATCGTCAAAAACCGATCGTCGGGACGATAGGGACTGTCAGTTTTGAGAGTACATGAAGCAACCAAAATGTCAATATCGTTTTCTTTTTACTTACGCACGATAGCCATCATCTGTGATTACACCCCTGGCTGTAATCTCATCTTAAGTTAATTAATAATTGTTGGACCTACAGTCCAAAGGGGGACCAGAGCCTAGCTTGCTCATCAACTACTCGTGTTGTGCGCGCTACTGTTCACTCACGAGTAGAAGAGACCTACACTTTTTTGCCGACTCCGAACGGCGAAATTTGAGAAACTTTCTTAGACAGTTATTACTCTTTGAGTGTTATCAGCAGCTCGAAGGAGGTGGTGCCGTGAAAAATTCGAAAGATTTGTGTTGAGCTGGGAGTCGCACCTAGATCTTCGGCGTGTGAGCGTCGCACTCTACCCACTACGCCACGGCAGACACCTCATCTTAAGATTTAATACGTTTTATTTACCAGGTATATCGGTATGAAGTGTGCGTCAGAATACAAATGTCTCGATAGGGAACATTTGCTGTGAACGAGCCCTTAATTTGTTTTTTTGTTTGTTTGCTATGACATCTGTGAAAAATATTTAATATACATCAAGTCATTGAACAGACAACATCATATTTTTTCATCGTGTTAAAAATGTCGAATTTTGTACCAGAAAGCATTAATTTTTGAAGAAAAGTACTGCAGAGTCGCATCGAATGCTGGTCAAGGCATATGGTGATCATGCTCTATCAGAAGCAACATGCAAAAGATGGTTTCAACGGTTCAGAAATAATGAATTTGATGTGAGTTTGAGTTTGAAGACGCCGAATTGCAAACGAAATTGGATAGAGATGACACACTAAGTCAAAAGTAGCAATGTTAAATATTGCATAACAAACAATTTCTGACCGTTGAAAAGCTATGGGAAAGATCCAAAAGTGTAAAAAAATGGGTTCCACATGAATTGAATGAAAGACAGATGGAAAACCGAAAAAGCACTTGTGAAATTTTGCTTCAAAGACTCGAAAGAAAATCGGTTTTGCATCGGATTGTTACTGGCGATAAAAAATGGATTTATTTTAAAAATCCTAAATGAAAAAATTCATGGGTTAATCTGGGACAACCATCATCACCGATTGCAAAACCAAGAAGACAATGCTATGTATTTGGTGGGACCAGAAAGGTGTGCTGTACCACGAGCTCCTAAAACCTGGTGAAACTGTTAATACTGATCGCTACCGACAACAAATGATCAATTTGAACCATGCATTGATCGAGGAACGACCAGAATGGGCCAGAAGACACGGCAAGGTAATTTTGCTCCATGATAATGCACCTGCACATATAGCAAAACCGGTTCAGGATACAATCAAAACACTTGGCTGGGAGCAGCTACCCCACCCGGCGTATTCACCAGACTTGGCTCCTTCCGACTGCCATTTGTTTTCATAGATGGGACACGCATTGGCTGAGCAGCACTTTAATTCCTACTAGGAGGTCGAAAATTGGGTGTCTGATTGGTTTGCTTTAAAAGACGAACAATTTTATTGGCGTGATATTCACAAATTGCCAAAAAGGTGGTCACAATATGTAGAAAACAATGACCAATGCTTTAAATAAAATGTTTTTACTTTCCCATAAATAATTAGTGTTTTATTTTCAAAAAAAAAAGCTTATTTCATAGCTGTATATCTGGTAGATTTGACAATCAAAACGCTATACTAAATTATTTTAGAAACAATCGAGATTTCATTGCTTTCGGGGCGAAATGGGCATTCACTGATTTTTCTGATTTTAAACAACGTCAGTAAAGTCTCACAATGTTAACCAATTTTGGAGAATCAGTTCTTCGATATTGTTGATGTATAGCTTATCTGTTGATGGGGGTGCCTAATTTTTAACACTTTCCCGTCCGCAGTTTGTTTCCAATAAAACATGCTCATTAAAGGGTACAGAAACATTTTAACCAAAATTGTCATATTAAATAGTTGTACACATTTTGGAAAGTAAGGTAAATCAGCTTTCAGCTATTTGGAAAAGTAATATATAAGACTTAAAATTACAAACATTTACATTATTTGAATCTCAAAAATTTGAAACCATTTTCGATACCCACAAAACGTTTTTCCATTTTCTATGTTAATTGCATTTGACAGCAATTACACAGGTTTGTGAGAACCCTGCAGTGCGTCAGAGTGTCGTTCATTAGCAACAAAGTCACGGACACGGTAAAAAAAATTGATGTTTGTCAAAAGAAGAAAGATATAAATTCGCTAAATAACTTGACTCTCTGAATACTGCAAGAAATAATAATAATAATAATTGTTGGCGCTACAGTCCAAAGGGGGACCAGGCCTAGCTTGCTCATCAACTACTCGTGTTGTGCGCGCTATGTGTTCTCTCACGAGTAGAAGGGACCTACAGTTTTTTGCCGACTCCGAACGGCGAAATTTGAGAAGCTTTCTTAGACAGTTATTACTCTTTGAGTGTTGTCAGCAGCTCGAAAGAGGTGGTGCCGTGAAATATTAGAAAAATTGGTGTTGAACTGGGAGTCGAACCTAGACCCTTCGGCGTGTGAGCGTCGCACTCTACCCACTAAGCCACGGCGACCACTATCTACCACTATACTGCAAGAACAGGTTTTAAAATCGATGAATTGCTAAGTATTTTGTTCTTAAAATTTCCATTGGATTCCGAAAATGTGCGTTGATAATGACCAATCAGGAGTCAGATTGTTATACTTTTATTTTCATGTATTTTTATAAAACGAGAATTGTGTACTGTAATTTGTCGTTTCCGTCGAAAATCGTTTGTGCACCATACCAACTTAACGCCAAGTGAAATTGAAGATTTCAGCAGGCAAACATCTTGAATCTTTTTTGAATGGGATGTTTTGCATGAATGCGGCATTTTGGGCAGCTGATTTCCCAGTTACTGATTACTCGGTGATGCTCCTTGGTGCAGCGGGTCATAGAATGCTTGGCATGAAAGGGTGAAAAGTGGATCTGCCAGCAAATTAAAAACTTAAACAGAGTCATCATTAGAGGCGAGTGCACAATTCCTTTTATAATTTTCCAAAACTTTGCCTGCAATACTTTCCTGAAAACATACCCCAACAATAGAATAAATAAATGGCAACACTTGCAAAGAATATAAATTTCCTTGCACTCTTGTGGTTGCGCTGTACCTGCACATGTAATTTGTCGTGTTCTTGCATTTTCAATTATTCGATGAGTGATGACGAATTGTCAACCCAGGCGCACGCAATCCGAGCAGAAAATGTTTATTAATGCAAACGATTGTTGCCGTAATCGAATTTTAATGACTGCAACCCAAACCAGGTCTACTGACTTTTGAGAATTTCAATCTGTTTGTGTGCTTTTGCACCCTGAGATGTAATGCAAACTGCAGTTTCAACAGCAGCGCAACAACGACCCCAACAAGTAGGTATCTGAGACCCGTCCACATGGTTGCGGTTTTTTGTGGAGCTCAAATGCGTTCGCAAAACGAAAGGGGGTGGTGTTGATTTTATTATTTTGTTTTGTTCTCTTAGTTTTCTCGATTGCCTTTTGGGCTGCACGTCCTCCCCATGCGTGTTCATACGCATTGCACTGCGTACGCATTGACGTAGAATGCTGGTGGGAGGAACTTCTCGCATGGCGGTGACGGCTGGTGCGGTAAAGTTGTTGTTTTGTTTTTTTCCTGTGCTCTCACTGTGGTTATGATTTGAACGCTGACTTTGCGATCGACAGGGTAGAGCGCGAGTACTGGTGGTTTTGCCACACTGTATCGAGCGGCTCAGCTGCATGGGGTTGTGTTGAATGCAAAAGTGGTACAATTGTCAATCGATTAGAATTTGTGACCTAAGCTTAAGGAAATTAAATTTTGATCGGGTATCTTTTCTTTTTGCATGTGTTCTGGTTTATTTAAAATCGTTGGTAGCTTCAAAATTTATAAAAATAAAACGAAACATAACACCTTATATAGCATAAGATTGATAGAGAGATTGATAGAGACCGCTGCCGTGTCTGGATTATTCGATTAGGTTTGTGACTCTAGCAATATCAACAAACTAATGCCACGATCAAATCGAATGGCAAATATGTTATCACACTTTGAAAACCACGTTTTTTCCACTTAACGAGTCAGCTACACATCTCGACTAAAACGGACATTATTTCGCGTTTTATGTTAGTTCTTAGCTCTTTTAACGTCGGCGGTTTGTTGCCAAATTCCAATGAATACCGAAAAAAATAGTTTAGCGGCGTTAATTCGCTAGAGCAAGGCGACTAATCAAGTGGCCCATTTCTTAAGATAACACGCCGATACGATACACACTGAACACACTGAATAACTTTTCAGCAAATCGTTCATAACGTGAGCTGATCTTATGATCTTATTAAAACTACATGTCCATCCATTTCATTCTTATTCAAGGCCGAAATAATCGGTTATCATAATTCACAGTTATCATCGAAGAAAAAAGATGGCCCAATAGCACCGTCGGCATGCAAACTGCACCAAACATAAATTTTTGTGGATGAAATGGTGATTCATGAAGCACATGTAGTTTTTTAACCGATCTATAACGCATAATGTTAGTTGAGCCAAAAATGAACTTCGTCACTGAAGATCATCTTGGCGCATCTTTGCTAGAACAAAATCGGAGCTCGTACATACATATGTTGGTTCAAATGGTCCATCGGATCAAATTCTTAAGTCAGTTTGATCTTGCATGGGTGCAAACACATATATTTATGCAAGATATGCCGTGATGTGGCCTAAGAGAAATTTAATTCTTGAGAATATCGTGGAATTGACTGATTTCGATGGTTTGCAACGGACGGCAAGATAGTAGCATTATTTTCGATAGCTCACCCAACAACTTGTCCCATTAAAAAGGCAACACTTTACAACTAATATAAAGACTCTATTTTTGCTTTAATTTAATGATGCGGCAACAACCTATTGAGGTCAAAGACTCCGAATTTCGACAGAAAATATTTATAATTTTCAGAAGTTCGTGTAATTTTTACAATGATGAAAAAATCGACAATGACAGATGATAAGTATGCCAGTTGATAAGTGTGCCTTCACATTATAAATCAAAAATTCTGTTTCAATATGAACGCAAAATCTTTTACATATGTTCTTCTATTTATAGAAAATAAAACACAAGAAATATAAAATTAGAATTAAAAAAAAAACACTCTTCAAGGTATGCTCGATTTCTTGTTCCATCTGACCTCTTCTGAACCGTCTCTCCAGTAACTCTCATTCAATTCGAGAGTCAATCGATTCTATTCTGACCACACATCTATTGAAGCCGTTTATTACTCTTCCTGTTTCACTATTGAAGTAACCACTCCAGTTGATGAGATCTTAAATATGACGGCAATTTTCAACTAAACCGATGACTGCATAACATGGTAAGATTTACCTTAGAGAGAGAAGTATTACCCTTAGGAGTAAAGAAAACCTCTCTAAACGGTCAAATTACAGATGTGACAGGGATAAAGACTGAAATGCATTCAAAAAGCTTTCATTTCTTATGTAAATGATCCTTTAAACTGAAGTAAATAATAATAATAATAATAATTATTGGCGCTACAGTCAAAAGGGGGACCAGCGCCCAGCTTGCTCATCAATTACTCGTGTTGTGGGTGCTACTATTTTCTCACGAGTAGAAGGGACCTACAGTTTTTCGCCGACTCCGAACGGCGAAATTTAAGAAGCTTTCTTAGACAGTTATTACTTTTGAGTGTTGTCAGCACCTCGAAAGAGGTGGTGCCGTGAAAAATTCGAAAAATTAGTGTTAAACTGGAAGTCGAACCTAGACCCTTCGGCGTGTGAGCGTCGCACTCTACTACTACGCCACGGCGACCACTTAAGACTGAAGTAGTTTTTCAATTTCCCATCCAGTTGTTCAGTTAGTATTTATTTTAAGATGGGTCATAAGTTCATTATCTGAAAAAGTTTGTTTTTCGTAAAGACATGCTGGGAACTGACTAATATGCTATTCTTTCAAGTCGACATTCACTTTATAATGCAGCTTTTTTGGCGAGTAGTGTCATGGAAGATTCCATATGATTTTTAGCAATACGCTTTGACATCTTTCAGGCTTTTACTTAGGACTTCTAACGCAATCGCAACAAACGGGAACTTCCTACAAGAAAATTGTATAAAAAATAATAGTATAAGATTAGGCAACAGAGAACGTCTGGGCTAGAAGGCGTGCGCAATTGGAAAGTGGCCTCAACCAACCAACTTAGCAAATTTTCCTGCTTTTAGTGAACTAAATAGCTTGGGTTTTTGTTTTAAATAAGTTTTTTCTTTTTTTCATTTACAGCAATACTTTTCGAATTTGTAAGACATCACTCAATAAGTACCGGGACTAAGCCATAACATCACATTTTTTTAACAAAATTCGATTTTATTCATAAAATTAGTTGAACACCGCTCTTACATTTCGATACCTTTTTTGTGGAACGATTTATGTATGGCCTCAAAATAGGCTTCGGCATTCACCTCCTCACTCGAGCCACACTTTTTCCGGCGATCACCTTTTTGAGGTTTGAAAGGAGGTAGATGTCGCTGGGAGCAGATCTGGATAATACAGTGGGTGCGAAAGCAATTCAAAGCCCAATTCGTGCAATTTGGGCATGGTAGCAAACCATTTGTGACACGGTGCATTGTCTTGGTGGAAGAGAATATTTTTTTCTTCTTCATATGGAACCGTTTATTTGCAATTTCTTCCTTCAAAAGGACCAATAATGCCATGTAGTATTCGCTGTTGATCCTTTTACCTTTCTCAAGATAGTCGATAAATAAAGTGAAGTGCGAATCCCAGAATACGGATGTCATAACCTTGAGAGCCGACCTTTGTGTTTTTAAACGGGCGTGGTTCACCGACTGCTGTCCACTCCGCTGACTGCCCATTTGCCTCTGGAATGTAGTGGTGGATCCATGTTTCATTCATTGTGACACACCGACGTAAAAAGTTCTGTTTACTCTGGCTCGAAAAAGCTCCCAGAATCATTGATATGTTGTTGTTTTTGGTCCATTGTGAGCAAACACAGCACCCATTTCGAAAACAGCTTTCTTATGGAAAATGCTCATTCAAAATAGTGTACACACAGTCTTCTGATATCTTTAAGGTGTCAGCTGTCTCACGCAGTTCCACTTTGCGGTTTTCCAAAACGACTTTGTGTACTTTTCTGACGTTTTCAGGTGTAACCATCTCAATTCGTTTTCCAGAGCTTTCAGCATCGTTGGTGTCTGTATGGCCACCTTTAAAGTCAGGATACCACCGACAACGCACTTTTCAAACAAATGCTAAACTTGCACGGTATTTTTTTCCATCAAAAAGCAGTGTTTAATCAAAACACGAAATTCTGTTTTTTCCATTGTTTTAAGTAGCGTCACTTCAAGACTTCCAGCTTGTAGTTCAATAATCAGATTGCCATGAAGATTAAACAGGTACGATTTGAATGTTTGTTCCTAAAAATAATTTGTTTCTTAAAGGAATTTGAACTTTTAGTTAGTGTCGCCCCATATTTGCCAATTCCGGGACTTATTGAGTGATGTGGTAAAAGGACCGTTGAAGCAAAGAATAAACTTCATGCTGTACGTCTGAAACGGTAACATTAAACAAATCGGGCCAAGAACTGATGTTTGGGAACAAAATGCTGAATATATTTTATTGTAAAAGTATGATTTGAAACGTTTACCAGCGACTTTCTGTCACTGTGAAAACACTGAATCAATTTAAAAATTGCAATTGGAAAGTTTTGTTTTGAAAAGCTTATGAATGCGTCATGCGAAACCGTATCAAATGCCTTTCTTAAATCACCCCAGTGGATTCTTTTAACTTTTTAAATTTCAGTTTAACATATACTTAAGTTTTAATTCTTGCTACAACTTCGAGATTCTTATGTCACTTTTTCACTTAAGAAAGGCCATATGAAAAAGAGGCCTGTTTTTTTGCTTTGGAGGGTAAGGGTGTGTTGAAATATTTGGCCTCGTATCACTATAAAACTATGTGGCCGCCGTGGCGTAGTGGGTAGAGTGCGACGCTCACACGCCGAAGGGTCTAGGTTCGATTCCCAGCTCAACACCAATTTTTCGAATATTTCACGGCACCACCTCTTTCGAGCTGCTGACAACACTCAAAGAGTAATAACTGTCTAAGAAAGCTTCTCAAATTTCGCCGTTCGGATTAGGCAAAAAACTGTAGGTCCCTTCTACTCGTGAGAGAACAGTAGCGCGCACAAAACGAGTAGTTGATGAGCAAGCTAGGCCCTGGTCCCCTCTGGACTGTAGCGTCAACAATTATTATTATTATTATTATCACTATGAAAAATATCACGAATTTTTTTTAATGATAAAAGTTCTAAGGTTCTAATGTAATAATACAACTGTACTAGCCTGATATACTGTGGTAGCCCTTACGTCTCATTATTTGTATAGGAACGGCTTGGATGTTAAAAAATAAGAAATGATCCTACATGCTTCATATTTGAAGAATGTTTTAATTGAGTCTCATACCAACTTTATACAATTGTCAACCTTTTGTTGAATGTCAATAGATATTACCGGAATTTGTTCGCGAAATTATGATAACATAGACGTTGTAGGTCGTTGCTTGAAGACTTGCATTGTCCGGGACATTGTATGTCGAATACTTTGGATAACAAGCTGAACCAGACGTGGAGTTTGTTTACCAGAAATCATGTTTTAATTATAATACTATAATTTCATCCTTCAAATCAAGAAAATGTTAATTCGATTTCGAAGGAAAATAATTTTCTATACCCTTAAAAAACATTTCTATACATTCTTTGTTTCTGAATCCTCTTGTAGATTATCTAATATCTGTACCATACATTGTCGCACTCTACTTTCAACAACTTGTAAGAGATTGTTTTACTTTTTGTCACGGTATATAAAAAGGTTTTCGTTTGTGTCCGATTAAAAAAAATTGTTGACATCTTTTGGCGAAAGTTTATAATTTCATCATTGTAGTTTTGTAGAGTGTTGCACAACAGATTCAACTTGGTGTAAGTGCTGATAACAGATGATGCCCCAAAACACACAAAAAATAGAGCTTGGTGTATGAATTCATACGCGATCGAATTCGTTTTTTATGTTATCATCGCCAAGTTTATATTCAAGATTTACTGCGGCAAAAGATTATTCAGAACTCTTCAGCATTTTTAATAGCTGTGAAAGTTCTGATCCAATCACTAGCTGCTACTGTTTAGTTAAAAATACAGCTGTACTTATTACAATATCTTCCGTTTGGGACAATCTGTTTGTTTGTTTGTTTATTGTTGGTTCAGTTTTAAGATCACAAAATTTGGTTTGGGCTTGAACTTTGTTCAAGAATGTGATATTTATTTTTATCAAGGGAAATACTTCCCGATACAAGCTGCCAATATTGTTGTTTTCATCTCCAAAGACCTTATTAAATTATTGGTGCAATGAAGAGCTTATCCATAGATATCGAATTTCATATTGAGTTAATTTTTCTGCATCTGGAAGTGATACCGAACGTATTACGCATTCAAAAACTTCTGCAATTGAAATGCTACAAAATGGTTGTTCGCATACTTCGATTTCAGAGTCTGCATCAATGTGTCTGTCAACAAGTAATGCAAGCTAGGTGTAAGTTCTTTTCATATCGGAGCATCATCTTAATTATTCATTTAATTATAAACTTCTGCTTGCCAAGACAACTTATCACTGAGTTTTAGTTGCATTTGAGTTTTTTACGATCGTAAGCACGGCATGTGAGTCCGGCTATTATTTTTCTCTGTCCAGACATCCACTTATACGAACTTATACGGACGTCTCTGCACAACGCTTTTATATTCAGTTCTATACCTAAGCAAAGAACACATGAGAAAAGATGAATTCAAATTAATGCAAAACTTTCGCTATCCGAACAAGGTTAGGATCATTATCGTTTTAAACAGTCCCATGCGGTTTCCGACGCTTATTTCTAAGTGCTCTGAACATAACTTAGCAAATCATTAATTAAGGTTAGCATTGGCATTTCATATTTCATTTCGTAAAACTTCAAAAGGAAAAAGATTCGAAATTGGGCCGCTAATAGCATAAAAATTTCTTCTATTTCAAACAAACGTTAAACTCTTGGACTCACCCAAACGTACATACTTCTTAATTGTATAAAGAATACAAATTGATCATAAATTGGACAGTTTATTTTCTACGTTCTCATATCATCAATCTAATCTTATTTTTGCTGGAAAGTTGAAAGAGAGGAAGGCTTGGGCCATGGATAACAGCGCTAGAGCAAACTGCTTACCCTTGTCCATGTTAGAGAAGGAGAAGAGACGACTCAGCGTAAAAAGTCCCAATTAAAGTGATCTCATGATTTTCGGCTTTAGTTAGTTTTTGAAAATGAAATCAGTAGCATTTCAGTAAATCTTGTTTTGTGAATCTGATGCTTTGATTTAAAAAGGAAATGCACAGTGTCTTACGATAATAACGATTGTCTTTGTAATTGTCTGCATTGGTGGATATATAACCTTTCAAAAAACGTGAGCATTCGACTGAAGGCATTCGACCTTAGTAAACCTTGCGTAAGAAGAGCACTGAACGTTATCCAAATCCTACAGATGTACCAAGCAGGCAAGGATATTACCCCTTCTCCGATTTTCTATTTTCCCTTTAGGGCGCGTATATATATATAAGCTTCTTAACTTTCGCCATTTGGATTAATCAAAAACTGTAGAAAACTTCCTTCTACTTTCGATAGAAAACACTTTCAGAAAACAATTTGAGCTCATTTCATTTGGGAACATTTCACGTCATGGGGCGCAAGATTGCTCTCGATGAGTTGAAGCAGCCCACCTGGGACGATCGATGATAAACGACTGCCTTAGCTTAGGATCAGATTATTCATGAGCCGCTTGACTCAATAAAGTAAACAGAGAGTATTGGTATGGATTTGTTGGCCAGACCATAACCAGCGATGGCGAGTACTACAATTTGCTATTTTGGGAGTTCATAAAAATGACATGACTGCAGATTTTTCACGATTGGGAGGTATGGCCAATTTAATAATAATAATTGTTGTCGCGACAGTCCACAGAGGGACTAGGGCCTAGCTTGCTCATTAACTACTCGTGTTGCGCACTCACGAGTAGAAGGGACCTACAGTTTTTTGCCGACTCCGAACGGCGAAGTTTGAGAAGCTTTATTACTCGTTGAGTGTTGTCAGCAGCTCGAAAGAGGTGGTGCCGTGAAAAATTCGAGGTGTTCACCTGGGAATCGAATCTAGACTCTTCGGAGTGTGAGCGTTGCATTCTATTCCCAATTTCCTTAAAGATAATTTGATGGAGGAATTGAGTCCCTCTTTCTTTATTTATAAATGCCCCTCTTTCTTTATGAATAAATGTTTATGACGGTAATATGGAGGGTTGCACATTTCTAATTTGGGACGAGGCTTATGCAATCTTATAAAAAAGCGCCCATTGATCTTTTAAATAAATTAACATTTTGTAAGCAACTTAGGAATTGCCATGTACATAGTTGGTTTTCGCAAATGCGAACCAACTTGCTTCTGTTCAAAACTCTATACTAACCTTTCAAAGGTAGCGAATTATAAGAGGAAATATTGAAGTTAAATATTCTGGCCTTAATAAATTTAACGACTGAAGAAATCAAAATTCCTACAAATATTGACTAGTGACACTCTTTCTCCCAAAACTTATAACAGCACTATCTTCCTCCACAAAGGTATTTTTATATAAGGCACGTGAGTTTGACGATATTAACAGTTACAGAGTTATAAAGTCACATCACTCAATAAGTCCCGGGACTGACATATAGCCATATGATTTTAAGGAAGTACAAATATTCAAATGATGCCTGTCAAATTTTCATGACAATTTAACAATTCGATACCGTTTTCATTGAGCGATTTATTTTAAAATAGGCTTTAGTTTCGGCGTTCACTTCCTCATTCGAGCCATATTTTTCTCTGGCGACCATATTTTTGACATCTAAAAAGTGGCTGGGGCCAGATCTGGAAAATAGGTTGAATGCGGAAGCAATTGAAAGCCCATTTCCTGCAATTTTGCCATGGTAGCCATATTGTGACACGATGCACTGTTTTCTTCTTCATATGGGACCGTTGTTTTGCAATTTCTTCCTTCAAATACACCAATAATGCAATGCAATATTCGCGGTTGATCCTTTTGCCTTTCTCAGGATAGTCGATGAATAAATTTCCGTGCGCATCCCAAAAGACGGATGACATTATCTTCCCAGCCGACCTTTGTGTTTTTGGACGCTTTGGGCGTGGTTCGCTCACTGCTGTCCACTCCGCTAACTGCCGATTTGATTCTGAAGTGTAGTGGTGGATCCATGCTTCATTTATTATGACATACCAATCCAAAACTCCTGTTTATTCCGTCTCTAAACAGCTTTCAGGATCATCGATACGTTCGTCCATTGTGAGCAAACGCGGCACCTATCTCGAAAACAGCTTTACCATGGACAAATGTTCATGCAAAATATTGCATACATAGCCTTATGATATCTTTAAGGTGTCAGCTGTCGCACGCAATTTCACTATGCGGTTTTCCAAAACGATTTTGTGTGTTTTTTTTTTGACGTTTTAAGGTGTAACCACCTCAATTGGACTTTCATTGTTGGTGTCTACGGCCACATTTATAGTCAACAAATAGTTGTTTCTGTTGGAGCAGAGTCCCTGTTAGATTTTTTAAGCTGCTGAGCTTGAACGGTATTTTTACTCTTAAAAAGGAGTGTTTAATCAACACACGAAGCACTTGTGAAGATTCAGTAATTTCATATTAAAACCTGTAGTGCATAACAATTTAAAAAAATAATCCAATAGCGCTCTGCCACTGGCCTTGATTGATTGGTTTATTTGTGTGATTGGTTTATTTGAGACTGAAAATAACCGATGAGAGGTAATATATTTGGTTACGTTTTTAACAAACGTCAGCAACACATATCGAGTTTGAGGTTATTTTTTGTGCTGAGGATACATACCAATTTAATACCTTTTCAAAAGATGGCGGCACTTAGAGGTTGTAGCTGTTTTGGAAACGACTACCTACTCCATTATAATTGTGTGACATTTGCCAACAATAATTAGTGTTATTGCCTTTCTGAAAGTTTCCGGATTTGTTCCAACAGCATTTCCGCGGAGTCTTGATTTTCTGTGCAGGTGAAGACAGTCAAAAGCTTGTAGAAATTTATTGTAAGTCTGCCCCATTTTCATTTTTTTATTTCCAAAAAAAAAAAAAAAAAAAAAAACCCAAAAAACTAGAAGTATACACATTTGTACGCTCATGTGTATACAAATGTACAAATGTGTGTATGTTTAGTTAAGGTAGTTTTAGGTTATTTTAAGATAGTATGTAAGTTAGCATATAAGTTTAAAAAAAAAATCGTTCAGTTATTCAGTTTTTTCTTTAAAATGTTTCCTAATAAGAAGTAATACACATAATGATAATGAAGTCGATAAATATATGGATTGTAAGGTTAGGTCGAAAAACAATAGATTAAGGATAAGCTTAGCTTGGAGTGCCCGTCAAGGGCCAGTAAGTTAGATTGTAGAAAAAAAAATGTACGTCCAACTAGTTTTACGCATTTTTGTCTAGTACGTAAGTTTGTTAAGAATTTGAAATAAAAATGTATTAAAAATGATGTAACTCTGCCCCGGTCGATTAATCATGTAGAAAGTTTTGACACTTCTATAGTACTGATTTCAGCACCGGAGACGAAGAGCGTCTTGGCCACCCGAAAATGTTTTAAGAAAATGAGTTGAAGGCTTAACTGAATGAAGATCAGCAGAATCATTGGGGGGACTCAGCAAACAATTTAGCTTCGTTATAAGAAATTTGGATTAGTTTAAAAGCAAGGAAACTGAATGTTGTACGAGTTAATATTGAAAAAGGGTTTTTCCTGAAACTGCTTCGTGAAAACATCACATGAAGATAATATTTCACTGGATCATGACTGGAGATCAATAGTGGAGATTAAAGTATACTACGATAACTCAAAAAGAATACTTTGCAAACGTCAAAAAATACATCATCGGTTTAAAGGTCATTCCCTGCATATGATGGTACCGGACGGCTGTGGTGTACTTTGAGCTGCTGAAATCAGATTGAACCATTGTCGAGAGTCTTTATCGACTACAACTAATGCGTTTCAGAAGGTTTCAGAATTCCGTGAAAAACGGCAAAAAACGACCGAAAAGCATGACATAGTGATGAAAACAGTTGGCCCCATGTGGCTGTAGCTGATAGAAAATACTTGGAAACGCTGAAATGGTTGGTATAACCGCAATGTATGTATTCTCTAAACCAGTCTCCAGACTCCAGTCTTTTGAACCAGTTAGTGCTTCAAATACCTGCTTCTCCTGAACTGAACATATCTGAATATTGAAAACTCACTTAAACCGCGGACCAGAAAAGACCTCAGCTTAGTTTCTTCAGTAGGCACTTGTTTTTCGTATGTAAAATGGATTCACAGATTATTGCAGAATTTAAAAAATGAAATTTTAAGAAACTCATTTAACAGTTTATATTGTAAGTAATTGCGTGGAATTAAAAACTTAAAGAGATAGTGACGTGAATAAATAAGAAATAAACAATTCTGTAATTAAACATCCCAGAAGCGTGTGGTGTACTTATGCATTACGTCACGAGGTGCTTACCATTTGTTTGCCATTTCCGTTGTAGCTCAATTGAGCTGTGTTTGTTGGCAGAATTATGTCGGAATCGATTTAAATTTTCACTTACACATTTTGAGTTTTGAGCGTTAGAGCCTTAACGCTTTACTCTACCGTTGAAAACAATATTAATTATTTATAACATCTGCAATTGAGAATGACTTTCTTTCTAACTGTTTTCAAATTTCTTCTATAATGAAACAATAACAAGGAACTGTCCAATTTTAAAATTTCCAAAAACTCTCAATATTCTTATAACTTGGGGATGTGACGCCACTTTGAAACGCAGAGAGTGGTAGATCCGAATTCAATTTGTGAACCTCCAGATACCAAACTGCCAGTTATTACTTGGCACTAAAGTGTATCACATAACCGATGGAAATCACATATGAAAAGAAGTCAAAATCATAAAATTGCTATAAGTCTCTGTAAGTCCAGATATACACCAAAAAGTTTTTTCGACTTGTCAAATTGAAGGATTATTGCCATAAATTTCCGACATAAATCTAAATTCAAAGTATTTAAAAAAAAATTCAGCCTGTGCTTACAAATCCAATAAATCACAAAAGTGGTAAGAAAATTTACATAATTGTCAGCGTTAATGCGGCACATTAACAGCGCTTCGCCGACATCAGCCAGACGTCGCACAAAAGTTGCGGCTGAAAGCTTGCGAACTAACCTCATAAGCCGGGAGTGCACACGTTTCGTGACAAGCGGGAGCTGTCAAGAGGTACACAATTCTCGCAATTGCACCAGGCAAACAACTTATCATTGCAACCTCACTGCGGTGACAGCAGATTTGCGACAGAAGTCCACATGCACATACGCCCGCAGATCGGATGACATATCCGCTATGTGTTTGCAAAGGAAAAAAAAACGTCAAAGTGGTTTGCCGTGCTGTCAAACAGGCACTGAGGCTGTGATCGACCGGCTTTGAGCACGCACTTATACCAAACAATTTTGCAATACTTGCTTTGCTGTCAAATGTATTTACCGCCGGCAAATGTGAGACCCTATTATCGGAGCCAAAAATGGCTATTCCTCAGCCACAACATTATAATAGATCTGTTTAAAGCACTGAGCTGAAGAAAGAGGTCCTGTGTGTCAAATAAACTGCAAATTATCTCAGTTGTATACTGAACGACCAATACACAATTAAGTTTTTAAAAATTAGCACTAGTTGGTCTTTTGTTGTTCTACTCACCGGACTGCGAAAGGGGCAGCGTGGGTGGCGGGGGTATGGATGCGCCGCCGCCACTGCCGCCAACCGCAGCCGTGGCAGCAGCAGCAGCGCCCGCTATCGTCAGCGGCGGCCTTGGAGGTTCCATACTCCAAGGAGCACTTGGCAATTGTCCAAACTCACTACCGATATTCGAACCAATCAACATGACAGCACACTGACGCTGCACTTCTGCTGCACATGTGGAGGTGGTTTCAAGTTGAAAAAAAAACAGAACAGAACAAGAACGCACACACACTTTAGCTAGAGTACGTCAAATCTCAACTGACAGGTGTCAACGAGTCGAGCAGTGCTGGTCCACAAGCGAAACGCATGTGACAGTTTACCGTAGGTAAAACGGAGGAGTGCAGAAAAATGAAATTTATACGCTTTACTTTGGGTCCGACTGGGTCTGAAGCGCGCACACCAACCCCGCAGAACACGGCGTAAACGACGGCAACGGCGGCAACAACGTGAGTACGCGCGAAGCACACACGTAAAACTCAATCGCTGAACTGAAGAGCACACACAGTCAGTGGTTGTGCGGGGCCCTTTCAAGTCGGCTAGTTGGGCGCCCATGGTGTGGCAACAAGCAGCACAACAGTCAACCACTACCGTCAGCACCAACAACAACCAAACACCGTCACCAGTGTCATACGGCTCAACTTAGGCCCGGTGGTGTGTGGTGGCGCTGCTTCGGTGCTACCGCGAGCAGTGAGCGCGCACAGAACGAGAATTAAGACTAGGCTAAAGCGAAGAAAAAAACGACCAAAGAAAGGGAGGAAATTGTCGGCGCAGCTGTTAGAGAAAGGGAGATAGCGACTCCATTACCACCCCATTGGAAAAACGAAAAAGGCATGCCAACCATAAAAACCACCGCAACGGGGAGTGGGGACTGGAATTGTTCGCACAAAGCAAATCGGCGAAAGCTTAAACAGTCATTGGCACAGAAGAACGGCGCAAACCGAAATGGACGATAGGCCGATTGTCGCGCTGGAGCGAGATGGACGGAAGTAAATTAAGGGTAATTGATTTTGAGAACGGGTGTGTGTTGAATTGCGACGGTTGCCGGAGTAAGATGCACCGACAGTGGGAACGAGATCACGGCTGTGGTAGGTACGAAGACCCCAAGTGGTGTCGTGGAATGTTGGAGTGAGCGAGAGATTGAAAAAAATACAACCGAGATGGAAAGACAGTGGAATTGAGTGGAATCTGTGCCGTAGTTAGCACTGGAAGGTACCTGGAACTTGGAGTGAGTTTTGAAAAAATATTGGAAATTCGTTGTTTGGAGAAGAGGAATGTATGGAGCGGATTCAATCGCTCCATGAAAGAATATTATGTTTGTTTTTTTATAAATATTTGGAGATATTTGAAAATGTGTCGTAATATAATGTATGTATATATTCAAAAAAAAATGTATTTGTCTTTTGTTCTAGGTGATAAAAAGTTTTTGTTTTCCGTTTATTATAAGACGCCGTCGGAAAGCTTTAATGAAAGCATTTTTCATCCGAAAAACTTATTGAAATGAAAAAATTAAAATTTTCTTTTATTTTTCTTATTATTGGGCATACATTTAAAAATTACACTTCAAACAATAAAAATCCGATTGTAGGTGTCATTGAATTGAACGACACTTGACCTGCAATAGCTGGATACATCGGAGAAGGAAAAACGCAATTTTTTCGATAGGTCATGGTAGTTGTAAAATTAACTTCATTTTCAGGCTCACAACCGTTATTGGCGAAGAGAATTTATTTAAAAAGTGCATGGGATGGATGGATCGCGGGAGCAAATTTTTAAAAATAAAATTATCTAAGAAAACAAAAAAAACAATTTGATTGACTATTCTGACCATACAAAAACCTGACGTCCCTGTGAAGTTGTCTCAAGCCATATTTTCAACGTGCAGTCATAATCACTGGAAAATTGATTTAATCTTCTTCTTCTTCGGATGGCGCTACAGGTCCGGGTGGACCTGAGCCTCAATCTACAGGCCTCTCCAGCTCGCACGATCATTTGCCAGCTGCCTCCAATTGCGCACTCCAAGTTGGTTAAGGTATTTTTCCACTTGTGTGCGCCATCTCAGTCTAGGACGTCCTCTGCTGCGTTGTTTTGTGGTTCGGATTCGAAGACTCTTCGGGCCGGAGCAGTGTTGTCCATCCGCTAGCCACCTTAAGCGTTGTTGTCCGTAGACGCTTGACTAGGCTCGTGCCGCCGTACAGCCTATACAGTTCGTGGTTGAGTCTTCTCCTCCAGATGCTAGCAACTCAAACAGGACCAAAAATCACTCGCAGAACTTGTCTCTCGAAGAGACCAAGGGCTTCCTTCATCCGCTTTTACTAGCGTCCTGATTTCTGCTCCGTAAAGGAGGACTGGGATGATCAAGGTGTTGTACAAAGTCAGTTAGTCTTTCCGGAGAGGGCTTTATTACTCAAAGCCCAAAGAAACAGTGATTGGCAAGAGTGATTCTGCGCTTGATTTCGGTACTGATGTTGTTGTCCCTATAGATAAACGATGTCCTTGACTACATCGAAATGTCTGATGCCCATAGTGACGCTCTGTCCGAGACGTCGATGTTGTGTGTCCTTCTTCGATGACAGCATATACTTCGTTTTACCCTCGTCTACCACCAGTCCCACTTTAGCCGCTTCCGCTTCGATGCTATCAAACGCCTCTTTGACGACTCGCTGAGTTCGTCTGATCACGTCAATGCCATCCGCATAAACTAGCAGTTGAACGGACTTAGGGAAGATCGTGCCTCTGATGTTGGCGTGTGAGTTACGCACGATCCACTCAAGAATGATGTTAAAGATGTCCCATGACAGCGCGTCGCCTTATCTAAATCCTCTTTTGACATTGAAGGTCTCGGTGAGTTGGATTTAATACGTTCTTATTATTCCGTCATTGCGTAGAATAAGGAAGAGAAAGGTGTCGTTCAGAGCCAGATTTGTCTTTTGAGAATGGGATCTATTACTTTATCTGGAGCTTAAGAAAACAGCAATTGTCAAGAATGATCTTATATTTGATTCCAGTACTGATATTAGTGTCATAAAGCTTTGATAGGGAAAGTCCTTTAATATTTCAACAATTGTTTTGATACCATGACCGAGACATGAGATGTAGCATGTCATTTGGTGCTGAAAGTATAGATGCACTTAGTTTTCATGTTATTTATCGTCATTCCTAATTAAGCCCCCGAAGTCTCCCATTATTTCGAATTTTATATAATGCTACTACAGACTAAAATCCATATATTCGTATCCCTCATTTCCGAGAATCATATTGAAGTACACGAACAAGATTGAGAAGTGTTTCCATACTGACTGATTTTGCCAGTAGCGAACTAGAGCCTTTTTCCTCTTTCTATCGTATTACTCTGCCCCAACTGAGAAGAACTACTCCTAACGCGTTACGACTGTAACGAAAATACATATTTTAGCACAATTTGATTCTTTACTCAAATTTAAAACCAGTGGAGCAGGAGAAAGGGCCATAACTCATTGTCAGCTCTATGAATCTAATTTAAGCCAATTTTAGAAGCAGCTAATAAAATTATACACAAACCTCTTTGTCTTTTATGTTCAAAAAGGGTTGCGACAACGATTACATAACAATCGAATGCTTTAGTAATTATCGAATAAAAAATAGGGGAAGAAACTAAAAAAAAAACATTATTCGAGTTTGTCTGCTGAAAAAAATCTTTCTAAAAAAATTGTTAGCAATATACTGTGGAAAAGAAAGGCACGAAAATTGTGGTAAACCTTAAATGATATGAAGGAAGAAGATTTTTTAATAATTTTGATATAGAAAGAAAAGAGGGGCCCCTCTTAGTCAACCAAACTATACAAAAAATTTAAAAGGGCTGCTTTATTCTAACTTACTGGAACATGCAGTGTCCCTAAACGACTGAGATGTTTAATAGAGTAGATAGACTCGAACAACCGTAAGGCAACTCTTCAGATCAATGTAACTATTTCTCAGAGTCAACTTTTATTTGAGAAGTAAGGTTACTTTTGTGTTGGAGAATCCTCTTATCTTAATAGGATGACAGAAGGTTTCGAATTAGATTTGGAGAGAAAGTACACTTCTCAACTTAAAACCCTTCGGCAGAGTGTGGAGAAGTTGAAAGAAAGAAAGGAAATTGATTTCCGACCGACTCAGACAGAATATTTTAAAAACGAAGCAAAGTTCAACTTCTCATGTCAAATCTTTTTTGAATTACAAAAGGCAGAAGGGTTGGTATACCGGTATGAAGTGTCTCGATAGGGAACATTTGTTGTGAACGAGCCCTTACTTTATTTTGTTTGTTTGCTATGATATCTGTGAAAAATATCTGTGAAAATATTGATTGAACAGACAACATCATATTTTTTCATCGTGTTAAAAATGTCGAATTTTGTACCAGAAAGTGATGATTTGCGGAAAGCATTAATTTTTGAAGAAAAGTGCTGCAGAGTCGCATCGAATGCTTGTCGAGGCATATGGTGATCATGCTCTATCAGAAGCGACATGCAAAAGATGGTTTCAACGGTTCAGAAATAATGATTTTGATATGAGAAATGAAGAACGTGAAAGACCACCAAAAAAGTTTGAAGACGCCGAATTGCAAACGAAATTGGATAGAGATGACACTTTGAGCCAAAAGCAAATGGCAGCAATGTTAAATGTTGCACAACAAACAACTTCTTTAAAAGCTATGGGAAAGATCCAAAAGTGTGGAAAATGGGTGCCACATGAATTGAATGAAAAACCGAAAAAAATGGATGAAAAATGAATTTGTTTTAAGAATCTTAAACGGAAAAAATCATGGGTTAATTTGGGACAAGCATCAACATCGACTGCAAAACCAGATCGATTCGGCAAGAAGACAATGCTGTGTTTGGTGGGACCAGAAAGGTGTGCTGTACCACGAGCTCCTAAAACCTGGTGAAACCGTCAATACTGATCGCTACCGACAACAAATGATCAATTTGAACCATGCATTGATCGAGAAACGAACAGAATGGGCCAGAAGACACGGCAAGGTGACAATGCACCTGCACACAAAGCAAACCCGGTTCAGGATACAATTAAAACACTTGGCTGGGAGCAGCTACCCCACCCGCCGTATTCACCAGACTTGGCTTCTTCCGACTACCACTTGTTTTCATCGAAGGGACACGCATTGGCTGAGCAGCACTTTGATTCCTACGAGGAGGTCGAAAATTGGGTGTCTTATTTTGAAAAAAAAAAAAAATTCATATCGGTATACCTGGTAGTCATAACTTTCAAAGAGAGAAAAAATATAAGATGTTAACCGGACTTAAATACAAATTCATTTTCATTAAAAAAAAACAAACAAATAATTATATTTCTTAACTTTGTGTGGCTCTCGCAGATATACACTGAAACACCAGATAAATAATTGTCTTATAATTATAAAGGACTTGTTTCTCTATAGCTTCGGTTCTTACTGTCAGTTGATTCCTTTCATTTACGGGTCAAAAAATAATACCTTAAGCGCGCACCAACATTAAAGAAGAAGCAGGACCTGGCTCTTTGAGAAATTTTATAACGCTTTTCTTGTTAGTGTGTTCTTACAAGTAAAAGAGATCTGTAGTTTTTATTAAGCTTTAAAATAAAAAAAAAAACTGGGAGGCGAATGACTGCCGTGCTTATCTGTTGCACTAGGACAACTATTAACTATCATAATTATTTAAATAAATTCAAAAAACAATGCTTGTTGAGAATTCATGAAAAAGTGAAAGGCGAAGATTATTCTTAGTAGAATCGCGAACACAAGACGCATTTCATCCGCTTATACGTATATAAACGTATGTAGGTCTATCCCGATACCGCGCTTCAAAGTGCATATAGTTTTTTTTACATTTCCAGATGAATTTTAATGATCAAAATTTTCTTGTAAACAATTTTACCATTGTACACACAATCTTCTTCAATTTATCAAGTCATTGGAATTTCGGGAGAAGTTTTTCTTTGTAATCGGAGCATTCAGTGCGGAAAAAACGGGGAACGGGAACAGAAGCATTTTTTCAGGATGCAACTTTTCAAATTTTAAAATTCTTCAATTTCAATCTGCGTCGTTCTTTTCTGCACTGCTTACATTTGGTTTTATTTTGTTTCTACACCAATTTACGTTACGAGCCTGAAAACTCCTTCCGCATTGCTTTCGTTGCTAATCTTAGAAAGCTTAAGCCGAAATCGTTAAAGCACCCTTGCGCAGTCGGGCTTAGACACATTCTATATAATGTAATATGTATCTGGATATGTATCAAACCAAAAAAAATGCGAAAGTCGGGCTCTAGCATAATATCACGTTTAACCGATTAAACGCATTTCAAAGTCTTTTAAAACCCAACGAAGCGAATACGCCGTTCCTGTACTGCCCTAACCATATCAAAAGAAGGTAATTTTTAAAATGTAGAATTTCAGACAGAGAAATCCATATTGCGCATAGAGTCTGCATAATGGACCTCTGTGGTAAATACCCAATTTGTTTGGCACTGAATGGTAGAAAGCCTAATATAAAATTTGCAAATAAAATGTTTTCTTAAATTCAGAGAGGTACTCAATTTTTATCTCCATTACTCACATAACAGTTTAGTTTTCGATTTACGCATTTATCTTTGTCTTAATTCCTTAATTGCGAAATAGAATGTTGAGTACCTTCAATAATTTAAGGCTACGTATAAAGTTCCATAGAAGACAAGAAAAAAATAATTAATATGAGGGCATGACGAACATGGCGATTAGAATACATTAAATATAGGTGGGCGATGTAGTTTTTAAATTTTTTCAATACCAGTAAAGTTCAATGTTCACAAAGTTTTTAATTACAATTTTTTCCACATGCCAGAGAACGAAAACTTTTAAAAACTGAAAAGAAATCTTCTTCGAAAGTGAAGTGAAAAAAATGAACAGAAAAATTAAAAAAAAATGTGTCCCTCTAATACCATGTTACAGCAATTATCCCCTTTCTTCACTCATTAAATACTTTTTTCATTTAACTATTTTTTCCTCACTCGGAAGGGGCGTGGTGTGGGCTCCTAACTAGATTAGGAGCCGAGAGAAAAAAAAACAGAAAAACCTGAAACCCCACTCAACCAAATAAAACCAGTTTCCAGCCTAAGAAACTCACTCATTTCTCCCGGCGAAGGGGACTGGCACAAATCAAGTTCTCCTCTCCAAACTGCCTTATTTACTGTGAAAAGCGATGGGCCGTCCATATTCGGCATCTCTTGCGCGCAGACCGGAAGAGTTGCTGAATATATTGTCTCTCTTTTCCTCGTGTAGGTAGTATACGAAAGAACCACTTATGTGAGTTGGATTCCAAACGAGTTACAACTACCTTGGAAGGGGCAGGAGCTGATGGTTGCGCGAGCAGTGCGAAGCACGAAGAACGAGACATCACGACGACCGCGGGTCGAAGAGGCTTGTCAGTCTTCCGGAATGTAATACCTCTCTGCCCCACCTAATCAGCTGCCTTTCAGCCGCCTTCAGCAGGCAGTGCGCACCCACACGGGTGCGAACTCACCACCGCCGCAGCCGTGCTTAATTATTCATGCAACCCCTGACGTTCGGTGAAAGGGTGGCCAAAGTTGCGTCGATCAACCGACGCAGTTGGGAAGTGTTTTCACCGCGTCCCTTGTGCGGCTGATGGACGTTCTTCATTTCGAAATTCTTTCGGAAGTTCGCAGTTTTAATTATGACCCTAGTGTGGAGCAACCGTCCAAATGAATTATTCATTCCGAGATAAGGATCGGATATAATTTTGCGGCGGCGGAATTTTTAGGGTAGCGTGAAAGGGGACCGCCGAAAATCATGTTCTGGAGGCGTAGTCCATTTGTAAGACCGTCGCTACTCATGACCTCGCTTGACCCGCCGTACAATTAGTTTTCGTTTCGCGTCTCCGCGCTTGGACCGCCCGAAGTCGATGGAACTGGCAGAGATGGAGCGACATGTTGACGCGGAACACACATGGACGTGAGTTACACACGCCGTAAATCTTAATAAATGTTTACGGCTTAGCTGTCCACTGGGTCGGATTTCCACCATTTTCTGGTGGTATTCAGTTGAATTAATTGTTTTTGTTAAATATCAATTGGACGGGCGAGCCGTGCGCGGCCTCCGTTTGATATTTCACGCTTGACGAATAATAAGATTTCTTCAAATGGCAAATGCGTGGTCTTGGGAGGCCGATGCCGACGGGGTATTTACACCAACTTCCGCTGGAGGTTTTAACTTCTTTTATTGTATCGAGCCATTAACTTTTGATTACGTCTCGGAATAAATCTTTTTCCACGGTCTTTGTTTATTAGTTATGTCAGATACATTACATGTGTTTTTTTTCAGTTATGTAAATATTGTGGAACATCGTGCGACTCATATGAGTATTAGACTAAAGTTTGTAACAATTTACTAAGGAGAAATGTAGGGGGGGTTGGGTGCTTCAAGTTTGCGCCACAACTGTTTATGGGAAAGGGACGTGAATTAAATGCAAGTGTGTGATGCATGAGTTTGGAATAAAATGAATTAATGAAAAATAAATGTTTGCTGCCATGCACAAATTATGTCTAGTGACGCATACATATATATTTTTAAAAGAGTGGAATATTGGAAAATTGTTTTCCATTCCACTTTTGTAAGGTGTGGGGCAAGTCCGTTTAGCTAAATGAATTTATTGTACTTGAAATTCTTGTACTTTGACAGTGGGTACTGTGCACACGATTTTTGAGAAGCTCTTTCATCAGCAATTAAAACTCTTTGATTTTAGAAAAAATGAATAGGAGCACATCACGCAGTAAGACGGAAAGCATTATCATGTTGTTTATGATGCCTGCTCTACTTAGACGGCAATTATTTAAAATCTGTCTATTGAGTCTATTTCAAAGTGGCTATACGTAGATCTTTTTCGACCCAGATACCCAAAAAAGCCCCCATATCTGCAGCTGACACAATATAATTTAAAGGACCGTGTTTGTTATTTTCTACATGATGTGGGTCATAAGAATGCTGTTGGTGCGTCGAAAGCTATGATGATTAATCTGGATCAGAGCAGTGACCGAATCGGTTTAAGGGCAACACAAAGGAGCTTTTGCCTCTTTCAACTACCTTAAAGAAAGATAGTTCCACTGAAATATATCAGTGCGCAAAAAACAGTCAACAGAATTGACTTCATCCAATGAACGTGCTACAATAGAGGCGAAAGCCAACCCATCGGCTGGAAAGTTAATGTGCAATTATTATACCGATTATCTGACGAATAATAAAATTAACTATAAGACATCGAATAAGTAAAGAATTATAACATAACATTATATAACGTGGCGTAGTGGGTAGAGTGCGACGCTCACAAGCCGAAGGGTCTAGGTTCGATTCCCGGCTCGAATTTTCCACGGAACCACCTCTTTCGAGCTGCTGATAACACTCAAAGAGTAATAATTGTCTTAAGAAAGCTTCTTAAATTTGGCCGTTCGGAGTCTGCAATTCCTTCTACTTGTGAGATAACAGTAGCGCGTACAACATGGGTAGTTGATGAGCAAGGCCTCCTGTGAACTGTAGCGCCAACAATTATTATTATTAACAAATCAGCTCTTACCTCCATCCCCGTCAGAGACAAAAGGATGTCACGTTTTTTGTTCTACGGAGTGGCACTCTGCAAACATCTAGAAAACGTATGAGCTATACGCGTTATAGGATCTTGAACAAATGAATCGATGTAAAGAAGGCCATTTTTTCAATATTTTCGTGTTAATTTGTTGAACGCGATACGTAGTTATTCATTGCGATATTCGACTGGAAAGCTTGGCTGCATTTCATCAACTGATAATAGACAAATGCGTTTGCCTTTTGAAAACTAGTTCTCTTATAAGAGTTTAAGGTCTTAATGTCTGGGTTGTCAAATTTAATAATTGTTTTTCTTGAGTTCACTAAAAAATGGAGAGAGGAAATTCAGTCAGTCAGTCTTAGTTCATAGACTTGACTTGACATTCCTGGAATGCAACCATCCAATTTAGCTGAACGATAAATAAGTAATGATGAGACGCTACATTGGTGTATGAACCAGCTGATCGACTCCGCACTATTACCTTGTTCTCAAGACTTCATTGAAAAAATCCTAATTATTAATCAACTTAAGATCCGACGTCATCATGATTGGAGAAGTGCCAGGACATGCTGCACTGAACAGAGCAAACGTAAACGAACTGCATCAGTTCAGTTTTTAAGTTTTCTTTAAGTTAACGAACGAACGGAAAAGCTGAACCCCAAGCCTCGTTTATATTTATTTTTGTATTAGTCCTGCAACTTGTATTCGAGCCTTAACGCAGAAAAATATGATACTGTTCCTCCAGTATTTCAAATCATTTATATATCGTATTCTGTAGGTCCCATCGAGTAAATACCATGACTTTCTGGACGAAAACAGCTAGCAGGGTGGTTTGCGGTACAAATTCAATGAACGATACTACGGTGCAAAATCGATCGATTTAAAATCGTTTCAGTAGAACTATTTTGGCTAAAATTTAAACGGTCGTCAATATCTTATCTTTCGGGGCATTTCCAATGATTTCAATCGATCGGAATTGGTTGAGTGAATTTTTTGTCATTTCTGACAAACCTCCATTGAGCAATAACAGGAACACTTTGTCTTCGAATTTTCATTCTTCGACTGCCGGTGACACGTTCTTTAGCTAAAATATACTCTTAACCGCAGTTTAGTGAAATAATTAAGTAAAAGTTATTGCAAGATATTTCATATGACATAAAACTTTGCAGTTTTACAGATTATGCTTTAAAAACTATAATATATTAGCTTTTCAAAAAATATTGCAAGTGGTTTCATTACATATGTTCTCAGTTGAAGTTATAATTGGCAAAATTGACATAAGTCACAAATGATGTACAAGAAGGAATTTTTGGGTGGCAACAAAGTGTCTTGCAAATTAGTGTCGTGTTGGCCAGTCTGTGTTAATTCTGCGGAAAAGGGTAGGAATATTATGTAAAGCCTCGAAAAAAGACAGCCAGTTATTAAAACTGAATAAATTGATGATATAGTTGCTCTATTCTCTTCGCAACTAGAGCTTAACATGTTCCCTGCCGCGTGTACCGAAAACAGTACACGCTTAGCTTCATTTCTACGCCAACGTGTTTTTTCAAATTAAAATTTTTTTTCTAAATTTCAATTCTCGTTATGATTGTTGTATGTTACTTAGTGATGTTTAGAGGAATTTTTGCATCGTGTACTGATAACGGTACACGCGGCGTGGTGATTAGTCATGATAGCAAAGCAAAGCAATAAGAATTTATACAAAATTATTAAAGCGCTTACCGTGGACTGTTTTCGGTACACGCGGTGTAGAAATGACACCTAGTGAAAAACAGCTTGGCAGGGAACGTGTTAACAAAAAACAGGGGAAATATATTAATTTCAATTATCTTCATCGACTGTCCAAAAACCAACAAAGCCGAATAAAACAAAAATTTAAAAAAAAATTATGAAGGGATCTTGGAAAAATAACAAAAATTAAAGTGGGTATGCTTTTATTTTCTTTAGTGAATCATTTGTATATTTTTTTCTTGTTTTGAGCTAACATTTCCAAAAAAGAAAACCCTTTGTTTTCATTGCATCTATGCGCATGACTGCAACCAAACATCGCGTGACTTCATCTTCCTCAAATTCATTTTGGAAAAAACCTTTATTTGTAGACCTTACACAGTAGATGATTATTAGAACTTAACTACCGACTTTTTATCCTGTACATTATTTCAACTAAGTAACATTAATTATAGAATAATCTTTACAAAAGCTAATCGCGACAAGCTACAGTCAATTTCTTTGTAATGATTATGCACGTCCTTTAACAATAGTCAGTTCTTTGTCTCTTTTCATTGAGGAGTATCATATTCATCTTAAAAAGGACGTTTATTTTACATGGATGATAAGCGACAAACGTGACTGCCATTACATTAAGACCCTTATGTGCTTAATAAAGAGTTTTTTCAGAGATACAAGAGCTTAAAATATAAAAGAACGAACACAATATTTTATACTGACACAAAATTTACTTTACTTTACTTGTTCAATAAGAAGTGAGCTTCGTCGCTAAACAAAATTCGCATATACATAGATGTGTGCTATACAGGCTCATAAAAAACCACTATATACAAAACAAATTCAACAAATTGAATGGTTGTCAGTCTTTTTACATAAAACTGTGAGGTTAGGTCGAAAGACAATAGATTAAGGATAAGTTTAGCTCAGAGTGCCCGTCGAGGGCCAGTAAGTTAGATTGTAGAAAAAGGAAACAAAGTACGTCCACCTAGTCTTAAGCATTTTTTGTCTAGTACGTAGGTCTGCAATGAATTGGAAATAAAAATGTATTAAAAATAAAAAAAAAATTATATGAAACTAAAAAGAAACCCCTTGACGGCTAAATAAATGGCCGTTATTAAAATTGTAACTCTACACACCTTAAAAAAAACTATATCCTTTACTTACCTACATGAAAGAGAAAGTAGCTTTATTGGCTACATTTCTTCAACTGATTCTAGGAACAAATCTTTGTCCCTTGAAAACTAGTGAATTACAAGAACTTAACATCCGGAGACCCGCCTTGTTAAGAATACTTTGGGATTGCAAGCCAATTGGCATACACCGACCATTATGTTAAAAGGTATTCTTGAAATGCAACTAATGATGATGAACATTTTATGTACGGTTTAATTAAGAACCATTAACAAGACCCTGAAATTATGTAATCACAATGTAAAGAAAAATACTATATTATGTTATCATTTCCAGAAAAAGACACAAAATTAAACCCTCTTTCATTTCTGTGAGAGTTGGCTTTTTACTTTCACCTTAGGCAGAGTAAGCCAAACCTCCTTGGCAAACATATCACACTTGCACCCATGTCCTTTCTAATCATCTAAAAACGATGCAAGTCCCGCCCTTTAAAAAACAAATGCACTTTGCTCCGAAGTAATTAAAGCGAATTTTTCAAGTATTATCAGCATACAACACTACATTCATGTATCTATCGCCATTCAACTGCAACACTTTACCATCCCTCCAGCAGACAGCTAACGCGTGGTGCTAAATTGCCTAGTCAAGTGTTCCTGCTGTTCGCCCGTATGCAATGGTTGACGACGACGACGACGGTTTCACACTATACCATGCCACGCCACGGGTGCCACTGCTGGTTGACTTCATCAAAATGGCAGCCACAACTGCTGGTCGCTTCGCTGTCGCTGCCGGTGCACGCAGATAGTAGCCGGCAATTGAGTGCAAATGCTTCGTGTCTATGCATCTTGTTTTTTGAATACCCAGTGCATAATGGAATGCCGTTTGATTCTCGTGGTGCCAATGGAATATGCAGATGTTGGGTGATTAAAGGCAGGAGCGGCATTCCGCCATGTTGCGTAGCCAGTAGTCAATTAGTTTCCGTTAGCGGTGTTAATTTGAAGATGAGGTCTGAGGAGTCAAGCACTAAAACTTGAAATGCTGCTGCTGCAATATGGCGGAAATTTAGTGGAAGTTAAGGAGCAGAATAATTCAAGTGATTTATCAATTTCGAAGGGAACCCAAATCGATATTAAACGTCTGGCAAATATTTACGAATTCGATGCTCTAATTTACGTTTGTATATAGGAAGGCTGTATCTAGTTTTAACTATGGAATTGGCTGGCCAAATGCAATACCCTCTAAAAATTATTATGTAGGGTTGAAGGAAAGCAATACAATACAATCTCCGTTGCACAAAAAAGAAATTATCCTATAGCTGCACCAGCTTCTGCGCGACTAAGTCCTGTTTGCCATTATGAATTAAATGCTGAAAACGTTTGTAATTAAAGAAGTCCTTATTGGTCTGGCTTCAGGCTATAGACGTCCACTCAACATAATATCTTCTAACAACTGCAGATCGCAGAAAAGATCTATGAAGAAAATAAGACAATATGAAAGATTAGGAAAAGATGACATATATGTACAGTCGAAAATAACTCTCGGTGCTTCATCAAGATGGAAAAAAAAAACTTATTGATGTTTGCATCTTTTTTGGGAAGATCATATAAAACCGACGAGCCAATGCATTCTAAAAGGAACAAGCTTTCCAAATTAGTTGCCTTACTCTAATTACAAGGATCCCTTACAGTTGGAATGTTAACAATACATGTTTTGATCTTGATTAAAGAAAATGGGGTTTCATTATCAAAATAATTTCATAAATTAAATAATTAAGAATGGATGCGGACACCCTTGAGCTTTTCGAGATTGTGTTTTACATGCTATTTTTTGTACAATTTATGTTAATAATATCTGAAGCAGATGGCTTGCAGAGAAACTCTATGCTCAGGATGAACACGATGGTTTCTGTCATGTTCAGAGTATGGAAACCACAGTTACAGCCCGATGATGCTTTGAAGCCAAACCATTGGAACAATGCAATAGAGGACGTCTGCCTCATTATAATAATTGTTGGCGCTACAGTCCAAAGGGGTACCAGGGCCTAGCTTGCTCATCAACTACTCGTGTTGTGCGCGCTACTGTGCTCTCACTAGTAGAAGGGACCTACAGTTTTTTTTAGGTCTGCCTCATTACTACCCCTTTAATCATCATTTAATTCTTTACTCACAATGCAAAGAAAAGTTTAAGCAAAAATATAATTTTAACAATTCTTAAAATTCTTCAAATAAGTTTTTCGTGTTAGATCGGCTTGAAAACGCAACGGAAATAAAAACCTGAAAGGAATCTTCTATCGTTCCTCAACGCCTTAAACGAGTTTGAATTACAACATATTTGATTTCAAAAACAGTTTATGCAATTAACCATTCGCTTCTTTGTTTAAAACTCTTTAAGAACACATTACATACAAAGTATAGTGTAGTTTTAAAAACAAATGATCGGTCTAACTCCCTCTGACATTCCTTGAAAAGCTCCTATTTAATTTTATTCAATAAAATAAAAAAATAATTAAACCTTTTTTACTCTTAATACAGAAATGCAAAAATAAGACCACAAAAAACTATTCCTCACCTCTTTAATGCTTTTTAACGCAGATAACTAGACAAAATTGGAGTCGATACTTCTACTTGCAAAATTCGGTCATGTAGAGTACGATGTGATAGGAAAAATCACTCATAATACAAACGTATATTCTCTCCGCTTTTTTCATTGTTTCGGAATTTTTATTAAATAGTATAGGGTTGACAACTTAGTAATTTTTTCGAAAATAACTTTATTCTGTAATGTATTACACATTTTGAGCAATGACCTTTTGCCATCTAACGAGTATCCATGCATCTGTCCCTTTGAAACAATAATATTTTTTTGCGCTACAGTCCAAAGGGGGACCAGGGCCTACCTTGCTCATCAACTACTCGTGTTGTACGCGCTACTGTTCCATCACGAGTAGAAGGGACCTACAGTTTTTTTGCCAACTCCGAACGGCGAAATTTGAGAAGCTTTCATTATTACTCTTTGAATGTTGTCAGCAGATCGAAAGAGTTGGTGCCGTTAAAAATTCGAAAAATTGGTGTTGAGCTGGGAGTCTAACCTAGACCCCTCGGCGTGTGAGCGTCGCACTCTACCCACTACGCCACGGCGACCACAGTCCCTTTGAAAACGGTTACTAAAATAGCATTCACGCTTCCTAGAGAGACAATAAATCTGATAGACTCGCAACCGTCACTGGCTAGAAACGGATTAGGTTTTTACTTTCATGGAATACATTTTTCACCAATCTAATTATATATTTGAGTATATTTTTTTTAAGGGATTGTTTATAAACTTAAGCGACTGGGATTAACTCACGGTAGGGGCCGAATATTTAGAGGAAGCGAGGGAAAGGAGGTACCGATGCACATTTGTTTTTAATGCCTGTAGATTGTAATGGTTCACAAGATTGCCCGGTTCACAAGAAAGGAGACCCCTTTGACTGCGTCAACTACCGATGGATTAGTCTCCTCAACACCGCATACAAGATCCTCTCTGCCGTATTGTGTGAGCGTCTGAAACCATGTCCATGTCCATGACCTGATAGGTCCCTATCAGTGTAGTTTCAGACCAGGGAAGTCCACTATAGACCATGTCTTCACATTACGGCAGATCCTGGAAAAGATCGTCGATTTTAAGGCCGCATATGAGAGTTTGCATACAGACGAGCTATAAAGTGCCATGTCTAGTTTTGACATTTTTACCAAACTCGTCCAGCGTCTAGGGATACAACGCTTAAGATGGCTAGGCCATGAAGAGTGCATGGACACCACTGCTTCGGCCCGAATACTTTGAATCCATGCCATTGGGACAACAAAACAGAGAACGACTTCAACCAACTTGGAGTGCGCAACTAGAGACAGTTGGCGAAAGATAGTGCTGGCTGAAGAGGCATGTTGGTTGAGGCCCGGGTCCACCCCGGATTGTAGCGCCACAAAAAGAAGAAGAAAGAAAGGAGAAGATTGTAATGGGGGGAGAAAAGTTGGGCTGGGAAGAGCATTCCATATTCGTGCGGTGCGGCTAAGTAACGAGTCTCTAAACTTAACTGTCCGTCCGACTTTTTTTATCGCTCTCTGTTGGAGTCTATCTGTGTAGTAGGTGCAAAGAGGTCTTAGGAGCACCAGACCAGATAGGAGCGTTATACTCAAACTTTGGGTGGATGTACGCCTTATATATTGTTGCCAGGTCAAAGGGAGTGAAATGTTCCTTGCATCGCTTTAAAAAACATATACATTTAGCTGCATGACTAATTTCTAACATAAACTTACTCAACTCGAATTCTAGAGCCTTTTGGTCACTAGGTTTCACTTCTTGAATCTCTTTCATGGAACTCGTATCTGTTGATGGCATTGAATTCATTATATCTGGTCTTAAAAATTCTGTGCTAGACAACATAAATAATTAATTGATTGAAGAATTGCCTTCTTGTACTGTAATTTGTTTATTATCAATGCCTGATTGAAAATGCAATATTTCCCTATGATATGGAAGAAAGCGAAAGTGGTGCATGTCTTAAAGCACTGAAAATACTTACTACTCTTAGCTACAGTTGCAATCCTTGGAAATGTATTTAAGATAAGCCTTGAGGTATTCTTGAGTGTTAATGATATTTTCCCTCAAGAACAATTGGGGTTTAGGACAAACCACAGCACCTTGCACCAGGTCTTAAGCAAACCTAAAAATTCAACTAAAGCCATCTATGATTAAATTCCGCAATTACTTAGTTGTCAACCCAATAGTTGGGGAGATCGGTAAATTTTGTTTTCAACGCGGTTTCCAGAAGTACACCACAGGAAGGAGGTAAAAAAACTACAAAAAAAAACAACGTCGTCTAATGCTTTCCGTATTGTGATCCTAACCGAAACGAATAATGTTAATAACGTACATTATGCCCCAACGGTCCGTAAAACCCAGCTGCCAGGAAGAATAGCACGCAAGATTTACCTATTGAGTAAGAAGAATATTAAAGTAAGGAAAGAGTTCACCTTAAATGTCAAAAATCATTCTAAAAAAAATTAAGAAACTCTCTGGAGTAATGCAATTGAATCAAATTTGTTTCATTCGTATAGCGGGCGAAATGTAAAGCAGCCTCAGGGAAAATAGTTCAAATTCCGATTCACAAGAAAACATTGAAAATATGCGTTCTCGCGCGTCATGGTATAGAGCTGTTTTTCTTGGTTTGGTGATATTTAATGTGGTATTTTAAATGATGTAGTGTAAACGTAAGCTGAGGACAACATGCTCTTAAGATGATACCATGGTCGAAATTCATGCGTGCTATTCAAGAGCATTGAAATGAAATTCTCGTAAAAAGTTACCAGAAACTCATCGATTCTATGCCGGAGTGAATAAGTGCTGTGCAGAGGAATAGGTAGGTAGCTAGGTTAAGGTGGCCGATGAATGCACTTAATCCTATACAGGACCATTGTGCTCACCATGTGGGAAGAACCTAAAACCAGCTGGAGCCGATAATAAAGTTTAAAATGTCGGCAGGAGGGGTTTTATTGGGGTCATGTAGGCCGTTGAGGAAGTAGCTTCAAAAGTGCTTGTATCTGAGCTGCTAGAGCACCGGGCATGTGCATAACAGGTGTAGGAGGGTTTCTGATTCTTCCTCATCCCTGCAGCTTCTGCAAAAATTGTTTGAGGGAGCCCCTAGCTTGCTAGCATGCTCACCCATTAGACAGTGCCCGGTTATGGCTCCCATGACCAGGCTTATGTCTGACCTTTTGAACGATAGTAGCAGTATCTGGAAGTAGTGGTGGAGGCCAATTTGGCCGTGATACGCCTGCTAATAAGTAGCTGTTGTATCAGGGAGGTGAGCCCCTCGTCCACGCCCAAATCTGTCAGTGCATTAGATATCGAATGTGGGAAGACATTGTTAAAAGCACAATCTATATCCACGAAGGCTACTAGGGAGTAGTCCTTGTGGAAGAGAGATTTCTCAATATGATGCACAAGTGAGTGTAGGGCTGTATCCATGGACTTGCCCTTACAGTATGCATGTTGGGAGGTTGCCAATCTGTGTGCAGGGACTGCGCAACGGATATGAAGGTCGATTATCCTCTCCAATAGTTTGAGGAGGGCGAAGATCATTTGGTTGAACATGAGAGCTTCGTCCAGCTTTGGGTATGAATACCACTTTAACTTTTCTTCAGCTAGTTGGTATGTATGAATAGAGGAGACATCCGTTCAAGATGACCTCAAGCCATGGGAGAATTAGCTCTGAAGACTGCAGGAGTTCTGCAGGTGTAATGCCATCGGGTCCAGGTCACTTATACGGTTTGAAGCTCAGAATGACCCTTAGTATCTTGCGCTCTGTGACAAGATGAGGGAGGCAGCTTTGTTGGTTGATTGATTCTTGAGTCAGCGGACTTTCCGTGCTGCCTGTAAAGTGAGTGTCGAGTAGAATACCTAGGGATTCTTCACTGGTCATGGTCCATTCACCATCCTGCCTTTTGGAGAAGCAGGGTATGGTTGGACTGGAGGAGAGGGCTTTTCCGAGTCTCGAGACTTCACCAACCTGTTCTATTTTGCACAGAAGAGTCTCCAAGATTCCGATTTGGATTGATTTTGATTTTGATTTTGGTTTTATACGATTTGAGGGATTGTATGTAGGCGTCCCAGTCAGTATCCAATCTTGTGGATTTAGCTTTGTTAAATAATCGTCGGCTATTCTTCCTCAGATTGTCTAACTCGACATTCCACCAAGATCGTCGAGGACTCTGGTGTTATTGGGGGGAGATGGAAGAGGGCGCAGAGTGCGCCTTAAGCATACCCTGAAAAGGGATAAGCTAATGGGGCGAAGAACATTGACATTCCTGTATGGTGAATTTGGAGTGGGATGATTCATGATATCCAAATGTATCAGTAGTCGGAAAAGGAAGACATGCTGGATACCTTCAAATTCTGGATCAGATTAATAGAGTTAAGGGTAAGGTCGAGAACCTCTTGTCTATTGCGGGTGAATAAAGTAGGGTCACAATCTTTATTGCAGATTAGTAACTTATTGTTTAAGATGAATTTAAGGATGGACTCACCTCTAACGTTGGTATCAGAGTATCAGAGCTACCCCATATTTGATGGTGTGCGTTAGCATCGCATCCTACCAAGATGCGAGCGTTTTTTGAGACCGCATTCATGATTGCGGTCATGAACATTTTCGTCGGAGCCGGTTTATTATAGGCCAGATATGCCGAGATGATCCAGAATCGGGTGTCCTTCAACTCCAGGTTGACTGTGGTTGTATCAGGATCACTGAGATTGGAGAAGAAAAAAGTATTAAGAGAACACTTTACGAGGATACAAGCCCTTGGTTTACATTCTTTGGTTGAGTGCAGCAGCTTGTAGTAGGGAGTCCTTAATCCATTGACTCTGTCATTGACAATCCAGGGCTCCTGAATAAGGACTATGTTCTCTCCCATGGTTGCTAGCCGCAGTAGGAGGTTGGCGGAGGCGGCCTTCGAATGGTGAAGGTTAATCTGTACCACGCACAGAATTGCGTTTGGTCTCAGAAACCTCCACCACCGTGGTATCGGCCATGGAGTCAGAGTCAGACGATTATCTTCCTTCTCGTCGGTAGGACTGAGAAGGCGGTATTCTTACTCCGCGTCAATCTCTACAATTTGAGGGATGTAAGTCTCCGACTCAGAAACCGCAGTTTCGCGGTTCTCTTCGGGTAGCGGACAGATTGTTAAATTTTTAAAGAGGGATCAGATCTGTGTTCGGATCTGTACTTGCGATTGCGTCCCGACTTCTGCACGGTTTTTCTTGGGCAGCAGCTGAGGCCGCCGCCTGTTCCGGGTCTTTCTTATAGACATGGAGTTGTACTGTGTTAAAACCATATCAGATGAATAAGAGCGGTCTTTCGTATTTTGATTAAATAAAATTATAACTCTTACTTTATTCGCGTTCTTATTTTGAGTTTGCTATTCCTGTTTTCTATTGGTTGAGGCCCAGCTTCACCCCGGACAGAAGTAGGAAAACAAGTTTAATTTCGTTAGTATTTTTAATAGCGTAGTTGGAAGTAAAGAAACATGATTACGAAATTTTAAAGATTATGCTAAGACGGCTTGCATATAATAGTCAGATATTTGGTGCTATAAAAGCTGAAATAAATTCAGTTTTTCTCTTTCCCTATTATTTCGAATACTTCGCGAATGTTTTCGTGTCATTGTCATGTCAACACCAGCTTTATTCGCACCGCAAGGTACAGCTGGCCAGATTGTTCCAATGCTTTGATGCCAAAGTTTATGGCTGGTATGGAAGACCTCACCATTTTAGGAGAGATTTTAGTTTCACTAAAGTCTACAAAACTATGATAATATCTGATCAGTTACTATGTTCAATTCAATTCATTCGATTAGAACGAGCACTGGGGGCAACCGGCTTTTGACGATGTACGACCGACAAAGGCCAATAAAGTGGATGGAAGGATGGGATTGGCTCACTCGATTTTATGCTAATATTAGGAACAAAATAGCTAGCTGATCACCATGTAAATTTCGATGAATGTTGACAAACATCAGTTTGCACAATTCTGCGGCGTAGACCAGTTGCTAAATTTATCGTCGCTATAAAATGTGTCATTTGAAACAAAAGACACCCACGCCTTTGCTGAATTATTCAAATAGATTCATGCCGTTAATCGTGTGACAGGGTAAGCTCCAGAGGATTTATCATTGAGGCTACTGCAGGTCACAGATTTCGAATGGTTTTGTGTGAACACTAAACTGTTGATTTATTTTATAAAAATGATCCTGCAAGTTCTTTGTGTGGTAAAAATTGAGCCTGCTTGAAGTCACAACTTCCCAGCACGAACTTTCAAAAATGGTCGAAGAGCTTCCGACCATACAAATGACGAATTTGGCATGAGACGCTCCTCTAACAGCCCCCGAACAGTTGCACAATGTTCGCTGGTGGTTATTAACCAATTTGGTTGACCCAAAGCGACTGTATGTACGTCAAGTACGGCTACCTACCAGCACGAATTTTACCATAATTACCCAGGCCAGAAATGGTCGCCTCCTTTACAGTGCCGGTGAATTGTTCTGAGATCCTTATCACAGGCAAAACAGCGCACAGTATGTATATTTTAGCCGACAGTAGTTGCACTGGGTGTCGGTACCGGCACCAATTGGCGTGCAATATTGACTGACAGGAGCGTAGCGCACACACAGACAAACACGAGTTTGGCGGTTGCTTGCCATTGCATCTGTCCAGGGCATAGTGCCGTCTGCGGTCGTCCTGCTGAGTTTCGATTACTTGCGACATGATGCCTTCGAACTATCGCGTAGACACCGCCATTTACGCCTGATGCAAAGTGACAACCCGCCATTTGGAGGGACAGCATTGCGCGCGATCTTGTTAGGGGCATTCCAGGCTGTTGCGCGCACGACGCATCGCGGCCCGATTGCTGCCCGCCACATTCGAGAGCAGCAGAAGCACGGCGCACTGATTGCAATCGACAGTGGACAAACGAAGTTAACTCACCTCTATATATGGACACACGGCGGAAAGGCATCCGCAGCACCCCGTCACCGGCGGCCACGTTTGGGATTGCACTCACACGCCGAACCACCAAATTCCAATTGCCATTTAGCAGATACTTAAACCGTCCAAATGGACGAATCGCGGACTATTCTATTGGACGACAGTGCACTTACACGGTACGTGACCGTTCCGAGAGGGACTTTAGCCGTTTTTTGTTGCCACTGCTGCTCCAGTCCTGCTGTCAGTTTGGTATCACGAAAACCACATAAAACAGTGCCGAACATTTTGTTCGTTTTCTCGGCGAAACATGCCTGTGAGTCGGAAGGTTACTGCGGGCGGTGATGGGGGTGGTCGCGGTTGGTTGGTGGCTGACTGCTCGTTGGGTTGGCTTGGTTTTAGGGTAATCTGCAGATAGGTTAAGTCGCCCTAAGTAGGCATTCGTTGTTGACAACTAGCAAGAGGTGAGACGGCAGGCTGCGCCGCGACCGCCACTTGCACTTAGAGTCTATCTGGTGGTGTCTTTTTGTTTTCTTCTCAAGGATGAAGAAGACCGGCAATGGGAATGAATTGCTTCGAAGTTGGTGTGCAGTGGAGTGGTGTAGCCTCGGAGCACACATTTTTGGTGGAAGTGCTGACATGACAAATTAATTCAATTCCGATTCCGATCGGAGAGTGGTGATAACCAGTCACGTAAAGGAAAATGGTGGCCATTTGACGGTGGCATGGCGGCAGCGGCTATTCTGGGTGCTGTTTGCTTGGGCAGAGCAGAAAACAAGGACTTTGTGTTGTGGTTTGTCGCCAGCAAATTTATCTAGTCAAGGCCAGTGTGGAGAAATAACTGAAGCAGTGGTTTGCAAACTAACAAAAAATACACACGCCGTTTGCATCAAATTAACAAACTCATTGGCACACAATTGAACATTAATTGGGTTTCCCAGCAGCCTGATTTAATTAATTAATGTGTCATTGCTTAAAATTTCAAAAGCCGATTCTTCGACTTTGTATCTGGCTTTATGGGAGACCCCGCACCGCGAAACACCATTTCGAACAAGAATGCAAAAATAGCACAAAAAATGCCTTATATACCTACGAGTACCTGTTCCTCATCAAAATGCATTTCTAAACGTTAATTACGTTCGCGCTCTGGTTACCTACCATCACCATCCTCAGACAACACCACAGCCACTGCCCCAGGCGCAGCCAACTACGAGCCGCAAGTCACAACAACACAATAAGAAAGCCATTCCCATCCATCCAGTCACCCTGCATCTAGCCATCCATCGTTGGAAGGCATGCAAAACTCAGGAGCGAACAAAAAAAAATGGAAAACATAGCCCGAACAGAATTACCTGCGACGATAAGGATCTAGCTCTCATTGTTGTGGCGTCGTCGACGGTCGCATCGTCGGCGAGCGGGGTTGCTTGTTGCAGCCAATGCAATGCGACTTGCATGTATGTATATCTGCATGCAGGCCGTGTGGTGGTGGCACTGGGCAATTATAACGGCACTCTACGGCCATTTATATTTATGAGGATTTGAAATAGAAAACGGTTCGCCTCATTATACGAGCTAACGTTTGACTACGGTACATTTATTTGAAGGTGACCTCTCGCGCAATTAAATGCCTTATGCCTCGGCTCGATTCGCCATAGATTCGGGTGACTTGAGATGTAACGGTGCTCTCGAAGATCTCATCTTCTTCCATCCTTCAGCGGCAACGGGAACTAAACAAGCGGCTCCATGCGAGAAGGCGCTTCTGAGGCGGCCCCTCTATGATTGGTATACCTTGCTGAACTGAATTTAATTAACCCTAAACGGTTGGCTTGGTTCGCAAGTGGTATGTGACACGTTACTTCTGTCTCTGGCGCTTTCTCGTAGATTAATGAGTTGGTATTTGAAAATGTGTATAACAAATATTGACATAAAGTTAAGACTTTGTTGGATTTTCCGCATATGTTTGAAAACACGACACATAAGCATTTGTTTATTTTCATTCATTAAACTGGTCATACCCTTTGACTTTATCTAGAAAATGTGTGGTGACGTGGTCACGTAGCTGAAGTAGGGCAAACTTGATACAGAATTAATATATTGGTTTTGAACTCACATACCGTTGCTGGTTTGTAAATACAGACCAATGACATCAAGCGGCCTCATATGGTAGAAAATACTGCAAAAGCCTGAAGTCAGTAGAACGAATTTACGAGCTCGCTTAATTTACGTTTTAGAAAGTTGACTGTCCATCAAACATAAAGGATTTCTGCAAACAAATCTTATAGAAGCTAAATACGTATTTGTCTGTAATAATGCTGTAAAATCACCTCTCCAGCAGAATTATGGGGGTCCCTTCGAAATTTTTGGAAAGGCGAGGCAAGTATTTCAAAATCAGATTACCAACTCGGATAGCAAAAATTCCAATAGTAATGGAAATGGACCAAACTCTTAAATCACCGCTACCGTGCCAGGCACAGTTTCGTCAACATTCGATTGGAATAGTTGTGCTGCTCCCCAGACTCTAATTATTCTAAGTTTTAAAGAATAAAAAAAAGAAAAAAAAATTTAAATATTTAATTTTGACCGCTTTGTTTTATTCTCTTCGTGCAAACTGTTTTCTTTATCTAAAATTTCCTTAAAATCACTTCCAATAACTTTAAACCCTGCCTCTTCTGACACGCTACCTTTAAATGGTCATTAACGACAGCCTAAACAATTTCTTTCAAGTCTTAGCCATTTCCATTTATTTGTACCATTTCAATACAAAACTATCAGCGCGGCGTTACAACTGGTCTAATGGCGGCCTAAGTATGGTTGTGTCCTGCGTAAATAAGCAAGATGTGTTTTACGATAACGGAAAAATAACTTTTTTTAATTTTCGGGGATATTAAAACCGCATTCTCCGAAGGTTCAAAATTGTTGTCATCAAGCTAATTAGCAATGCACTAAGTGTTGACTTCCGACTGGAGGTTGTCGGAACCAAGAGGCAACTAGTAGAGACGCAGTCGAACGGCGATGAAGAGAAAAATATTGCTGAACGATGGTTAAAGAGAGATTCGTTGCCACAACACAAAACGAAGACATAATAGCTACATCTAGACTAAAACCCAACCATGCTGGCTGTGCAGACGGAATGCCTGTAGAGCTCTGCCGGAAATGAGCTGATAGGAATCTTAAACTCATCAGTGAGCATTTGTGGTTGTATGACATTTCTGTTGAGAAATCATTGCACTCGTATTGATTGCCCGATCTACATGAAAGAAGACCTCATCAACTGCAAAAACTACAAAACTACTACTACTAAATAATACTACGTCTATATAATACTACTACTAATAAATAATATTACGAACTAATTTTTTACACTATGGCACATCTTAAAAAAAAAGTGCAAATCGACACAAATTATTGTTCGATTTCAAGGCTGCATACACAACGTGCTGAGCCATTGGGACAACGCAACAGGGGACAGCCTAGGCCTAGGCAGTGGAAAAGGACCTCAGGAAAAGAGGCAGCTAGCGAAAGACCGTTCTGACTGGAGAGGCATGTTGGTTGAGGCCCAGGTCCACCCCGGACTGTAGCACCACACGAAGAAGTAGATACACAACGTGCATACAGACAATTTATGAATGGCCGAGTCTAGCTTTGACATTCCTATCAAATTCTTCAAATTGTGTTCAGTTATGCTGTTGGTATCCAACTTAATGGGATTTTAAATTCCAACAAAACGACGGACAGTCATAGGATTCATAGGAACATCATTCTTGAGATGGTAGCACATGCCAACACATGCGAAGGGATCTTCCAATAATTTGTAAAACTACAACAGAAGAATACGAGGATGACGTGCACGGGATTGGTGAAAAACACCGGGCCGTAAATAAACGAGGGTAAAACAATGTATGTACTGTCATCAGCGACTCGGCCGATACTTCGCTTTCTGTAACTTCAAGTGAATAAATTCGTCTGCCGCGAATCTCTCTCTCGCTCTTACCATCTGCCTTTTTCTTTGACTTACAAGGCAATTGAATAGTAGAGCCCTTATTCAATGTACCGAGCTAACACTGTACAACACCTTGATCATATCAATCTTGCTCTATGGCGCATAAGCTTAGTAAACTGCACTGATGAAGGAGCTCTTTTTTTTAGAAGAATGTTCTGCGTTAAACGTTTGGCCCTGTAAACATTGATAATTTCTGGAAAATTAAATTTAGCCATGAATCACCCACTGTCTATGAAGCGATATGAGCCTAGCCAAGAGAATTCGAATGGAGCGCCTAAGACGGTTGGGCCATGTAGGGTGCATGAAAACACTGCTTCAGTGCGAAGAATAATGCAATACGGCACGCCCACAATGGCGTGCCTAAATTGAGAAGGACGTCAGTCCGGAGAGGAAGCCAAATTATTGTGCCAGCTGGCGAGGCTTCCTGGTTAAGGTCTAAGTCCAACACGGATTGTATTCTCATATAAAAATGAAAAAGAAGAATCTTGAGCTAATTTCCAAGTTCGAGAAACCGAATTCGCAAACACTTTCTTATTATGAACAAACCTTCCCTCGGGTGGTTTCAGTTCTATAATTTCAAATAATTTTAAATCAATGCTCTAGTTATGGTGCTTCGCCTCAACTCAAACACCACTACACCTGTCAAACATCGAACTGAAGCATAACAGAAGATGCTTCAAAGTGTGAAACATGACTGATTAAGACATTCCTTCGTCGCCCACTGAGAGAAAACATCAAACTCCACGAGCATAGAATTGACTAATATTATTTGCTTTCGAATCAAAAAAATCTTTCAAGGACATTATCCCAATCGCTCGTTTTCAACGTCAATCGGGTTTCTTCCCCTAAAACATATTAATAGCACACAATTAGTCACTATCAATTCATGTAATCTCAGCGATACACATTGTCCTTAGTGCTGGGAAAATGACGACTACGCTGACATCCTTATTAAATGCATGTCAAAAACGAACGACACGGGTAGAAAATTAACTCTCCATGCACGTCCTGGCCACACATCACCACCGAGATGAGAGCATATGTGTAATGGGGGGATGATGCACCTGAGGTGACTATCCCACAGCATCGTGCACAGGAGGAGAAGAATGATTGAATCGATTTTTTTAAAAATATGTCATTCTACAGCCTGATTAGTCCTAAATTAATGTCAAATACTCCGTCACCGGTTACAAAAGACCGTGTGTGTGTGTTCGTGAAATGCTTGTGTACACATGCATGTCCTCCAGTAAGCTATCGATGACATGCCTAGGGCGGTCTATTGATCGCTTCTGTGGTTTTGATTAAGTGCCGGCGATTTGTCAAAACAACCATCTCTTGACATTTCATCTTTGCTCCGCGCTACGACACCAGGGCGGAGTGTGTGATGTGCGGGTGGAGATTTATGGAGTTTTGATGATGGCAATGATGATGCAATCCGGCTACTACCTGGTAGCCATTTTAAGAGCAACGAACCGTGGAGAATCGATGATTGGGAAGCAGCCGGGGGAGGTTTTATGATGAAATTAATTGGCCTGATGCATGAGGATTTGGGTATTTGTTTCGCTCTGGAATTTCATTCAGATTTTTGAACGGAGCCGGGTGTCGGAGGGATGTCGGAAGTCTTTGACAGAGTTTGGGCGACGTTGACGAATCGGAAAACTATGTGACATACTTAGACGAACGATTTATTTGGGATGAGTGAGATATCAATTTTAAATTGCCCGTTCGGCATTTGTTAAAAAAGTGAGAAATGAGATCACAGAGTGTTCTGCCGCCGGTAAATGCAAGATAAGCAACAGAGAATGAACCATCTCACTTATTGTTATCCATTTGATGTGGAACAATATTTTCTCAATATGTCAACTGTTTATTTAAATATGTCTCTAGATTGCGTGTCACTTGTATTAGTCTGTGAGTTGAATAAACTGAAGTGACTCTCCAAATCTCAGCGGAATGTGATGTGCGTGACCTATTTTATGTTTCAATTGTCCTTCCATTCGATTTATTCAGTGTTTTAGCATATTAAGTTGTAATGTCTTTTCAGGAACTTGGTTTTTAGAAGAAGCACATTTTAAAAAGGTGAACATCAAGGGGAACAACAGCATCAATCTACTAACAGAACGGCTTGCCGAAGTTGACTTTATTAACTGAAGTCAAGCAGATATATTTAACTAAATGTGTTTTAAAAACATGGCACGATAACACAACAACAACCTCCTCGACTAGACTTGGTCTAGTCAATCATATGAGTATAATGACAAACCAACAGTAGGGTGGCATTGTATAGGATGTGTCAAATACAAGTTTCCTCTATAAATATTCATTTTTACAATGCAATGAATATCAGGAAAATATTTTTTTATACACTCTGGCTTCATAAGTAAGAACAAGTTTTCTATTCCTATAGATTATGAAAAAGTATTCTATTCCTATAGATTATGAAGTAAAATGGATTGGATCAAGTAACTGTCGTGCCTGTCGCAGAAGCCAGAAGTTATTGCAAATTTAAAAGAACCTGCCCATACTATTAGACTTAATTGCATTGGTCATAAGTGCTCCAATCGTTTTCAATGGATTATTGTCATAACCCACGAAAATGGAATGAAGCTTTAAGTCGTTGCTAACAAAGAGACACATTATTTTATTCATGCTTAAATAACCTCTGAATAACCAAATTTCGCCCTCGAGAGTCTCTCTCAAAATGATTATCTACCGTCAAATCTTCCTTTGCTTTCTTCAATTTATTTTGCATTTCTTCGCTCTTCTAATTCAGTGTAAACTTAGTTCGGCCACGGCAACATGCAATCGTGTTGCCATGTGACAGTTTCCAGTATTCGCCTTCGACCTCCTCTTCTTATTGTGGCTCTACAGTCGGGGTGGACCTGAGCCTCAACAAACTTGCCTCTCCAGCCAGCACGGTCGGCTAGCTGCCTCCTTTTCCTGAGGTCCTTTTCCACTTGGGTGTGCCACCTTAGTCTAGGCCGTCCTCTGTTGCGTTGTCCCAATGGCTGGGATTCAAAGACTTTTCGAGCCGGAGCAGTGGTGTCCATACGCTCTACATAGCCTAGCCATCTTAAGCGTTGTATCCGTAGACGCTTGACCAGTCACATGTTGTTGTACAACCAATACAGTTCCTCGTTAAATCATCTCCTCTAAATGCCATCAACGGAAACAGGACCAAAAATCGCACGCAAAACTTTTCTCTCGAACAGACTAAGGGCTTCTTTATCTGCCTTTAGTAACGTCTAGGCTTCCGCGCCATACAGTAAGACTGGGATGATCAAGCTGTTTATAAAGCGATCCTAGGCCGTCGAGAGAAGGCAATATTATCCAATTGCCTCTTGAGCCCAAAGAAACAGCAATTGGCAAGAGTGATTCTGTGTTTGATTTCGGTACTGATGTTGTTGTCCCTGTTTACCGCGGAGCCGAGGTAGACTAAGTCCTTGACTACCTCGAAGTTTCTGCTGCCTAGTGTAACGCTCCGTCCGAGACGTCGATGTGGTGTGTCCTTCCTTGATGACAATATGTACTTAGTTTTGCCCTCATTTACCGCCAGACCCATTTTAGCCGCTTCCACTTCAATGCCAGCAAACGCCTCATTGACGGCTCGCTGTGTTCGTCCAATTACGTCAATGTCATCAGCGTAAGTCTGGAAGTTTGTGTCTCTGACGTTGACTCACTGACGTGAGTTATGCACGATCTTCTCGAGGATGGTGTTAAAGAAGTCACATCACAGTGCGTCGCGTTGTCTAAAACCTTTTTTGACATTGAAACTCCCGATGAGTTCGTTACCGACCTTGACGGAGCAGTTAGAGTTTTCCATCGTTATCCTCACAATTGTACGAATTCAGTAGAAATGTCAAAACTAGACATGGCGCTATATATCTCGTCTCTATGCACACTGTCATATGCGGCCTTAAAATCGACGAATAGGAGGTGAATGTCGATTTGTACTTCTTGGGTCTTTTCTAGAATCTCTCGAAAAGTGAAGATCTGGTCTATCGTGGATTTTCCTGGCCTGAAGCTAAACTGAGTGGGACCTATCATGTTGTGGTTTCAGACACTCACACAATACGGTACAGATGATCTTATAGGCAATGTTGGTATGGCGGATGCATAGTTGGAATAGTCAAAGTGGTCTCCTTTCTTGTGGACCGGACAAACGGCGCTGAGATTCCACTAATCGGGTACTCTTTCTTCCGACCATATCTTAAAGATGAGCTAGTACATGTGGCTAACCAAGTCATCTCCAGCTGCTTTATATAGCTTTGCGCGCAGCCCATCCGCTCCAGCAGCTTTGTGAGCTGCTCTTTTTTGCTAGTCGTTTAAAAATTTAAGTGTTCCACACTAATGTCTCACCTATGGTTTTGACTTCTTTCTCAACACAACATTTTTTCGTTTTTTGCTCTGTTAACTTAAGAGTGGAAACGAGTCCTCCTTAATATATCTTAAAATCTTGAAATTCCTCATAGTGTTTAGGTTTCTTTGACTATTCTTTGCTATAAAGGCTACATTTCAGATTGGTTTTGTAATCGTGGTTTAAATGGAATTTTTATGTCTTAAAATTAAAAAAAAATTAAAACTTTGTATTTGTGTAACGCCTATATTACTCGTAATAATAATTGGGTGGCGTTACAGTCCTAAGGGGGACCAGGGTATAGCCTGCTAATCAACTACTCGTATTGTGCGCTGCTCGAAAGGGGTGTTGCCGTGAAAAATTCGAGGTATTCAGCTGGGAACCAAACCTGGACCTTCAGAGTGTGATTGTCGCATTGTAGCCACAACACCATAGCGACCACAATATCTACATAGAAAATTACGAAAAGAAATGATATCTACAAAAATATATCGCAAACGTATGAAACTTGTATCAACAGAAGACAACGCTCTTAGAAAACCGAAAAGTTCTGACTGCGTAATGTCCGTTTAAAAAACTCAAATATTTTCTTGGTGAAGCTCTTTTTATCTAATTTATAATATTTTAAGTTATCTTTTTTTGAAAATACTTTTCGAATATTAAATAATTATTATCACATTCTGTTAAAATTTTATTTTGCAATTCTAGAATTGAGAAGTACGGAATTGTATTTGTTGACTTGTGACGGGGGCACTTTATTATATATTGCACTGATTTTGAATCCCTTATCTGCTCTAAGTAAGTTGAAACGATTATTCTGTATGGAACGAATCTTATATCTGTGTTTCTGGGATGTCCAATTCTAGACGATATAATCACTTTCGAAAGTTATGATAATATGTTAATATAAATTCTGGTTCATCTGTTTTTGTTTTATCTGCACAGAACACATTCTCTTTGTCCACCTAAATTGTTGCTATGCAAAATATAAAGTTTTTCTCAAATCTTTTTAAGCTTCAGTCCTTTTCTGTTGCCGCAAACGACTCCTGCATAAACGGCTTGCAATATTTTGCACTTACGTGGTTATATAATATCTAAGCTAGGGACGGGTTTAACTAATCCACTGTTCAGACGCTTTTTTCTTCTCATGCTTAATTTAAAAATTGACTGTCAAATGACACTGAGTGAGAATTCTAAATCCAGCGTTTTTTCCTGCGTGCTCCACGTGCCCATTTGCAAAAAAAAAAAAACGTTCCCTTAACGAAGAGCGATATACTCAAAAGAACACCCACCCACATGGAATATATCCCGTATTTAAGAATCACTCATATTTGCTTATGAACCTAAGGATGTCCTTAAAAAGCCTACAGTTTTGTCACAACCATCAAAACCGATGCAAACGGACCTTCAATCAACTGCCAACCCAAACGCTGACGGAGAACACTAAAGTAACTGCTCAACGTGCAATGTGTTAATTTACCGTTGTTATCCTCTAAATTAATCGTAGCCAGTCCTCACTTGCAGATGCTCTAAATAAAATACTTGACAACTCATCCAACTCAAACACGCAACACGCGATCTCCCAGTCACGTCCAATATTAACAATACCAAAGAAAAATTCACAGAAATCCCCGAAAATTTTAACCGCAACTGCTAATTGTTCACCTTTATGCCCCGCACAGGGTGCGCACGAGAGCCACTCAATTCAATACTTCTCGGTAACTGCGTTTGTGACAACAATTATCAGCGTCACTCGCCCTCAAATCGAGCGACGAAAAAATAAAAACTCTGTTCTCGGTGTGTGCCTCAATGTCTCCTTGTATCTCTGATCGCCCACAGCCAGAACTATGATCATGGGCAAATAGAAAACAGAAAACAATTATCCAGACAATGGATGTCGTGACTGCGGCAAATTAAGTGAAGTCATTTTTTGGGCACCACGAGACGGGCGACTGGATACGAATTAAGTGAAATTAGGTAGCCTGCGCCATGTTTTCGTTTGATTGATCCCGCAGATGGTAACTTCTGGACGGGGAAGATGACGGCTCCAAGATTTTCTCCCCCAAATTGTAAGAAAATATGGCGCGGGAAAATTCGGTCAACTATCGTGGACTGCGGCGACAATAGGAAGTGGGCGCTACCCGGACATATGCGCTCATGCAGGTAAACTCTGCGCAGAAGCGGTTGTCGGAGGAAGGGTGTGCGAGGAGTGAGTGTTTCGGTTGGATAGATGTGTTTCGAAATATTTTGGCCTAATTGATGTGACCGGGCGGCAGAAGAAAGCCGAATGATAGCCGGGGAGATGCACAATTAATGGTTGACAAAATGCAGACAGCTATGATGTGTGTTCGGCTGGGTGAATAAGAGTATGTGACAATTTGTAATGTGACAAGACACGTGATCATGAAATGGACAGTAACCTATGACGTACATAGAGCTTCGTCTTGAAAGGCATGAAGTTGACTAGAGCGGCTGCTTGAAAAACAGATTTCTGTCAGTTGTGTATGTACATTTAAGACAAATTATTTTATATTTCCTTGTAATACAAATTATGCAAAAAACACTACAAAATTTCTTTTTGTAGGGCAGGTTATACACTATCGAGATTTAGGAGACTTGCTTGTGTTTGATAAAGTAAATATAGTTCTCCACAAACGTCTTGGTACAGCGTATGCGGTTTATAAAACTAGACTGCTGCTTATTAGTTATAACAACAAACCAAAGATTAAGGTTTTAATACATTTTTATTAATTCATTTATCTACATTCACTTCACAAAAGAATATATATTTTCGTCCTCTTTAGGTATAAAAAAATCCATTATATCAGCGAAACTGCAAAAATGTCTACCACAAAAGTCTTGGTAAACCTGAATTCAGTTTTAAATAGAAAAAAAATACATACATTTAAAGATAAGAAAAATACATACATTTAAAGATAAATAAACATTAAAAGATATATACAAAGAGGTTATAAGAGGAAGGAACTCCAATAATTCAACGGAAAAAAAAACATTTGCCGGAAGCCTTCCGGAAACCTAACGGGAACCCACTTGGCTAAGATTATGTAGACTCCTCAATGGCGATGACGGCTCAAATCCCGCCGTAAGGATGATTGATAGTTCTACTTTTGACGTTTGGTAGACAGTGGTAGACAAGAATTCCGTCCCCCAGACTTAGACGAAGTCAATATAGTAATGTCGAAAGTCAAACGAAGCTGCGGGAGTGGATGGACTGTCCACAGAACAATATAAAGCAGCTGAACATGGCCTGTTTGGGTGCATCATCAGATGTGGTCGTAGGTAAGCATACCCGATAAGTGGAATCTCAGCGCCATTTGCTCGGCCCCAAAGAAAGGAAACCCTTATAACTGCACCAATTATCGATGGATCCGCCACCTCAACATTGCCTATAAAATCATCTCTACTGTATTGTGTGAGTGTCTGAAACCGTCTGTCTAAAATGTGATAGGTTCCAATAGACGCACTTCACTTACGGCAGATCCTGAAAAAGACCTATTAACACTCATCATCTATTGTTCGATTTTAAGATCGCATCTGACAGTTTGCATAGGGACGAGCAGTGCCATGTCTTTTTTTGGCAGTCCTACCAATCCTACCTCTGACTGCTCCATATATTATACCACTCCTTGTGTATGATCTCTTCTTATTGTATTTTGTTAGAAATCTGATGGGTTCTTAATTGTTGATAGACTTTTTCCTCAGGTGCAACCAGAGTCGTACACCATGAGATGTACGTTTTGGATCGTAATCTTGCTGGAATAGAAAATGATCCAGCGTTTCAAGCTTAGCGTCACTGCTTGATATCTAACTAGACGTTTCGATGAATACTAAACTTTTCTTCGAGAGAAAAGTTTTGCGTGCGATTTTTGGTCCTGTATGCGTTGTTGGCATCTGGAGGAGAAGATTTAATGACGAACTCTATGGGCTGTACAGCGACATGCGTCTGTTTAAGCGTCTACGGATACAACACTTAAGATGGCTAGGACATGTAGAGCGTATGGACACCACTGCTCCGACCCGAAAAGTCTTTGAATCCGAGCCATTGGGACAACGCAACAGAGGACGACCTAGACTAATGTGGCGCACACAAGTGGAGAAGGACCTCAACCAACTTGGAGTGCGCAACTGGAGACAGCTGGCGAAAGATCGTGCTGGCTGGAGAGGCATGTTGGTTGAGGCCCAGATCCACCCCGGACTGTAGCTCCACAAGAAGAAGAAGAAGATTAAACTTTTCATCTTACATACATGCTTAAAGTATCAGTCCACCACAACCATGTTTCAATGCCTTTGTCGCACGTTTCACATTAAAGGCATCTCCCGTTTTTCTTTAAATCTTTAGACGAACGCTTGATACGCATTTGCAAACTTCTTATTGATCGGATAGTCCTTCGTACATCAATGAATATACTTTTTACCAAACTCAATTCATATTTTTTCTAGTTGCAGATATTTGTTCTCCTTCCTGTATTTCTTGGTGTTTGGGAGCGATTATAATTTTTGTAGTACTTTCAAATTGATTTCTTTTGCCAAACATACAATGCGTCTCTGATTTTTGCCGCTTAGCTTTGATCGGCGTCCTTCACTCTATTCTATTCTGAATTGCATTTTGACTTCCATTATGAATACAATATTGAGAAATTGAATGATTTGATAGATTTTCTAAAAGAGAACCGTAATTCCGAGATATATCTTGTTGAAAGTCCATATCATATATCACTAGTAACAGCTTATTAAGGATACTTTTGCATAATCCAGCACTCAATATGTGACACTCAAGAAATTAGACTCAAAGTGATCAGACAAATGCTAAGAGATATGCATTGTGCCGCAAATTGTACGTAATTTAGGAACCATAAAGAAATGAAATAAGATGCAAAACTTAAGTTTTTTCTGCCATCGCAGCCATTTTCATAGATTGTTAGTACTTTTTGCGTGTCGTCTGCGGCTCGAAAGATAAGAAAAATAGCCGAGCTTGGCATCTTCCTTGAGTTTATCCTTCTCTATAGATGGTATCAATTAAGAATATTGAAGATTGTTCTGCGCTAAACAAATAGTTTTTTCTTTTGGTTGGTGAATGGTTGAAAGAAAGCGGAAATCGGTAAGTCGCTTTCAAGAATTTTGTTGGCGGAATTGTTAGTTAGAAAGAGAATTCTTTAAAAGTATTATGTGTATCACGATGATGTGTTCTTTCGTGAGTCAATCACATTTACATCTGCATATACTTCAAATAATTATGATTTGAAGGTGCTCCGATCGAAATCGGCATAAACTGTATGTCCAGTTGAATGTTGGTATCGGTTATCATGATTCTTTTTGTCCACCTTCCTACCTTGCTCTTCTGAATCAGATCAGTTATCAGAGTTCTTTCTCAAATTTTCGGAAGTCAACAGCTGTCTCAATGTGAAATACATTTATGTCGAGACAAGCATGGAGTGGTTATAAATACAATATTAGCCACTGGATTTCTTGCTTTATTGCTCTTAATGAAATGGTAACATCATCTGGCGGTATTCTCGATATTAAAAAAAAGGTCACTCTATTGAAACCCGTTACAACTATTCACGTCAGGAAGTTCCCAGACGACAAAATGAGTAATACTTGTAGTACGTTGGACAACTGATACTTGCACGTCGTTCCTAATATAACTACTTCAGTAAGAATATTAGGAACGACTTCAGTCGTTCTGTAGGGCTAAGTAATTGCATCGGACATTCTGATGTATGAACGCCTCTGAATCTTAAGTCTATGGTTCTATTCATCAGACGCAAGAATGGGTCTTCCCTTTCTGATGTATATCTAACGCGGGATTTTGGGACAAGAAACTTAGCCTCCTACGAAAGAATCAAGGAGAGAAGTCACATTTAACCCTGTGTTGCCTTTTATTACAAACACTGATTGAACTTACTTCTGGTTGACTACATCAGTAACATTCGCTATTTAAGCTTACGGCGGAAGAGTTTAAGAACCTTTCCTGCCCACAAACCAAATCTGCCCTGAACATGAAATTGTAACAGTTCATTCTGCTTTTCTCATTATGCTACGCAACAACTTTGTTCCTTTTCCTGTGTCCTTTGATATGGAAGGATAGTGTTTTCTTCCCTCAAATTGAATCAAAAAGTGCTTTCGGCTAACGTTTTTATGGCTGTTAACGTATGAGAGATATGTCAACTTATTTTGAACAATTTTTCATTTCGATATCTTATGCAATCTGTAAGCATTCCAATGCGAAAATTGGATAAGCGGCCAGTTAGTTTACTGCAGGATGCAATCTCGATTGCCTATCTCAATTGAATCACATCGAAATCAAGGAGCATTCAACCTTAGAGTGCAGGCCCGGGCCGTTGATGATTAAAATCCGTCGCAGTGATTCTCTATCACCTCCGGACGGAATCTTGTCAAAGACATTAAGAGATCTTATCGACCCTAAGGTAATCCATTACCAGCGTTGTCGTCTCGACTCGCCCTCCGGTCTGGGCTGGCTTCGGCCGCGATGGACTGCGATCGATACGGGCACTTATCGCGGGTTTTACGACTTCGCGAATAAATATTGCACACTGGCTGTAGTTTATAGAGAGGCAGCGTCCATTCCGGCCCAAGGGTGCCACCACAATTTCCAATGATATAATGAAAGTGGTCATTTACGTTTATTGGCACATCTCCCTCCGCGCTGCTGGCGGACTGTGCGGCAGTGCGAGCGGACCATTTTTCTCGGGGCAGCCGTGCTGCTCGAAATGGAGTGCAGTGACGACAACGACACACACACGGTCAACAAACTACACCCAAGAGATAAATACTGAATTTATGGCTTAATTTGACTTGAAAGACCAGACCACAACATCCAAGTCCATTCACAAGTTTTGCTTCGTCCGGGCCCGAAGGAGAATCGCTGCTGTGGCTGCCGCCGCGCCACCTCTGTAGCCTGCGCTGCTCTCTCCCTCTTTTGCTGTGCGAACGAATTAATTTATCGGTTAATTTCGTTCACAAATTGCGCGCACATGGGCGGTTGGTTTGGGGAAAGCTTCCAGGTACCTTCGGGGTTTATCTAAGCGCGGAGCTCGGGGCAGTGAGATTTATGCGTGACATGTCTGGGGGACTGCGTTTTTCAGGAAATTAGAGTTCTAGCATTGGCTTAAGTGGGATGCGTCAAACCGGTGGTCTGTGTACGGCGTCTGGTGGTGTGGTGAGGTGCAACGAGCAATGCTCATGGGGTGCAATTTGAAAAGTCTGTTGGATGCCATTGAGCGTTAAGTCGGACAAATGCAAGTGAAGCAGAAATTCATCACTATTGGAATAGACGGAACATTTATGCGTAGCCTAGGTTACCTCTGCTCCCCGCTACTCATTTGTATGTTGGGTCTGCGTTAACGTTTTTGTTTTGTATTTGCGGCCAACAATGTACCCCTGCGAAGCACAGATGCAGACGTCGGCACGTTGAAACCTTACACCTTCAAGAGCAGCGGGTGGTTACATTTTCCAGATTATGTCGCTTTTGGTTATGCTACCAATGCGTATAATACTTCACACAGTCGTGACAATAGTGTTTTGGTTTAGAAGAACAGTATGGAAATAGAAACGTGGGAATTTTTTCGGAAATAACGTATACAATGAAGCATGTCTGCCCAGTGAGGCGAAAGTGTCGAAATCAATATATACACTTCACACTGTGTGGCTTCCATGTTTATGAGCTATAGAGTCTGAATGTAAGTAAGTCAATGCGACAGTAACTTGAAGGCTGAAGTAAAGGAAAGACGACATATACAGAGATTTACATTGTCTGTGCAGAATTGATTTGACAACAAAAGTTATAAGGACTTAGAAATCAAGAGTAGCGGACAAAATTTAAAAAATTTTGAGCTCCTCTTTTGGAGTATAATAAAAGGTAAGTGATAGTAGTAAAGAATTTCAGAGTCATCATCTGTTTCCTTTCACTTTGACACTGAGAGCTGTACCCATTTTTATTTTATTTTTTTTTTTTGTTGGAGGTTGGGATCAACTACACTGGAGCACTCAGACTCAAATACCTGTCCATTGTACTACCAGGCAGTACCCTTCATTTAATGTAATTTCTTGGTTTTCCGAAGAAAAGGCAAGATGCGCTTCTGTGATATAGAACTTAGGTTTTCAGTTCCCACCACATCAGCGCCAAATAGCAGCCACTTGATACGAGCGAAGGCAGGACACTGACAGAGAAAGTGCTCTGAAGTGTCTTCACCTTCTCCACAGGCGTCGCAGAGTGTGACATCACTAAGCCCAAGCCGACTCAGGTGCATAGCGAAGGTAAAGTGTCCCGTTAATACGCCAACAAGTCTTCTGCACTCATTTCTGTCTACAGATAGCAGAACAGAAGCGGATTTCTTGCAGACGTTCGGGAGCATACTCTTGGTCACCCTGCATCCTGGAGAGTCACGCCATCTCTGGTTGTGCTGTAGGGGGACCCAACCATCGACGGACCCATTACTGTGTAGCCCAATCAGTGCGTTTTTAACAAAAGTGTCATGTGGATGCAACTTACTTTGCGGAAAAGGTCCATAAGGTTGGGATTTATTGTTCTCTTAGTTGTACAAAGTCGATAGACGAGTATATGCCAGGAATGTGAGACTTAAATCGCGAACATCAACGTGTCATTCGATTGAAGAAGCCCCCCACTTCAGTCACTTGCCTGAAGCAAGATTTTGTACAATGACTTCGAAATTTTCACTTTTAAGGTCCAATTGACTGAGCAATTGAAAGAAAAAATTGATTCAAGCAAAAACAGCTTGTATCAACTACAAGTAGCTCGTTTTGTGAATGGGGTTGGTAACATCAATTGAAGCGGAGGAGTTCTTGGCAGTGAAAGTGGATATCATGTGGCCTTCAGTGCAGTTACAAAAGAATTAAATCGATTTCAAAATATTCCTGTTTGACGGTGTTCGGACGCTTACGAGTGCTTACGTTTATCGTTTGTGTCTCAATACTAACTTATGTCGTTTGTGCCTGGTGATCAGGGCTTGAAGGTTGTGATAGTTATGTAGGCTGCCCTAACTCGTGTGACCATTCACCAATCGTTTATCAGTTAAGGCCTTAGACCAACATAATGTGGACAACGGTTTTCAGACAAAATTAACATTCAAAATAACGGCAACTTGAGTTCAGAAATTTCGTACTTTACTTTAGTAAAGTTAATGTTTACATAGAGAGTAAACATTGGTTCGAATTGTGAAGTTCATCGTTGAATCATATTCCTTCTGAAATGAAAGTGGAAACAAAGATTGTTTGATTGTTCAAATTGCGATTTGAACCTTTCAGAGACTTCAAAGGATTTTGTGTAAAGAGAAGATATCGTTCCGGCAAAGTGGAGCTTCTTTGTTATAAGTTTGGAAATAATATAAGCACTGAAGATAAGAAGTATTGATGCATTCACCGTACAGTCCGGGTCTTGTATATTCTGATAGCATTTCGTTATGACTTTGCAAAACATAAATGATCTATGAAAGTGACTTCTATGTATTATTTTCATTATCAAAAAGTTTCTGAAAGATGAATTCCTGGAAAGTTATCTTTGCCGTTACCCGTACCCACCTTTAAGTTTTCAATGAACAGCCATGCTCACCACTACCTCCACACAACAACTACTTTCCTCTGCTTTCCTCCAATTATATTCCTCTACTTCCCTCCAATTATATTCCTTTCATTTTTGCCTTAAGTCCTTAATTCCGGGATTATTCTTGATTTTCGGCTTTTGGTTTGAAGCTTTGGTGCTAATGGGCTTTACATGACCTAGACATCTAAAACCTTGTATCCATTGTATCGCTGTTTAAACAAAAAATGCTCTAACGAGCTAGCCAACTGCATACATCCCCTTCACCCTTAAACCCACATTCAGACGTACAGCTCAGTTTAGAGTTAAGAGAAGTAGTTCTTCCGCCACACCTCACGAATATGGAATGCTCTACCCAGCCCAACTTTTCCCTTCATTATAATCCACAGGCATTTAAAACCATTGTGTATCGGTATCTCCTTCCCATATCTTCCTCTATACCTTCGGCCCGTGCTGTGACTTAATACCTGTCACTTGGGGGTATAAACAACTCCTTTAGCGAGCGCCTATTATAAAACAAAATCTTTTTCTCTAAATATCACCAAAGTCAATGATATCAAAAATCGTAAACTGATCTTTTCATTCGAAACAATTAAGAGCTCCTTATGCGGTTTTAATAATATATAAGCTTCCCCCGCCCATCTTTTTTTTTTTTTTTTTTTTATAATTGACGCGTGCAAAAGGGGTTGCGAGTACCCTTAAGTGACCGGATCAAGTCACAGCACGGGCCGAAGGTATAGAGGAAGAGAGGGAGAGGAGGTACCGATGCACATTGGTTTTAAATGCCTGTGGATTGTAATGAGGAGGAAAAATCGAGCTGGGAAGAGCATTCCAGATTCGTGTAGTGTGGCTAGAGAACGAGTCTCTGAATTTGACTGTACGTCCGAAAGAGGGCTTGAGGGTGAATTGATGGGCATTCCTAGCGAGGCGTGTATTGCGGGTGAATTCTTGAAGGGGAGGAATGCAACTGGCTAATTCGTCTGAGCATTTCTTGTTGAAATAGCGGTAAAAAAGTGACAATGACGCGACATTACGTCGGTGTTCTAACGAGTCAATCGACTTCGCAATATTACTGTCACCTATAAGTTTTATCGCTCGCTTTTGAATTCTATCCAGCAGGTGCAGGGAGGTCTTAGAAGCACCTGACCAGATAGGAGCGTTATACTCAAGTTTTGGGCGTATGTATGCCTTGTATATTGTAGCCAGATCAGAGGGGGTGAAGTACTTCTTGCATCGTTTAAGGAAACCTAGACATTTCGCAGCATTTTTGGCGACCTCAAATATGTGATCGTTCCAACTAATTGTTGGGTTGATACACATACCGAGGATGGAAAGTCTTTCGGTTTCAACAACACAAGTGCCGTCCATGGATAACGGCTGATTATTTTGTAATCGCTTTAACGACAGTAGACAGCACTGTGTTTTGGAAGCATTAAATTCCACTCTATTCTTATTTCCCCAATAGATTATGCTGTCAAGGTCGGAATTTAATGTGCTTAACATACGCTGCCGTTCCGAGTCTAAGGCCGAAGTGGAGGGACGTGAGCCAAGGAACGAATATGAAAAGCTGAGGGTACTGTCATCAGCGAAGGAATGAATAGGATTAGAAGTAGCAGACAAGAGATCATTTATAAAAATGAGAAAGAGTGTCGGAGACAAAACAGAGCCCTGGGGAACACCAGCATTAATATAGTGGATATCAGACTTGAATCCATCCAAAACGACTTGTATTGAACGATTCGAAAGGTAATTTCTAATCCATTGAAGAAGAGACTCATCGATTCCAAAGGCACGCATTTTCGACAAGAGAGCTTGGTGCCAGACCCTGTCAAATGCCTTAGAAATATCAAGCGCAACAATCTTGCTTTCTCCTGCATTGTGCAAAGATTGGTTCCACTTTTCAGTGAGATATGCCATCAGATCACCAGTGGAACGGTTGCTTCGGAAGCCGTACTGCCGGTCATTAAGAAGCTTCCGGGACTCAAGATATTTCATAAGCTGACGGTTTATCAGCGTTTCCATGACCTTGGAGAGAAGGGACGTTAGTGCTATGGGTCGGTAGGAGGTGGGTGACGAACATTCGCCCTTTTTAGGGACGGGCTGGACAAATGCAGTTTTCCACTTACTCGGAAAGAGCCCTGAAGAGTAGGACAGATGGAAAAGCTTACGCAGTGGTTTTGCCAGCGTAGAAGAACACCTCTTCAGAAGAACAGGGGGTATACCATCCGAGCCAGCGGATTTGTGTATGTTTAGATCTTTAAGTACTCTTGCTACTGTACGAGTGCGAAAATGGATTTGCCCCATGGAGAAATTTACGCTCTCAAGTACAGGTGGGGACAAAGTGTTATCTGGCAGCGTTGAGCTAGCTGCAAAGTGTGCAGCAAGCAGATTAGCTTTGTCCAAAGAGCTGACAGCTGGAATGTCATTGCAAATGAGCGTTGGGATCGAAGGCGAGGCTGAATTCCTTATGTTTTTTACGAAAGACCAAAAGCTTCTGCTACCCTTGGGGAATTGTAGAACTTTTTGCCTCAACTTTTGGTCAAAGGAGAATTTAACACGTCTTATTAATGCATTACAGTCATTTCGGATCCGTTTGAAATTTTTCCGGGCTTCCTCAGAAGGGTTGGCTTTATAATCCCGGAAACTCAACTCTCTCACCCTGATAGCCTCTTTGCAGCTCAAGTCGAACCACGCGTTTGCCTTAGGCTTGATGCTCTTCACTCTGTGAGGAATGAAGGACCTCATGCCCAGCGAAATAATGTTTGTGATCGCATCAGTAGCGGCTTCCTGGATAACGGCGATGTCTACTTTGTATCGATCCAGGTCCCCCTCAAATTCTGCAGCTTTACATGGTCTGTTCATATTCAACGTAAAAACTTAAGATCGTTGTTGTTTAATCGCTTGCTGGAGTCGTCAACAGTAGATCCGAGACATGTCTCTGAACATGACTTTTTTACTCGGCGAAGAAGTTAATCTCATGCCAGGTCCACACAGATGTTTCACTGTATACATTGGTTCACCACATAACGGGCGTTGAGAAAGCTATCCGGACGGCACCACGAGGACGCTGTATGTCACCTGGACCTATTTACAAGCGATCATAGTGTTGTCGGCTTGTCTTGTTGAGCGCGATCGTTGCAAAAAAAAAAAAAAAAAATATCAGCCTGACTTCCGGAAAATGAGTTGGAATCGAAATCGAAGAAGTGTAAATGTTAAATGTTTGAATATATCTGTAGATTACAAGTGTTATTCTCTATTAGTTGTCTCCTAGAACATGCTGTACAAAACAAGAAGGAAAGAAAGAAATAATCAAAATTCCATACTAATCCATAAGAATATAGATCCCGCTGTATTTACGTTTACAACTATATTGGATTTTGCGCATTGTTGTTTAAATTAGAGATTGCTAAGGATTATCGTATTGAATGATTCCTCTTAACGGATTGAAATTTCGAAAACTAATCACAAGCTTTGTTTTACAGAGAGGACTTCTTTTTCTTCTTCTTGTTACGGCGCTACAGGCCGGAGTAGACCTCAGCCAACATGCCTCCGTATTTCGTACGAGTCTACCTAGCCCGACCTCATTTGCATTGTTCGTCGTTAAATATTCTCCTCCAGATGCCCTCAATATGATGATCAATCTGTGATATAAAGAGATATTAGTTCTTCGAGAGAGGGCTTTTGAGTAACACAATTGCCTCTTGAGCCCAAAGAAACAGCGATTGGCAAGAGTGATTCTGCGTTTGATTTCGGTACTGATGTTGTTATCCCTATTTACCGCGGAGCCGAGGTAGACGAAGTCCTTGACTATCTCGAAGTTTCTGCTGCCCAGTGTGACGCTCTGTCGGAGATGTCGATGTTTTTGTTTCCTCCTTATTGACACCACGTGCTCCGTGTTTCCCTAATTAACCGCCACACCTATTGCAGCCGCTTGACATTGACGGCTCACTGTGTTCGTCTAATCATGTCAATGCCGTCAGCGTAAGCTAGCAATTGAACTGACTTTTGGAAGATAATGACTCTGATAGTAAGTTATGAGCTACCCACGTTTTTCTCAAAACTAAGAATCTGACAAGTTTGAAAGGATTGCCAAAACTGGACATAGCACAATATAGCTCGTCCCTATGCACACTGTAATGCTCCGGACGGACGCCGCATCTCCTATGACACTATCCTTATAGACATGCCGTTTGATGCGAGGTCATCAAGATACAGTTGCGACGCTTATACAAAGATGACTCTTCCCGTATCCTGTACTGGCTCTGGCCAGAAATTGAACCGGGAAAGGAATGTAGTCGGAATTTCCACGGACGGCTCCAAAACGACGGAGGGTTCTGGAGCTGGGGTCTTCGTGAAAGACGACAACATCAGACCTCACGCCTCCTTAGGCAATTTCGTGTCGATCTTCAAGTTCGCGATACTAATGGCCACCAACTATATTGTGGAGAATCTGTGGAAGGGACGAGATATCCAAGAATTCAATTTGGTCAGCGGGCTGAATTCACTAAGACGGGAACACGGGATGACGGGAAACGAGATTGCCGATGAACTAGCTAGGCAAGGTTCACAAGAGGCATTCGTAGAACCCGAACCCACCTTAGGACTACCTGTATCCTTGGTCAGGGCCTTCGTCGAGGGTTGGCTCTCTTTACAGCATAACCAGAGATGCCGTGACTCCAGGAAGCAGGATGACCAAGAGCAGGATGACCAAGTTAGCAAGAAATCCTTTTGTGCTGTCTCTAGACGGAAACGAGTGCAGACGACTTTTCGGTGTACTAACGGGACAGTTTACCTTCGCTATGCACCCAAGTCGGCTTGGACTTAGTGATGTCACTCTTTGCGACGTCTGTGGAGAAGGTGAATACACTTCAGAGCAATTTCTCTGTCAGTGTGCCGCCTTTGTTCGTATCAGGTGGCGACTGTTTGGCGCTGATATGTCAAGAACTGAAAACCTAAGTTCTATATCACAGAAGTGTAGTACAATGGACTAGTATTTGAGTCTGAGCACTACAGTGCAGGATATCCCAACCTCCAACCAAAAAAAGTGGTGATTTGCATTCGCTTCTGCAACCGACTTAGAAGTTGGGTAAGATATTATTATCAATGAAGTATTAATTCATCTCCTAGGTATTCCTTCTAGCAATTTACAAATACGCTTTTTTATGATTGTAGGGAATAGAACCTTCTTTGCAGTTTTCGACTGTATTTAAAGGTAGCAATTTTTAAGCACAGTTTGAACATTGTTGTTACTTACTTTCATGCTAGAAACAGCTCTGAGAAACTTATTGCAAATTCCATCAACACCTTAGAAGGGACAGTTGAACAGAACCACTAGGAGGGACAACAGACTCCTATATCATTTGATGTTCGATTGCAACTATTCGAATTGTATAAGTACAACTGAAATATCCAGATGAGAAGTTAAAGACAGGATTTTGGCTCTTATAACAAAAGCAATATAGAGAGGAAGGATGCTAGTTCACTTTGTTTCCTCTTATTACTTTTAATACGGGCTTACTTCATTTGATCAAAGAATGTTACTCAAAAGGGGGTTTCTGGTAGCCATAGCATAAAGCTGTTTCTTAAGATAGAAATAATATAGAATACCTGGAGTGGGAATTTAACCTTTCAGACTTACAATTCTAAGGGCATTAAAGTCATTAAAAGTCAACAAGTTTCATTACAATTCTTGCTTTGCAACTTACAAAGGAAGCTTTAGGTCCGTTCTGCTTAACAGCCTACTGAACCCATTGCACATGGAAAAATAAAAAGCATGTTGAGGCTGAGGCAGCATACAACTTGCGACGCTATCCCACTCTAAGTATGAGTTCGCAATGGAAGTCAGACCGTGATCTTCTTGATATAAGATGTCTGGATACACCACGTTTTTACTGCATCAAGTCGTGCATTGCATAAGGCCTCCCCAACGCACCCAACCAACACAATTACATTACCAATCCTACTTCTTATTTCTCACCATCAAATGTTCAAACCATCTGCTTGGAAATGACCCCATTAGATCCTACTTAAGTAGCACTACCGACTGATATCCCCGATCCACCTCTTCCAGTTGCAGGTGATCCTACCGAAAGGATCCTCATCAAACAAAAACGTCGGAAAATTCCTTCCTAAGCACGCGATTAACAGACATCTTTTAAGTCAACAACTCACCTGTTCCGCGCAACGCGCGTCAAGTTTTCGCCTCGGCTAGTGCACCCTTAACCGCCGGGGGCATAATCAAACATAGTTATTAAATTAGAATTCCATCAGGCCGTCATTAGAAGCGTTCACCACTTGCGGGGATATTATGCCCATAGTGACCGCTCCATTTTTAGAACGCACTTCTAATCACCTCAGTCGATGGGCCGACCGGCTTTGAACCCTTTTTTCTCTGCTCCTCTGCCGTGCTCGTCCTTCTGCGTGTTATCTTCTTGGAGCTGATTGTTATGCTGGAACGTGCATTTCTGAATTCCTTCGACCTAATGGACGGCTTATAGCTGTCGCTGCGCCGCCACTACCTTGCACCTGCTGAATAAATTTTCGGCCACTCGTGAATGGAATCATTAATTACCGCATGATTCTGAATGAGAAAGTGATCTCTGTTGCCTGCCGGTTGCTGTTGAAGTGTTTCTCCTTCATCTTCCTTCACCAGCACCGTCATCGCCCCAGATGCCATAAGTCACCGATGAGGCGGAGTGCTGCTCTCATCGTCGCCCCAAATGAAGATGTTAAGAGCACGACGGAACATACTTTCTCTAATCTGTAACCATTATTTGTCAGTCCGTATCTGGGTATCTATGAGAATGCGTCTGGTCAAGAGTGATTTTCGCCTCTTCAGTGGGCAACGACGACGCACAGACAAGCGCGATGCCGCCAATTGGCTAGAGTGTCTCTGAATGCGTCTAGTGTGTAAGTTAGAGATAAGTTGGATGCTTACACGGTCAGCGTTGTTTGGGACTCGTTTTCAGGAACAAAAGATAACGTGCTTGGCACTTTGACATCAGCTTTGAGTGCGTGTCGAAAATTAATGTAACGACTGTGGTTCTAGTGGGTAAGCTGGGAGAGGCGGCAAAGTGGCGTGCGGTGGACGGTGGACATTTCTGGGCAATTCAAGGTGATTTCTTACTTAAAAATCTGAAGATACCGCGTTGAATATATCAGTTATGTGTCACTAGACGTGGAATATATGCGTCTGATTAGGCTGGATTTTGGTGAGACCGCTGCACTGGGTAATCTTCTGCGGGGAAATATATTGCAGAAGCTCCTGCGGGCATTGATTATAATGCCACGAGATGATATGGTGAACCGGGATAAACCTACATAGGCGTCGCCTTCCGATAGTGTAAGATCGCCCGATGAAAGTGGATTGATGAAGACATCTCATCGATAACTATAGTGTACTCAAGTCAATAAGTTATGATGAAATACGTCTAAGATGGAGATATTGTTCACTCGAGATTGGGTGAATTTCATTCTGTGAAACCAGATTCACGCGATTGCTATGCTGCCTCATAGTTCCTATATCGCACCTACCTCTTCACAAATAATAAACCTCCCACTGAGCCCCCTATTTATTCAGTCAAATGAATGAATTGAGAGATCTTATGACAGACAAGACAATAGCGGCAAGCATCTAATGATAATGGCGATTTTGTGACGTCACCTATCCGAAATTTGATTTACAGTCTCCTCTGTGCTGGGGCGATGGCATGATGGGAACCCACTGCCTTTGAAGCTTCGCCGCTCCGGAGAATAAGCGCCTTTTGCATCTGCCAGCGCAAAGCTCAGTGCCCAGCCTCCAAGCCCACTGACTGTTGCGTGAGCTACTCACCCGATTTTCGATTCAGTTTTTATCGAATGAAAATTTATTGGTTTTCACATAAATAAAGCGGCATGTGTTGTCACGTGGGCACTACATTTGAATTTTTTGCGTGTAAATCAGGATTAGACATCTGCGGTTTTGTTCTTCTAATTGTTGACAATGTGAGCGGAGTTGTATTGTTCTTATGCAAATGCGGTGCGAGCTCTTACTCCGGCAAGTGTTTGATGAATGAAAGGGGCCGTAAAAGGAAACCCCCTAAATGGGCCACATTGTTGACGGTTCATTCCACCTGTGGTGCAGACTTGTGGTTGCTTTTAATTTAGAGCAGCTCACATGGTCGGGTATTGTGTGCGCGTGTGTACGCGACATGAGTGTGTGAGTGGGCTAGAGCAGTGCATGCGCAAATTTTTGGATCAGCTAACCTGTGTGGCTAAGCGGCATTTTCTCCTCTTCAATCGAGGGCAGGCGGATGTGCAGACAAAAGAGCGGCCGGCTACTTCAAAGGCAGTCACGCGCAAGCGATTTTTCTGTCGGGAAACAATTACATTAGCATATGTGGCATCATCATGCAAAACTATGTTAAGCTTTGGGGATTATGGGTAAACAGTTTGCTGCCTGCTGTGTTGGAAAGTCTTGGAAAGTTCAACGGGAAAGCGTTGTCAGTAGCAATGGTTATTCTTGATTTTTTAATTTGTTTGTGCAAATCTTATCAGATAGAAAAGATTCATACTTGCTTTGTCTGTAGACTATAACTCCTTTCTAACTAACGCAGTGGTTGGACTGATCTTCTTACTATGGGTGGTAGTGCATTCGGAGCGCTTCACGCTCACAGTATATCACTAACGTAAAACCAACCCTTAGGGCAAAAAAAATAATTTTTTTGTTTTTATTTAGGTTATTACTTAAACTATTGTTCTTTGTTTTCAGTTAAGCTTATTTTTACAAAATTTGAAACGAAACAATTGTAGACGTTTGTGAAGGTTATTTAAATCTTGCAGCGGACCCACAGTGTAGTACCTCAACTGTAATAATTGTAACTGTGACTGTGCCTTTTCTATTTGTTGCTTAGAAATCATCATATACGCTTAGCCAATAACCAATAAGCTGATCTATAAACTTAACTGTATTTTAGGATTCAGGAACAATGGGCTTACACTGTATAACGAAGTGAAGTAGGCAGCAGCAGGCAGCTACATCCACATGAGGCCGAACCTTATCGTGCCTTTCGCTTGTTTTTGGTCGTTCCTTATGCTATGAAAGGCTAAAAGCCATTAGTTGTAGTCGATAACATTTCGCATGGTTTAAGCAGCACATTGTTCACTATATCCGTTTGGTCCTTCCATATGTAGAGCAGTACCATTGAACAGTGGATGTTTTTCTTTGGCGTCGATGTTGACGATAACGGAACGGGTTCATCATCCTTTGCATATTATTTTTATGATATTACATCGACATTTCACATCCAGTCGCGATCCGGTGCACTTCTACCTTAGATGTCTTTCAAGAAGCATCAAATCTCCTTTCGACATCCCTCAGTTTTGACTCGTACGGCATCTACGAGAGGCATTCAATATATATTCTCGGTTTCGATATGAAGGAAAATGCGAATTCAATTTTAATTGTTTTTATTTTTCAATATAATCTCCTGTAACATCAATGCATTCGTTACATCTTGAGATAAAAGCTTATCTATCTATTTAGAATCTCAAAAAAATAAATTTCCTATTTCTCTGCAAAATACCCATTTATTACCGACTTGAGTTCTTCATCATCCGAAAATCTTATTCCACGAAGACATTTCTTCAAATCCGGAAACAGGAAATAATCACTAGGGGTAAGAGGTGGACTAAAGGGTGGGTGTTAGATTTCTTAGAAACCACAATCTCGCGCAGCAGCCTTGGAAACTAGCGCCATGTGAACAGGAGCGTGTCATCCGCATTCTCACTACACATCTCCAAAAGCTCTCTACAGCATGCGATTCTCACTTTTTTCTGAGGCGCTGTGAACATTCGTGACACCCACCTTGCACTGACCTTTGAAAGGTTAAGATGGTCAAGAAGAATGTTGAGAATGGTACCAGTTGAAAGCTTTGTAATCTCTGCCATCATTTTCACCTTACGAGCAGGGGTGCCGGAGCAGGGTTCGCCTTCAATACTCTCTCTGCCTCTCTTGAACTCATTTGGCCATCGACCATCGACATCGACCATCTCTTCATGAATAGCGTTTTGACTTTTGCCTTGCTTAGTGAGAAATTTAATTACAGCGCGATGCTCAATTTTCACCATTATCGACTTAGTTGCCATTATGATTCTGTTTAACTAGAGATAAAACGCGAATTAATAATCATATTTATATGAAATTTTACATGAATGCACTAAAATAATAGTACTACCTCATGAGTACGTCAATTTATATTTATAACCAAAGCTTCACCCCGATAAGGAGAATATATTGATATCGAGAATATACCGAGAATTTACCAGATATACAGGTATATATATAAAATGAGCGTTTTTTCCGAAAAAAAAAAACACGAATTATTAATGGGAAAGCAAAAACATTTTATTCAAAGCATTGGTCATTGTTTTCTACATATTGTGACCACCTTTCTGGCAATTTGTGAATACCACGCCAATAAAATCAGACACTCAATTTTCGACCTCCTTGTAAGGATCAAAGTGCTGCTCAGCCAATGCGTGTCCCATCGATGAAAACAAATGGTAGTCGGAAGGAGTCAAGTCTGGTGAATACGGCGGGTGGGGTAGCTGCTCCCAGCCAAGTGTTTTGATTTCTTTGTGTGCAGGTGCATTGTCATGGAGCAAAATTACCATGCCGCGTCTTCTGGCCCATTTTGGTGGTTTCTCGATCAATGCATAATTCAAATTGATTATTTGTCGTCGGAAGCGATCAGTATTCATGGTTTCACCAGGTTTTAGGAGCTCGCGGTACAGCACACCTTTCTGGTCCTACCAAACATACATCATTGTCTTCTTGTCGAATAGATCTGGTTTTGCAGTCGATGTTGATGGTTGTCCCAGATTAACCCATGATTTTTTCCGATTAGGATTCTTAAAATAAATCCATTCTTCATCGCCAGTAACAATCCGATGCAAAACCGATTTTCTTTCGTGTCTTTGAAGCAAAATTTTACAAGTGTTTTTTCGGTTTTCCATCTGTCTTTCATTCAATTCATATGGCACCCAATTTTACACACTTTTAGATCCCTTTGGACTGCTTTTAAGCGGTCGGAAATTGTTTGTTGTGCAACATTTAACATTGCTACCATTTGCTTTTGACTCAAAGTGTCATCTCCATCCAATATCGTTTGCGATTCGGTGTCTTCAAACTTTTTTGGTGGTCGTCTACGGTCTTCTTTTCTCACATCAAAATCATTATTTCTGAACCGTTGAAACCATCTTTTGCATATTGCTTCTGATAAAACATGATCACCATATGCCTCGACAAGCAATCGTTGCGACTCTGCAGCACTTTTCTTCAAATGAAAACAAAAAATTAATGCTTTCCGCAAATCATCACTTTCTGGTACAAAATTCGACATTTTTAACGCGATGAAAGAATATGAAAATTGTCTGTTCAATGACTTGATGTATATTAAATATTTTTCACTGATGTTATTGCAAACAAACAAAAAAATAAGGGCTCGTTAAAAACAAATGTACCCTCTCGAGATATTTGTATCTTGACGCTCACTTCATATACGTATACCTGGTATTTTATTGCTTTTGAATACATTAAATTTTTGTCGAATTAAGCGGAAATTGTTTGGTGACGCATTTCCAGCCACATGAAAGTTTAGTATTTCTTTGGCACGTTTGGTCTTGATCTTGTAAGGCCCCCAGTGTCTCATCTTTATGGGCTGACTAAGGCAGTCTTTGCCTTCGACGCAAAAATCACCACTTTGGGAGCACCGAAACCACTCTTTGTTTAACTTCTTGATTTATATATAGCTTTAGCCGAATTTTTGGAAAATTTTACACTGTAAATAAGGTACATATGTCGCTTCCGAAATTAGCTACAATTTGCTATGGGCAACATATTCATCTTAATAACAAATTGTTACATATATTTGAAACAAAACACTTCTGAAAATTCGTCGTTCATCAATTAATTCAAGAATAAAAATAAATCTAAATATTTAAGAGTATATTTGGAAATTATGTAAAAGAAAACATCTACTGCTTTCACATCACTTTTGCGTCAAAAATCTAGCGCATAGGACATACATTTAATACTTGTTGTTTAACGGGGTCTAAACATCCACGACGAGTGGATTTCATTAGCTAAGGAAGCAAAAGCCGTTTAACGCTGTACATTTTACATACCTCCACGAAAAGAAACCAATCAAATTACGTATGAAAAATGTCTGTCCAAAACGTTTGTAAGGCTGATTTGGTAGATACTTAATTTATTGTACCCTTCAACATAGTGTGACCAGGTGATGCGAGAATAGAAAAAGGGTGTGAGACTTCACAAACATTTACATCAACTTGGCATCGCTTTCAGTAGCTTAATACTTTACACACTAGCCCGACGGGAATTAAGGACCAAGGTCAAAAATTATTTCTTACAATGCCTAATTGACCCAGCAATTAAAGTTACTCTACTTTGCGCTTATTTCCTTGCAATTTGGGTAGACTGAAGTATAATTTCAGCAAAATTATTTTTTTTGATAAGTTGCATTTTAATCTCATTGACTACGGTGACTAACAATATAATCACACGTAGTAGTCAGAAATATCAAACCTTTTGTCCATGTAGATAATGTATTCAGAGAGTGTGAAAGTTCTATCCAAACTGTGGAGTTTTGTTTCCATTTTTACTAAAAGCAATGTTTTGTTGAATGGTTTGGGATACATGGACCTATACGATCCTTAGTTCATGGAGGATGGCGCTGTATGACCATTGTCTTTTATGCATTGTATCGTGTTAGTATTTGTAAGGAATCTAAAGTAAGACGTTACTATTTGAAAGCACTTTATTTTTCCTATGAATCGCTCTACTCCAACTGCTGAACTTTAAAACTGTTCTTCACCAATTCCCTTTTCTTACATCATTAGACATAAAGAATAATAATAATTGTTGGCGCGACAGTCCAAAGGGGGACCTGGGCCCAGCTTGCTCATCAACTACTCGTGTTGTGCGCGCTACTGTTCTCTCACGAGTAGAAGGGACCTACAGTTTTTTGCCGACTCCGAACGGCGACATTTGAGAAGCTTTCTTAGACAATTATTACTCTTTGAGAGTTGTCAGCAGCACACTACCCACGCCACGGCGACCACAGGTATAAAGAAAGGATAACATTTTAACCCCGGAGCTGCAGTTGAGCCTCCTTGGAATCTTTTCACAACCTGAAAACAATCCAGAAACGTTTCAAGCATAACCGAATATCACTTAATTTTAGTTTGAGCATGGTCTTGGTGAATTGGGAGGAAAAAGGTGCTGCTTATATCTTGAAGGCCCTGAAATCAACGTCTTCTGCATATGCAGTTTGCCACCCCCTTAATTTAACGACGAGACATATGTCGACGTTTGATTCCAGAAGAGAAAATATGAATATGAAAATAATGGTCTACTCAATTAGTGTCGCTCAGAGTTAACAACAAACTGTAGGTCTCTTTTACTCGTACAACACGCATTGTTGATGAAGAAGTAGGGCCCTCTTACGGTCTGATGCGCCATCCAATTAAAATTTCAGGCTACGCTTAGTACAATCGATACAGCAATGGCTATAGAGAGTAAAGGCAGCGCATATTCGGATGCGGATTTGTTGTTCGAGGCAGACTTAGGCAAAAACTATTGCGCTTTGACCCAGTCAGCGAACGCCTCATAACAATCCGCATCAAGGCTAAATTCGGGAACATCAGCCTAATATGCGCTCACGCCCCAACATAGGAGAAGGATGACAACATCAAGGATTACTTCTATGATCTCCTAGAAAGAATATACGATCGATGCCCCAGCTACGACACCACGATCGTTCTAGGAGATTTTAACGCTCAGCTGGGAAAATAGGACATCTTGCTGGAGTCATCGGTAAACACAGCCTGCACGACAACACGTCTAGAAACGCACTCAGGCTGTTGGACTTCGCCTCGGGGCGAAACCTCTCTGTGGTTAGCACGCGGTCCCCACATCTGGACATTCACAAAGGGACCTGGCGATCTCCTGATCAATCAACCGTCAACCAGATTGATTACCTTGCGATCGACGTCAGACACTCCTTCAGTATTCTCGATGTCCGAACCTTCCGAGGTGCAAACATCGACTCGGATTATCACCTTGTTGTAGCCAAGGTAAGAATCCTGATATCGAGAAAGCACCGGAGTCGAGACAGGCCAAAACGGTTTGACGTTGAAAAGCTACAATCGCAACCGATAGCTGGGAACTGTGCAGAACGAGTCTCCCTGAAACTCGCTCAGAGTTCGACGCATCGAAGAAGAATGGAATCGTTGTCAAGAAGCCATCAAAGATGCTGCCACTGATGTGCTGGGTTTCACGTCACCACCCAGAATGAACCCATGGTTTGACGACGAGTGCAGGCAAGTTCACGCAGCTAAGCAAGACGCCCATAATGTGACGTTGCATCGAACAAAGAGGTCTTTTCGTGAGCTCTACGAACAGAGAAGAAGGGAAGAGCACCGGCTTCTCTCTCTTCTCCCCTTTGACTGCGCCAACTATCGAGGGATAAGTCTCCTGAGCATCGCATACAAGATCCTCTCGGCCGTATTGTGTGAGCGTCTGAAACCGTTTGTCCATGACCTGATAGGTCCCTATCAGTGTGGTTTCAGGCCAGGGAAGTCCACAATAGACCAGATCTTTACATTACGGCAGATCCTGGAAAAGACCCAAGTAATGCAAATTGACACTCACAACCTATTCGTCGAATTTAAGGCCGCATATGACAGTGTGCATAGTGCATGTAGTGCCATGTCTAGTTTTGGCATTCCTACCAAACTCGTCAGATTGTGTAGGATGACGATGGACAACTCTCGCTGCTCCGTCAAGGTTGGTAACAAACTCACCGAGACCTTCAATGTCAAGAAAGGTTTGAGACAAGGCGACGCACTGTCAGTTGACTTCTTTAACTTCATCCTCGAGAAGATCGTGCGAAACTCAGAAGTCAACACCAGAGGCGCTATCTTCCAGAAGTCAGTTTAATTGCTAGCTTACGATGACGACATTGAAATGATTTTACAAACACAGCGAGCCGTCAATGAAGCGTTTGCTGGTATTGAAGCGGATGCGGCTAAAATGGGTCTGGCGGTAAATGAGGTCAAAACTAAGTACATGCTGTCATTAAGGAAGGACACACAACATCGACGTCTCGGACGGTGCGTCACACTACGCAGCAGAAACTTCGAGGTAGTCAAGGACTTCGTCTACCTCGGCTCCGCGGTAAACAGGGACAACAACATCAGTACCGAAATCAAACGCAGAATCACTCTTGCCAATCGCCGTGTCTTTGGGCTCAAGAGGCAATTGAGTAATAAAGCCCTCTCTCTCTAAGCTCGCTTTATATAACAGCTTGATCATCCCCGTCCTACTTTATGGCGCGGAATCTTGGACGTTAGCAAAGACGGATGAAGAAGCCGTTAGTCTCTTCGAGAGAAAAGTTTTGCGTACGATTTTTGGTCCTGTTTTCGTTGATGGCATCTGGAGGAGAAGATTTAATGACGAACTCTATGGGCTGTACAGCGACATGCGCCTGGTCAAGCGTCTACGGATACAACGCTTAAGATGGCTATGCCATATATAGCGTATGGACACCACTGCTCCGGCCCGAAAAGTCTTTGAATCCGAGCCGTTGGGACAACGCAACAGAGGACGACCTAGACTAAAGTGGCGCACACAAGTGGAGAAGAACCTCAACCAACTTGGAGTGCGCAACTGGAGACAGCTGTTAAAAGATCGTGCTGGCTGGAGAGGCATGTTGGTAGAGGCCCAGGTCCACCCCGGACTGTAGCGCCACAGAAAGAAGAAGAAGAATAATCTGAAAATGTTACACTACAATTTGCTTCCGCACTTGCCAAAACTAGACAATCAGATGACAGAACCACGCAGAAAATTACCTTCCCAACACTAAAGTTTTATTGCATGGTGGTGCATATTTAGTACAACAAGCTATTTATAAATTATTCAAAGAATCAGCTATCGGTAAAGCGCATGCCGCTTTGAATATTTGGAACATTGGTTTTGAATATTCAAACATTTAATTAAAGACAAGTCATTCGTTTCGCATAATTTAATTCGAATGGTTATTTGAATAGCATCTTTTTTGTAAATAAAACCTGTTAGCTATCAGCTTGAGTCAACAGACGCCAAGGAGAACATGTGCTGTCGCAAGTTTTTTTTTTTTAATTCCTTTCTCATTAATCGCTTAGTTGATCTTGAATATTATAAATAATAAAAATTGCTATAAATAAAATTACTTAAGCATATTTTCCCCTGAGGAAATATTCAATATTTTGATTAATATAAGAAAGAAACATTTTTGGTTAAACAATTCCTCGATACGAGATTCTCTTTTTATCGCAGAAAGGAATTTATATCGTTCTTGAAAGCTTTAAATGCAAGCTTTTACGATTGTAAAAGTTAATAATAATAATAATAATACTAATACTAATAATAATAATAATAATAATAATAATAATAATAATAATAATAATAATAATAATAATAATGATAATAATAATAATAATAACAATACTTGCTGGCGATGCAGTCCACAGAGGGACCCTAGCCAAACTTGCTCATCAACTACTCGTGTTGTGAGCGCTACTGTTACCTCACGAGTAGAGCGGACCTATAGTTTTTTGCCGACTCTGAACGGCGAAGTTTGAAAAGCTGTCTTAGATAGTAATTACTTTTTCAGTGTTGTCAGCAGCTGGAAAGAGGTGGTGCCGTGAAAAATTCGAGGTGTTCAGCCGGGAATCAAAACTAGACTCTAGAAAATAAATAAATAAAAAGAGAGTTCTTTCGTTGAGTATCCAATAGTTATGTAAGAAATTATGCTACATTAGGTCCATCTGTGCAAGCCGAACAACACAAAAGAAAAATTAATTTAAAATAAATTATAAATAAATATAAGAACGTTCGGATCCTAATCATCTACGTCTCAATGACATATATGCGTGTTCATAAGAACGCTTACTCGTCATTGAACAAAGCTGTACTTATGTTTGATTATTCGTTTACTATATTGTTTGATCATTTGCCCAAAGCTTTACGAAATGTAATAACATGGATAGATATGAGTAGACGAGTCTCGTCTTAAGCCTCTCCCGACGGAACGATATTTAGTCAGCGTTCTTCGATTTTGCACGGTAAATTGGCCGAGGACTCTTTCTATTTGTCTGCGTTATTAGTTCCTTGAGCAAAAATCAGATTCCAAAAACATTTAAGAACTGCACTGCTCATTCCCCCGGCATGATATAGCCTTCTTTAGGATTTCTAACAGGCGCATGTTACATTTCTTAATATTGACTTGGAAGGCGATTGAAGAGTTTTATAACCTTTGTACAATTAATACACAAATTAAAAAGTGTGATTGGATACTATCAGCGGCAAGCAATGAAGAGTCAGTCAATGAGGATACCTACTTAAGGATGGCCTTGTATTTTTAAATATAAAAAAGGAAAGACCAAAATGTTTGTTTTTTGTTTAACAACCTAAATATGAATAGTCTGCTTAACGGTTGTTTGACATCAGACATGTGAATAATGAGTTCTCTCATAACAATTTGCGAAAGAGAAGATGAGGATCCTTACCAAAAGCAAAATGCACCAGCTTAATTTTATTTTCGAATGTATTTCTATGCAGGCTATGCTTTTTTAAGGAAGTACAAATGTCCCGCTTGGTTTTTTCGTTTAGGTATTTGAAGTTCAAGCCTTTTCCAATCAAACCGAAAACGTCCGTCCAACCAAGTTCTGCCTTCTTAGTACCTGTTGAATTGAAAAATAAAAGACTCGAAATTAAATCCACCAAATTGGCTGGAGCAGTAGTTTTAGGTGTTCAATTCGCCTAATTGTGATCATGAATTCTCTTCTTAAAAGGGTATTGACCCATACAGGGCAAAAAATAAAACCCAACTTTTTTACCTACTCTTGGGTGAGTTCAAACTTTCACACCAAAGAGCTGGACCGATATAATTAAATTATTTGTTAATGCTAGTGCTTGCACCTTCGAGAGAGGGCTATACTACCGAATTGCCACCCGAGCAAAAGAGATAAGCAAGAGTTATTCTACGGTTCATCTCTTTGGAGCCTTGGTAGACCTAATTCTTCACTAATTCGAATTAAGTTGTACTTGCCTAGCCAGCTCCGCTTCAAACGGCAATGTTGTCCGTATATGCTCGCAGTTGTAAGGATTCTTGGAAGATTTCTGATGTGTTTGCATGTACGAGCAATGCTGAAACAGTCCCATGACAGCGTGTCGCATTTTCTAAAATGTTGTTGTTATGTATAGCTCGTCTCTATATGTCACATACAACCTTAGAATGGACGAATAAATGGTTACTATCAATAGCCAATTGTTGGGATATTCTTCCAGGGCTTTCTCAAACATAAACAACACTAATAGGTTATGAGTGTATTTCCTAATGGTTTCCGGAGGTCAAACAACACCTCAGGAAAGATCTAGGAAGCAATGGTTAGGACACTTACTCTCGATAGCTGACTTAGTAAAAATTGTTTTCTTTCTTATGGCTTTGGTAAACAATATTTAGATCGTTCTCATAGGAAATTCTTTCCTTCAGCAGATATTGTACTTCTTAGGATTGATATTAACTCTACATTTCCAGCTGCCTTAAAGGGTTCTGAATCACTTTTAACGACAGCAAATTCGAGTCAATTTTAAAGCAAATGAGCTCGAAAGTAGTTCTTCCTTGGTTGTGAACATGATCAAATTTTCCATAACAGTCCTTGATATAAATGACCTTCCCAAAAAATATCCTTCCCCAATTATTAGATCAATCTTTCCCCAAAAATTCATGAGCTATGTATGCGGAAGTCGATAAATTATTCTAAGAATCCGTAACCGAAACATTACTCAAATCCTTGGAGGAGCCAAATGGAATGCAACTTAAGTGGAAAACAAGAATTTACAACTTTCCATGTGAACGAGTCTTCAATTGAAAACTGAATCGATAGCAGCATTCCTTGGTTACGTGAATTTAATTCGAAGCCTTCAAGTAATTACCGCACAACGGCCATTAAAGAATTCATAACAATGCAGAAATATTGTGAGAGATATAAATTCAGTAAATTGCCGCTGGCGCACCATTCCAGCACTGAGTCTTCCAAAACGAATTGACCGCATTGTTGTGCCTCATTCTTACACGATTACCTGTGTCTGTTTCTTTTAGTTTTTGATTTTTTGCGCAAATGCACTCCAATCTCCTTGTCCGGGTTCTGGAACTTGGCACTGTCTGTTTTTCATTTGATTGTTTAGTTGAACAAAAGTCACGCAATGTGCACTCGAACTCTCGCCTGGGCAGGTAGCAATCACAACTATCATGCCTCACCCTAGTCGTTTGTCTTTTTTGATTCTCATTACGTTCGTAGTTTTGCCATCTTTGACTCTGTTGTATGCATTTCTTGAGAATTATTTGCTCTCCTTGGGGTTATGAACCCAGAGCGGCTCGACCCCTAGTCAAGGATACCTCGTTTCGGTTCGTGAGATAAACGATTAGCATGGTTAGGTGCTGCGACTGCGGAGAGGTCATATTGAATGACTCCACCTAATTATACGTTTTCAATCAAGTACATTCATTTAATACACATTTGTGGCATCCGCTGAAGGAAGGATTTCAGTTCTCCAAGCAATTGCGGCAGATTGTTGATTTATGAGGGTCTAAGAAATTCATGAGTTTAAACTAGTCTTGAAATTTGCTAAATGCTTGCGGTTTTTCTGATGCGAAGGTCCGGATATTGATTTGAAACTCTGACTAATGGGTTCAAATTGAATTGCGGTTAATTGCGTTATGCTCTGCACATGCAATCGACGTATGCTCTCACAGGACAAGCGGGATGACGGCAATCAACGGGTAGCAAGTGGCAGGGACAATTGTAATTTGTGTCAGCAAAAAATTTTTCAGTGGAGACACTCGATGTGAATTGTATGACATCCAAATTCAGGTCAAACTCATAACAAAACATATCGTCAATGGACATCTCCGCCTTGTTCAATACCATCGGCAAAACCCCCATTTGTCAACAATGAGCTAAAGGATGATTTGGGAGGACATGACGTTTTTGAGATTAATTGTTTGTAATTATTTATAACTTGGTGGTTCGAGGAGGGATGGTTGGAATGTAAGGTGCCATTTCGGCGTGTCACGTCTATATCAGGAGTGGGAAAACATCAATTTCTAGTAACCCAAGTCGTTCGTTTTGTTTGGATGAGGACCTATCTCAATCAGAAGAGTGTAGATCTCATTAAAGATTTGATTAATTGGTACAATTCATTTCCCGAATAAAGTGAAAATTGACTGAAGAAAGTGAACTGAAATGAACAACTTGTGCACTGTATATCTGTGGAATGATTGTAAATACATTTCAGAATTTCACATGGTATGATATCTTGTATAAAATGGAAATGAATGGAAATCAGTTAAGGATGCAGGTTTAAAATTTTGCATTTCTTGCTATTTTCGAGTGCTTGCCTTATTGTGCCTTATGCTCGTATGAATCAGAATTTATAATCCTGTGGATGTTTAAAAGGAACGACGTGCAAATGTTGCACGCTTAATCTTGTCCATTGATATACTGGACAGAGCATCATGACCACCATCATTGCCATCGGCGAGTCCGTCGGTATCCGGTAAAGACATGTACCATGAAAAAGCTTGAAGAAAGACTACAATAGCTGTTTCCTTATATCGCATGTGTAGCCTTTTAGCTCCTGGAGTCGTCTTGAAATCAGCTTAAATGACCACAATCGCCCTTTGGGGTCTATAAGACTTTTCTCTTAAACTCCATAAGCGTTTAACTGACAAGCATCGCAGTTTCTTACTCACATGTGAGATGATTAAAATGATTCTCCAAATCCATACGGTTTACAGTATATTAATACATCTAAAAAAAACAAACACAACAAGGTTCTATCCTGTCGGTAACAATTTATAATCTGATTAGTATAAGAAGAAATTTAAATGCCAGAACTCACATAGAAGACAGAATATAGAAGCAAGAAAAAATCTTTTTGTAAGTCAGTCATACACGCATCATTGCCCAATACTGTGTAGCATTACAAAGTGGGACAAGGACATCAAAGCACCTGGTATGCTATTCTGAAATATTTATTTGACAAAATAAATTTTCAACCAACAAATAACTTTCAAATATCGTAGCCGCCCTCGCACTCATGCAACATTCCTTCTATTGAACTCAAACTAAAAACGAAAAAAGACCCAACTCAACACAAACATTGCCTAGCAGAGATTAAAAGTTTTTATTACAAAACATTTATGAAAACATGTCCTTGTCACCTGAAAATTACGACCACAATTACAACTGTAATGAGGTACCATTAAAAATGCATCTGTGCCCTGCGCCAGCGGTTTGTGGTGGCGAACGTGTGAAAATCTGTTACGTCCACACTTGTGAAGCAATTAAATCTTTTATCGAAGCAAAACGGTCGCTCACAAATTACACTGCAATTAATTATTGAAAATCGTAACAATAATTTTAAAGATGTGTATCTTCAAAGCAGCGTGCTGCATCATCGATAGGTGTGGTGTACTTTGATGTGACTTGAGGTAGAGGGTTTACCAAGGTCTCCATTTGAGACTTGTAATAATATTTAGAAATATATTTGAACTGGCAAAGGTTTGGTTGTTATTTTTCTAATTTATTTTTTTTTTTTTTTTGAATGAATTTCATTGTTGCCATGATGGCGTTTTTTCGCTGAAAATAAGAAATAATATAGAAAAAAAAAAGAAAATAAAAACATTACTGGGTACAAAAATTTGTGATATAAAATTTCGTGGATTCAACTGAGCTTTTCTTTTGAACTGTGTATTTCAGGCTGTCATATTTAAGCCATAAATGCTAATCAAAATTTTTGATATCATAAGTTCTGTTTCAGAATTCCTTCCCTTCTTACGAAAATAGAATTGTTAGCTTTCTTTAAGAAAATATTTAGTAATACTAGCCATTTTGGCTTCAATTTAAAACATATAAGCACTTAGTTGGATTTTTAATAATCCATTTCCGGAACACGTTGTAGATGTAAGTTCGCGAAGAGTGCACACCAAATGTTAGGCCGATGCTTGCTTAAGCGAATTGTTTAGAGTAGCGGAAATATCTCTTCACCTCCGCGTTATCTGTAAGAGTACGGTAGAAAGAATTCAGAAAAAATCCTTTTAGGGATTAGAAAATCAGGCTCAGGATGAACCAGATTCATGTTATGGGTGTTTCGGAATGATCTGCATATGAAAGAAAGATATAAGGGCTAAAGACCTAAAACATAACACCAATGTCTTAGCAATAGCAGTTACACAACTGGTTAATAAATCTTTTCAGGAATGTAAATTTTCAGAAAAACTTAAAATTTCCATTGAACGACCCATACACGAGTCCAGTAAGAAGGGTGAAGTTTACAACTATCGACCAATTTCCATCCTATCAGTAGTTGACAAAGTGATTGAAGAAGTAATGTCGAAAAGACTACAGGACTACATTGAACACTATAAGATTATCAACAAAAATCAGTACGGTTTTCTGAGAAACCGAAATGTAAACCAACTATTGTGTGAGCTCTCTAATCTTGTAAACTCCAATATTAACAAAAACTTTCACACTCTGTTATTGTTCAGAGTGTGATAGTATTAAAATGAAATGATAGATAATTGAAATGCTAGAAAAAAAAGGCGTCCGCGGAAGGATATTAGGTTGGTTTGAAAGTTATATTAAAAACAGAGGATTTAAAGTGAAAGTATCCAACAGCTACAGCAACCTTCAGAATGTTGAATGCGGAGTGCCAGAAGGATTCATCCTAGGGCCCCTTTTATTCATCATATATGTAAATGACATGCTATCCGTTCTGGAAAAAAGCGTTGGTTTCCAATATGCAAATGACACAGCCATAATTGTGAGTTAAAAAGATATCAACACCGCTACACATGTAATGCACATGAAAATATTCTTCGGTGGTGTCATGACAATGACCTTATAATAAACTTAAAGAAAACCAAAATTATGCATATCCGACCTTACTACCTTACAAGTAGCCCTGTAAAAATAAAATTTCATAATTTTGATTGCTTGCACAGGTCTCATCAAATCTCTGCGACAGATAACTGCGCAGAATATATCGATGCAGTTAATGTATATCGGTCTCTCGGAGCGGAAGTAGATTGCTACTTAAAATGAGATACTCACTTAAAGTTCGTATGTAAGCGACTTAGGCAGGCTACATGCGCTCTTTACCATCTAAGGAATCACGCGTCGTTTGAATTTCTGATGCTGGCATATTACTCTCTATTAGAATCCATCCTTCAGTACGGAATAACGGCGTGGGTAATGCAGCGCGCTACAAAATCATGGAACTACAAAGGGCTCAAAATAGAATATTTAAAATTCTCTTACGGTCAAAGTATGGTAGGTATAATATAGAAAATATGTATAATCTTAGTGAAGACTTACATTTATTAACTATACAAAAACTTTTTATTTTTAATGTTATACACGAGACCTACAACGACCAACGTTTCAAACACCCACTGATCACTGCGTCAACACAAGACGAAGGTCAAACGGACTTTCAAAAATTCCGAGAATCCACAACTCCTATGAAAGAAAACAGCTTTCCTTTGTGTTACTTACGATGTTCAACCAACTTCCACGCTCTCTATGAAATATACATACACATTAGAAAACGAAAACTTAAAAAATTTATCTTACAAAACAACATAAGTCTTTAAAAATGTAAATAATATGTGTTTCCAAGAATAACAAAGTTACTCATAAATAATGATTGATTCCTTATGAATAACCTTCTGCAGAAAAACCTCTCGGCTTCGCAGATTTTACATTGTCTTAAGTCACATTGTTAAATAGACACATAACATGGTTAGTAGCAATATTAGGCCAACTGACGTCTTACATGGACTCTTTTCTACCGCTTCAAGGTTCTTAACTAGCATTGAAAAGACAACTCCGTGGAGATATTGGTAGGTCCTTAGGTTATAGCACCAAAATTGTGAAAATATAATTATGTACATTATAAATAATTAAGACAATAAACTCAAACTCAAAGACCATCGTCAGGTAATGGACCTTTTTCAAACACCTCAAGCAACATATAAAAGGCTGAATAGATGGCCATAAGAACATTTTGTTTGAGGAAGAGACCATTTTTGTCATATAAGAAGTTTCGAACGATTAAAATGGAAAAATTTTATTTCAATGCATTATAGAAGTGGAAAATATTTCCGCTGATATCATAGTTCTTATAAGAATGATGCAAGAATTTTCCAAAAATATTTGTTAGAGAGAGTTTTGAAGGATTTGCCCAGTATAATTTTTTTATGAGAAATGAAATATCCATGCAAGAAGATCTTACATGAATATGGATTTGAGTACAAAGTTCAAACGTCACAGGAGTGGCTAATAGTTAGTCCAAGACCCCCTGCATAAATTTGAAAAGCCTGGAAGTTAAGGAATTAGCTAGAGCAGCATCCCAGATCTGCTTGGAAACTATACGTGCCGCTACAGCCCGACAATGATAACTCTTTTTAAAGTATTGTATTTACTCAAGAGCCATTTCGAACAGTCTATCCTTTCAAAACATGTTGCGTTGAATGAATAAAATAACTTTAAATATAACATAATTATTGTTTCTTATTTTTTTTTTTTTCATATTTTGAAAACAATTTATGCCAGGACTAGGTTGTGAGAATACCAAGTTGTTGGGCACTTGCATGAATCTGAATATGATATGCAATATATTAAAAACACAAAATCCGGGGATCACGAATACGCAAAACTCGGAACATTTTTTTTATCATTTCAAAACAATGCGAAGCAGTCTCTGGAACCTAAGATAAATGAATCATAGTCAATAGTTTGACGAAATAGATCCAGCAGACAAGACATTTCCTTTACAAATAGGCTCAAAGAAACAGAACTATTTTGTTATAAGGTATAAAAACTTAAATTTTATTTTAGTATTTTTATGTTATTTAATTATCATTACATCGAAATACATAACATAAAAAAATTTTGAGGTTGTGTGCTTGTTTTTTATTTTTTTGCAAGTCAAATATTTATAAGAAGACCCTTTCTTGCTATTTTCAATGATTTTTATAAACTTCGCAATAAATATGATATTATGACATGTGGGTCATTTTCATTATGAGTCTGTATCTCATAATCATCTGTGGTCGCCGTGGCGTAGTGGGTAGAGTGCGATGCTCACACGCCGAAGGGTCTAGGTTCGACTCCCAGCTCAACACCAATTTTTCGAATTTTTCACGGCAGCACCTTTTTCGAGCTGCTGACAAACACTCAAAGAGAAATAACTGTCTAAGAAAGCTTCTCAAATTTCGCCGCTCGGAGTCGACAAAAAACTGTAGGTCTCTTCTACTCGTGAGAGAACAGTAGGGCGCACAACACGAGTAGTTGATGAGCACGCTAGGCCCTGGTCCCCCTTTGGACTGTAGCGCCAACAATTATTATTATCTCATAAGAAATAATGTTACTAAAAGTAATATGTTGAAAACTATCCACGTACAGATATCAGGAAAATGCTTACACCGTTTACGTTCTGCATTTTTATATATTTTTTGCCTTTGTTGGGGGACATTTTTCTTAAATTTAAATACACACTTACACGATCGTTTGAAAAAATAGATGGACAAAAAAAAATACCAAACCTTGCTCCATATTATATGGAAAAACGACAAACGACGTCCGAAAAACAAACTTTTATCTCCTACATCGTTCAATTGAGAGTGTACAATTGGCTATAAGATACAATCAAATATTCTATCATGGTATTTTGTAAACTTACGCAACTAACATATTTATTTGGTTAGGCAGGGAATTGATTTTTTTTTTATTATAAATCGTTTATCACCCGAGAGTTTCGGTTAATGGAAATTCAAGAGTTTTATGGTTTTCAATGCAGGAATGAAGGTTACCGTAGACAAGTCCGAAGTAATGGTAATTTCCAAAACGCCTATCTTATGCACTGTACATGTTGGTGGATTCTCATTGAAACACGTGGAGAAGTTAAGTATCTCGAGAACTCTTTCAGGACTGATGGGAGTATTAACAGTTTCCTTGCAGGATTGTTAGATTTCTCCGTTTCATTGCGGGAGTAATTCGATGTGATAGGATAAGAAACGCGAAGGTGCTAATGGAACTCAATTTATAGCAGCTACTCTTTCGGACGGAAAGGGCTTTATATTTATTATTTGACCACATGGTACGAAAGTTCCCTTCATCACGGCTTCTGGGGCGTGCCTCTACCCAGGACTAGCTGATCGGTACAAATCGATAAAGTCGCCTGGTTGAGCTTGAGGATATCCTTATGAGCTAGAGCCAAGGGTGGAGGATCGAGTGGCCTGAAGGGCCGTGCATTACCCCCGAAACCCCTTTAATGAAACATGCTGGTTAAAGAAGATGACGTTGATGATGATGGTGGTAGAAACACTGAACAGGAAATGTGAAATACAGTTAAATCTAACAAACAATGTACAATGTAATATAGACAAGATAAGGCAAATCTAATGTATGTAGCAGACGAGCAAAAGTCCCATTCTTAGAGCAACGATGTTGTTCAAACGATTTTGGGACCAGTTTCTAAGATGTTGGGATAACAAAAAATATTCCGCGAATAAATTGCACACAGTAGTTACCAGTTTTCATTCCAGGCCTGAACACCTCTTATTTTTAGTTATGTTGGGGAAACACAAAGTGTTATATAAAGTTGTCAAATATTGCTTTTTGCTCTTCATTCAATGCTTCATAAAAAATGTTACAGTTATCAAATGAAGTTCAAATATGCGTCGTTTGGTTCGATAATCTGTTTCCATCTGGACGGCAACTTCATAATACCCCCCTCGTAGACGCATCCCTCCTTATTTGCGAAGATCACAGCGAAGATGACAGTCACTTTTCACAAGCCTCTTTTGAGTTCAATTTTACACCACCAAGGGCGTTTGCCATGGACAGGAAAAGGAGGTAATCACTTGGCGCTATGTCCGGGCTATATGGTGGATGCGATAAAATCTCCTATCCGAGCTCCCGTAGCTTCTGACGAGTCATCAACGAAGTGTGTGTCCTGGTGGAACACTACACCCTTTCTGTTGGCCAATTCTGGACGCTTCTGGTCGATCACCTGCTTCAAGTAATCCAGTTGTTTACAGTAGATGGTAGAATTATGGATGATTCGCTTCCAATCCCACCAAACACACAGCAAAACCTTCCTGGCCGTCAATCCCGGCTTGGACACTGTTTTTGACGTTTCACCGGCCTATAACCATGACCGTTTTCACTTGATATTGTCATATGTGATTGTGATATGTGATTGTGATTGTGATTGTTATTGTGATTGTGATATTGTCATATGTGTCCATTTTTCATTGCCAGTCACCATCCGCTTGGTTTGGTGACTAACTCCTATCTCCTAACTCGATGATTTGCATGACTCGATCGGTATTCGTCATCACAGGTCTTCCGGCGGCTGGCTTATCCATGGCGTCGTTTTCACCGGCTCTAAGTCATCGAAACTATTCCTCCCCGATTCGAGGTGAAAGAGTACCATCCCCCAAAACACCATTAATCTCACGAGACGTTTCTATGGCGGATTTGCCTTTAACGAAGAAAAACTTTAAAAGAGCGCGAATTTCGGCGTTAGTGAACTCCATGTTTAGACGTCTATAACTGTTGAACGCAATATCCAAACTAATCACGCATAGCGTCGTATTGTAGGTTATGTCAAGACCTTTCAGGTGATGTATAGTATTGCCATCATCTCTGTAGCGCTTTGTACATAGTCGGAAAATTCAAAAGACAAAAAAGCGAAAGGGAGATATTTGACAACATTATATTTGTTCATATACAAGTTCATCTTCACACTCTTTGCTGACTTACGTGACATGAATATTCTTACAAGTTCCAAATATTAACACATTATCGAGCCATGTCGTTCTCATCCTGTTTCCATTTTCAACGATTTGACATGATACATTATGTACAATTCTAAATTTCTCAACCATTGTTAAGTTCAATTGGTTTTGTTCTTCTCCGCACAATGCAGAACTTTAATATCTGCACAAATTAAATTCGTATTTAGATTCAATTTTTCATTTAAAACATTATTCCCGTCAAACATCAAAGCCTTTGCGGTGGTCTCCGTGACACAATAAACACTTACTTGACCGTGGCGCCAATTACTGCTTTCGTAAATTTGTGTTCCAGTCTCAACTCACCGGGGCAGGTGCAACATCAGCTCTGATTAGCATATTTTGGATCAAAACCTATCTTGAGAGCCATTAGTTATCCACGCACCAGGATCGTCTCCTATCATTTTAGCCACATGCCGCGTCCAATCAATCAAAGGAGCGCGCAAAAAATGTGATGTTTTGAAATTCAAATTAAGTGTAATCTCTTGTGGATACATGGAGCTGGCCCTAAGCTGAAAGCTAGGATAAACATACCCTTATATATACGTACACACAGATGTGAGGGACATGGTCGCGTTTGGCATGCTTAGCAGATGAACCCTGGGTTAGATGAAGAAAATTGATTGATCGCGTGGCAGGCATTTAGACGGATGCCGAGGGGCATGATTATGTGAGCGAATGGTTGCACTTTGACGGACAGTGAGAGTGTTAACAATTCACCTGCTAAAGTGTAGTGGTTTTGAAAATATGCAAATCTCCTTTGACAGCTGAAAGGAGAATTCAAAAGCAGAAGAACCAAACTTTGTGCCTGACATTCCTTACGTTCATATGAACGACTGGATTTTGATTTGAAATTGGGTTATGTCGTCGCAGGCCCTTGTGGGTTGCGGGCATCTGCCAATGAAGCAGCCTTGATACATTGAAATAAGATATCGACTGGATTGTAACAGTCCGCAAGAACAGCGAAAAACGTTCCCATGTTACTGAAGTCATGTCGCAAAATCACAATTCAGACACGAACGACTAATTACTTATCCATCTGAAGTCTGAAGTAATTGTTGCTCCTTGCGCGGCAGGCCCCATAATTGTTTCATAGCTCTCCGCATTCCAGCTCAACACGTCATAAATCTGTTCGTGCTTCCTTTCATCTGAAAGCGACCAGCGGTCGCCCAAAATCCTCGTGCTCAACTTCATTTGGTGAGGGAATTAGGCAGGCATTTAAAATGTTTTCCTATTGCGTGACACGCTCTGAGTGATGTGGCTCCTCGACTTCCAGTCTTTTTGACCGATACAGTAGCCCGATTGCCCAGCCGATCTCAGGGTAATGAGGATGAGCTGCAGAAAAACGAAACGACGTCAGAAAGTTGCGTGCCTATAGGCCCGAAGTGTAATTGCTCACTTCTTCCGAAGGCTATCGCATCACTTCTCCCGGGCGCACTGAGGTAAAATTATTTTGGACATGCGAGCCCGCACGACGTTTCGATCAACTTAAAACTCACCACTCACCTTGTCTGGGCAAGATGCACCGAAGTCGGTGTCCTCCATCGAAACACACAAAAAAGTTCTTCCAGCAGGAGCGAGATATTAACGACGAAAAATGCCAGAAAATCATGCTTGCCTAGCGGCGGACAGCCCACTGTCCTTCCTTTCATTCCATTAATATCCCGTTATCGCTGCACAAGCAGCGCCTCAGAATACCAAATCATCGAGCTCCGGAACTGTCGCAAAAAGCATATTTTTTGTCGGGGAAATATTGCATTAAAATTCAACTTGGCGGACATTCCTCGTGTCCTCTCTGTGCGGCGAGTGAAGAAAAACTTCAAAATTCAAATATGGTCGTCAGGACACCACCGGGGCAGCAAAGAAAAAGCAAACATTTTGCCGAGTCTTAATTGAATTACCCTCTGAGCGCAGCGAAACCGAAGCACCCTTCAACTGTTTTTATTGGCCGACAGTGTGTTTTATGGCATCGCCTACCAAGGGGAAGGCAAACACCAACCCCACAACTGCTTTTGCTGTCGTCATTTAAAGCAATGATGTCCTTGGTCGATTCGGGCTGTTTGTTGTGCCCCTGTGAATCACCGCTGCCTCGGAGGGTTGCCAACCATCCATCCATCCACCATCACCACCCCGAGGTCAAACACTCAGATTCACCCTGGCGATAGCGGCCATAACTCATGACCTATTCCAGAGTCCTAGCAGAGGTATTTGCAAACGTAACTGTTTACATTTTGACAAATGTCCATGCGAGGCCTGGCCTGATAGGGCGCTGTTCGGCCTTTGCAGCACGGCTGCTGCTGCAGTGTGCAATTAGGGTTGATTCCAGGGCATGATACGGGCGAGAGGCGGTTGGTCGCGGCCCGCCCCAACGGTAAACATTGCATGTGCACGGCAAACGGATATGCAACATATGCGTGCTCATACACAATCCAGCGAGCGTTGCGCTGTGTAGCGGTTTTTGTATGGCCGAGCGTTCTTTTTTGTCCCAGCGGGCTGGATGAGTTATGGCGCTGGTGCGCTTGCATAATGTGAAGGGGTGAGTAATTTGATGTCAGGCCATGATTCACAGCCGCCCCGGCACTAAGTGGGTGTTAATGGCTGCGGCTCAAGATGCGCCCGTAAATTACTAAAAGCTCAGCCACATCAAATGACGCAGCGGCGAAGCTCGAAGACAAAAGTCGTCTTGGCTTCGAAATAAATCAGAGCCTCGGGAATCGGGAGAGCGGCAAATTCGTGCGCAAGGGTCTCGTTCGAGGTTCAGCCTCATCTGCGTCTTCAATTGAAACGGAGATAATTTTGATTTATTGCGGATTCGTCTGATGTGGATTTTATTCCGGTCGCGTTGGAGATTTATTCACGCGCCAAGATTTATTGCATTTCGATAGGAAGCTAATCAGCACACGGAGTACGAGGACACTTTAGCTTGTGGTCAGCAGCGGCGCGTCCAATCGGTGAATGAACTAGAGCGAGGTGTTAATTGCATTGTCTTATTCGCGGCAAGATGCAGTTGACGTAGAGTTCTGAGGAAGTCAGTCTTTAATGTTGCACGGCGATGAGGCGGGGCAATTAGTCAGGTTTGACAAGTCCGGGAACTGTGAATCAATTAACGAGACTCTTTGTATGAAATACTTAGCGATGCAGGCGACATTTCATGTGATAGATGAGGATATCAATCTTGCGCTTTGTGAATATTTTACAGAAAAATTGCTTTTGTCTCATTTTATGACTTTTTTGTTGTCCACAGGAATTAAGCCCAATCACTCGAGGATGCAAAACAGCTCGGTTTTGGTAAGTGGAAGCACGAATGGGTTTACTAGATTCGGACTGTCCCTATCTAATATCTAGCGAAAACACAGCCAGGGGAACGAACTTGGAATAATTAGCGAATTAGTAAAGAAGACCCTATAGAGTTGCTGTTGTTCAGGTTGTGACTCTGAATAGGTCACCTATCCGATAAGTAGGGAATAAAGATTGTCATCAGAGGAAAACCTTAATTTCTGCGTTTCTGCTGTAAAAGCGATACCATGGAATTCTTTCTTTGAAGTAATCTGGAATATATAATCATAAGCAGGCTGATAATTGGCCAAGTAATATTATAGAAGTGAAACTGATTTCAGAGTGCATGGATCTCCGCGCGATAAATATTATTCAGCACTTTCTTCCTTCTAGCCACATGACTGATCTCCACAAATAATACCCCTCCTCTCTCTCTTCAAAAAATCAAAATAACTCGCTACCATTACCAATGTTGACTTAATTTTTGTCAGCTGTTCTGTTTGAACATATGTGTTCTAGTTTCGGTTTTGAGTATTCAAAGGAACAAGAAGCAAAACAAAATGTCCTTTAAGTACCTAAAAAGGTACGAACGAAGGCTATTAACATGTCGAATATCCCAATCCATTTACCACATGCAGCAAAGAATACAATATTGGCCAGTCGTTAGGTTACAGTTTCAAGCGTTGCTGATGTTCAGGTCTTGGCCAATAATTTCGACGTGAGATGAGATAAGACAGATTTGGTTATGAGAACGATATAAGTATGACATCGATTTGGGTATGAGATCGAATTGGGCATGAGACGGTTCGTATCAAAATACCTAAAATGTACCCACCCAATCTTATTGAGCTTAAACCTGCTCTTGACTGATTGCATAATACTAAAATTTTCAGGCCCAGTGATGTTATCATAACTCTAGGAGATTTCAACCTACCTGACTGAGGAATCAGATTAGTTGAATGTTCGTTATGACATCTTAAATGAAGCTTCTATTTTTGGAAAAGTTCAGATTAAACTTAAATCGGGAAACAAATTTTAAAACAAAAAACTTAGTAAGCCCCTGGATAATGTCAGTCTTATCTCGATCTTCATAGGTTCTGGGATTTCTAAAGGGTGTCCCAACAAGAACGTAAGATTGAAATTTTAAATAACGCAGATATATAAAAAAAATCGTGGATTCTTCATTGTATCGTAAAGGAGACAGGATGAGGTTATGTATGGAATAACACATCGGCCAGATGGTCGCCGCGGCTTTGCTGGCACATACGCGATCTTTTAATGAAATTTTCAACTATCGTTTTGCATAAATGCTGCGGTATTTCATTAATACAGCGTCCAATTTCCTCTTTTAAGGCTTGAGCTGTCATCGGAATATTCGCATAAACCATCGACTTCAAAAAAACCCTAGAGAAAAAAGTCCAATGGTGTTAAATCGCACTCTCTCTCCAAAACGCGAAATAACACGACCGGGAAATGACTGATGCAGCAATTGAATTGTTTCTCTGGCTGTATCAGATGTGGCGCCGTCTTGTTGAAACCACATCCCCTCCATATTCATTTCTTCAATTTTAGGCACGGAAAACCGAAACGAAACTGAACACCATTGACTGTTTGCGCTTGACCCAATTACAAAAAAAGGTCCAACGATTCCTCTAGCCCAAAATGCACACCACACAGTGACACGTTGAGGATGCATTTGCTTCTCGTGAATCACTCGAGGATTTTCCTCGCCCCAAATGCGACAATTTTGCCTATTGACGAAGCCATCAAGACGGATATGGGCCTCGTCACTAAAGATAAATTGAAGCTTCAAAACTTTCACCATTTTGGAGAAACAATTTCACAATGAGAATGCGTTGTTCATTCGTGTAGCGCTCCATTTTTATTAACCTTATACCCTTAACTAACAAACAATAATAATTGTTCAAATGTCAAAAATGTACATATCGAATGGCGCCAAATTTAAATCTTGCGTTCTTGTTGGGACACCCTTTACAAACAAAACAGTTTCGATTTTTTATTACAAAAATTGAAATATTTTTAAAATGCAGTACCTTTTTTAATTTATTTTCTTTTCCTTCGAGATCTGATCTCCCTTTGTAAAAAGAACTCTGGAAAATCAAACTCTCTTCCATGTTTCTCTCTTCCATGTGGTCACCTGTATTTGAAACATATTCGCAAGACCATTTTAATATAACACGCTAGTAATGACATACCCAAAAAATTTTCTTGATTTCTCTGATTCTTTTGTTCTCGTATATAAATTCCTTGCAAGGACGACGCTATACTACAACTGTGGAAATTTAAAAGAAATTGAATGAAAATAAAAATAAACAACACAATTTCAAAACTCGTGTACCGATACCACACTCATCAAACCCGATCTTTTCTTAAATTTCTGCGTTTTCTTGCCACCAATTTGTGTGACTCGTTTTCAAGTTGAGTTTGATTTGAACGTGTTTCAACAACATCAACATACACAATAATCCCCATGAAAACCATGAATTTTGGAAATATTTTCAGTTCGTGTTTGAATAGATTTAACCTATACAATGAGAGAGTACACATACGTGGCCTTACTCGTAGATGGTCGCTCTATTCTAAATGTTTTTAAGAGATTTTTTTACTATATAATTATTGGAGTGTGGCCACCGTGACGTAGTGGATAGAGTGCTACAATCAAACGCCTCGAATTTTTCGCGGCATTACCTCTTTCGAGCTGCTAACAACACTCAAAGAGTAATACCTGTCTAAGGTCTCTTCTACTCGTGAGAGAGCAGTAGCGCGCACAACACGAGTACTTGATAAGCAATCTAGGCCTTGATTCCCTGTGGACTATGGCACCATCCGGTTTGCAATTATCTATATTGGAGTGAAAAGATAACATATGATTTCTCTTAAAAACGCAACACCCTTAAACCTTTTGATAGTTGCATTCAAAAGTAGTTTCCAACGATGTGGCGTCCTTAGTAAGTTAATTAATATAATTCTTAACCCGACTTGTTATTTAAAATTTATTAAACTGTGAAGAGCATATTCTATTGAATAAAAAAAACTTATCTAGTTTATTTTAGTTTTTGTTGTGATCGTTCCCTTAAACAGTGAGTACACAAAGGTGTCCATTGGGTATTTGGACAGACAAAAAAGCATTCATTCCTAATTTCGCTAAGTCCACGTAATTAAGATATTTTGACATATAAAATTGTCAACAATGTCGCCCAATTTTTCATACCTGCACTTCAATTTATTACTTCTAAATTTCAATGTCAGTGTAGATCTTACTAAAAAGATCACTGATGCAGACCTGAAGCAATTTTTGAACGACTGTGATGCAGACCTCATTGATAATGATGACGATTATTACTAAAGTATATTAATTGAAGTATTTAAAGATGAAGTAGATAGTGCTGCATTTTCTGAACGATGCGGCTTTCGTCAGTACATGTCAATGAAAATTTTTATTCTTGCAGCTAGCGGTGGTTTAGTCTTGACTAGTACATACGTATATTTTCTAAGGCTATGATAATAATTGAATTTTAAGAGTTTATACAAGCTAAAAATTAAAATGAGTTTTTTCCAACTAAAACTAATAGTTACAAATAAAATATATATATTTACTTTGTTAACCAAAATTCACCCAATAGTCAATAGGTGTGGTTTTTTGCAAGCGTATAACCGCTTAAATTTCAGTTTGCGTATAAATAACACAAACAACAAATCCTATATCCGCTTAAGTTAATCCAGATATCTATCGCCGCTTATATCATAAGCGGCAATAAAAACAATGCTTTCAATCAAAAGTTTCTGATGTGTCAAAAAATTCATCCTTAAATTCATTCCTCTGACAAACGAAAAACGAAATCAAAATTAAAAAGGCGTTGGAAATGGCTGACGGAGAAAAATAGTAAGTAGCAAAAATAATTTTTGGAACAAAAATAACATATTTTATTAGTAAAAGAATAACTTGGTCGCGAGAGGAGACGCTGGGGAAAGACGAATTCGTTCATTGCCCAAAGAAGAAATATGCGTATGCATATATTTTGGAAGATATGCTTCACCAGGGTATAACGGTAGGTAATGAAATTCCACATACATATACGTAATTGTTATTAAAACTTAACAATTTATTTTAGGATTCAAGATAACCACCACTGTTTTGGAAGGGAAAATGCGCACGCTGCTGAAGGCGTAAAAAACAGCCAAAGACAACGCCAGGCAAACTGGTGTGAGCCCATGTATTGGCCCCAACATGACGGTTATGGATGAGATATTTGGTGACAAACCAATTATATCAAATACGCGTACAATCCATCCTGGTACCCCGCCTGCCCAATTGATATCTTCTTCCCCACCATCATCTACCTCACCAGGACTGCCACTAACTTCCTCACCAGAAGCACTACCGTCTTCTTCACAACCATCATCGCCATCGTCTTCACCAGGAGCACTGCCGTCTTTTTATAAGGAAGATATGCGAAAGGGATATACCCGCAAACAAAAAAAAAACAAGACGTGACATTTTGCAAGCGGAAAAACTTCAACCTAAGAAGGAGTTGGGATAAGCCAATCTGGCGCAGAAAGCAGCTATTTTTGATAAAATTTATAAATCACTAGAGGAGAAGGGAAAATGAGGCGGATTTAAAAAAAAAATTGAACTGCTGTAATCTATTTTAAACAAATAAATAAGAAACATCAATTACATTTATACGTAGACATTTTATTTAAAATTAATTGTTTCTCAGTAAGGTAAGTAAATAAAAGTTGACGTCGGTAAACTGTGGACTCTTAACAAATTTTCCGCATTCGTAATTTCGGGAATTTTTGCTTCCGGTTGCTCTGGCAAGATTTCTGTATAAATGTCGTCATGAGTTATACATGCGTTGTGTAAAACACATGCATTTACAATAATTTCAGACACTGAAGTTAAATTGATTTGCTCGGTAAATTTTAGCAATCTTTGGAATCTACCCTTGAGCAACCCAAAAGAATTTTTTACTACTATTCTTGTGGCTGAATGTGCGTAGTTGAATTTTCTCTGCAAATCGGTTAGGTTACCACAATCTTTAAATGGTGGCACTAGCCAATTTGTTGTTGGATATGCTGATGCACCCAGTATAAATGTTTCGTTGTGAAACAAATCTTCATACTGTGTTTGGGCTTTGGAAAATAAATTAGATCGCCGAAGAACTCTGCTATCGTACAGGGAACCGGGCTCACCACAGGTTATGTCCGTAAATTTGTAGTCTACAACAGCAATTCTCTTCAAATTTTCATTGTGTCTCCTCAGCGGGAACTCCTTGTGGCAATGGCCAACTGAATAAGTGCTGACACGTCACACAGCTGTTCATGCAGATGACTTCGCGACTTAGAATAGATTTCCAAGTTGCCTAAATGTGACAGCGTTGCTTTATACCAAATGTATATGAACACCGTCTTCCTAGGGCCCATTCTTTCTCTTCTGCCATGTGATGAAACAGTAGAATGTTGGACTGGGAATATTTTGCTGAAAAAAGAAGATTTGAAAATGTATAGTTTGTTTTTTTTTGTTATGTAAATGTACTCACTTATTAAGTGTTCGACTGATGCTCTCTTTAACCACATATGTATGAGGTTAAAATCGCCAACGCTGTATGAGTTGATTGTGTATATGAAATCGGCACATTTTACGTGATGCTCCTGTTCATATTCCGATTCCTCACAACTAGCACTTGAACTGCCGAAAGTTATCACTGAAGATATGTTTTCAATTTCGGCTTTCATGACGATTACTCGATTCATCCTGTAATAAATTCAATATTTAAAACAAGACATGTATTAATATACTTAATTTAAAATTTGCATAAAATGCATTATCTGATTCTTAGATGTATTATCCATCATTATTTATCCCGAAATGTTCCTTTTTTCAAACCGACTTTTATTTAATTTTTAATTATCAATTCATTGACTGTTACAAGTAAACGATATTGCATTAATACCGCCAACGGCAAGAATATGAGCTTTATTGCTTTGGCTATCTCTTTCATTTACACCACAAATAACTAATGACCATCGCACTCACAAATGAAGGAAGAACACAAATGTAACGACGCTAATATCATTAACGCAAAGTGCTACCAAGTCTATTTTGATGAATTATTAAGCGGCGTTAACTGTGGCCGTTTTTTTGTGCACTTTTAATTTAAGCGTATATACGCTTGCAAAAAATCACACCTAACATTAAGCAAGAAACAAAATAAACAAAACAAAACTGAGTTATTTCGGTATACTTTGTGATCGGAATGGAAGAGGTTAATATCAAAATAGCGAAGAGCGGCAGTGTTCCATTCAACAACAAAACCTTAAGTCTCTGTAAAGGAAATCCAATTTAAGAAACTCGAGGGAGACGTTGAGTCTCTTTTCTGGAGGATGGAGATTCTATGTATACATGATGAATGCAAACCTAAGAGTCAAGTATAAAATCTGCAAATGTGTGTAAAAGATAAAGTAACACACGGCAATCAGAAGGGATTCGCTTTTGAGTAATGAACAATATTCAATTAAGGGTTTTTCCAGATCTGCCTTGTAAGCTGTAAATTTGGGGAAAGGCTCTTAATTTGTCTGATATTTATACATTTTGGTATTAGCCCGATACATCTTAATCATATACGAAAACTTCTTCTTATATTGTTCCTTCTTGACTCTTGTGGGAAAACCACAAAATGAAGAAACTCGCGCGAGACATTCCCCGATTCTCTTCTTGCTTTTACATCATCAATATCTTTATCTGCACAGAGGCCATACAGAGACACCAGCAGGGCCAGATATGGTGTGTGTTGCACGCAACCGAAAGAGGATCTTTTCATGAAATATCCAAACTTGGCAATAAAATACATCTAACCATAACAGACTCAACTAGAACCATAGCGCCACGTGAACAATATTCTAAGGAATGTCACAAGTTCAACAAATTCGTGCTAAATTGGATTAGTCCTAAAAGGGCCATGTTTCACATCTTTTGACGACCCGAGCCTAGGCTAAGAAAAAAAAAGCAATTCGCACATCTCCAGGCGGTAATTCCCAGCCATCAACATCGTTCCCAAAAATATTTCTCAGGCTCCAGGCAAAAGGGAGCACAGTTTAATAGGATTAACGTCATTAGAGCGATTGCAGATATCACCCATCTTGAGATACATGCCCTAATTTCTAAGAATCAAAGCGAATTCCACCCGATGAATTATCCAACGAACCTGATCTCCCCAATCGCAGGAAGGCGATGAAAAGATGAAAACTCCAAAGAAACTGTCAACAAGAATTAAAGCGTTCACCCGGCGAGCGATACATTCAGCGAGCCCCGGCGACGGAGAGCAGGAACTTGTTAAACGCCCAGGACAATGCTCAGTGTGTGCGTGTGTGCCAGTCAGCCAAAAAGATGGCCCATCAAATCGCATCGCTACACCCCGCGACTGCTAACAGCCGACCGTAGTCGGCACCTTCCTGGGAACGTATCAGTGTGTGTCCGTGAAATAGCTGTCACGGAATCCGATACACTGACAAAGCTCACTTGGGCATTTTAGCCGAAGATCTGCCCTTCCACGGTTTCCGACCAGGAGTGCTTGGCCTGCGTGTGAGAACAATGGAAACTGTTGAGTGGTTCGTTGTTGCGAAAGCGCGCTGACTTGATGCGAACGGACAGTGGGAACAGAGTGTTGTGCTGCTCAAGAAGTTTTCAGTTCGATGCCAGGATTGTGAGTCGCTGTGGGAAGGTTCGGCCGCAAGGAAATGAGAGAAGGAGTCTTGCGATATGTTGCATATGGATCGTGAGTTTTAACAACTTGTTGTCACCTCCGATTATGATAATCGCATGGTTTGCTTGACGGTTGAGTTAATGAGATACGCGTTCGGTGCTGATGGGGATTAATTTAATCTTGGAGTGATTTAAGAAATAACGGTTTTGGTTTTGGCAGGAAGAATAAAAGTTATAAGAATGGTTGTTGTGCATTTTGAACTGTCTGTCAGTTCTCACCTTTTTGTGTGATCGCTGGTTGGCGTCCTTTGCGATGTGCAGTCACTCCTCTGATGCTTACGTAGTTACAGTCAAACTTAAGCCTCTGCATAGGCTCTTCCAAATCACATCTAATCAGTCTCGTCCACTGAAAGTATACATAAAAGAGCGTCTTGCAGCCGTCGGCGTACCTTCGGGTTCATCTGTTTTGAGAAATTACAACAACTTAACGATCAATTAAATTCACTCGAACCATAAACGCGGAGATTTTACAGTCATTTGGCAACATTCTACGTCTTGTAGCGGAACAGCAAAACAACGGCCGCTCTGCGGGCATCGTAAAAACCAACCTCCAATCTTCAGGCTGAATACGAAAGGCAAGTGAATTCCGCAAATTCAGCAAAAAATTGTGTGCCCATTTTTATAACGTTCGGTAATTCAAGCTCACATTTGAGGTAAGCCCCGGCTCCAAATCGAATTTCATTTTAACGATCAATAAAAATCGACAGCAAGGTATTGAGGAGGGGAAGATAGCAGAACGGTCGACGTTGCGCCGCCAGGGCCCACCTTAGACGAGAGCCTATGTCCTCACGGCGGTGCCGTTGCCGCCCACCAAGACGAATCTCCTTTACTAAGCGAAGTGTCAGTGTGTGTGAGGGAAATGAAATCGGCAACATTGTTGCGGGTGTGCGCAATTAATTGACCGTCGCGTCTCTGGCAGTTGGTTAGCCATTGCGTTGATCCCTGCGCCAGCCGGAAAACCTGTGCTGCTGGCCGGTCCTAAATTTGTTGCAAGTATGTAACGAGGTGCTCATTAAAAACGCCATTAATGCAATAAACCGAAGAGCAAACATCGATTAAACATTATTTATGGGACTTCAGTGGGAACGGTTTGTAAGCGGCGATGTTGGCAACGGAGCCCAACAGTGGCGACTGCGGGAGCGGACCTTTTGGCCAACGAAGGGTTTTATTGCTGGTATTAAGGATACAATGTTGGTCAGTGGTGGGCATTGGGTGTGAATATGCTTAGAGAACTAGTTGGAGCACCATTGCATGAGTATTAGATACATTTTGTCGCAGGTTTTAATTTTAGCCCATGTAAATACGCAATGGAATAAATGTTTACGTCCTCTGCTTTTCGCATCAGATAAGGATACGTTCAAATGAATATTTCATTTGGATTTTAGTGCAAGGAAAGAATAAGTCATCAGATTAACTGCTTTATCCTGATGATCATGTTAAGACACAAGTAGAAGTGTGAATGTTGATATGTACATTGCAGGTTTTATCATTCCCTTGTTCACTTCTCTCATTTTCACGCCATACAACATCATAAAAGTTAACTACCAAATAATTTATTATCGAGATAATAACATGGAGCTGGATGGGGACAAGGAAATACATATATGAACTTACAAGCTTTGTGGGTTGGTGCACTTGCAAAGTATCTGTAAAATTCATAAGACCCTCTATCAAAACCAAGACCACGATGGTAGTCCGCTACTCCTCGGTAATCATTTCCTAAGCACAAATTCGACGTAAATAAACGCTTAAATTATTTTTACATACATGTTTTTTTATTTTAAGCACTTAACTATTCATCAACAAAATTTTAGAAGCCTAATGTCGATGCTGCTGTAATGTTAATGTCGAATTTTATAAAAATTCAAAAAAAATCAATAAAAGTAGAGGAAAAAGAAAAATATTATAAGTTGCAGTAATTTTTTTGATTTTTCACGAAACCTCTACAAATTTAACATCGATCTTGAAAGCAAAGAAAGAAAATGCGCGGGTTTTAAGTTAGGAATCCTGTTATGTCCAGATTAGATACCTTTTATGTCTAAGCTGACTTTCGAAGGATGTGAAATTCTGAAAAAGGTCTTTTAAAGGTTGGTACATCTTAAAGGAAATCTGAACTTCAGGCCGGAAACCTTTCAGGTAATGGGTTTAGAAATATTTGTCTCCACATACATACTCCACAAAGAACAAGTGCTAAACATTTTCAGTATTTATTCGTGGTGTGTCCGCAATTTCTTTTGTACACCGTTATTGCAAGGCTAGACGCATAAAAAAAATGTTGCCAATTTGGCCATAGGTTAGCAGAAAAGCTTGTCTATTTATTAAGTATTTATTATATTTTTTATTTTGAACCAGAGACCAATCGAAGGTCATACTAAATACTACTCCAAGGAATTGGCATACTCTATTGCAACCCGAACCCATGCACCTGTTACTACCTGACAACCTAATGTGCTTTCCTTGACCAAGGAGAAAAAAAATGTAATATCAAATTAAAGTCTGTTTTTTTATATGATACTTCAAAGATGAAGCATGTATAGATCATCCATGACTTGAGTCAAGAAATTTAACGATAGTCTTTTAGAAAATAACAGAAAAATATATGGTAATTTAATTATTTTTTAATTTGCAAAATAGTGTCAGTAAGAATTGTGTACGTGAAAATAATTAGATGCATTACCGCACCCAGAAAAAAAAAAACACAGACCAACCCAAAGTCTTTTCCGGTATTCCGATCAATTGAATTTTACGTCAAATGAGAGCTCTCTCTTGAGAGAGTAAAATATTTTCGCTCCCTGCCCGTTTTCAAACGAAAATTCTTTTGGATGGGCAGGTTATTGATCTTCTGTCAAATCATTTCACGTTTGTATCTCGAATTGTTTTATTGTGAGTTTGTTTTGTTTTCAGACGCAGTAAGATAAGGAAAAAGTTAAAGTAACTTGGAATAACATATCGCCGTCTTCAAACAGGTATTATAATTTCCTTTTTCGAGACTAGGAATACCGGTTATGAAATCCTAAAATACGAATCCCGAATTCATTTTAGACAATGAAACCCAGCTTTTACGAGAGAAGACCAATTAGACAATGAAGAAGTTCATCCGAACAAACTCAGATGAAGCATAATTTGTTGCAATTTTCATAAAATTAATGAAATTTGTAAATTTTACAGACAATTCAAGAGGGATTATTATTATGGGAAACCACTCACCATAATAATAATTATATGGCACGACAGTCCACAGCGGACCAGGACCGTGTTGTGCGCGATACTGTTCTCTTACGAGTAGAAGGAACTTACAGTTTTTTGCCGACTCCGAATGGCGAGGTTTGAGAAGCTTTTTTCTAGACAGTATAACTCTTTCAGCAGCTCGAAAGAGGTGGTGCCGTGAAAACTTTGAGGTGTTCAGCTGGGAATCGAACCTGGGCTTTCGGCGTGTGTTGAGTTGTCGAGTACTAAGAGAAAAAACATAAACTTGATAACGTTTTTAGAAAAATGAATGTAATGGTATTTTCTATACTATTTAAAAGAATTTTGTTAAGTTTTGTTTTTTAAACTATATTTCCCAAACAAGCATATTGTTAACTTAACTAAATTAATTTCTTAAAAAAAAAAATTGTTTTACTGTTGATTCCGGACTCTTGCTTACAATACTCTCCTTTATAAAATCTGTATCATCTTCGTTTGCAGTATTATGTAGAAAACATCAAGCTCTTACGAAATTGCTGACTCGTGGATTGAGAATCCCAAATCGTTGTTTGAGAATCACAAATTATTGCTTAATGCAACACGAAAAGAACTTTATTTCATTTTGAAATTCTTCCGAACACTATTTAGATGTCACCTTAAAGATAGTAATCTGGAATAAACATGAATTATACAAGATTTCAATAAATTTTAAAGTGAAATTAATTAGCTTTGCCTCCACATGCTTCGCTTAACTTTCCATAAATTGGAGAATTTTAAAAAGAAATAGTGGCAAAAACTTTTCATTGCAAATTGCTTTCTCACATTTTTTTACGATCCATACAGTCGTCTATGCATTTCGGTGGTCAGTTTGAATGTGGATTCAATTTATAAACAATACAAACAAGTGTGAAATCTATTTACGGTTTACCTAATAAGAATCCTCATTTGTTTTCTAAAAATTAACTTCTCCCGTTTGTTTTCATCATTTAGCTTAGGCTTAAATTGTTTAACAACGTGATATACCAGTCGATGATACGTGAAGCAGATGACAACGACAGATCAAAATGGTCAGCTATAGCTCGGAAGCTGCATGCTTCGTGCCCAGTGAATCATAAAAAAATTACAGTGTGCTTACCAGAGCTGCACTTTTTATCGTTCAGAAGATCAGCGACAGGCTGATCAAACAAAGATCTTTTTACACGAAAATGTGTTATGAATTCCTTTGCGAAATAGAGTGGAAAAACCGATTCAAAATAATTCCTCACGCACGTTTTTTTTTTCTCAGTGTTCGGTTCGTTAATTATTAATTCTATCACGTTTTCCTCGTCTGCTATCTTATCAAAAAAAAATATTTTCGTAATATTTTTTAGATTTTCAAATTACTTTCATTGTTGTCATGATACTCCCCAACTCACAAATGAAATAACTCAAATCTAAATAACTGACATTTCAGATTTGACATTTCTTAATGACATCTTTTACACACTTGGTTTAAATGTGATCTCTCACTTTGCCCCCACTCACAAATGGCAAATTAAAGACTCTAGAATTTGATACAGAGAGTTGGGGAACACAACTATTAATAATTGTTGGCGCTACAGTCCAAAGGGGGACCAGGGCCTAGCTTGCTCATCAACTACTCGTGTTGTGCGCGCTACTGTTCTCTCACGAGTAGAAGGGACCTACAGTTTTTTGCCGACTCCGAACGGCGAATTTTGAGAAGCTTTCTTAGACAGTTATTACTCTTTAAGTGTTGTCAGCAGCTCGAAAGAGGTGGTGCCGTGAAATATTAGAAAAATTGGTGTTGAACTGGGAGTCGAACCCTTCGGCGTGTGAGCGTCGCACTCTACCCACTACGCCACGGCGACCACTACAACAACTTTTGTGTTGTTGTAAAAACACGCACCACTTTAGACAGTTAAATTTTAAACATTCTTTTTCTGTTTTTGAAGATAGTTGAATTTTTAAAAAAGCGTATACTTAATATTTTGTGATAAAGGTTGGTTAATAAATAGTCGAAGACATCAACTGATTAGTTTCATGTCCTTAAAACTGAAGAAATGCTTTCCCAAAGTACTAAATCAACGCAAGACTTAACGGATCTCGTTGAAATATCAAAAGGATAAATAAAAACCGTAAATTTTGTGAAACATCAATCGGTTAATTGTAAAATTGAATTCACCTTTCTGTTAATACCACATTTATGTGACCTTGTGACCTGGCACCATTTAAATTCTTGCTACTCGCTGAGTTTAAAAGACCATCCTGTTCCAAATATAATGTTCTTAAGAAAGGAACTTAAATCTGAAACACTGATAATAATTTAAAGTGTAACTCGTATACCAGACAAGCTCAAGAAAATCAAATATACAAACGGAGAAATATAAGATTTTGCTTTTCTTCAGTTGTAAACACAAAGAGATCGAGAATCTAGAATTGTCTGTTTTCTTTTACAAAATTCCAATCATCTGTAATAAGGAGAACACATTTTAAGGATAAGATTTTCTTTTAATACATGAATGTCTTACTCTTAATTGTAAATGATTAAAGACCCATTTAGACTTCAGGTTCCATTCCCTGCTAAAATGGAACAGGAGTTATACTAGAAGCAGCAGTTGCTAAGGAAGCTAGGAACAGATTCCTTGGGGTGAACTTTTTGTACATATGTTCCTAATCTGGAATTCAAAATCAGAACCAAACGAGCCAAGCCAAGCAAACTTCAAAAATTAAAGTGTTTTATTGCCTTAAATTAAAAAATGTGTGAACTAAGTCAAAACTCTTTATTTTAGCTAATCCGTAAAGAGTTTTTGTTCAAATAAGAGTAAATTTTAGTCATCCATGTTTCTTCAACATCGAAATTTATTCCTGGCCACGTAATGAATCGCCATTAGTGCAAACTTCTCACAATGAACAGTGCCAAGCAACAGTCGTGTCCACTCATCCAATTATCGCCGAAATTCATTCGTCGTCATCCGCCGACCATAAGAGGATTTATGAGTGTGAACAAATAACGTACTAATCTCTCGCACGAAACGTGTCCGAAACACTTCTTGCACTGTTCGCGTCCTCGCGACGTTCGCATCGTTTGCATTGCACCTCATGCCCAAAGGCACCCACCATCTATAGCAAATAAATTACGAATGTAATTATGAAAGGTAGAAACTCACACCTCCGATAAGAGTCTTCTTCGGTGCGGTTCGCTGTTCCACAGGATCCACAGATGCTGTGGGCCCGGTTTTATCCGTTTAGCATGCCATAATTACGTGGCATAAAGTGGCCTTAATTGGTTTCTTGATGTGACCATGCTCCGCTTTATCAATTCGCTTTTTCATCGCTCTCCGTTCCGTGGAAGGATGTCTTTTTTGTACGTACTCCGTTTCGTTTCGCCCCGGAGTGCCTCGTCACAACTTATTCCTGTGGGACTCCAATGTCTTTTTACGGGAAACGTGAATGAGTCGCACAGAACTTGTTTCAGAACTTTGTTGAGGATTATCCCAGAATAGCAAGTGAATCCGATAAATTGCTACATCGAGGGGAAGATGTTTTATTTGAGCGAAGGAAAAAATGTCTCAATTCGCGCGGCGCACAAACACTCAGCCGGTCGGCCGCTGTAGACTGCAAACGCGACGGGATGTTCAAGGCAATAAAAGGAAGACAAACGTGGCATTAATTTTGTTTATGGGACAAGTTTTGAGGATTAATTCGGGATGGTTACACTTTTTGCAGTTCACAGTCATAAATTTTGCCCGGAATTGATTGAATTTTTGACAGGTGGACGAAGATAGGTCGAGGAAGAGGTATCTGCAAGTGTAGCGTTATTGCATGTATTCACTTCTGATGACTAAATACTAACACGATTTTTTCTTTTTGAACCATACTTGAATAGGAAACTGGAAAATGTACATTCAGGAGTAAGACATTTTCTTGCCTAGTTAGCACGATACACAAAAAAATGAAGTAAATGGCGCTACAGTTAGCAGCTAACATTAGCTCAACCTCTTCGGCAACAACTGAGATTGGAGACTGAATAATTGTTTCGAAACAGTGAATACCCAAAGGTGATAAAGGTGGCTTGAGGAACGACCTTCGTCAATTGCTGAACTACACAAGGATTACATATAATAAACCAAATTCAATCGAAAATGAAATTTTTTATAACAGTTGAAGAAAAGGTGCTAAGGACACAGGCATCAAAAAGTAAGCAATAATAATAATTGGATGGCGCAACAGTCAAAATGGGGAACAGGACCTTGCTTGTGTTGTGTTGTGCGCGCTACTGTTTTTTAGGGATTTTTTTTTTATTGGACTGTATATAATTGTCCTTCTGTCTGCCTTGTGGCCGCCATGGCGTAGTGGGTGGAGTGCGACGCTCACACACCGAAGGTTTAGGTTCGATTCCCAGCTCAACACAATTTTATCGAATTTTTCACGGCACCACCACTTTTGAGCTGCTGACAATATTCAAGGAGTAATAACTGTCAAATTTCGCGTTCGGAGTCGGCAAAAAACTGTGGGTACCTTCTACTCGTGAGTGAACAGTAACACGCACAACACCAGTAGTTGATGAGCAAGGCATTGGTCCCCCTGTGGACTGTCGCGCCATCAAGTATTATCATTATAATTATATAATTGGCTTATGATTTTATCGTAGGAAAATACTTGAAACTAAGTAACTAAATCTTAACAATGGTTTAACATCTAACTTTCTGACCCTAAACACGTGCTATAAGTTAATCTATAACTAATCTAGTTGAAATTACCTTTAGGAATAATTAGCGTGAATTTTTTTTTTATATATGTGTTAATTTCTTCCAAGAAAAGTATGAGAAAATAAAAAAAACTTGGTAGTGTGTTTGTTTGTATCCTCTTTGTATCTATCCTAAAATATAACTTAACTTGAAAATTTAGATTGGACCTCCGGCTTGTGAATGTCGCACTCTACCCACTACCCTACGGTGTTACCAACGCAATATGTTCGAAGGCTTGCTATCTTTTGAGCAAAAGTTTCTTACTGAATCGATTCAGAGAGGGCGATGTATCATTTGAAACACACATTTAATGATAACCTTAATGTAACGACAGGCATACGTTTGAAGACTTTCGAGTTCCGGAAGTAAGTTCAGCATACTTCTCGCTGTGTACCGCACATCGCCAGTGTTCGAACACAAACGCTCTATACATTATTCAGACTTCAAAAATCATATCTACAAATCATAGCTGAGGTCATAAAAGACCACCATTTTAACAGGATTCACAGAGAGGAAAGAGATATGTAATCGACCACTCATCCCTTTAGCACCTGTCAAGGTCTTGGAAGACGAAACCTTAAAAGCGGCCCTAAGCATGCCCAACCCTATCTCAAGCAACATCTTAATAAAACCCCTGCAGTTCCTTGGGCGACCTGTGCTTAGTAAATTAATCAGAATTGTTCATAAAATCCAACATCAATTAAGTACGAAATAAAGTTATTTTGTTTTTGGCTGACATCACTAGGGAAAAGTGTAAAAAATTCTTCACTCAAAGTAGTGAAGTGAAAACTTTTTCGCATCACTCAGACTATTTGCAAATACCATCTTTCAAATGCCAATCATTCAGTCAATCTTCGATTTTATCCGAAAGAAGCGGCAACTCTTCCAAATCATTTTGTATAGCTAATAGTCAAAAGGAGCAAGTTCTAGAGAATTCGGCGTATATAGTAAAACTTCCATTTCAGAATTTCCAGGTCGTTTTGACCGCTACTTTGGACCGAGCGTTATCATGTTGCAAAATCACCTTGTCAGGGAGCGCTCAAATTTAACTTTCAGTGGATAACGTTTTCCATTAAAGGTTTCCCTTGGACTTAGTAGGACATACTAAACCATATTCCTTTTGTCTTATCATATGAAGAGCAATACGTTTTAACCACAGATGTTTATCTTTGGCGTAGATGTATACGATGATCATGAGTATGAGCATCATGGGTATTTGTTATATAACCACTTTTCATCTCCAGTTACGATGCGGTGCAAGAATCCTTTCTATTGATGCCTTTCAAGAAACAGTTCTGAAGTGAAAAATCGCCTTTCGCATTTGGCATTCGACGGGTTCTAACTGCACTTTTCATCCCCTTAAGAAAGAAAATCAAAATTTTCCGCAAATAGTGTTTTTTAAACACTGTCTGGATTTGTGTTTAATAAACACTATTTGCGGAAATTTAGTAAAGGGTCAAAAATCAATGTTGTTGTCTCAAACAAAGACAGATGCACAATTTTTAGACCTGACAAATATCATAGCTTTCCAATGAATTAGGTAATCTCCGCCAAGATCAACCACAACCATTTTTTTGAAATTGGACCGAATTTATGCCCTTAAAAAAGCACACTGTCAAAAAAGGGCTTCTATTAGAGTCTAAACGTAGACTGTTTGGCTGGAACTGAATAATAAATATGAAATGGGAATTTATTATTAACGAAATGTTGTTTTATTACGATTATGAAAATAGTTGCTTTAAATACCCTTCACAAGCAGTTGTTCATTTTCATCATCACCTGACGACAAAAAGGCTAGGGGGTTTGGTACCAAATCCAAAATAAACACAACAACTACTACAAAAGTTGAATGCCGACGATTGCTGGACTTAAATCGGGAGATACTAAGACGCAATAGAGATAAGAACCATTTGTACGACCTTAAATAAATTGAAGTTAAAGTACGATTATATAACACGGCTTTTTTTAATTCCTTAGCTTTTCTTGAAATAAGCCATCCCCGTCAATAAATTGGGCGGCCCTTCCACATTTCATTTCGAACTTATTATTAAATTCAAAAATATCCCCAATTTACCACTTAATTCTTCACCACAGCCCCAACAGATCTCTTGGCAAACAAATGCGGTCAAGCCACTCCCTTTCCAAAACAAAAAAAAATATAAACACCGACACCATCCGATCGCAGCCAATTTGTGGTCGACACCAACCACGGACCGGAATAGCGATTGTTTAATAAATTGCATAACTAACTATTATGTTAAGCACATGGGGTCCATTGAGCTGCCTAAATGGACGACTTCCTGGCACACTCCCGGCAAGCGTTGCTGCGGTTGCACCATAGTGGCTTACGCCGTAATAGTCCCAAAAAATTCTGTCAGACACAGAAACTGCCATCTGTTGAGGCCACTAGTCAGACGACAGACAACGCACGTCCTGCGTTATTTATTGCAATTCTCGCATGAAACGTGCCTATTTGCGGGACTGACACCGCTCCGCAACCGCATCGTCAGTCAGCGGCCAACAAAGCACTCAGTATCCGGCGCTGCTCGCTCCTCCATGATTATGACAAGGCAAGTGTTTATTTAGTCATATTTATAACCACAGCTCTGGAACCATAAATTACACGAAAACCTAAACAAGTGCAGGTGCGAAGCGGTGGCGCGTACGCGATGGGCGAGGATGCGACGAGTGAAATCCAGCGGAAATTCGAACAAATGAAATCGTTCCAGCAACTGTCACAATGCATAACGCACAACAATGCGACCCATGGGCCGCGTGGAACGAGCGGGACAGTTGATTCTCAAAAATTTTCCGCAACAAAAGACAATTTGCCTAAATTGTTGCGCGTCCTGTCCAGCCAACACGGTAGCTTGCAACATTGTGGTTACATTGTAGAGCAATTAAGCAGTCACCGTCGCTATGATGTCGGCAGACACACCGGGCACTGGTTGAGTGAATTTCTGTATCGTTTTGCGGCCGCAAACTGTCGGTCTACATGGTTGTCTAATAAATTTTTGTTTGGTGTTTAATGTGTATCCACTCAATCGACTGAATGCCCTTATGTCACCAAGGAGCGGTGGTTTTGTTGGTTTGCCCAGTGAATTCCTTGCGGGCAAATGGTTGCTTAAATCAGCGCTGACAGGTGGGTTTTCGCTTAGCTCGCCTAGGACTGGCTTCTGGCTTGGTTCTTGTCATGTGTTTGGTTGTACGGTTGTGCAGTAGCCCCGGGGTATGCTTGATTCTAAGCACATTGTTACGCGTATGATAGAAGAAAATGTAAACAAAAGGTGCTTAGAAGTCATAAAATGTATTTCGTTAGACACGTTTATCTTGAAAAGTTTCAGGTTTCTAATCATGCTGAGTTTGTTGCAGGAAGGGAAGTAAAATATCCTGCTTAACACTTGACGCCTTTGACGTCATATCGTCTTACATTATGAATCGTCCATTTTTGGTGATTTGTATTATAAATTAAAAGAAAAGCTATAAGAAGTTTTCAAATCATAACGAAAGCAAAATTGTGCACATATCGTCGATTTGACTGGCGTCATAAGTGCTTAAACGATGAGACAGTATGGTGGATGATTTAAGTCTTCTTCCGTCGAAGAAAAGAAAGAATTGTCACACATTATGAGCATGTGCGAAAAAATCCGAGGCAGCTCATTTTGCCGTATCCATTGGAACTTAACTTATTCCTGCAACAGCAAGAAATTAAACTGAGCACAAATTCAAAAAATTTTTCAAAATGTGCTTTGGAGCAATGTACTGGGAACGAATTTTTTACATGGTTATAATGGGTATTCTGTTCTATGATGAATTTGGGTGGATGGTTTCATAAGACGATATTTCAACACATCAACGTCAGCAGAGAGTGCTGTAGGTTGTAATGTGGCAATTGCTTTTAACCATATATCAAGGAAGGCTGTTTAACAAGCTGTTTTTTTCCTTCTTTCCAAAAAATTTGCTATTTCCCTATACGGAAGCACCATAGTGTCCAGAAATGTCAAATGCATTGTCACGGGGATAAACCGTTTTATTTTACAAATGCCTCTTTATAGGGAGACTAAGTAATTGCTTCTCAAGAACTGTCTTATGTATATTGGGCAACCTTTTAAGTTCGTGTTTTTAATATTTTTCAGAAACTATTTCAAACATTTTCTTGCTCCTGAAATTCGGATATTTGCAGACTATTATTATTGTTAACCAATCGTATCATAAAAAATAATAAAAAAAAAATATATGGCACCAATATGTGTCACGTAGCCAGTGCATTATAATTAGTGGGTTTAACAGGACCCACATTTTCTAGAATTTGTAGAGGCAGGTAAAAGGAGAGAAGATGGTTTAGATCTGTAGAAAAGAACCCTAACCCTACTCCATCGTTTGTTTTCAACAAATCCGTGTAAACGTTACGTCTTTTTTCCGGTTTGACGGGTAAGAACTCGTGCTCTAACGTGCTTGGAGGGAGGACTATGTTGGTGTTTTATGGAAGAAAGTTAAGACCACAGTACAAAGTTTAAGAGTGTAGTTGCATTAAGGACTGTGATTTCCTTTCTTATTATCTCCAGCGAAAAAAGGAACGAAGAAAATACGGACTAGCCTTTGCATTCGGTTGACTAGGTTGTAAGGATTACTTTTTGTCTAGACCTGTGCACCAGATTTCGATACAACACTGCCGTTTTAAACTAGTAAATCATGACTGTAATCGGTATTTACATTAAATTGCTTAATGTTCTTTATTGTGCCTAGAATGTTTGGTTTATAGTTCAATTTGCTTTCAAAAATAAGATCCAGATATTAAACTTGTTTACAGTACACCAGAAAAGTTCCACAAGGAATGGCATTTTTTACTTTTTGAAGAAACGTTTATTGCTCATTTGCTCTTAGTGCACTGGTTCTACACCAGGTAATAAGATAGCTTGGCTAACAAAAAGATGCATGACACATTAAACAGGTAAATTTACCCCGAAAGATGAAGAAGAAGTTTTGATTACGGGTTCTCAAAATAAATTCACCGATCATAGTACAATGCATCAAAACTTGAGTCCACATCAATATGTTTTCCTTTGGATTGGATATAACAACATGCGTCGGTACCGCATATAAGCACTAGTGTTCTAGACACATAGCACCTCTCTCGCCACAATTTAATATAAAATTTTGACCCGGATATGTACAGTCCGCCAGTTCGCAAGCTGCCTCCAGTTGCGCACTCCAAGTTGGTTGAAATTCTTCTCCACTTGTGTGCGCCACCTAAACGTCCTCTCTTGCGTTGTCCCAACGGTTCGGATTTAAAGTCTTTTCGGGCCTGAATAGTGGTGCCCATGTGCTCCACATGGCCTAGCCATCTTAAGACACTTGACCGGGCGCATGTCGCTGTATAGCCCATAGAGTTCCTCGTTAAATCTTATTTTCCAGATACCTTCAACGCAAACAGGACCAAAAATCGCACGCGAAACTTTACTCTCGAAAAGACTAAGGGTTTCTTCATCCGCTTTCAGTAACGTCCATATTTCCGCGCCATAGAGTAGAACTGGGATGATCAAGCTGTTATATAAAGCGAACATAGTCCTTCGAAAGAGGACTTTATTACTAAATTGCCTTGACCAAAGACACAGTGATTGGGAAGAGTGATTCTGCGTTTGATTTTGGTACTGGTGTTCTTGTCCTTATTTACTGCGGAGCCGAGGTAGATGAAGTCCTTGACCACCTCGCAGTTTCTGTTGCCTAGTTTGATGCTCTGTCCAAGACGTCGATGTTGTGTGTCCTTCCTTGATGACAGCTTGTACTTAGTTTTGCCCCCATTAACCACCAGACCCATTTTAGCCGCTTCCAGTTCAATGTCAATGTTCAATGCCCGCTGTGTTCGTCCAATCACGTTAATGTTATCAGCGTAAACTAGCAAAACTGACTTTTGGAAGATAGCGCCGTGCTTTTTACTTGTGAGTTATGCCCGATTTTCTCAAGGATGATATTGAAGAAGTCTCATGATAGTACATCGCTTTGTCGTTCTGGACCCTGATGAAGCAGCGAGAGTTCTGCATCGTCATCCTGCACAATTTAACGAGTTTGGTAGGAATGCCAAAACTAAACATGGCACTTTATAGCTCATCTCTAGGCATACTGTCATATACGGCCTTCAAATCAACTAATCGGTGGTGATTTCGATTTGCACTTCTTTAGTCTTTTCCAGGATCTGCCGTAAAGTGAAGGAAAACTCTAATCATCTCATAAACATCCAGCATGCGCTCCAAATCTTGCCAAAGACTATCATCCACCACACTCTTCCCACAAAATTGCCAAACCACCAGTCCTGCACTAAATTTACAACCTTAGTCGAGACCAGAGCCGAAATGAAACCACTCTACCACGGTGATGACTTAATCACGAGCCCATGCGCATCAAAGACGATTACTCTCCGGGCCCGACCGTCACCGAAGACAAAAGGTATTCAATTAGGTGCCATGAATCAAATGCGTGGCGCTTCCCAACCGCTTATTTTCGTGCGCAATTGGGGCAAGGAGAAGCTCGACGTGTTGAGTACTTGATTCGTGGCCTGGCGCAACTATAGACAGCCAGACCCGTCGATAACTTGCAATCGGTCCAGCCTGCAGCCGCAGAATTTATGACATAATCATTGCGTTCACTCCACCCGTGCGTCGACGATGGCGACGACTGAATTCCGGGTGCTGTACTGTACAGGCGCTCCATGCTGCACAGCACCGCGAATTCTTCGTCACTGAGTCACTAGGCGAGTGACAAATTTGTCCACAAGTAGCTGCAACAAAATTTTAGGTTATCGGCAGCCAAATTTCTAGGCAGCTACCAAAAGCACGCGGCAGCGGCGCGCACTTATCCGGGTGCTGCCGGCGATTTATTTGGCTGTGAGGGTGAGATATTGCCTCTCCGGGGACCTGGGTGGTATCTCTATCTGCGTGGAAGTTCTTTGGGCTCTACTGGAGACCACTGCTTCAGAAGCTGTTCCCGCGCCAACCGAAAACGTCAATATGTCATTCAACAAAGCGGCAGAGCTGTGCTGAGGCTCGTGGGTGTGCTGACAATTTGTTGTTTCTGGCGGAGGAATAAACTTGATACGGGTGCCAATGTATCTGCGTGTGGTGTGGATATTTACGAGTTCGGTGGCGATCGTTATGTTTGAACTTTGTCTGCTGGATGTCCGGTGAAAGTGTGGACAGGAGTGAGGTGAATACGATCGACGATTGACTGGCTGCGCTGTTGCGTAAGAGTATTGGCGTCTAGTGGGATTCTTAGTTGGAAAAGAATTAAGAAAGAATGGGTTGGATTGAGAAGCAGAAGTAACTTCATTGAGATAAGACTGATATACTTTACGGTCGAATACGCAATGCTTGAGTCAATTAGGAATTAGGATCGGTTCCGATACAGTGTTCTGAATTGTGTATTGAAATTAAAATGCTTACATGACCACGAACAAAGGAAACCACCGGTGCTTGCCCGTATAAGAGATGAATGCAGAATTGCTTCATCCATCCCTAAAACTTAAGTATGTTCAAATATGAAATTTTTTGAGAACTATAAAAAAAAGTATATATATGTATATATAATACATAAAATAAGAATATATAAAATAGTTAAATTCTAGGTTAGGGAGGTTTGCTGACGTCTAATTGTTTGGACCCAATAACTGACCAATTTTTCGCATAATGTGAAAAAATAAAATTCAAGCTGTTTCAAGTTCAAAACTGGCACTTTATCTGTCAATGGCGAGTTGTTGATATACACTCCTGACCAAAAACATAGATAAACCATTCCAGTCTTTGAAGAATTACCAAAAGTATTTTATATATTGCAACGTAAGTGGCAATCTTTGTTTTAATCAAAAGAATGCGATTTGGTAAACCAAACCCAAAGGATTATTTAAAACGGTATTTTTAACGAAAACTTTTTCCATACTTATAATCGTATTCACGCGTGAAGTGAGGTTGTCAAAATAATAGATACATATCAGATTTTTGTTAACATTTAATTGTTTTTTCCGTTTTCTTTTCAAGTTTATTGTAAAAAAGGTTAAGTATGTTTTATTTTAATAGATTATACCAGGTGTACCCATATGAAGTGAGTGTCAAGATACAAATGTCTCAAAAGGGAACATTTGTTGTGAACGATCTCTTATTTTTTTTTTTTGTTTTTTTGTTTGTTTGCTATGACATCTGTGAAAAATATTTAGTATACATCAAGTCATTGAACAGACAAAATTATATTTTTTCATCGTGTTAAAAATGTCAAATTTTATATCAGAAAGTATATTTCAAAATTGTTTGTTTTCATTTGAAGAAAAGTGCTGCAGAGTCAAATCGAATGCTTGTCGAGGCATATGGTGATCATGCTCTATCAGAAGCGACATGCAAAAGATGGTTTCAACGGTTCAGAAATAATTATTTTGATGTGAGAAATGAAGAACGTGGAAGACCACCAAAAAAGTTTGAAGACGCCGAAGTGCAAACGATATTGGATGGTGATGACACTTTGAGTCAAAATGGTAGCAATGTTAAATGTTGCACAACAAACAACTTCTGACCGTTTAAAAACTATGGGAAAGATCCAAAATTGTGGAAAATGGGTGCCACATGAATTGAATGAAAGACAGATGGAAAACCGAAAAAACACTTGTAAAATGTTCCTTCAAAGACACGAAAAAAATCGGTTTTGCATCGGATTGTTACTGGCGATGAAAAATGGATTTATTTTAAGAATCCTAAACGGAAAAAATCATGGGTTAATCTGGGACAACCATCAACACCGACTGCAAAACCAGATCGATTCGGCAAGAAGACAATGCTGTGTGTTTGGTGGGACCAGAAAGGTGTGCTGTACCACGAGCTCCTAAAACCTGGTGAAACCGTTAATACTGATCGCTACCCACAACAAATGATCAATTTGAACCATGCATTGATCAGGAAACGATCAGAATGGGCTAGAAGACAGGATACAATCAAAACACTTGGCTGGGAGCAGCTACCCCACCCGCCGTATTCACCAGACTTGGCTCCTTCCGACTACCATTTGTTTTTATCGATGGGACACGCATTGGCTGAGCAGCACTTTGATTCTTACGAGGAGATCGAAAATTGGGTGTCTGATTGGTTTGCTTTAAAAGACGAACAATTTTATTGGCGTGGTATTCCCAAATTGCCAGAAAGGTGGTCAAAATGTGTAGAAAACAATGGTCAATACTTTGAATAAATTACTTTCCCATTATTAACTAGTGTTTTATTTTCAAAAAAAAACGCTCATTTCATACCGTTACGCTTGGTAACACAAATAAACATTCAAAGCTTAGGATGGGCTGAAAGATCACTGCACTTCAGCAGAAAGAGCGAAAATACTCAATATTTATTAATATTATTTATTATTTATTAGACGGTCACTTTATTTTGTACAAAATGTATTCAAAGATGAACTAAAAAATGAGTGTCTAGGGAGAAGAAGAAAAACGAATCCAGCAGACGATTTATAATATTGTCAAAAAGTGACCCTTTTAAATCTCCCAAAACCATTTCCGCAGAAATTGGCCACATTACGAGTATAAGTACTCCGTCAGTTCGTCGTTTCTTACAAGAAGGCAAACTTCTTAACCGGGAAAGTTCCTCAAATATTGCCTTGGCACGTGTGAACTGGACCGGCAATGTCGGTGGGCTAAAGTATATTTTGGGAGCCACGAAACAATTATAAATTTGTATGGAAAGGACTGTCAAAGGAATCCGAGGGGTCCCCAAGGTAAAACATTTTATAACCGCCATACAAAAAAAAGTAAAACATGGAGGGGGAAATATAATGGTTTGGGAATGTTTCTCTTAAAACGGAGTGGGTCCAATATTCCAGACGACAAATAGAATGGCATTTGCTGAGTATAAAAACATCTTGGAAATTGTAATGTTAGCATACGCCGAGGAAAACATGCCCTTATGCTGGGTTTTTTAGCAGGGTAACGACACGAGGCACACTTCCAGAGTAATACAGCAATAGTTAGTTGACAAGAATATCAAGTTTTTAACCTTGTATATTTTCAGAAAATATACAATGTAACATTTTTTAAATATAAATATCTTAATTTAAATAAAAAATTATTTATGTTAATATTGAAAATATATTAAAGTTATAATTTCAATTATGTAAGAAATTATAAATATATGCGACTTTTCTATAAATTTGTACCACATCTTCACTAATACCAAAAAATGTCAAGTTTATGGAAGTGTATCTATTTTTTGATCATGTGTGTATATTAGGGACGTCAGATACTCCCAAAAAAATAGCTTAAAGGCGTTAAATCAAAAGAACGAGCGGATCACGCGACGGATCTGTTTCTTAAAATAATACCCTCACAAGCTTACTCTTGAGTGAACCGATACCACCGTCCTGTTGAAGCGATGTATATGCCAAGACAACACTCTGCAATTGATGGAAAACATGGTCACTTTTCATAATGCGATAGCGATTTTCATTCACACAGTAGCATCGTCAACAAAAATGTGGTCAAAACAAACAAACAAAACTTAATGGTAATATGCTGCGAAATCAATCGACTCGCTAGTCTCTATCACTATTTTATCGCTATTTCAGCAAAAAATGCTCTAACGAGTTGGCCACCTGAATTCCTCCCCTTTAAGAATTCACCTTGCCTTGCTAAAAATGCTCATCCGTTCACCCTTAAGCCCACCTTCAAACGTACAGTTAAGAGACTCGTTCTTCAGCCTCACCATACGAATATTGAATGCTCTTCCTAGCGCAACTTTTCCCCCAATTACAATCCACAGGCTTTTAAAACCAATGTGAATCGGTGAAAAATAGTACACCTCCGAAATGAAATCCAGACCAAATAATGATATTTTTGGGATGTAATGATATATGTATCTTGTAGGACGTATGGGTTGCTGATGGTACTAAATATAAAACATATTTTACGTGTTGGCGAATCAAATTCACAAATGCTTTTAAAGTTGTTATGGCTAAAAGCGAAATTTGGTTTTAAAGTTAAGTATATTCTAAAAGCCCTGTTGAATATGCAATCAATATGTAAAAAAATCGCAAAAAAATTAAGAACCCTTTTAAATCTACATACATATGTTTAAGCTGTGAGTGTATGCTCAATTTTATGAGGTACTGTTCATCGAATGGGGTATAAGTCGACAAGGATACTAAGGTCTAGCTTCTTCAGCAACTTCTTGTGATGTTAGTACTTTGTTCTTTCACGAATGAAAATGTTCAGGTCTTCAGTTTTTGACGATCCCAAATAGCGAAATTCGAGAAGTTTTTTCAATGGTTAACTTAGTGTCCGTGGCGTAGTGGTAGTAGTAGTAGAGTGCGACACTCACACACCGAAGGTCCAGGTTCGATTTCCGACAGAACACCTCAAATTTTTTTACGACACCACCCCTTTCGAGTTACTGACAACCCCCACAGAGTAATAACTGTTTAAGAAACAGCTTCTCAAAAATCGCCGTTCAGAATTGGCAAAAAACTGTACTACTCGTGAGAGAACAGTAGCGCGTACAACACGAGTAGCTGATGAGTAAGCTAGGCCCTGGTCGCCTGTGGATTGTGGCGCCATACAATTATTACTATTATTATTATTAATTTGCAGACGTTGCTCGTCTGTGCCTTAACATGATAATAAATGTTTACTGAATAAATTAATAGCAACAGTTAAAAGATTAGTGAAAGAGTGTGTTCACAAATAAAATTAAAAGCTGCCAAGTGGAAGTGGAACTGCTATTTTTCTTTCATAGAAAAAGCGTTCAGTCTTCATCGTGAATGATCACATTAGTTGCAAAACGCTTCTATTTTCAAAGAACCTTATTTAAAGTAAATCTTGCTGAATATAATATGCAACACAATGGACTGCGTATTGACGCTGTTAATCTAACATTAACAACTGAGCTCAATTTTATCTCTAAACACTTAGAATAATCCAAAGAGGCTTTTGGCAATGCAAAATTGAAGACTTTATACTGAAAGTACTGTGTAGTGTGTTGTAGAATTTCAACATACTCCCTTTATGTACTCAGATTCAATTATATGAAAATGTTCACGATTTAATTTCATTTTTTGGGCGAGATGAATCTATTAAGTTAGTGTAAACAACACAAATAGCGCTCGTAAGTCAAAACGCTCTGATTACATATAACCTCAAATATGTCAAACTTTACGATGGAGCTGGCAGTTGCCAGATTGCAACACTGGGATTGCCCAATCCCGAAATATAAAAGGCAACCTTCGTAGATACGAATGGTGCTCTTCTTTCTGATGGGACCTCACACGTTCAAGTTTTCACCACATCGTCCTAAGAAAGAACTTGAAAATAACTGAGGTTTCTTCTGAAATAGTTATAGCAGAAACTATTATGCGAAATAAAAGAAATTTTTAATGGAATTCCAAAAGTTATTCAGTCAATGCCTTACAGTCACGGAAAAAGAATTTTTTGAACGTTCGTTGTTTCAAACATAAGTGTCCATATAATGCACACAGCTAACAATTTATCATAAACTGCTTGTTTTAAACTGTACCTTGCATAGCTTTACCTAATGCGTTTCTGCATATTCGTTTCAAATCAGAAGACGCAGAAGATCATCTTGTCTGGCTAGACTAACTTAGCCAACATCTGGACGTGCAGCGTACAACAATAGCAAAACAACTGGCTCCCCACCGCCTTCCGCTGTTTGTTTTTTTTTTCATTCACGGCTTTCATTTACCGGCGGAGCGCAACGCGGTTTTTATAAATTGAGTTACTTGCCTGCCTTGGAAGCAACCAAAAATAATTGAATTATTGAAGCCAACTGCGCGAATATTTTGCCGCATTGTTTGCGCCGCTCATAAGGACATCATTAAACCAGAACGCACCGGACCCTGAACCGTTCTGATATTTTTTGTCGGGTCCGTCCGTTTTGCTCGTCGCACATCGCACTCACAATCAATTTCATCAACTGTCATTCGTCTTCGCTCCACGACGTCCTCACGGAGCACTATCAATAAAAAACATCCTCGCCAATGCTTCGTTGTCGTCATCATCATCATTGTCAGTGTCAGCATAATCGTCAGTGGCAACATGGTCGTCAGTGGCTCCAGCGGCAGGAGCAGGACCATTGCAATCATAAAATATTCATTACATGACATGACTCCCTGTTTACACATTTCAACAACATAATCATGAATTTATTTCAATTTTGTTTCGCTCCCTCCGTCCGGGCAGGAGCGCTTGCGAAAAGCCGCACCGATAAATTAGCCTAACCTAGCGCAGATGGCCTCCTCTCTGGGGGCTTTGGTGGATGTCTTAAGACTGGCGAGGGGCGCCTCGCGGGCAACTTACTCAGAAGTCAATTCTGGCGCGTTCAGTGGTCAACGCAGTCGTTCGTGGGGAAGCTCGGCCACAAAAACTGTCCTTGTTACGCTAAGCGCGCACACACCAACCGGGCCGCAGCCGCCACACAGCGCAGTGACACTAATGGAATTGTGAGAATCCATTTGACCCCTTTCGCAACGGGAACAGAGGCCGCCTTCACGTCAGCCAGTCGATGACGACGCCTATCCACACTCCGCGAGTACTGTTGCGTCCGGACAGCGCCGCCGGTACAGACGGCGTTTAAGGGCGACTGCGGAAATGTGCGTGCAAAATTTTGATTTGAGCTCGTAAATTAATTCGGTTAATTCGCGCAGCCAACCGGCCGTCCAGCTGGTGACAGGCGTGCTTGTGACGGCAGTGGAAACGCGCAATTGACCCTTTCCACAGAAGCAGAAACGGACTGTGGGAGTACTTGGCGATAAATTGGAGCGATAAGCCTTCCACTGGTACATTTTAATGAGCCCCGCAGCCAGAAAACGAGGGACTGCGCGTCCACGCCTTCGAGTCTCTTCAATTCGACTGGCCAAATGTCATTCGATTGAAAGCGAGATGACGCTGACGACGACTGCTAAGACGCCGTTTTGAGATAACCCATTATTTGTTCTACTTTGGTGCAACCACAAATTGCCGGGCCCGTAGCTGGCGGGCACAAGTGACCGAAAATTAATGGTTTCAGACACACTTAAGTAATTTCCATTGTTCGGCTGTGACCGGTGGCCAGGGTGTTATTAATTTATTTTGGGGGCTAATTTCCGTGGTAATAGCTGTGACTACTGCTGTGTTCGAAGAGGTTTCAAAATTTCGAACATTCCATGTGCGGCTGCTCAAACAAAGGCATTTCGATGTCGTTTATTTTCTTTGATATGTCTTAGGCCAGTAATGTAATTAGAACATAAATTGAATGAAACTATAACCCTAAACCGTCGTTGAAGATACGGTTGTTCTGTTTCGATTAATTTATTAGAGATTGTAATTTTATTGTTGCATCCCAACTTGATAGGGAAACTTTAAAAATTCTGAGCTTTACTTATTTTTACTCACCCAGAAGCAACCAATTCGTTTTATTAAAGATATTTTAAACATTGATCGTGGTTTTCTTTTGAACTTTTACTTTGCATGTGAAATTGAATTGCTGGATCTTGCAAAATGACATAAGCACCGCAACAAGCAGAGCAATGGCAGCATAGGGCGATTTACTTTACCAATGTTATTGAAAATTTTTTTTAAGAAACAAAATGTCTTACAATATTTTTAGACCTAACGCAAACTTTGTTAAGTGCAGTATAAAAGGTATCATAATACTGCTTTAGTATTCAAAAAAATTCTTAGACAATACAATAAAATCCACTTAAACTCGTATACAGAAATAGGTAATAGAAGCTTCACAGCTAACTGTAGTGAAATTTAAAACATAAGAAAGTTTTCAACAAAGAAGAGATCTGTTACCAACTCTGTCTTTACGCTTATGATACTATGACAGCCGCATTACTAGGCTGTTGTTCATCCGACTTGAATCTACACAAAACTATAAAATATGAACAAAAAACAACGTATATGCATGGATTTGTTGACTGCGGTTCCTCATGGAAAAAACCCCAAAAGTACATATCCAATTGAGTTAAACCATCGTGAGTAATCTGAATTTTTTTCAGTTCTCGGTGGAACACAGTCGGTGCTCACTTAGCATCAGTACCATTCTCACCGAGAACTCCAATTAAAAAAAGAGGTTTTAGATCTTTTTTTTAATGTGACTTTTTCAAAATCACCCTTGAACGAATTTTGGGAATCATTGCCAGAGACATTAATTTGCTGGATTGTGCGGATGAAATTTATTTTTTTCTTCTCCTTCTTGTGGTGCTACAGTCCGGGGTGGACCTGAGCCTCAACCAACATCCCTCTCCAGCCAGAATGATCTTTCGCCAGCTGCCTCCAGTTGCGCACTTCAAGTTGGTTGAAGTCCTTCTCCACTTGTGTGCGCCACTTTCGTCTAGGCCGCCCTCTGTTGCGTTGCCCCAATGACTCGGATTCAAAGACTTTTCGGACCGGAGCAGTGGTGTCCATACGCTCTACATGGCCTAGACATCTTAAGCGTTGTATCCGAAGACACTTGACCGGGCTCATGTCGCTGTACAGCCCATAGAGTTCCTCGTTAAATCAAAAACAGCACCCAAAACTTTACTCTCCAAAAGACTAAGGGCTTCTTCATCCGCTTTTAGTAACGTCCAGGTTTCCGCGCCATAGAGTAGGATCAAGCTATTATATAAAGCGACCTTAGTCCTTCGAGAGAGGACTTTATTACTCAATTGCCTCTTGAGCCCAAAGAAACAGCGATAAGCAATAGTGATTCTGCGTATGATTTCGGTACTGATGTTGTTGTCCCTGTTTACCACGGAGCCGAGATAGACGAAGTCCTTGACTACCTCGAAGTTTCTGCTGCCTAGTGTGACACTCCGTCCGAGACATCGATGCTGTGTGTCCTTCCTTGATGACGGCATGTACTTAGGCTTGCCGCCATTTACCGCCAGACCCATTTTAGCCGCTTACGCTTCAATGCCAGCAAACGCCTCATTGACCGCTCGCTGTGTTCGTCCAAGCACGTCAATGTGATCAGCATAAGCTAGCAATTGAACTGACTTCTGGAAGATCGTGCCTCTGGTGTTGACTTGTGAGTTACGCACGATCTTCTCGAGGATGATGTTGAAAAAGTCACATGACAGTGCGTCACCTTGTCTAAAACCTTTTTTGACATTGAAGGTCTCGATGAGTTCGTTACCGACCTTGACGGAGCAGCATCCTACACAATCTGACAAGTTTGGTAGGAATGCCAAAACAAGACATGGCACTGTATAGCACGTCTCTATGCACACTGTCATATGCGGCCTTGAAATCGACGAATAGGTGGTGAGTGTCAATTTGCATTTCTTGGGTCTTTTCCAGGATCTGCCCTAATGTGAAAATCTGGTCTATTGTGGAGTTCCCTGGAATGAAACCACACTGATAGTGACCTATCAGGTCATGGGCAAACGGTTTCAGACGCTCACACAATACGGCAGAGTGGATCTTGTATGCGATGTTCAGGAGACTTATCCCTCGGTAGTTGGAGCAGTCAAAGGGGTCTCCTTTCTTGTGAACCGGGCAAACGACGCTGAGATTCCACTCATTGGGCATGCTTTCCTCCGACCATATCTTACAGATAAGCTGGTGCAAGCGCCCAACCAATTCATCTCCAGTCCGTCCGCTCCAGCAGCTTTGTTCGATTTCAGCTTGGATATTGCTATCTTCACCTCGTCTAAGTCGGAGCGACGGAATGCTTGTCTATTATCGTCCAAATTGAGTAGAACATTCCTCCTAACAGCGGGATTTGGGCCGTCATCGCCGTTAAGTAGTCTGCAGAAATGATCCTTCCAGATTCTCAGCACAGACTGTGACTCTACTACGAGTTGTCCGTTTTGGTCCCCGCAGGCCTTGGTCCGAACCTTGTATCCTCCGGATAGCTGTTTTACCTTTCGGTAAAACTTTCGGACTTCATTCCTGCTATAGCACCTTTCCATTTCGTCGACGGCGCGCTACTCATGCTCCTTCTTTTTCCTTATTAGAAGCCGGTGCTCTTCCCTTCTTCTCTGTTCGTAGAGCTCACGAACAGCCCTCGTTGTTCATATATAGCGTCTTGTTTGGCTGCATGCGCTGGCCTGCACTCGTAGTCAAAGCAAAGGTTCCTTCTGGGTGGTGACGTGAAACCCAGCACATCAGTGGTAGCTTCTTTGATGGCTTCTTGACAACATTTCCAGTCTTCTTCTATGTTTAGCGCAGGCAGCGTCAAACTCTGAGCGAGTTCCAAGGAGAATCGGTCGTCAAAGTTCCCAGCAATCGGTTGCGATTGTAGCTTTCCGACGTCAAACTGTTTGGGTTTATCTCGACTCCGTTGCTCTCTCGATATCCGGGTTCTTACCTTGGCTACAACAAGGTGATGATCCGAGTCGATGTTTGCACATCGGAAGGTTCGGACATCGAGAATACTGGAGGAGTGTCTGACGTCGATCGCAAGGTGATCAATCTGGTTGACGGTTGATTGATCAGGAGATCGCCAGGTCCCTTTGTGAATGTCCAGGTGCGGGGACCGCGTGCTAACCACAGAGAGATTCCGCCCCAAGGCGAAGTCCAACAGCCTCAGTCCGTTTCCGGATGTATTCTAGTACAGGCTGGAAGGCCTCCTTTCCCAGATGAGCGTTGAAATCTCCTAGAACGATTTTTCTTTCTAGGAGATCATAGAAGTCATCCTTGATGTTGTCATCTTTCTCCTCTGTCGGGGCGTGAGCGCATATTAGGCTGATGTTCAAGAATTTAGCCTTGATGCGGATTGTCGAGAGGCGATCGCTGACGGGGTGAAAGCTCAAAACTTTTTGCCTAAGTCTGCCTCGAACAACAAATCCACATCCGAATACGCGCTGTGTTCATTCTCTCTACAAACGCTGTAGTATATGTCGGAGTTTCTCATCGGTTTCTTGCCGGGCCCATCCCTCCGCACTTCCTGGATGCTATGTAGCAGTCAAGTGCCTCCGCAAGTTATTCGGCTGCACGTGGCCTGTTAAGAGACCTCACATTACACGTGCAAAACCGAAAATCATAGTCCTTAAAACGCTTGCTGGGGTCGTCAACACTTGACCAGGTAGACCAGGCCCATTATTTAAGCCCTCGGACAGAGGGGTCGCTGCATACATTGGTTCACCACACAACGGGTGTTGTGATGGCTACCCAGAAATTGATTTTGGTGCAATTTGAAAAGAATCTGCGAAAATAGACCTACCGTTAAACGAGGGAAAGACTAAGAAAAGGAATGGAAGGACTTTGTCTGCCCAGGTACTTAATACTTCCACAGAAAACAAAGACAAAAGCATCGGTACAATTATCAAGCGTCAACGGTTGTATTATTCCGTTTAAGGAGTAACGCAAAAAGAAAGCCCTCCCTCTTGTGGCGGGATTTCGGCTAACAGGCGCAGGGTTTGAGGAAGCCTGAATGGCAGTGACAGTTTGACCGCAGGCTATATTCTGGTGCCACGGGAGGCCCCTGGAACTTCGGTTTCAGCCTGGCCGAGCGGTAGGGCCCTTGTGGGAGTATCGTGATGGTTGAGGTTTACCACCTAACATCGCGGGTAGTGTCGAGGATAATGTACTGTGCTGACTTGTGTAGTTGTTTGCTTACCCATAAACTAGGCAAGAAATTTAGGGGCTATCCCAGCTCAGTGTGGAGTTGCATTCTCAACCGGATGCAGCGACCCAGAGACTGGAAGAGGTTTTAGGAAGGCCTCGTATCAAACGAAGGTGGGGTGATTGTCCCTCAAGCATGATCTCAATTTGCTACTTGGGCAACTAAGGCATTAACTAAGGCATAAGTTTTGCGTTATCTACCTGTCTAAAGAAAATGGACACCGTGATATAAGCCAGGATATAACCCAGTCAAGACAGTTGATCACGTATGGTTTCTTGAGGAGAAGTTTTGAGTTTGAGTTTAAAATGCATTTTTATTTTTTTTTTCTACTAATGATAACTTAACGCTAGGAACAAAATGCTTAACCTAGGTACATCTGATATGAAATCTTATATCTACTTACTGACCCTATGTGGGCGCTCTAAGCTAAACTAATTATTTATTTATTTATTTGCCTTTCGGCGTCAATACTCTTTTTTATTTTCTTTTCAATTTATTAAAACTAATGTTTATTTATTTAAGAAAATATTTAAAAAAAACTTAATTGTCTACATTTTTTTTTATAAAAACGTAATATTACCTAATATAACACATTCTAACTTAAAAATACTTACGACTGACATTTTTTGATTTTTTTGGGATTCTTGTGTTTTGTTTTTGTTTTTTTTATATACTATTTTATGTTTATTTAACTTATTTATACTAGATGTGAGTTGGCCGTGGGGGGCCAATCTTAACCTAATTAGGCTGACGACAGCTGGTGCTCTTGGTGTGACTCTAACCACCAGTAGAACCCTCGGGCCTTATCCGTTTCTATCCTATCGCGGATGGAGACGGATGTGCTGTTCTTGAGGAAAAGATTCAATGACAATTGCCCTAGTCAACGGTGAAATTTGAGAAGCTTTTTTTTAAAGTGTTGTCAGTAGATCGAAAGAGTCGAGAAAAATTCGTGGTGGTTAGCCGGGAATCGAACCTGCATTCTCGGCGTGTAAGTATTGTACTCTACCCACAACGCCACGGCCACACCTTTTACTTACCTTTTGCTCACACCCTGGATATTTCTCTCATAAATCAAAACTGAAACCTCCTGCATGTAGGAAAATAAGGTCTAAATAGGAGATGTCGAAAACGGCTGCTAATAGTGAATACAATCTTACTACACAATCCGATATGTATGATATATAATCATGGGGCTGCACAAAGAGAACGAGTGTGCAAATAATGTTTTTATGTATTTCAAAACAGGAAAGCATTGGTTTGTATCACGATCTGCAAATTTGTCATGATAAAGATGTTTCAAATATGAGAACCAATATTCGTATGTTAAGAAATATCCCCATACGTTTTTGTAACAACTACTAACCGAATTCAAATAGGAATACCTTTTAAAACTTTACGTTCCTAGTTAAACCATTACCGGTTTACAAATGATCGTTTGTGTTCAAGGAGGAAGGAAGAAGGAGATAAGATCTTGGATAACTTGGGGTTTCTAATCCCACTTTGTTTCTAGGCGTTTCACTTACCAAACAAATGGAAATTTTAGTTTTTTTGTTTAAAAAAAATCGTTGTAGTCACCCTCCTATCGATGTATTGTATGTTCACACATATAATCGAAGCCATTTTTATAATTCACCATTTACTTACCAGATTAGTTAGACATGTAGGATTAGAACCAAAGCAATAGGTGCTTTTCATCGCTGATAATCCTGGACACGATGCTCACATTCATCAAGTTCAAATTTGGTGCCCACTCACTCGATCAGGAAGTAGATTCTTACTTTTTGATATAAAAGCAAATGGTGTTACTGCTCGAAGAGTTTCTTGAAAGCTTCCCCGGGTTTCCCATGCCTTCCTCGAAAATAGGACTATGGTCGTGGAATACTTCGGCGTCACATTACAGAACTGGTGAAATAAGAGTTTTATACAACAATTTTGGTGCTTTAAGTCCATTTCTTTCGGCCTTTGAGCTAATGCAACAAAACAAAGTACTTGGTCAATAGTGTTCTACGTCTTCGCTATGAGGTTACCATTTGCCAAAAAATGAATGACAACACACTATTTTGGATCTTCACTGTAATTCAGTAATTGTTCAAGCTTTATGTTGATACGGATGTGCGACGTCACTGCCTTCCCTTCTAAGAGTTGTCCGTCCGTAGCCCTCTCTCGAAAGACTTAGCTTGCTTAATGTAACAGCTTGATCATCCCAATTCTACATACACATGGATGTTATAAAAAGCGGAAGAGGAAGCCCTTAGTCTTTCAAGAGAAAGGCGTTGATGGTATCTGGAGGAGACGATTTAACGACGAACTCTATTGGCTGTACAGCGACATGCATCTGGTAAATTGCCTTCATGTAGATCGCTTTTGAGCACCAGCTCGGACGATGGACAAGACTGAGGTGGCAAGTGGAGAAGGAAATCGAACAACTTGGAGTGCGTAACTGGAGGGAGCTGGCGGAAGATTGTGCTGGCTGAATAGGTATGTTGGTTGAAGCCCAGATCCACCCCAGACTATAGAGCTACAAGAAGACGAAAAAGGAAGAAAAACACATACTAGAGTTTAAGCTGGATTTGGAGATGGGATTTTGAGCAAAATCTTAAGATTAGTAGTAAGAAAGTGATATGATATATCTCAAGATGTCAATATTTTACTTTAAGCAACAAAGAGCATACAAACCCAAAATAATAAAGCAACTGGCCTGATTGTTTTACATATATTGAATTTTTTTAACGTAGTTCAGAGTTGAATTTATAGCAATCTAAAACGCCTATTCGATTCGCAACCATGAAACAAAATAACTCATTGGCGCAAACGCCAGTCCCGCTCTCGACAACTCCCAACCAACTACACATAAGCTTACTGCATTCTCAGTCACCTCTTCTGAACTCATTAAACCTTAACTATCGTAAAATACCCCTAATTACTTCAAATAACAACAGTTTGCATCTAACCCAGTTAGCCCTCTCTGACCAACCTGCCCGCAGCCCCAGGCGACTGTACATGAAAGTACGTGGCGCGAACCGCAATTACGCCAGCAACAGCATATCTGCACCCTTTCTAAACTATGTGACGCTCATCGTCACACACAGGCCATTATTCTGTTTCGTTTTGGAGCAACGATTGGCGTGACAAACTCCAATGGCGCCCGTCCTACCACTACCGACGGATGACGTTAGGCATGTTTCGCATTCGCTTACCCACCTCGAGTGCATCAAAGTACATTTTTTATGGTTTTTCACATGGCATGTGTGCGAAGCTAACTGCTGATTGAGCCATAGACGCCCGTAATCACGGTTGTCGGAGGGAGGAAAATTACCAAGGCACCGTGTTAAATGTGTAAATGTCATGCGAAATGATTCAGCGAGGAAAGCAGACGCCCCGTGTCAATCCATGGGAAGATATGCCAATAAGGCACGGCATTTAGGCTACGGCGGCGACGACGCGACGGTTCGCCCAAGCAAACTAAGTCAAGACCATCAATACCCACATCCGATTACACACCGCTTGTGTTTTGCGCGGATAAATTCACGGATCAGCGGCTTCTCAGCCCATCCGGCTTAGGCCTACGGGATCCATTCGCCGCCCATTGATTCCGCTGAACTGGGATCCCGAAGATACAAAAAGATCAATCGACACGATCAATACCGACCGCAACGTAATCGTGTCACCGTTGATTTGACATATATCCAAGCATATGTCATAAGCTGGGAACTCATCGGCGGAGCTGTGCTCTACTCAGCAGAGGTCGACGATCGCGCGCTGCGAGGGCTTTCATACGCCCTAGCCGGACGATCGTTTAATGGCGATTTGTCGGCTGCGAAGATGCCGATGGCTTTTATCGTATTTGGGCTCCCTAATCCAATTACGATAGGCACAGAGTGCAATTGATCCTATTTCACGGTCCATTTGATGAGATAAAGAGAAGTCCGCTTCTGAGCTCTTCTGCGGGACAGCACAGCCACTTGAATATTGAATGAGCCTTGTGGCGTCGGGCAACTACCTCGCCTATGACCACGTCGCTTCTCTGCCTGTAGGTCGGAGGTAGCAGACCCTGTGACTGCACAGCCTTATCATTGATCATCGTCCAATTATTTGCAAAATTTTGTCACATAAATAAGGTGACCCCAGCAAAAACCGCATCAGCGGTTTGTTCACCTGTCACGACGATACGTGTGCGCCGTCGTCGACACGGAGTAACAAATGTTCACCCCTACTGCATGCGAAACAGTAGCAAATGAAGTTCCTGCACGCTTTTGCACATGTGTCAATCCTCAGCGACAGAACTACCCCTTGGGGTGAATTCGAACAATACAACTTGCGGCGGCGATAGCGGCTGGTGGACGGAAGGTCCTACAAGGTGTTAATTGAATTCGTTTTGCATACGACTGTCAGTGCGCCAACTCGAGACCTCCTCGGCGACATCTTTCTTATCGCGAAAGTAATCGTTTTCATGCGACTCCAACTCCTCAGGGGACGACCAAATTGATGATGATGAGCATAAAATGAAATGTCATGTCAACAGCGATTGCTATCAGCCTCTGTGAGTAGGACAATTGACGGACATGGACACACCTGAGTGAGTTTGAGACAATTTAATGCTTCAGTTTCAGATTGGACCAGTAGCGGCTTGTAGTGATAATTGACTGTATGATGATGTTCCTACCGGATGTAAAAACGAAAATTTTATGTCGTCCTGTGTTTCTTTCCTGCAAAAACTTGTTCTTGTTTTACTAATGGATTTTTTGGAATAAGAAGATATTAACCGCCATGTATGAACCGCACCATCTGCAAACCGCATTGACGAATACCTCAATTTGTATGTTGAAGTTGATTTTAAATTTACGATAGGTTAGGTAAGCTAAAAAATAAAACCTAGTTTTATTGTATAAAAATTAAATTATTTAAAATATTAATGGCAAAAATTAATTTTAAACTTGATATAGTCTAACTAAGAGCAGTTCAGTAAGTAAAATTTGAGAACTATGGAAGTAAGTTTGTTTCCTAAAATTAAGATATTATTATCTTTAATTTAATAATAAAAAAAATATTTCAATTTTCTTTTTGTGATGTTTTCGGAAATCGATCAGGATTCAATTTATCAGTACTGACTTGATACATGAGTTGAATATTAGGAGCTTCTTGAATTACACCTTTTAGTGTACGAAGGTTGCCTTCTAAATTTCGGGATTGGGTAACCCTATTGTTGCAATCGGACAATTGCCAGCTCAATCGCAAAGTTTGATATTTTTGAGGTTTTATGTACTCAGAACGCTTTGACATACGAGCGCTATTTGTGTCTTTTATAGTAACTTAAATGATTCATCTCGCCCAAAAAATGGAATTAAATCGTGAAAATTTTCGTGCGGTTATTTTTTACAACTTTCGACGTGAATTTACTCAACAACATTGCATCGATGAACTTAATTCAATTTTTGACGATGAAGCTCCATCAAGGACCAGTGTTTATCGATGGTGTGGTGATTTCAACCGTGGTCGTAGTTCACTCCAGGACGAATTTCGTGAAGGTCGTTTAAAATTAGTTGTTGTTCCGAAAACCATTGATGCTGTGCGCCAACTGATACTGCAAGTTCGTCATGGGACCTATCGTGAGATTGAGACAACCTTAGGCATTAGTGGGACCAGCATACATTCAATATTGCATGAACATTTGACCATCAACAAAATTTGTTCGCGTTGGATCCCACACAATTTGTCAATCGCTCAAAAAAATTCTCGTGTCGATTGTTCGAAAGAAATGCTCCAAAAATACGATCGCGGTGCTTCGAAACACGTCTATGACATCGTGACGAGTGATGAATCGTGGATTTACGTGTATGAGCCCGAAAGTAAACAGCAGTCGACTGTATTGGTGTTTCAAATTGAGACAAAAACAACAAAAGTTGCTTGCGCACTAAGCAGTTCCAAGCAAATGGTCACCTGTTTTTTCGGAAGAACTGGACATGTCGAAAAGTCAATTCTGAATGGTACACAACCATTTGTTTGCCAGTTGTCTTCCAAGATATCAGAAAAACCAACCGCCGAAGACGGGTTACTCTTCACCACGACAATGCAACCTCTCACACATCGGCTCAAACAACTGCATTTTTGAGCACTCAAAACATCGATTTGATGAGTCATCCGCCGTATAGTCCTAACCTGGCACCGACTTCTTTTTATTCCAGTACGTAAAAAATAAAATGAGAAGTCAACGTTTTTCGACACCTAAAGAAGCGGTTGATGCGTTCAGAATGCATGTTTTGGAGATATCTCAATCATAGTGGCATAAGTGTTTCGACAATTTGTTCAAACGCATGCAAAAGTGTATAGATCTTAATGGGGAATATTTTGAAAAACAATAAAGCTATTTTAGAGGATTAATAATTGTTTTTGTTCTCCAACACCGAAATATAAAAGGCAACCCTCGTATGCTGGTTCTCTTGAGGGCCTGTTACCAATTCTTGCGTCTGTGCCGCCATCTGCTGTTTAACTACTAGATAGAAGAAGCTGTGGTTGATTCTCAGGTCTTTAATATTTTGGATGCTTTTTCCAATTCGGGGCACCGTGCTTATCTTACGAGATGTTTTACTTAAACTTGTTGGACAGCAGACAAATATCATCCGCGTGGACATAGTCCCTGAGTTGTTGTGTAAGACTCCTAGTTCGTTCCTTTTTCTGTGCGCGCAGGCTTTTTTGCTTAGATTTACCCTTAGGAGAATTGTGAACAATTAAGGAGACATTAAGCACCCTCACATTTCTTTTGTATCTGTTGTTCGATTACCTTTATTATATTAGTTATTTTCATCCGAACTCCGTATTCAACTCTTTTCATGAAACGTCTACTGTAAACCAATCAACGTCAGGTATAGCCGCGTACGTCATTCTCTAAGCTGCTTAACTGTTATACATGATGTAGCAAACATTAAATATTCCTTGACATATTCTAAAATAAAAATCCTTTTAGCAACTTGAAATGTTTCCTTTTTGATTGATTTTATTTTCGGATGGAGACAAGAGTTTTCAAAGAGGACTACAATACTTCAATATCTACTTAGTCTTGTGCTACAATAAATTTTGCTAACAACTAACAACTGATTAGAGTTGGTTTTGAATACGGACATTAAACTTGCTGAAGGAACTATAAAACTTGCAACCCTGCGTTTGCTAATATAGTAAAACTTAACAATCGGTTTATTTGATATAACATAAAATGTGAAAAGAATATTTAGGTTGCTAAGAGCCAAAAGAATTACGATTTTATTAGAAAGTTAATGAAGACTGACTACAGAAATAATCCTGTAACCACCATGGCGTATTGAGTAGATTGCGACACTAACAATCCAGGTTCGATTCCTGGCCGAATGCCTCTCATTTCTAATAGCACCATCTCTTTCGAGCTTCTGACAGCACTCATAGAGCAATAACTGTCTAAAAATATTTTTCAAACTTCGCCATTAGGAGTCGCCAAAAAACTAAAGGCCCCTTTTACTCGAACACAGGAGAACGGTTGGTCGTACAACACGAGTAGTTGATGAGCAAGCTAAGCCCTGGCCCCCTCTAGAGTGTCGCGCCATCAAATGTATGCTCGTATAAGAAACAAAAGAATAACTTTGATTTTCATAATTTAAATATGAAATAATAATAAAAGTTAACTTTGGATACAAATGATTAAAGCTTGGTTACATGATATAGAAACACTTATTTTAGCGTAGCTTCCTTGAAAGCCTCCGACCGTAGTGCCTCTACTTATTTTTTGAACTTATACAGCGACTCGTATGAAGTTTCGAATATATGTTGATTTATTTGATCTAGAAGTCATAGTATTGTATCACTTTTTGATACATCAATGGATATATTTTTTGAAATTAATTTGAGATTTCAAAACAACCTTGCATTTCGTTGTATGCTTGAAAAGTTCAACCTTGTTTTCTTCGCATTTTACATGCACACATAAAAGAGGTGAAAATGTAACTTAATAACACAATCTAAGTAAAATACGTGTTTCTACTAGACATACTGAAAATTCGAATCATTTTTTTGTCTTAACATCCCTATTCTAAAAATCGTTCGGGCCATGTGTGTTAAAATTCACTACATTCCTTAATCTCTTTTTCATTGCAGCCAACATTGCTTTAAAGCCAATACTGCATTTATTTAGCCAGAGATGCTGTTTGACGGACCAGTGGCTTGATGTGGGTCGTTTTCAAATTAAATTAATGAGGCAATGATTAGGTTCTTGCCTAAACAAGAAGTAGAAGTCTTGGATATTTAACGAAAGCAATTAATAATTATTATTTTAAAGCTGATTAGATGATATGTTGTTCTTCCTATTTATTTAATAATAATAATTGGATGACACGACAGTCCACAGGGGGACCAGTGCCTAGCTTGCTCATCAACTACTCGTGTTGTCACGTCACGAGTAAAGGGACCTACAGTTATTTTGCTGACTCCGAACGGCGAAATTTGAGAAGCTTTCTTAGACAGTTATTACTCTTTGAGTATTGTCAGCAGCTCGGAAGAGGTGGTGCCGTGAAGAATTAGAAAAATTCGTTTTGAGCTGGGAATCGAACCTAGACTTTCGGCGAGTGAGCGTCGCACTCTACCCACTACGCAATGGCGGTCACAATATTAATACAATATCGAATTTATATTTGAAGGTAATACGCCTTCGATGCATACGCCAGCCGAAAACTTTTTTAAGCTTGACTCTTCCGGAATAGAGTGAGTTGGAGAGACATCGGAATATGGGGTGCGGACTACCTTTCGTCTGGCTGGTCAATCTTCAATCGTAATAAAACAGAGCTCGGTCAAGATTGGAATTCTTATTACTAATTGCAGCTCTATCAAATTTCCTAGCTGTCGTCAGAAAAAACTGATTCCTGATCCTTAACAGTCACTTCAAGTTTAGGCATTTGCTAGTTTTGCTGGGGGATCAGGGTGTTTGGCGAAATGATATAGACAAATGGAAGATGCAAAAGTTAATGTTATAATGAAATAATTTCAAATTATAATTTAGATAAATATTAAAAAGTATTTAGATTATTATGTGTTGTTTTTTTAATTTTTTCGCAGTATCATAACTCAATACATCGAATTAATTATAGAAGGTGAAAGGTTATATGAATTATGAACATGGGGGCACTCTGTGGTTGTGGATGCTAAGACTACGCAAAGAAACTCTTTGCAATTTCTGTGTAGAATACGACGACACTTCAGACTCTCTCCGCCATCAAAATCTAAAAGTGAAGGCTTGCCACAAAACTATCTGCAAGTATTTAAACAAAAAATAGGTATTGCATGCGGCTGCCTTTCATCCACTCAAAACCATCGTACTAACATGCCTAGACTACAATGCATTATTACTTTCAGTCCTATCGACAATTCTGAGGGAAAAAAAATTCCCAATATCGGCAATCTCCCAAGAAAAACATTTGCTCCAGAATTAATTCCAATGATTATGCATATATGTAATTTAATATTCTGGCTGGAACTGCTGGAACATTTCCAAATTATATTTTTACAACGAAATATTTTAGATAAAATACATTAACTTATAGATTCAGGCAACATTATAGTATTAACAAGCCAGCATCATACTTTTAATTCCTCAATACCTGCATCCAAGAAAGAGTTTGACATATTAGCAATTATTCAGCTGAGTGCGTGCTTGAGATTTTTTTTGCAGAAGGTGGAGACAATGAAATTAGATTTGCTCAGTCAAGCTTCAGTAAAGTGTTATTACAAATTTTAAAAATTTTCGAGCGCGATTTCACTTGCATTTTATGAAGCACATAGAATACCTAAAGAAATTATGCATTGACGGAACACATATCCCAATTGTTGGTCCTTCAAGGAATAATTACCTTATTTACCTCAAAATTTACAGATTCTAAATTTATCCTTTTCCACTGAACAAAAGTTTCAGTGTCTGATTGCTTCCAAATCAGTTTAAGATATTCTTTATCTCTCTAATTGTATCCCCTTACTACGTCGGGATTATTTTTCACAATTTCTACAATTTTATTTAATTGCTGCTTGTTAGATGTCATGGACCTAATTATGAATATCAATTCAAAAAATTCACAAACAAACTTACATTTTGAAATTTTTCTGAAACATAACTAAAACAAAGGAGATCCTCCAATCGAAAAAGAAGACATTTTTGGGAAGAAATGTCATTTTTGTCTCCGGAAAATGTATATTGCCGATGTCTATTTTCCTCCAGGGAAAATATGTTTCCTATTTTCGAAGTCGCTTACTTTTATGAGAAAAAATTCCTGGGGAAACTTTTATTCTCGATAAGTCTGCTTAAATTTAATTTGTAAATGCACTTTTTCACTAATCATCAAACCTAACATTTAAAACTCGAACAGCTGAAAAAAATTTAAAAAAAAAATGCTAAGAAACCCCTATATAAACAAATACAAAAAATAATTTTAAAAACAAAAAATGAGTAAATATACGATACTTAAATTTTACTGGGAAACGGCCATAGGCCAATCCAAAATAGACTTAGATTATACATTTAATGTAATGAATTTCAAATCGAAATAAAAGTCATACTACTAACTAACTAACTACTTAAATTTTACTTTGTTTAGGTATGAATTCAAAAAAAAACATTCCATGAGTCTTAACGTTAAAGTGTAGTATAAAGAAAACTTCGATTAAGGAAACACTTTTTAAGAAAGAATAATAAATTACTAAAATAAAGTAACTCAACAGATATTTGGTACAAAAAACTATGATATGCCGCACCAACTCAATTTAGTACCTGAATACATTCAGTCATTGGATTTAGGATCCTACAAACGAAAGCTTACTAAAGAAGAAGTTTTTATTTCGAGATAATTTGAAAATCCTCTAATGAACTGTAGGCGATTTTTACTAAAAAATAAAATAAAACTCGAGCTCCCCAGATGACATAGCAGATTATTTTATTTGATGTACATAAGACGCTTATATAGACATTCATGGGTATTGCAAGTGTAGAGATCTCGGTACAATCACCTCATACATTGCCTCGATTGTTGTTTGTTTTGTTTTCAATGCATTTTTATTTTATATTCTTTTTTCTCTTATATGCTAGACAATATATGCTTAAAACTAGTTCAATATCTAATCTGCTGATCTTAATTCTAACTTACTCTCTCTTAAGAAGTGCTCTAAGTTAATCTAGTATTAATTTTATTTGCCATTGGGCTTCTTAATAATTTTGTCTTTTTTTTTAAATAATTAGTTCTTAAATTTTAATGTTAACCCAAGCAAACTTCAAATACGTGGGTAATTAAAGTGCTTAGCTAAACTTTATCTAAGGATATAATTTAGGCCTAGTCTATATTAGAATACACTACACTTATCTCTACTTAGCTATTTAAACTAAACTTATACACTGGCTCGATATATAATATATAGATAATGTTACTCACTTGAAATTTCATACACAGTGGTGAAAAAGAGTCTGCATCAGTTTAAAATTGTTTTGTCTACAGAATTAACAAACAATTCAAAACGTCCGTTGAATTATTTCCACACGGAAATTTATTTTCACAAAAATGTATAAAATTTCTTTCATTGACTTTACAAGTACCTCTCAGTAAGTGCTGTAAACATAGCGAAGCATTATTATTTCAAATCGTTTTCGACTTTCTACAATCTTTTACTTATATTCGGTATAAGATCAAACACCACTTAGTTCGTGAGAGAACATTGCAAAAACTACTTCTCTATCCCGTTCTTGGTCCATCCTCGAGTTTCACCGCAATTCTATCAATTCCTTCTTTGCAAGTTCGTTGAGTGAATTAGTTGATTCTTAAAGACGTTCTTATTTTTGTTTCTTCCATTAATTCCTGTAACCAAGAACATCAAACTTTCTGAAATATACTGTAGGCGTAGTGCTAGCTGTGCAAATGTTGTTCCAATTAAACATCATATATATCAGAAGTACGACACAAATTGAATGTTGTCATGAAAGTGTATTACTCGATTATTACAATATAGATATTTTTAAGTACGTTAGCTTGCAAAGTACTGCACTAACAATTCCTCAACAATTGTGTGTACATTTTGGGTAGATTGCTTGGGATTATAACCCCAAATGTGTCAAACTACGTCTGAACATGAGAGTGGATAACTATAACGTGCAACATTTTACCGTTAAGATTTAAAATTAAAACTCTAAAGAAACATTCCATCAATAGGTGCGTGTTGTCTATCATCATTCACTGCCACCAACATCTAGATTAAGTTTGCTGCACCCATTAGTTTCTGCGGTTAACGAACGATCAACGAATCCGTCAAAAATTCCAAATTCATGGTTAAATAAAATACGATTTAGGAGCTCTTATCACCTGTTTGCATGAATTTCCACTTCCATGCTCTTCTAATTAGACAATTTTCCACCGCTTACCAGTCGCAGCAGTGCTTCGCCGACACGAACCAGTTTCATCAATAATCATAAAATTATTTTCCCAACGGGAACTGCGTTAAAAATCAATTTTCAACAATCCTGCGAAATAAAAATGAAAATAAATTCGATTTAATTATCCCGATGAGCCCAACAACAAACAAACGACCCACACCACTGCGTCGGCCTCTGGTCATCACACCGTCATCAGCGTCATCACCATCAGCACCGTCATCAGCGTCAAGTCAAATCAATCTAAGCCGCTTTTGAGGACTCATTCCGGAATGATTTTCGAATAAAAACAAAAAGAGATCGACGCGAACAATTTCAGTGGCTTCATTGATGGTTATCACCTCGTAAAGAAGGCGTACGTAGCCCGGTCTGATATGAGAGCGAGTTAAAAAACCGAATTTATGACAAAATCTACTTCGGCGCAGTAATTTATCTATCGGTCCTCCGCACCAGGTAAACGGGAATCAACTGGACCCGGCACACGGCACACAGCATTCAGATTCAGAATGTGAAGTGTCACGACTGCGGCTAACCCACACTCGATATACGGCGGCGCAGCGGTTGCGCCCGAGCTGTGGGACACAGTTTCGAGGGCAACATCTCAATTTTATGCACTCGGCATCGGCCGCGTCCCTATTAAGCGTGAATTTGACCAAATTTATCTGTTATCTGGTTGATAATGCTCATCGAACAAAGTGAATTAAATTGCTCTTGGAGGCGGATGGGTACGGAGAGGAGACTGGGGACTGAGATCGGACCGGGACTCGGATCTGAGTTTTTGTGTGAGAGAGGACGGAATTAATTAACTTGTTCTAGGCATCGAGCGGCGATGATGACGGTGACGACCGGCCAGAGTCATTTCGGGCTGTTTGTAGCGCGGACACCGAGGGCATCGTTTCGGTGATTTATTGTTTGACTTAATGAAATTTATTGGCTCGATTTGAATGCAGAGTGGTGGATTAGGGTTTAATGGAGGAGGATGAATTAGTTATTTGTTGGTTTGTCCCTTTTTGTTTTTCCTCCTTCTTTCTTTAGAAGACGTGAAGGGGATCTTATTTATTTGATTGTCGGTTCGTCTTCTGATTTCCTGAGAGATGAATAGTGAATTGTTGACATTCCAGAAGGCGTTCATTGAATGAAATCCTCGGCTACTCATTTTGTATTTCGCATACATGTGTTTTAAGCTGGTTTAATTACAGAATTGGTAACGTTAGTCGAAGCTTAACAAAATACCAAATGTGTATTAAATTTGTATCTATTTTTGATTAAAAGAAACGGTTTTCTTTTTCGCCCATTATAAAAAAAGGCATTTGATTGAGGTTTTCCTCAATTTCGCCGTTCAGAGTTGGCATAAAACTGTGGGTCCTATCTAATCGTGAGAAAAAAGAAGAATGCACAACGTGAGTAGTTGCAGAGAAAGCTTAGCTCTGAAGCCCTTGTTGACATATAAAGGATTTTACTCGTTATCGTCGATACGACCCAATAACGCCACCCACAGATTAACCGTATCAAACAGTTATTGTTTTTTTGTATTAGTAGTGATTCACGAAGAACCTGTGGATTTTATTCTTGACAAACCTATTGAGCCAAAAACACACACCTATTCTAGAAACAAATCGAAGAACGTACTTCGCTTCAAACCGTCCATCGGCTTAAATTTTTGGGTCAGCTTGATCTTGTATGGATGTAAACACAGATCATTATGTGATCTGAGTGACGTCCAATCTTGAGAACGCAGTGAAATTGACTGATTTCGATCGTTTGTATAGGACTGAACACCAACCCTCTGTAATTGACATGGCCACATCACACAAAGAATATAGACATTTAAATTTTGTTGTCTGTCCAATAGGGCAAGAATTAAATCCGAAAACTTAAGCTAATAATAATTGCTGCGCGACAGTCCTCAGCGGGACTAGGGCCTAGCTTGCTCATCAACTACTCCTTTTGTGCGCGCTACTGTTCTCTCATGAGTAGATAGGACTTATAGTTTTCTGCCGACTCCGAACGGCGAAATTTGACAAGCTTTCTCAGACAGTTATTACTCTTTGATTGTTGTCAGCAGTTCGAAAGAGGTGGTACCGTGTAAAATTCGAGGTGTTCAGCCAGAAATCGAACCTAGACCCTTCGGCTTGTGAGCGTCGCACTCTACCCACTACGCCACGGAAGCCACTAAAGTGGCAGAATGAAGTTAACGCTTTTAAATTTGCGGTAACCTACTTCCAATTTTAGTAGAAAATTTTTATGATTTGCATACGTTAACAGTAAAAAAAAATGTTGATTTTGTCATATCAATTTTGTGAAAAATGCTTTTTATATATGTACACTCATATACGAAACGTCATAAATTTGCTGATACATGTTTTGTGTATCGAGTGCCCTTCTCACCTTCAAGTATCGTTTTCAACCTTTGCACATACCTTAACATCTTGAGATAGTTTCATATATTTCGATCGGTTGTTAGCTGTGTTAGTTTTAACTTCCGCTACTAAAAGTCTCATATCTCTCTCACTCAACTCTTCATATCGTATTTCTTTATTACATTTCTTCCGTCCTTGTCTATCCTTGAGTTATGATATTAAGTCAGTTAAGTGTTTCAATACTATTAGTTAGGCTTGCCTCCTGAGAAAATATATATAATTTAGAAACACTTGGCTGTTGTAGGCTTCTAGTAATGCATTTTTAGTAAATTAGGCCTAGAAATAAAATCAATGTACTATTTTTCTTAAATGTAAGTAAAGTGCTCGTCAATCACCAATTTTTGTGTCCAGGCTTTGCTTGTTAGGTAAAATGTTGGATGCACATTAGATACACAAAGTAGATGTAAGAACGAAACTATAAAAATTTAAATTATCCTTATTTCTGTTTTTGGAAATTAAATAATTTACTTGTCCGGCAAGTCCGACGCTAGCCTCAAAGTGCAAAAAGAAAAACAAGACTGTATTTAAGCACATGTAGATGTGCATCAGAGAAAGTAAAGTGGGTAAAATGCGATCACAGTTTGCACTGCACATTAAATGTTGCAAACTTCAGAACTTTCCTTAATAAAACAATTTATTTATGACCGCCTCTGCTTGCACCCAGTGCACGATTCCACATATTTTCGAAGCAGTTTGCCATTAGCATAAACTTATCTTGTAAGGGATGTCTCAAGATGTGTCTTCACACTGTTTGACACGTTCCGCGACATCTAGCCGGCACTTAACTCACCGCCAGCTTGAACTATAACCATCAATGCCCGGAATGTTCACTGTACGCCTTTCTAATTAAGTGCCACTTAGTGCCACGCCGCTCAATAACCATTATGACTTCACAATTTGCATCTAAATCGCCGCCGTCCTTTGGAGATGGCTGATAAATTTCCCGCACACCCATCCGGCAAATCTTTTGGAGCGAGCGAGCACCGCGCAACAGCCAAAAGCAAATCGTTCGCAGTCAGAAAAATTATGGTATCACTGCAATAAGCGATTCCATTATTTCACCACACGTCCTCTGGAGAGCAAGAAACTACCACCGTCGCCAGTACCACCTCCAGCGCCGCAGACGGCCTATGAATGAATGAAGATGCAACCATAAAGAGATAATCCAATTAGCCCAGGGAGACAAGTCGACAAGAAAAAGCACTTGTTTTCGAGGGATCCAACAACCACTAGGACGCTGAGAGCGGGCCGTCCACTGGACCGCTTTAACTTTTTAGCAGCCGCAACATTTATTTCTACCCGTTCCAGGCAGGGAAGTTGTCGCGCGAATTTGCGTGCTCCAAGTCCGGTTTAATGTTTTCGCAAGGAGGTGAAACAGAACATGATCTTCCAAAGCTCTCTCTCCAGCGACGTGTTATACATTCACTAAATCTGTCCCGGCCCCGACTGCCCGAAGGAAGTCAATGCTGTTGAAAACAAATGGGTCGGGTCGACCAAATGGTAATTGGTACACATTTCGGAGCTGCGCCGGAATTGATGCGGTGCTGTGATGGTCGTTGTCGCGGATGCCTCTAGGGCGCTGCAGGATCATTGATTTTTATTGCCAATGAATTTGCAAATAATTTCCACGGTCGCGTTATGGGTTGCATAATTTTTGAGTTAAAGATATCGAAGCGGCTGTGCTCGGGAATGCGCGTCGGTATCTGGCGTTGATTGCTTATTAATTGGGGGCGACCATTGGGGCTGATGTTGATGGCTCGAATGCTGGAATTAAGCGATTGTTGCAAATGTGAACAATGAATGGAGTGGCTAAGTGGTTGCTCGTTGGTTAGATGGTTAGGTTGGAGTGACACTTTTTTACTGGACAACTTCGACTGAGGTGTTAAACCTGACTGTAGCTCGTCAAGTCTATGGAACTTGTTTCAATTTGCGTAGGCTATAAATGGAAAGGGTTGATGACCTGACATAGAAGACAAATCTACATTGTAACTAGAAAAGATAATTATGTATAGAAAATTTTCCAAACCATATTTTGGAACTTTCTTACAAGGATATCTTTCAAAAAAAAAATAATGAATTTTCAGTTTTCAAATGAAAATTTAAGTATGTTTATTTATTCATATACGTGAGACCAACAAGAATACAAAAAGGTTGGAAAATTTGTTATACGAAGTTTGGAATGCAGCCGATAACATTCCTTTATTAAACAATGTTTAAGTAACGGTATTCACCGAACCAAACGCATAACGAATGTATGAATGAACCCCATAATCAGAGAGACGTTGTGAAGTACGGAGATGGTAGTCCTAATGCAAGAAGCCATCGAGTTCTGTATGATGGATTCAATAGACATACATTTTGCACGCAATTCGTGTATGCAGCTGTTGTAAAATACTCGCTTCATGTAAAAAATCTCACCGGAGAGTTTGGATACCAATCCCGTTGTGCACATTTGTGTTTCATTGGAAAAGCGGATTTTGCCATTTGCTTTCCAATCTTCTTTCTGGCTTCTTTTTTATCTTTATAGAAATAAATTATATTAAAGAAGTATTATAGATAGCTTATAGATAAAACATTTCTAGATAGCACATTTACAAGCAAATTATAAAATTTGGTTTGAAAATAAATTTCATTGTACGCATACTTTTGTGAAGCACTGTACATACAAAATATGCAAAATGCCCAAACTCATTAGCAGGACTGTATTGCACCTTTGACCTAGCTAGGCTTCTAGTAAATTAGATGTTAATTTTTATAAGACCTTTGTTTCTAATTTCCGAAATAATATGTACAGCTAAAACCACGAAAAAATGCATAGTTAACACATGTTGAAAGTATCTCATGAAAAAGGAACCACTATTTTTACACCTTGGTGGTTCCATTTCTAATCTAATTTCTAATCCATTTTTAATGGAGACAACGAGAGTATTGATTTGGTAGACAGCCACATATCTAAAGTGTTGTGTAGTATCACAAAGCACATTACTATTCGACACTGGCGTCCTTAAATTAAGAATGCCTTCCCTAGCGGTGGACCGGTCGTGATTAAGTTGTTGAAATGGGCTATATGTAGAGATAAGCTATAAGTCATTTAGCATTTATGAAGTCTTAACAGATCAAAATAAATATACTAAATAGTATTGGGAAATTAAGCTCCTTCATTAAATTTATTGACAAAATTCAGAGCTGTGCAGTGTAGCTATGTAGTAAATATAATCACAGAATTGTCCACTCGTATCAAGTTTACGCTGCTCTATAAAACCACATTAGAGTCGAATTTTACACTTCGATTGAAATGTTCTATAGAAGTGTAGGCAGGCTCTAAGGGAAGCTTTATTAAACGCCCATATATTTACCATCAATATTGCACTTGCGTTCAACCAGAAGAGACATCGTTAAGTGATCATTGACTGACTGATTAGCATGTACCAAACTGGTTCCATCCTCACAGCGAGATGCAGGTTGTAAAGCAGTAAATTTTAAAATAGTTCAGGTCTTACGTGGTTGTTTAAATTAAGGAATTGATCTAGCTAAGACGTTCAGCAGCTCACTCTAACTCTTTTGCGCTTGCGCCCGCTCATGCTATTTGAAAACTGAGAATTGTTGAGTGTCCGGGAGGCCCTAGACACTGGTGATCTAAGCAAAATGATTTCTAATTTCTAAAAGTTTATTTTTATCTATCAAACCAATTCGGGCAATTTACAGAATGTTGGCCCAATTAAGTTTTATTATAAAATGTGTACACGGCCTTCACGTGGAATCCGTGATCTATTTTTGAAGTAGATATTGTCCTGTCAGGGCTTAACGTCTGTAGATTTTACACACGAAACATAATGATGAAACTTCTAATCTTAAAACTATGCATATAAGTACTGTGCTTTTACAACAGTTCGCGTGTCTTCATTGAAAGTTAATCGTGCTCCGAACTAGAGCTTATATCAGTAAGAGAAATCGGTTATCAACGCAGAATTATATGATAATGCCTAAGTAAAATTTACCTGCTACCTTGTAACAGTTAAAGAGGTACAATATCTCGATATCACCGATGGAAAGGGATTATAAAGTCTTCCCATATTTTAAAAAGGATTGACGGGTGGTCGTTGCGGTTCTCAAGGTAAGTTGACGCTCTATACTCTCCACAATTTTTGATTCATGCAATGAGAAGGCAAATATGCCAGATCGGCGCCTTTTTACATGCCGATAAATTTGCTGTACTGTCCCTAGGCAATCATCATATTTGCTTCAATAAAAGAGATTCCGTCTTCAGCAGAAGATTCCTGTCACATGGAAGAAGTGAACTGAAAGAAATTTCATTGACCAGTTATTTTTCAAAAAGTGGTAAGAAAAATGGGAAACTTGGGAAAATGGAAAGTATACTCACACAATATTTTCCATTTTCCCAAGTTTCCCATTTTTCTTACCACTTTTTGATAGAAAAAAAATTCCTTTAAAGTGTTAAGGAGGTTTTGGCAATACTTTGAGTCTAATAATATTAATAATTGGGTAGCGCTACAGTCCACAAGGGGCCAAGGCCTAGCTTGCTTATCAACTACTCATGCTGTGCGCGCTACTATTCGCTGACGAGTAGAAGCGATCTTCTGATTTTTGCCGACTCCGAACGGCGAATTTTGAGAAGCTTTTTCTTAGACAGTAATTACCCTTTGAGTTTTGTCTGCAGCTCGACAGAGTTGGTGCCGTGAAAAATTCGAGGTGTTCAGCCGGGAGTCGAACCATCTTGAGCCTATCGTCAATAAATTTCGTTTGGATCTATGCGGCGATGATAAGACCTCTACTCTCCTTTGCATCAGCTGTTTGATGGAATAAGTTACCGTCTCCGTAAGCCTCCTGAGCCTTCTGAGCGTAAGCCTTCTAAGCAACTTGGCAAAAAAGTGGAAAAATTATTACGCAAAAACTTATTAAGTTTATTGATTATATTGATATATTAAAAAACCATCAGTTCGGCCATCAGAACATAATACATCTCAACCTGTTGAGATTAACTAGACACGTGAAACAACAGTTTTCGATTTTATTTTATGGACATTGAATCAGCTTTTGAATCAGTGTGGCATAATGCCCTTTTGTTTAAAATGATGAATTTTGGATTTTCTAATAATTTGATTGCTCTTATCAAAGATTTCGGTATTCGGATTTCGGATTTCTATTCAAAGTCGGTATTAGCGCCAGTCCTTTTCAATATCTATCTAGCTGACTTTCCAAGTTCCTCAACTTGTCGTTTATCTATATTTGTAAATGACTCTGCACTCTATGTTTCTCATAAGAATCCTTCATTCATTTGCTCAAATCTTTAAGATAGCTTTATCAATACGAAAAATTATTTCCACAGATGAAGAATTAAAATTAATGTCAGTAAAACTCAGGCAATGTTCTTTACACGCAGAAGAACTACTCGTTTTTTACCTAGTAGCCATATTACATGAATGAATGGGTGCGACATTACATGGTCAGAGGAAGTAAAGTATTTGGGAATTACCCTTGATAACAAATTAACGTTTAGCAAGCATGTATCATCTGTATTAAATAAAATTAGTGTTTTAAGAAAAGTATTGTACCCATTTATTAATAGAAGGTCTGCGCTTTGGATAGGAAATAAAATTATTATATTTAAAGCTATCTTAAAAGCCATTTTGACATGCGGTGCTCCAATATAATATTTGTGTGCACGCAGTCACATTAAAAAATTACAAATTGCTGGCAAAAGTTGAACCAGTAGAAGACAGAATTCTTAATATAACTCTCTGCTTCCTTGATCGTTGCTCCTTTTCTCCAAATCCACCTATTCGGCAGCTTACGCCATATCCTAGTTTGTAAGTTAATTTTAAGAGAAAGCTGAGTTTTATATACAATTCATTGCCTTTATTATGAGATATTATTTTTCCACACTTATAATCAAAATTCTCTCTTCATTTCTCGCAATCTATGTATTATTATTAAAGCTGAATGAACAGTAGTTTCTAGCACTTAATTGGAAGTATGAAAATGTAATTTTGCATTGTAATTTCTTCTTGGTAAGCTTCACACAAATAAAAAAAAATGAATGAATGAATGAAGTTGTCGCGTGACTACTGCTAATACCAAGCTTTACGCTTATGCAAATTCGACTTTCCTTGGGTCCAGGATTGGTTCCACCCAGAAACTGAGAGAGAAAGAAACTATGCTTGGATTTTCACGGATGGCTCCAAGACGATGAAAGGATATGGAACATAGGCCTTCGTGGCAAATGAAAACATAAGACTTCACAGCTTATTAAATAATTTCGCGTTGGTGTTCCCAGCATAAGGCCTTACTGAACCACCAATTCCAAGTAATTTAGAAATTCAAGTCTTCCCTCCAATTGGTCGGTAGACTAAATTCGCTAATGTCTGGTTGGGTGCCGGGACACCACGATATCGCGGGAAACGAGGTTTCCGATGAATTTACTAGGACACTCGAATTCTGGGCTTTCTGATAGTCCTTGATAAGACTAAGAAAATACATTAAATGTAATTTTCTACCTGGTAGTACAATGAACGAGTTTAGGGTTTGAACATCCCAGTGCAGTGTTCCGCACACTTCAAACAAAATATATAATCAGTCTACCATTGTTTCAACCCCAGCATGTATCTTAGCTACTCGTACTTAGGACATATTTAGGTCCTTCAACTTAGGAGTAAGAGTCGCGCTCTTTCAGGTATGTGTACGTGGGACAAGAAAAGTGTAAAAATTAAGTTATTTAAAAATTTGTAGGTGTGGGCGCCATCTTATTATTATTTTTTTTTTTGTAAAATACGTTTACTATCATTTTCTATAAGTGTATGATGTCATAGTCCCTACGGAGAATTGATAAAAAACACCATAGAATTCTTTTTCGGGATATTAGATTGAAACCATGGTCTTATTTGATACCTCTCTTTCCCGTTTTGTATGATACTTAATTTATTAGATGGCATAGCATAAAATTACGGAGTTTTGCAATTTTCTCAAGAACCGAAGACATGAGACAGCTTGAGTGAGGATGCTGCCTATAGTAATTCAATATCGGACATTATAATAATTATAATAACAATAATTCTATGGCACGACAGTCCACAGAGGGACCAGGGCCTAGCTTGCTCATCAACTACTTATGTTGTGCGCTACTGTTCTCTCACGTAGAAGGGAAGGGATCTACAGTGACCGCCGTGGTGTAGTGGATAGAGTGCGATGCTCACACGCCGAAGATCTAAGTTCAATTCCCGGTTAAACACCTCGAATTTTTCACGGCACCTTTTGAACTGCTGGCATCACTTCAAGATTAATAACTGTCTAAGAAAAAGCTCTTCAAACTACGCCGTCCGGAGTCGGCAAAAAAATCTCTAGAATCTCATTATGCCGACAAAAAATTCTTTTCAACATTCACTGCATTCCATCTACCAAAAAAAAACCAGTTCCCCACTGCTTGATTTTCGTCAGGTGCTAATAACTAAATTTAATTAAACACATTGAAAGCCACTCAAACACTATCTTTATGTTACTCAATCTCACGACGTACGTTCATTTCTTCCGCCCTCTCCACCCATTGACAAAAAACAACCGACACGGGGGAAATAAATAAAATTCAATTAACCCAAACCACTCAATGCCTTACTGTCCTAATCGTAAATTATTTTAAATGTAAATACACACCCGTTCTGGAGAGAACGTTTTAAAGTCGAATAAAAATGCACAACGCTAAGCCTCCTGATGCCGCTGAGCCTCTTCATGAGCCGCCCGAATCAGGAAAGCCCCCAAATAATAACAAATGGGATCAATTTAGACCTGTTACTCGGGACCGTTCGGCCGGCAGGATTAACAACAACACTATCAGATGGAATTAAGTTGTTTGCTTTGTGCGGGAAGCGCCCGACTCAATGATTCCATTTTCGATTCTCAACCAAATGACATGAAGATGGAAAAAACAAAAAAAAGTCAAATACCCACTTTCAAGTCCAACGATTTAAACGTAAAATATTACATTCGGGAGGAATTTTTGTTGTTGTGGCATGGTGCTAGTGTTGGTGCTGGTGTTGGTGTTGGTGTCGGTGTTGGCGTTCGATTCTCGGCTGGAAAAAGACAATCTCAATAAACAAAGGCGACGACGACAGCCACGCTCTGGATACAGGAAAGCCTGAAGAAGCAGTTGTCAAGTCCCGTGTTTGTCGGGATTTGAATTGTAATTGAGTGCGTTCGCGCGTCTGAACTGCTGTAGCGGCAACATGTGCCTTAGACGGAAACATGTTTCGGTCGATAAGATGTGATTGCTGTTACCATTGACCTGTCTCTAACTTGCGCCATAGCCTGACTAATAGAGTTGTTGTTGGTCGGAGACATGCTATTCGTCGAGAGAAGAATGCGCTATTTAGAGCCGATAATAAGCTATTAAGGGGCTATAAAGTGCTTCTCAAGGGCTGTGTATCCGCGCGATGACTGACATCAAAGTGAACTGTTGTTTCTTCTATAGACATCAGTCTGAGGTGGAGATGCTGAAGTCAGTTCAGTTATTTTGATTTTCTTCATTATATTGACATGTAATATTTATGCGTGGAGTATCAGACGGATTCCTTCGAGAAACCATCATACATATTCAGCAATTCGATGAAGAAGGAAGCCTCTTGACAACGAAAACACATTTAAAGAAATTAGAAAAATCATTAGCTACTCTGTAAAAATGATTCCTAATGCCAAACAATATAAAGAAATGCAAGAAACTCGTGATCGAAAGAGTGTTCTTTCTTCAATATTGACAAAAGATATTGTCCGATATTCCATGAATAATCACAGTGTTCCAGCTACAGAGAACAAAACGGGATTTTGATAGGCAGTTAGTAATTGAAGGGTGAGAAGGGTATTAATAGAACATAGCTTACATGCTCCTGTTGCGAGAAATGACCGCTGTTAAAAAACAGCATCTCCTAAAATGACTTGAGTTTACTAAAAACTACTGGCCTGGACTGGTCCATCGAAAAATGACGAAATATTTCGTGGACAGACGACAGTAAAATTCTTTTCTATGAGTGCTCTGAATTCTATTTATATGTAAGTGGCCCACCAAATACTGAGTATACCCATTAATACACAAGAAAACCATTAGACCATGAGGGATTATCGTTTGAGCATGCCTAACTTACTGCATCGTAAGTCCAATTTTTTGTATTAATGGTACAATAAATTAACATCCTTACGTTTTCTTTCTGGACCATAGTATGCTCTCTAATGCTGAGTTTGCCTCTGAAATGTGTGTTTCAACAGGGCAGTGATCCTAGATAAAAGAGTAAGAAAACAAAAACTTGGTTTAAGGCGAACAATTTTAAGTCATGAGTTTGTACGCTCGATCTCCTGACTTTAGCCCAATTGTTTGGTCGAATGTTAAAAAACTGTGTTTATTAGGCAAAACTTGCAGTAAAAACCTATTATGGGCAGTTGTAGAAACATCTTAGACGAAAATATCACTGCAGGGATACCAGTCTGAATGAACCGCATATGTCAGGTTGTCACACGGACAAATTACATATGTACATTATATTGCTGTCTTGAATTGTTAAATTTATGTTTCAGATGATTTGTATGAAGTGTTTATATGTTGTTATTTTTAGTATTTTACTTTCAATTTTATATATAAACATAAATGAAGTTTTATACATAAAGTATAATTTCGCCCAGGGCGTAATTTTTGCGGCTCTTTATAGGAAGATACGCAGTCAACCTTCCCATGAAGGTAGATTTGAAAGTGCTGCATAAGGGTCACTTTATCTCGATTAGATATTTACCCGTTAAGAGGGAAAGTGTTCTCATATTACACTGAAGAACTTTAAACTTATTTTTCTTTTCGAGCAGCAATTACATACATATATTGACCAATAAATTTGTAATTGCATTATTTGCTGACATTTAAACATACATATAGAAATGCTTCCCTTGTTTGGGGAAAGACAATTTTCTAGGATTTTTTTTTTTGGGCAGATCAATAAATTATCACTGCACTATTGCTTCTAGCTAAAAAATGTTTAATTTAGAATTTCTGCCTACTCGAACAGTGTTAAAAAGCTTACAACAAACTGACGGCGTCACACTTGTCTAAACTGATACTGCACCCATTTTGGTGCAAATAAGGAATTTTATAACTGCGTTCTGTGGCACTGAACAAAAATAAAGACTGACATGAATTTTATACAGACTATTAAAAATATCGTTGTTAATTCAGTGGAAGAATTGTTTCAAATGTTTTTACACCGTCTGAAAGTTTTGTCCGACATTATTCGCAGTCAGACAAAACTTTGTCAGCAGATAATTTCTTAATGTTCACACTTTTTTAGTGGCAGATTTGATAATATTTACAGATGACGGTAACTGATCCACAGTGTGTGTTAATCTGGTGTAAACCAAATATTCCAATCGCGTTATTGATTGAAGTAAATTCCCAATAAAATCGATTTGAACAGTCATTGAACGTTGTATTCAGTTTTTTGACACATGCTTAGACCACAAGGGTAGACTCAAAAATTGAGCTTAAAGAAAGTCCTAATAATGTTCTTATAAATCTGATTTTCGCATTAGAATTGGCCGTTAAGCTGAGTGTTAACAGCGTTACCCAAAGTAAATTCTTTTTACTATTTGCAAAACATGCTGCCTTTTAGGATAGTAGATGATAGACTATTTATGTTTATAGCTGCTTTAGTACATTATATAGTACAGTTTTTTTGAGTAATTCATTTCAGTCAGTTTCTCATTGATTGCATACACTAAAGGTTACAAGCGTTTTTTGCATGACATATTCTATAAAAACATCACAAGAATTTATATGCACTTAACTACACGCAAATTGTGGCAGCCGAGGCGTAGTGGGTAGAGTGCGACACTTAGACGCCGAAGTTCGTGGCTGGATTCCCGGCTGAACACCTCAAATTTTTCACGGCACCACCTCTTTCGAGCGGGTGACAACACTCAAAGAGTAATAACTGTCTAAGAAAAAGCTTCCCAAACTTTATCATTGGCTGTCGCCAAAAAACCGTAGGTCCCTTCTTGAGAGAACAGTAGCCCACACAACACGAGTAGTTGAGGAGCAACCTAGGCCCTGGTCTCCCTCTGGACGCCATCCAAGTATTATTTTTTTTATTACTAGCGACATGAAAAAACTTGAGGCAAGTTGTGAATAATAGTTAAATAAGTAACTGGCTTTGAAGACAACTTAGATGACAGACAAACCGAGAAAGTTTTCAACTCCTAATTCACGATTCGCCTATTTGCAGAGATATTAAAAGTAATATTACCTCAGGGATGATATTGTCAATTGAATTAAACGATTCAGCGAAGTCAAAAATAATTTCAAAAATAATACCCTGTAAGTCCAGGGGCAGAGCAGCTGTAATATTAATAATACCAGTTTCACAGTCATGTTCGATGGCGAAAGAAGATCTTTTACATTATTCTAATGGATATATAATCCGATTGTTGGTGTGTGTAATTACCGAATATTTTTCCAAAGCTATTTAAAACGCAAGAAAATATTAATTTTTGTTTAGACAGGTTCAGCACTTTAAATAACATTGAACAGCAGTCTAGGAAAATCTTGAATCTCTTTACACTCTATTTCTGTTTTGGATTAAATGGGGTCTTCAGCTGATGCGATCCTATACCTTCGACTTAAAACAAGTTATATGTAAAATGGTTTCCTTTTCTAATTTTGATATATGAACGCTTTACCCGACACGTGTCATTTGGTGGATTTTTCGTTGAAAATATAAAGGCATAGCGCGAAATGTTGACCCGGAATTCATTCCGATGAACACAATTTGAAACTTTCGTTTAATATCTGAAAGCAACTCACCATAAGCAACCCAGAAAGTCAATAATGTATAAAAAAAAAAACACACCCAGTATATGACCGCTATGCATGCCCTTGTAGATAGTTTGATGCTGGACCGCTTATGTCTTTACACCTTTTTCTGCCATGGCGATGATAAGTTCCAATTGAAATAATTATAAACACACCTGGTGTCCACTGTACATAAACTTGAGCTAAGCAGACAAGGTATGACTTCAAACTATCATTAACCCATTCTTTCTGCTATGCTTCACTGAATGAGAGTGTAACATATCGGAGGTTGAATTTTGCCTACAAATGGCTTAGTAAAAATCGACAAACTATTTGAATGCATGTTCTTGAGTTTCGCTGCTTTAGACGCAGTAAGTCACAATAAAACAAGAAAACACGTTTAAGTGCTTACGGTGCTTCCTGAGAATATTCGCATACCGCAAGCAATCGACGCACAAAGATCTTTTCATCTCCATAGCTATTCCGTCGTCTCCCCCATCAGTAACTGCAACTTCGGTTCAAATCAAAAGCCTCCGCGGTAACGCAAGTCCCACATTTCAAATCTTGTCATCCACTTGGGACAGCTGTGTCACTGTGCGTCTCCTGAAATCTGGACATCCAAATGGGGTCATAAATTAACATTTTGTTTCATTGAAATCACACAACCTTTCAGTTTCGCTGATGATTTACCACAAGTCCGTCCTCCCCTCCCACCGGGAACGTGGCTGTGCAAAAGGTGTCCACACATCCAGGAATGCATCCGATGGACAGGAGAATGCCCTTTAATGTTGCACTCGGCTGCAACAAATTGACATGTTACAGTACCGCGCCAGTCGGCAATCTTGCGAACTCGCTTCCTTGTACTCACGTTGCTCCATTGTTCTGGCGCACTGATGTTCACGTTGACATAATTTACGGTCCAGGTTGCAACTCACCATGCCCGCGGACAGTGGACAGCGATGAGAGACCGTTCAATTTGTGGTCATTAGCATCTTTTCCAGCATCGTCCAGTCATTGGCGGTGATCCTTCACCTTAACCTCAGGGTTGCCAGCTCATGTTGCATTGCGGGACTGACGGCGACGACGCCGACGTCTAATGGGCACCGCCCGTGAAGATTAGATTGAGACTCATGGCGTTGCTTGATCAGCATTAGTTGGTAACCGACCGCGATTCGTCATCGCTGATGACGCAACTGACAGCGTTCCCTGGTGATCGGCCGCTCCGGCGCCAATGTGCTCGTAGGCAGCGCTGGGGTGTATTTATTTTATCAAATTAGTTCCGATTGACGCAGATACCATGTGCGATTGGCTGTTTCTTGGCTTAGGCCATCGTTTACATCCATTATGACACAATGGGTGTGTTGGCCAAATAGAGGGACTCCCCTCGGTCACTTGTTTAGACGGAGTATGCAAATATTTTGTGACTTTTTGTTTGAATTTATCGATTCTAATTGTTTTGATTAATATTCGAACTCGGGCCAGTCGGACAGCGGTGGATTATTATAATATGTGAGAGGAATTCCCATAAAACCAGTGAATTATGGAATTAAGTGGATTTCTGAAACGAATACAAATTTGTTTCTCATATTTTGCCGTATTAACATTTATTTTTATTATTCATAAAGATGTTATAATCGATTGACTGAATTTGTTATGTGAATTTTAAAATTACCTGTGCAAAGATGACGCGACTGATGGCGTCAATTGAAGACGCGGGGGGGAGGTTCACTGGTTTTAATGGTGGTCGGAGGAAGATCTTATTTTCTTTAAAGTTTGTGTTTTTCCCCTTCCGCCAAACGGTCTGGCATTTTGCATATTCTGCTTGTTTCCGTTTTTCCTTATTTATTCCTATGTCGTTTTACAAGCCAGAAAAGAAGTTCCCTAGCTTTCCTTGCAGTCCTTTGCGTTTTAAGATTTCAGTTCTCTCAGGATTCTGTTCATTCGTATTCTACATTGGCTTCACATTTGTTGATGATACTCAGCGGGCACTGATTCCTTCTAAAAATGTTAAAGCCAATGTAGAATACGAATGAACAGATTCCTACAAGAAGCCTCATTTGCAGGAGAGCATTTCACAACTGCAACATCTAGAAATTGAAAATTTTCTCTAAAAAAGCGAACAGCATTTAAGTGGAATGAAATCGATTTAGATTTTAAGCACCTGTACTCAATTTTAAAGAATCATTCTTAAAAATGCCGAGATAGATTCATAAGTAAAGGATATCACATTCTGTCATATTGTACTTGTTATTAATGCTGAGTGACATTTTTCTTCAATACTGGCCTTTTAAGAAATATATTTCGACAAAGCAACCTTGGGCGCTTAATTTTCGCACATAATTTCATAATTTCAACCCAAATCATGTGTAACAGAAACTACAATAATAAGTCTTAAATCTTGTCAGAATCAATTATATAAAATGCACAATATTTGCAACTTCAGGTCGTTTGTCTCAACTCAGGATGTAAAGAAAAAGTAATATGATTAATATTTTTGATTGGTCAGGAGGCAACATCACTATGTGAGATAGGAGCACTAAATGCGGTTCCAAAAGTCTTTACATTGATTAGGCTGTCTGATAAGTTACAAGTAGTCAGTACTTAAGTTAATTTTCACTCATTGAAAAATTGCTCAAATTCACCGACTTTTTATTTGATTCTCGTTAACCCATTGAAAAACTTGGCTTTCATTTTTGAATTGTTGCGAAAATGAGCCAAGTTTCATAACTGATTTGACCCACTTTTGTTAACGTTTTCCCGCATTAATAAATAATAAGCAAATTTCGAATTTTTTTTTCAGAACAATACATCCGATGAAGTTCCTGCATTCATCTGCTTTATTGAAAATTAACTTGGACCACATTCGTAAAAATGTAAAGAACATTGTTCTTAAAAAAAAATATAGTGTCGTCAGAACCCTGAGAAGGTTGTAAATAAAAGGCTCTTCAATACGGTCGGCCAAACTTTTTTTTTGACAGGGAAAGTTAACGATACAGTGGTTGTTTAAGCTTATTCCATTTCTTCTTCTTCTTATGGTGGACATGGGCCACAACCAACATGCCTCTCCAGCCAATACGGTCTTTCGCCAGCTGCCTCCAATTGCGCACTCCAAGTTGGTTGAGTTCCTTCTCCACTTGTGTGCGCCATCTTAGTCAGAGCCGACCTCTGTTGCGATGACCCAATGCCTCAAATTCGAAAACTTTTCGGGACGGAGCAGTGATATCCATACGTTCTACGTGGCCTAGCCATCTAAATACAACGCATCCGAAAAAGATTGACAAGGCGCATGTCGCTGTACAGCCCACAGAGGTCGTCATTATATCTTCTCCTCCAGATGCCATCAACGTAAACAGGACCAAAAATCGCACGCAAAACTTTTCTCTCGAAAAGACTATGGGCTTCCTCATCTGCTTTTAGTAACGTCAAGGTACATGTTTCCGCGCCATAGATTAGGCCTATGATGATCAAACTGTTATATAAAGCGACCTTAGTCCGTCGAGAAAGGGGTTTATTACTCAATTGCCTCTTGAGCCCAAAGAAACAGCCATTGGCAAGAGTGATTCTGCGATTGATTCCGTTACTGATGTTGTTGTTCCTTTTTACCGCGGAGAAGAGGTAGACGAAGTTCTTGACTACCTCGAAGATTCTGCTGCCTAGTGTGATGCTCTGTCCGAGATGTCGATGTTGTGTGTCCTTCCTTGATGACAGCATGTACTTAGTTATGCCTTCATTTACCGCCAGATCCATTTTTGTCCCTTCCGCTTCAATGCCAGCGAACGTCTCATTCACGGCTCGTTGTGTTCATCCAATCACATCAATGTCATCAGCGTAAGCTAGCAATCGAACTGACTTCTGGAAAATCGTGCATATGGTGTTGACTTGTGAGTTACGCACGATCTTCTCGAGGATGATGTTGAAAAAGTCACATGACGGTGCTTTGCTATGTCTAAAACCTTTTTTGACATTGAAGGTCTCAGAGTAGCGAGAGTTCTCCATCTTCATCCCAAACAATCTGACGCGCTTGGTAGGAATTCCAAAACTAAACATGGCACCGTCTATGCACACTGTCATATGCGGCCTTGAAATTCAATATTTCCTCGTCACATACACTTAATATGCCGACTATAGTAAATAATTGCCCAATACAAAAATTTATTACAATTATTCATGTTCAAATTTGCATTAAGACATTACGAGCAGTATTATAACGTAACTATTGCTAAGTCAAATATAATACAGTAAATAGCAGGAAAATGCTTTACGCATCTGGCGATGTAACGGAATTGAATTTAATGACCTCGTTAATGATTTAAACATATAAAAAAAATACTCTGCATTACCAGCATCCCGGTAAAGAAAAATTTCTCTTTGGCCAGGGAAGGTCTCTTAATGAAAACGGGGTGCCCAATTTTCATCCGGAAGCTGCTGTCGGTTTAATGGCATCATTCGTTTCAGTTACCGTAAATTATCTATGCAAGAAGAAGGCTTGAGTGCAACACAAGTAACAACGTGCTTTACTTTTTCCTTTAAAAATTTTGGAAACCTAAGTGAAGAGCATGACAAGCCATTTCACCAGGATATAAGGAGAATTGAAGAACGATACTTGAGCAAGGACAAGCCATTTCACCAGGATATAAGGAGAATTGAAGAACGATACTTGAGCAAGGTCACGCCAATGATGTTAAAATTAAAGTTGAAGGTTGCACTGCCTGAAAAGTAAGAACAAAATGCTTCCTGCGTTAAGATTTTCCAAATCAGGAATGAAAAAGATCTTGAATATAGGGGTAGCATATTGTCAATTTTCTTTTTATATAAATGTAAATGTCAATAATGCTTAAAGTGCGACGCTCACACGCCGAATGTCCAAGTTCGATTCCCGGCCAAACATTTTAAATTTTTTACAGCACCACATCTTTCGAGCTGCTGACAACATTCTCGGTGTAATATCTATCTAAGAAAAAGCTTTTCAAAATTAGCCGTTCGGTCCCATAAGCGATTGAAAGAACAAATATCTGAATTCTACATATTTTTACGGATAGGGACAATTTTTATGGAAACTTGATTAGTAGCTACAGGTTACGTAAGGCGTGTATAGTAACCATTTAGTAGGTAACCCTCGTTTGGTCATTTACACTTTTTATTATAACTAAGCAGAACTGAAACGGCAGTCAATTTGACAAAGTTTAACAAAACTTTTGAAAAACTGTTGTAGGAAGTGCTGGCAAGACAAGTCACGATGAGTTGCATTATAAAAATGTATACGCATCTGTTTGCTTCGAATGTGCTTCCTATCATGGCGTATTAGTCCCTTTGGAGCTACAGTCCAAGAAAACAACAGCTTCTTCAGCTAGCACGGTTCTTAGCAAGTTCCCTTCAATTCCGCACGCGAACCTGATTGAGGTATTTTTCCACTTCTGTTCGCGATCAAATCTGTTGCAGACTTAAGTAGAATTGATTATACGCTCTACAAAACCTTAACATCGTAACCGTTGACTCATGATTCTACTGGTTTAGGTCATGCATGTAGCTGTATGTCGCGTAGAATTGATGAGAAAATCTTCTTCTTCAAGAACCGTCAACGCAAATGCAGCAAAAAAGTTAAGGTAGAACAAAGGCCTTTTTCAGCTGCTGTTACCCTTGGGACATAGCACAGGACAAAGGTGAGGAAGATCGTATACAATGTAACTCAAATGAATCTTGGTCGTAGAACACAGCGACTGACAATTACTATTCTCTGCATGTTTTCATCTAGAACTTGCGATTTTTACTATTTACAAATCCGAAGTAAATGAAGTCCTTAAATACCACAAATATCTTTACACGGTTGTTAGTTTACTTTGGCATCATGTCCCTCGGACTTATTGTAATCTTGAGATACGACTTCAGTTTAGTAGTTATGTGTGTAATTCCAGAACTGAAAAAGTGTAAGTTTCTTGCTTATTTCGAATATCCTTGCTTAAAATGTTGATAGGAAGCGTCTTTTACTAACTGAATGACATTCAAATAAATTTATAGGTAGTATCTAAACTCCTCCAAATAAATTATATTAGGTTTAGGTATAAAAAAGACCAGTAGGTAGCATTACTAATCTATACACTTTCCAAAGCACACATGAATCGAATTTGAATTGAACCCCATGCGTGAAACGATCATCGACCATCGATCAGCTTAAGAGGATACATTCACCTTTTCCAGAAAGCAGTTAATCGGTGGGGTCCTAGCAAATCGAAAACCATGACTTCCCCTAATCATATCTGACACACAGATCTCCTGACCTGAGTCAAAAGGGCATCACAAATGGATTAATTTGACCAAAGAAGGTCATTCCATAGTCCAAAGAGTTAATCGAATCAATTATTTCTTCTACGAAGTCATAAATTTCTCCAACCGATCGCTCGAGATATCCCGAGTTCAGCTTATGCTTCATTTCTCGAGTAGTTGTTATCGTCGCAGCACATGAATATGTATCGCACACAGATTGGATGAACAAGACACGAGCATTTGTTACATTCACACCGCTTTGTGAAGGTTCCCGCTAAAGTTCGGCTTAATTAAGACGTTTTCCAATGGCCCACGAAACGGTGAATAGCTCAAAAACGGACTCAAATCCGCCTCTGTCTTGTTTTCTTCAACGCCTATTCCGGTATTGCTGGATGGGTAAATTTAAATAATCCGAGAAGGCCTGATGATAAGATCGCCGCACTGATCGCGACACCAACCGACAACAGGTGCCGGCCCGAACATGGAATCGGACACTGGACGCGATATTGATTGCGATTAAATTATGTGTGACCCAGCTCCAACCCTCAGACTCACAGACTGTGCCTGAGAGCATGTGATCGTTGCCGCGAGATGGTTTATGATGATGACTGTTTGTGTGTTTTACGTTGTGCGTGTGAAAGACCCCAATTGAAAAGAATGTGAGTTCGAACGAGGATTTAATTGAAAAATCACCGCTGCATTTGGATTTGAATAATTTCTCGATTATCAGACGTCGAGTGCCACCATCGCAGTTATGACGGCTGCAAGATGAATTCGAAGTCTGTACGAAACCGATCTTTGTTTTTGGTAATTTAGTCAATTAACCAGGAAGAGACACAGACGTCCGCCCCTTCTACTGGGACGCGGCTTAATGAAGAAGCTGGTCGCCGCAACCGAGGCTTCCCGCAGCATGCCAAATGCTCGCGCACTCCGGCAATCCGCATATCAGTTGTAAATCAAATTCATGGGAGACGGATGAGACGCGACTTGGAGGGGTCTGCCGATGGCAGACAAGCTCATATTGCTTGGCTGGCTTCGCGTTAATTGGTGCACATCAATCATGGCTGGCGGGATATGGAACTCGTATTTATTTACGAAATTAAATTCTAATTAGTTTGTTGGTTTTTGTCGAAGCCGGAGATTGTGGTACTAATAAATCACCGACTCTTCGCCTTCGTCCACCTCCCGGGCCATGAATAAAATATATCTGCGGCCATCGCAGCGTCGTGTTGGTCGGTGACATTTAACTAATTTATTGGAGTGACAATGTAGGATATGTATTGTATTCAAATACCAAATATATTTCGATGATTTATCGATTATGGATGGACAATGTAGGGAGAAGAATACAAAGTGCTGGCTTATTTAGCATAGATGATGTCCATAGAAATTCACTTAATGCGTATTGTTTAAGCCGATGAACTGGTGTGGAGATCGGCGTGAAAGCAGAGCTTGCGGATTCTCTTTTAGAATTCCACGCTGCGACTTGAATGGAGTCTTAACTTTTTCTTCCGGTGATTTATGCTGAAGTCAATCCTGTTTGACTTTGGAAAATGCATATGCTATAGTTACCGTGGATGGCACCAGGACTACATGATTCGGGCTAAAAGGCCAATAAACATGGTTAGAGATGTAAAAGTTGTCAATCTTTTGTTTTTTGTCAAGTTTAGGCGACGATTGCTTGTAGATTTTGACAGCATTCTTACAACTTTCTGTAGGATACTAAAGTTCACTTCAGTCTTCATACTATTTTTCTATTTTCTTAAAGAACGTTTTGGACTAAGAGGCAAACGAAAATTCCGATACAGAGATGTTGTTATAGGACATTGAAAACACAAACACAGAAGATCTTCCTAGACAATTATGCAAGATGCAAAGCAGATCTCCAAGAGCAGCTATTTCATGAAGTAAAAGTTATTGTATAATACTCTTTCTTCTATTCAGTTCCCACTACACTTCAATAAATCCAGCTGAAAGAAGTATGTGACCCTCAAAACCTGACTAATTTTAGAACGAAACACAACGCCTCACCCATTTCTTCTTGTCATGTAAATTAAATAATTTTGACAAATTAACGAAAATCAATCCTCACCTCATTGACGTTATCTGATTGATCTCTTAGCAGCGATATCAACGGTTAACTTCGTTCTCACAACCAACCAGCCTCAAAACAATGCGACTTGACTAAACAAAACAAAAGAGTTGGTGTGCGAACGTTAGGAATTTTTGGTTTTCCCCGCCCTCTTTTGAACACTTGACAAATTTCATTGAATTAAGTGACTCTGGTGAAAATTCTAAAACATATTCCGAATTCTTCTAATCAATTCCCATAATAAATTACCAAAAATGCCCGTAATCACACCATGCGTATGATAATCGCCTTCGTTAAGGATGTTGTTCACTCAGCAGTATATTGGTCACTTCTTTTGTGTTCATCTTTCATTCCATAGTTTTATAGTTGTCACGAAAGACTACGATCTTTAACTGTGAAAATCAGATCACATCTAATGTATCTGAAACAATGGGATATCCCAAAGAAGATTTACACCATTTCACATCTTACAGAGATGTACCGCCAGAACTCGTTGCTGCCGGTTTATCATTTTCAAACAATCTACAGACATCGTAGCTAGAGGAAGGTGTTTTCTCAGTTTTCTTCCACACCTCGGGTGTATCGATCTACATCCGACACGAACAGAGATGCCGGTCCTGCCCACCTCAACATGTGCGTCGATTAACATTTGCCTGCGAGGCACGCACAATAAATTAATTTAAAGGAATATGTCGCATATGATCAGCATAAATCTTTCAACAAAACGATCGGTGGACTTCTACGTGATTTGCGGCCGAACAGAACAAACACTAAATTGCTGTCTGTTGTCGTTACCTGGTTGGCTGTCGACCCGCCTAAATGCTCGGACGTTCACATCCTCTCCCCGTTTGAATTTAGATGTTCGACGTGACTGTGCGAGATTGTGTATGTGTTTGGTGGAAGTCACTTCCAAATTAAGGCTGATTAATTACCGTGTGGGGAGTTTGAGGAGAATTTGGGGAAAAGCGCAGTCTGCGCTTGTGACATAAACAGAAAAAGGTAGTGGCTTTGTTCGGCGTGTCCTGTGAACAACGGACGCTTTAATTAACATCTCTTCCTCGCCCCCGATCCAGGCTGTAATAAATTCGTTTGTGGTGCGCTCGTGGACTGCTAGAGGGGCGGTCAGGCTCACAAGCAGACAGGCGAACTGTAATCGTCAACTTCATTATTGTTGTCAATTGGAATGGGCTGGCTGGTTCAGTGGCTTGCCTCTGATCATTATCTCCTGATAAATGTTGCTTAAATCTCTGTCACATTTGTTCAATCCGAGGAGAGCAAGCGGGCTGAGGACAATAACTCACAATGAGTGCGGAGGCGATGATACTACCGCTCTGGTGGCTGGTTGGATTATCTGTCCTCTCACCTGCTATTCGGAGTTCTTTTGTTCCGATCGGCGATATCTGTGTGCGTGTGTGTGTCGACAGTAGTTCGGCTCGATGGAAGCACCAAATGGATTTTGTTGTTATTTATTTGAAGTAAGATGCTATTTTAGGAACTAGTTAGAAGAGGTAATGGATAAGGTGTGACGCTGAACCGAATCATCGAGTGGCCACTTCGACGATTTATGGCACCCGAATGGGTGTCGGACATGTCGCTGATAAGGCCAAAGTGGTTCTGAACTCATATGATGGGACGTAGTAGTCGATTGATAATTGATGGGGTATAAATAACTGATCATTAGGTGAAGCGCTGTGTAGCACAAATGGAGGTCGGTTGAAGCAGTGGACCTGTCAAATGCAATTTGTATAAATTTCTAATGAAAACGATTGAAAAGAATTGACTTAAAATCGAACGCAGTGGCAGCTCTCATCGGACTTAATTCATTGGGTATATTTCATCCTGCAATAAATTAAATTGAGAAGATAATCAAGGGGGATTTGCTTGGACTTTTTTTCGCTTTTAATTCACTCTCTGAATATTTGTTTTTATTGCGGCGTACTTTACTTTCCTGCTCGTTGATGAGTACTTAAGTGAAATTATTGTTTTTGAACAGAGATGTAAATTCAATACAACGGCCATAGTTCATATTCGAATGAATCCCTCCATTCATTAATGAACAAGCTCTAGAAACATACATGGGTTGTAAATAAAATTCTCCAACAATAAAATAACGCCACATCAAAATCCTAAGATAGTTAAGAAGTCTCATTACAGTCTTCGTAATGAACTTAATATATATATACTTGTAATCTGATTCCATCATCACCGGCAAAGTCGTAAATACTGCTTAGGATGCCTTTCAACATTTACTTGTTGTGAGAATAACATAGTTTTTCTCTTCATTTGGGCAGCATCCTGGTATCACTTCTTGCCGTCATGCCCATGTGTATAACAGTCATTCACACCTTCTCCTTTATAACGAACATTAAGCCACAGACGCCTTCATTCATCTGGGAATATTGTCACGTTTGTGGTGATAACTTCCGGGAGGAGATCAAAAAAAAAGTTATTACATGGGCTTCAACTGCCGGGTGTAACTTGACCTGTGCCTTTTTTAATTCCCTGCTGGACGTCTCAAGAGAAACACAAAGAATGTCTATTTAAAATTTTTAAATTAAAATTAATTATAGATGGTAATTGTTGAACGACTTAAAGAAGTCTGATTGACGTGAGGTTAAGTTCTCCGAAAATTTCAAACTATTTATAAAAGTCGTATAATTAGGAATATGTAACACAACTGCTATGTTCACATAATTCTTAGTAGTTATGTTCAAATAAGTAAGTAGTTTTATTGGGTTCAACTGAGCGAGTGAATATTTTCAATTTAATTTAATTCGGCATAGTAAACAAAATTGTATAGGTTCTATGCCGAATATTATAGTGTTTCCCAAAAATCTAATCGCGTACAGATCAAGCTCGACAGTAGAAGTTATACACAGCTTGTTACAGAGGGCTTTGATACAATTCAATGATTTTGAGATGATTGGAAGTTGAAAACCAACTGCAAGAAGTGTGAAACTATCATTTTCAGAAAATTAGAGGGGCAACTCCAATACTATCCGGACGTCGCTCTCAGCCACGTGGGTCTTCTTGGGTTCAGTATGGTTATACCACAGCCAGATTTCATTGCCGCTAACTTCTTAAAGTAAAATACAAGATAGTTGAGTCAGTAGGGCCAACAGATTGGCTAAGGTAGACTTATTGCATTTCATAAAATAAGATAATACAAAAATATCAAATATAAAAAATAGCACCACGGCTTATTAGTTAGCCGGAGGTCACTCTCAGCCACGTGGGTATCCTTGGGTTCAGTGGAAGAATTTATGCCCCCGACAATGAACGGTATTTCTATCTATGGTTACACCACAGCCAGGTTTCGATTCCGCTAAATTCTAAAAGTAAAATACAATATAGTTCAGTCAGTAGGGTCAACACATTGACTAAGGTAGACTTATTGCATTTCATAAAATAAGATAATACAAAAATATCAAATATAAAAAAAGCACCACGGCTTATTAGTTAAATATGATGTAAGCATATACATAACAATTATGACCTGGTGCACGCGTCCATATAAAGTTGGATTTAGTTAATCTTAGTGTACATAGTATACATAGTTAAGTAGAGTAAAGTAAAAGTAAAGTTATGAGATTACGTTTTAGACTAATTTTTAGTTAGTTAGCTAAGTCTTCAGTTTAATTAAATTAACTTTTACAAATTCAGAGATCTGTAAAAATACTATACAAGGGATATAAATAGAAATTGATTGAAGTAAATGAAACAAAGTGCGGAAAAAAACCTTCAATTTGAGAAATAGGCTGAGAAGTCGAAAGGTATAGAATCAAATTGGTTCTAGGTTAACTTTGAACATTCGCTTACAATTACAAAGGTAGAAATAATATCAATCGATTAGTTTTAAATATCTTTTTAAGCATATAAAAACATTTTGTAACATATATAAAAATGCATTATTAATTAAACCAAATGTAGATTAAAAGCAAAAATTTCAGTCTCGAACTCGAAATTTAATTTAAAAATGTCACAGTCTTTTATTTTAGATTGTAAAATGGGCGTGTTCAAAACGAACCTCGAAATTTGTTTTTTTTAATTTACTTATTTGTTTATGTGTATTTATTGCGTCTCTTTAAAGTTATACTCAATTCTGCTAACGTTATTTTTCATTTCCACCACCTTCTTCAACTACATATCGTCCCTGTATCCTCAATCATATGGTAGCATCGTCCTCTCATGGGTATATTCAGTCATGTCAGCCAGTGTTTCTAACGACATCCGCATACTATTATATATTAGCAATGCTTTTGCACTTTTGTATTAAGTGAAACTGAACAATTTTGCCATCATTTATTAATCGGCGCAAATTCTAGGGATCTATCACACCATAATTCGACCACAGACTAATACAATAGTATTTTCCTCAGACTTTTACTATTTTCATTAATTTCTGCTTACAAACGTCTGGGTTTGTTTCGCTTTTCAGCATTCACCTCTTTTCAGACTACAATCAGCATAGCCCAATGAAAGCAGCAACAAATTACTTTGTACACCTGTACCCTTTTGTTTGCTTTTTAACACAAATTTTGATATAATTTCTAGGTTTTTGGAAAATCGGAGAAGAATTCAGTTTCGTTATTTCTTTATAAATAACTTACGGTAGCTGAAAATTGTCTTTAATGGGAGAAAATGTTCTCATATTTGTGATATTTCTGTCATTGCTGACACTTGTGTTTAATGTTACATAAAAATGTTTAAAAGTGATGAAAATTACTTGTTCTTTCCTTCTACCCCTGCAGCATGTAGCTAGAGCTCCGACATGCTACGTGGCCCTCATCCATACAATCAAGGTGTACGGTTGTCCTGTGTGGTTTCACTAATGTCCCTTCCAGTTCGAGAGGCAATATCTTCGGGTCTTTCTACGATTGAATCAAACACCTGAATCCGATCCTCTAACCCAACGAGGTCTTGTACAACAGGAAAAATCTACACAAAATAAACAATTTTATTGTTAAACTAACTCGAGGGCACATACCACAAACGATGCCTTTCTCCAACAGTACGATACTTGGATCTTATTACCCAAACTTCATGTACAACGAGAAGTTGCAAAACGGTTTTATCTCGCCCAAAACATTTCTCTATTTACACCTCAAAGAGCTAATATAGAAAACGGACGGACTGACCAACTCCAATACGAAGCGACCGTCGCTCGTGGACTAGATGAACTTTTTCGCCCGAGACAGGACACACTCTGCTAGAGTACGTCACTTCTAATTGTGGATGAATCAAAATGAGCCCTCGAACAGTGGGTTCGAAACTAACGCCGTAAGTTGCATTTGCGGTCGGCTTTTTAGTTAACAGCTTTAATCAGTTTATAGCTCTTTAAATCGGTCGGAAAGTTCTTGAAAAATGAATAAAAAAGAAATTTAAAAAAAATAAATAAAAAAGTGATATTTATAAGATATGATGGCGTTTACATTATATACACTACGCATACAAATGGAAAAAAGCCCATGTTGCACATGAGCGTATATTATGGGCAGAGCAATGTGCTTTTAATAGTTTACGTAGTTAAGTAGTTAAGTAGTGAAGTAGATACTACAATACCAAAGTACTTAAACAAACTTTAAATGTTCTACGACTACTTCTACTACTTTTCAGAGACATCTTCAACTTTGTAAATATGTAAATTTGTTTCCAGCTATAAAGTAAAATTACAGTGTTTTGTACTAGATTACTGAAAACAACGAAATAACTTTCTCCTTTCTTACTACTTAACAGCGGAAGCAAATTTGCCATCCCTTCTTGAAGAGAACCCGAACCTCTCTTCGCCAACGACAAAACAGTTACGACTTTTACGATTTTTGTATTTCCATAAATTCACTTCGACCAAAAGCGATTTATTAAGCATGTTGTCATTTTACATCCGAGAGGGGTTCATACATCCAACCCACATTGCCTGGCCCTACAATTCATGTCGAAGGCAGGATTGAGCGATAAATTTAACCACAGAATTACATGCAAATTCAAACTCCCTGGTAAAGGATCACTTACAAACGCAGAAACAGACGTGCGAATGAGCTCCATGTCTGCCAGAGAACAGTACAGACATTAATATGTCTATGGGTCGCAATGCAAAGCGCATGAAACTGGATGGACAAATGACTTTGGAATGTTTTGCTCAGCCTTTCACGCTAAATGTGGCCATAAATTCCATCTGCGCTGGATACGCTTGTGTCCTTTTTGCCGTTGCTGTCCAGTTCATGTACTCTGTGAGAGAGATTCTATCGATTTCCCTCAGGCATCAGTGCTTGACGGTGTATGTACTATCTGTGATCAAAATGTGGATTAGCTGGTTCGAGATCAGAATTGGACGGGAAAAGATGCAAATGAATGTGAGAAAGAGATTGATTAGGATAAAACTTGTGAACAAAATATGCCTAATGAAAGTAAGGCTTAAATTTATCCACAACAATAATATAAGATAGCATGAACTAAGGACGTAAAATAAGAAGAAAGAAGTAATGATGTTCGGCAACGAAAAGTTCGGGAGATTTCAAACAATACTGTTTATTGACGGACCCCCTTTTAATGGCAGTCGTTTCTAATATAATTATCAGTCTCTATAAATTTGAGGTTTCAGCTTCACCGAAGTTTCCAACTCTTCATACTGCCTGTTGTATACAAGAGTAAAGGGTGTGGGGTTCTGTGAGGATTTGCCAATTTTCAACTACAGATAGCATAGCTCCTTTCATTATATTTTTGCCTTAAAAGGCATTTCGACATCTATGCTTATTCAAGTTTTTTTAGGGAATTTCGCTTCCTAAAGTTATGACCGAGATTAAAAGGATATAATTCAGGAAAGCTTCCTTTATACCGATTATCGTTCAAATTTAAAAAGATTTGTAGTGTTTTACACAAATAATTCAATTTTACACAATATTTTATAACACAATATTTTTCAACATAGTGTCCTTTACTTGACTCAGCGGTGACCCAGCCATTTTAACTTATTTGAATATAACGGCGTATAGGTGTCCACAAAGGAACGATAGTAACCACTTCATAACCCAAAATGTGTAGGCCGTTAAATAGATTAAAAAAAAAATGTAGAACGGTAGAAATTCATGAACAAATAGATTTTTGAAAAAATATGCTTTAAGTAAGGAGGCTTACTAAATGAATAATCAAAAAATACAATTCGTCTCAATGTATTTATTCTTATTAAAATAAATAAATTCTTCTTCTTTTTCAAAAAGCTGTTGTTTCCCACTAGTGGTACCGAAATTCCACGATTCGCACCGAAATTTCAATCTACGTGAGTGCATTAGCTTCTTAAATTAACAAAACTTTGTTAAATTTAAACTAGTCCTCGGAAATGCATGACATTTTAAGCTCGATCAGATCTTCCATTATTATTTATGAACACGGTACAATGCAGGACCAGAAGGATTGTTCACAAGCAGAGCAATTCCACAGCCATGGTTTCGGGACACCACGGTATCATAGGTAATCAGATTGTCGATAAACCTGGGTGGCAAGGATCAAAAGAGGCATTCGCAGGGCCCGAATACACATTGAGACTGCCCGCATTCTTGGTTAGGGCTTCTGTCGACAGTTTGATCGCCCGGAAGAACAACAAGAAATGGCATGACTTTCCAGGATTCAGACTGACCACTTGCTTGCTCCCAAACGTCAGCAAGAAATCTGCGGCTTTTCTTCTATCTCTTAATATACGACATTTTAGCTGCAAACGGGGTACTTCACCTTCACTCAGCACTAAAACGTGCTTTGGCCAAGTGACGGTTCACTATGCGACGCCTGTGGCACTGCAGACCGCTTCCTCTTTCAATGTCCCGCCGTTGCTCTAATCGGGTGGCGGCTGTTTGGCGCTGAGGTGGTGGGACCTGTAAACCGAGGTCTCTTATCACAGAAGCAAATGATATTTTTTCCCCGGAAGACAAAGAATTTACATTAAATGTAGGCTACCGCCTGGTAGTACAACAGACTAGTTTTTGATAAAAGGCGCTTCAACGCAGTGTTTCCCAACATTTAATAAGGAAAAATAAAAATAGCAGTCCCACAAACTGTTTAGTCCGTAGAAGGAAAACATCACTGTAGGCAACAAAACACTTACCTTCTAAGTCTCTTAAATGCAGGTTTTTTCATAGTTTTTCCTCCAAGATAGATTCAACTTACCGAACTGCATATCTTACTTGTAAAGCAATTGTATTTTCAGCAGTAAAGTTTCTATAAAATCGTATCTCTGTGCAAGCTTGAGCAAACCGTGTTACACTATGCAGGCGATAAATATATCTATATATCTTATTTTCTAAATAAGTTGGTCAAGATGAGTCATGTGCCTAATGACTTAATGCCTGGATTTCAAGTGGGAGTAGATTTTTTTTTTGTAAAATAAACTAATAAATTAATCAATAAACTCTGTATGAAATGAGTTAATCTTCAAAATTTGTATAATGACTCTTCTCCATGTAATTGCATTTCAAATCAGGCATTTATCGTCGTTGCTTATTTTAACAAGATACGTACAAATGTCAAATAAATCTCTTGTCACTCATATTAGCTCTACCTGCTTAAAAAAAACATTTCTGTGTATAAGAAACTGATTAAAACTTAAACCAAGCTTCGGCAACGAAAATTAAGAGAGTAAAATAAATTTTGCAGCCCCAATAAATCGCATTATAATAAAATTAAATTATACGTTTCTAGCGCAACAAACTACCAACAAAATATAACCAGCTGCAATATGTCCCATGAGGCTCTTTAGCGACAAAATGGCATACCCCCATAACTAAGTGAATCACAACACATCACCGCCATAAGCCACCTCCTACCGTCAGTCGACCATCGGTAACCAGGACTGCCTGACCACAGAATTCTTAGTAATTTGTGGTTCTTAGCAAAACTCACACAGCCAATACGCAAAGGCTTACGTTGAACCCCCGCTGTGAGTCGAATCACGGCCACCAGCAACCAGCAACCCACCCCACTCACAACCAGCATGTCACGCCGAACACATCCAATATTGGATTGAATTTCATGACAGCCATTATGAAGACCACAACCACCATACACATTGGAACACATTGGATGTACTCTCCTCGTCATTGTCGTCTGTCCGTCCGTCCTCTTATAGCTGCAAAGCGGTGAGGTGTTGTGATGTGCGCCCGCTTCCTCTGGACAGCGGCGGTAACATATCGAGTGACACCTTTGTATGGTTTCCGTTTTTGGGCAAAAAACCAACAGAACCACCCCATCATCCCGGCCGAGAGGTGACAAGAAAGGTAGAATGAAAACAAAAAATGGTTGATGATGGCGATGGTGATGGCTGATGGTTGTCTAATAACTGTCAACCATTTGTAATGCGGCGTAAAGCCTCGACTAGAAATATGAAATTTTGTTGTCCATGTGTCAAATAGAAACGTTGGCATTTGGCACGGACGGCATTCCGTTGGTTTCTGACTGCAAAAGGAAACTTACTAGTGCGGTGGACACATTGAACGAGCATTTGGTATGTTACCGATAAATGGTTGGCTGGCCGCATTACTCCCTCGTGGCCTGGGGGTGGAAGAAGCGATGCATTATAGGCTAATGGTGGTAAAAACGGGGTTTTTCGTCTGGGAAAGGAGTTCACGTTCGATTTAAGTTCGGGTAATTGACTATAAGAAGCGTGTAATAAGCTTGCTGCTTATTGGCATGGGTCTGCTGTTTCAAAGTCTTTCCTTTCTTGAAAGGAATACTTTCTGTTGTTATGATGTCTTTACAGCAGTTCAATCTTCTTAGGGGTAGTCAATACGTGTAGATGTTGCATTCTCATTTAAAGCTCTGTAGTTAGAAATTTAAGACACTGGGCATTGTTGAACTATGATTTCAAGAGGACGGCATTGAAATTTCAGTGGAACACTTGAAAGAAAACAAAAACAGCTTCAGTTCAATTGAATCTAAGGATGATTTTCGAATATTCGTTTAAAGAGTGTAAACCCAATTCTACAGCTTCTTAAACTTTTTAACTATAGTCGTCGAACGTACTTTCGTTTTGTTCTGCCTATAAACGTCGTTCATAGTTCTGTAATATTTCCGGATTAAGCCGTTGTGGAGTACTTTCTTTTGATATAATCGGTTGAGCCACATATTGCGCCCTAATTGCCAATATTCGGCCAACACAAAACATTTTTTTGTAAGAAAGTCATAAGTATCACGTACAGTGATACGTACACACAATAAACTTTACATTATTACAATGACTTCTGAAGAATAACTAATCAATTTTGTTTAAGTTCGGTATCACGTAACGGCTTTAGAAATAGAGTTTAATAGTGCATTTTATTATTACTTTTCATTTTGTTTATGAATGTAAGGAATTGTTCTGTACTCTGTACTTTTTGATACCGAATTTAAGTTAATTACGGAAGAACATGAACATTATTGTAAGACTTTGACTCGCAGAAAGATTTAATACCGCTATTTATAAGCCCCTAAATTGTAAAATTATAATTTTTAATGATAACATTTTTTCATTCCGGTTTCGTTACTGTTGGAACATAAGTACCCAAATGAAACGGACCTTCACAAAATATATTGCTTAGACTTGAAATTATAGAATTTAAGTTCGACCACAGTAAATAATTTTCTGGCTTAAGGTAATCCAGAAGTGCTTCATTGTTTGAGAATGTTGACGCTAGATTTGATAATACCACAGAATAAAAAGTGCACTGTTAAATTTCACTGCTAGATAGATGCATCGAATTATTCATAAAATTACTGCACTGCTCTGGAAACGAAACGAACTTCAAAACTTACACAGGAAAGAAAGTCACAGCGGCAGGTGTCCAGATTAGTGGGAAGATCAAAAACCTTTTGTTTTTAATGAGCTACAGCCTCAAAAATCTCAAATGCCAGCAAATCGTAAACGAAAAACATCTCCAAAAGCTGACGTCAAAAAAGACCCGTTTTTGCCAGCTGTGGACATTAAACGTGAATTGGACGTATCTGTTTGTCCTAGAACAGCGCGAAGGAGACTAGAAGAACAAAATCTCTTTGGAAGAAGCCCCAGGGAGTTATCTTTTCTTACTTAAAAATATAGGAAACGTAGAATTAAATTTCAATCTCGGGTGGATAGGCTCAGAAATGGCGAAATTTTCTTTGTAATTATGTGCGCTACAGTCCAATGGGTGACCAGAGCCTAGCTTGCTCATCAACTACTCGTGTTGTGCGCGCTACTGTTCTCTCACAAGTAGAAGGGACCTACAGCTTTTTGCCGACTCCGAACGGCGAAATTTAAGCAGCTTTCTTAGACATTTATTATTCCTTTAGTGTTGTCAGCAGCTCGAGCTGAGGTGTTGAGCTGGGAGTCGAACCTAGACCCTTCGGCGTCTGAGCGTCGCACTATACTCACTACGCCACGGCGACGATTTTTTGGTCGGATGAAAATAAAATCAATTTGGTGGTATCAGGTGGTAAGAGGTGGGTCAGTCGTCCGAAGAATGCAGCATACCATCCCAGTGTACAAGCAAAACCGTGAAACATAGAGGCGGAAATATTATGGTTTGGAGAAACTTTTCTTGATATGGTGTTGGTCCATTATATTGGATAAAAGATACCATGGACCAGCATTTGTACACCAAAATATTGGACGAGTCGTGTATGCTGAGAGAAAAATGCCAATGAAGTTAATGCACGATAACGACCCGAAGCATATCGCGAGCAAAGTAAAAAGGTCGTTCTCTACTTGTGTGCACCATCTTAGCCTAGGCCGTCCTCTGTTGCGTTGTCCCAATGGCTGCGATTCGAAGACGTTTTGTCCCGTAGCAATGGTGTCCATACGCTCCACATGCCCCAGCCATCTTAAGCGTTGTATCCGAAGACGATTCACCAGGCGCATGTCGCTGTTCAGCCCATAGAGCTCGTCATTATATCTTCTCCTCCAGATGTCATCAACTCAAACAGGACCAAAGATCGCACGCAAAACTTTTCCCTGGAAAGGCTAAGATCTTCCTTATCCGGTTTTAGTAACGTCCATAGAGTACAACTGGGATGATCAAGCTGCTATATAAAGCGACCTTAGTCCTTCGAGGAAGGACTTTAATACTTAATTGCGTCTTGAGCCCAAAGAAGCAGCGATTGGCAAGAGTGATTCTGTGTTTGATTTTGGTACTGTTGTTGTTGTCCCTGTTTACCGCGGAGCCGAGGTAGACGAAGTCCTTGACTACCTCGAAGTTTCTGTTTTCTAGTGTGACGCTTTGTCCGATACGTCGATGTTGTATGTCCTTTGTTGTACACAGCATGCACTTTGTTTTGCCCTCATTTACCATTAATGAGGATAATAATGGTAATTAATAAATCGCATTACTGCTTATATATACCGTAGTTTTTGCGTATGTATGCTTATTGAGAATTATTGATTCACTTAAGTCTTCGGGTTTGCAACCAAGTGTTGCATGTGTCAATTAATTACCATGCTATCCAGCATTTAGAAACGTTGAGTTCCTACTTCTTGTATAGCATTGATCATTATTTCCACCATTACGAAGACGGATATTGATTTGTTAGACGATCCAATATATTTTTTTCTGACTTTGTTATGCTACTCCCGAGTATGAATGTCCCTTACCTCTTGAATTGGTATATATCTAATTTAGTAATTATATAGACCTGTTGCCTGAAGAAGATAAGAATAAGATGGCCATTTTTGCATTTTACTTAAAAAATTTTAAGAAATATTATAACTGGTGACACTCACACGCCGAAGGTCCGAATTATTCGCGACACCACCTCTTTCGAGCTGCTGACAACACTCAAAGAGTAATAACTGTTTAAGGAAGCTTCTCAAACTTCGCAGTTCGTATTCGGAAATAAACTGTAGGTCCCTTCTACTCGAGAGAGAACAGTAGCGTGCACAACACGTGTGGTTGACGATCTCCTTATGGACTGTTGCGCCATCCAATTATTATTGTTATTACTATAACTGGTAAGCGAATATGAAAAATTAGCCAATTCCTAGGCAAGGAAGGTTAAGTTCAATCAAATATTGTTTTCCTTCTCAGTTCAGTTCAGACACCAGTTAAAACGCGAGTTAGAAAGTTTCGTTGTCCCTTTGAACTTGATTTAGCGTTTTAAATTAGCGTTTTATTAATATGATATTCTTCACCGATATTCAATAGGATGTTGGGAATCCTGTGGCTTTCTACCTACAATTTCATATTTAGTGATATGAAAATTTTGTAGAAGTTTAATGTAGCTAAAAGTGAGACTCTAACACGGTGAAGGTCTAATAATCGATTCCTGACATAAGAACAATTGTACGTAGAACGCAAGTTACTGCTGGCCAACTTGTGGATTGTTGCGGCAAATATAATACAATTCACGAAATAAATTTATGACCAAGCTAAAAATTTCAATATTCATACAGCTGCTAGGTGAAAAATTAAAATTAATACCACGAAAAACCCTCCATGGATTAAGTGTTATATATACGTATTTATACAATTTAGTAGAAAAAAATAAAATTAACAAATCTTTTCAAGTGAAATAAATATAAGACCAATTTAAATAAAAAAATAATAAAAAACTTTATAAAGGAATTTAAAGAACACTTGCATAATATAGTAAGTTGTTGAACCACCTCTGCTCCCTGCAGTTTCCGTGGCTTCAAGCTTAATGGTCTCTTTGAGTTGGCAAACGCCATCGAATTGTTGATCATTTTCAAAATACGCTTGAAAGTCTGTTCCAAAGATTTTCGGTAGGTTTCAAATCAGAACTGCATTTTTATACGTTCACTTACCATTAGTTCCTTGACGCGACCCATTTTTAAAAAAGGTTGTGACAGAATTTGCACTAAAATAGATTATATTTATTAAAAACGACTTCTTCACTAGAGCATTAATAAAACACCCACCTGCCACAAAGGACAAAATCCTCTTTCATAACTTTATTACTGAAATTTATTTTAAACACACGAGTTAATATTTCGCAAGGAATTATTCTTAAAAATCCAAATGCAAGAGTAAGGAATTCGAAGTAAAATCAAAATACCGTTATTAGACAGGGATATAAAAAAATTACAGAATGTCAGTCATTTCTTTTCCCCGAATATGTATTTGGGCATTTTGGCTTTAGTTTTATAAATATTTGTTATTTGTGTGTATATATATACTAGTATTTTTAAGGTTTTTCTAAAGATCAAAGATTAGGCCGCTTCGGGCAAGTTTCTAAGCAGGCTTACCGCTTCACTGGCTGAATTACAGTGGAACATGTTATTGGTATCTTGTTTGATTAAGACATAACCTATATCGGGTCTGTGTGTGTGTGTGTGCTTCAGTGTTTAAATACCTCCCTTTTTGGTTGTAAAGTAAATGACAGGCAGTCCTAACGTCTAAAATGTTCGCTTGTAGGAGATCGCTCAGTTAAATTCTCTTGCACGGATGGCTTCTGCTGCAGAAGCCACCAAGAAGAAGTGAAATGGAAACAACGCTTAGATTTCAAGCGTACTGAAGTACTGAAGTAGAAAACTGCCTTTTAGGTTTAAGTAAAGTAAGAAGGGATTACAGGTGTAAGGAAACAGTCAAGACAGATCTTCCGCCTTTGTATGACATTACCTCATGTTCTAGCGCATGGTGAACAGACATCAGCCTGCTCCTTATTTCTGAAAAAGCAGTAATTAAAGTCTATTTGAAACCTACGTATTCTCTCCAATCCACCTTGGTCATTGGTGACATTTTTTAAAGCTTCACACTTCTTATTAAGACTAGAAACTCATCGTGAGGTCAATTTATCTCTTAGATGCCAATATTATCAGTATATATTCAAAATCAGGTTCATTAACATCGAAATCACAAGATTATGCAACGGGTCCGATTAAGTTGTTCCACCAAACAGTGGAACAACGCGCAGCACATATAAATCACTTACACTTAATCATCGCCCGGCGACTGCTCCCACTTTGCACGGTGTCCTCCTTCAGCAGAGGCCTCCGTTCACAGTCTCTCCAACGATACCGAACAGCGTGTCATTAAATTTTATATAGCTCCAACACCTCGCCCAGCCCAACGTTATCTGGCGCGTCTGCTTCAACTTGCAAATTGAAACCCATCCGGTTCCATCCACAAATACTTCACGAAATGGCCACTTTATCACCTAATTAGCTGACACTCGCTCTCATAAGTTACCCACAAATGGCCCATCAATTAGACCGTCAGCTCGGTTCTCCGACGACACATAAACCCAGCCACCAACCAGCGAAGACTCGGTTCCCAAGCTCACAATCCGGTTACTGTGTCAATAAAAATTCAAAGATCATGGATAAAATCTGTCGAATTAATTGATTAAGCAAAAATCCTCCTCGTCACCACCACCACAACGGCCACGAGAAACCGCCGATAAAGCGACAAAACGACAAAATGACAAAACAACAAACAAACGATCACCTCGATCGTGATCATCTCTGCGACCAAATTAAGACCAGGCACACACAAATGACCAAATGGCTAGGCCCGGGCATAAAGATGTCACTCCCTGATGACCGTGGTGATGATGACGCTCCCGATGATCACCTTCAGCACACCGGTGGGGGATCGGGTCGAGACTTCTGCGCACGGCAGCAGAGAAGACGCCCGATGGAAACGCGGACAACGTCATTACCATAAGAATCCTCGCTCACCAGAATGCGATGGATACTCAACAATGGCTTTAATGACGTCTAATCAAAATTTCGAGCCAATGGACTTCAATTCCGATTCCAATTTCAATCCAAACATCCACTCCCCTTGGCGAAGTCTACTTCGTTTGCGGGCCGAGCGAATTAATGAACCCGTCCCAGTGGGAGCAGTGTTAGTGACAGTCACCAGCGGTACTCGCAGCTTGAACTGACGTGGTTTGTGTGCTGCGCTTTTGTTTAAATAACAAAGCGCGCCGTGAGTTATTGGTGTCCGGGAAGGCTATAAGCCGCGCTTGAGATGAGGATGAGAGGAGGGTTAATACTCCGAATCTGGCGGGTAACAAAGTGGCTAAAGGCTTAACATAATCATTTGCTTAAGTTGGTGACTCCGGAGATTTATGGCTACACACGCTGTTTGTCGGTATTGGATTTTGAAGGTTTGTCACCAGACCGTATCGAAATGATTGCGGCACGGCTCAGCCTCATGGGTGAGCTACTCTTGATATAATCAGCATACTAAATTGAATTCGATCGCGTCAAAGGAACACCGCCGCCGGAAGTGGGATTAAAGGGGAATCCGCAAGATACGAGTATGTGCGTTCTAACTAAGCATATCCGGCTGAAAAAATAGGCTTTCTAAAAGAGCAACGGTGCAATGTCGTCCCATTTGTGTTGAGTAGTACTTTTAATTTTGAAAAACAACTTCCGAGTTGGCTAACGTCAACAACTTCTGTTCTCGTCGACGTAGTTAAGTCAAGTTTTTGACATTTCGGGACTTCTGACATCAACGATTATTTGTGAAAACCTTTGGAAATATATGCCCTTGGAATTCATGGAAATCGGGAAATTGCATATCAGGTTCGTCTGAAAGTCTGACTTTAAAAGAACTAACCTCGCATTTAAGATTTGCTCACTCCACAGGAAACATATCACGGAAAAAATTCTACAAATAACTTCAGCTTCCCAGATGGGAAAAAGAAAACTTAAAGCTTTTACACCATCACCAATCTCAGGCAATGAATGTCGGAAACGATTAAGATCTCAGAAAACTAAATCTGAACATTTCGCTTTTAATCCTTTAATAACTTGAAAGACCAAATTGAAGTTTCTTCTTCTTCTTCTTCTACAGCGCTACAGTCCGGGATGGACCTGTGCCACAAACAACATGCCTCCCCAGCCAGCACGATCTTTCGCCAGCTGCCTCTAGTTGCGCACTACAAGTTGGTTGAAGTCCTTCTCCACTTGTGTGCGCCACTTTAGTCAAGGTCGTCCTCTGTTGCGTTATCTCAATGGTTCGGATTTAAAGATTTTTTGGGCCGGAGCAGTGGTGTCCATACGCTCTACATGGCCTAGCCATCTTAAGCGTTGTATCCGTAGACGCTTGGCCAGGCGCATGTCGCTGTACAGCCCATAGAGTTCGTCGTTAAATCTTCTCCTCCAGATGCCATCAACGCAAACAAGACAGTAACAACAGTGATTCTGCGTTTGATTTCGGTACTGATGTTGCTGTCCCTGTTAACCGCGGAGCCGAGGTAGACGAAGTACTTGACTACCTCGAAGATTCTGCTGCCTAGTGTGATGCTCTGTCCGAGATGTCGATGTTGTGTGTCCTTCCTTGATGACAGCATGTACTTCGTTTTGCCCTCATTTACCGCCAGACCTATTTTAGCCGCCTCCGCTTCAATGCCAGCAAATCCCTCATTGACGGCTCGCTGTGTTCGTCCAAGCACTGCCAATGCCATCAGCGTAAACTAGCAATTGAACTGACTTCTGGAAGATCGTGCCTCTGGTGTTGACTTGTGAGTTACGCACGATCTTCTCGAGGATGATGTTAAAAAAGTCACATGTCACAGTGCGGCGCCTTGTCTAAAACCTTTTTTGACATTGAAGATCCCGGTGAGTTCGCTATCGATCCTACACAATCTGACGGGTTTGGTAAGAATGTCAAGACTAGACATGGGACACTTACATATGCGGCTTTAAAATCGACGAAAAGGTGGTGAGTGTCGATTTGAACTTCTTCTTCTTTTCCAGGATCTTCCGTAAAGTGATCTGGTCTATATTGGACTTTCCGGGCTTGAAACCACCCTGATAGGGACCTATCAGGTTATGAACAAACGGATTCAGACGCTCACACAATACGGCAGAGAGGATCTTGTAGGCGATGTTAAGGAGACTTATCCCTCGAAAATTGGCGCAGTAAAAGGGTCCCAATTCTTATGGACCGGGCAAACGATGCTGAGATTCCACTCATCGTGTATGCTTTCCTCCGATCATATCTTACAGATGAGCTGATGCATGCGCCCAACTAACTCATCTGCAGCTGCTTTAAATACTTTTGCGGACAGTCCGTTCGCTCCAGCAGCTTTGTTCGACTGCAACTTGGGAGTTGCTATTTTCACCTCATCTATGTCAGGGGGGGACGGAATTCTTGTCCATCATCGTCCAAATTGAGTGGAACATTCTGCCTAACATCGGAACTGGGGTCGTCATCGCAGTTAAGGAGTCTGCGAAAATGATCCTTCCAGATTCTCAGCACAGACTGCTTCGGTCCGAACCTTGTATCCTCTGGATAGCTGTTTTACCTTTCGGTAAAACTTTTGAAATTCATTCCTGCCATAACACTTTTCCATTTCTTCGACCTCGCGCTTCTCATGCTCCTTCTGTGCTCTTCCCTTTTTCTCTGTTCGTAGAGCTCACGAACAGCCCTCGTCGTTCGATGCAGCGTCGCCTTATAGGCGTCTTGTTTGGCTGCATGCGCTTGCCTGCACTCGTAGTCAAACCATGGGTTCCTTCCGGGTGGTGGCGCGAAACCCAGCACATCAGTGGCAGCTTCTTTGATGGCTTCTGGACAACGTTTCCATTCTTCTTCTATGCTTAGTGCAGGAAGCGTCGAACTCTGAGTAAGTTTTAGGGAGACTCGGTCGGCAAAGTTCCCAGCAATCGACTGCGGTTGGAGCTTCTCAACGTCAAACCATTTCGGCCTGTCTCGACTCCGTTGCTCTCTCGCTATCCGGGTTCTTTCCTTGGCTACAATAAGGTGATGATCCGAGTCAGCGCTTGCACCTCGGAAGGTTTGAACATCGAAAATACTGGAATACTGGAATTTAACTAAACAGTACAAGGTCATCACAATCATAGCCTGCATATACAAAAAACATTAATTTTTCTGTGACATACGGATGTATGGTCCATGATATGATGAAAGTGAAGTTACTTGGATTGTATATTGGCGAGTTGTAGTCTTGGAATGTGTCTTTTAATCAATGCATTCTATAAGAAAATAGCTTTCAAGAAGCCGTTCTTTGTGTGATTTTACTAGAAAGGTGATGGCAAATTAAAGTACGTCCCTAAATGCTTCTTTCGACTGACCTATAGACCCAACGCCAACTTCTTCTTGAGTCTCCACAGAACTTACATTTAATGTTAGTATTTGTGAACAACGCGCTTATAGTAGAGGATCAAATCAATAAAAGGGAAAAGTCCTCACCACGTCAGATGATCAGACGAGTTGATGATGATGATGATGACACTATTCATTTAACTCCAATCATTTCTCAATTTTTTTTTTTTTGTTTATATATAAAGTTTCTTATATATATAAAGTTATATATAATTTTATTATATATAAAGTTACTTTAACTGGTAATCGATCTTTTTCATGTTGGTCTTCTACCCCTTTAATTGTATTCAAAAACATACATATTTAATATCAACCTTTCCCAGTTGTTATTTAATTTGCGCGCTTCACACCATTACTCTCATTTTTATTTTTAATCTGATTTTAATTGTTCACGTTATCTGCTTGTTATTTTACTCTACATCGTATTATCAAATTCAAATCATAGCTTTTTTGAGCAGCAGTGAGGCAATCTAAAAATGAGTGCGTTTGTAAAACGACGTCCATCGTCACCCGGAAAAAGTACTTGTTAACGTACTTATTCTAATTTTTGTATTTCTTTAGAAGTAAAAAGTCTTACAGTTTTAAAAACTTACATTGTATAAGAACTGCTTTTTTCCAGCATCATAAAAGTTGTAAAACAAAATTAACTACCTGGGCGTAGTAGCGCAGATGATAAGCATAACATTGACTTTCGCGATGCACCAAGTTTGACACTTTATTTGTTGCACATTTTCATCTCTTTCCAGCTGCTAAGAACACTCTACTAATTTTGTTTGAAGAAGCTTCTAAAATGCAGATCGTGATGAAACAGTAGAGTGAACAACATGAGATGTTGACGAAGAGGCAATGCCCTTGGTCTCTGAGGCTTTCCAATTATTACTATTCATATTTCAAGGTCTTTTTAGGGCTAAACGTATTTTTCACTAAAAATATTTGATTGGTTCCATTCAGACAAACACCCAGTTGACAGGGCAATTTGTTGTTACTTCTGTTTAGATGAATATGTTCAATTCGATTTTAATCATTTTTAAAAAAGTTATTTTCTTATTTTCACAGCAATAAAAGAAATAAAAAACTGACAAAGTCGTTTAAAGAAAATTGTGATTAGTAGATGAATACAAGAATTCCAACCTTTCTTCGACACGAAGCCTACATGGACAATCAGTGGATTACTATAAACTCCGGATGTATTGAAAATCTAAAATCAATAAATGGATATCTGGACAGAAAAGAAAATGTTAAAGCTTCATGGTGGGAACCAAGACACTGGTCATGCATATTTAGCTATCAATTATATATTATCCAAAGCGCATTGAAGTATCTAGTCAAAGCCACGACACTAATCCGATTGTGCAATCATGGCAACCGGGGATAAAGGCAATGCTAAAAACGAAGGTATGCTTATTTAAAAAAAGTGATATATAATCCCCCCTAGGTACAAAGCATTTCCAGCATCCCATTATTTCAACTAACCATTATGTCAGTGCATTTATGAAACTGAATGATACCATTTTTCAATTTTTTGCTGGCTACGAAAGCGCTTCCCTGCTTTGTATTCTTGTTTTGTTCCAATAGGAAAAAATGAAAGTCATTTATTTTCTATGAATGAATGATAAAAATAATATCCCTACAACTTGCAATAATTAACTACTGCTTCGTGCTCACTAAATAGAACTGAGACGGTTGATAGAAATATAGATAGTTTCCTAGCGTAGGTATACTATGAGTTGCGTAGAGAAGTGATTTTTCTTTTCTTGCCTGGCATAAAGGTTGAGAGTGGATCTCGCACTAAAGCAACACACCAGGGCGGTCATTACTTAGAAACACGAAATTGTTTTCTATACCTTACTGTTTTAGTCCATCTTAATCTAAAAAATCCTTTTACACGTTGTCTTAATGACGCGAATATGCTTTTTTTTTAGATGACCTGCATTTTATTTTTGGACGAAGCCCGTTGTCAGACGTAACTTGGTTGCATTTGTCCCCAATGTACTTTTCATGGGCTTTAATACCAGGTATACCGGTATGAAGTAAGCGTTTTTTTTTTTTTTTTTAAATAATACAATAAAATATGGGAAAGTAAAAACATTGTATCCAAAGTATTGGCCATGGTTTTCTTCACATTTTGACCACCTTTCTGGTAATTTGTGAATACCACGCCATCTTTTAAAGCAAACCAATCAGACACCCAATGTTCGACCTCCTCGTAGGAATCAAAGTGCTGCTCAGCTAATGTGTGTCCCATCGATGAAAACAAATTGTAGTCGGAAGGAGCCAAGTCTGGTGAATACAGCGGGTAGGTAGCTGCTCCCAGCCAAGTGTTTTGATTGTATCCTGAACCCGATTTTGTGTGCAGGTGCATTGTCATGGAGCAAAATTACCTTGCCGTGTCTTCTGTCCCATTCTGGTCGTTTCTCGATCAATGCATGGTTCAAATTGATCATTTGTTTTCGGTAACGATCAGTATTAACGGTTTCACCAGGTTTTAGGAGCTCGTGGTACATCACACCTTTCTGGTCCCACCAAACACACAGCATTGTCTTCTTGCCGAATCGATCTGGTTTTGCAGTCGATGTTGATAGTTGTCCCAGATTAACCCATTATTTTGTTCCGTTTAGGATTGTTAAACTAAATCCATTTTTCATCGCCAGTAACAATCCGATGCAAAACCGATTTTCTTTCGAGTCTTTGAGGCAAAATTTCACAAGTGTTTTTTCAGTTTTCCATCTGTCTTTCATTCAATTCATGTGGCACCCATTTTCCACACTTTTGGATCTTTCCCATAGCTTTTAAGCGGTCAAAAATTGTTTGTTGTGCAACATTTAACATTGCTGCCATTTGCTTTTGACTTAAAGTGTCATCTCTATCCAATTTCGTTTACAATTCGGCGTCTTCAAACTTTTTTGGTAGTCTTCCACGTTCTTCATTTCTCACATCAAATTCATTATTTCTGAACCGTTGAAACCATCTTTTGCATATTGCTTCTGATAGAGCATGATGACCATATGCCTCGGGAAGCATTCGATGCGACTCTGCAGCACTTTTCTTCAAATGGAAACAAAAAATTAATGCTTTCCGCAAATCATCACTTTCTGGTACTAAATTCGGCATTTTGATTATGATTTTGACTGTTCTTGATTCTTGACTTGATGTATACTAAATATATTTCACATAGCTCGCTTTGTCATAGCAAACAAACAAAAAAAAAAAATAAGGGCTCGTTCACATTAAATGTTCCCTTTGGGAACATTTGTATCTTGACGCTCACTTCATACCATACATACGGTATACATGGTATACTACTCTTAGCCCTTTTCAACGTGATATTTGGTAGAACCCTTTCAGTTCAAAACAATCATTCTAATTGAATTACAATCGAAAAATGGCGGAGCGACCAAGCTTAGTAATATAATAAGCAGAAACAAGCTTCGTCTTAAAGTCCTCGATTTAGATTCGCTGATCCTAACTTCAAGCCACTCCAAAAAAATCAAATCTTCTCCGATACTCAAACGTCGATCTCCTTTTACAAAAACCTAGAAAGACAAAAGGAAACAACTCTCAATGGACATTGCAAAGACATAACATGAACAACTCTGACAATGCAAAGAAATGTTTTGGTAATGAATAAATTTGGAATTTTTGTTACAAAATGGCTTAAATAAGAGCTTCCTCAAATTTCGACTCCTTGCGTGAATCGATTCTTTTCAGAAAATCCAACAGCTTAATCAAGAACTAACGACCTTGACGTTAGACCTATGCTGAATGCTTTGCTAAAGCTTAAATGAGACCAACTGTCTGTTTCAAATCAGGAATGAGAAAAATGGCAACATACGCTTAAGGGTTCAAAATGGGACGAGCAAAACATTTATTGTTAATTAACTTAACAGCTCTTCCTACTTTTGATTATCTTCAAGAATAAAGTTTAGGTGTATGTATACCGAGAGTGAAGAGATGGCCAAAGCCATTTAAGTAAATTATGTATTTACGTAAGTTTTAAGTTTTCATACCCCACCTGTGAATTAGTTCTTGCTATGGTATGTTCTTATCAATTTTGATTCGTAATAGTTATACTATCTTGTGATTAATAAGAAACAAACAGTCAAACCTATATTAATTTGACAAGAAATTAATTGCAATACTTTACTTGATATTCGATAAGACCTCACGACTAATCCCACTTTCATATTTCTTTAAAAAAATATATATACCTTCATATCGATTTCCCATCAATATCAATAATTTCGATCGCTTATTTTTAATTGCCACCAAAAGACTCGTTTTCTTTTTTGTGTTCCAACAATCACATCAATTTTATCCAATCTCGAAGACCGAGTATTAAGTGTTTCTCACTCAATTCAGGCACAGAGTGTTACATCACAGCGTGTCGCCTCAACGAGAACCTAAACAAAAGTAATTTTCATATTCAACCATTGTCTGCCTCACAGTTCACATTGATTAACTGGCCACTCCATGTCTTTCTGGAGTAAGGCATTCCGACTTGAACCTTCTTGAATTTCTATTTTTCAAATCATAAGTCTGGGATTTCCTAATTGCTTCCCAAAAGTATCCTATTGCCACAGTCTCGAAGTTCTTAAATTTCTCTGCACCCAGTTAGGCAAATTATTCCGTACCTTTTATTCACCTAAGTGTATGTTTTTAGAAATGAGAGCGATTAGTTAGTGAGACCTCCCCATTTGGTCTACCCTTAACACATTCTCTTTCTTGTACGAAGGTTCCTTAACATACTTTGAGATTTCCCACGACGAAAGCTTCATTCAATGCTGTCATTCATCTATTCATCAAGGTCAAGTTCATTTGATACGTTCTTTTTCCTTTGAGTTCAAGTTCGCCGTTTTACTTAAGATGAAGCAGCCTAGATTGGGTTTTTAATTGGTAGATCAGATAGCACTTGATAGAGTGATCACCATTGACAAGTTAATCACATAACGGTGTGTAACTGATAGGGAATAAATGTTCCCATTCATTGGCGTCGTGCCGGCAGCTTCCGTGAAACAAAATTATTTCTTTTTAATTCAGAATTCACACGGGGATCAGTGGCTGAATACGACACAACAAAAAATATCGAATGTAAGGTTTGAAACATATTTCATATTCTGTTTTCGGCAGGGCCGACACAAATGCTTTCTAATCCTTTCAAATCTTAAATCTTTTTCAAAAAATGAAGTTTTTGTCTTAATCGAATGTATTCATTTTGCAGACATGTTCTCCCAACTTTTATGTACGTAGAGCACACAGCTCTTGATTTAGAAACCAGTGTTAACATTCTATTTACCTACCCACCTTGTTGGCTTTCCACTTCAAACACCAGATTGTACTAATCGTCAAACCTTTGGTTCTTCTAAGCGTTGTTTAAAGACCAGCTTGACCGCTTGCGTCTTAACAAAGTTTCCACTTTTTATTTATTTGTAGACACAAAAAGTGTCAAACTTTAGTGAGATTTAGAGAAACTACATTTTCAAAATTCATTACGGTTTTAGTTTTTCTACATCAAGCCGAGTTCGTATCTTGCTTCAACGAGAGACAATGTTGGCACCTCGCAAGGATCGGGCGTCGAAATTGCAGAGAGAGAGAGAGTGTGTCAATCATGTCCAAAAGAAGCTGCCAAGTAAATTTACGGATGTTTAGGTTTGGGAACCGGATTCTGCTTTCAGAAAGGCTGCACCCTGGAGTGTAGAGTTTCAGGCTGATTCCTATGTTGTTGGGTTCGTTGAGCCTTTCGATGACTCTGGCAAATATATTTTCTCCACCAAGCTGTGTTACGAAATCTTTTAAAAAGCGAACTTTTATATATATGTTAATATTATATACAACTTTCGCCGAATCCGAACGGTAAAGTTTGAGAAAACCATAGACATTTATTACTCATAGAGTGTTGTCAGCAGCTCGGCAGTGCGGTGCGGTGATGAAAAATGTAAGGTGTTTAGAAACTGAGACCTTCGGCATGTGAGTATCCCACTCTTCCAACTACGCCAAGGGCTTTTTTTTGTTCTTGTGTGTAGCTTTTTGGATTGTGGGCACATATTTTTCTATTGTTGTTGAATTCAGCTTGATGCAGATTGTTATAGGCTTTTCGCTTGCTGGATTGTAATAAAAGACATTTCGTTTGAGTACACCTAGGAAAACAGTTGAAAAAGAGCGGCCCTCCTTTGCTACAGAAAATGTTTTCCATCATTCATGTTTTGTCCGGCCCATTCTATTTCTGGTCTTCTGACTCTTCTGATGATGGAAATGTCTGTCTTGCAGTAGTTCGACGCAACGTAAAAACATCGAGTGCAGGCGGTATCTCAAACGATCTCATTTGGAACCCAAATTGTTTTTCTTATGTCGTGCACATAGAAGTATGTTTGACCGACAATCCAAGAAGAGTTTTTATTATATTATTTGGATACAGATGGTAGTAAAATTCTTTAAAGCTGAGTACATGGACACCTTTCAAGAGCAGGCTGCTCACTTAAATAAGACTGAGTCGGTCAAGTATTCTTTTAATCTTAATCTCTTCACATTCTTGTGATTGTTTCCGTAGAGGCAGCTCTACAGCCTTTCAGTAGCAAGACTGAATTAAAGCATTTCTGAGGTAACAAGCCGCATGATCACTTGAGTTATAAGACATCACATTTCATCACATTTATTGTCCTGACGTCGATCGTCGGTTAAGTTTCCTGCATGCTACTATGTAAAGGTTTTGCTGAACGGAATAGTTTGTATATGTTGAAAGACTTTACCTCAACTAAAACTCCAAACTGGACTTTAATTTTTTTTTCTATTCATCGCTTTTGGTTTTTAAAATGCATGCCCTGTCTAAATTCGAGAGTCCCAATGAACATTAAACGTAGCCATTGATTGTTCAGATAATCAAGCGCCTTAAAAAAGAGCATATTTTTAGCCATCTTATCTTCGTAATCGATACACTTCTTCTTAATACAAAAGCAGACAGTCAGAGATGCCAAAAAATTATATTTTCCATTGAAGCCCGGCTAAGACAAAGCCAAGCACAAATTCACAGTAACATCTGTGTCATCGCAATAATAAATCAATTTCCCCTCCACACGAATGCGCGGCAAAGGGAAAATCAATAACAACCGAAATATGTACAACCTTTGCACCTCCCAGATTAGGAGATAACACCAAACTTGCCTGTCTGCGGCAACACCCGCCAGCGGCAGGCCCAGTTTGTCGGGCACTCAAAATTTGACTACTTGACACTTGCGCTTGTCCCCGAGATTACCATGGAGACAGAATGAACCAAATTTTCTGAAATCTTAATCAAAATCCCTTAATTGGTCCCACAAATGGAACGCTATGCTTCTTGTTTCTTCCTTCCTTCTCTTTCGTTAAATGGCCTCCGCTCGGCCAGAAGTTTTGATGCACAACATTCTTTGATCTCGTGGTGGACCGTCCGGTCCGGAGCTGTTGGGTTGTTATCGGTCGTCATCTTTTAACGCTCCGTATCCTCCGCCTTTGTGCGGCTAATGTGTCTACGGAGTCGTTTACATACGGATTACGGCATTAGTTTGCAACATTTTTACACTCTTAAGCCAGATTGCTCAGCACGCAACATTGTTGCCAACTTTAGAGACAGCAGAGTACGGATCCAACGGGGCGCGAGCAAACAACGCTGGCCATAATCGTAAACTTGTGCGCTGTGGCATCGTAGTTAACTGTGGCAATAAAAACGCACACGTTAGTCGTAATTAAGCGACCTTCAGTGGACGAAGGACCGGCGAATGCGTGAGTCTCCAACGGGCTTAAGTGCTCGGCTCAAGATAAAGCCGAGTCGAGGCGAGCCGATACCGTCTTAGATCGCCCGGGCTTCTATTGCATGTCGCGCGAGAGAATAAATCACCATCGTCCATCGGTGGCGGGGTGGGGGTGTGTTTGCTTTCGACGAGAATCCATCAAGGAAGTGCGTTCAAAGGACACAACCTCTCTCCTCGCTGCCCGGCCTACCTTGAGTAACATTTTTACGACCAATTTATAGCAGACCACAGCCGTTCTTGGAGGCGATCGTAAACAAGCTCTGAAAAATTCCCGGTCGGCAATTCAAGCGCACATTGAATGCAAGACACAAACGCCAAACGGATTTCAAAGGCCCAACGACGAACTGACCGGCGATGGCGGGAATCACCCCCTCGACGTCGACGGTGTGGCGAGAAGCGACGGGACTACCTTCGCAACACATCAACAGCAACGGCAGCAGCAGCATTTGCCGCAACATTCTTGCAATTGATGGTCAATTCGTTTGGTTTATTGTCTGTTACCGGGTTAGGATGCGCGGGCGTGGGCAGAGAGAGGAAAATGGAACGAATGCAGGAACATGTCATGCGTTGCCGTTGGTCCCCGGCCAAATGGCCCATAAAAGCCATCAACTTTTAAAGAGCTATTTAGCGAGAAAGACACCCAACAATGTTGCAACAAAGTGCTGTAACGAGGGTCAGTTCTGCTGTCTAGTCGCAGCGATGGCGCGCCAGCGCTGTGAAGGTGACGATGACGGGCGAGCGGGTTGTATTGGCGGCATCGGCGGCGATTGCTCCGCCGCAGGTCGCTCAAGAAAATGCAAATTAAACTCGGGGTAAATGGGCATTTTGAGGAAATTTATGCACGCCGTAGATGATTGATGGGAATTTGTCTGGGACTCGAATAGATGAGTATTGGCAGGTTGCTGGAGTCAGTCGGTCGTCGGCGGCGCTCTCGTGGGTGGGTTGAGGTGGGATTGGTTTTAATTAGCTGGGACTAAAGTAGTTTTGAGCGAGCTGTTATTTGCTTAGGTTTGAGTTATATTCTGCTTTTTTAACGAGCAGATGGAGTTTCCGCTTTCCTTGCGATATGACGCAAAGACGTGGTTGGAATATGAGATGCAGCAGCTTGAAGTTTACTGCGCAAGCTACGCGAAAGCAGCTAATGAGGTTAAGTGTTGTTATGGTGAATGGATAGGGTAATGCTTTACTGACAAAGTTCCCATGTAACTGAAAAAAGAGAAGATAAACTCAACTCTCATGAAAAAATATTGGTTTGTGTAAGAGAATAGAATAAAAAGAGATTTTAAAAAGAGGATCGATCGGCATTTGGAAACCAACGTAAATGAAGGCGTGATAATTATTTATCTTGGTTCAAAAAATATAAAACTCTAGAAGCATATAAGGATTGATGTAGAAACGTAACCAAGATTATTATTATTTTTATTCAGGATATTATTATAAAATCCAAGGAATTCAAGAAAACTTTTTCTGCAAGGCGGGTTTTCTAGTCCGATTATATATGATGGGACGGGCCATGAGAAACATAGAACTATTCAATATAGTCTGCTGATTACTTATATTTGTATTTAGAGACATGCCTCCTTGAAAGTTATGCCAGGAATCCAGACGAAGCATTAGTTGTACGATCCTCTCCTTATAAAAAATGAGAACAGGGGAAAATGCAACTGCGAATTCTATCATCTACAAGGCTATTCTCGAATAAATTTTACTCAAGGTAAAGTATACTCAAGGTTCTCAAGATTCAAAAAAAAGATTATGATCGAACTTCCTTATTACATACCAAGACATCACAGGCGAAAAACGACTTAATCCTGACAGCCAGAAGCAACGTGTCAAATAGAGATTAGAGCAAAAATTATTCAACCTCTAACTGGCGACATTAGACGCTGTTATGCTTAAGCAGGAGTTCACTGTGGGTTGATTTTGATATTAAAAAAAAACGTGTCACATACATTTTGAAGAGCTTTCTTAGACAGTTAATTTCATAGAAAAAATTTCACCAGAAAAAAGTATCAGAAAGAGAAGACGGTAGTTTGAGTGAATCTGACTTTTTTCGACGAAATTTATTTGATGACTATCAACACAACAAAGAAAAGAAATCACTCCAACATGCTGAATTTCTGGCATTATTTAAAGATAGTCCATGAAAAAAGCAAGCACAACAGCATACTTCCAAATAATTTCAAAATCATTGTAAGCATTCTGAATGATCAAACTTCATTTGAATCATTCGCATAAGTTACTTATGGAACCAACGTCTCCAAACATTCTTAAATGCATAGGTCAAAACTGATTTTCTTTGCTTTGCTCTCATAAAACTTCTTTTTGAAACGTCGACACATCGAAAAGAAGAAACTTCAAAAGTTCAGTTTAGTTTCATATATTGTATAAAAATAGTTTCACTGTCGATTTTCAATGAAACCTTTTTATTTCATTGTTATTATACCAACGTTTCGGCAGGGATTGCTGCCTTCAGCAGCAATTTGTGTTGTTGTTACAAGTAGATGTGGATGTTAGAGTCTGGATTTTATTTAAAATTATTACAAAAAAACACTAAATTCACAAAAAATAAAATATTGAGCACTTCTGTGTGTGAAGCTCAGTCTAGAATGCTCAATATTTTGTATTTTGTGAATTTAGCTTTTCTTTGTAATAATTTTAAATTACATCCAGACTCTTACATCCACATCTACTTGTAACAACAACTCAATTAATATTCCTCGAAGAAGGTAGCAATCGTTGAAATAACCTGGTTTTACTGAAAATCGACAGAGACCAAAATAACCCGAAGGAAAGACAGTTTCCGATGCATTATAATTGATTTGGTCAATTTCAACAAACAACTTTAAGAATAGTTTAGCATTGATTGAATAAATGCCTTCCTTAAGAAATTCCCTGATCCTCTAGACTTGTAATTGTTTTTTTTTTTTTCACAATGCGTACAGGTTGCTGAGAAGTAAATCAGGCTTTCTTTCTTCTTCTCGTAGCAACAAACGCTCTAGAAGTCATTGCAGGCTCTAGAACTCCTGCATGAACACCTATCAAATGTTAAGTTTCCCTTTATTTGTGTAATTCTTAAACTTTCTGGGAATGCAGAAATATTTTTGACCTGGAATCCAGCATGATGTGGAAGAAAACTTTTAACCACTATCTTTTCAAAAAATATTTGTTCATTTTTAAACGTGTAGAGTACAACAAGCTTACACTCCGGTAGCATACTTTACAGAAATCGAACAACCATTGGTGTTGTTGAACAATAATTGTGTTATGTGCCACAGGCATTTGTTATCAAATTGAAATTGATTTTTGCACAAATTCTGTTTAATCTGTTTCACTTTGTGCACAGACAGACACATAGGCAGGCATAAATATCTCTCTTAAATTTTAACATCTACAAGGTTGCGCAATAATTTCTTATTCATTTACAACGTTTTCCAATAATCTTTGAAAACTCACTGCCAGATGGTGCAAGACCTTTTACATTAGAGCAAATATCTCATAATATTTTTGTCAGATACTGATGCCCATATATGTGGGTGCAGAAATTAAAGGGAGAGACTCACATATTATGAAATTGGAGTTCATATTATTTTTCCGCTTCAAAAATTCCAATTTGCCTACAAATAAAGTCTATCGATAGATCATGCAGCTGTGCCAATATATTTTTATTTATGACTGAACACATAGTATTATTATATTATTTATATTTATGACTGAACACATACTTATTATATGTGGCCGCGGTGGCGTAGTGGGTAGAGTGCGACGCTCACACGCCGAAGGGTCTTGGTTCGATTCCCGGCTGAACACCTCGAATTTTTCACGGCACCACCTCTTTCGAGCTGCTGACAACACTCAAAGAGTAATAACTGTATAAAAAAGCTTCTCAAATTTCGCCGTTCGGAGTCGGCAAAAAACCGTAAGTCCCTTCTTCTCATGAACAGACCAGTAGCGCGCACAACACGAGTAAGTTGATGAACAGGCTAGGCCCTGGTCCCCCTGTGGACTGTCGCGCCAACAATTATTATTATTAATACTTAGCTTATACAATAAAACTAACCCACACTTAAGTTCAAGTTTGAAATGTATACTGCTAAGTAAAGGAAAATTCCAAAATTTCTTTTTAAGTCTGAACTATATGCAAGTGTTAGGAATATAAGCGGGCACATTTGTCTGATACCTCAATATTTTAAATAGCTTAACTTGTAACTATTTACATTGCTTGCTCTCAAGTGTACCTCAGCACTAACGACTCAGTCGAAAATTCACACCGTTATGCAGGTTGATGACATCTTCTCTGAACTATTCAAATGAACACATCAATTTGTAACAAAATCGGACTGACACAACAGAGGCAAAATCTAAAATGTTCATTTTTTGTACTTTTCGTTGCATCTATCAGCATTAAACTGTTTAAAAGAAAAACTTTAGCTTAAAAATTAATTTGTATTTATTATTATTATTTATTTATTGTGGCAAGAGTTACAATAGTTTTTGTGTATCTTACATTTTTTAGAGATACGGTCATGTTACCTTTCAACTAAAAATTTAATAAAATTTCTTAAGTAATATATCGCAGTTTTAATTTGAAGGAAAAGCCACTAAAAAAACCTTCATTAAATTGTATGGTGTTGTGGAAGGGAAAGGAGAAGTGGTATTAACACATGATTTCAAAGATGGCACTGACATAAAAATTAAAGATATAGACAAAATATTTATAAATTAACAAATAAATAAAGTCAGAACAGAGCAGAACAGAATTATTTAAATAATATTATTTAAAACAAATAAATAAACAACAGATTAATATTAATAATATTATCATTAAGAATAAGTAACATAAATAAATACAAATAAATAAATATAAATAAATAAATATTAAGAAATAAATATAAGTAAATAGATAAATAATTATAAATAAATATAAATAAGTCGATAAATAAATAAATAAATTAAAAAAAATATATATATAAATAAATAAATAAATAATGCAAAAAAAAATAAATAAATATAAATAAGTAAATAAATAATTCAATATAACATCTGACAGTTGCCCTTAAGTTAGTTAGTTAAACTTGAAATCAAGTGATTGTTAGATGATGTTTCATAATTAAGTTTCATAATTCGAGAAGATACCATTTCTATATTTGTAATTTCATGAAGTTCCTCTGTGGAAAAAAGTTTTGGTAAATTCAGCATAACTTTTAAGATCTTATTTTGAATTATTTATAACCTGCGCACATGACTTTTTGCACATCTACCCCACACCGGAGATCCATTAAAAATAATTGCTTGAAATATGGCCTTAAATATTAAGAGTTTGTTATAAGTGTTCAACTGTCAATATCTCCAAATAAAGGGGTACAGAAATCTTATAGTATTATCCTCCATATATATATATGCCTCCACCTTTTTAATGACTTCCAGCACATGAGCACTGAAATTTAAACATTTGTCTAAACAGATGCTTAGATACTTCACGCCAGACTTCCACTCAACTTCGGCACCATTGAGGAGAAGGTAGCTTCATCCAAGATGAAAATGTGACAAAACTCAAACTCTTGGAGAATGGCATTACCGAAACCATTTCTTTAACTTAGCGATGTTAAAAAATCTTCCCTAAATCGCTTCATACAAACGATTTTTTTTTAACTTATCCTGCGTGTTTGTCCGGTTGTCAACCATGTCTGCATATCTTGTCAGACTCCGCATGTCTCTTTAACTTAAAGGGATTTTTATATAATTTTGCATGTTGACCTATAAAAATATACATGAAAACGATCATTTTAATTTGGGACAGGAATGGTGAGTGAAGTTGGAAAAAATTCTTTATTACATAATTTAATATACCATATGTAAGTGTACATTACATTTCTTACTTAACAACTTTTAATAATTAACTTCCGTACACGGCAATACTAAAAATATTAAACAATATTTAAAGGTTGTAACAGGAATTTTCTGGCATCTTGTTGAAAACTTTACAACCGTATTTGACAGTGAAACAGCGGCGACGGTACAATTTTAAGTTCTACAAAGGCAGTTTTGTATTGTCGTCCTTAGAAACACAGAACTAATATAAATCGGCTAATGCAAATATTGAAACGAATGAGAACATAATGAATTAAAAAAATTTTGTTCCACTAGTTTGATGATTCCATGCGAGTCTCAATGTCATCGCTCATTAATTTAACTTCCAACCCCCGCAAAGAAGTTCGCACATAGCTCCAACAAGAATTTTGGTTTAAATTCTGATTAGACACATAACATATCTGGGTGTTCAGTTTAAGGTGGGTGTGAATAGTTAAACCTACATATGCACATACATACATCTTAGAAAACGTAGTACAATACTTATCGGGATGTTTGTATCAAGCATAAAGCAGTGTAAGCTTTATTGTTTAGAAAGGCTTGTATTTAATAATAACAATTGGATTTTGCAGAGAAAGTCTTATCTATCTATATACATAAAAATCAATGTTTGTTTGTTTGTCCTTTATAAACTCTTAACTGGTAAGATATAGAGCATTGATGTTTTTGGCAACTTTGTTCAGAATTCTGTCAAAAGGGTTTTGGTACCAACTTTTGTTTGGGGGGATAGCTCCCCATAGAGGCCTATGTTCAAAGTTCGGCTGATCCTTTCGAGTGATATATCAATCAAAAGGTCTTTGAAAATAGGATTGAGCGTCCTTTCGCAGTTTTTCGGTGGAGAGTACCGTTAGAAAGATATGAAGCTTTAAAAAGTTTGACCGCCTCTAATTTCCACACAGTCTGGAAAAATCTGGAAAATCATGGAAAAATCATGGAAAATCCGTCTCAATGAATACTTTCAACTAAAATTAGTTCAAGCATTCAAGCTTAGACACTTTGGGAGATCTGGGTCAACGCGCTAAGGGAACATAATTATCCAACCATCGTTTCGAATAATAAATTGGAGATATCGCAGGTTAAATGCTTTTTGTTTCCCATATATTTTTCTCGCTGTAACCAGTGAATCGACACGAGCCTCAGTGGAGTCACCCACATTGTACAATTCAACCCCTAAATAAATACACACACACAACGCACACTAGAAGAAGTGATCATGTGTTGTTTTGGGAAGTTTGAATGTTAATACCGAATGTTAAACTACTCCAACAATAGCAAATCAATGTCAATATACAATGGCGTACAAAAAATCATTGGAAGCGCTCATTGCACACTTACGAGTGTTTTCGGAGGTGCGCTAATTTTATAGTTTCGGGTTTTTGAACAAACATTTCCCGTTATTCCGCGTTTAACGCTGACTGACGATCTGAATGCATATTTAAAATTATCCGTTTTATGGCGACATGTGCAGAAACTATACTTATAAACCCAAATTGCAACTTGATGGATCCGCTAAACGTTTTGCAAAACAATAATTGGATGATGGAAATGGTAAATTGACTGTCGATAAGGTCACACAATGTATCTTATTGCCACCAGACTTCTGCATATTCGCATCAAATGCAGACGAGCCAATACATGATACATGGCTCGGTGAACGTGCTATATTAGCACCATTCAAGGTAAAATACCTGGAGAAGCGAAAACATATAAATCCATTGATACTGTTGTCAACTATCTGACTGAATGCTTGAATTCACTTGACTTAACTGGCATGCCTCCGTACGTTTTAACATTAAAAATTGGCGTGCCTATCATTTTGCTTCGAAACATTAATCCACCACGACTTTGCAACGGCACTAGGCTTTCAGTACAAAAAATGATGGCGAATATCATCGAAGCTACTATATTGAATGGAAAATTCAAAAGAGAAGATATCCTATTGCCTCGCATTCCAATGATCCCAACTGATTTACCATTCCAATTTAAACGTTTGCAGTTTCCAGTGCGACTCGCCTATGCCATTACCATAAACAAGGCACAAGGACAATCCTTGTGTGTGTGGCCTGAATTTAAAAAATCCGTGCTTCTCTCATGGACAACTGTATGTGGCCTGTTCACGCGTCGGAAAGCCTTTCCTACTAAACTCGTCAGATTGTGTAGGATTACGATGGAGGACTCTCGCTGCTCCGTCAAGGTCGGTAGCGAACTCACCCAGACCTTCGATGTCAAAAAAGGATTTAGACAAGGCGACGCGCTGTTATGCGACTTCTTTAACATCATTCTTGAAGGGATCGTGCGTAACTTAGACGTCAACATCAGAGGCACAATCTTCCGCAAGTCCGTTCAACTGCTAGCTTATGCGGATGGACATTGACGTGATCGGCCGAACCCAGCGAGCCATCAATGAGGCGTTTGTTAGCATCGAAGCGGAAGCGGCGAAAGTGGGACTGGTGGTAAACGAGGGTTTTTTCTGATATCTTCAGAGAATTTAGTTGTTCTTACCGAATTTAACACACTTTGAAATAGGTTATATTTAAAATTCTTTTTTAATGAAAAAAGAATTGACTGAAATTCCAACTATTTCATGTTCAATATTGGCTCCGATCTTATTCAATGTTGCCATGTTGCTATTATATAAACCATTGACTTCACCCTAGCCCAGAGGAAATAGTCTTAAAGCTTTAAACCACATGAACAATCACCGACAGGTCCATTTTGAAATAACGCGTTCGCCAAACGAATTTATAAGCGAACTGGAAATATCAGTTCGCGATCAATTTGGTAAATTGATAGTAACATGGGCTATGTGGCATGTGGCGCCGTTCTGTTGAAAGCACATGTCTTGTCTTTACATTCATTGTAATTGAGGCCAAGAATAATCACTTATAATAGTGCGATAACAATTTTCATTCACGTTAATGGTAATCATCAAAAAATATGTTCCAATGAAACCTCAGGCATGTAACCCTTAACAAACGGGATTTTTTTAGGATGAAATGATGCCTTGTGCTACATGCTAATTACGTATATTTTCCAAAATGACAAATCATACTGCCAGAAATGAGATGAAGATGATTTTTCGATGAAATCATCAATTTAAAAAAAATTTCAACGCGATTTCTGTTAATCACCTTGATTAACCTGCATATGTTGTTCAAATCTGTACTCCTTAGCACATTTTTTAAATATATGAAATAATAGTATCTTAATTCTAGGAAAATACTTAAAACTAACTTAAATATATATTAACAATAGTTCTTAAATCTAGCTTACTGAGCATTAGCAGGTGCTCCAAGCTAATGTGTTTCTTCATCGTTTTTATGCCAGGCCCATCCCATCGCACTTTTTGGATGGCGATAATGTCTGCTTGGAGCAGTCAAGGGCTGCACCTGATCTGATAGGGGACCTCACATTCCACCTGCAAAACCGAAAATCAGTGTCCTTATAACGTTTGTTGGGGTCACCAATAGTTGGTCCTAAATTATCCGAGGAAACGCCGAAGTGTTTCTGAACTATATTATTTTTTACGTGGTGAGAAAGTTAAGCTCATGGATGACCCACAGACTGGTAGGCCAGGCCCATTATTTAAACCCTCGGGCAAAGGGGCTTGCTGCATTGATTGGTTCAGCATACAACGGGTGTTGTGATGGCTATCCAGGAGGGTATGTATCCTGTGCACTAACGAGGATAGTCTTGGCAGCTTGCCTTGTTGAGCGCAATCAACAACGTTGCCCTGCGTGAAAATTACGATGCCCCCCCCCCTCCCCGGATTCAGCTAAATAATAAAATTATTTATCCTTATTAGGTTACCCTCGTTATAAAAAACCTCGTTGGGATAGATTTTCTTGTAATCGAATTCAAGTGTCCGATACATTGCCTCTCGAACACCCTCATCTTTTCCATCTGGGAAGAACTCAGATTCAAACCAGACCAACCGTAAACCATAATTGGCCGTATGAGGGCCATGTTGTACCAAGCTGGCTGCCGTAAATCAACCACCTTGCTGTAAAAGATTTGTTAGCTTTTTTTCAGAGCAGTAGCTGCTGATCGACTGATATCTAACTACATTCTGCACAACTAACAGCTGGCCCCGCGGGTCAAATATGCCAAACTTACGCCAGTTTTTCTTGGTGTCCCTTGAGGCTCTGAATAGCGGGGTTTCGCACTTCCGGAAGTTGTCGCAAAATCGCGGAATTTCGTCGACGTCCTGCTGCAACAAGTTATTTATCACTTCGATTTGCGGGCCTGATTCGTGATTAAATGCAGCATGGAACCAATAATATTGCTAGTGAATATGGCGAAAATAATAATAATAATAATAGTGTTTCAAATTAGGCACAGAGACGTCATTTGCAACTTATATTTCGAGAAAGCTGCATTTTGAGAAATTTTAAAACGAACTTTTCCAACAAAAGACAAAATATGTTTTGAGCTCAATCTTACACTCAACTCTAAGTCAATTGTATATTTTGGAAGTGCGGGGTTTTCCAGAAAGTATACTCCCTTCCCTAACAAACATGACTGTGACTGCCGTGGCCTGGTGGGTAGAGTGCGACACTCACACGCCGGAGGTTCAGGTTTGATTCCCGGCTGAACACCTCGAATTTTTCACTCAAAGAGTAATAACTGTCTAAGAAAGCTTCTCAAATTTCGCCGTTTGGAGTCGGCAAAAAGTGTAGGTCCCTTCTACTCGTGAGAGAACAGTAGCACGCACAACACGAGTAGTTAATGAGGAAGCTAGGCCCTGGTCCCCCTGTAAACTGTCGCTCCATCCAATAATAATAATAATTACAAACAGAACTACTTAATACGCCTTCACAGATTTTGTGTTTTGGGGATTTGATTTTGGAGTTTGCTTACCTGTTAGTTTGCTTTCCTACAGACGGTTTGTTGAATGCTTAACATAGTGCATAAATCCCATTAGCTTTCACAATCAATATTAAGGGAAGTTCTGTCATATAAAAAGGTATTTCAAACTTTGCCACTTAGTCAATATGGACCGTGTGCCTCCATGTTTTATACGTGCAGTGCATAATGAACCTAGAGCTTGGAGCCTTATGAACTGTCGTGTTTTGTTTACTTACCTGCGTTTCACCAGACTTGAATTTAACTGCTTCTTGCTACATTCATATAAGAGACAGAATGATGACAACAAACTCAACGACCCCTTAGAAAAATATTAATCAAACAGATAGAAACAAATACCAACGAGGCTCTAAATGCGAAACCACCCGCTTCACTGCGTTATGACTGAAGTCCCCATTACTTCACTGTCCACTGAACGAATCCGAACGAATCCCCAATCGCAGGCCCCCACTCCATCCCATTGGTGACCAATTAAACCTGACGAGCTGCAAATCGGAAATGAAAACACCCAATCGTCTTACTTTCTCAAATTACATATTTATTTAGCATCAATAAAACGGCTCGGAGCACATCCCACTGCCACGGACGTCCCTCACCGACATATGTATGTATCTACGAATTGTCTACGGTCTTACAACCTAACATTAACCTAGGTAAGTTAATTCATCTTCAGAGAATCATATTGCAAACTGGTAGCCACTCACAGCGCCCGTGGCGACGTCCACGAGACGACTAACTTTGGCTTAGATCAAATCAATGATAAGTATCTCGGTACCTACTATCTAGTATCTACTGCTTACAATTTAATCACAAACATTCGATTACACTGGTATAGGAAAGAAGTCGAAGTAAACAACGAGACGGTTGCGGTCTCGATTAGAGCGCTCGTTGAGCTAACGGTCATGCTTGGTCAACTGGAGAGGCGCTTTGGAGCTTTGGCCGGCGGCTGCCGCTGCTGCCGGCAATGAGTCATCATCCGAGTCGTCGTGAACATTAATTTCTTCGTCGGAGTCCGAGTCATCAGCCTGCTGCTGGTGTTGATGATGCTGCTGCTGTTGCTGTTGTTGCTGCGAAAGTGAGGCAGCAACGGCGTATTGTCGCGCCAGACCGAGTGCAAAGGCAGCAGCCGAGGGCGAGCCAGCGACCAGAGAGCGGAACGCACTGCGCTCACCGCCCATTGATAATGGAGCTGATGCTGTGGCTGATGACTGGTTGTGCTGAGTGACTGCCGCTTTGGGAGATTTCTCCGCAGCCACCGTCATCGGTGATTGTGGCGCTGCTGCTGGTGGCGACTTCGGGCTGAGGCTGGATGCTCTTGGCGGAGGATGGGGATAGTGCTGGTGGGGATAGTGGTGATGGTTCAGGAGCAATGGCTGTGAAGGTGGATGCTGATGATGGTGGTGCTGCAAGGGATGGGTCAATGAGGATCGGATGTTGGCCGAAGCTTCGGAGGACTGCGCCTGATGGTGTTGCTTGGATGGGTGCCCGCCATGCGGGTGCTCCTCGCTGCCGGAAATACGGGTGGTATGCTGATGACTGGTGATGCTGCTGCTGCTGCTGATGGGTGGCGAATCGGCTAGAGCCCGCTGCTGCTGGCCCAGAGTTGGACTGGAACGTCGCTTCAACAGATTCATGCGTTGGTGCCGGCGCCACTTCGCTCTTCTGTTGGAAAACCAAACCTAATTCGATCAATATGAAAGGATGTTTGGTTAGTTCGCAAAAAAAAGTTTACACTAGCAATGTGTGCGAGGGCAGGACCCAGGTGGGCTGGGCCAAGCAAAGCAGAATGGGCCACAGGGGCCGACAGAGGTTAGAAACATAATACGAAAGCGAATGAGGAAATGCGTGTGAACTATCTACTTAACATAGACGCTTACCTGTACTCGGGCCTCGCTCAGTGACGTGCGACTAGAGAGCCGCTCTCTTGTGCTAACACACGGATAGTGCGACTTGTCGAACTCCTTCTCCAGCTCCTCCAGCTGCTCCGGACTGAACGTGGTGCGGTTCCGGCGAAACTTCGGTTCGTCGTCATCGTCCAAGTAATCAGAATCTGTAAAGGAACCAGGGCTTCGTTAGCATCAGTCTGGACTGGTGCATGAGGTTTTCAACTCTCACCGATTAGCCGATTCTCGTCTGGGGATTCCAAAGTGTCGTGGCTCCCAGATCCAGGCGAGATGGGTCTGGACACATTGAGAGGCGAACCACCAACTGGGACTGACGGCAAACTGGGTCCAGTAGGCCAGAAGTGTGGTTGGCTGGAAGCTGCGGCAGCTGCCGCAGCCGCCGGATGCCACGTAAATCCTCCATATGGGTGAGGAGGATAGAGCCCATAGGCCGCTGTGCGAGCAAATTCGCTGGCAACACGTTCTGCGGCGCGGTTGCGCAGAATGCGATTGATGGACGACACCGATGGGGCCGTGGCATTCGTGCAGACACCTGTAATGTCAAGGCACCGAGATCTCGATTAGCCATCGACTCCTTGCGAATCAATCAAACTCAGCTGGGGAAGATTTAGATCTTTGCCCAGGCACTTACCTTCGGAGATCAAGCGCTCACGAATTTCCCAGGCGAATATGGTCGGGTTCTCCCGCTTGTACTGCTCGATCTTGGATACCACCGTCGGAGTTGCTACCTTTGGCTTCGAGCCACCAATTAGACCAGGTGGTCGCAACGAACCTGAAATAAACACGCTCACATGAGAATCGCAAACAATCGCACAAGGGAGCCGGACAATAATAGCTTTATCAGAAGATCGCCATCAACAGATTAATAGATTGGGGTGGCGGAGCGTCTCCATTTCACTCCGTGCACACCCGTAATGATAGGGTTGTTATGTCGGATTACGCAAACAGAACAACCTCGCTGCTCCGCTTTTGATTTTCCACCCATCCTTCATTCGCGAAGAGGCGGACTCGGAGGAGCTCATAAATTTCACGCTTGACACCGAAAAATGATGACGGAAATTATAGACTCCTCCGGGGTGGTGTTTACCCGAGTTAAGTGTTGTTCTGCTTAGTTGGATATGGTTGAGGGACCTAGTCTGGAAGGAGGATAGCTTACGTACCGAGTAATTTGGAGACTGCGCCTTGCTGGGTCAGCATGTGTTGAGCGATGTCGTAGCCCCGCAAACCAAAGCGCGAGAGCTCAAGAATACGCTGCTGCGACACTAACGCGCTGAGTGTTGTCGGTGAAGGCGATCCCCCGGTGAAGAGTGTCGATCCAGGCATTTGAACTGATGGTGAGAGACCAACTGTAAAAAGAGAAGCAAAAACAGTCATTCAATGGAACGTTATTTTAAGTGAAATTTGATGAGGTAAGCATTTGAAGGTCTCGTGCGTCTCGTGAGTAGTAATAACCAATAATAAATAAAATTTGTGTCAATCAAGAATTGAATTAATTCACAAATCATACGAATTCCACAAATCATACAGGATGTAGAAACATGAGAATTTACTACAACCCGACAAGGCAACGCATTTTACATTTCAACATCATTCTAAAGGAGATCTTGCCCAACTCACAAATCAACACCAAGGGCGCGATCTTGTGCTGTGTTGGCTTACGCGGACGACATTCACGTGACGAACAAACCGGACTAGCTGCCAATAAGGCGTTCGCCGGTATTGAAGCGGAACCTGCTACAATTGGTCTGGCGGTAAATAACGGTAAGTGTGCAAAATGAAGTACATTCTACTATCCATCAACGTTGCTGACAGAGAGTCACATTAGGCAGCAGAAACTTCGAGGTAGTTGAGAAATTCGTATATAGGGACAACAACATCAGTACCAAGCATAGCACAGAATCACTCTGCCAGTCTGTTTCTTTGGGGTCATAAATGAATAATAAACCCCTCTCGTGAAAGATTAAGATTGCTTTTTATAACAGCTTGTTCTTCTCGGTCCTGCCTTACGTCGCGAAAATTACTAAAAGCGATTGAGGAACCCCTTAGCCTTTTCTAGAGAAAAGTTCTGCGTGCGGCTTAGGCTATTCATTTTATGTTGATGAAGTGTTGGTCAAGCGCCTTCGGATAAAACGCTTTAGATGTCTAGAACACATAGACACCACTGCTACTGACCGAAAAATCCTCGAATCCGCCATTGGACAATGGAAGAGAGGACGGCCTAGGTTATGATGGCGCACAAAGTGGAGAAGCACTTCAACCAAATTGGAGTGCACATTTGATGGCAGTTGGTGAGAGATCATTCTATTCTGTAAAAGCATGTTGGTTAACACCCAGAATTGTAGCGGCACACAAAGAAGAAGAATCAGCTATAGAGCAGCATGTAAGTAAGAGTGCGACACTCACACACCGAAGGTCCAGATTCGATTCCCGGCTAAACACCTCGAATTTTTCAACACACCACCTTTTTCGAGCTGCTGACAATTACTGTCTAAGAAAAAGCTTCTCAAACTTCGCCGTTCAGAGTCGGCAAAAAACTGTAGGTCCCTTCTACTCGTGAGAGAACAGTAGCGCACACAACACGAATAGTTGATGAGCAAGATAGACCCTGGTCCTGTGGACTGTAGCGCCATCCAATTATTATTATTGTTAATGAAATCTAAAGAATTTGAATACCCCAATAAACTGAAAAGTAGTTCTTAAACTAATATTCAGTGAGGAAACGTGAAACAATGCTTGTTCTAAAAAGTACTAAAGTATAACAGACCACCTAAATGTTGTTCTCTAAATGAAGTCTTCATAAAATTCCAAAGAACTTCACAGACCAACTAAGATAAAGTGTAGCAATCTAATATATGTAGGTATGTTAATGTTGTTCATGTACAATAAATTTTAGCAGTTTCTCGGAGAAAAAGCGCTTATAGGAAAACTGAAAATTTGCTCAAGCTGTATGAATTGGATGTCATCATCTTATCAATTCTATACCAGCCTTTTAATAGTACATTATCTGACAAAAATTACAATTGTTCACGTTTTCGAGCTTCCACGCTACTTTTAAACTTTTCAATCATGTCACGAATAAACAAGTATATTTCGAATCATATTAACATTGTTATTGTGAATCGCTTTGGGCTTAGTTATTTTTTAAATTCATTTAGTGTAGCACTGAAAAAGAAATGATTTTTGTTAAATAATTTAATCTTTATAGAAAGTACTAGAAGAAGAATTTTCTTTGAAAAAAAAGTCAAAATTTCCGTTCTTGCTCCCAGCTCTGTGCTATTAACTGTGTTGAACCATTTAACCCCTCCAAACAAACTTCAAAAGGTTTCTGTAAAACTAAATCATAGAAAAGTGAAACCATCTCTTATGACAGCATTAATTAATAGTCAATTTATCGATGAATAAACGGCCAAAAAGGTACACAACCAATAAAGCTGTTGAATAAATGTAAAGATAACTGCGTAAAATCGATTGCATCCAAATGTTGGCTCCCAACCGCCCTTTGTCTTCTGAAACCTTATACCCACACCGTCTAACCGAAAATATTTTAATTAAATTTGAATAGAACTTAGGTTTAATTTCATATGGCACCAGATTCCCACAATTACCGCCTAATCAATCACATCAATTAGAGCTCACTGGGTCGTCCCTCGACTCTCGTAATATACGCGCTCAGGCCATCAGCTTCTTATCAGTCTTTCCCATCTCGAAACGATGCCGTGACTAATGGTGATATTGGACAACAAACTCCGCGGGATGGCAATTCTCGGGGCCTCAGTCCCCATGTGGCTCGGCGTCATACTGAAGTGACAGCAATATGCCATAAAAATCAATGACGGTCCATGATGCATTCATGCCCCCAACAGGTGCAAAATGAATTGATCCACAGATACCGTCATTACAACTCACTAATTTATTCACCAATCTTTTACCCTTTAGAGGCGCAAGACAAAGCCTCCATCCGGCTCAGGGGTCGAGTCGGAAAGACTCCATATTCTGATGCGTGATCTCATTAACAGCCGAGATTCTCTCCAAAGACAAAAGCACAAAGCGAACGGGTGAACAATATTTATCGATAGCGATAGCGCGGACGTTTACTTGTGTCAAAGAGATATTTGACAGCTCCCATGATTTATGAGCATTCGATGGGCTTTGTGCTCTGGAGAAAGCCTGTCGCTCATGCAGAGCTTATGATTTACGTTTAGTTTTATATAATTCCAGCGGATTATCGAGAGCTAACGGTTCATTACCGCTAATATCCATGACAGAAGGCACAGCCTAGTTCATATTTTCGGATCGGCCAGAATGACGGTAGCGAATTAACAAACCTAATGAAGTTGTTTGCAGTTTCTTCGGTCTTCTCCAACATCAGCGGCGCAAGCTGCTCCACGTTTAATTTGTGGCTGGGTTTTCTGGTTTCGTCGCATGACGAGCGTCTTAAAAAAATATGTTTGACAGCGAGATGTTTTACTACACACAGAAGTTGAATAAATTAGACATTCCAAATCGGTCGGTATTGAGATGGAAATGCGGCTCGAACGAGAATTAATGAGGTGGTGCGCAGACATCGATACACATGCGAGTCGACGTGTCGATCGGCATTTCAAGACAATGGCGCAGACGCATTGGTTTTCGAGATCCGCTTTTAAGAGATGTCTTCGCTGGTAGGATTTATATGCGCCTGATGGGCATTTATTTGTTTGCATGCCGCGGACAATCTACACTCAACAAGGAATGTTGTGGCTCGTGCGGATGATTTGAGGGCTTGTTTCGTTTTATACGAGCATCAGTATTCGATTAGCATGAGAATGACCGACCAAACTGAGTCGAAGAATTATGATGGCCTGCGGTGAAAGGCAACGGGAGCTGGGACGGTATTAATCAATGAATCTTCGGATTTGTAGAGTTCTGTGAATGGACTGGGTCAAATGACCGATTTAGTTTTAATTTGTTCTGGGAAGTAAGAAGGCGATCGAAGCTGGTACGGATTTTGGCTACGATTGCGATGTTCTGGGCATGACCCCAGGGGAAAATTCTTGTTTGCTAGCTTATGCTATTTGGCAAGTTTACGGCTCTTAATGAATGGACGTGACTTTTTAAGTCTACATATCACATATGAAGCAGAGAAAGTTTATTGAGATAGTTTCTGCCTGAGGTACGGATTAAGCCGGCTGTTATGGACCTTTGAAAGGTAATAATTCATCGCTTAATATAGAACTTGTTGTGAGTTGCCAAAGGCATTGTCGCCGCTGTTGCCATTTAGTCTTAGTTATAAATAGATTTTTGGACGATATGCATATGTATTTATGTTATTGATTTTGTACACGTGTAAGTTTTGTTGACTTAAGTCCAGAAAGGAGCTTCATTTACTAAGCTGAATGTAAAAGAAAGTTGCAAGGCAGTCGAAACAATCAAGCGAAGCATACGAGAGAAAAGCTTGTATTTAATGAAATCAACACTGTGCGTTATGTTATCGGGTATACAAATTCTGTCAATTTGGCGCCACCTTCGAGTTGTGGTGGATCTTGTAAGCGATAACCTACTTCATTGGAAAGGTATGACATTTGTGAGCAATAAATAGTGTGCAACAACGTCTTTTTTCAAAAAAAAAAACATTGTTGTCTATCCGCATTTGTCTTAAATATGTTTACCAAAAATTTTGAGTTTATTTTTGAATTGGAATAAAAGAACAGCTGAATCCCATCGAGTGCTTCTAAAAGTTAAGCATTGTGGATGGGCGACGGTCATACAGTGGGACCAGTCGGGTGTGACGCACTATGTGCTGCTCAAACCAGTCTAATCCATAAATAGAAAATATTTTCGACTCAAAATTATGCTTTTGAACTGTGCATTGCAACAAGATAACTCTCGGCCTCATATAGCAGTCACAACATGCATGGAAGCGCTGAAATGAGAGGCCTTAGCCCACACGGTAGACAGTAGACGCAAAACGATTTCGGTTCTTTCGAAAAAAAAATTTACGAATGACTTAACGATTGGATCGATAATAAAGAGAACTCATTTTTTAACAAACAGTATGCGAAAAAACTTTGGGCTATACATTCTTTACGTCTAATTAAAGTATTTACTTTTTGAACACAAAAAAAACGAAGCAGTCAGTTACTTACTAGTAGCAAAGAGAGTGATTGAAACGACAAACACATTGCTCACTTCTTACAACATGAATGCGCCAATACCATCTGCAATACAGCTCGTTTTTCTATGGATTCGTTAGAAGTCAATTGCCGAAGACTATACAAGAATGATTTCAAACAGCTTTTTCAGACTGCAATTATACTCTGTTCCTTACAAAGAACATGTGTAATAATAATAATTGTTGGCGCGACAGTCCCCTGGAGGGGGTAGGTTCGATTGCCTGCTCAACACCTCGAAATTTTCACGGCACCACCTCTTTCGAGCTGCTGACAACACTCAAAGGATAATAACTGTCTAAGAAACAGCTTCTCAAACTTCGTCGTTCGGAGTCGGTAGGTGTTTTCTACTCGTGAGAGAACAGTAGCGCGTACAACATGAGTAGTCGATGAGCAAGTTAGGCCCTGGTTTCCCTGTGAACTGTCGCGCAGTTATTATTTTAAAACATCACAAATTGCTCATAAACTGACCCAATATTTAAAAACAAAACGGTAATTGTAGTCATCCTTGATACTATATTTATCCCTTTATGTTCAATTTATATAAGCTGAGCTGAAGCACAGTGCTAAGTCTTGTCTATCATAAACAACATAGTTCTGACACAGAAAACGGCTTAAATTCAACAGTTGTACACAAATGAAAAATTCAGTAAACTTGGCGTGTGCAAATCCACACACACGCTTCAAAGTATCAAACTTTGTTCCTTGTTTGTTAAAAACATGATCCATTATAGACTCTACACAATTAAACAATTACTTGACTACAATACGTTTTGAACTTTCTTCAATACAGAATAAAAAAATCAACTGTTTTTTTCCATCACAAAACTTACAGGGGTAGCGGATCAAGATCCAAACATTTGTAAAATACAAAAATAGGTACAATCCCACAGAGCCATATATATTTTGTAATTCGTAACAAAATACAATCCGAATAAATAAACATTTCGATTTCAAGCAAGCGAGCAGATTCTTCTTCGTTAAGTTGCTGAAAGCTTATAAGTAATTATTTAGCTTAGATAATGCAAATTTCCAACTGCTTATTATTTGTGAAATAGCTTTGATAAAAATCATCTCGGTGTATTGGCCTTTTTGTAACATTGTCCTATCGGGACTTATACCCCTTTGGAATTTTCGCTCTTCTCCGTTCTAGACGAAATTTGCATTCGAGTTTGTGTTTGTATTTGTTAAAGACAATTTCCTAGACTTTATATGCATTAGTTTTACACTCTGACTCTCTTCCTAATTAACTGCATTTGATAAAATGTTCTTTCAAATCTTTACACTTGTGTAAGCAAGTTGCCAGCTTGCAATAGGATAAACACATACAACAGGAATTGTCAAAGTCGTGGGAGTCTCGGTGAGCAGTTAGGAGTTTCTTTTTTTTTTATTTACTAAACTAAAACCATTTTCTAATTCAATTCTTAAGACAATTCTATTAATAATTAATAATAATACATTAAATTGACTGTCTATAATTTTTGACAGTTGATCGCTTCCATATCATTCAACTTTCACTTGTTCAATTAATTGTCATTTATTCATTATTTTTGTAAAATCTTTTGCCATATAAAATGTTCCTTTCTTGAGCAGTATTTTCCCAGATTTGGTACTATTCCCATCGCCACAAAAACCGAAATTGCCGAAAGGCAGAATCATATTCGCTCAATGGTGTGCGCTTTTCTTATCGATAAACCAGCACTCGGACCTTGATGAATTTGAAAACCTGATTAAAAGTTATCTTACTTTTATCCAAAAGCATCCTCAACAACAAAGCAAGCGATGCCAAAATAAAATAAATTTATCTACAGTTTTTTTATTAATTTTTTTAAGGTAATTTGATAACTGCGTGTGAGTAGAAAATATGCCTTGAAAAACTAAAAAAGAGTAATGTCTCCAAAAATAGGCATCTTAAATACGAACTCAGTCTGTTGCTTGTGTAATCCGAATTCGGCCATTTTGATAGAATATTCAAATCTGCTTGCAAGCAACTCAAAATCATTATCTTCAAAATCATTATCAACAAATACAATTTACCATGAAGAACAGAAACTGAACACTGATGTTGGGATGAAGAATTTTAGATTTGTATATTACAGTACGTACTCAGGACTCATTCCTTTTTTGTCTTACGTGAGGCAATTGTGCTTAGATACGCTTGACTTCCACGAATTCCATCTAAAGCCATTTTTACATTGCAGACTTTTTCATCCAACCACCGCTGATTTTTTGTCACGTAATTTTTTTTAAACGATGATCTGACTGAGCAAATTATTTTTTTTAAGTGTGCCTTTGTAGCAATTTCAAGGTAAATGAAAACGGAAACGTATCGTTTGCAGAACAAATCAATACTTTCCTTTAAATTAAAATTCTGGTTATGTAAATCAAAAATCAACTTAAAGTGGGGCAGTGCGACTTTTTTCACAGAATCTAATATTATAAGTATGAGCTTAGGTTGCAGCTTGTATTTAGCAGAATTTGCATCTCAAAGTCACACAAACTACATTTCGCAGCAGAAATGCGAAGCATGGTTGTCAAGGAAAATACTTTAGAATGCTCGTTACAATAATCGATCAGATTGATGGATTAATTATTTCCATCGATAAAATCTGCATTTTCCTCGCACTGCCACTGACACAGACAAGACACTTGGACTAATTGGAGAACACTTACATGAGCCGAGACTAATGTGGGTTTTACGCTTGTGCAGAATAGAATTTCCTTATATGACATAGGCAAATTAATTGTTGCAATGGAATGGTCGAAACTGCTGTTGTAGAGCAGTCAGTAAGTAAATTGTCTCCTACACAGAATATTCGTGATTTAATTCTCCAACATAATCTGTCACCGTTTTGCTTGATGTTCCAAGAAGCAATGTACCTCTTTATACATAAATGTTGAATAGACTACCATAACAATAACTGCAACAATATTTTGCTTTGAAACAAAGTGTTCTTATTTTATATAATCCTGACACGAATGTGCAAAAATCAACGGAAACGATGGAACTCTAACCTTCCTGAGACATGCATTTCTTCAACTAAAGACCAGTTTTTACATTTTAGGGTCACAATAAATTCTTTAAGCTGCTTGCTTTCACCGATTTGCATCAAGGGCACCCCAAAAATGGAGCCAGCGATATGTACGCTTTATATTTTCAACATTTTCTAATACCCTCGATTGTAACGGTAACGATTTCTCTCCCGTCATTCCGACACCGCAGAACAAATGTCAAACATGACAGCATGACAACGATAAATGTCGCATAACTTTATTCACACCACAAATAACCGTAAGCTTGCCAATTGATCTGGCGAATGTCCAATAAATTTTGCTGTAAGCGTCTTAATGTCAAACTGTCAATTCACAGCTGTATTGGATATAATTTTCATCTCCAACATTGGACAATTTGTTTATTTTTTTCATTGAACTAGCGTAGAAACTGTGATAAATTCGTCCCGCATAATCCGTCGGTATTGTGATATGATTCGATAAAATCAAAAATCAGACAGCAACACTCACCAGTTGGTGGGGGTGGCGGTATAGAAGCGCCACCTGTCATTGGTATCCTTGGAGGCTCCATTTTCCACTGAGCTGATGTTGGTAACGATCCAAATTCGCGACTCACACCCGATTCAATCAACATGTCCAGTGACTGGTGTCTTATCTCTTCTCAACATGCAGTAGATTTTCACAAAAAGACCTGATTGTTTGCCCCAAAATAAAATTAAAACCCAAAATCAAAAACTTGTCACTAATATGTCACTTGTGTCACTCTTATGTCACTGGCGTCTGTCAATTTAAAAGTCTACCACAGTTTCACAGTACCGACGAGAAAGCACGAGACGAAGATAATTTTTTCAGAATTTATTTTTTTTTTTTCTTCTCTCAGTCAGACGCAAACATTCGAGGTCGCGCGATCACAAAAATCGAACGATCCACTCAGGTAAACCACAGTTACTGCACTGAAATCACCGAACGGCTCAAGTTTCACAGTCCGACTTCGACACGGCCGCTCGGGGGAGAGACCTACGTAGCAGCAGCTATGATGATGGCGGACGAAAATCAGAGGTAAAGAGGAAATTCCTAATTTGAAAACCAGTCCAGGCAAGCTGCAGAAGAGGCCAGAAACAGTAGTTTGCTCGCTCTTGCGCATATCGATTGAGCGATTAATCACAGTTGACTACCCAGTGACATTCGGGAGGCAGAGCTACGCGCTCACCCGATGAGCATTCACTCCGAGTTCTGGTTGTCCCACTCCGAGTGGGTGTGACGGAGAGAGACACAGTACTGGAAGCCGACAGCCGCTGGAAGCGAAAGAGAGTTCACTCAACTGGACTTGAGTGCACTCAAACTGTTGCCATGGTCTTTCTGTTTAACGGTGTCTTCCCCTGGATATTGGGTAAAAATGGTCGCTTGTCAGATGCCATTAGCCCCTAATTAGAGTATGTACTCCGCGAGGATGGGCCTGGGCGAAGGTATATACACCACCTAATGGATTCTTTGTTTGCGCTTGAGGTAAGGTGTTGCTGGAGAGCATTAGTGACACTTCATTAGAGAGGTAGTGGGCGTGGCTCATTCCCTCTCGCTTGACCCCGTTGGGTGTATTTGCTGAATGTCCTCTTGTATGAACATTAGAAAGAGAACATAATAGAGGGGTTAAGCGATTCGTTTGTGTTTGGGATGGGAACGCGGTAGGCTGAAAATGGGGCCTATGTGATCGTATATGTGTTTGTGTAGTTTTCAATGCTTTTGAGATTTTTGAGGCGCCTGAATTTGTTTAAACAATTAATTAACGATTTTAAAGAGAAAAGAATTTATGATTTAGTTTGTTTTTGAAATGGGAGGAGTGTGCTTTACACTTTCGTTTTATATTTACTTATATAGCTTATAAGACGTTGTGGTAATGTTTCGCTGTTCTGCAGACGATGATTTTTAATATTAGGTTATTAGGTATTACCAAACCTAGATATGAATGTCAAAGAATTTTTCAACATAAGAAACACACTTAATTTGTTTATATATATGTAGATCTAAGATGGGGAATATCATAACCAAAATAAAAACCAATAATATGTCAAACTTAAAGAAATAATTCAACGTCTAGGTACTGCGGGAGTTATCTGATTATATTAGTTAAGTTAGGTGCAGAATATACATTAATCTTGGATTGATTTTTCTTAAATTAAAGTGTGTGTTCAACGATTTTTGAAAATTAAATAAAATAACCACTTTAACTGTTTTGGTTAAATACATATAAAAAAAGGAAATATAAATTTGAGCAGCATTTATTATTTGAAACATTTAATTGTACTGCATGAGTGTTACCAAAAGCTGAATAAAGTGGAGTCGCAAGAAATCAAAGTGAACAATAGTCAATGTTGATATTTGAATCCAGACCCCTTGTTTTGGAAGCAACGCAATTATTAAGGCACCATCATAAAGAACTTTTAAAAATTACGTTATGTAATAAATGTGTTTACAGTACACTCACAGTAGAGTAAACTTCGCTAGAGAAAACAATCTAAAAGTCCAATGCTTGGTGAACAACAATAACCTCATTAGAGTGAACCCATATTTCATGGTCACATCACGACGATTCCCTGCATAGTTTAATACAAATACGCAAATTGTAAAGAATCCTTCGAGTTAACATTCTATTTATTTTGTGTTCTTCATGTCTTTAGAACATTTTACATTCTATTTTTCCTCAGCATCATTCACAACTTAAATATTAGATAAAATTCTGTCGACAAAAATGAGTTATACATAAGTATTTGATTAAAAGAAAGCAACGGGAGTTTCGCAGGTTAGGTATAGTACAAATATGAAACAAAGTTCATGTTGTTCCGGGTACAGTTTGGCAAAAAATTGAAAGCAAAGAACACATACCATACATGTCGCTTTTTGTAGTTCAGGAAAAGAATATCCTAACATATACACGCTCGGTATTGTGATTAATAACGCTCGTATGATGAATATAGAAGTATATTAGCTTACTCTTCAGAGAGTGTGAATATAAAGTGTTTTCTAATGAGGGCTTCACAGCTTTGCCTTTAATTACTGAACGCACTCTTTATTAATCATGGTACAAAAGCATAAAACCAAACTCGACAAAAGTTTGTCAAAAATAAAAAGTTTAATTTTCCATCAGAAAATTATTCTTAATGAAAAAAACGTTTTTTCGCTTTCCCGAATATAATGTATTCGTTTTTCTCTCGCAACAAGTGCACAACTAAAATGTGACAATGACTTAACACATAAATGTCCAGTAAAATCATACTTTAGATTAAATAAGAAATTTTTTAAAGGTTTTTTTTTCTTTTTACGTGCAACAATTGAAATGTATTATAATATTTATCTCATGTTAATCTATTAACTTTTTCGAACACAATCTGTTCACCCGTTACTTACTGTTAGAAAAAATGATAGAAAAATAGTTTCTTCATTTAACTTAACTATATTGTAGATCGATTGTATGTGGTCTTACTCTAATAATTTCTATTTATATAAAATGTATAAAATATTAATTATTATTGTATTAATATTAATAGTGGCCACCGTGGCTTAGTGGGTAGAGTGCGACGCTCACACGCCGAAGGGTGAACGATTCCCGGCTGAACATCTCGAATTTTTTCACGGCACCACTTCTTTCGAGCTGCTGACAACACTCAAAGAGTAATAACTGTCTAAGAAAGCTTCTTAAACTTCGTCATTCTGAGTCGGCAAAAAACTGTAGTTCCCTTCTACTTGTGAGAGAACAGTAGCGCGCACAACACGAGTAGTTGATGAGCAAGCTAGGCCCTGGTCCCCCTCTGGACTGTGGCGCCAACAATTATTATTATAAAATATTAATTAGCTTTGTGTGGCTCAGGAAAATTATTTAAAAATTTAAACAACTTGCTTAACCATAAATTATTTGAAAGGTACTGAGCATTTGCTTAAATAAGACAGAAAATATGGACGTTCTCCATATATCTTTGAGATATATAACAAAGAGGTTATGGTGCACCAAATTGATTTTGTAAAAATAAATCTGCTCTACTACTAAATTAACCACAATCCCAACAAGGTGTGTCATGGAGTTAGGAACGATGGTGAAGGCTTGTTTTGAAGCAATCAACAACGATTTTCGGTTAACTTGGTAGTCGCCTGTCCACTGTTGGCGTACGAAATATAGGATTATGGAACATTCGTATCCTGAATCATCACTATCGAATCTAGGAAGAGATTCGCTTTGGGTGGAATAATAAAACTTCTGAGACGCAACTGCTTATCGTACATTATGTTGGGATAGCCAGCCCCAAAGATCAGGCTTGTGTGCTAAATTAGGTTTACTTCGTTGTAGAAGACTTCCTTGAGATTTTCTCGACACTGAGATATCGCGCCATCTACTCTCTCTCTCTCTCTCTCTCTCTCTCTCTCTCTCTCTCTCTCTCTCTCTCTCTCTCTTTTCTTCCTCTTTGTACAACGTGAACTATTAACATTTCCAAAACAAATTTATTTGCCAACTTTCAGATATCGATGTTTAAATCAAAAATTTGATTAAACGAAAAATGAAATAATTTGTTTAAATGTAAACCTGTACCTTTAACAAAAATACAATGCTTTCGAAAGTGCGACTGCTACAAAAAAGTTTTAGGCCGCCTTTTGTAGCAGTCGCATTTTCGAAAGCATATAACTATTTTTGTACTTTTTCTACAAAAAAAAAATAATCTACCCTGAATTTAGAATTTTCACATTTGTTGCCATCTATCAGGTCCCAAATAAAACAAGTAGGAGTATGTGTAGCTTATGCCAATATACATATAAGACTTCTTAAACATCAGATGCATATTCTTTTTGACACATATCAAAAGCATTATTTTACAAAGAACCTCCTCTCTTTCACAATTTGGTTTTAAGAGGCAAGAACAATACTCCCAAGACACAGAATAGCAAAGTTCTCGAAATACCCAATAAACCTAAGGAAAACATCTAACTAACTAGGGAACACATAGCCTCCTGTTTCTTTAGATTAGTAGCATGTTACTTTATGGCTTCGTCATCTGATTTACAGCCCTTGTACATGCTACAAGCTCATTAACCAGTGTATAAATATAATTTTTTAGGAAAAGACTGTATGATATTGACCGCACTAGAATGCGACAACTCCAGTCCTTTGAGACTGTTCTAACTAAATTTATATTGCTGAATTCATCGTATAGACATTGGGGCAATGAAAGTGGCACTGTCCTGGCTAAGAACAGTCCTGAGAACAAAAGAAACTAGGTTAGAATCAAATCTCTTAAAGATCAACGCGTGCGCTTCAGCACCCTCCTCACGCGCCACCTACATATGTATATCTAATCGAGAAGGCAAAGTACTTCCGGTGTATACAATTGAATGACATCAAAAAATTCCACCAGTAGAATATACAGCTCTGTGCAAAAAAAACACCATGTTGAGGTCAGCACTTTGGATGCTAATTACTTTTCTCCGTGCTCATGTAAAGACACGATATTTATTGTAGGACATCTGTTGGGTATCAGTAATAAAATGCAAAAAAACAAGATAAGCAAAGTTGCATTTTAAGACAAGAAAATTCCCGTTATACGAAATGAAACCGAAATTTTGGATTTTTGTTTTATTTGGAACTCCTAAGACCAGGACATTTGTTCGCAGGCAGAAAAACCAAGAGTTTAAACCGTGGTGCTATTTTTTTGCACAGAGCTGTAGTTATTCAATGGATTTAAGCTACATACATAAATTATTTCACTTTTATTAGAAAAAAATGTCAACATGGTCTTCATGTACTTAAACTTTACCTTTAGGTTACCATTCAGGTTGATTTATTATTATTAAGTCGACACCTGAATTGAAGCCTACATACACATTTGAAAATGATACATGAAAGCAATAAAAAGACTCCGCTACAGACAATATCTAGAACCAGCTGCACACTTTCCCATAGCTTCCAAATGTATGCATTTGTCCAAATTAATCAAACCTATAGACGTTAACGCAGTTTTTTTATTCTTATAAATCAGAAAGGAAATTATAAATGCTCGTATGTGTTCTCATAAGCTCTTAGAGTGAAGCCTTCAAGAGGCGTAGTAAAATAAAAACTTTTTTTCTTAATCTAAAGCAACATACAATATCCCCGGGGTCGAAAAAAAAGAACAGAAGGGTTAAATGGTCGTTTAAATAAATGTCAAACAAACTCAAAAGTATTCTTTTATTCTTTTTTTTTTCAACAGCAAACTTTTTTATTTTTAAAACTCTTTTCACCACGTGCATCATTCACGACTAAATAATGCAAAGAAGTTCACTTTTTTCTTCACAAGGACTAATTTCTTCAATTATCAGTCCAAATATTTCGGTGCACAATTTCTACTTCACACGCAATCTCCCAGTCAACCTCGCCCCTTGGGGAGAACGAATTAAAAATCCCTTGCTTCCATCAAGAGGGCGCACTCACCACAAACATTTCATTTTATCCTTTTCCCACAAACACGCAGATCTCCATCCCTGCCTGTACCCGTCTATGTGCATCGATTATCGACTTCAAATTCTCAAAAAGTTAAACAGAGGCAAACACGCTTAGAAACATTAGCGGTAAAAGACGAAGAAGAAATATTAGTCCCTATCCCTTGGTTCTCAGGGTTCGGACAGAAGCTGCATTGCGTGACCCATCACTGTTGTGCGAAGAAGAATGCAATCACGAAGGATAAGAGTCATGGCATTTGCTCAAGTCGGGTTGAGTTGGATTCGCATTTGAGAAATCTGTCCCAGAGTCCTTCCCCGGCGGATTCCAGGACTCCTCCGTCGTAGTTCTCGTGTTAAATTACACAGGTGCCTGTACAAAGTCTAGGATAATTACATGTGTGAGCCAAATTGCAACAAAGCAGCGAAGAAATGTTCACACACAGTGCCGCGGAGAAGAAAGAGTAAAGGCGAGGAAGGAAGGAAGCGCAAGTCCGAGCGCAAAAGGGTTAATAAATTTCATATTTGACACCGAAAATGACGCTAATTACATGCAGACGGGTGTAGCGGCAAAGTTACGGATGTGCAGCCGAGAAACGGTGGCTGCTATTGCGAGTCGCTTTCCTTTGCAGGTTCCGGGTGCTGATGGCATGAAAAGGGGCGCAACCACTTTGAGGTCTGTTGGTTTTCTCGAAATTTATATTTTCCGCCTCAGTTCAGCTTCGGTGGCAGGAACAAAGGAGAAGACGAGCGCAACTGTGTCTTGACTATTTCAGACGTTGAAAGTCGCTTATCTGGGTGTTTGTTTCCAAATTATTAGTTAACATTGTAATTAGTGGTTGTCCGATGCTACGAGGAAGAAGTTTAATGTCCCTCAAAACGCTCTAATTACCCTGTGTGTCAATTGTGTTTCAATAGAACGAAAGCATATTTTTGTTGTTGAACTGCGAAGATTTGATCAAATGTTGTCTTTAAGAATAATTCTACATTTCCATTACATTTGTAGAAATCGTCAAATCGAAGAACAAGACTAACAGCATTTGAATCAAACGTGTAGAGTCTGCCCTAAGGTGAGTAATACTTTCACAACTTGATTAATGGATACTTTGCGATAAGCCACGTTGCATAATCCTGACAACTTGTATTACAAAAATTGACTCAGGATGTGATTTGGTAATATATTAGAGAAAGAAACCCATCCAAGGAGAGCAGAACGATTAAATTTGCAGATTTTTTTTACTCCGACAGTGGTTCGTCGAGAGAGAGCTTTATTGGTTGCTACAGAAAAACACTGCTATAAGTAAGCACTTTCTTTGGAAGTCAAAAGTTCTGACTTAACCATGCTACTTTTTCCTATTGTCCTTATTATATATATATTTTTTTCCGAACCCTGTACAACTCAGTTAGTCCTTCAAAGGAACATTTTAAAAAATATTTAGGTGATCATATATGCTCGGAGTTGCATAGAGATGCTGCACATGCTGCATAATAGAACTTGGACGACTTCCTCTTTCGTTAATGCTGTGTGGCTAAGTGTGAAAATAAGTGCTTAAGGATTAACATTGGGACATTTGCATCGCAATGAAAAGCTGGAGAGTCATGAATGAAAAGAACAAATGGTAAATTGTACCAGTGGAGTGCTCCTTAATATAGTAGTAGTGGTGAAAATGCATGCAGTCCTTTGAAAACAATTAATTGCATCGCAGGTGCCAGCTAAAGAAAACGGTATCACTCACACTGAGATCTCACACGTAGATATGCACTTTAGACTGACAAGGCTGTATTTCCTTTGATCGAGGACATCACTACTCTATCGCAGAGTGACTTCGACTCATTCATGAGAAGTTGCGATGATTGGAAGTTGAATATCAACTTTCAGAAGTCGGAAACCATACTGTTCAGGACTCCGTTGTATAAGGCTTCGGCGGATACCAAAAAGAATTGGCGAAAGTTCTCAATTGTTGGGCGACACGGACAACCACTGGCGCAAAGGACTGTAGTCAGATACCTGGTGATCTGGCTAGACCAATATCTATATTTTAACAAACATGTAGATGCTGCTCTGGCCCGAGCCCGAGGCGCTTTCGCTCTTACAAAGAGACTGTTTTACAACAGCCAACTCGATGCGAGGGTGAAGTTAATCTGCTACATGGCCCTCATCCGGCCAATGCTCACCTATGGTTGTCGCGTGTGGTTCAACGTGAGTGCAAGCTTGATGGAAAAGATTCGGTTGTTTGAGAGGGCTTGTCTTAGGGCTTGCCTTTGCCTTTACAGAACACCAGAGTCCCAGTACAAAAAATTATATTCCAATGATGTTCCTATACAACAGGGCGGACCTGATACGAGTGGACAATTTCCTGTTGAAATTGATTCGAGGTCATATTACCAGAGCGATGAACCCGGTCAATAACTTGATCTCTGGGGCCTACTACCCCAACCCACAATACCACGAAAGGGTAAGTGACAGTGGCTTCGTCCCCCCAGAAGCTTTTCTCCATATCGATAAGCACGGTCTGATACAAGACGTAAATGCGGTGCCGCTCCTCTTCCACATCGCTCGATCAACTGTGGATGGGCGACTCTACCACGACCGTTCCATCGCACAACGGGCTGAGGAAGGTCTCCTCCGTTTCAGTACGGCGGTATCAAGGCGGGATATTCGGGATGTTGCAATGCAGCATCGAAAATTCTGGTGGCTGGGTAGCCAGAGAACTCTAGCGTCGAACCCTTTAGACCCGCGATAGAAAGGGTAGAAAGTGTAGTACAGATCCCCTTATGGGATGCAGTCGGTCTCTGTTTTGCAGCGGACTATATGGGTATCCATCAGCTGCAACCTATGGCTTAGGTAGTTGTAAGGTAGTTTTAAGGTAAAGGTAGTTTTAGTTTTTAAGGTAGTATTAAGGTACAAAAAAAAATGTATGCGCATATGTACACCTGTGTGTACTCATGTGTATGCTAATATACATATTTTAATGCATGTTTATTTACATGTATATATTAATATATATGTACATGCTTATAAGTACGTATGTATATTTTTAGGTACATTAAGTTATTTTAAGGTAGTGTGTAAGTTAGTATATAAGTCTTAGTAAAAATATTCTGATATTAAATTTCTTGCAATTTAATCGTTATTTCTACAGTTAAATTTAAATTTAATTTACTTATACATATGGATTGTTAAAGTTAAGTTGAAAGACATAGTTTAAGATTAAGTTTAGCTTAGAGTGCCCGCCTAGGGCCAGTAAGTTAGTAGTAATAACAATGTTCGTCCAACTAGTTTTAAACATTTTATCTAGTATGTAAGCTTGATTTGAATTAGTGAATAAAAATGAATTGAAAAGAAAGCAAAAGAGGCTGTGTTTCCCATTTAGATCCTCCTATATTTATGCCGTTGTATTTATTCAAAAAGACAGGTTTTGGATCCTTGCTTAATGCTTTGCGTCTACAAACCAAAACGTATATACTCGGATATTGGATGTAGTGAGTAGATGGGCCTGAAGCTTTCTGTCGACTCCGAACGGTGAAGAGGATTTTCGTAGATTATTTTAACTCTTTGAGTGTTGCCGGTAGCTGGAAGGTGGTGCCATGAAAAACTCCGAGGTGGTCAGCCCGGGAACCGAACCTGCCACAGGCGTGTGAGTGTTCCATTTTACCTGCCAACTGCCTAACTTAAAGCCACTTAATGTGAACAGCAAATTGCAGAATCTTGTACTTCGTGGTAAATGGAACCTTGTCCGTATTGTTTATTGACACCTTACCCATCCGATTCATTTTTCTAAGGGGATTTCGTACATAATATATCATGGTGTAATAGTAAATTTATCGAAATCTGCTAAGACTGCGTCTTTCTACTACATTGCTCCATACAACACTTCTATTGCTCAGCAGGCTCATTCCAGATTTCTTCGTTTCCATTTTTTTAAAGTTAGGATATCCAACTCAATGACACTACCAATTTACTCCAGTTTACACCTAGATACATTCTCCGTAGCTTTCATGACAGCAAATTTCAAATTTGTGTTTGTACATTTATGTCAATGCAGTTGACCGAGCTTTTCAACGAACTTTGATCGAACTTGTGCTCTTTTCAACTCTGATGTTAACAATGTCACATGACAACGTGAAGTATTTAAGATACGATCTCGTCGATGACTCCCTGAAGAGGCAACAGCTTCAAATACCATATATGGTACGATGCTGTAGAACGATAACTGGGAAAGGTTAGATAAAAACTGAGACACATTGTTGAAACCCGCTCACACGATTCAAAAGCGATTGCGTGTAGAATAATGAATCGAAATAGTACCATATATCGCAATATGAAACAACAGATACTTTATTCTATGCCATTGAACGTCGACTTAAAAAGAATTCATTCACCCACTTAAATTGAAGTGAACTATTTGTTATACACAATCATATTACAGAAGGCTTTAAACTTAGTGTCGACCTGAAATGTAAATTATGTATGTCGAACGCATTAGGAGTACAAATTAATTCGGTCCGTAATTCGTAACGTAAAAATTACATTCCTAAAAGTATTATCTTTCGGAATCACATATGTTTTACAAAAATTAAGTACTCTCTAGCATCGTTTCATTAATTATTCAAATTCTTCAGGAAACTTAGACCGGTGACTCCCGTTTGATGTCCGTCGAATAACCATTCCTGCGTTTCCAGGTTGTGCCCGCTTTATTTTATCGTATTAAAAAGAAACTTGTTGTGCCTTTCTGTCGTTTCTGGCCATTTTTCGCACAAAGAAAGGTTCAAACGCATTAGTTGTAGTCAATAACACTTCCAGTCAATAGTCTCACCTGGTTTTTGCGGCTCATAATACACCGCACCTGTCTGGTGAAACCATATGATGGGCAATACCGTTTTCCGTGGGCGTCAAGGTAGAAAATGCTACAGGTTCACCATACTTTGCATAGTATTTTTGTTTCTTGGGGCTGGTGTAGTAAATTCACTTTTCATTTCCAGTCACAATCCGGTGCAAAAATCATTTCCTTTGATAATTTCCAAGAAGCAGTTCAAATCACCTATCGACATCTCTCGGTTTCAACTAGTATGACACAATTTGCTTACTTTTGGATATATTCAAATTCCCTTAACCGAACAGAAACTGTTTCACTGATTCACTCCCAACAACTCTGCCACTTTACTTCATTTTCTTAATTGTCCAATTTCTTATCTTCAAAATTGTTGGCCTGGTCAAAACGCTCTTTGTCCAAGGCGCTAAGATCAACACTTCGGAAGTGTACAAACCAGTCCCTGCATGATGTATTGGTCGGAAAAAATTCACCATAAAATTCTGCAAGTATACGATGGACTTTAAATACACCCTTAATCCAATCAAAATTAGAAAAACGAAACTTTATGCAAATGTTGTTTGTTAAAGCCCAATCCGGATATTTTCGGAGAGGCAAAAGACAATGTTGTTATCTTAAACAGATGCTAATTATTCCTGACAAATGTAACATCTATCCTATGAAGCCGGTAATGGCTTTTAATGCTTACGTTCAAGTAAACTTTACGTTATTCATAGTCAGCTTGGAATAGGTTTTATAGTTTATGTCGACTTAAAATACAAAATAAGTCGAAACTTATTTTAAAAATATAAATTTCTTTGATATTTGCCTTTTCCGTAAATGTTTCCGGAGAATGGAGATTTGGAGATTTTAAAATATTCTTACAAACAAAAAGAACACAAAGCATGATCAATTTCTTTTAAGGAATTCGAGGAGGAACAATTTTATTCTCCTTACAGATTCGATGAAAAGATTTGTATACTCTTTATAGAAATGCTGCAACGAACAAATCGTACTATCAGATCTACAAATACTGGAAGCATTGAATTTTTTTTTGAAAGAAAGTCCAACAGTGTGAACTGGTAACAAGTGAACTGGTACCTTTTTATTGACTATTATCACTGCATGTTTGTACACCAACGAACCTTCCAACCAACAGTGGGCAAATCATACAGAAAATATCAAGACTGATTGCATAGATACTGCCCATATCCATTGAGTATACATTCACAGTGACAGCGTAAATTTGTCGGAAGACAAAATGTGTTCGTATATATATATATCTTCAATGGTCTTTTGGCGCTATTAAGGCGAAATTGACGTCGATTAATTAATGTAAATGAAAAAAACTCCTTCAGCAAGACTACGCGCTCCTCCTCAACTGTTACCATGTCCAAATTCCACAAATTAAGGCACGAAATGCTTGACTTTCCGCCTTTCTAACCAACTGGGCTCTCCTCGCCAACCTTTCTGAACAATTATTTTGCAGAGAAAAACGCCAACTACTAAATGGATGTTTTTGAATGTGTAAACCTATGAGGACCCTATGTAGACAAATTTGTCATTATTTGCTGGGAAACTTTTCGGATCACACGAGTGTGTGAAAATATGATGAAATAAATTATATAATATTTATTATACGAATATATATCTTCATACATAAAAATGTCGAACATTTCTTTGGCTTATAATAGCTTCTTTCTCCATAATAAAAAATTACAAAAATGATTTTAAAATGATTTTCGAGGCATGCGCTTTAAAATACACATGTCCTAGATTCATTCCAGCTATCGTCCTCTCGTTTTGCAAAAGTGTGCCTCACTTAAAATCCCTAGTGTTAATTTACTGCCAAATATTTCCAACAGTGTAAAACTGTTTTACTGCTGTACTGTCCTCCTGAAAGAAAATGGCATAATTAATATCCCTCAATGAAATCTGAATAAACGGGAATCCACTTAGTTAGATTAGGTCTTCATAGCAAACCAACTTATTTATTTCTAATTTTCAAGAAACTTTTTCTCTTAAAACTAACAAAAATTATTTTTGTTTCGGTTTCAGGCATTTGAGAAATAGGAGATGCACAGCTTCATAAACGATCGACCAACTGTTTCCCTCCAAACAAATAAATATATAGGAGGAGCCATATGTTTAAAAAAAAACTGAAACCTGAAAGACAAGGTAGCTGAGGTCTCCTCCCTCTTTCCTATTTCTGTTGAGCTCTTAGTACTTCAATCTGCCTTTACAACATTCAAGAATTCTTCTATTATTTAATTATTTAAACTAGTAGCGTTGTAGTTTAGAAGACTTAAGTCACTTTATTGAATGACTTAAGCTCACTGAGTGCTAATCAAGCTTCAATGATTTTGCTATTTCTTCTTCGTTGGAAGGGGTTGGGAATCCAACCCCTTAAAGGTTTAGTCAATACTTTTTATTTAAAGTCGACGAGAGAACATTTAAGCTGCTTCAACGGACCTAGCGAATGTGCGACGCCACGGTTTAAGATTACCTAGCGTTCCCATTATTTCGCTGTTCAGGGGCACAATTGCTCTCCGCTTCAACTCCAAATACTATCACTTACCCGACTCACCTAGTTTCAGTCGTCGTTTCTAGGTTACCGAAGCAAAGAGAAAAATCAATACCAAATTACAGCTGCGGTAGTCGGCTTTAAGACCGGGCATGCTTTCATGTTTCATTTGTGTTGACACAACGACAATGTTGCCAAAGTCAAGGAAATCACACTATCCCGCCAGCAGAAGCTTATTTTTATTCAATATCTGATTGCTGTCCATGTTTCTGCATGAATAACATTCTAAGTTCACCCATTGCAGAACAATGTTGACTTGTAGGAAGGTATTCATTGTCTGTCAACACAGGTGCCCAGCAACCCAATTAGACGACAATACACCCCTGTCGCAACATCAAAGCGATATCTCATCACCGCCATGTCTCGGTGCTAAAGGCAAATCGAATGAAAGAAGCGAAAAACTAGAAACCAGGCAGTTAAAGCAACAACACTGGCACAAATCCGATTTGAACATGACACTACAGCTCATTGATTAGCATTTTGACGGTTCTGTGGTTCGAGAGGAGAGCCGGCCGAATGGCCCAGGCCCACAATGCAGATCCCCTGCTTGCGGTGGCGCGCCTTCTCCAGTCGAAGCAGTTTGACTGTGCTTCGGGTCTAGGGGTGGTTCCTAATTGGATTCAACGAGCTGGAAATTGCTAACCTAACTGGAATGTTAACATGCTTAGGCAGAGCGAAATAAAACGAAACGAAGTCGTAATAGAAACGTGATAGCACTACGATAGGCAGCAAACACACGTCAGAACAACGACGAAACATCGCCAGAACAGTACCACGTGAGATCAGTAGGACTGTTCTATCGAACTGTCAAATCGATTTCTTTGGAGCTGAACTTTCGCTAAAATCTCATTAGAGGCGACAATTACGCCCGGGTGTGAGGCCTTTGATACGAATTGTCGACCACAAATGAGATGAGAAATTAAACGGATTAAGGGTAAGTCTAATCCTGACAACTAGCAGATTGTGCTGAAGGAAAGGTGAAAGAATTTCAAATAGGATCACACCGCGATACTGCGGATTTGTGCCTCGAAGAGCAGTGCAGCGCGCTCATACCCACATCGACTAAGCTTAAAGCGGAGACTGCTAACGTTTCAATTCATCGGCGGATGGTTTGCAAATCTGTCGAAAGTTTGCACAGCGTTGCAGTTCCGTCACGCACTTGTTGACATCTAGTGTGAACTGCGAATATGTCATTGCAACTGCCCGTGACAGACTTAAGTGGGAAAAGACTGCATCGTGTGTGTGAACTTGACGCATTCACTTAATCGCATTTCGTACTGAACTGATGGCGAACGTTTATTGTGTGTTTGTTTGTGTACGACTTTATGCCCTTAAGCCCATTAAGACACCTGAATTCGTGTGTTTAGCTTAAATCAAGGAAGCAATTGAACGTATTAAGCTATGAAGTACTTCAATTTCTAGCTGTAAGAAAATATAATCCTGCCACACTCAAAGATGATTTTGTTGTCTTAGGTCAAATAAAAGAAGCTTAAACTAGCTATCGTGATGTATTGTCCAACCAACCGGTGAGACATTTACTTCAGGTTGAAAATGGTTCCTTCGAAATACTGCTACAATCAAAAACGCAATGACGTTTATTAATTCGATCTGTGAATACGAAAATACCAGTACCTTCCTCCTGAACTTGCACAGCACAAATGAATACATTTAGTGTAGGAAAGAGCTAACACTTAAAGGAAAACAAGACCCGCTAGGAAAGATGTCATGATTATAGAAAAACGGTTGATTTAGAAAATTGCTTTTGATGCGAACAGTAAAATAGCAATGCTCTCTTATTTCTTTTTCTTTTAAGAAGAAGTTTGTTTTTTTCTGTCAGAGTGGGTGGGTGGGTGTTAAACCGAGAAAAAAAATGCTATTTTAGAGCTAAAGGAAAATGGCAAATCATAAAAAGAAATACAAGACATTTGCTCCTGCTAAGCTAAAATGATAGCAAATGGTCTTAGATTTGTAGACAAAATAGAAGCAAGAAATGGGACGCAAACAACAACACCACAAGGCGATAAAAAGGAAACTGCGTCTCTACAAACTAAACCCTGAAAAGTCGGTCCGTCTAATTCGAAAAGATCTTAACTTGGAGGTCAGCGACATTGGAATTCACCAGAAAATTTGTTGGATTACCTGTTGAGAAATAGCGAATCATTCTATAGACTGATGAATCCAAAATTGCTTATATGATATTGGTATTGACTCAAGCGAAAATGTGAGATGACTGAGGATCGAAAGTAATGGTGTGGACAAGTTTCTCATATTGGATTGATGGAATTATGGACCAACATGTTAACATAGACATTTTACAAAATGTTATGTTACCCGAACTTCCAAATGGGCAATGGTCCAAAGCACATACCACTTATACGGGTATGAAATTTTTTTTGAAAATAAAACACTAATTATTAATGGGAAAGTTAAAAAAACATTATATTCAATGTATTGGCCATTGTTTTCTACACATTTTGACCACCTTTCTGGCAATTTGTGAATACCACGCCAATAAAATTTTTCGTCTTTTAAAGCAAACCAATCAGACACCCAATTTTCGACCTTCTCGTAGGAATCAAAGTGCTCCTCAGCCAATGCGTGTCTCATCGATGAAAACAAATGGTAGTCGGAAAGAGCCAAGTCTGGTGAATACGGTGGGTGGTGAAGCTGCTCCCAGCCAAGTGTTTTGATTGTATCCTGAACCGGTTTTGCTTTGTGTGCAAATGCATTGTCATGGAGCAAAACTACCTTGCCGTGTCTTCTGGCCGATTTTGGTCCTGATTTTTCGATCAGTGCATGGTTCAAATTGATCATTTGTTGTCGGTAGCGATTAGTATTAATGGTTTCACCTGGTTTTAGGAGCTCGTGGTACATCACACCTTTCTGGTCCCACCAAACACACAGCATTGTCTTCTTGCCGAATCGATCTGGCAGTCGATGTTGATGGTTGTCCCAGATTAACCCATGATTTTTTCCGTTTAGGATTCTTAAAATAAATCCATTTTTGATCACCAGTAACAATGCGATGCAAAACAGATTTTCTTTCGTGTCTTTGAAGCAAAATTTCACAAGTGTTTTTTCGGTTTTCCATCTGTCTTTCATTCAATTCATATGGCACCCATTTTTCCACACTTTTAGATCCCTTTGGACCGCTTTTAAGCGGTCAGAAATTGTTTGTTGTGCAACAAATAACATTGCTGCCATTTGCTTTTGACTCAAAGTGTCATCTCCATCCAATATCGTTTGCACTTCACACTTTTTTGGTGGTCTTCCACGTTTTTCATTTCTCACATCAAAATCATTATTTCCGAACCGTTGAAACCATCTTTTGCATATTGCTTCTGATAGAGCATGATGACCATATACCCCGACAAGCATTCGATGCGACTCTGCAGCACTTTTCTTCAAATGAAAACAAAAAATTAATGCTCTCCGCAAATCATCACTTTCTGGTACAAAATTCGACATTTTTAACACGATGAAAAAATATGATGTTGTCTGTTCAATGACAATATTTTTCACAGATGTCATAGCAAACAAACTAACAAAAATAACGGCTCGTTCACAACAAATGTTCCCTATCGAGACATTTGTATTTTGACGCTCATCATACTTCATACCGGTATAACTGGAGAGTCGAAAAGTCAAAGAGTGGTTTCGGGCAAATCAGAATCATGCAATGGACTAGCCGGCTTGGTCTTTGAACTTTGGGAAACTATTCTAAGTGTTTGGGTTGCAGACGGTTTGTGGACTCAATGCCGCTGTCAAACTGTAATGAAAAATGCAAGATATTCCACAAAATATAAATATAATTAAACTTCTATTTGAAATAATCAGGTAATTTTTTTCATAACATAACATAATATATCGCAAACTAGCACCGCTGTTTTTCCTATATAAATTCATTACAAAATGTTACAAAATCAGATTAAATACATTTTTATTTGTCTCATGAAGTAATTATTCGAAAACCAGTTTGATATCCCAGTATGAGCAATAATTTAAGAAAAATGTATTATTTCATTTATTTTGGACCCACTGCTATTTATATTTTGCAAGCGCATAAATAGTAAGGGATAGTTTCTGTCTCTTCCAAGGCTGCCTTTTATATTTCGGGATTAGGCAACCCTAGTGTTGCAATCTGGCAACTGCCAGCTCTATCGAAAGGTTCGACATTTTTGAAGTTATACGTACTCAGAGCGTTTTGACATACGAGCGCTATTTGTGTTGTTAACTTAAAAGATTCATCTCACCCAAAAAATGGAATTAAATCGTGAAAATTTTCGAGCGATAATTTTTTACAACTTTCGATGTGCATTACCTCAACAACAGTGCATCGATGAATTTAATTTAATTTTTGGCGATGAAACTCCATCAAGGACCAGTGCTTATCGATGGTATGGTGAATTGAACCGAGGTCGTAGTTCACTCCAAGACGAATTTCGTGAAGGTCGTCCAAAATCAGTTGATGTTCCGCAAACCATTGATGCTGTGCGCCAGCTGATATTGCAAGATTTTCATGTGACCTATCGCGAGATTGGGGCAACCTTAGGCATTAGTGGGACCAGCATACATTCAATATTGCATGAACATTTGACCGTCAAAAAAATTTGTTCGCGTTGGATCCAACACAATTTGTCAATTGCCCGAAAAAAGGCTCGTGTCGATTGGTCGAAAGAAACGCTCCAAAAATACGATCGCGGTGCTTCGAAACACGTCTATGACATCGTGACAGGTGATGAATCGTAGATTTACGCGTATGAGCCCGAGTAAACAGCAGTCGACTGTATGGGTGTTTCGAATTAAGCCAAATCCAACAAAAGTTGCTCGCGCACGAAGCAAATGGTAGCATGTTTTTTCGGAAAAACTGGACATGTCGCAACCGTACCACTAAAACAACGCAAACAGTCAATTCTGAGTGCTACACAACCATTTGTTTGCCAGTTGTCTTTTAAGAAATCAGGGAAACCAAGGAGGAGTCAACGTTTTTCGATACCTGAAAAAGCGGTTGATGCGTTCAGAATGCATGTTTTGGAGATGCCTCAATCAGAGTGCTTCGACAATTGGTTCAAACGCATGCAAAAGTGTATAGACCTTAACTGGGAGTATTTTGAAAAACAATAAAGCTATTTTCGATGATTAATATTTGTTTTTGTTCTTTAATCCCGAAATATAAAAGACAACCCTTGTAATACCAGGTTGCTAGCGTTTACAAACACAACCTGAATAATACACAATCTATTGAAAGCAACTGAAGACACTTAAATCATGACTGAAAAAAATTTGTATTGGCATTCAATTGTTATGGTTGATCGAGATTACTGCGCTTAGGTGCAATTAGAGCTTTCATCTGTAGAGGCTCGTTGTCCTCTAGGACTTATTCAGGAGTAGTATTCAGGAGCAAATTGTGGATTTCAATTGTCTGGAATGTCTCTGTCAACTGGCACCTGGCACATCTCTAGGACCTCACGTTCAACGAAACACTTCGTAATGTCAATAACCAATGAAAATCTTTGTGAAATGGATACCAGGCCCTAAAGAGTTGCTGAGTTATTAATGAAAACAAGATATCATTGTGTCTGGTAAACTATTACCACAGTGCCGCCACAGTTATTTAGGTGCAGGATGGATGGACTTTTTCTAGAGTAAATTCCGCCACTTGAACTTTCTGCTTCCTTCGAGCCAACTGCAAAAACGCAGATATATTCCGCAAATGGAGTCCGGGATTAGACACACACACCCCAGAAATTCTTGCCTGCATTCGAATCAAATATGTTTGTATCAAGGCGCTTGTTCAAAAACCATTTGCAAACATTGTATATTTTTTTTTCGTTTAAATGTTTAAGAAAAGTATTCAACACACAAGTTACCCTTTCAAACAATTCTAATTAATCGTTTAATTAAAAGACATACATTCAAAGCAACGTCAACCATACATCAACGGCAACAACACTTGACTTTCCCGTCCTCCTAAACACGCATTCAGGGCCCTCCCGAACACGCACCAACCGCGTACCACCGCTGATGAGAATGCAACATGTTGCAAATGCAACATTTGCTTTATGCAAATTTGAGTGCGTCCATCACGGGCATGCCATCGCAACAAGGCTGCGAACGAAATTAATTATATTATTCCAACTGATGAGCACACAACACTCAAAGCACGAGCACCGAGCACGACCGGCCCACCTCAACCCGGTGCCCTGGCGTCGAAGGAGCGGATACATGCTACTGCCACCTGAAAGCCCAACTAGGTTCGCTCCACTTTCCTCCCTGCCATCGACTCTCACTGACCAAGGTGTGATCTCAACTCTCCAAATCCCTCTCGGAGCACAGTAAACGACGTGAACTCCAATCACTTTGAGCATCCTTCAGATTGATTACATTTCCGCCGATTGAAATTCAATTCACTAATTCCACAGGCACACACGCACACCTCCGTAGATTCGAACTGCGAGCAGCGGGCAGCCAGGTCGAGATTTGACTGACAGCCTGATAGACTGACTGGCTGCTGCTGCTGCTCGGGTAGTTCCACGCTTCGCACCGGACAAGTGTGCTCCAGACGAAACAGAATAAACTGATTACGAGACTGAGGGTGATAGAGCCGAGCCAGCCCGAGCCAAGGCAAAGGCAAGACAAGCCAAGTGGCGCGCGAGAAGTGCCCACTTCGACCCTGTGTTGGGACTGTGCCGTGTAGTCTTCGGTCATAAAGTGTGTAGGCTTACGAGTGCCACTCGAGCTGCTCTCGAGCAATCAGATATTTTGTTGATCCTCTGGCTTTCTGTTTCTCCATACCTCTGTATCTCCTGGGTAATCCTGCGTCACAACAATAACACTGGCTGCCTGTGCGTCCCTCCATGCCCTGCCTACCGACTCGGAGGTGATCTATGGCAGTTTGGGTGGCATTTCCACTCGAGGTTCAGTTGCGACAAATGTGAAACAGAGAAGGCCTGGGCTGACTGACTGACTGACTGGCTGTGGGTACAGATGAGTGTCTGTTTCGTCTACCAGATGTTTTCTTCAATTTGGATTATGACCACTTAAGTCCAGAATCGATAATGATGATCGAACTGTTCGCACTCTAGTCACAGCAATGGCGACTCACGGCGACGACGGCGACGCCGATGATGATGGGCACGCGTAGGTCTTAAATTAACAAAATGGTTCAAGTGTTGATTAATTTCTCATCAGCTTAGCGATTGTTAAGGTGTGGTTCACAAGTGTTTCGCTCATCGTTGACGGACAGGCGTGCGGATGACGGATGGAAAGCGTCGGTTGAGTTTCGTTTTCAGTCGAGTGCCAGTGTGGAACATGGATTGCCAGTTAGTGTGTGCAATGACTTCATTTGATGAATAATGCATACGGGCCACGTCAAGTGGGCCTGGGCAGGTAAATTGGTTTGGAGTGACTGTATCCGCTTTCTTTTGGTTCTCTGCTGGAGAATGTTCTGCAGGTAGTCAGCTGGTGTTAGCATTTCATGAATGAATGTAAACAACCAGATCGGATTCATTCATTTTTCCAACTTCTGGTGGCTCCGGGCCGAAGGTAATTGACACAAAAAATTAAGTTCTTCATTTCACTTCGTTTAGGTTTTATACTTACTTGTAGAAATTTGAATATTTTGTTGTCACAGATCGTATGAAAGTTTATTCCTAGACTTGAAAATTACTGCAATTTTGAGAATATTGTAATGCATTCGATTTTTTCAGGCACAAGGTAAGTTTTTGAAACCTTCTGAAAGACTCCATGGCCCCTAGGATAGCATAGCCAGAGTAGAACTATACTTTTCCAAGATAGCCGGATTATTGTCCATGCCAATCAATCGACAAGGCATTGTTTGGCCTACCTGCTCTTCTACTTGCCCTTTAAGAAAGTAATCCGAGTTTTTTTAATTTTCAAGTGCTATCCCTAAAGACGGAACATGAATATTAAAATGAAGCGCTTGCTAGTATTAAGCAGGAGTGGCTAGAGTAGATCTAGGGGTGAATTCTTAACTTAAACTTAAAACTTAAATCCATTGGAATTCATTCTGCAATGCTAGAATGATTTTCCAATTATTTAAAGGAGAGAAAGCAAATGGTTAAGATCGATAGTTATATTTCTCGCGTAATAAAGGTAATATCGGGCGTGCCACAGCCACTTGGGTCCATTATTATTTCTTTTATTTATAAACGATGTTCACGAAATATTTAAATTCTGCGAAATTCTAACATTCGCGGATGACTTTAAATTATTTTTGTCGATTAATAGTATAGCCGATTGCATTAAGTTTCAGTCGGATATACATAACCTAGCGGAAGGGTGTAAACATAATGCTCAAGATCTAAACATTTCAAAATGTAAAATTTTTACGGCACATAAAATAACATCTCCAGTTGTTTATGATTATTTTATCAATAATCATAAACTTGTTCGCCTAGAAGAAGTTAAAGACCTTGGAGTAATATTCGGCCCCAAGTTGGATTTCTCACTACATTATGAATACAGCATTGCGAAGTCTAATTCTATGTTAGGATTTTTAAAAATAAAAAGTAAAGACTTTCGCGTCATATCCAGTTTAAGGACCATCTTTGTTTCGTTAGTAAGACCCTATTTAGAAGATGCATCCATTGTCTGGGACTCACCTTACTATAATTAAGAACTTAGACTCGAACGAGTTCAAAAGAATTTCACGAATTATGCTTTCCGAAAGTTGTATTCTTTTGAAGATCTTCCTAATTATGTCGAAAGATGCAGAACAATTGGCTTGCAAACCTTAAGTTGCAGGCGTAAGGCAACTTCAGCCATGTTGTAATCAGTTAAGTTCACCAGAATTACTCTTTCTCATAAATATTTATGCTCCCCAAAGATCTCTACGGGTGAGGAACTTACTTTTTGACAAAATACATAGAACCAATTATGGTCGCAATGAGCCCATTACAAGGTGTATAAATACATTTAATGATCTTTGCCACGAATTTGATTTTAGCTTGCCACGATTAGAATTTAAAAACATGATTTTTGCATCGTATTTGAATTAATATTATTTATTGAAGTAATTTGTAAGACGATAAGAGTCGGTAGATGATCCTTAGTCGCTCAGCAAACATCAGCTGTGTAAAGCGATATTGAGAGTTAACACTTAGAGAACGTAGTGTTTTGTGTTACTCTGTGATGGATATAACATAATTCGGACAAAACAAAGCGAATGCTATTGTCGAGGAAGGATAGAAAACATCGATGTTTTGGACAAAGCGTCACACCTGGAAGCAGAAACTTCGAGGTAGTTGAAGACTTCGTCTACCTCGTATCCTCCGTAAATAGTGAGGACCATCATCAATCAACTATAACATCATTACCGAAATCAAACGCAGAATCGCTCTTGCCAATCGCTGCTTCTATGGGCTCAAAAGGTAAAGTCGTTCGACAGGCTAGCTTTGAATTACAGCTCGATCATGTCAGTCCTGCTTTACGGTGCGGATATTTGAACGCCACTAAAAGGAAGAAATAAAGGCGCCCTAAGTGTAAAAGTTTTGCTTGCGATTTTCGATCCTTTTTGCTGTGACAGTCTTTGGAGAAGGAGATTTTACGATAAACTTAATGAGCTATACGGCGGCATGCATCTGTTCAAGGATGGACTAGGCTGAGATGAAGCACACAAATAGAGAAGGAATTAAACCAACTTGGAGTGCATAATTCTAGGCAGTTGGCATGTTGGTGAAGGCCCAGGTCCAAACAGAAAAAAAATATGTAAAAGGGATAGGATAATGAGGAAGGCAACAGGTATATCATTAAGCGCTCTTATGCTTTAAAACCACGAGTGTATTAAAGAAAGTTGTCTAAATTTCGTGTGAAAATTCCGGACTGCCAATAAGTTGCTCTTTGTTATGCAACTTGCACATCATGACTGTTGCTGAGCTTCATGAATTATTACATGGCCTTACGATTATTGTTAAATTGTGCATAGGTATTATTTAAAAAACTTTTCCTTACTGTCATTAGCTCAGTAAACGGGTGGTCGTGAAAATCTTTGGAAAGAACGATAAGTTCAGAAATTAAACCTAGGACTCCGGCATGTAGTTGGTCGACTTGCACTTTTAAACACAAAAGTCATAAAATTGGCTTAGCCTGCTCAAAACGCAGGCTCACGCAATCTCGAAAAATACGCCAGAGTTTAGTCCTAACGAAGCCTTAGAGATATAGTGACACCGGCCGTTCATTCGCAAAGACAACTTCAATTTAGGGCTCACGAGCAAACCGTTGGGCTACAGTGAATTTGAGAACAGGAATTACCTAGGCATTGCGTGTAGTGCCGATTATTGGCGCAGTTAAATTACTCTCTTACGCACCCGTCTCAATCTCCATTTAAGGAGACGTATGAAATTTTAAGCAGAGAGCAAATTGAATAGAAATTTTATTGGTACCGCATAAGCCTATCTCTTCTCGCCTACATTTTTTCGTTCACTATACCGACTTTATTTCAATCTTCGAGAAAATAAACGATATCAACATATTCCACACCGCAGCTTTGAAGAAGCACGGCTTGTGCAACCACCATTTTCTCACAATCCGATTTCCAGTTCATAGTCGGTAATCTACGTTCAAATCATAGAATCGTGACAATTTCGTAATAAATAAGGAGTCTGCCAACTTGCCGCTCATGCAATGGCTCCCAGCACTGACCACTCTGGTAACCAACGAGGCTGAAGAAACACAGTGTTCTGTTCCGGGAAGCATGTGTAACCCGCACCCAGAGATAAGCGGTTTCGCGAAAGTATTTGCAATTTTCAATTTTTTCCCCTCTGCAACACTGGCAGCCGCATGCAATGGCGGAAGCCAATGGTACCCTTCGGACGATTCACCCCCATTATCTGAAATTAATTGCCCGATGGTAATCTAATCTAATTATCTGCAGCACGCAAAACGATGGCGAGCCAACCAGCAAACAAACATTCAGCCAGAGACCAGCCAACCGGTGAAATCTTCAAGTGATCGCTGCGAAGCGACCGAGGCGGCTATTACCGTCTTCATGACCACGAAACAATGCTTGTGACCTGCAAGTTTCGGCCGCTGATTTAATGGGGTAATTATGCTGTTTTCCCTCCGCACGGGCGACGAAGCCACCGCAGAAGGCCGGCATCCACTTGTAATTCGCTGGGTGCAACACTGCTGTTTACATTTTCCACCGCTTCGGTGTTTTGCTTTCCTTTCCTTTTTGCACTAAGGGCTACGATTAAAATGGTTAAAATCGGCGATAGAGGCGGTCTTCGCTTACCACAACCCATCAAGCACATGCAAACGCTGGGGTCACCGAATGAGGTGCATGTAGCGCAATTGAGGAGGGAGAGGAATAATTACAAGCTATGCAAATTGGCCGCAATTATCCATGCAATGAATGTGGCAGTTCCATAGGTGTTGGTCGAGGTTGGTATTTAACTTTGGTGGGGCGGACTAGAGAGAGGTAAAGTTGATAAGGGCTGGCGACATGTTTTCTTATCTAACGCGTGTAAGGTAATTTCTTGCGGGGTGCTGCTGTTGTGTTTCTGGATTCGGTCGATGGGATTAGGTTTATCTTGCCAATGCTTTGGCAAGGAATTATGGAATTGTTAATCAAACTGGAAAAGTAGCAGTTCGATTCTTGTAAGAACCTCAATAGCTGCGACAAGGACCTGCGGTATATCTCATTTTTACTTTTTTTTGTTGGAGCGCTTAGACTCAAATACTGGTCCATTGTACTACCCGGCCAACCTTCATTTAATGTAATATCTTGGTTTTTCGAAGAAAGACCAGGAGGCGCTTCTGTAACATAAAACTTAGGTTTTCAGATCCCACCACATCAGCGCCAAACAACCGCCAGCTGATATGAGCAAAAGCTGGACACTAACAGATAAAGTGCTCTGAAGTGTCTTCACCTTCAACCCAGTTGTCGCAAAGGGTGACATCAATAAGCCCAAGCCGACTTGGGTGCATAGCGAAGGTAAAGTGTCCCGAAATTACGTCGACAAGTCGTCTGCACTCATAACTGTCTAGAGATTGCAAAAAAGACAACTCTTGGTCATCCTGCATCCTGAAAGTCACGCCATCTCTGGTTGTGCTGTAGGCAGACCCAACCGTCAACGGACGCCCTGACCAAGGATGCAGTCCCAAGGTGGGTTCGGGCCCTATGAATGCCTCTTTTGAACCTTGCCTCGCTAGTTCATCAACAATCTCGTTCCCCTTGATTCCATGATGTCTCGAGACCCAAATAAGTCTTAACGAATTTAGCCTGCCGACCAAATTAAGGGAAGACTTGCATTCTTGGGCTATTTTGAAAGTGATTAAAGACTTGAGTAAGGCCTTAAGCACAGCTTGGCTGTCGCTACAGACACAGACATCTCGTCCGATTTCACAATATAGTTGGTGGCCATTAGGATCGCGAAGGCTTCCGCCTTGAAGACCGACTCCAAATTGCCTTAAGAGGCGTGAAGTCTGATGTTGTCGTCTTCCACGAGGGCTCCAGCTCCAGAGCCCTCCGTCATCTTGGAGCTGTCCGTGAAAATCCGACTACACTCCTTTCCGGGTTCAGTTTCTGGCCAGAGCTAGTCCAGGACACTGAAAAAATTGACGTCTGATGCAAGGTCATCAAACCTCCACTGCGAGTTGAACCAAGGACCATTTCTTTTTGGTCGGGATATGGCCTTGAGTGTACATCCCATGATGTGGAGGTCAAGGGAATGGAGATTGATCAGTGAATCGAGTACAGAGCCAGGGCTGCTGGGGGAGGCCCCTGTATAACCTCGATAACCTGTTCCAACAAACAACTGATGCATATCGGAGAAGAGGTTTTGTCATTGGCGTATAGATCCATACATAAAACTATACCATTTTTATTAAGTAATCAATTTTAAGAAACGGGTACTGTGAATTTAACTAGGTTATACTGGTAATTTTTGTGGTCGCCGTGGCGTAGTGGGTAGAGTGCGACGCTCACACGCCGATGGGTCTAGGTTCGACTCCCAGTTCAACACCAATTTTTCTAATATTTCACGGCACCACCTCTTTCGAGCTGCTGACAACACTCAAAGAGTAATAACTGTCTAAGAAAGCTTCTCAAATCTCGCCGTTCGGAGTCGGCAAAAAAACTGTAGGTCCCTTCTACTCGTGAGAGAACAGTAGCGCGCACAACACGAGTAGGTGATGAGCAAGCTAGGCCCTGGTCCCCCTTTGGACTGTAGCGCCAACAATTATTATTATATTTATACTGGTAATTTTATTTTGCTTTGAGTTTACTTGCTTGGTCATATTCGCTGGCTTAGACTGATTGATTATTTGTCCATACTTTGGATAGGTTATTTTGTCGCCATATTTAAGATACGTTAGTTAAGTATGGTCCCCTTACCACATATGCCATTCTGCACGTATTGATTGATTACCCAACTTACCTCTTAAAAATAAAACCTTTCTTAACTACGCAAGACTCTCTTGCTAACCATAATAAAACTGCTAATATCAAGAGCTATGTTCGTCTTCAGTCTATATGCTCCAACGCAAACTACAAGCCCTCCGATCCTTTTCTTTTTTGCATTATACCGCATAGAACGAATGCATATAACTGAAACTAAAACTAAATCTAATTGTACTACGAACTTAAGCTACGTACAGACATGTGCCTGTACACCCTCATATCATGTATCATACAATATGTACATGCATACGTGTACAGGCGCGTGTATGTGCAACTGTGTATGCTCGTATGCATGTATATGGACGCAACAGCGTCCCGAACATCCCATCTCAATACCGCTGTACTAAAGCGGAAGAAATTATCCTCGGCTCGTCGTTCGTGCAACGGTTCTGTCTCGAGTGACGGTTGTTCCTGTCGTTTGAGGTAACGACGAATTTGCCAAGTATGCAAAAGATCCTATAAACCATTTAAATCTAGATGTTTCTAGACGCAAGTCCTATGATCAACTTCTGGCTCTCCATGATCAAAAGTTCGACCATAAATACAATTCTAAGAATAAATGAGGAGGAGCATCACGGAAGAATTCGTGTTTACTCCAAAGATTTCTGCAAAAGTCGTATCAGATATAAATACCAATCTAACCGTTCAACCAACAGTAAACATTCCTCTTTTTTGAGCTTTCCAGTCGGCGTTAAATGGTATAATGAATTCATCACTAGAGGCAGCAAAGTGGTTCTGCTTTAGCTAAGTGTATCCCTAACCACCTCTGTCTACCTTTTGACTCCTTAGTGTTGTCATATGGAGAGGCAGTAAAACCATTTGTCTTCTTCTGATTTTTTTTTAGATGAGAGTCAAAAAGGATAACATTTAAATGAACACCTAAAGATTACAATAAACTGGTTGAAAAACAAAGTGACCGTGTCACAATAATTGATCGTGAACCAATCACTTTGTCATGTAAATCGTAAAGCTTTTCGAAATCAAATAATGTCTTTTGTATGAGCAAACCGATATTCCTCGTACCAGCTACCGATTTAGAGCTCAACGCAAATACTTTTCCCATCACAGTATCAAGCTGATAATTATTCTAACGTGACTGCTGCTGATCGCACAGTTGTGCCGAGACAAGCTTGCATCACAAACAGATCACTTTAGAGCTCAACTGCGATCGCATTTAACTTGATTTAACCGAAAGGAATTCGCTACTGTGCGTGAACTCGAACCACACTGCATCGCTTGAAACTTTAAAACAATCACGGAGTCATTATAATGTAATTTCCAGAGATTTTGCATGATCTCCAGTAGCCAGCGTCGGCAAGTTGTCATGCACATTCGATTCCCATTGACTCGAAAGGATGTTTGCAATTTTCCTGCTGCGGTAGCACGGCTCTTAATTGTTTCGTTCCTTTGAACGATCATTAGACGGGGGATGGGTGCCGCAGAGCAAATGATTGCTCCTTCTGTCAGTGCAGTTGCTGCGCTGCGTTGCCGTTGCCTTTGCCTTTGCCGTAGCCACAGGTGAATGATCTGACGCACGAAATCTTTGATTGGTGCTCACATTTGACAGTATAATGGTTATCATGCCCGGCTCACAGACACTAACCTACCGCTTCTATGTGATGCGGTGGTTGAATTTAATTTACTATTAGGTTTTGTGGTCGCTACTGATCCGAGATCACGCACAGAGAGCGGATGAATTTTATTACAATGGTAATGATGCAAATACAATGGTAGACTAATGAAAAGGCGCTTTGGCACAAAGACGAGGGGCATATTTACATGTCGGGTGTTAGGGCACGCACAACGAAGGAGAACTGCGCTTCCATTGAGATAAACTAGTTCCAAGATACAACACATTGGATGCGCAAATGAAATAAACAATATAAACAAATGAGCAGCTTCCAATAATTTGCATTCAAAGTTGGAGACTGAAGTAAACCAGGAACAAATAGATGACGCCAATAGTGACGATGAGTTGTAGAAAGTTAAAGAAACGCATTTTGCATGACAAACATCACATTTGTCTCCAACTAATTTTGTATGAACATTTCTTTATAGTCGGCTTTTGTGGAATGAATTCGACAGGTTAGTAGTCAAAGGAATTGACGAAAGAGGTGAAGGGCGGAAAAACTGACAATAAGCAAATTACACAAGACACACACCTAATTTAAGCATGACTGAAAAAAATCCAAAGGGAAAATCAGACCAAGTAATGCCAGAAATAGAATTTACTCTTACGACCTTCTTCTAAAATTATACAATGTGGCCATGTAATCGCAATAGAATTAAGATTTAAACATCCAGAAGATGAAATGGATATAAGACCCACAACAAATCCCCTAGTACGGATGCATAAGATCGGTCAAAAATAATCGATATGCCTACAAAAGCTGCATACTGTACAATTACATCTCGAAACGTTCGTGAATCGGTGCAAGTTTATCTTTAAAATGGAAAATTGTAGTCCGACTTTAGATTTAACATATCGATGCGGACGTTATAGTTTTAATGGAATTTACTGTTCGAAGGAGTAGTGTATTGTAACTCAAGGAATTCCTAGCTCAACTATGTGAATTCGAAACGACAAGAAAAGAAGAGGACTGCAGATTTATTGAAGCGGTATGCTTGACAACCATGCTTGACGGGCAAGTGCAAACATGAACACTGAAACTACAAATCGGCGGACAGATTACTAGATCGGCTTGTACATCTTTCTAAAAATGTTCATTTCTAGCGGAATGATTAATATTTGTTGTAGGAGTTGCTTTATGCAAGAAATATCATTTCAGTAAGGAAATTGTATAATTTCAAGCACCTGATCGGCAACGGTATAAATTCCAAGGCTTTTTATTTCACCATCAAACAAACAAACCGAAAGTTGAAAGGTTGGCATCCGAATAACGCACTTGTCAGAATGAGATGATATGAGATAGTTCAACGAAACTTAAGATTGGTCTTGAATTGGACAAAAACAACAGAACCAGCTTAAGATGTACACACCTGTGGGACCAGCCTGGCTGCCTACATTCTAAACACACAAAAAAGGAAGTACTTCCTTTGAAGCTCTTCAGTTTGTTAGGAATGCAAACAACCTAAATACAAAACAAATCATAAACGTTAGTCTTATGTAAAGGCTAAACATTAAAGAATACTAATCTTCGCATTATTATATAATAAGTGCCATTGTTTTCCCAAAATGCATTCAAGAATATTAAGGGAACAAATTAATCATCAGCATCAGCTTTCGTTTTCCTTTTCGAAAAATGTTCGGGTGTGTTTTAAATAAACAACAAATGCTTGTTGGAAGTATTTATTTTCTATTTAACTGAAAAAACGTCTAACTGAAGCCAATCGAATGATTACGGAAGCTTATGGTGAATGAGCTCCGACTGGTAAAATATGCAAAGATTGGTTTTGTAGCTTTACGTTATTTATGTATCGAAGTCAAAGGATATCCAAATGTTTGATGTCCAAGTTTGAAGTTTATAATGATGGCAAACGCATAGTGGGCTGTCCGAATCATTTGAAATGACTCAGCAAACAATTTCCATTGGGAATCCTAACATACCAGGTATATCGGTATGAAGTGAGCGTCAAGATACAAATGTCTCGATAGGGAACATTTGTTGTGAACAAGCCCTTATTTATGTTTTTTTTTTTTTTGTATGTTTGCTATGACATCTGTGAAAAATATTAAGTATACATCAAGTCATTGAACAGACAACATCATATTTTTTCATCGTGTTAAAAATGTCGAAATTTGTACCCGAAAGTGATGATTTGCGGAAAGCATTAATTTTTTGTTTTCATTTGAAGAAAAGTGCTGCAGAGTCGCATCGAATGCTTGTTGGGGATCATGCTCTATCAGAAGCAATATGCAAAAGATGGCTTCAACGGATCAGAAATAATGATTTTGATGTGAGAAATGAAGAACGTAGAAGACCACCAAAAAAGTTTGAAGACGCCGAATCGCAAACGATATTGGATGGAGATGACACTCTGAGTCAAAAGCAAATGACAGCAATGTTAAATGTTGCACAACAAACAATTTCTGACCGCTTAAAAGCGGTCCAAAGGGATCTAAAAGTGTGGAAAAATGGGTGCCATATGAATTGAATGAAAGACAGATGGAAAACCGAAAAAATACTTGTGAAATTTTGCTTCAAAGACACGAAAGAAAATCGGTTTTGCATCGCATTGTTACTGGCGATGAAAAATGGATTTATTTAAAGAATCCTAAATGGAAAAAATCATGGGTAAATCTGGGACAACCATCAACATCGACTGCAAAATCACAAACAAAGTGGTGTGTGTTTGGTGGGACCAGAAAGGTGTGACGTACCACGAGCTCCTGAAACCTGGTGAAACTGTTAATACTAATCGCTACCGACAACAAATGATCAATTTCAACCATGCTTTGATCGAGAAACGACCAGAATGCGCCAGAAGACACGACAAGGTAATTTTGCTCCATGACAATGCACCTGCACACAAAGCAAAACCGGTTCAGGATACAATCGAAACACTTGGCTGGGAGCAGCTACCCCATCTGCCGTATTCATCAGACATGGCTCCTTCCGACTACCATTTGTTTTCATCGACACTCATTTCATAACGCTATACCTGTACCATTTCATAACGGTATACCTGATTATCTCCCAATTTAATGTGTTTTTTGAAATTCTTTCGACTTGTTGGACATGCTTATCCCCCTTCCCTTAATACCCATATGTCATAATCAGGGCCATCTTCCGACTTAAAGAAGTAATCTTTGCTTTAACTCGCACTGAAGCTATGAGGTGCTCGCGTACCGCATATCCTATGAATATGCAATGTTATGCCAGCTGTGCCGTTTATGAAAAATTGATTTTCTCTATATCCAGGACTGTCTTTAGACAGAAAATGAAACAGGGAGAGAATGTACTTAGATTTTCATGAACGACTCTCAAATGATGAAGAGATGAGAAGCTGCGACAACATTAGACTTAAAATCTCTTTACGTAACTTCGCATCGGTCTTTTAAGTGGAAGCTTTTGCCATTCTCGTGACCACTAATTATATTGTGAAGAAGTATCTGCGTCTACACGCAACAACTTAGCTGTTGGTGGTTGGAGCTGAAACCCTAGACTCTTTATCATAGAAATACTTTTTGGTACTCTTTCTCCGGAAGATCAAGAAAATAAAATTAAATGTAGGTTAATGTCTCCGAGAACAATGGACCAGTTCTCGAATTTCAGCTCTACAGTATATTTTGAACGACATACTTGCTTGAAAATTTGAAAAAAACCTCTATACCATATTATTAATTTTACATAACAAATGAAGAAGAAAATTAAAAGGAAAACAAATTATTGTGTTTGTTAGCAAACAAATATAATAATAAAGTAAATTGAATAATGAAACCATGTCTCGTTATTGCTTAAAAGGATCTATTATCACATGTTATACTTCAAATCGGAAAAGTGAAATAAAAACCAAATATTCAAAAGCTTAAAACGCCTCTAAAATAAAGGCAGACATAAATTCAACCTTATTTTTTGGCTTTTGTCTCCTCCGCAAAAGAGTTCTTCGAATTAAGCAACAAGTTTAAAGTCACATAGTCCTAAGTATGGGCTATGTGAAAACAATAAGTACAGGGCTACATTTTTGTCAAAATCATGACGAATTACGAACTCGTTCTGACACTAATTCATACAATGTTGTCGGGCGTGTAGACCATTTTTCGAATGATTGTGCTGGTCATGCCTTACACCGTACAAAAATCACACATATATAAGCCAGCCCGCTTTGGCGGCAAACATTTCTGAACTGTTTCAGGTATTTGAAGATGTTAGTGCATCGACGTGGTCGCCGTGGCGTAGTGGGTAGAGTGCGACGCTCACACGCCGAAGGGTGTAGGTTCGAATCCCAGCTCAACATCAATTTTTCGAATTTTTCACGGCACCGCCTATTTTGAGCTGCTGACAATACTCAAAGAGTAATAACTGTCTAAGAACGCTTCTCAAATTTCGCCGTTCGGAGTCGGCAAAAAACTGTAGGTCCCTTCTACTGGTGAGAGAACAGTAGCGCGCACAACACGAGTAGTTGATGAGCAAGCTAGGCCCTGGTCCCCCTTTGGACTGTAGCGCCAACAATGATTATTATTAGTGCATCGACTTAGCTCCCAAATAAAATAATTTTAAACTAGACATTTCGAATTTTAATTTTTTTTTTGATAGGCTGACAACTCGTATGTCCATGAAAGCCTTCAATAGTTTCGTAGTTTGAAAATCAACTCACACGTCCCTTTTTTACTTTCATTTAAAATATTATATGTATTTTATATTTATATTTACAAAAATCGTCAATATTAGTCTTTTTTTTAACTTGCGCACATGTTTTTCGCGATTTTTTTTTAAATAATATGCAGAAATACTCCGTGGTTTATCAAAAATTTGAACAGCTTCAGCCGCCATTGTCGTTGATCGAGGTTTATCAGCTGATTCTTCCAACAATACTGAATTGTTTTAAATGTATGCAAAAACTATCAAAACAGTAAATGAACAAATGAACATGCATCAAACGCATACATTTTTTGGTTCACATTATCGCGGTTTACTTTCTTCAAGTTTTAGAGTATTCTTTATAAAAAATAATGGGTGTTCACGCCGCCGGAATGTTCACTGAATCAGGGGTTCATGCTACCCAGACAGTACTGTACTATTGAAAGGTCGGGAAAAACCGTCTGAATCATCTTTCTTCACCTTTGGTATATTATACTGACTGACCTTTACTTCATTTAAAGGACTGCAGAGAGTAAAGAATCACAAAAACGGAAAAACCGCCTTCGATTAATGTCCGTCTTGCCAAGACGAAATAATTAATTCAGCAAACATTCCTTTGGTTCAGTCTTAGACGCGAGCCATCTACAATTATGTCTACTTTTGAAACTAACAAGCATTCCAGATGGTTTTGTCCCTCTAATAGTTAAAAACTGCCTTAAGTTTAGAATAACCCAGGACCCCCTTAGGATATTCAATGTATCAAACAAAGATACTTAAACAGTATAAGTCAACACACTTTTGGAAACAGAGATATCCTCACTAACAGCATTTTTACCATAAAAACATACTGTACATACATAGCCTGGATAGCACCCAAGTCTGGCATATATTATTTAACGTGAAAACTTGTTTTAACCGGTCTGATATTTTCTAAAATCCCAGAAGTACAGCCATGTCGTCCTGACCAAACAATATACACATACATGTCCTGCAACAATTTTCACATTTGCTCTCGTCTATAATATCTGATTTATAGGCTGCTAAAGAACATTGATGCAATCTTCTGTTTCACTCTCAATTGTAGCCTAAAAGGTCCCACTTCATTATCATCAGTAGCACAATTAAGAGCTGTTAGCTTCGCGCAATAACTTCGCACTAGAACGACTACAAAATTCGAATTTCATAGTCGGAGCAGCAATGCGTTCATTAATGAATTGGGTTTGCTAAGTGAATTACTTGTAAGACAAGTTCGCCATAAATTCGGGCACATTATTTAATGAAAACTAAGCATCCTTATGCAAGCAAAACACAACATCAACCAAATAAACAGCACACTCCTGCAACCAATAACAATTGGGAGCGCACTCCGCTCTTGCCGTCTTCACGTCATCATCACGTCAAAACACGGATAAAGACATTTACTCTTGAATTGATATTGCAGAAAATTGCATTCATTTACATGCATACGTGGTAGCACTTACAGATTCTGCCGCCACCCGTCCAAAGACGAGGCACATGGTGACACGGAAAATCCTTTAACCGAACGTTTCCATCACCTCCATGCCCTCCAGCACGCTGGCTAGACGCAGCTTCACAAAGTCGCTATGGATGTCAAGAAATCGATTAAAAGTGATCGTTCACTGCTTCCTTTCCTCCGGGTGACTGCGGAGCAGAGGGTTCGGCGAAGCAATCACCAGCCCAACCCAACCGAATCACCTGATCAATGATTTTTACGACCAAATCTACTATCACGCAGTTTCGACAGCCGATCGCTCGTTGCCCAGAAGAAGAAGCTCTGCCCTGCTCCGAATGGGGCGCACAGAGGAAGCCGAAGAGGAGCGTGTGTGTTCGCGCCGATATGAAGCCATAAAAATTCAGATTTTATCGGAAGTTATGCGATCGTAAATTTACGGTCGAACATGATTTAGCTGGTCGCGAGAATAACCATCAACGAGGGAAATTTGCATTTTGATGCCAGACAACTCGTTGAATCGTGTACTCTGGCGAAATAGCACCGAGGACCGTTTATTTGATAAGACACTGGGGCATAGTCGTGTAGCAATTATCGGAGCGGAGTTGACATTTGGGAACCATATTACCGGTAACTTATGTGGTTAACACGATCGTAAAGTTGGCTCTGAGTAGATGATGGACACCAGAAGTCATGTTAATCAACGAGCTGAGTGCTTTGATTTTACGACTGCGGAATGATGGTCAAGTAACTGATATTGCTGTCCGAAAACTGGTTTCACACCGTGCTTGTATGTAAATGTTGATGGAAATGCGCGAAGGTAGCAAACCTTCAGTGATTTGGAGAAGCGTGCGGTATTTGCTTAAGGTATTTATTCCACTTCGTGGTATCGGAAACCTAGAAAGAGTATAATTAAGCTGTATGAGGGTCAGAACTGCATTTTTGTTGATTAATTATTTATTGGCATAGATATCAATCTTTTTTTTATTGAAGTAAATCTTCTGTTCGTTATACGATTCCCAAAAAGACCTTCGGCGCCGCATAGTCAAGGTTTTGGTACACAAAGTTTGCTCTTTTAAGGATTCTTAAGTGTCGTTCCATTGTGATGAGATCAGTCTTATGGCTGTATTAGCCGTCGCCTCTTGGGCAAACACATCTATGGGCATAAGGTTGAGAATGACTTCCAATGCATCTGATAGGGTGGTTCTTAGAGCGACGTAGATACATATAAAGGCCAGTCGCTGAACTTAGGAACTTGGCTGTCTCGAAAAAAGAGCATTGCTGGCCGCTGATGGGCGGTGGGTCAACATAGGGAACTTTGTATTTCCTGGTGAAGAGGACTAGTTCTGTTTTTTTGACATTGATGCTTAGTCCATTTTTGCTCGTCCACTTTGAAAGGAGCGAAAGAACATTTGCATAAGGTCTCTAAGTACCAAGGGATATTTACCAGAGAGCGCAATAGCAATATCGTCCGCATAAGCTATGACCTTGCAACCCTCACCTTCCAGGAGTAGTAACAGTTCGTTGACTACTATGTTCCATAGAAGAGGGGAGAGGACTCCACCTTGGAAAGTGCCTCTGCTAACGTATCTGGAGGTAGTGGTGGATCCCAATTTGGCCGTGATACGCCTGCTAATGAGTAGCTTTTGTATCAGGGAGGTGAGCCCCACGTCCACGCCCAATTCTTGAGGTAGAGAGATTTCTCAATATGATGCACAAGTGAGTGTAGGGCAGTATCCACTGACTTGCCCTTACAGTATGCATGTTGGGAGGTTGCCAGCCTGTGCGCAGGGATTGTACAACGGATGTGAAGGTCGATGTAGGTGACTTGTACGGTTTGATGCTCCGAATGTTGACTGGTTGATTCTGAAGTCAGCGGAGATTTCTCCGTACTGCCTGGAAAGTGTGTTAACGTTAACTTAATTGTAAATAAAAGTATGTACATGGATAACTAACTTTGTTGTGGGACTTGAAAAGATTGGGGAGTAATAAAGAAAATGTGTAACAAAATATAATAAATTATTCAGATTTTGCTCAATATCGTAACAATTTTCTTAATTCTAGGAGAAAAACTACTTTAATACTTTAATTGTCTTTAAATTCTACTTATTGACCTCAAGCAGGTGCTCTATGCTAATCTATATGGTGTAGTGTGAAATGCGCTTTGGCATAATTGGTTTATTTAAGATATGTATGTGAACAATTTTTTTTTTCCGAAAAATGTAGTTAATTATTCTTAAGTTAAATCTAAAGGAAAATCTACAACTTCCTAAACTGCTTATAAATGCCTATTTGTAATAATATACAAATGAGTGCACCATGATTTTGAACTAATGATGCATCTGTATTTATTTTTTGTTTTAATTGTTTATATTTGTTCTTATTATTCTATCCTGCTTTACAGACTACCTTTTGAAAAAGAAGGAGAAAACTGTATGTTAGCCACAACATTCTCGAGCACAACAATCGAACGACAATGGCAGATTTTAGTGCAGCCACTAGCAAAAAGATCTTTTCTTGAAGACTGGACCCTGTGTCTTCGACGTCCGATTCGTATTGGAGTCGGGATGAGTTGTTCGAACCAACCGGAGGCAGGCCCGAATGCATTGCCTCTCTCAAACCCTAATCTTTTCTATCTGGACAGGACTTTTGTTGAACACATTTAAAGAGCGTGCGCCATGATTGGCCAGATGAGGGCCATGTAGCAGATCACCTTCACCCTAGAGTTAAATTAGCTGCATGCAACCAACTTTCCGTAGCAAGGCTTTCTTAGCTTTTGTCAGAGCTGTAGCTGCGTGCTTACTGCAGTACAGATGTTGCTTCAATCAAATGTAAAAATATCTAACATAGACAACGGCTGGCCCTGTGGGTCAGTAATGCCGAACTTACGACAGATTTTGTTCATGTTAAACGAATAAGAGCGGAATGGGACCTATAAGACCGCTAAACGGCAAACAGGATCGGCAAACCAACCGCCCCTTATTGCAACCCATTTCTTATGTGAAATACTGTAGTAGATATGATGTATCCAATGCACCGGGTAATATGCGCATTTTTGAACAGAGTTGGCGGATAGCGCAAAACAATATTCGATACCCCATCGGTTCCCAGTGACTTCTTCTTCTCAAGCAAGTTAGAGAGATCCTGAAGTTCATCGAAATAAGGATGGAATTGTTTTCACCATCAACGGCATTATTTGCCAGAAGATCAATTGAACCAGGTGAAACCAGGGTTCTCGGTTAGCCATTGACTTATCTCGTTACGTAGTTGGCAGTGGTTTAGTAAAGGTCTCGTGTACACTTATTATTAGACAGCCTCAATTACTTTCACTTTCTTCTGAGGATCTTAAATTACAAAGAAGTCATTCTCAAGTACTGCCTCACCTGCAGTGATGTCGATTGTTCTTTATGGCGTTGGCATTGACGTTAGCGTTGGCATTGGCACGAAAGGAGACCCCTTTGACTGCGCCAATTACCGAGGGATAAGTCTTTTTTACATCGCATACAAGATCCTTTCTGTGTGTCCATGACCTGATAGGTCCCTATCAGTGTGATTTCAGACCAGGATAGACCAGATCTTCACTTTACGGCAGAGCATGGAAAAGTGCAAATCTACGCTCACCACCTATTCGTCGATTTTAAGGCCGCATATGACAGTGTACATAGAGACGAGCTATACAGTGTCTTGTCTCGTTTAGGTATTCCTACCAAACTCGTCAGATTGTGTAGGATGACAATGGAGAACTCTCGCTGCTCAAGGTTGACAACACAGCGAGCCGTCAATGAGGCGTATGCCGGCATTGAAGCGGAAGCGGCTTAAATGGCTCTGGTGGTTAATGAGGGCAAAAGCAAGCACATGCTGTCATCAAGAAAGGACACACAACAGCGATGTCTCGGACAGAGCGTCAAACTAGGCAGACGGAATTTCGAGGTAGTCAAGGACTTCGCTTATCTCGGCTCCCCGGTAAACAGGGACAACAACATCAGTACCGAATCAACAAACGTAGAATCACTCTTGCCAATCGCTGTTTATTTCGGCTCAATTGAGTTATAAAGCCCTCTCTCTACGGACTAAGCTCTTTATATAACAGCTTCATCATCCCAGGACTACTCTATAGCGCGGAAACCTGGACGTTACCAAAGGCGGATGAGGAAGCCTTAAACTTTTTGAGAGAAAAGTTGTGCGTTCGATTTTCGGTCCTGTTTGCGTTGATGGTATCTGGAGGAGAAGATATAGTTACAAACTCTATAAGCTGTACAGCGACATGTGCCCGGTCAAGCGTCTAGGGATACAACGCTTAAGATGGCTAGGCCATATAGAGCGTATGGACATCACTTCTCCGGCCCGAAAAGTCTTTAAATCCGAGCCATTGGGACAACGCAACAGAGGACGGCCTAGACTTAGGTGACGCACACAAGTGGAGAAGGATCTCAACCAACTTCGAGTGCAGCTGGCGAAAGATCGTGCTGGCTGGAGAGGCATGGTGGTTGAGCCCCAGATTCACCCCACACTGAAGCACCAGAAGAAGATGAAAAAGAACATACCCGGGTTGTTGAATCTTCCAGCCCGAATCTTATTGCCACAAGTACAAATTTACAACCAGTCTGTATTGTTGGAGAAGCAACTGTTGAAGTTTAATTTGCGCCTATAACATCCGGATTTCCGAGTTTTGCGGATCCGTAAACTGTAGAAGAATTTTAGTTTCGACAGCACTTTTCTGGACTGTAACACTCGATGGGCCTCGATCAGAGTGGTTGACAATTTGTTGTCTTCCAGCTGTATCTTCTCCCCTATTCATTGAATTTAATGTATCTGGAAAGCAATTATGTTTTCGGCTACAAAAAAAAAAAAAAACTCATCAACTGTCTTTCGCCGTCGATACGGTGCGATACCGTTTGTAAACAGTATTTACTTTGGTCCATCCTCATTCATTCAAAATCCCTTTTTTTTACTCTTAAATTGAAACATTTCGTTTTTCATCCAATCATGGCAATGCCATCAACGCATGTTATCAATTGAACGAATGCTTTGACTCTCTTGTATCTGCTGTAGACTACATCCTCGTATCTTCTTCTTGCATGGTACTCATATTTTGCTTATCCTGAGTAACAAACTAATGAAATAACTTTGTTTCTTTAAATTTATGGTAATAATGAGGAAAAATTGTTGTTCAACACTTGTGTACGGCGTAGATTGTGCTTTGAAATTTAAGGCCTAATCAGAGAAAGTAAAAAACGCAGGACAACATCTTTAAACAGAACAAATGATAACGAAACAACGTTAAGATAATATTGTTATACGTGGGTGTGGATCGATTTTCTTGGATTCTGTGAAAACTCGATTGAGTGATGTCAGTAAATGTGAATCTAATATTCATTCTTCATTTAAAATATTTATTCAACACTTCCCAATACGTTTGAAACACCAGTAAGCTATTGTTATCCATCAGCAATTGCCGACAATTATAAAAACTCACAGGAAATCCTAATAAAAGTGTCCTCAAGAACCGTTAGTACCGCGGCATACATTATAAAACGTTGCTGTACTGACTGATGTAATGACTATCGGCTGTATGTTCTGACGCCCTTCCAATTATCCTAAAATAAAATTAAAGGCTCCCATTACCAAACGTCAGCTCTTGACACAAACACGAGTACAGGAGTATGAATGAAACCACCAAAGCAGCCCCTCCCAACAAGCTTATCGATCTTGGTTGCCTGAAAGGGTTGAAACGTGTGCATGATAGAGGGGTTTGATTGCTTCTTGCTTACGTTCGTTCGCAGCAACTGGCATATGTTCGATTGCGGGTGGCAAGGAACTGCTTGTCGTCCATGCTGTTTACTGTGTAATTCCCAAGTTTTCCGTTACTCAACCAATCGCAAGAACACACACAGGCAGGGGATAAACGTTGCTGCTATTGCTGGTCAAGTGCGTGCGATTGTGTCCACCAGCTTTTAGAGTTCCTACCCAACACTCACTAACACGCTATAACAACAACCGACGATTTATATGCCCACAGCATAAATAGATTATGAGTCCAGGCAGATAAGGAAGCAGTGCTGGCTGGCCAATGTCCATGCTGAATAATGCATCCCCGAAGGTAAGCAGTTACGTGTCTGGCGGCGGTGAGGGTAGCGTAGTCAGCAATTACATGCGCGAGGTGTACCTACTCCTAATGCATTAGGGATGTGTGTGCTGAGCTCGTTTGCATATAAGACGGGTGTGGCTAGGGTGGCGTATACCTAGGCAAGCGTAAGCGAGGCGAGTGCATGAATCCTTTGTGATAAATTCAATAGGAATCGATTCGTTTTTTCTTTATGAGTGTGTGTTGCCACTTTACACACACACATGCGGTAAGGGGATGATGTCCTTTGTGTTGCACGCTTTGCTTGTTCAAAGAACTTTGCGGGTATATTGTAAGTTAGACTTTTAATGGGTGGGTGTGCATGGACATGTCTAACAGATGCCACAATGAAGGGTTTTCGACAGAGCGGAATATTTCAGAAGGCACTACAACCGGTGGAATGTGTAATTGTGGGACACTGGTGTCGTTTTTCTGCCGTTTAAGGCCGTATCCCCGTCTAATATGAGTTTTTAGACGCATTAAAGGGTGTAATTACTTGGTCTCTGGCCAACATGATGACATGTAATTGAATGGGATGACATTGACCGCAGCGCAATTTAGTCGGAGTAAAGTGGTTCCGTTGTTACTTTCACGTTATACACCTCCAAACCGGGAACCTTTGGTGCAATATTTTTACATGACGAAAGTAGGATGGGTCATTGGTGAAATTTAATCTATATTCTGATAGTGCTTAGGGTTTATGTGAATATATTAACAAATGTACTTGCAATTGCAAAATATGTTTACAATTCTCAATTTAAGAATGCAACCTCACATCCAAATGTTATTCGCAGTCTGATAGATAGACCTCAAATCAAATTAGTAATCCATAAAACTTTTGATCCAGTATATCAAATACAAATCAGCTCTCATATATTGAACGTCCTGGAGGGCAACTTGTATGAACAAAAAGCTCTGAATGTCTAAAATAAACAGAAATGAAATGAAAATAATGCACAAACACTATGTCTCATTAAAGAAAAAGATTAAGTGACTTAACCTGACTTGACTTCTGCTAGAAAATACTGCTTCTAACTATAGGGTTGACCACTTAGTAACTGCGGATTTTTTTTTGAAAATGAACGAAATGAACGAAATAACTCAGTTCTGTAATGTATTGGCCACTTTTGCTATTTTCCAGGCAACATCAAAATTTTAGTTTTTTACCAGCAAAATCTCAAGCAGGTACGATTTGACATCATCGTTATTGAAGTTTTTACCGTTCAAGGTGTTTTACAAAGATCGAAATACAATGTAATCAGATGGTTCGAAGTCGGAACTATATGGTGGATGTAAGAAAACATCCCAACCAAGCTGAAATCATTTCTGCCGAACAAGGATGTGTGTGACCTTGCATTGTCATAATGGAATACAACACCTTTTCAATTTGTCAATTTCAGTCGCTTTTCTTCAACTGCATTATTCAATTTTATTAGGTGTTCAATGTAGACATCTGAGTTGATCGTTCGGTTGGGTGGTCAAAGTTCAAAGTAGATTCTGTGTAATCCCACCAACCATGACTTTTTTTTATGAATATCAGCTTTTGATGTTGTTTGAGCTGGTTCATCTGGCTTGCTTCACGATTGACACTATTGCAAAGAACCCATTTTAAATTACCATTTATCAATTGTTTTAAAAATTGATAATTTTCATTACGTTTCTTTAACAAATCTCAGATGTTAATTCGTTGTGTTAAATGATTTTCTGTCAGTTTATGAGGAATCCATAAATCGAGTTTTCGTACGAAATAATGAATGTATATACATACTTCTCTGCAATACTTCTCTGCAATCTCACGTGTTGTACTGTGATGATCCGAATCGATTATTGCTTTGATTTGGTCGTCATCAACATCAACCGAAAGACCAGAGCATTGTTCCTCTTTGAGTGAACATTTTTTTCTTCTTGTTGTGGCGCTACAGTCCGTGGTGGTCCTGGGCCTAAACCAACGTGCCTCTGCAGCCAGCACGATCTTTCGCCAGCTGCCTCCAGTTGCACACTCCAAGTTGGTTGATTTCCTTCTCCACTTGTGTGCGCCACTTTAGTCTAGGTCGTCCTCTGTTGCGTTGTCCCAATGGCTCGGATTCAAAGACTTTTCGGGCCGGAGCAGTGGTATCCATATGCTCTACATGGCCTAGCTATCTTAAGCGTTGTATCCGTAGACGCCTGTCGCTGTACAGCCCATAGAGTTCGTCGTTAAATCTTCTCCTCCAGATGCCATCAGCGCAAACACGCACGCAAAACTTTTTTCTCGAAAAGACTATGGCTTCTTCATCCGGCTTTGGTAACGTCCAGGTTTCCGCGCCATAGAGCGGTTATATAAAAAGAGCTTAGAGCTTAGCTTACTCAATTGCCTCTTGAGCCCCAAAAAACAGCTATTGGCAAGAGTGATTATGCGTTTGATTTCAGTACTGTTGTTGTTCCTGTCTACCGCGTAGCCGAGGTAGACCAAGAATGATAGAAAAAGAGATTGCGCAATAGAGTGTTCAATTTTCTTTCGTTCTGCGCAGCTTACGTCACGCGAGACTTCTGATTTGACAGCTCTTTGTTATTGTTTAATATCTTTATACAAATTGAGGAAGGAAAAGTTCGTAGTTGATTTTTTTCTAATATTATTCACGATTTAAGAACTTTTTAACATAAAATAAGTTTTAAGTGTATGCCCAATTGAGTTAATTTAGCTATCCAATTACTTTCCGAGCTATTAATTCAAGCATTTTGCACGCAGAGTGGAAAAAACTTTCACAAAGTTTCATAAAGCAATAATCATAATTGTGTTAAGTTTTAGAATTGCCATTAATAAATCAATTTAACTTAATTTTATTATTGCATGTTTTATTTCCAAAAGATTCATGTAACAACCAAGTTATTGAAATAAAAGAATAGATTTAAATTTTGAATTAGTGGACAATTTTATTATATTTTCTTTTTTTTTCTGAACTGAAACTAGGTAATTTCTTTGTTTAGTTTCCTTATCCTAAAATACATTCGTGCTCTAAAATTAAGTTTTTTTATTTTCTCCCCACAGTTCACATTTTTGGCCAATTCCAAATTTGTCTTTAGATATTCAGAGGAAATCAAGAGGACATCCCCATTCACACTTTCCAAAATTTCTTCGAATAGCTCCATGTGAACCGTTAGTGCAGATGTGGGATATCCAGAGCTCCTTCGTTGAGATGGTTAACCCACGTAAAAGTCGTGTCCTTATGTTTAAGACCACGTATGTCGGGAATTTCTTCCCCCAACTTATGGCAAATGTACCCAGCCAAGTTTTCAAGCCCATCATGAGCTAAAGATTCCGATTCATTGTCCACCTGGCTGAAGACATCAGTATTCGGAGGATTTATAGTTATAGTCTTAAGTATCGTACCTTAGATAAAGATTCCTTCCGCAGGATGTTGTGTTTTAGAACCGAATGAAACCGTACATTCGATTTTCCCTTCTTGTTGTTTGCATCGCAGCCAAACACAGCACACCTCATTTCCAAAAATTACTCTTTATTTAATTGTTAATAAATAACAAAATATTTTTGTTTTGATTTTTTTCAAATAAACGCGCGGAAATCGCAGTCAAACCTGACATCCGTATATAAAAAGTAAACATCCGTTGTCTCAGCCTACGTCATCAAAAAATGACAGAAGGTGAAAGACATGCGCAATGCGTAATCTGTATTTCTATCATTCTTGGAGGTAGACGAAGTACTTGACTACCTTGAAGTTTCTGCTGCCTAGTGTGACGCTTTGTCCGAAACGTCGATGCTGTGAGTGTCGATTTGAACTTCTTGGATATTTTCCAGGATCTTCCGTAAAGTGAATATCTGGTCTATAGTGGACTTCCCCGGCCTGAAACCACCCTGATAGGGACCTATCAAGCTATGGAAAAACGGTTTCAGATGCTCACACAATACGGCAGAAAGGATCTTGTACTCGATGTTAAGGAGACTAATCCCTCGATAATTTTCACAGCCAAAGGGGTATCCTTTCTTGTGAACCTGGCAAACGACGCTGAGATTCCACTCACCGGGCATGCTTTCCTTCGACCATATCTTACAGATGAGCTGGTGCATGCGCCCAACTAACTCATCTCCAGCTGCTTTAAATATTTCTGCGGACAGTCCGTCCGCTCCATCAGCTTTGTTCGAATTCAGCTTGGATATTGCTATCTTCACCTCGTCTAAGTTAGGGGGACGGAATTCTTGTATATCATCGTCCAAATCGAGTGGAACATTCTGCCTAACAGCAGAATTTGTGCCATCATCGCCGTTAAGGAGTCTGCAGAAATGATCCTTCCAGATTCTCAGCACAGACTGCGACTCTACTACGAGTTGTCCATTTTGATCTCAGCAGACTTCGGTCCGAACCTTGTATCCTCCGAATAACTGTTTTACCTTTCGATAAAACTTTCGAACTTCATTCCTGCCATAACACCTTTCCATTTTCTCGACCGCGCGCTTCTCATGCTCCTCCTTTTTCCTTCTGAGAAGCCGGTGCCCTTCTCTTCTTCTTTGTTCGTAGAGCTCACGAACAGCCCTCGTCGTTCGATGCATGCCTTGTCGGCGTCTTGTTTGGCTGCATGCACTTGCCTGCACTCGTCGTCAAACCATGGGTTCCTTCTGGGTGGTGACGTGAAACCCAGCACATTAGTGGCAGCTTCTTTGATGGCTTCTTGATAACGTTTCCAGTCTTTTTCTAACTCTAACTTTCTAACGAACTCTGAGCGAGTTTCAGGGAGACTCGGTCGGCGGAGTTCCTAGCGATCTGTTGCGAAAATAGGTTTCCGACGTCAAACCGTTTTGGCCTGTCCTAAGTTCGTTGCTCTCTCGATATCCGGGTTCTTATCTTGGCTACAAAAAGGTAATGATCCGAGTCGATGTTTGCACCTCGGAAGGTTCGGACATCGAGAATACTGAAGGAGTGTCTGACGTCGATCGCAACGTGATCAATCTGGTTGACTGTGGATTGATCAAGAGATCGCCAGGTCTCTTTGTAAATGTTCAGTTGTGGGAACCGCGTGCTAACCACAGTGAGGTTCCGCTCCGAGGCGAAGTCCAACAGCCTGAGTCCGTTTCCGGATGTGTTGTCGTGGAGGCTGTGTTTACCGATAACTCTAGGATAGATATCCTCTTTCGAAGTCTCCTAGAACGATCTTGGTGTCGTAGTTGGGGCATCGATCGTATGTTCTTTCTAGGAGATCATAGAAGCCATCCTTGCTGTTGTCATCCTTCTCCTCTGTCGGGGCGTGAGCGTATATTAGGCTGATGTCCCCGAATTTTACCTTGATGCGGATTGTCATGAGGCGTTCGCTGACGGAGTCGAAGTTCAAGCCTTTTTGCCTAAGTCTGCCACGAACAACAAATCCGCATCTGAATAAGCGCTGCCTTCTCTCTCTGTAGCAATCGCTGTAGTATGTGTCGCAGTCTTTCATCGTTTTCTTCCCGGACCCATCTTATCGCACTTCCTGGATGGCGGTTGCACGTGGCCTGTTAAGGGAAACCGAAAATCGTTATCCTTAAAACGTTTGCTGGCGTCGTCAACAGTGGATCCGTCCTTATCCGAGGCATATCGATCTTTCTGAACTATTTCTTTTTACGTGATGAGGAAGTTACCTTCACGCACAACCCACAGGCTGGTAGGCCAAGCCCATTACTTCAAATCTCGGGCAGAGGGGTTCGCTGCATACATTAGTTCACCACACAACGGTTGTTGTGATGGCTATCCAGAGGGCGCCGCGAGGAGGCTGTATGTCAACTTGACCTGTGCACTAACGAGGATAATGTTGGCAGCTCGCCTTGTTGAGCGTAATCAACGGTATTACCTCGCGTGAACAGGTCCATGCTCCCCAGAGAAAAATCACCAGAACGAAATTTGGCAAACGAATTTTGACATTGCCGCTCTTTAAAACTTCGACACCATAAACAACACATAACTTTTTGTGAGCTTGCGATGCGTTTTTTGTTTTTCTTCCCGGCAATAAAAAGAATCAAAATATGACGAACATTTTCGTTTTGATTTTCTATAATCCAACAAACGAAACCTACACAAACGATTAAACATATACTCGTTGACTATTGAAGTACCAACTATCAAATAAAAAAATGATTTCGACATTTCGATTACGCCAACAAACCTAAAAATTCAACCCAATATAATACAATAATAATTAGTTATTCGAACTTATAACTTCCCATTTAAAAACATAATTCATGTAAATGTTCCAAGAGAAACTACCATCTGGCCAACCACCTCTTCTCCACAAATATTTTTATTACTCGCACTCACTGCAAATTTGCATAAAAGAACCCGCTAAAGGATAATAGCTCGTGTCGTCGTAAGCCGCTTAAAAAAGACTGATGAAAAGGAAAGATATATGTATGAATAAAAGGGTTCGCCTTTTATCCTCGCTCCAGTTGTGCTTGTTCAATGTTAATTAAACGTTTTGATACAAAATGCGACTAAGGAGTGTGTGTATATGTGGAGGCGCATGTTTATCAGGTGTTTCTTTGTGTCGTCTAATTGGCCGCGACAAACTGAGATCCTATATCTCCCCCAAGGAAATGAATATGCAAATGGGCGATGATGACCTGATGATGGCTACGGGTGTAAACAACTTCTGTAACATCACCGTCTGCTCGGCAGGATATCAATGGGCACCGGGACAAATTGTTGCTGTCGAGTGGCGGTCAGAAGAGTGAAATGTCAGTAGGGATATATAAAGGATGTTCTTGCGTTTAATTATTTCAGCTTTTTTGAAGGAAATGTCTATAGGGATTCGTGACAATTTTGCTATTTTAATTGCTTAGCCTTTTAATGAATTGATAGTGTTGATTAATGACAGAATAGTGCGGCATAATCCCTGAAGGATCCTTTAAGGTTGACCCCTTTTTAGTTTTTCCTGTCTTTTTTTTCTCCTATCTGTGAGTATGAGTGGATAATAAAACGAGGCCAAAAGATCCTTAAAGGAATAGTTAATTAAGCGGTGCGCTCTGATCTTTTTGAAACTATTAAAAAGGAAGGTATTCCCTATGTCACTGAATTCTAAGCAGCTAATTTTTAAATGCCCAGAATTTCATTTAATTTTAATTAAAGAGTTGTGCACGTTAGACCAATTTGCAAATTTAACTTTGCATGTCTTGCAATGTCAATGTAACGTTGCTGTTTCACAAAAAACAGAAACTACGTATATAACATAGGCATACTCTTCCAAAATAAGTTTAGCTTCAATAAACATGTTTTGGTCAAAGCAAAGGTCTAGTGGCTATCTTTGTTTTGACCAATTTCTGAAAAAAAAACCACTGTTTTCAAAGCACTTGATGCAAAACACCAATATTCTTATGTACAAAACGCTTATAAGACAAATCATTGAGTATGGTCTCTGTCCTTGGTTCACATTAACGAATTCGAAAAATTCGTGTTGAGCTGGGAATCGAACCTAGACATTCGGCGTTTGAGCGTCGCACTCTACCCACTACGCCACGGTGGCCACAATTTTGTGATATTGCTGTAAATTTCATCGACCTATCAAAAAGTGGTACTCTAACTATACCATATAACTATATACCAGTATGAACTAACGAAAGTTAAGCCTTCAACATCGTTATCAAAAACTTACTCAGAAAATATGCGAAATCACCCGAATTCTATTAAAAATAACCAATGGGAACGAAATCAAAATGACGGTATGAATAATAACTTTTACTTATCGTTATTTTATGTTCTACAGAATGGCCCACAGAGTATACTGGCGCAAGTAAATAATTGTTTCATACTTCCTTTCTATGAGAAAGCTTCATTCAACGCTCTCCGGAAATATCATCCTAACTCCACAAATTCAAATTAATTTAAGGTTTTTTTAGTTTTATTTGTATATTCGTTTTAAATTTAGCCTAAAAGGAGACATATGAAATAATATGTGTCGTGGGCTCAAGAGGCAATTGAGTAATAAAGCCCTCTCTAGAAGGACTAAACTAGCTTTATATAACAGCTTGATCATCCCCGTCCTACTATATGGCGCAGAATCTTGGACGTTAGCAAAGGCGGATGAGGAAGCCCTTAGTCTTTTCGAGAGAAAAGTTTTGCGCGCGATTTTTGGTCCTGTTTGCGTTGATGGCATCTGGAGGAGAAGATTTAATGACGAACTCTATAGGCTGTACAGCGACATGCGCCTGGTTAAGCGTCTACGGATACAACGCTTAAGATGGCTAGGCCATGTAGAGCGTATGGACACCACTGCTCCGGCCCGAAAAGTCTTTGAATCCGAGCCATTGGGACAACGCAACAGAGGACGACCTAGACTAAGGTGGCGTACACAAGTGGAGAAGGACCTCAACCAACTTGGAGTGCGCAACTGGAGAAAGCTGGCGAAAGATCGTGCTGGCTGGAGAGGCATGTTGGTTGAGGCCCAGGTCCACCCCGGACTGTAGCGCCACAAGAAGAAGAAGAAGAAGAGGGAGCGAGCACATATAGAAGATATTTACGGTTAACTTTTGAGTAATACAACTGTTTTACGAGTATAATTTATTAGAATAACGCAACCAGACATACACATATACAGCACTATGCAAAATAATAACACAATGTACGACTCTGTCACTATTATGCTAATTACTTTTTCCTATGGTCAGTCAGGCACCTCATATTTATTTCACAGCATCTTTATTACATCATTTATAAAACCCATGTACAAGATAATAACAAAATGCATCTTATCATTTAAAAAGGTCCCGTTACCCGCAGCCGAATTTAAATCTGCAAAATGATAGCACCACGTCATTCTGAAGAACGTTTTCGAAGTGTACACCAGTATTTTGAATTTTTTTGGCCTTAAAGCATATCTACACATATTTAAAGTGCAGCGTTGTTAGCAAAGTAAAATGGATCGTGGTGTGCATTGTACGTGCCTTAGTAAAAAATGTTTTCTGAGGGTAAAACTTACAAGTTTATAAGTGTGTTTGTTGGGTGTTCAAATAAAATGATCGCAAATGCTAAAAAATACGTTCAAAAGGAAGAAAAAAGAGGAAGAAAACCGAAACTAACCCCCGCCGATGAACGACAAACAGTAAGATTGGGCAAACGTAACAAAAAAACGTTACATTACCCGTGGTGACATCAACAATAGAAAAAGGTTGGTAAAGAAGAATTCACCTACCAGAAGCCCCAGAAAAGTAGCACTACTGTCAAAAATCAACCTACTAAATCGAAAAAAAATTTGTCAAACAACACCTGAACTGAGAACTCTCTAAATGGCGCAATATATTATAGACCGACGAATCCAAAATAGTTTTATTTGGTACTCCTACTATGGTACTGGTCCCACTTTTTGGATAAAACAAATGATGACTGATAGAGTTTATGTCAGCATAATGAGAAAAACTATGCTACCTAACGCAGAGCGGAATATGCCGCTTAGATGGATTCTATAGCAAGACAATGATCCCAAACATACGACCAAAGTGGTCAAAAAATTTTGTAAAGCAATAAAGTTCAAGTTATGGAGTGGCCGCCTCAGTCTCCGGACCTGAATCCTATTGAAAACCTTTGAACAGATGTAAAGAAAGCTGTATATGAAGCAAAACCCAAAAATACAAAACAGCAATGGGATGTTGTGCAGTTTGCGTGGAAGAATATCATTGTTTTGCGATGTCAAGGTAGTACAAACCAGTACAAAAACACTTCACAATTCCATTGACTTTTACTTCATATTTCGGAATTTTTGCACTTGGCACTATTATTGTGGGCACTCCGATATTCGGTGTCATTCCGAATAACGGGCCTTTTCTAAGTTCAGAATACACTTTTTTCTTGTTTATTTTATATTTATTATTATTTATTACTAATGAAATAAGGATGTTGTGCAGTTAATATGATGTGTTTGCATAACAGTAGAAAAAACCCGAGCTGGTGACAACACTCAAAAGAGTAATAACTGTCTAAGAAAGCTTCGCAAACTTCGCCGTTCAGGGTCGGCAAAAAACTGTAGGTCCCTTCTAATCGTGAGAGAACAGTAGCGCGCAGAACACGAGTAGTTGATTAGCATTTTCTTATGTATGTGTTAAATACATAACAAATCAGAACAGAAAATCAGTTACTGAACATTATGAAATTTGGCGTTCCAACCGTTTGGAGAGATTCCAAAAACAACAAAACGACTGTTCAAATCAAAAGGAAGATACTGAGATATAGACAGATAATACTCGGTTCATTGCATCAACATTTCATCAGAATGGCTTCATCAGGGTGATGAAGGCGCACTCCGAAACAGATAAAGACACTAAGTATTTAAGAAACTGCATCATGCCTCCAACGATCAAACTGCTGATTTAAATTATCTCGTTAGGGATCGCACACTCAATTCTCAAAGCAATCTTCTGAGTTATTAGCATCCGGTTAAAGAAAAATTATGAAAGAGCAATCAAATTTCTATTATAGTTCTTAGTTCTATTTTCAAAAAGATTTTCTCGTTTTCTGCCAGGATCTTAAAAATCTCCTTTTTGCCGTGTTTTTATCCACATTAGGTCCGTTTTGCTCTGTCTTGCTCTGAATTGCTACGAATGTCTACGAAGTTGCCCGAAAACCTACAAAACGGCGTTGCATTAGCTGATTTTTTCGTACAAGAGAGAACAAAATATTTTCCTTCCCTACAAATTTCTGCCGAAACACGGTGCAGATATGAAGGTAATATCTTGCGCACGTGTCATCAAAAGTAAACAAAAACAAAATCCAAGATGGCTGATCAGAGTGAGATCGATGTTTGTTTTCATATGATTTTGCATTATAATGCATATTAGTTTGGTCTGTCTATGTAATAAGTAATTGCGGTAGTATACTTTGTTCTTTTTGTTAAAATTTTCAAAAATTGCCTCCAACCTCTCCATGTGTGTCATCATTTCGTTCGTAGGTTTCTGAAGAAAGCCCTCCGTCAACTGATTTGTCCAGGTGTAGGATTTTTCTTGCCCTCTTTTAACGACTAAATCCGGGTTTTTTTTTAGCCTATGGCATATGTAGCCAGCCAAATTCTCCAGTCCATCATATTGTAAGGATTCAAGTTCATCGTGATGTTCTTCCGGTGATGTAAATTCTGGATTTAATTCCTTCAGCAAGGTGCTACTCAAATAATCGCCGGCTTCCAAATCTGGTGTGTCGTCTATGGAAGTATTACCTATGGGAGATACAAAGTATGAACGAAGTATGTATGAACGAAGTATGTATGAAGGAAGTCGGTACATAAATTCCAGTCGGTACCTTCTGTACATGTACCTTGCTGCCGAAGAAAAAACTGTGGGCAGCAGCACGGCTGCAGATGGCTGTCAGATCGAAAATAAAAAACCTCTGATGTCTGATAGCTGTTTACGAATTTCTGCGAAAAGTCGTTTCACAATTTTCGGTAGAGTTGCTCTCTGCAACTCTCTTCTCTGCTCTCTTTTTACCCAAACTACTCAACTACGAATTTCTGTACACAAATCAATTGGAACAGACCTATTGAAAGCGTCTTTTAATTGACAGTTCTAGAAGAAATTTGATACTTTTACACAATGGTCACAATCAATACTTATTGCTCGTTGAACACAAATGCAAGATGAGAACAAAATTTTATCCACAGTCTTGCAAAGGTTAAATATCACGAACATTTATAGGGCATTTATATTGACTTGAAAATGTTTAACTTCTTCCTTGGTCGACAAAATCGTACACAATATTTTCTTGCTTCTTGTTAATTTAAGATATGTAATTTTTAGTATATCATATCAGCACTGAAGAGGATATTCTGTACGAAACGTTATCGCTAGCATCTTTTTAATAAAATAATTTTTTTATAAACGTATTTATGACAAAATTTATTTCTATCTGCGAAATCAGCTCACGTATCTTAAATAATTGGTTTTCAATTATTTATTTTAAAAAAATTTGGATATTACTTAGAACATATTTGATTTGTTCTTCAGGCCCATGAAATGAAAAATACAATCTTAGACTGCACTTAGTCAGCCCAACTACCACTTATCTTAAATTACTTTTGACTCCTGTAAATCATTTCTTCTGCTTCCGAGATTGTACGCAATTGTACAGTATATCTTGCACAACGGAAAAGCATGTGAATCTACATATGTATTTTCATAATGTATGGAAAATAAGATGGACATAAAATTAATTTTTTAAGTAAAATGCAGGACCCACAGACATAAGTGTAAGGTTTGACATCAATATGTAAATACACATATGTTTTCAGGTAGTATATTTTTTAATTTTTTATGGATTTTGTAAGACAGTTTAGTTCCCAATAATGTATAGAACTTAATGTAATAATTTTAATGTAAGGAAATAAATTGAGGAATGACACATAGATGCTTTTAGTGAGATAACTTAGTACACATGTTGCTTGCATGTAAATGCAAAATTCAAATAATCAAATCAAATAATTCAAAATCACGTAAACATACAATAATATATAAGGTCTGTTCCAATTGATTTGTGTACAGAAATTCGTAGTTGAGTAGTTTGGGTGGAAATCTCTCTTGCAGAGAGTAACTCTACCAAAACTTGTGAAACGACTTTTCGTAGAAATTCGTAAACAGCTATCGGATGTATGAAATGTCAGAGGTTTTCATTGAGATTTTTCTTCGGCAGCAATTCGTAGGGACGGGAAATATTTTGAGCTCTCTCTTCTACGAAAAAATCAGCTAATGGAACGCTTTTTCGTAGATTTTCGTTCAAATTCGTAGACATTCGTATCAATTCATAGCAATTGGACCTATAGAAAGGAGTATCGGCATCAAAATGTGTCAATACCTGTTATGCACACTTAAGTCTGCCCCGCTTAACACTAATCTTACTTTAGTACTTATGTCAAATTTAATAGGATTTAATTCAACTAGGACTTAAGCTCCAATTTAAAAAAAAATTGTTCAAAAAATTAAAGAAAGCAGGAAGTGTTGTAATATGGTCACATTCGATAATTAAAATAATTTCGTCTAAGGATCACATGGTGTAATGTTAAAAGAGCGCTTTAACTCTGAACCTCTGAAACTGGCAAAGGTGATTGTGGATAACATTAAAATATTTCCGTTAGCACAACTTATTAAAAGGTTCTTAGATTGTTTTTACTACTAGCGTGACTTTCCGCGCTATCTACAAATGAATCATTTAATTGAGATTTTATCACCGCTCTCAGTTATATTCTTCAGGAAATAACAGATTGTGGATGAATTACCTCTTTTTGAAAGATGAATGCATTCTTTATTTGATTCGAGGGAGATGCTACCCAATGAAAACAACATCTACTCACTCGGTGCATATACACAATTTGAAAAGAGGAAAGATAACATTACTAACCCTAACAATTGCTGAGCATGCAAAAAGATATATATATATATATATATAAGATATGAAAATCTTAAAATTTGTATAAAAACAACTAAAGTGACATTGGCATTACTATCCGGCTGAGTGATTCTTTTTTCTGGATCAATATTCGCACTACTGTCCGTTTAAAGGATTCATTACCACATAGGCTTTGGCATCACTAAACGATATTTTTTTTATATTTAACATTGCCCTTACTGACCGAATGAACGATACTTGTCCAACATCACCTTGGGCAAATGCTGCTTTTATTAGATCTGTTCCAATCCATTTGTGTACAGAAATTCGTAGTTAGTAGTTTGAGTAAAAATCTCTCTTACAGAGAGTAACTCTACCAAAACTTGTGAAACGACTTTTCGTAGAAATTCGTAAACAGCTATCGGATGTATGAAATGTCAGAGGTTTTTTGTTGTTTTCACTTTGACAGCCATTTGTTGTTCACAGATTTGTCTTCGGGGGCAATTCGTAGGGAGAGGAAATATATTATTCTCTCATGAGCTCTCTCTTCAATGAAAAAATCAGCTTTTTCATAGTTTTTCGGCCAAATTCGTAAACATTCGTAGCAATTCAGAGCAATTGGAACGGACCTATTATCGTAAGTTAAGATGACATTAAAACGAGTTGTTTCTTCACATACAAGTGATGAAGGGATAAAATAAAATCTCGTTATTTGATTTAATGGTTCTTGAACGTAAAATTATGAAAATCTATACCAAAAAATTGCTCAAACTGGTTTCTAAGGAAAACCTTTATTCTGCTGTTTAAGTCTCATTTTTATGTTTTCTATTACCAGTATGCTTATTTTCATAAGGAAGAATGGAATATAACAAATAATAGTGCAGATTAGCTTATGATATCGGCTCAAACTGTAGAAATAAGTATAAGTTTGTGGTAGAATTTTCTTGTCGAATTTCATAGATTTAAGAACTATTTGCTTATGGGTGTTTGTATTATTGTTTTTATAAAAGAAGTTACCTGTTTTTGCTTCTCATCTTCTACTACAAACCTTTGAAGTTCTTGATTCAAATAGTTGCAGGAAAAATGAATATAATAGATAGTGTTTTTGGTAGCATATTAATCAAATTACCCATTACCCATTATTACTCTAAATCGAACATACCATTTATAACTTCACCATGAGTACTGCTTTCTACTTTAAGTTGCTGTACTTAAGTGTACGCGAACAAATTTTGGTATACTAGCAGTGACCACCGACTACATATTCCAAACACGAACAAATATCTGGCTGTCGTAATGACAGTGCATTCGTTTTATTTATGTAAGTTTCGTGCACGAAAAAATTGTATTAGAAAGTCGACAATATGGGGTAGTAAACAATTTTGTTTAATTTTTGTGAAGCTCTTTTCGTGACTTTACCTAGAACCGCAACTTTAACACAATGAATTGACTTTGACAAAAAAAAATCTTCATTGAAACTTTGGTAGAAAAACTATTCCCAACACATTTTAATTGAGTTAAAAACTTTCCAGGTATTTTGTAACATTCGCTCATTAATTTCGAAACATTTCAAAAATATATTTTTTTTAGAAGTATAGTCGAACGTGAATTCCTCAGCCAAAGTTGACAATAAATTTTCAGTTTATAAAGAGAAAATCAAGAAAAGAATATGGTTCGACGAGAAATCTCTTTGGAACAGAAGTTAGCGATTTTAAAGCAATTTAGATCAGGACAAATTGCTGCTGATATCGCACGAGTGAATAAACTTACAATAAACACAGTAAGAACAATTTGTTATCGTGACGCTCATAAGATAGAAAAGCGAGCTAGAGAAATCCAATATTTGTTACCAAAAGAAGTAAAACAAAATTCACTGAAGCCAACAAAATCAACAAGCAGTCGGGATGCTGACAAAGAAGAAGCGTTTACCATACAAATTGTTCCTAGTAGTATCTCATCCAATGTAAGTACTCGAGTTGTTGATGATGTGCGAAATGATATCAAGTCACTCCAGTCAAAAGAATCTAAAAGTCATGATCGGGAAGGCAAGTCGTTGAACAAAACCGCAATTCAAAATAAGACTGAGTCGATTTTCAATAAGAAGTCTAATGTAATAACCAATGAACAACTCTATGTGAAGGGAACACATTCACTAAATGTTGTCCCAACGAAACAGATATGGACAAGTAAGAGCAAGTCGAAGCGCGCGAGTATTCGCACAAACATTGTAAAAAAGCATTTAAAGGATAATGGAAAGCAATCTGTAGCCAAAGAAACCGAACTCAAAGTGAAAATAAGACGAACTCAAATTTTCGAAGATCAGAGTTTGGAGGTTCGGAAACGTTTTCAATGCCGAGAGATGCTTTCCGCCATCGATAGTATTCTAAATATAAGTACTGCAACTGTGAAAGCAATTGGTTATAGCGATCCCTACAGAATACAGCAGCGTACGGAGTCACAAAAGCCGAAGAAAGCAATAGAAAATTCAAATGTGATTAAAAACGAGCATTATCATTTATTGGGAACGGAGAAAGAGAATCTGAGAATAAATTCGCAACCGCAGGGGGGAAACTCAAATGATGTCATATGGGGTTTTGAAACCATGGTTGAAGTACCCTGGAAAAATTTAAGGCAATTGGAGGCGAGAAGTGCTGGAGTTGTAGATTTCTGTAATGCAACACCTCATGAGTCGTACACGACAATGGCACAAACTCCAATAGATAATTCCGCCGCCGCAATGAATCGATTTGAGGCTAGCAGAGAAACTTATTTAAATTTGGATAAGATTGTATTGAAAGAAGAACTTGAGGACACAGAACATCTAACGGAGCAGTTTTCAAAAAATGTTGACACGACAGAACCGAAAGAAAAACAAGTGCCAGAAGGCAGATCAGAGGTAAAAGATATAGATATTGTCCATGTTGCAGAAGCTGTAAAACTCATTTCAAAGGCGGTGGACATTCTCACAGCAAAAGATCCAGACAAAGATCGTATAAGCGAATTTATAAAATCAATGGCAAATGGCATTAAATGCTATAAGGAAATTTATTCGAAACAAAATATGTATCGAAACACAAGCAATCCTGAAAGTCGAAATAATATTTAGTTTAATTTTCGGTCTAGTTAATTCTGTGTTACAAGTGCTTGCTTTAAGTCAATTTTTTAACCGCTAACATCACTTTACGTTATTTATTTTATTTTTGTACAAAGAATACAGTATGTATAGGCTATAAAATAAAGAACTTCAATATGAATGCTACTTGAACTATACTTTTTTCAATTTCATATAGTACCGTCAATTTATGAACAATATTTATATGAGATGATTTTCTAATATAAATACCAGCTATTTCACTCTAGAGCAAACTCAATTAGGACCCAGGAATTGTGCGTATTTTGCTGCAGTAGTTTGGGCTTTATATTTACCTGATTCTCCTTGGTTGTTTTTATTAATCTGTTCTTTATAATATGTTTGTATAGCTTGTGTAAGCAATAAAAAAAAACATAGAGTTCCAGGTTCAAGTCTCTTTTATACTTATGCTCGACATACACATACTGTCATCTTTCCTGTTCGGATCATCTATATCAGGGACGTCAATATCGTTCCTATGCCAAAAGTGGGTAAATAAGCGATTAGGAATCAAAGACAACATCACTTTTTGTTGACTCCTGTTTTGAAATCAAAACCATAAACCCAAAAACTATGTATGCAGCCCAAAATAACTAAAACAATTTTTGTCGAAACACCGATGTGGAAACTGCGAGTCAAGCTTAGTAGCTTTGTACATTATTTCAGATCAAAGATATGGAAAGAAAACTTAAAATTATTTAAAAAGAAAGAAAAAAAAGACATTGATTGAGACATACATATATTTGTAAATAAAAACAGAAAATAATAAAGTAATTGAATAGGACAAAAAATTTGAATAAGGAATTGGGACATTCTGATTCTATTAAGGATGTGAAAGCGGAGGTATTGTATGGATATACATGCATATCTTCTATTTTTTTACGTTTCTATATGCACAAAGTTTCTGGAAAGAAGCAATCATCCAATCTCGCAACTATAACCAGTCCTTTGAAGTAGGTCTTATGTACAAGAATGAACACTTGAAAGTTTTGATATATTCGTTGACTTTTTATCATAGTCAAATTGTCTGATTAGTGAAGAGTGAAGTTATTTGACTGTGTTCACGTTTTTTTAAACGAAACGAAAGTTTATAAGGTATCAGGGTTGCTTCTTCAGCCAACTACTCGTTTTGTGTTCACTATTGTTTCGTTGTGAATATAACCAACTTAACTTTTTTGCTAACTTCAAATCAAAAAATTCAAGAAACTTTATCATCACCAATGAGTGCTCTTCGATTGTTACCAACAACTCCAAAAAAACGATGACATAAAAATTATAATGTATCCATGTCCTGGTACAGTTTGTGATATTCGCTTTTATGTCATACTCGTAGAATACCATCGTTTGAAAAGCAGCTTCGTAGTGTATGATCAGACTACAGTTGCATAGAAAATTGATTTGGAATAAACTTAGAACGATTCTGCAAATATTTCATTAAGGAAGCTTATGTTCCCTTCAACCGTTTGAAACAGTTTTTATTTTTAAACAAAAGATTGAAATATAATCAGTTATTGAATTGACTCCAATTCTTAAAATGTATACATTTATAAATAGAACAACGTACACAAGATTTATGGCGACAGAAATTTTAAGGGTTAATTGAGGTGGAAAAAACAGGCCAAGCAAGGTAGGACATGATTTTTTGTGTTATCCTGCTGTAAATAGAAGACACAATTCTGATATATATGTAATGTATGTGTTTCTTTTGGGAAAATTGTTCAATATTCTAGAAAAGTCGAACTTTAATGTGGCTAAAAAACAAATACACTTCAATGTTTCATCCGTAAATTTGCTGGAGCTGTTACATTACAAGAAAAACAACTAGTACTATATTTGAATACTTAATACTTTATTGCATTACCTTTTTATTTTATAATTGCGCTCATTCTTTCACGCATTGAATTAACAAGTCTCTGGCATGCTTCCGAAGGTATTGACTCCCACGCCATTCGCACGCACTGCCACAATTCTTTTTTATTTTTGGAATTTGTGCTGCCAATAATATCTTTTACTTGCTTCCAACGCTTCTCTATCGGATTTAAGTCATGCGACTGAGTGGACCACTCCAATAGAGCAACTATGCTCTGAAGTACGTCCGTACAAATTTCCCTGGTCATAATCCCTTCTATAAGATGTATGGGACCAACTCCATACCATGAGAAACATGCCCATTCCATAATGCTTCTACCCCCATGTTGTAGGTCGTTTTTGTAATTTGGATTGAATTGCGTGTTGGGTGGACATCTCACATCATGTCTGCTATCAGATTTGAACAAATTGAATTTGCACTCATTACTGCAAAGAATCTTTTGCCATTTTGTTATCCCCTCATCACCGGACCACATTTTATGCTCAGAAGCGAACATCTTTCTATTCTTAATATTTTTATTGCTAAGCATTGGAACTTTCCTTGGTGATCTACGGACTCCACTGGCCATCCTCTGATTGTTCTTGCGCTGATGTTAAGTCCCTAAGACCTTCAAAATCTTGTTGGTAGAGATAAAAAGGACCTTTTTTACATCTTACACTTTTAAACGGTCGGTTTTCTTGTTTGCCGCCCCTGTTTCTTCTTTTGATTTTATTTCGCTATTTTCCGCTACAAAAATCCATCGCATTTAATTTTTCTAATGATGCCCCTTTTCTCATCCGAACAATGCTTGCTACACCCCATTTCTTTCTAGAAAACATTGTTGATCTATTGTAATATTCCAATATACATACATAATTCCTTAAATAATAAAAGGAAAAACTATTCAGTTTCGATACTTTTACCAAAACTCCTCAACTACGAATTTTTGCACACAAATGAATTAGAACAGACTTTATTTGATTGTCCATCACTGTATACTTGTTTTCCCAGTAACAAGAAAATTAATGGTATTGTTATTGGCAAATCAAGTATACAGTGATTGAAAATGGAACCTTAGAAATGGACGCACACCTCTTTTAAAGGCCTAGCGGCAGATGTGATCAAACTAACGGATTTTCTCAGTTTAACTGTACACACTTGCCTAAGAAAACTTTGATGTAGTAAAAGACGTACATGAACAGTACCGAAGTTATGCGTGGAAGTTATTTAACCATTTGCTGTTTTCAGTGAATCCAGTTCGCGAAAGTTCGTGCGAGACAAAAATATTTGCATACGTTGCTGCAGGAAGATGATGGAGGCATAAAGATTAGAACATTTAATGTTGCTTCTGTAAAAGGAGTATAAAAAAAACTTTTATTGAAGAATTGAACCCTTCTGAAAAAACTTTACTAAATCAAAGTAACCATCGAACATACTGAAATCCTTTAAAAATTAAACCGCATATATAAAAACTCTATGAATTACATCGACTAAAATCCGTCCGCTTTTTAATTACATAGACCGAGGCCTATCTTTTGAATAACTCTCTGTACATAAAAATAGTTACAAAAACAATTATCTTAACGGTATGTATACTCAAATATGAGACAATTTTTATGTAGGAAAATATGATTTCAACTAAATAAAGACAGTTATAACAAATTAGCTCTAATAAATATACAAGTGGATAGGAGGATGTTTTAGAACCAATTAGCAGTAGGTTTAACAGATTTCCATTAAAGCAGACCGTCGTTCATTATAGCTTCATGTAAGAAAGCATGAACAACGCTCATGCTACTTTGCTGTTGATTTCGTCCCGCGCACATTTCATCACGTCCAAGGCACCTTTATGAATTAAGTCTTCAGCAAGAGCCTGTCCCAACTTTTCACACTTAGCGTACAACTCATAGTCGTAACATTTGTGTCGGAACATGCCGCAGAATAGGTTAACTGTGTCGTCTATTAGCGTTGGTAGAACTTCTGTCGACTGAGGCTTTTGTTCATCTGCGTAATCGAACATTTTAATAGTTTTCTGAAGAAACGGACAGCTGTCATGACCCGGGAGGGTGGTTGTTGTTTGCTTTGGTTGGCTAAAGGGGCATTTACTAGTGCTAGGTGCACAGTTGGCAGTGGTTGATACTTCTGTCTTGCCTGAAACGGGACATTTATTCTCCTGAGCTGCGCTCACCTTCTCCTCTGTTCCCACGTACGGACACTGCCCCATAAATTCCTGTCCTACAGGAATCTTCAGCGGACATTCATCTTTTATATTGTCTTCAGTTTTATTGCCATTTTCTTCGCGATTCTTTAAATGGATTGCACTAAATGGGCACTTCTTAAAGAGCTCGCCGTGAATGTCAATCAATTGCTGAATGTCGGTTATCTTTTCTAGGAGGCCTGCGTTCAAGTCATCGTTTATTATAGTTGGGCTAGCGCGTTTGCTTTCTGGGCTTTCATTTCCTTCGCTTTCATCGCTGCCATTTTGTCTTATTCTTTTTGCGGGTGGACCACTGTCGCCTCCAGCACCAATTTCACCGTTTGCATTAATATCAAATTTCATGGGTTCCAATTCAAGAGAGCATGATAATTCATTTCGAATTTCCGTCACACCATCCAGACTCCAAACCGCTCCAATAACATTAAGGCCAGCTCCCAAGTTGTTGTTGTCTTTGTTGAGGTTTCCAGTTAAGGTTGAGCAAACCGCAACAGGTGCACTGCAGCCACCTCCAAGTGTTTTCAGAAAAGATCTTTCTGCCAAAATGCGGCAGGTTGTAGGTAAACAGACTAAGGACTGCAGCATACTTAAGATTTCCTCATCATTCGAACGGCATTCAATGGCCAAGGCCCCTTGGCCAACCGCATACAAGAGGTCTGTGGGTTCTAGAACTTGACTTATACGGTCCATCCAACCCATCCTAACAAGACCCGCTTGAGCAAGTATGATTCCGGCAAATTTTGACCCTGGAGCATCTAACTTTGCCAAACGAGTATTGAGATTTCCTCGAATGTCGCACACTTCAAGATGAGGATAATCACGTCGCAACTGGGCAGTTCGACGGAGTGAGGATGTTCCTAAACGAAAAATGTATAAAAGTGAACAAATACACATTTTTAATGATTTAAGTATTCCTACCAATTACGCTTCCTTTTGGCAGTGTCCGAATGGTGTTACCCTTGAACTTTTCATTCAGTACGAGGGCATCGCGGGCATCTTCTCTCTCGAGGACAGCACCTATTGCCATGCCAAATGGCAATGCCGTGGGTAAGTCCTTGAGGGAGTGCACAACAAAGTCTACACCCCCATTTCTCAAGGCGTCCTCAAGATCACGCGTGAAGAGAGACTTTTCTCCGATTTTCGGCAGCGATACATTAAGTACCCGATCTCCAATCGTTGACATGGTGTCTGGAATAAAAAATTTAATAACATTAAATAAATTCAAATAAAACAAGTTTGTGCTGAAGAAATGTAACTAGCACGTTATTTACCAATTCAATTTATTTTGCGACATTTTATGACATCGTGAAAGACTTTATTTTCACCCTTTCTTATGACTGCTATAGATTGCTAACCGAAGGCTTTGCATGTTATTTGTACTTTGAAGGAATGCACGCAATATGATAAATAATAGTTGCATGCATACTAAAGGCACTGTTTTTATTTAATTAATTATGACAGAGCAAATATCTATCAAACACACAAATGAATGACGACGTTCGAAAGTTAAATCCAAAGAGTTAAAAGACATGTCTGTCCTAAGAGCAGATACCAAAGATATACTTTTTCTTGTGGCCTTGCTAGCTGAACATAAACGAAGTTTTTTCCTTGAAATGCGTTTTCAGAATTTCAAAATTTGTCTCCGTATATTCATTTGGTTTTTTGGCCAATTACGACCATTCTATGGAAATGAATCACTATGTAAAAACACGAAAGAAGGAAAGTAAGTACTTTAAAAAATAACTTTTGCTGCCAAAAGAAACAAATTTCAAACCCTCTAAAAATTCGCTTTTACAAGTTTCATGTTCGCGAATGGCAAGTACGGCTAAAACATAAAAATATCTCTGCACCACAGTGTAACAGTTCCGCATTTTGGGCATACAGATAAGTTTATGTATAGAAGTAAATTAACAAACAGTTTCAATTCACTTCCAATCTACACGTCCCAAACGAAGTTCAATTGACATCCATTTTATTAGGCCATCAATTCAAAAATTTCAATTCCTTAGATGGGTCATTCAAATTCCTACTTCAACTTGTACGTGATTTGAAAAGCGTTAATTTTGCTTCCCATTCATACTTCTCTCAATAGCAACTGGTACGTTTATATGTATGGATTGAAGGCCAGTTAAAGCAACCATGGTGTATAGAAAACAAGACGTTCTTCACAGTTCTAGTTATGGATCTGTCAATATTTTTGTTTGACAATATTACCAAAATTGGTATTATTGGCTATGCCTTTTAAGTTACCAAAAAAACTTCTCCTTCCATAATTGTCGATTACTGGCATTGATTTGAACTAATGGTACACTTGTTTAGATTGTAATTTTTATTTTTTTATTTTATTATATATTTTTTGTTCTTATTAGTTTATGGTTACTGCAAACAATAATAAATGAATAATCGAAGTTGAAAAACTACGATGTCGAGAAGTAATATTTATTAACAACATTTGAATTGACTAAGAGTTTAGGGCCCATAAAACAATTGTAAAATTTCGTATTATCTACACATACTGTTTAGGCATTCTAATATACAATTTAATGATCGAAGAATCTACTATATTTATTGCTGGAGTACTCGTACAAACGGACTCTTGCAGTCCATTGAAGTAAAGCGGAAAGTAGATGCATGATGTTAAAGACCACCAAAATTCAACGGAAAAATGCATTAATTTCATGCTTTTAGTAAATGAAAGAAGTGGTAAAAGCGATAAGAAGGGAAATGCTCTTTAATTTAATTTCCGGTCAACAATTCGAGAGGAGCGAAACAAGCGGTGGAGTGATAGAACGTCTTTTATAGTAATTTAGGGTTTATTTACCATGTACTAGCATATCAATTTTTATTATAAACCGAATATCCCATTTTATGTATAAAGTCAGTACCCAGTATTTGGTCAAAGTAAATGCCGCCGAAAATTATTCCTGTAAATGCAATTCTCAGTATTGCTTGTTGTTGTTTTCTCTATAAAAAAAAAAGTGAATTTAACATTTCTTAATGACATACTTCACACATTTGGTTTATCTGCGTTCCCGTACTTTACCTTCCTCTAAAAGAGTTTTACCCCCACTTCTTAACAAATGACACTTCAGAATTTGGTACAGAAAGTACTGAAACACACCTTATGTACTCACTAATTTTTGATACCAGTTCATATGTATGGGTTGTCTCCGGTATACATTAGGTGGAGTAAAAAAAAACATGTTACTCAAACATATCAATTTATATATGTGACCTAAAAATATCCCTAATTGTAAGGTCAACCGTCAAAGCGCCCGAAAAAGTAGAGAGTAGATGTGCTCAAAACTCTCAGCTCACGCTTACGGTATTACACTCTGTGAAAGGTCGGTGATACACTATATCACGATATCACACTCTGTGATTGGTCAGTCCGCTCTATATCTATTAACGCAATGATTAGCATATAATTGACTTCAAATGTTGAAACTGACAGCGCAAGGACGCCGTTGCTTTGTGAGTATTGGATGCAATCTCTCATATATTGGCAAATGAGATCAATATTAAAAACATTTTTAAAATGTTTCCGCTTGCGATGGAACTCACATTCTTGTTGCTTAACTTGAGTGTGTATTTATATATAAAAGTGCCTTAAGTATATGTAATGCATTCAACCGACAGAGTTCCGGTAAAATCTAGACACATATAAGCGATTTTTAGCGACATCTTTAGAGCTTATGTGCAGTATGTACGTACACAAATCATCAAAGAATTAAAACATGTTGCAAATTTTATTTATAAGCCAAACACTTTACTGACCATAAAACAGATTTATTTCTCTAAGCACACACAATTAGATACTTATGCATATTTACAAATATAAAGCAGAGAATTGTATATGCTCTTGAACACAACTTTCAACATGTTTTTAATTTAGTGGAATCTTTGTGCGAAGCCCAAGACAATTGAATGTAATTATGTCTATTGTCAGCACCCGACCGTGATGTAATTCGACAATCTCCGCCGCCTTCACATGCGATTCGAAATTTCAACTTACGTCGCTTAGGGCAGCGACAAAGACTGTTGTTGTGTGAGTCATGTTCCAACAATGTATTCTGTATGTGGGGTGGTGATCTCGTGTAGTTATGGAATTGCTCTCGATTGCTGTTGCTTCATCCTGCAATTGTCTGCCAGCACCTACAACCGGTGGTCCCCAGCGTGGTTTCACTTTCTTTTCAAAACGTGCAATGGTGTCCAAATCTGTCAAACCTGCTTGTTTTATTATGCATTTTATTACTAACGATAAGATTACTACCAGAACACTGATAAGGAATACTCCATGGGTTTGCGGTTAGAAGTATATTTTAGTGCACAATGTATACCTGTTATCACTTATTAGTTGCTGCTAAGCACAGTTGAAAACGAATGAGTCGTATATTTTTTATGTACAGGATGACTGTTAAATTTTAGTAAAATTATCTCGCACTTAGTATGTAATCAAAAGCGCTTGAAATTTTGTTAAGTTTTTCGAATGATATGCAAATAATTTTCCATTGATTATTACCGTTTTTAGTATCTCGAAAAACTTTCGGAGAGGTAAAATTGTAGTGGAATTATTAATATACCATTTAAAACAATATTTCAAGCCTTCATAATAGAACTCTTTACAAAGCTAAGACAGTTATAAGTATTATTGAAGAGGAAGAAAGTAGAGAATATCTAGCGGGTTTTCTGGTAGAAAATATCTCTGGTAAAAACAAATGCACACTGCACACTGTGGCAGCTGTGTGATAAAATTATTTTCTCCTACTATGACTTTATGTTGTCTCTGCAAGTAGATGAGTTTATGAAGGCTCTGAATCAAGATAAAGAAAATTAAAATCTTCCAATAAAACAACTCTCATTTAAAGACGAACGTGTTCTTCGAACGGCGCGTATGTTATACACATTAAGTTCCGATCTTAACAGCCTAACCGAGTGGAGTAAAAAGGGTAGAGTGTTGCTGTGGTATGCATACTCCAAAAAACCAAATAACCATAATGCAATATAAATTTATGAATAACAGTCAAAAATAACTTTCTATTCTCGGTATGTGTATCGATAGTTAGTTTCGACATCACATATTGGGTGAAGACATCCCAAAGGCGTGTCTTCGCCCAAAGCTTGAGTATAACGCTCCTATTGGGTGCACCCAAGCCCTCCAGGATTAACTGAATAGAAGCGATAAAAAGCAAAGGGTAAGAATCTTAGGTGATGCAAATATTGGGAAGGCACCGTCTTAGGTCGCATATTTACCACTGTATTAAGGTTATTTCAATAATTATGAACTGTTCGTTGGAAAACGATCTTTAACATTTTGGTGTGCGAAATATGTAGGTATGAGCATGTTAGTTGAATATTACTTTTAAACTAAACTATTGCACTTATTGAGCACTTCTTAGTGTGCTGATTAGTCTTGAATTAACTCAAATTTGAATTTAATGCCTGACCCGTTATAAGGGCCGAATTTACGGCAGATATATTCTGTATCCTGTTTTCTATTTATATTGTTGATGGTTTATATTATGTGTAAAGTTTCGAGTGTAGCTCTTACTTGTACTTGATTTTACGTGCTTAGATTACTTCTTTCCTTTCTTTTAGATTTCTCTCCAATTTCTTATTTCCCGGAGAAGATAAAACCAAACCAACCATGAGAAAACCCGCGAGGTTAACATTTTGTGACAAATGACTCTAAAAATATTCATGTTACCCACGTATATTCAAAAAAAAGAAGACATATAAGGTAAAACAAGCTATTCAATAAAACTCATTTTAGAATATTTTTGCATTTTGACAAAGAAATATCATTCCTCCGGCTGTACAGAAAACCTATTAAATATGTGAACAAATTGTTGCTATGTTGGAAAATCGTTGCGCCATGAAGACTCTTCTTTCCAGAAGAATCACGTACTAAAAACTACCGTCTTAAACTTCTTAGAGAATCATCGCAGCTTCTTTTCGAAATTGAGAAGAGATGAATTATACATTTCCTGTGTTAACAGCAAATTAATATTGCTAATCTATACATCACAAGATGAGTGCATTTCCTGTCATGTTAATAACTATCCAAATATTAAGGTAATATAATTAGTATGTTTTCGATATATATTTTAAAAAAATAATATAATATTCACTGATTTCTCCTCTAAAGAATTGTTTGAACTCGACAATTGTACTGGATTCTAAATATCAGTAATTCACCAACCAACGGAAAGACAATGTGTGATTAATGAATGCATACTTTTATTTGACGTACACATTTTGTATATAAAGTGTAACTAAACAAAAAAAAACTAAAAAAATAAGTCTACAATTAATATAAATAGCAACTTAAATTACCAGCGCACGATTTTGAAATCAAGGGAAGCCAAGTATAAAATGTAGATTACAGTATAAATCGGTCACCTGGTCTGCGATTATATTAAATTGTAGTTTAGATCCCGGTACAAAAACTGCACTCGACTTTCAATGCGCCTTGCATGGTTCAAGACTCTTAATCTTGAGTAAATGGTGTGCGTATCTCTCTTCACATCTCATTACAAGCGGCACGCTCAAGGTATTACGTAAAGAATTGATTAATGTTAATAGATGACAATGTAAACATAAAACATCCAAAGTCGGGTTGATTGTAGGTTTTGTGCAAAACAGAGCTTTAACTGATCATTTAGGAAATTGAGAGAAGAAACATTGTTCGCATTTTAAATTAAAATTCACTTCTTACTAACAAATTGCTCATGCCCAAAACCGGATTCATATACAGTTTCACAAGAGAGACAACGTATACCAAATTGTCGCAAACGGATTGACGTTGAAGGTATTTGCGGATATGAATTTCACAACGGGAAAACTAATTAAAATGTAAAAAAACCAGAGTCCATTGATAATTTTCCTACTTAATTAAAAACTTTGGACTCCCCTCGTAATTAAGGAAACATTACTCAGTATAGATAAAATTGTTCTCATCTGCGATAAAGGGCGTAGAATCCGTCCCGCATTCTATATTCAAATCGTGCAAAGGTTCTATCTGCCAATGTACACTCAAATTACAAATAATGTATTCACGCACGACTTGAAAGTGGTAATGTTAATTAAATACGGACTCACAAAGCACAAAGATCGAAAGTCGAAAACTGTGTTAAGGTCAAGAGAGTGCAGCAATATTTTAAGCTCAAGTGATCTGCTGGATAAATCCGAACTATCGCTCAACAAATTGGCAGTCACGACGAGTCACATTGGTAATCTAAATAATAAATCATAAAAATATCATCGAATAGTTGCGGTATCTGCCAAACACGCAAATACTTGTTCAAGCAACTGGATTAAAGAGTGGATGGGGAGAAAAAGATTTTCATTAAATTATGTTTGGATTTAGACAATTGCTTTTTAATTAAGCGAGCGGCCGGATTCCACTTTCCGATGATTATGGAATGTTAACGACACCGTCGATAATGTGAACCCTAAAAGTTGCTAATTCATTATCTATTTATGAAATGAACTCACTGAATTTCAAAAGCACACTTAAGTATTTCAACTGTGTACTTACGTATTTCAAATTTCTTGTTTGGGTAGATCCTTCGCAGTCTGGCGATGACATGTTTCGTTTGAATTAACGCCAGCTAAATGTAAAATAAAAATGAAAACCATCAAGAACTGTTTATTGAAAATTTGAAAAACAAAATATTGAAAATCCCATAAGCTATAAATTTTATCTTTAAGAGTGTTACTCAATTCTGAGGTGATATAACCACACGCACTTCTATTATTTAGATGTTACTTCTTTACCCTTTCGCTCACACAATTCAATTGAATAATGCAATATGCTGAATTGTAAATGACAATGTTAACACACATTAATATTTCGATTTCTGACTTACTTCGCTTTTTCTCGAACCAACACGAATAACTTTATCTTGCACTTCGGACATTGCTTTTGGATTTTGTTCGGAGTTAGTACAATGCTCGATTATGGTCAGGTTTATTTTTCTTGTCGGTTTGTGTTTAAGAGTGAAAGTTCATTTACTGACAGGGAAAAAATTATTTTTTTTGCAAATTTGTAAGACAACACTTTTCTGACATTGATCCACCGAAAATTATTGGAAGGGATTAACTTATATAGATATCATGTTAAGGATTTTTTTGGGATTATGGTTAAGAATTGAACGATATTCCACTTGTTGGGAGACGACCGCGAGGAAACACCTAACACTTGCCCAATTGGTAGATGAATGAAATAAGAAACGTGAAGTTTTACATAACTATGCTTATGTGTGTACTATCACGAGGAGAGAGTTTGGTAGAGAGAACCCGTCACGATGTACTCGCTTAAGCACGCGTTACACTGAAATGTTTAGTTTTGTCAAAAAACATTACACCCAATGTCCGTTACAAAATGTTTCATTATGACGGAACCAAACTGCCTTGTGTTGTTTGCGATATGTGCGAGAAAATAACAATTTAGGTTACCTAAGAAATGTGTGTGTTTTTTATGCATAAGAAGAAGTATAGATGATACGCACTTCCCAAAATCTACAGGGTCTAGGCTTTGAAAGAAAACTATGTTCAAATATGTTCATACTTCCTATCTAACTTATGTTATACTATGTCATATGATCCTATTAAATTTAGCTATGTAAATTAGCAGATGTGCGGTACGACACTTTTTATATGTAGCTATTATTGAATTTCTAACGAATTTGTTAGACAATTTTCCCCAAGTTACTTTTTAACTTGCGTGTATGGTTATCTTCAAAAAGTCCTCTGCCATCTCTGCATTCCTGCGTATGTCATAAGCGGATAGAAAGAAGAAAACAAAACAAAAATCTCCTCCCTCATTCCACACATTACGTGTCAAACAACAAATGTCCGGAAGTGATAAATGTCAGGAGTGAGATGATGTAAAGCCAAGCTTTTAGTAAACAACAATTTTTTCATTTGTGCGATGTGAATTATTCATTTCATTCGGCAAATTAAAAAGTGACAAATTAGTTGTGGAAAAAGTTATTCCTGATTATTTTCTTTGGATAAATTCTATGAATGCTGTTCCAGTTGTGGAATCGGCCTTCTGCAGCAACTATTCGGGCTGCAAGGACTAGAGAACGCCTAGGTGAAGATTTGATCGATAAGCTCGATGGACTTCACGATGGAGCGCTACGAACTGGTGTCGTTACGCAGGCTGATTTACGAATGGCATATCGAAAATCCCTCGAACAAGAGCAGCGAAATCACTTGAATCCCTGGTATGCAATCGGAATTTTGCTGTTTATAATGGTGGCCACGCCTGTGTTCCTCGAAACGATACATTTCCTTCTCGGTGTCCGATGTTTCCTGCCAAATAACTATCTCGTATGGGAAGCTACGCGTCCCATAAGTGACTGTGGATTTTGCAGGTTTTCAAAATATTCTTTACTTTATTTAATTTAATATTTGATCGGACTTTTTTTTTATTTCAGCTCAGTACGTGGTCCGTTAATATTAAAAAACTTAACTCGTGAAGAATTTGCCCCATTTGCGTACTCTTCTCAGCCAATTATAATTAAAAATGCTGTTGCGCATTGGCCGGCAGCAAAAAGTCTGAATTTTACGTACCTCAAAGATTTGTATGAGCGTACACCCGGTGCACTTGAAGAAGACTGTCAATTTTTGCACTTTCGGTCAGATTTTAAGTCTCTCAAAGATGTCTTCCTTATGTCGGATCAAAGAGCTAAATTTGTCGATGGTCATCATCCATGGTACGTGGGTTGGAGTAATTGTCATCCTGTTGTGCTCAAGGAACTTAGAAAACTATATCCCCGACCACATTTTCTACCGGAAGATGCAGAAATGCCCAATACAGATTACATATTTCTTGGTTACGAACAGGGTGCCTTTATGCATGTAAGTATAAAAATTGGTATCGAGTGTTAAAAAAGTGTTAAATCCCAAACGAACTAATAAAAAAGAAATTTAGTTTCAGGATTCTTCATAAAGTTTGGTATCTAATAAGAATCCACTGCAGTCACCATTTAATTTTGTATAGTACTCGTAACTGCGTAATATTAATTCCTACTATGTGCTGATAATTTTTCAAGTACCACAAATGAAGTCCATATGCTTAAAGAAAGACTGAATTTATTATGCCCTTTAATTAAGCTCTTTAATTCGGAAACTACAAATCTTATCTAAACCCACTTAATCCATGTTGGAAATACAAATTATTGTTTAGTTTGCATTAATTATTCCAATAGGATTTTGCATATACTGTATTTGAGATCAATTCCGAAATACGAAAGGTTTATTGGTTCGACATCAAATTATCATTTTGGGAACCACAGTTATAGAATAAGGTCGTAGAAGGAACAGCGTTAAAGCAATATTGCTTACATGATTGAGCTGACTGTTTATTATTAGTTATTTTCAAATATATAAGGATTTAGTCGCTCTAGAAATTTGGCTCTGAATCAGAGAATATAAAAGACTTTTAAATAGATGTGCAACTAAAATAAAAGCAACGAATTCGGAAGAAGGGCAGTAAAAGTTATAAAATAACTATAAGAAAGTCATCATTTAAGTTATTTTTTCAAACTTACAGTTATAGAACAATAATCCCTGTCAAACTTTAAATAGTGCTTTTAAACAGTGGTAAAACCAAGCGAATTAAAATTACTAATTGCTACATACAAAAACTTGTGTGTGGTGGCAAACACTAGCTACTCTTGTTGCAGTTTTATTTTTTTTTCTCTCATAAGTATGGGATATATAAATTTCAATACTAATTGCTAACGGCGAAGTTCAAAAAGTTTTTCTTTTACATCAAGTGTGCTCTTTATGTTCTCAACAAGAAAGTGATGTCGTTAAGTCCTGAAATTAAACCTAGGACCTACAATGTACAAGGCTACTGGACTCTCTGGACCATCAGGCTATAAAACAAGTACGAAAGCTAAATAACAAAAAAAGGTCAAGTACATATTGACGTATCTACAAATGCATTCTGTAAAACTGAAATACCAGAACTAAGTCCTGAAATAATACAAGATTAATTAAATACTACAACCTGAGGCTTCTTTTATGAAGAAAAAAACTTGCTTCTTAGTTGTTCAATTTGAAGGTGTGAATAGGTGATAATACTGCTTAAATTTCTAACATCCATTTTCTATTAACCTGTAGATTAATTGCATTTAACGTAGTTTTCATTCAATATTTAGTTATAAGAGGAAGGGATTAATCTGCAGATCTTTTAGAATAAATTTGAGATGGGAATCTAAATCAAAAAAAAAAAGAGTGATTTTACTTAATGTTCAGACTGTGGGCAAGAATTATGTGCCTGGCATGCATAAAATGTATGGATAATATACTTGCTAACTTGATAACTCGAACTTGCCTTGTTTGTATAGCTTAAGGAATTCCAAACAAACATAACTTATAACTTCGGTCGGAGAGTGTTCATTATTGTATCAACTTTTATGATATGAAGTTTCAAACTTGCGTCTGGAAGTCTGACAAAGTTATGTACATTATACCTATTCTTTTAAAAAACAATGTGAAGATTTTTTTGTCTTTCTATGCCATACATTTTTTTATATTTTTAGCTGGATTATATACCACGCCTAATGTGGCAAGCACAATTACAGGGCAATAAAAGTTGGATACTTGCACCTACACCAGAATGTGATCATTTATGTCATTCCTTTTCATTTTATGTCGAACCTGGTGATGCGGGTAAGTATTAACAATGCCCTAATTTGAAAAATATAATACACTCAATTTGCTTATTCTACAGTTCTTGTGGACACACGCATCTGGTATCATGGAACTTCAATACCAAAGGGTCAATTTGCTTTAACAATTCAATCGGAATATGGTTAAGAAGTAATAGCATAAACGTTTGAGTCTATATTTTAATATTTACTCAATATTGTTCCATATTTCATTTGTACGTATCTAATATTAAGACAGGAAAAACAAAAGAAAAAAATAATCAGCTTCACCAAATATCTTGCCTCAAACAATGAATAGTTACTACATGTTAAAACACTAATATATCGTCTGTTTAACTTAGAGAAGAAACTTCCGAGCCAGATTAAACAATTTGAGTGTACCCAATGTCTTTGAACTGTAGTTCTGAACATACAATTTAATATATCCTTCATATACACTTTATTCTCGCGTGAGTCAGTTTAAGCAACTTATTGCTCTATTAAGCATGTTTGTTCAGAGCAAAAAAATCATACCCAATTAAGACTGCAATTTTTTTCGGAAACTTATTTCTCCATACTCAAAATTCCAAAAGAAAGAATACGATTTTCCTCATCTCAATTGTAAAAGTGCATGTTTGAGCATTACTTTTCCACTAGTCATGGTATTATCTATATTTTTGTATGATTGTATGAATTTATATATTTTTTAAAGGATAAGTCATTATTCGCCGCGTGTACAGAAAAAAGCATATGTGTAAACTTTGAACAAGGGTAAACATATAAATATATTTTTTGTAACAAATTGTGATTATATAGCTTTTTGCACCGAATTTAAAAGCACCAGAAAATGTAAGCGCAGTAATCTGCGTGTATCGAGATTATTCGAAATGATTTTATCTTTTTTTATAGACAGTTACCTTACCCTTTATGGATAAAAGTCGTTGGATGAACGCCACACGGTATATATATATATATTTAAAGCATTTATTTTAGAATTAGACGAGAATAATCAGCATGAATTTGATTATCTAATATATACACATCTGTTCCAAGTAAACATTTTTTGTACAATATCACGAAGTATTTTATTTCCTAATTTGACTTTACTTGTAACTTTATTTGACTGGGGTTTGAAATGGGACCAAACTTACAGAAAGGATTGATGTTGAAACTAAATTTTGAACTGGAAAAAAACATTAGACACATATTTCTTTGTTAAGCGCTATCTTTACACGTTAATTAAATGAGACTTAAGACTACAAAGCTAATTTATAGTTTCTTTGATTTAAAACTTATTTATGATTTTAATGACTAAAAGAAATTACAGATTTCAGTTAGACTGAAACAGCCTTTGACGACAATAATAATAATTCTTTGGCGCGACAGTCCACAGGGGAACCACGGCCTGGCTTGTTCATCAACTACACGTGTTGTGCGCCCTACTGTTCTCTCACGAGTAGAAGGGACCTACAGTTTTGGAAAGCTTTGACATATATTATCCCTTGAATGTAAGTTCAGCAGCTCCAAAGACGTGGTGCCGTGGAAAATTTGGAAAGTTCGTATTGAGCTGGAAATCGAACCTAGATCCTTCGGTGTGTGAGCGTCGCACTCTATTCACTACGCCACGACAACAATGCCACAATGTAAAGCAAGATTCCGAACTTCAAATGGGGAAAAGAATCCTTAATATATATTTGGGGCACAATATCGGAGGACCAATGTCTTCAGTTAGTTTTTATGAGTCAGTTATTTTTCTTTCTTTTTGGGAGTTCTGTTTGTCAATAGATTTTTGCTGAATTCTACTACTCACACTTACTGAAAATTATCTGATTTTTCAGATCACAAATAAATATCGATCGTAGTGCGAAACTACACACACACGATAAGCAAAGACCAAACATTTATTGCACTAATTCGTTGTAAGTTAGAGCCACTTCTCTTTTACTATTAATAATTTGTGCAATAGGAAGATTATCCTTATATGACGATGAATTTTAGCATTTCTTGGAACTAGAAACTTATAGAGCAATTGAAGTAATTTAAGAAAAGTATATACTTTATATTCCTATTAGTAAGAAGTTAATGTGTGTGTTTTGTTTATCATCCATTAATATACCTTAATGTTATTTCAGTTCAGAGTAGATTCGCTCCTAAGAATATTCCCTTGTGAAAATTGATTTCTTGTTATGGGTCCCTAAAGTTGCAGATAACTCTAGTAGAATATGTTCAGCATTAAAATATAAACCAACTACAAGAACAATGGAATGAACAATATATTCGATTTTATTAATCTCAGAGGTTCAGTTGATCAACTCCTTTTCCATACCATATGACACGATTTCTGAAATAAGAAATAACGGGTAATTTCGGAATCGATGTCTCCACATGACTTTTGATTAAAAAAAAAAAATTGTACCTTATGTAAAAATTGACTGTTCCTAAAAGGAAACATTGGCATAATGTCCGAAACTCTGGGCATTTGTTTAAATAAGTCGGCGATAAGCTCATATATAAATAAGTTTAATCTCGCAGCATTCATTAAAAACCATTATCCTTTAACGTAACGTGGCCCGCAAGTGAATAATATGCCGGTAAACAAAAAATACGACGCTCACACGCCGAAGGGTCTAGGCTCGATTCCCAGCTCAACACCAGTTTTTCGAATTTTCCGCGGCACCACCTCTTTCGAGTAGCTGACAACACTCAAAGGGAAATAACTGTCTAAGAAAGCTTCTCAAATTTCGCCGTTCGGAGTCGGCAAAAAACTGTAGGTCCCTTCTTCGCAGGAGAGAACAGTAGCGCTCACAACACGGGTAGTTGATAAGCAAGCTAGGCCCTGGTCCCGCTTTGGACTGTAGCTTCAACAATTATGATTATTAAACAAAAAATACACTGAAAATACGAGTGTTTACTGTTATATAACGTCAAATTCTAGAGTGAATAGGGAAAGATTTAAACCAAGCTTATTCTTGTAATGAAATTTCGGACAAAAATAAGATATTGTAGTCACTTTTTAAAGTCTATCCAAAACTGTGTATTTTCACGTGACACAGCGTGTATTACTATGAGCAACGAAATCTTCACACTTTTAGCAAAAAAAAAATGTAAATCAAACAAATCAATAGGTACATTGGTAATATTCCGCACTCTTCCCAAACTAATTAAGCAAAATACATTGGCCTTCAAGCAACTAATCAAACTAAACCAAATAAATATTAAATTTGTGAAATACATTTTAAACGACAGAATTTCAAAATTCGTTGAAAAAGGCTGGGCATCCATTTTCGGAATCACAATCGAACAATTTAACCTCAATCTAACTTCCCATATGCTTCTCTTCACAATTCATTGCAGATCCGCCGCACTATTATGTAATAATTATAAGTGTTTCCAAATGCAATTTCTTGCATAACTTCACTATTGCACATAGAATTTGAAGCCAAATTACATAAAACTCCGACAAACATCCACCCTCTTTGTTCTAGGTTATGTACACTGTAGATATTTGCGTAACACATCATATGAACCGCTGCCGACACATTCGTTACGTAACACAAAAACATGGTTTTTTCTTCTTTTTGCCAAACGACCATTTATTTTTCACTTTATTTGGCTGGGCTCACATTAAATGCCTAATTATTAGGAAGGAAAAGAAAAAAAAAACTTTATACTTAAGATACGAAAGAACTCCTGTGTAGGTGTGGCAGCTTCGGGCACCCATCTTAAGCAGCTTCCTTAGCCAAGCGTTCGGCCTTCTCGACGACTTCCTCAATTGGTCCAACCATGTAGAATGCAACTTCAGGCAAATGATCGTACTCTCCAGCCAAGATTTGAGTGAATCCCTTGATGGTTTGTTCCAATGGGACCAATTTACCGGCGTGACCTGTGAACACTTCAGCGACCTGGAAGGGTTGCGACAGGAAACGTTGGATCTTCCTGGCACGGGCGACGGTCAATTTATCTTCTTCAGACAATTCATCCATACCCAAGATAGCAATGATATCCTGGAGTGACTTGTAATCTTGCAAGATCTTTTGCACACCACGAGCAACGTTGTAATGCTCTTGGCCAATGATGTTGGGGTCCATGATACGGGAGGTGGAATCCAAGGGATCCACAGCTGGGTAGATACCCAATTCAGCGATAGCACGAGACAACACAGTGGTGGCGTCCAAGTGAGCGAATGTTGTAGCTGGAGCAGGATCAGTTAAATCATCAGCTGGCACATAGATAGCCTGTACTGATGTGATGGAACCCTTCTTGGTGGTGGTAATACGTTCCTGCATAGAACCCATATCAGTTGCCAAAGTTGGTTGGTAACCGACAGCAGATGGGATACGACCCAACAAGGCAGACACCTCGGAACCGGCTTGGGTGAAACGGAAAATGTTATCGATGAAAAGCAATACATCCTGTCCCTCTTGGTCACGGAAATATTCGGCAACGGTCAATCCAGTCAAAGCGACACGGGCACGGGCGCCTGGGGGCTCGTTCATCTGTCCGTAGACAAGAGCGACCTTTGAAGACTTATCCTTCAGTGAGATGACACCACCCTCAATCATTTCATTGTACAAATCGTTACCCTCACGAGTACGTTCTCCGACACCAGCAAATACTGAGTAACCACCATGAGCCTTGGCGACGTTGTTAATCAGCTCCATAATAAGTACGGTCTTACCGACACCGGCACCACCGAAGAGACCAATTTTACCACCCTTAGCGTAGGGGGCAAGTAAATCGACGACCTTAATACCAGTGACCAAGATCTCTTGTTCGACACTCATCTCAACGAATTCAGGAGCTTCGGCGTGAATGGCGGCGGTCTTATCGGTTGGGATGGGGCCACGTTCATCGATGGGCTCCCCAATGACGTTCATAATGCGGCCCAAAGTTTCAGCACCGACTGGAATACGGATTGGGAATCCGGTATCGTTGACTTTTTGGCCTCGCACCAAACCTTCAGTACCGTCCATAGCAATGGTGCGGACAGTATTTTCTCCCAAGTGCTGGGCGACTTCCAACACCAGACGTGGGCTCCTCTTATCCACTTCCAGGGCGTTCAAAATTGGTGGCAAATCCTGGTCGAATTGGACATCGACGACGGCACCAATTACGGCTACGATTTTGCCACTGCTTCCAGCAGCGGCAGCGGCAGCCTTAGCAGCATACTCGCGATTAATCTGCTGAAGTAGTGATATAACTTTCTTGTCCGAAGACTTTGTCACGGCCGACCGTACAGCAGAGAACATTTCGGTAGATTTTCGTAAAATTCTCTGGGAAAATGGTAAAATTCTTGTTAGTGACACCTAAATGAAAAGAATTTCAATATTTTTATGGATATATAGTGAAAATTTATGAAGATATATCTTGAAGGAAAAAATTTTTCTCAATCTTACCGATTACGAAACCACAATTTGCTAGCAGGGTGACCGAAGAAGTAGAAGTGTCACTATATTCTCCCATATCGCCATGCCGTTCGGGGTTCAAGTTGGCTTAAAATTCCCTCTATTATATTGCAGTACAAAATGGTGGCCAAATTATACAAAAACAAAAATTCTAATTAGGGTGGAAGTGTTGGAAAAGTTGATTAAGTTGGAATAAATATATGGGAATATGAATAATTGTTCCGTATTTTATGTGTGGAATTTATTGTTGTTTAAAAGTTGTAAATGTTCATACTTTTCTGTACTGACTAGGACACGTTTTCTTCACAAATATTCGGCGAGTATGTTGAACGATCCTGATAATGGTCTTATTTTAAACTAATAGATGTTCGATGCAACAATTAACAAGGATTGTACGCGTCTCTTTATTAATTTCTTTATTCAATCTCGGAATGCCTTCATTAAATTGTACGTGTGTTTGTTTGTATAACACAAAACTGTATACAACTTTTGCGACACGCCCTGTATTTTATTCCTTTCAGTTCAAATTTCCCTATAATTTACCGGTTAATTAAAATTAGAATCAAATACATATATTTCAAACTGTAGAAAAACGGGAAAAATCTTAATAGGTTTCTATCAAAATTCCTGTTAATTTTACCCGTCCTTCAAACAACGATTTAAATCAGTAAAAGCAAGATGGGTAAACAATTGAGTAGCTCGGATTTTGATAAAGTCGCCAAAATCATAAGTTCTGTGTACGATCAACATAAAAACAAGCTGCGTGAATGTTGTGTTAAGTCATCTGTTATACCGCTCAGTGATTACTATAATGCGCTTCAGACGGAGTACAAGAATATCGAAAGTAATATCACACCTCCTAAAGGTAAACCAGATCCTTTGGAGTATATGGACCTTTTCCAAACATTCGACGAATATCCACCAAACTTACCAAAGCCAAAAAAACAAATCCATAGAGATCAAAACCGTGTTAACACGACTTTAAAGGGAGCTAGAACGAATTCGTCTACATCTTCCATAAATTCATCAAAACTTTATGAAGATCATACCACCCCGGCTGTGATCTATAATGACTTTTGCAAGTTTTCTGAAAAATTGTTACACTGCAAAGGAGAACTCCGCAAACAAGTTTCATCAAAAAAATACGCAGAACAACTAGAAACTATAAACACATTCGCAAAGGAGTTAGATAAACTGTCGATATCGGATGGAGCTGACGTTGATGCATTCACTGAAGAGGAAAGGAGTAAGATTAAGAAAATCTCGGAATGCTTGGAGAGCTTTGTATACATTCAAGAAAATCAGGATTTGTACAATATCGCAGATAATAACAAAACAAATTTCGAGAATTTACAATACCTTGTCGAGATTATCACCGACGCTCTTGTTGCTGTTAATAGTTTTAAGTCGAACTAGGCTTTAATTTTATTTATTTACAAGAATATATGTTACAAAAATAGTATAATAATACGTTTTTTCTTTATTCACTGTTCCCTTCTACATCCCCTGAGGAATCAAGATCAAAATCTTCTTGATCATTGCGAAGCTCGGTCGAAATTTGATTTATTGTATCATTAAGAGCCAATAATTTACGTACAGCGCTGCCTAGAAAATCTATTCTTACTTTGGTTGTTGTAATGTACGTTTCTAAGTCTCCAGGAGATTGATTCGTTTCATTAACTTTAGCCAATAGGCGTTCGAATATTTCAGCACTTCTGGCCAGAGCGTATAGAGTTTCTTTGGAATATACGCATCGATTGGATATGGAATCATCTCGAGAAGGTTTTATATTTCGTGACGATTCTATTTGAAGAAGTATGTTGTTAGATTTCTCGGAAACGTCCAAAATATTTGCTATTTGTCCTTGTTTGGTGATCTGAACTTCCTCTGTAAAATATATAAAATGTGTACGTATAAATTTGAAAAAATATGGTTTTATTTTACCTAATTCAGTTATCATCTCATCTATTAAATCGTGTTTTCTAATAGTACACATTTCAAATATTATTATTCTTCAGTTTATTTAAAGACTACTTTTTCAGTTTGTTTTAGAACATTCAAACTTTAAATCAGAAACCAACTTAAACCAAGGCCAATTTTGCTCAAACGTCAATATCAATTGTCAATAATTCGCTTCTATTACAAAAATATCTATATAGGGTGACTCGGGCGTAGTTCTTGTACAAACAGATGTATATTTATATAATATTTTCGCGTTTACATGTTACTTGGGTGATTCATAGAAATATGGCGTTAAAATTTAAAAGGCCCATCATTATTCATATTTATAAAACTAATATTACATAAACGTATCAACACAATTTTACTTAAAATATTTGTTTTGATCAACGGTCTTCTCCAATTCTCTATTAATCTAGTACATTTAATAAATGTGACGTTTGTTTTGAAACCACCCAACTTATTTTACTCTACGGGGATATGTCGTGATTTTCTTAAGAATTTAGTTCGAATGTGACTCTTAAATAATTATGAATAAGGCAAAGAAAAATGACGATAACAATGGTAAAATTGTGATTCGAGTTGAGGGCAAACATGCATTTCATCGCGGTGATACTTTCGAAACCTTTGAAGAAGTTGCCGATCGCTTACATGCCCACACTTTGGAATCTCTTGTTTATTATTGGATTCGAGATAGTCGACTTGTTAAATTTGCGCATACAAAGGTTTCACGGAAAATCGACGAAAAACTTCAATATTACAGCATTAAATTTTCATGTATTTTTGGGGGACAGCGGTTTAAATCAAAAGCTAATGGTCTGCGACCATGCAAAAGACAAACTCGCCAAATCGATTGTCCAGCCTTCATTTCATTAAGAGCTACTAAAGATGGGTGTAAACTAGAAGTTATTGATGTATGCAATGATCACACGCATGAAATATCTGAGCAGGCAGTAGAGGAGCTTCCTCAAAAAAGGCGACCCTCGCAGAGTTTACTAGAAGAAGTAAGACTTTCCTCCAATCTTTTGCTTTTGTTATGTGTTTTGTTTTTAGATTCATGAATTGTTGTACCTCAATGTGGACAAGAAGTTAATTATTGAATATGTAAAGCAGAAGGAGAATAAGAACATCCTGAAGAAAGATCTCTTTAATATGGCAACTCACTTGCGTTTAGGACTACCACGAGCACGAAGCATTGAAGAGCAAACATCTATCCTAAACAGAATAACACGTATGTTATGCGTAGATGGGTACACATTACTCTACTACACTCACAGAATATTATGAATTGTTGCAGAGACCACAACGGCTGATGCCATTCATCAGGCTGCTTTTCGGGCGCTACTTCAGATAAACGGGTATAGTTCGGATGCTCCAAGAATATATCAAGAAATCGAAAGGTCACATTCACACACACTTGATGTTTTTGACGAAAACACTCCAGATTTTACTGTTTTATCACCTGAAATCGACCTGCTAAACACAACTGATCAAAAAGCCCACATTGACTATGATAATCTGCTCAGTAATCGAATTGTTGGTGGTTTTGGAAATGAGGAGACTAAATCTAACGAAAAATCTAAAGGAAATTCATTGAACAACAGTAAGTGGAACTGTGAAACTTCTGATTCCAGAGTGGTTTATAAAGATTTTATTTGCGGTGATAATGAGAGCTATACATACGAGGAATTGGAATTAAGGAAAGAAGTTGTAAAGCAGGATGAAGTTCACATGTCCACTCCAAGTTCGCCTGTTTCTAACCACCCTCATGACATGGTCGACGATAAGGAATATTTCAATGATCTCATTTTAATCAGTCCGTCTGGTGAGATGTGTTCATCTGATGTGTCTCTATGCCATGTGGGACCTTCTCATGGGGAAGATATTCCAATTGACGAATATAGTATAGACAAAGCAGCTGCTGAAAGCGAAGGGGACTATCTAAAAAATACCCGAGATCTTTCTGAGCTTCCATACTTAAATCCAACAAAATTCGAGAATCCGAAAATTTCGACAAGATCATCAAAGCTCTTAGCCAAAAGAACGAGGCGGGCGATTATTAACTGTCGCAGTTGTGGAGCGAATGCAAAACTCATCAGCATGCAAATAAAGTACTTGAAGGAGCATCGACGAAAACTTGTCAATGAAACTGCTGTTTTAAAGCTGAAAAAACAAAAACTTCAAGCCGAAATATGGGCCATCAGGAGTGGGCTGTGAATGTGTTAAAGCGTTATTTTACTTTATATCTAAGTTTTCGTAAACTTATCTGCTGTGAAACTATTATAGTATAATTGTTGTAGGATAGATTAAATAAAAAATATGTAGTTGATTTAATGTTAGATCCAGTTTCAATTTTCTCAATTCATATTGACTGCCAATTAGAAGTGTGTGATGAGAACAAAACAAATCTGATTAGAGCCCAATAACATTTGATGAATTTACCGCGTACGATAATGCACGCAATATTAACTAACTATGAAGTACTCTCCTCAAAGTTTTTTTTTTAAATTTAAGTTTGGCACCGTATATAAGCATGTTTTTTTTCATTTCTTCATTATAAAGCATAAAAAAACAGTACATCCTAAATTCTTCGTCTTCTCCAACCGACTTTTCATGTCAAAGAAACAATGACAAGGGTTGTAAAGATTATTTCATGTATTTATGCAATGGATCCACTCTTGTTAGAGAATAGGTCCTTCTATCTCCATTTCTTTTCTATATCTGGAAATGTCTATTTTTGAACAGTTTGCTTAAAAAAGAATGGTTTAGATTTGACGTACAATATTAATTATAAAAAAAAATCGGAAAGAATGTTCCATAAAGACGGGAGATCTTCGCACGTTTAGTTCTGATCTTCATATGAATGCTTTATTATTATGGCTTTTGGTTAAGTTTACTAAATCAACCAAATTGTGCTATATTCTTAACCATTTCCTTCTTACCACCACCAAAGACTTTTGCAAATCTCTAGGGTAAAACTTTAATATAAGCCTAATTCAACGCATTCATAGCCGCAGTGGCATGGGACCCAAAAACATGAAATCTATGCACACATTTTATAAATGATTGCAAACGTTTGAAAAATAATGTAAAATACAAAAAATTAAAAATTACTTCTAACATTTATTAAATGCCAGACTAACAATACGCGTCTACATTTTATATTTAAGTATACTACAGCGAATCAAGAGCAGTTGATGCTGCCGAACACAACTTGAAATAACCAGATTCCATTTCCATACTTTGAAACAAGTCACATCGAATCTGTTTGGGTTCATTTAAAGTTTTATTTAAAGATAGTTATCTTATTTCAGTAAATTACATCTTTATTCATAAACATCTTCTTTAGCGGCGACGTATTTGATGATGTCGGCAGGTTTAAGCAGTTTCTCAGCGTCAGAATCGGGTATTTCAAATCCGAACTCATCCTCCATAGCCATAATAACTTCAACATGATCCAGTGAATCAAGTCCCAGATCATTAATGAAATGTGAATCAACAGTAAGCTAGTAGAAAAATAAAAAAAGACATTTTAAAAACACATGAAAACAATAATATCACCAGAATGTTAAGTTTGTGGCACTTGCAATCGATGTGCAATAGAAAAATGCAGTTTTACCTTTTTAGGGTCAATTTTGTCATACAGGTTCAACACCAGAAGCACACGCTCTTTGATCAACTTTAATGAGAGTGGTGGCTTTCCTGAATATAAGCGTATCGATTGCGACTGCCACAGACTCCATCTGTCCTAAGACAAAAAAGAACAAAAAAAGATATTAGATGCTGTTGCATGTTTACCTTAGAAGCTGTGATTTTATCGAATGCAGCTACAACTTTAAGGACACGATCCTTTATTTCTTCTTTTGTTATTTGCGAGGCAAACATTCGCTTGCATTCATATTTGTGCTTTAAAGTGAAAAAATAAAATTAAAATGTACGTTCGGTCAACATTTTTATTTCGCGATGAATAACTCCTGAGATTTAAAATAAATATATATAATTAACTGTAGATAATAAATCGAAACCACGGACAATTTTCGTGCGATGGTGGATAAGATCAAATAATATAGACCATGTTTTTAAAGTGTATATTTTGAATCCATTAGAAGTGAAAGAATTACAGAAAAAACTGATGCCCGTTTTTTCGACCGAGGTAGTGGTAATTAAAGCTATTAAAAATTTATAAAAATTTATTTATGTAATTTTCAAACATCTGGATACACTATTTATGATCTATTTTAAAAATAATACTATTCTAAGTGGTCATTCTAAAGAGACTGTCACAAGGCAAAACTGATAAGTCCAATTTTTAGTCACATCCAAAATAAACTTATTGTTTTGTTTTGAAAATAAAATAAAATTGTAAATTGATAACATCTATACTTCAACATACGTAAATGATTTAGGTTTGTGATGATAACCAAATATTCTTTTGCTTGAATGTCATTTGTAGAACATAAAGTTTTAATTTCTTATAAAAATTAACAGTTGACTTTAATTCTATTGCAAATGAAACACGATAGAAATATGTTTTATGAGCACGAAGTTCAAGGCAAACGCCGGATAAATCTCCAACATTCAATAATGATTGCAACTCAAGTAATAGCACATTTTTGCGGCTCTTACGAACTATGACATGTGTCAAATTACCTATAAACTTAAGAATTTTAAATTGACTTTGTATAAATCGTACTATTATTTTTAATTTCTTTAGAAAATCAATGAAGATACGCATGTTGAATTTGGAGGTGATACTATTTTTCAATTTGTTGAGGTTAAGAAGTATAATGACAATTCCTTCCAACCCCCCAAGAGGTCATATTCGATTCAATTTCATTCACTTATCAAAAAATAGAATAAAAAGGAAAATTAATTTACTTGGTTAATTCTGGTGCAAATCGCTGGGGCAATGCTCCTGTGTAGCATCCGAACGTGCGGCTGGATTGTAGCAAAACGCCGACCATTCGCAAGGATTGCGTTTGCTGCCACAGCAAAGCGTTGGCTACAGCTGCGTACTACTTGAGTCAGTGACATGTTTTAAGCCTAAAAGAAATAAATGCAAACACCACTTTTTAACTCGAAATTTCGCCCAAAAATATTTAGTTGCAGTTTATTACACTGAATTTTCCGATCCCGTCGAATTATGTAAAAACCTCTTCTGTCTGTCGACGTGAACTTAGACAAGAGAACGGGATAGCTGAGTTACCGCTGCATTGAAATGTCAAAAATTTCCCTGTTCGACTAAAACCACTTGGGACATTTTCTTCTGACACTTGTTATTGGCTCTGTTCCTGTTTTGCTTGACAGATGTTGTATATGCAACGAATTTGTTAATTTAATTTAGACTTTATCATATAATATATATGTTTTGTTTTAAAAGGTTAACTAGAGATCATGTAGATTTGGTATGAATTCATTCGTTTTAAATTAATTGCTTAGTTTGATTATAAAGCAAGTGAACAATTGTGTATTGATGGCTTTAGGATGTTTGTTTGTAGGGTACGTTTAAAATCATAGCAACTTTTGTAATTTTCATTATTCTATATCTCTTTACTTTGCGGTTGCATCTTAAAAAAAAAAAAACAACTTCACTTTATTTAAATTACTTTCTGTGTATGCTTGGTGTACCGCTGGCATTAAAATCAATAAATAAATAAATGTTTTGTTTCAATCTCTTTATTTGAAATATGAGAATAGAATAGTACCAACGTTTACTGTCATTTCTAATCTCATTTTTACTTCATTGAGCGTGTCGTTTGAAGGAATTTTTATACGTGGCCAAAGGTGTTTTTTTCCAGAGCGGCATTCGGGAACTGAGTGTAAAATTTCTTTAGGTTCCATTATTGATCTGAATTCGAAAATAAAAATTATTGTATGATTTAATCTGTGATATTTAATCCACTGAATAAAAAAACTTAAAATGTGCGGTACAAGTACAACAAACAAATCAAGTGGAACCAGAGCACTGATATTGGTCGGTGGATATGGAACCCGGCTGCGGCCCTTGACGCTAAGCACACCCAAACCATTGGTGGAGTTTGCAAACAAACCAATATTACTTCACCAAATTGAAGCTTTGGTTAGTGCCGGAGTAAAGCAAGTCGTTTTAGCAGTCTCATATCGAGCTGAACAAATGGAATATGAGCTGTCACAAGAGGCAGAAAAGTTGGGAGTAGAACTTATATTCTCACACGAAACAGAACCACTGGGTACGGCTGGACCACTGGCTCTAGCGAAATCGTTGCTGAACGCCAACCAAGATCCATTTTTTGTTCTTAATTCTGATGTTATTTGCGATTTTCCATTTAAGCAACTTGAGGCATTCCATCGCAGCCACGGAAAAGAGGGAACTATAGTAGTCACTAAGGTGGAAGAACCGTCGAAATATGGTGTAGTCTTGTACAACAGCATAGGATGCATACAAAACTTTATTGAAAAACCTCAAGAATTCGTGAGCAATAAAATAAATGCTGGCATATATATTTTCAATCCTTCCATACTGGAACGGATTCCCATGAAGCCAACATCGATTGAGAAAGAGGTATTTCCTTTTATGGCCGAGGAGCAGCAACTTTATGCAATGGAACTAGACGGTTTCTGGATGGATATTGGACAACCAAAAGATTTTTTGACTGGGATGTGCCTTTATTTAACATCTCTGCGCCAAAAACAACCATCTGCACTTTTTACGGGTCCGGCTATTGTTGGCAATGTTCTAATAGACCCCTCAGCGAAAATCGGAGAGGGATGTCGGATTGGCCCAAATGTAACAATCGGGCCAGATGTAATTATTGAAGATGGAGTTTGCATAAAACGTTCTACAATTTTAAAGGGTGCCATTATTAAGTCTCATTCTTGGTTAGATTCGTGCATTGTTGGATGGCGTTCAATAGTTGGCCGATGGGTCCGTTTAGAAGGAACAACCGTTCTCGGCGAAGATGTCATTGTAAAAGACGAAATATACATTAATGGTGGACAAGTGCTGCCGCATAAAAGCATAGCAATAAGTGTTCCTGAGCCTAAGATAATCATGTGAATTGCCTTTAATAATTAAAACATTTTTGTCTGTTTTATATAAATATGTATGCCCAAGTGATACCGTAAAAGTGTACATTTAAATACGCATAAATAAAATATCGTTTTCATATCTGAATTCATTGTGTCTTGTATTATCTGTTAAGCACGCGCAATTTTGGGAAGACAAGGGCATTAAGTAGCAGATTTAACATTCCTATTGGGAAAGTGAGAAAATTCAAGATTATAGCATTAGTTATTGTCAGACTTCATTTCACAAAAGGTTATAAGTGCATAACCTTTCGGATAAGGAATAAACTTCCAAATTATTCAAATGACAAAAATATACATTTCATTCGGGTTATAAATGGATTTGGCAACAATGGTTTTGAAATTCATTCTAAAATAGCAAAGGATTTAGTGGTAAAGGTTTGTAGGTGTAATCTTGCTTATACAAAACGCTTAAAAAAGAACGAATTTAAGGATTATGTCTACATGTTTCATATCCTGGTTTCAGTTAAGATACCAAATGTGATCCTAAAAATCTACAAGAGCACACAAACTGAGTTACAAAGTGTAAGTTTAAATTTAAATATTAGAGTTTCTTTTTACGTTACGTTAGAGTTTCTTTTAAGGAACAAATGATCAAATGCAGACAGGAATAAGAAGCTTTCCGTTTTAGCGAGGTTCTTAAAGAATCCAAAAATGTTGCTCAAAAAACATAAATTCATCAGTTAAGACAACAAAACTTTAATTATTTAAAAACATGATCACCAATTTAATATCTATTCACGTACTTTTCAAAAACATTACAAGGACCACCAGAATACCACTTTTTCGATTGTTGTCTGTAATACACTATGACGGGCAGTTTCTGTCACTTGTTTATTTAAGAATATCGGAAGTTTTGCTGATTAATGTCTTATATTACGATCTCCAGTGATTACAATGATCTGATACTATCGGACATTTAAAGAACATCATCGACATATAATCAGAAATTATATTTTACAAAGCTGTTACGTATTTTAATTTGTTTTATGTTATTTTAATTTTTTTAAATGTCTGGTCTGGATTTGGGCGGAAACGGCATATACAATGCGTGTTTTTTGAAGAAAGCTAGCAACAGGCCCGTATGTATTGGTAGAGCCGCCCAATAAAATTACGAAATGATAGCTGTGCTGTATTTCGTTAGAAACATTAACGTTTTGTTGCAACTATTAATTCAATAAAAATTAGAAAGACGTTTCAACATGTGGTATGAAACTGATAACATTGTGATACGTTCTTTTGGTGAATTATAGTTATTTCTATGCCCTTAATTGCTTTAATTTGGAATTTGTTTTGCTCTCGCCAATTCTGTTCTTACGCCGTTTTAGAGGTATTAAAGTTGAAAAAAACTATGACCCCATAGTATTTTCTTTAGCGATGTAACTAAATATCAAAAAAAAAAAAGGAGGGAGAGATTTTGGAAATTGAAAACTGTTTTGAGTCTTCTAGTCTTATAAGCTTTGGTGTTAGCTAAATATAAATGAGTATTTGACATTCTTAATACACATTTTGAATATTTTGTAAAGTTCACTCATAACACCAACGCAAAACAATGGATTCACAGGAAACAAAATATAGCCAATACAAAAATATGTTTTCAATGAACTATTGTTTATAGATTAACAAATGTATTATTTTTTTTTAATATTGGATCAATTGAGATATTGGATCAATTGAGCACATTTTTACTACCCTGTGATATGTGGTACTTATTATAATTATACATAGGTAAATACATATATGCTCAACAAAATATGAATTTGATGTTATAAGCTCCCATAAATGGGTATGTGAGTATACTCAGGTATACTTATAAACACAACTCCCACCTATGGTATGTATGCGAACGTAGCTCTGCCTAAAGGCGTCGCAGTTTTATCGCTTAGGCCAAGTATACGTTGGTGTTGGACAAGATGAAATTATCTGTAATCACGTCGGTATTCATCTGCAAATTTGTCACTCCTTAAAGCTCTTCTTTGCTTAAATTTCTGATTGGAACAACAACGCAAACCAACATAATAAAGTACAGGGGTGTACGACGGTTCTCCTTTAATGGCTCAGTTCATACTTTACAAACATAAATCTTATGTCGAGAATTTTATAAGAGGAAAAATTAGTTTATTTGGTCTCAACTTTTGGTTAATCAGTAGTCCCCTTAACGATTTAATTTTTGTGAATGCTATGTTAGCAGGTCCACAGGGGTCGGGATGTAGTCCAGTCATTGTGGACTGTTAAAACTCCGATTTCGAACTGAATCGGACAATGATTTATTTCAGCTGAGCTCGATATACAGTGATGGAAAAAATAGTAGAAACAAAGATTTTTTTAATGTGCAACGTTTTAGAATGCTACAGAAAAGGTTTTTCTGCAATACCCCTTTTGTAAGTAAATGCAACCTAACTCGACTTTTAGATTATGCAGCAGTTTGGTCTTATCGGGTTTTAATTATCTCAAATAATAAAAACTGCGTGTAGTATGTTTGCTTAGGCTAGAAAAAATAACAGAAACAAAGGAAATTCTGAATGTTTACTAAAAGTTTTCATGTGCAGTTCAGTCTTGTTTGATCTTTTTTAGTCCTCTATGAACTGTCAATGTGTTCACTGACAATGTATTTAAATAATTTAAAATAATTTAATCAAAATTTTCCAGAAATGGATCGCGGAGTGCATTGTACCGATAACGAACGGAAGGAAAAAGACGGAAAAACAATGGATGGAATATCAAAAATTATTAAGTAATAATAATAATATTGTTGGCGCTGCAGCCCACAGGGGGACCAGGGCCTAGGTTGCTTATCAACTACTCGTATTGTGCGCGCTACTGTTCTCTCACGAGTAGAAGGGACCTACAGTTTTTTGCCGACTCCGAACGGCGAAATTTGAGAAGTTTTCTTAGACAGTTATTACTCTTTGAGTGTTGTCAGCAGCTCGAAAGAAGTAGTGCCGTGAAAAATTCGAAAAATTGGTGTTGAGCTGAGAATCGAACCTAGACCCTTCGGCGTGTGAGCGTCGCACTCTACCCACTACGCCACGGCGACCACAGAAATTATTAAGTGTTCAAGGAAAAAAGTGTTCATAACAATTTATTTTAGCCCCAAACAGGAAACTAGGAAAAGGAAACAGAAAACAACACATCATTTTGACTCGCTGCTAGTGCGATAGTACAAAAAACAAACATTTGCTTCGTCAAATGAACTAATAAATGATCTTGATGCACCAGTAAAGAGCCGCTCTTTAAGAAAATGGGTTGAGAAAAGCGGAATTGTGTGGCAGATCACCTAGGAAGGTAACTTTTCTGAGTAAACAAAATGTTCAAAGGAGATTTCATTTGGCTATCAGGTACCTTAATCGTGAAAATTGGAACAACATGCTATGATCAGGTGAAACCAAGATTAACTTGTTTGGTTTCGTACGTGAGTTGTCCAAAAAACACCGAATTCGATCCCAAGTACACTAAAAAAAAAAACAGGAATTAAGCATTGTGGTGGCAGCATCATGATGGGGATGATGGGATGGGATGGGATGCTTTTCGGCTTCTGGAGTTGAACAAATTTTTTGGATTGAAAACAAAATGTGTGCTGTTGACTACGTACACATTTTAAATATAGTGATGCTGTCATTTACCAAAGAGGACTGAAGTGGGAGCTTATGAAGGACAGTGACGTTAAACAATCTTCAAATAGGAGTTATGGAGTGGCCCTCACAATCCTCCGATCTTAATCCCATCCCATGGGGAATTTTAAATCGCAATATCAAGGATTGTAGAGTTACCAATAAGGAACAACTATGGTCAAAAATTCAAACTGCTAAGAATTGTAGCAAGTTGGTTCATTCCATGGTACGAAGATGTGCTGCAGTGATAAAAACATAGGCCCAACAACCAAATAGTAAAGGGTATGATACATTTTAGGTGTAATTTCATTCCTTTTCAATATTCATTTCCTAAAACTCAGTTTGTTTCTATTATTTTTTCCAGACTAAAATGAGACAAAAACAAAAATCAATTTATTTCCTCCGTTCCTTATTTCTTTTATGTTGAATATTTGTAATGCATTATAATAAATCAACTTGTAACGACTTGATATACTTCTTACCCAAATACGTTACCACAAAACAATCTTGTTTTTACTATATTTTCCACCACTGTACATATTGTATGGATACGTTTGACCTTAAAACTATCAGCAAAATATATTTATTATTTATAATATTACATATTATGTAATATAAAATATACAGCTGTTTGAAAATGAAATGAAAATTAATCGATTCAAGCGATCCAATATAGAACATAGAACCTTGAGTCGCGAAAGTATCAAATAACGCTGTTTTTATACCCACGGCGAGAAATGAACTGTCCTCATTTTCGAGTCCTTTCCTTATTGTGAGAAAACATCTACATCTTCGTTTTCGCGCGTTCATAGTTTAAGAACGTCGGTGTTGTTTCTTCCAGAGTTTACTGAATCTGCACTTTTATTACATTACTGCAGAATATATGCTGAATGCAATATATTTGGGGCATAGATATAAAAATCAAGGCATTTAGTCATTGTAATTTTTATTAATTTTATAAATAAATCAGAACATAAAAATACAAGGAAAAAACTGGGCAAACATCATAAATATGACATTTAAAGGACACGTTACGGCGATAGCTAAAGCATGGTATCGTTTAAAACTAGTGTGCACCATAATTAAATAATAAAATTAAACAAAATGTAAATTGCAATGAACTGATTACAAATAACATATAAAATTATTGTAATAAAATGTTTTCGGCAATGCATTATTGATGGCACACAGTATAGTTTGAATTAATATTTTTCTTTTTATTTATATGCAACATTTACTTATATTTGTTTCAATATTTATTTTTCTTATACACTTTAAACGCATCATTCAGTGTGCGGTTGGCAATTATATAAATTCTTTTTTAAAAATGTAAAATTATATTAAACTCTTCAAAAATTTGTTTTCGTTGTAAAAATGTACATTAAAAAGTAATAAAAATGGAAACAAAATATTTCGTTAAAGCGATCTTGAGAGGTTTCTTCTTAATAAAAATTTCACAACAATTTGATGTTTATTGTCCAGCAATCTGAAATTTAAAAAAGCATACAGAAAAATATAGCACGGTGAAGTTGTTATTTTATTTGAGATATCAATTAATTTACACTTACAACAACAAGATGTCCATTTTTATCGCGATTAATACCCGGTTGTCCTCCTGTCTGAATATCAATTACCCCTGATTTTCCCTTAACAACATTATGTTCCAGCCTACCAAAAGAAAATATTGAGTTGTAACACATGAATGTCGTAAGATTGTAGGAACTTACGAATCTCGGTCAACAATACTGATAATATTCGCTGTTCCAACTGTATGAATGATATATGTACAGAATTCAATAATAGCAGGAATTTCTAGAATAAGGTCGCCCTTGTCTTTCTTCAAGTCTAACGGGATTCGAACCAACATCAGGCTATCGTCGTGGTTTGTGAGGACAAAGTCAATTTTGTCTAGTGGCAGGCGATGTTTTTGCTTGTAAGTTTTCGCGTCTAGAACGTAGATGGCTTTATTGCTGAGCAGGATGAAGCGATCACGTGGTTTGTAACCGTGACGATCGAATTTAATACATGGTGAGGCGTATTTCAGTGATTCACTGCCAAAGGTTGCGGCAACAAAATTGTTAACGGGCCCTGCGTGCTCTTTTGAAATTCTATCGTCGATGAACCAAGGTGCAATACTTTGTGGGTAGTTCTTCTTCTTACCTAAAAACACAATTCATATAACAATGAGCTTATTATTATTATTATATATAAGAAAAAAAATATATTATATATAAGAAAAAAATATATATATTATATATAAGAAAAATCTTACCTTTGAAGACTTTTTCGGCAGTAACTTTCAGTTCAAATTGGTTCTTCTTTTCGAAGCTTAACTGTTGGCGGTAGATTCGCGCCAAGTGCAATCTATGTAATCGTTGCAGATATGTTGACGCTTCCTGGCAATGCTTAGGTGCAGACGGCCAACTCTTGTCCAATACATTTGATGGTAAATCTTTTGATAGTCTTATTAACCACATTCGTTTAGAGTTGGCAATAAACGCTTCATTGAATCCGTTTGGTGGATCGTTTCTCGTTATGAATCCCTTGATAAATGCTCGAATCTTATCGGCTGCCTCTCGGCGTCTCTTAGCTGCTTGTATGGCCAGATAACGACGGCAGTACGATTGGAGGGTAATAGTGTCCTCCCTCAGTTTCAAGTAGATCTTGCGTTGTTTACGTCCCTTCCAGTGTGACTGAATAATGGCAGCAACGTCGTGTTTTTTCGCTTGGAAAGCATCCTCTGTGTCAAAGAGAGTCTTAGGGAAACGAATGAAAATTTTCGTCTGTCCCATGCGGTAGTCTTCGGGACCAAATTTAATGTCATTGACAAGTTCCTCGACGCCTTTCTTAGCCGGGCCTTTATAGTTGGGCCAGGTCTTCTTGCTTAGACACTTGTAACGTTGTAGGAACATCTCATATGTCCGCCTGTATGCAAACCCTGCTCTGCGGACTCGCAGGTTTTCCATCAATCCAAGGTACTTGACTTGATGCAAAACTAGTTGATCGTTAAACTTGCCGGGTGATTGTTGGTCATTCGGTTTGATACAGCGGATATATGACGGTTCTTTGCACATAAGAATGTCCATCAGATTGTTAAGAGAGTTTCTGAACTGTGTGACAGCAGTGTCTGGTCGCTTCTTCTGTAGATACTCTTGCTCTGGGAAACAAGCACGCACTATATTATTTTGAGCCTTGCTCATAGTTTCCTTCAAGTCGCGGAAAAGTAGATCGTTGTTCTTATCCAAGAATCCAATTACGTTGTATGTCACGTCTCCAGCGTAGTGAACTAGACGGAATTCATCCCTGCCCATAGTCTTTTGTACCTGTGTGGGCGCCTTATGATGGCAAATGTAATGCGGATGATTACTAAGTTGGGTTGTCAATTTTGCCAAAAATGTCAGATCAGTTGGATCACCAGGCCGAAGGCATTCCTCATCCAAAATCGAAATGATACCCTTATACTTCTCCTCAATCAAATTGCAAATGACCTTATTGTCAAAGTACTCAACTGGGACCCATTCAATTCCTTCTCGGTTATACTCGTCCTGTTCCGATTTAAGAGTCAACTCAATGAATAGTTGTTGCAATTTTTCGTTGCAGAAATTGATACAGAATTGCTCAAAATTATTCTTTTGGAAAATCTCAAAACCGTAGATATCCAAAATGCCCATTACGTTTTTGCGGGCTCCACGTACGTCAGTGGCTTGCAGGGAGACATTCAACCTGTGAACTAACCACGTGAAGAGGCGGTCATATACAGCTTTAGAGAGAGCATCCCGAGCGTATATCGCCATCTCGCGGCTAAGTGGCGAGGTGACAACATCCCCTTGGGCATCAATTGTTCGATGTGTCATCGCTGCAGAAAGGTCTTCCACATCGCATCCCAGCAGCTGTTTAAAAGAATTGTGTGTTGTAAAATACGAATCATACAGACAATCTTTAAAAATTTACCTTAGCAATAGCTGCAACGGATTCTGGTTTTAAGATTTTTGCGTGTCCATCTTCTTCGGTGAATCCCACGTTACCCATATGCAAAACACTCGCAATGATGTTGAAAATTTCAGTTTGCTCCTCGTTGGTGAAATCGATTATACTCATAGCGTCGCGGACAATTTTAAAGTTGGCCTTATCATCGATACTGGAAACAGATCCTTTTTCCTAGAAAAAATAATGACATTCTTAAATAGATATGGGAAGCCTAATAGGAGAACTTACACCATCGCTTAAATAATAGTAGTTGTCCAAGTTTCTTTTTAGCTGTAGGTCCTTTAGCATATCATCAGAAGCACCGGCTAAAAGTTGATAGAAAATATGGAAATTTCGTTCGCCGCCATTTTGGTGGACAACCCTGGACTTCTCAAGTAGATAGTTTAATATATTTCCTCCAATGGGAACACCAGTGAAGTCGAACTGGACATCCATATATTTGCCGAAGCGTGACGAATTGTCATTTCGATTGGTCTTTGCATTTCCGAAAGCTTCCAACACGGGATTGCTTTGGAGCAGTTTGTATTTCACACCTTCAACGGTGGACTGATGACCAGATGCAGCAGCAATATATTGTAAAACCTTTTTGGAGGCTTCAGTCTTTCCAGATCCACTCTCACCTACAACATACATATAAATGATTTAAGCTACAGATAAATTAAGGCAAAAAGACGAAAAGTTATGTATATAAATATTCACATATGTACACACAGCTGATGTTGAACTAATGTTTTAGTGAGTTAAAACTAGGTTTTGGGTGTATTCTTTTTGTCTTTTTTTTTTGAATTTGTTGCTTAAAATTTCGAATTGCGTATACCAAGCCAATTTCCATAATCGGAACCTTGGCTTAGACTATAGATCGTCGGGAAGGAATTTAGACAAATTAAAATAAACTTGAACAATTAAAAAAGCAAGTGTGCATGTATGTGAACACAAAGGGTTTTGTATTTATGTGTTTTCAAGGATTGTGCTACTATTTTAAATAAAACGTGAGTACCAAATGAAATAGGTTAACTTGCCGCACTCTTTAATCATTCCTATATCATCTATAGTTCATTTCCTAGTCTAACATTATCAATATTCAAGTGAAAATTTGTGTTTATTGTGTGCGTGTTTAAGTTAAAGAATATTTTGGTGCTTTCATTTTCTCTATGCTTGCTTTCATTAAGCCCTAGAAAAGTGTCTTTTTAAATCTTGTTGTTTTCGATGTTTCAAGATTTTGGTCAAAAGTATTTGAGCAAGAGTACCCGCAATTCTAAGTGAAAGTTTCCGTTGAATACAAGATTTTGTATGTGTTTTTTTAAATATTTACGTATACCAGTTCTGAAACTGGAAGTGAGAAAATTTAAAATGCCAGACGTTAACGGCTTAAAACAACAAAAAAAATGTTTTCCCAAATATTCGCTTTCAATAAATCGACCACTGTGTCATAAATTTAACATATACTCCTATTTTGTGCAGTCGTAACAAATGGACAAAAGGGTGGAACAGAAAAGTGAAAAATAAAATTCAAAACCTGCAAAATTGTTTAATAAAATTGCTTAATTAAAATATTCAAAATACACTAGAACATGTTATGTTAAATTAATTACAATCAGACTGTTAAAATAAAATTTGATATTTTTATGACTATTTGCGTCAATTGATAGAGACGTAGGCAAGTAAACGGTCAATTGGCTTTATCTATGTCTAATAATGAAACGGGATAAACTCTGAAAATGGCGCGATAAGAACCGTATGGTGTTAAAACGTGTAGCCTCATTTAAATGAATGTAGAAACATAATTGTACATATTTCGTTTTTAAGCTGAAAAAAGTTATCATTTAATTTCTTTTGAAGAGACAAATTCGTGATAAAATTCAAATGAAAGCATTTTATATATATATATATATATATATATATATATATATATATATATATATATATACGTACTGAGTATGAAATCAAAACAAAAATGTGAAAAATCCTTATAACTTCGAAATGGAAGCAGCTAGTCGTAAATCAAAGGACATTCTACGTTAACCCAAGGTTAAATTAAGTTCATTTTGAAATATAAAATTAACATACACGTATATGTAGTTGATTAAGAAAGTATAGCAGGATTTTATGATATATTGTACTTAAGATATATTTGCATTATTTTATTATTCCAACAAAATATAAGACTGAGGTTGCTAGCGATATCGATGTGCTTGCAATATTTTAAGCATAATGTCAGAAATACAAACCTGAAATAAGTACACATTGTGCTTTATTCTCTTCAATCAGAGACCTAAAGGCGTTGTCCGTTACAGCAAATCTGTGAATTAAATATATTTTATGATTTTGAATTTATTTCAGATATGAATTAGTATATTAAAATGTATTTATATATTGAAATAAATTTCATAAGAGATTAAGATGATAAGGACTTTGCTTTAAATTGTTGTGGGTATACCATACTATAAGGTCAGGTTTTATACGCGCACAACACGAGTAGTTGATGAGCAAACTAGGCCCAGTTACCTCTGTAGACTGTCGCGCCATCCAATTATTATTACACAATAAAATATATTAGATAGAACCACACTTCCGAAAGAGACCAAGGCTTCTTTCAAACATGTTTCTGTTGTGTGTTAGTTTTCTCTTGCAAATAGAGTAGCTACAGTTTACAGCCTATTTAGAATGATGGAATGTGTGAAGCTAGGTATTAAATATTACCACAAACGAAAGAGTCATAAAAAGTATTTACTGTAAATGCGATTTATAGAGTTTATAAAAGAACTGTTATGAGTAGATGTGAAAGTTTTATGACGAAATAAAATACTAAAATTTTTTATTGAAACTTACATGTGTGGGGGAGCTTCGAAAAAGTGTCGGTTTCTATACTCTTTTATCTCGTTTTCTGAATAAATAGGCAATTCTTTGTATGGATTAACCGAAACCAATACCTGGCCAATGTAGGTCTGAAAGAAATAAAATCGTTTAATCAGGAAGAACTTGTGTATACGCAATGTAATTAAACTCACATAGATTAAATTCTCTTGAAAGCGCTTCCTTAAATTGTCGATGAAGGCATCTTCGCTTTCAAAATCTTCGAGCAACACGAAATCTTGCACACCTACGCGATCTCGATCGTGGAGTCCTTTCTCCATTGCGCCGGTTGAACTTGAACTGCAATCAATTGAAACAAATATGTATTTTATTATTAAAATGCTTGTACGAAATTACAAGGATGTTTCATGCTTTAAAAATTAACAATTTTTGGGTCAAATTTAAACATAATGAATTTTCTTAATAACTGCCAAAATCAATACACGGAACTCTGATAGCTGTCAAATATTACAATCTGCCCGTATGATCGTGTGATGCGTTGACTGATTGATTACAGTCAAGTAGGTTACATCTTGAATCTCACTGGTCATCGATCGGCGAACGTTGCAATTGATGTTCATTGACTCGCATATTGCAGTGTTATGTAATACCAATTTTGCATCGAATCAATGAAAGTGAACAAAGACATATGCTAATATTAAGTATGCAAGATGGAAAGTTGCAGAATAGGGTTTGTAGGTGAAGTCAGCAGCGTGAATATAATTTTGCGGTAAGATATTTGATTTATTTCCGCGAAGAGATGTGAAGAATAATTTGCAAAATTAGACATTGAACAGTGAGGTATTGGACAATGTTGATCAATTGCGTGTATGGTAAAAGCGATTTGAATACTTTTCATAATTGATTTCGTAATAGGGCCTGAATGTATGTATGAGCCTTTGAATTTAATCTTTGAACACGCTAAACAGATCCATGCATGATATTATGAAGTAATTAAATTCTGTAGGAAATATGATTTCGCTTAAAAGTATTACTTTTGTCAATTTACCTTAACACATCTTTTGCGTTCTTTGAATTCTGAATTACTCGTATATCCGAGGTTTTCTTGTTACGGTATAGTCATTTTTACAAAAATACTGAACAACAAAACAAGAACTTGACCAGAGCATGCAGGATTTTCCAGTGCATAAGAAGTAAGAACGCGCATACATTTTTCTCTCTGTTTTTTTTTTCAGCTCTGTCACGAAGGCTCTGTATTTATTTTCTTCCCATCCATTTGACGTACTACTTTGCTTTTTTGATTTTCAAAAGGCTCAACAAAATTTGTAAATTATGGGATGTGCTGCTGGTATATGGCAATGTTTCTTCAGAATACATGCACTTTGAAAGAAGGTAACGAGATTTACTATATCATATCGTTTGTATTTTACAATTCAATTACAGAAGAATTCCCATACATTTCTTCAGGATACTAATTTTTTGAGTTTATCGGGAATTTGAGGAAGATAATGTGCGAAAAGGTATGTAATAGGGGCCTGAAAAGTAGCATTTTCATCGTCCTAAAAGCATTAAGATAAATTTGAAACGAAAATTGTACTACAGTCAGATTCAACGATGCATGTTTACTGAGCACTTGTTAATAATAATAATAAGAATTGTTGGCGCGACAGTTCACAGGGGGACCAGGGCCTAGCTTGCTCATCAACTACTCTTGTTGTGCGCGCTACTGTTCTCTCAGTTGTAGAAGGGACTTACAGTTTTTTGCCGACTCCGAACGGCGAAGTTTGAGAAGCTTTCTCTTTATTACTCTTTAAGTGTTGTCAGCAGCTCGAAAGAAGTGGTGCCGTGAAAAATTCGAGGCGTTCAACCGGGAATGCAAACTAGACCCTTCGGCGTGTGAGCTTCGCACTTTACCCACTACGCCACGGTGGCCAGATGTTGATAGAATAGTAAAAAATTGGACCTCACTTTATAATTTATTTTTTGTTAATAAGTTTACTTTTTCATGCATTACTGCAAACAGAATAGTCGAATTTGAGATAAAACTTATGGCAGCAGGGCTTGAGAGTGATCAATGCAGTAACTGTTTTTCATAAATTTGTTTTACTGGTGAAGCCATTGCATAAGAGTACCAACGATATGTTGGTTAAATGAACTCAAAGTAAAACACACATAAAAAGCCAACACAACACAAGCTGTTGATCAATTTGAGATTGATATAAGGTGATTCATTTGACCTTGGGGATTAAAACGACTCACAAAAGCGGCATATGACTTGAAATTGATTCCTTCAATAATGGCATCAAGCGAAAAAAATTAACACTTGACGCTTCATTTTATGTAAAGTTAGCGCTTAATAAATAGCCTTGTTGTACTCAGCTTATTTATATATGTATAATTGTAATGTATTTACAGCACTGTTATGTTTCCCGAAAAAAAATCTAATTTTTCCATCAAAACCCATTGCGTATATCTGATTTAGAAATATTATATTTTGGTAAACCCTTTCTTGTTGAAGATAAGCGTTCTATATATAAAAAAAAATACCTTGAACATCGATAACGTTAAAAAATATACGTCTTTGTGCATTGATTATTAATTATTTCATTGCCGTATATAAACAAAAAATATATCAACCGAGTTCCAGTCTAATACATAGTGAAGAATTAGTTACATAATAATACATAGTGAAAAATAATAGAGTTCTAATTAAACTCAAAAATGTATGGAAAAATTGAGGAATAGAGATATTAATCTGAATTATGTAATCTAAGGCTATTGCTATTAAGAGTGCTGTTTGATTGACGCCACTAATATGGCCGACTAAGTGTGAACTGTATTGCCTTAATCGATTGATTTATCCCACAATTTCAATTGATAACAGGTGCGAATTATTTAATCCATTAATGGTATGGGAATATCAAGACCATAACAGTGAGTAAAGTTCAGTTAGTGATCCGAAATAGTATAATAAACGATAAAAGTATTACACAATCAATAGATTAAAATTATAGTATATATTTGTGGAATTGAAATATGGTTAAACATCTATTTGTTTCTGAATCATTGTCGCATTGTTTACCGAAAATAACTTCTGCAGATTGTTAAACAGCACTGAGTACATAAATTTAAATGCCAGGTTTAATGTTCACTTTGGAAAACATTGGACAAGCATTCAAAACCTTCAGAATTGTATAAGAACGATAGCTGTTGAAGCGAACAAAAAACAACTGATTATGACCAGGTTGGAGGCTTGCTTAAACTTATCTGTTTTTAATGGACAGTTATTTGTTTGGTTCACATGAAGGCAGGGAGGATATTTTGATTGCACATATTACCGGGAAAATGTGGTCATGTTTTTTTAACTCTTTGATGTTATTTGTCCTGTTTGCGTTAACGACGTCAGAAGGAGAAAGGTATACAGCTTGCTGTCCAAAACTGAAGACAGTTGGAAAGAGATAGATTCCAGTTCACGTATTACTTTACATCAAAAGAATTGATGCGCCAATATTCATTTGATATCCATTCTACAATATTATACAATAAACAGGGCACTAGACAAAAGGTGTGTGTTGGTAAATTAAATTTAACAAGTTTTTTCTTAAAGGTACAGTGCATAGTAATAATTGGATGGCGTAACAGTAAACTAGGAGATCAGATCCTTGCTTTTTCTATTGCTATTGATCAGACATCCGGTTTTTTTTTAACACTTTGATTGTTGTCCGCGAATTAAAATAGCCTGTGCAGTAAAAGAAAGTGTGCGGTCCTTCGTTTTTTAAAAGAACAAGACGTGTGCTATAATTTCTAATAAAATTTCTTTTATAAAAATAATTTACTACCCATTTTACTATTACTACTTTGCATTGAGTCTTGTGTTAGAAACTTGTAGATTTAAGTTACTATCATAACTGTCTATGCCATATTTAAAGCTGGCGAATCAACCTAAATTTATTATTTTATGTACGTTCCTGTGCATTCCATTTAAATTTTTATTATTCTCTTAATGGTTGTTCTGAGGTGTGGTTAACTGATAAACACTCAAGAACAATTGAATTTTAATTACACACAACCTTTTGTCAAAAACACAATTGAAGTTGACATACACACAACTTGACACTTTCGAAAAGCCTGACGACCTGAAACGTGCGACTATTTCAATGTTAAAACTGGGCGTTTACAATTGAGTCATTTTTATTATATTCGTTACTTCATATTGCCTCATATGTTTTCGATAAGATATTTTTTTTTTTTTTGAATTGTTACAATAAGAAAATGAAATAATCATTTTGTAGTTGTTAGCTTAACTCGGCCAGTAATGCAGTTTCTGAAGTTTTCTTCCTAGGCCTAGGCCTTAACTGGTAACGGCTGGGATCCTTTTGACTCATATCATGATTTACTCATTATAAGAAGTTCTAATGGAGGTCATGTATAATATAATTGAACGTGTTTTTATATATCTGCTAATAACAAATTGACATACAAAATTTGTCTTATGCGTTAATGTTCGGAAGGTTACAAGATGTTTGACGACTTTTCTAGAGTTCTACAACTGTTTACCCTTCTTGTCCGCAGTGAAATATTGATTATTAACATAATAAAAAAAAGAACTAACTAAAATACTGGGATTTGTTTTAGGTAGATGTCTATCAGGTATTTGTAATTACTTTTTCTTCTAACTTATGATTTTATACACACTCATTCCGGTAGTTGTTCTATACTTCGCTCACGTTTTCCTTTCCTTACTTAATTATTATATTTTACTGTCATTACATTAGGCTGCAGGACCCTCGAGTAAACCGAGAACTTTGTCTACCTCAGCTCCGCTGTAAACAGGGGTGAAAACATCAGTATGAAAATAAAATAAAAACAGCAGCGTTAATAAAAGCGGAAGCGTGCGACCTGTTTACGTTGATGGCATCTGGAGGAGAAGATTCAACGAAAAACTTTATAGGCTTCACGCTGGTAGGCGCCTGATCATGTGCTTTCGGAAACAACTCTTCGAATTGCTAGGCTATGTACAGCGTATAGACACTAATGCTCCGGCCCGAAAATTCTTTTAATCCTATGCACTGGAACAACGCAACAGAGGAAGCTGGTAAGCGCTTGATCATTTGCCTTCGGAAACAACGCTAACTACTAACTAACATCTGTGACAGTTATTGAAATATTTTTGGATCCTTAGATTAAATTTTATTGTAGAATTGGAAAATTTGAGACTGATTGGACGTTTATTTTTAAGTTGTGCCAGGAACGAACTTCATGGATTACTAATTATGCCTATGTTATATATATAGTATTTTCAAAAATGACTTTCTAAATTGCATCGAAAACATATGTATAACACTGTCAACTTAATAAATCTTTACGGCCTTTCCCTTCTTATTTTATCTTTTACTTCGACCAAGAAAAGGTCGGTTTAAGAAATTTATTCAGCAACTGTGATTTGCAATGCATACAACGTTCAAGGTCAAACTTATTTCATTTAGCGAAATAACGATAATTTTTTCCATGAAGCTGACTCAAATGAAGTACTTCCGATCTCACATGAAGAAGATTCTTCAGCAGTGAATAAACATGAGTTTAGCTCCCAAAGTACGAAATGAGTTAACTGGAACCCAAGTGTCGGGTTCTAAGAACAAATATTTTCTCAAATCGTTGCACATGTTTTTGTATGGAAGAAGTTGACATTTTTTGATATGACATCAAGTGGCTGAGAGTGACATCATTCAAACAAGTGACGCACGTAGATAAGACCACAAATGTACTTAAAGATGAAAACAAATTGTCTCAATAAAACCTACGTTTTTTTTCGACACAATTCAATCACATTGTTTTAAGTGTGAAGAGCGAACTGTTGGTAGGATTTGGAGGGGTTATTTCTAAGTCGTTTCAACTCAACGGTAATCTTCACTGTGTACTTATCTCAGTGAAAATATGTTCGCTAATTTTTTTTTAATAAGAGATAAGATTAATATTAGATCTAAAAAGATTTAAGTGTCAATTTCTTTTTTATACTTTTTCGTTGTATCATAGATGATAAAAATAGTAAGAGACAGCTTCTGTTGGTGATTTGACTAAGTTTGCGAAGAACTTACTTTTCCCGATAAGGTAAGCCTGTAATACGAGCTTTATATATAAAAACATACACTCGCATGAGTTTGTTTAAATTTGAATGAAATTTGGATTCAGACATCATACATCGCAAATGCTATAGGAATGGAATTTTTAAATTTAAGAAAATTATTTACGTTGAGTTTATCTGCTTTTGTGTGGATATGTACTCGCTAGACCAGGTAAATATCCGTCGTATTGTCAACGATATTATAAGGGTAAAAGTTTAAGTTAGCCCTCTCTTGAAGAAAGGCGTATAAACTGGATTCGAAATAGATTAGTTAAGATCACCTGCCTAGGGTAAATAAGGCAGATTTTATTTGGTATTTTCATAGGTTGAAGACATGATTTTTAATCATGAAAGTGTATGAATATAAATGCAAGAAGCGCAGTCGATTGTCACTTAACACCTTGTATTTTCTTTACGGCACTACCTCTTCTGAGTTTCTGACAAAGAATATTAATTATTTTGAAAGTTTCTCAAATTTCGGCTTTAGAAGACGACAAAACATTAGTCCCTACTTTACGTTTAAGAACAATAAAAGCGTGTGTAACAAGTTACGCTCCTAAATCAAGTCAACATCAAATTGCGGTAAACGAAGCTTTTATTTATCATTGTTCTATCTGATCAATCTTACATTATTACATTTTAAAAAGTATAATGGTTTTTAATTGTATTGGGTGTTAACTGTCATTTATTTATTCCATTAACGTCTATTACTTTCATAAATGATTTACCCAATGCAGCATTTATATTGGTTGTTACACCACCAATATTTATTTGAGTCACTAGAGCCAACGCACATAGGTAAAGGTAGTTTTAGAAAGAACGAAAGCATAAAACAATTTTTGTTGAAAACACACAAAAATGTTGCATCACTATATGTGAAGCATATGAAAAACACAAGTCCTGATGCACGCGTCCATATAATATTACGAACATAGTTTAAGTTAACTGAAAATATCCAAGCAGAGTACAATAAAAGAAACCAAAACGTATAAAGAAAAATAATCCTAGGTTATTTTAGAGAACTAAAACTGAATAAGTCATCATTTTCGTCCCTGGAAAATTGCAAAGTGCACATGAAATCAGGGTTGGTATACAGTACGTAGTTGCGTCAGTCCCTGAACTGATTTTGATTGCATACAATTTTCAAAGCTTCAGACTAAAAGTCACAAGTGATTACTTATGAAGCCCACTTGTGTCAACACTGAACATTTCGTTTTCTTGATGATGTTAACAAGTGGGAATGTTAACACTCAAATAAACGATAAAAGTGCAAACTAGTGTTTACTTCTTCATAGAATACAGTTATGTATTTGTTGATATTAAAACTGTTCTCACTTTAGATTGTTTGTTCTCAATTAAAACTGAAAATCAGTGTAGTTCCTATAGTTTTCATGTTTGAATTAAAATTCTTTATCTTTTTGCGAAAAATATTGAAGAACAGGCTGATAAAAATGTTCTGCAACCATCTTGAGAAGAAAATGATGATGAACTAAACATCGTTTTAACTATATTGAACACTACCCAATTGCAAATGGCCATGTCAAAAACTTCAATGAATACGACGGTATTCTATGTAGAGTGCCCACATATTGACACCGAAAATGTTCATATAGAAAAGACATCCACGTTATAAACGAAGCAATAAGAATATCCCATACAGTACTTAATCGCATCAAAAAAAATAAAAAAATCCAATTTACCTTTTCGAAGTTTGAATAAAGTTTTGAAACGAGTAAGGTTTTGTGTCGAAATTCAACATTTCTTATATATACCACTCGAGCACAATTTTTGACATGGTATCAATGTTACATGGCCGTCGTGGCGTAGTGGGTAGAGCGCGCCGCTCACACGCCGAAGGGTCTAGGTTCGGCACCACCTCTTTCGAGCTGCTGACAACACTCAAAGAGTAATAACTGTCTAAGAAAGCTTCTCAAACTTTTCCGTTCAGAGTCGGCAAAAAACTGTAGATCCCTACTCTACTCTACTCTACTCGTGAGAGAACAGTTGCGTCCACAACACGAGTAGTTGATGAGCAAGCTAGGCCCTGGCCCCCCTGTGGACTGACGCCCCAACAAATATTATATTATTATCAATTTTACATGGATGCAAAATATTGGTATCAAAATTCGTTTCCTAAACATTGAACTTTTGCTAGTTGAACCTGTTTAAGTAGTAATAGATAATGATTCGATTACTAGAGAATAAGTACTAATGTAATAAGCACAAAATTAAATTTAATTTTCATCGGTTTAAGGAAGTGGTTTTCTCTATTGTTGACTTAAAGTAAAAGAAGCTTAAGCATTTAATAGCTTTTAAGTTTTGTCAACCCCTCCCACGTAATGAAATAACATATACCAAATGGTCAAGTGCAATGTTGTTTCGAAAATCAATCAAAATAAACAACGAATTGGGGCAAAAATTATGAGGTGAACATAATTTTTGAACAAAGTTTGATTAAAACGTATATAAAAATTGCTTACTATAAATTCCTTTTTCTAATTATTAAGGAGCCTAAAAGGGATTTGTGCTCCTTAATATGTACCGTTTTGTTCTTTGACTTTTCAGTTTTTTCTATATGCTGACAGTTGATGATATTTTAAACTTTTATCGTGGTAAAATCTCATTTTGAAAACATACTTTTATTGGTTTGAATAGAATCATATTACCGCAGGAACTGCTTTCATATCATGTAACTTAGAATTATGATAATAATAATTATAAAACTCTATTGAAAAGTGCGAAAAGACGAAGGCAACAATGTTTCTAATATTAGAGGCAAAAGAGGAGATGGTAATTACAATCACGAATTAAGGAATCAGTTTTAGAATAGGCACGGAAATGATAAGCCTCAAGAAAGTTCGCGGTATAAAATCCCAAGGGCTAAGGGGCTTAAAAATATCTAGGAAGAGCATGTACATATGTATCTATCAAAAATTAGCACAGAAGTCTCTTATCGCTGTGTTTAAAAATAGATTACTAATGCCTTGCCTAAACGGGATTTAAAATTATTAATCTGTGAATAGTTTTATATTTATTCTCAAAACCTTGGCTGAAAGAAAGTGCTTATGTCATGTCCTTAAATTCAGTCCATTGTGAAGCTTTGAAATAAAAAAGTGGAAAGTGAAAAGGGCAAACTTAATATCAATAATGGTTTCGTTCTTTCATACAGCGATAGTATTTACTTTTCCAATTGACGTGACAAAAGTCTCTACAAATTTTTTTTCTCATAACTGATTCTAATCACATGGGCCTTGTGTGCAGAAATCCAGACGCCTTGGTCAAGGTCATGACCAAAGTGTGAAATCATCAAAGTTTGGATAACATGTCTTTACGATTTAAGACTTTTTTGACTTGACTTATACTTACTAACTTCCCTTTCTTTTAATGATTTCAGTAACATGAGAACATGGAGATGTGTTAAGACTTCAACAATATGTTACAGAATTTTAATGTCCAAGCAAACTACACAGTATTTTCTGTTCTGGTTTTTTAATTTATCGTGGAATTAGAGAAATATATATTAATAAAAAAAACACAAAATATTTCAGGTGCAATTTGACGCTTACGGCGCTCGTGTGGACTTAATGTGTCATTATGAGTAATTCTTTTATAAATATTTACCTTTCCATTTTGATTGAAACGGCTAAAAATTTTATGTGATTTTAAAACAAACACCCACGACACGTTTACACAATTTAACGACTTCACTTCAGTTGTTTTCTGTACTTCTCAATGGTAGTTGTTTGTTCAATAACACTTTTCGGCTAGATACACTGCTAAACAAAATTAGTCAATCTATCTGTTACATCAGCAACTTCACATTTCTCCCTTTCGCAATTAGATACTTTGTTTTCTCCTCTTTTCTATCTCAAGAAGGAAGAATTGCGTGAAAGAAAAATAATACTGAGAGAGGGGAAAAAGCTCAAAATCTTCGAAAATGATCACTCCCGAGGGCAAAGTAAACAGTAATAGAACAACCTGCCGCACTTGTTGCCTGTCCAATCCCGAATGTGCAATTAAAATCTCAATATTCGCACCTTGAGTGCCAATCGAAGCCAGATACACCTCGCGAATGGTGTCTTCGTCACACTCGTTGCTGTAGTCGTTGCGGTGCTTGTAGTCGTTTGCACGTAATCAGTAACTGGAAGAAATCAAACCGAGTTGAAACAATAAAAATGAATTCACTCCTCTTTCTCTGATGAGATAGGCTCTTTTTTTTAATAATTTTTATTTATTTTTTTCGACCGGTTTTTCTATTGTGTGCGTTCGATATTTCCCGCGAATGAGAAAAATGTCAAGTATACGCCACCGCCGCCGCTGTCGTGGATTTCGCAAGATACGATAACTTATCTCGCAGCCATCGGAGTTCTGAATTGTTTTTTCCTTTTTGTTTTTATTAGAGCACTCGAAGGTACATATCCATAAATATCGAAATGCGTGTTATCAACAACTGAGAGCTAAATATTAACTAATAACCTACAGACAATCAATTGTTTGTCTATATTCCAAGCAACGCATTCACGTTCACTAAAAACAATCGAGGTTAATAATATTGAATCTCGTTACACTGCTTGCCAGGAAGCCTGAATATGGTCCATTTGCTAAGCGATTTCTGTTTAATCAAACTCTTATCAGCTCCATGGCAAATTGTTGCTCTTGCTCAACCGAAAATAAAATATAGCAAAGTAATAGCGCTGTCCACACACTGCTGCGGCGCAGGCCAAAGGGGGAGACTGTTTACCCGCTTTGGATGGGTTGCGAGAAATGCGCTGTGTATTGTAAGTGCTCCCGTATCGGTTTTTGTAAAGTTAATCATATTACAATGAAAATATCGTGAGAACGCCTTGCGAATATTTCCACTATCATTCTTCTCGCTGGCTTCTTATCAAAATTGTGTTTTTTTTTCGTTTCTGGCGGTCTTTATAGTGACGGTAAAAGTATATTATGTTTGAAGAGAAATGCTTGGAATTTTGTTGGCGAAAACCGATAAAAACCAAAACAATGAACCACAAAATTCTAAAATAGGAAATTAAAAAACGTTCATATTTATAAAGAGCTGAGCGCATATTCCTTTTTAGAATTGAGTTTTGTTGTTTTATATTTTTCGCCTTATCCAATGTCGAGGTCTATCTCACTCCATGCCTTGAATCTTATCACTATTGTACGTAAAACTTGTGTGGAGTACATATCAGAATGGTGGAAATTACGAGGGGCGTTCAATATACATATTCTCGGCATTGATATGAAAGAAAATGCGAATTCAATTTAAATCGTTTTTACTTTTCAATATAATCTCCCCTAACATCAATGCATTCGTTACATCTTGGGATAAGCTTTTTTAAACTCTCAAAAAATAAATTTCCTAGTTCTCTGCAAAATACTCGTTTATTGCCGACTTAAGTTCTCCATCATTCGAAAATCTTTTTCCACGATGACATTTTTCAAATCCGGAAACAGGAAATAATCACTTGCGGCAAGGTCTGGACTATTGGGTGGGTGTTGGATTTCTTCAAAACCACAATTTCGCGCGGCAGTCTTGGAAACTCGCGCCGTGTGAACATGAGTGTTGTCATGAAGAAGCAACACACCAGCTGCGAGTTTACCCCGTCTTTTCTTTTCAATTTCCTCCCGCAAATTATGCAAAGTGGAAGCGTAGGATGTGGCATTGATGGTTTCATCTTTTTTATAGTCAATGAGCAAGGTTCTTTTTGAGTCCCAAAAAACTGTGGCCATTAGCTTCCCGGCAGATGGAGTGACTTTGAATTTCTTCGGGGGGTCTGTTCCTTTTTTTATGAAAATGCATGGACTCTTGTTTGCTTGCAGTGTCATAGTGGTGAACCCATGTTTTGTCCCCTGTAACAATTCGATCCATACCACCGTCCGCTTTGTCACTACACATCTCCAAAAGCTCTCTACGGCATGCGATTCTCACTTTTTTCTAAGGCGCTGTGAGCATTCGTGGCACCCACCTTGCACTGACCTTTGAAAGGTTAAAATGGCCATGAAGAATAGTGTGAATGGTACCAGTTGAAAGCTTGGTGATCTCTGCCATCATTTTCACCTTTATTCGGGCATCCTTAAGAACAAGTTTTTCGACTTCTTTGATACTTTCTCCCGTACAAGCAGTAGCCGGGGTGCCGGAGCGGAGGTCGTCTTCAATGCTGCCTCTGCCTCTCTTGAACTCACTTGACCACTTTTGCACAGTTGATAATGAAGGTGCGGAACCCTGGTAAGCAGCCACCATCTCCTCATGAATAGTTTTTTGACTTTTTCTTTGCTTAGTGAGAAATCATTGTCTCATTTGCCATTATGATTCTGTTTAACTAGAGATAAGACGCGATTTAATAATCACATTTAAATGAAATTTTACATGAATGCACTAAAATAATAGAATTACTTGATAAATAAGTCAATTATATATATAATCACAGCATCACCCTGATATTGAATATACTGAACCCCTTAGGTTAAAAATTATTCGATACCCACTACGAAACCTTTATGCAGAGTATATCAACAATTAAAAGAATGACTGCATCAATTTTTTTATTAACTAAACTCATGGAGAAAAATTATAGCAGACGACTCTTACTTTCTTATCGCTTAAGCTCAGAATAATATATATAAAGCAATAGAAATAATCGATAGTTGCTATCAAGAAGGAAAGTATTCAAGATTAAACTGATACCCAAAATCGTTTAAGTGCTACAGCTAGCATTAATTTTATATAGATATAGGTCAATTCCTTAATATTTGCGATACATTTTCTTAAAGTTAAAACACTGAAAGTACCAACTCTGAAAATAAAAAATTGTGGGGAAACATATAAATAAATTCTCAAAAAATTCAATTCAAATTTGACGTCGCTCGCTGATGAAAGTGATTGCGAACTTTATCTTTTTAAAACGCACATACCTTTTCGAAAGCCAAGTCGCTTAAATCATCTGTTTTACTTTTAACGACTCGACTGCCTGCTCCGCTTACGCTTAAATGCATCTGGTTGTTATTTGAAAGTTGAAATTATCAAATGTTATGATTTTCTGGAATGGTGTGACTTCTAGGTTTATAGATCGAAATAGTGATTGCAACATAGATCAATATATTTTTGTGAAGAAAGTGAATTCAATAGAAATAAGTATTATCTTGAACGAATTTTTGTTTTTCCAGTATATTTAAACTTTAATTTTTCGTATCAATAAATCTGGCTGGTGATCCAGATAGAACTGCGAAATTTACTACAGCGATTGCTACAGACAGAGAATGTAGCGCTTATTCGTATGCAGATTTGTTGTTCGAGGGAGACTTAGGCAAAAAGTCTTGAGCTACGACCCCGTCAACGAACGCATCACAACAATTCGGGAACAACAGCCTACAACACCAAGGATGACTTCTATGATCTCCTAGAAAGAACATACGATCGATGCCCCAGCTACGACACTAAGATCGTTCTAGGAGATTTCAACGCTCAGTTGGGAAAGGAGGACATCTTTGCTGGAGTCATCGGGAAACACAGCCAGCACGACAACACAGCCGGAAACGGACTTAGGCTGTTGGACTTCGCCTCGGGGCGGAACCTCTCTTTGGCTAGCACGCAGTTCCCACACCTGGAAATTCACAAAGGGACCTGGGGATCTCCTGATTAATCAACCGCCAACCAGATTGATCAAGTTTCGATCGACGTCAGACACTTCTCCAGTATTCTCGATGTCCGAACCTTTCAAGGTGCAAACATCGACTCGAATTATCACCTTGTTCTAGCCAAGGTAAGAACTCGGATATCGGGAGAGCAACGGCGTTGAGATAGACCAAAACGGTTTGACGTCGGAAAGCTACAAGCGCAACCGATCGCTGGGAACTTTACCGACCGAGTCTCCCAGAAACTCGCTCAGAGTTCGACGCTGCCTGCACTAAACATAGAAGAAGACTGGAAAAGTTTTCAAAAAGCCATCAAAGAAGATGCCAGTGATGTGGTGGGTTTCACGTCACCACCCAGAAGGAACCCATGGTTTGACGACGAGTGCAAGCAAGCGCATGCAGCTAAACAAGACGCCTATAAGGCGACGCTGCATCGCACAACTAGGGCTCTTCGTGAGCTCTACGAACAGAGAAGAAGGCAGGAGCACCGGCTTCTCAGAAGGAAAAAGAAGGAGCATAAGAAGCGTGCGGCCGAGGAAATGTAAAGGTGTTATGGCAGGAATGAAGTTCGAAAATTTTACCGAAAGGTAGAGCAACTATCCGGAGGATACAAAGTTCGGACCGAAGCCTGCCGGGACCAAAATGGACAACTCGTGGTAGAGTCGCAGTCTGTGCTGAGAATCTGGAAGGATCATTTCTGCAGACTCCTTAACAGCTATGATGGCACAAATTCCGCTGTAAGGAGGAATGTTCTACTCAGTTTCAACGATAATAGACAAGAATTCCGTCCCCATAAGCAATATCCAAGCTGAAGTCGAATAAAGCTGATGGAGCGGACGGATTGTCCGCAGAACTATTTAAAGCAACTGGAGATGACCTGGTTGGTAGTATGTACCAGCTCATCTGTATGATAAGTGATAAGTGGAATCTCAGCGTCGTTTGCCCGGTTCACAAGAAAGGATACCCCTTTGACTGCGCCAATTACGGATCGATTAGTCTCCTTAGCATCGAGTACAAGATCCTTTCTGCCGTATTGTGTGAGCGTCTGAAACCGTTTGTCCACAACCTGATAGGTCCCTATCAGTGTGGTTTCAGGCCAGGGTTAAGTCCACAATAGACCAGATCTTCACATTACGGCAGATATTGGAAAAGACCCAAGAAGTGCAAATCGAGTGATTTTAAGACCGAATGACAGTGTGCATAGAGACAATGCTCTGTCTAGTTCTGGAATTTCTACCAAACTCGTCAGATTGTGTAGGATGACGATGGAGAACTCTCGCTGCTCCGTCAAGGTCGGTAACGACCTCACCGAGATCATCAATATAAAAAAAGGTTTTAGACAAGGCGGCGCACTGTCATGTAAGTTCTTTAACATCATCCTCGAGAAGATCGTGCGTAACTCACAAGTCAACACCAGAGGTACGACCTTCCAGAAGTCAGTTCAATTGCTAGCTTACGCTGGCGACATTGACGTAATTGGATGAACACAGCGAGCCGTCAAAGAGGCATTTGCTGGTATTGAAGCGGAAGCGGCTAAAATGGGTCTGGCATCGACGTCTGGGACAGGGCGTCACACTATTCAGCAAAAACTTCGAGGTAGTCAAGGAATTCGTGCACCTCGGCTCCGCGGTGAACAGGGACAACAACATCAGTACCGAAATTAAAAGCAAAATCAAATCAAAAGGCGCACACAAGTGGAGAAGGATCTCAACCAACTTTGAGTGTGCAACTGGAGACAGCTGGCAAAAGATCGTGCCGGCTGGAGAGGCATGTTGATTTACGCCCAGGTCCACCCCGGACTGTAGCGCCACAAGAAGAAGAAGATCCAGTATAGAGATTTTTCTTTCATTGTATACATCATCTTTTACCATCTCATAAGTTGGTAAAAATTTAGAAATTCTAACGTGTTCAAATTTATCAAAAGGTACGCTGATAATACTATCCAGGCTTTCTTTTAAAGTAGTTGGTCAAATTCACGTTTTTGTTTAGTCAGCCAAGTTATTTATTTGGGATTTGTTAAATATCCAATCAGTTTGACAGGCGTTTACAAAAATCCCAAACAGCTTCTTATTTTCGTTTATTATGAAGTAATTTTTCTAAAAGCTCAAAATCACATAACTGCGCTGGTATTGAGTCTTGCCGTACACAATTCTATTTCCTTTTGAAAGAAAAATCTTTAAATTATTTTTTTCTAGCTTCAAGGAGACTTGGTCCCTGTTTCGATATGCTGCAACTGATATTAATTTGAAACGGCTAGAATCTGCATGTGCTCGTGCACTCTTAAGGGCGTTTTAAAAACTTTAAATTCATTTTATAATAAATTTTAAGAAACTGAAGTCAACTGCTGAATGCCAGTCTCTGATGAATCCAAAAGTATCAAATCGTTGGGAACAGTGGTAAGCAAAGAGATTCTGTTCGGAAAGCGTTTTATGTATGTGAATACTTATGGGCTACTTGATATAGTTACGTACTATCCTTCCTTTACCAATTGTAGTTAAATACAGCAAAACTGAATACTTGTTGGTATTAGTAGAAGTACGCGGATTTTTAATGAAAAAACAAAATAAGAAAACTTGTTGTTTATAATGTTCTAACACTTTATGGAGTGTGGTCGCCGTGGCGTAGTGGGAAGAGTGCGACGCTCACACGGCGAAGGGTCTAGGTTCGACTCCCAGTTCAACAGCAATTTTTCGAATTTTTCACGGCACCACCTCTTTCGAACTGCTGACAACACTCAAAGAGTAATAACTGTCTAAGAAAGCTTCTCAAATTTCGCCGTTTGGAGTCGGCAAAAAACCGTAGGTCCCTTCTACTCGTGAGAGAACAGTTGCGCGCACAATACGAGTAGTTGATGAGCAAGCTAGGCCCTGGCCCCCCTTTGGACTGTAGCTCCAACAATTATTATTATTATTAAAACTTTATTGAGGGCATATTTTTTTATTGAATCAAATTCCGTAATGCTTGAAGAGAAATATGTTCATTACTACGGATAAAAATGTATAGCTGATTTAAGTAAAAAAAAATATAAAACTTCCCCTCATTTATCTTACGTATTCTTCGTATTTAGCTTCTCTACCAATTTACAATTTCTAGAACAAAACGATTACGATTCAGATGTTCATCACAAGATGAATAAAAAAATTTCAAACAAACTTTACAACTCCGAACACAATTCCGAACACAGTCCATGGACTTTCGACCATTATTGCCGTAAATACATCGATCGGTTTATTACTTCAACTGAAAATACAAAATATAACTTATTAAAAGGCCACGTGCTAATTAAAACAGAGCTTGCTTTATGCCATTTTATATTTTTAATACAAAATCAACAGAATTTTCTTATTTGTTTATTAACATAAAAATAAGACATTCAATAGATATTTTCAATGTTTTAATGAAAATCAAAGGTTTTGAACAAAAGTGTCGGAAGAAGTTGAAAAAGCACTGCCACCGAAAATTAACCCAAAATCACTTTTAAAATGAATATTTGCATAAATGAAAGGTTTTTTTCAATAAGTGTTTTGTTGTCTGTGAAAAAAACATAACCTAGACATATTGCCTTTTCAAATATATCCGAAGTATTTATATGAGTATTATTAAATCTCAGTTCAACTGATTATTCCGCCATATTGGTTAGTCAGAAAGCCAATCGTAAGCATCCCGTACTCCTGTTTGCTAGGGCTTTCCAGGGGAAGAGAAAAAGTTCTTAAAATAATTCTTTTTGTTTCATACCGATAAGATAGGAACCAAGTTCTTTCTCACGTGGTGGTTTTCACTAAGGATTTTTAGTGGTTTTTCCTTCAAATTACATATGTGGTATATTTTTTAAAAAAATTTATTAATATTTTAGTAGTAAGGTAATAACACCGAATCTCTGTAAACAAGTAATGTAATGCACAACCATTGTAAAATTGTTGGCACAATAAATAAACTAAACTAAAAACTAAAGAGATATCATGCTTAGTTTGAATTGGGGCGATTTTGAATGAATCTATAACCATTTTGTGGAAGGATCATTTCTGTAGTTTCCTTAACGGCGATGGCGGCACGAATTCCGCTGTAAGGCAGAATGTTCTACTCAATTTCAACGATGATAGACAAGAATTCCGTCCCACCGACTTAAACGAAGTGAAGATAGCAAGATAGTTGGGTGTATGCACCAGCTCATCTGTAAGATATGGTCGGAGGAAAGCATGCCCGACGAGTGGAATCTCAGCGCCGGTTGCCCACAAGAAAGGAGACTCTCTCGACTCCGCCAATTATAGAAGGATCAGCCTTATTGTTAGTGAGCGTCTAAAACCGTTTGTGTATAACCTGATAGGTCCCTATTAGTGTAGTTCCAAGCCAGGGAGTCCACGATAGACCAGATTTTCACTACACAACAGATCCTGGTAAAAACTCAAGAAGTGCATATAGAGACTCACCACCTATTCGTCGATATACAGTGCCATGTCTAGTTTTGGCATTCCTACCAAATTCCTCAGATTGTGTGGGATGACTATGGAGAACCCTCGCTGCTCCGTTAAGGTCGGTGACGAACTCACCGAGACCTTCAATATCGAAAAAGGTTTTACACAAGGCGACGCACTGTCAAGTGACTTCTTTAACACCATCCTCGAGATGGTCGTGCGTAACTCACCAGAGGCACGATCTTCCAAAAGTCAGTTCAATTGCTAGCTCCCGCTTTTGCCATTCACGTGATTGGACGAACATAGCGAGTCGTCAATGAGGTGTTTACCGCATTGAAGCGGAAGCGGCTTAAATGGGTCTGGTGGTTAATGAGGGCAAAAGAAAGGATACACAACATCGACGTCTCGGACAGAGCGTCAAATTAGGCAGCAGAAACTTCTTGGTAGTCAAGGACAACAACATCAGTACCGAATTCAAACGCAGATATCACTCTAAACATTCACTGTTTCTTTGGCCCAAGAGGCAATTAAGTAATAAAGCTCTTTCTTGAAAGACTAAGCTTGCTTTATATAACAGCTTGATTATCCCAGTCCAACTTTATGTCGCGGAAACCTACACATTACTGAAAGCAGATGAGAAAGCCCTCAGACTTCGCGAGCGAAAAGTTTGCGTCGATGGCATCTGGAGGAGAAGATTTAATGCCGAGCTCTATAGGCTGTATAGCGACATGCGCCTGGTCAAGCGGGTTCGGATACAACGCTTAAGATGGCTAGGTAGAACGTATGGACGCCACTGCTCCGGCCCAAAAAGTCTTCGAATCTGAGCCAATAGAGGACGGCCTAGGCTGAGGTGACGGAGAAGGACCTTAACCATCTTGGAGTGCACAACTGGAGGCAGCTAGCGAACGATCGTGCTGGCTAGCTCCACAAGAAGAAAAAGAAGAATTAACATTTTGTGCTGAATTTTTCCAATTGCATGGATTTATTGTTTTTGTTTTCCCAACAATTTCTGTACACTTATAATTGTAGTAGTAAATGCAAAACTAAGAAATTATTTCTGAAAGTCTTTTATGAATATATTTCAAGTATTTTTTAGCCCCGATTTTTCTAATATTTCACGGCACCACCTCTTTCGAGCTGCTGACAACACTCAAAGAGTAATAACTGTCTAAGAAAGCTTCTCAAATTTCGTCGTTCGAAATCTGCAAAAAACTGTAGGTCCCTTCTACTCGTGAGAGAACAGTAGCGCGCACAACACGAGTAGTTGATGAGCAAGCTAGGCCCTGGTCCCCCTCTGGACTGTAGCGCCAACAATTATTATTATTATTTTTTAGCCCCAAGCATATGCGTTCCAATGTTTTTATAAAATCTGCATATGGACTCTGAGTATCAAGTTCCATTCAGAACATTTTAAGTTCATTGAATTTAAAAGTTTCACAGAATTCTAATTAAATTAACTGGTTCCGCAATATTCAGCAGACATGATACGTTCCACAAACAAAATGTTTCGCCTGAAAGTATACTTCGCTATAGCTACGAATACTGGGCAAATAGAGTAACCCTGTGAGTGTGCAACAAATGTTTATTACCTTCTCAGGGACATGTTGCAGATGAAAATGTATACCATATTTGTTTATTTGTGGAATTCATTCTCAGGCATGAACATTCTTTCGATAGCTGAGACCAAATTGAAAGACCACCTTTGGAGTGCACTATTTTTATATTTTGCATACAACCTTATATACCCGACACTCACCCCAACCTATATTATTTGTTTTTGTTATTTCTCGCAAATCCACGATCCATATGATTGTGTATGTCCTCTGCGAAACCACAAGCCATGGTTCTTTTGAACCGACACGTGATGTCATTTATAATCTTATCGTGCTTCCGTCAGCCAGCGCACATTTAATATGTCAGCAGAACGTTTCGATGCTCGTCACATTACTCAACAAAAAAAAAAAAAAAAGAAATCAAACAGGAATAAAAAAGAAAAAAAAAACACGTCCGCCCGCACTCGGTGAATGAAATCACCTTCCATTCAGTGCACACAACTTCATTCTGTGAATTGACCAATTTTCTTGCAAATTGCAGAAGTCATTCGATATGCGACACTCGGTTACCACATCATGATTACAATCTTACTGTATTCAAAACTACCACGCAAGTGAGTGCAGTGCGGTTTCTGCACGAGTTTGACTGCTTTGTAGTGGGAATGATGTCAAGCATGACCTTAAATAAGGCTGGTTCTGTTTTGGAATCGTGTTCAATGCTTCTGCTGCAAATGGAATCTCACAGGGATTCGCTAATTGTCAGCCGGAACAAGAACTATTTATTCTCCCAGTTTGGCTGTCGACAAGACGGCTGGCTTACACTGTACTCACAGCAGACATTGTGCCTGCTTCAATAATTACTTCTGCGTGAAAAACATTTCAATTAAGGAGTAGTGGAGAAACGCTAATGGTCACTAACCATAGACCGCTTTATGTCTCGCATTGGTATTTGGAACGATGGGAATGTCAGCTCTTCCACCTAGAAAAATGCAGGGAATGGAAAGCATTTTGGCCGCATAATCCAGTCAGAAAGTGGGGTAAGATCTAATGAAAATGAAAATAGTGGGCGAGAAACGTGCGCTGAAACATGTGCTGGTATGGGTACATTTTATAAGGTCTGTTGGATAAGGTCAAGTAGACTAACTGAAATGGATGCCATATATTTGAAAAAGAGCGACCTTATGGTAAATATCAAAAATTAAGATAATAAATGAGTAAAACGGAGGAACCGTTCGATGCGTGTGTGAAATAAGGAGCGATTGTAGGTAGGAAAAGATGGCAAGCTGCAAAAGTTAAAGAACTACCTAGGCCAAGTTATGTTCAAACTAGTTAGGCTCTTTTACAAATTTTCTTTGATGGTTATAACGGTTACATCACTACGACCGGTAAGGAAGTGTGCCTCAAATGAATTTTTCATCTTATGGAGAAAACTTCACACGAACAAATAAAATGCGAACACTTGCAGACCAAGTTGATGATACACACAATTGGTAACTGTCATACCATCAAATTGTGCCCCAAAGGAGAAGATGCCTGGTTAAGTACAACATGAAAGGAAGAAATTTATGAAATAAGAAGAATCAAGAAGTGAACACATGATATTTTTGTACTAGCTATCTCGCTTAGAGATAGGAGGCATATTATCGATGATTATTGTCTGTCCTAGCTTCAAAAGCGATGAAGAACTGCGATATCTACTACAGCAATTGCTATAGAGAGAGAAGGCAGCGCTTATTCGGATGCGGATTTGTTGTTCGAGGCAGACTTAGGCAAAAAGTCTTGAGCTACGACCCAGTCAGCGAGCACCTCATGACAATCCGCATCAAGGCTAAATTCGGGAACATCTGCCTAATATGCGCTCACGCCCCGACAGAGGAGAAGGATGACAACATCAAGGATGACTTCTATGATCTCCTAGAAAGAACATACGATCGATGCCCCAGCTATGACAACAAGATCGTTCGAGGAGATTTCAACGCTCAGCTGGGAAAGGAGGACATCTTTGCTGGAGTCATCGGTAAACACAGCCTGCACGACAACACATCCCGAAACGGACTCAGGCTGTTGGACTTCGCCTCGGGGCGAAACCTCTCTGTGGCTAGCACGCGGTTCCCACACCTGAACATTCACAAAGGAACCTGGCGATCTCCTGATCAATCAACCGTCAACCAGATTGATCACGTTGCGATCGACGTCATACACTCCTCCAGTATTCTCGATGTCCGAACCTTCCGAGGTGCAAACATTGACTCGGATCATCACCTTGTTGTAGCCAAGGTAAGAACCCGGATATCGAGAGAGCAACGGAGTCGAGAAAGGCCAAAACGGTTTGACGTCGAAAAGCTACAATCGCAGCTGATTGCTGGGAACTTTGCCGACCGAGTCTCCCGGAAACTCGCCCAGAGTTCGACGCTTCCTGCACTAAACATAGAAGAAGAATGGAAACGTTGTCAAGAAGCCATCAAAGATGCTGCCACTGATGTGCTGGGTTTCACGTCACCACCCAGAAGGAACCCATGGTTTGACGACGAGTGCAGGCAAGCGCACGCAGCTAAACAAGACGCCTATAAGGCGACGCTGCATCGAACAACGCGAGCTGTTCGTGAACTCTACGAACAGAGAAGAAGGGAAGAGCACCGGCTTCTCAGAAGGAAGAAGAAGGAGCATGAGAAGCGCGCGGTCGAGGAAATGGAAAGGTGCTTTGGCAGGAATGAAGTCCGAAAGTTTTACCGAAAGGTAAAACAGCTATCCGGAGGATACAAGGTTCGGACCAAGGCCTGCCGGGACCAAAATGGACAACTAGTAGTAGAGTCGCAGTCTGTGCTGAGAATCTGGAAGGATCATTTCTGCAGACTCCTAAACGGCGATGACGACCCAAATCCCGCTGTTAGGCAGAATGTTCCACTTAATTTGGACGATGATAGACAAGCATTCCGTCCCCCCGACTTAGACGAGGTGAAGATAGCAATATCCAAGCTAAAGTCGAACAAAGCTGCTGGAGCGGACGGATTGTCCGCAGAACTATTTAAAGCAGCTGGAGATGACCTGGTTGGGCGCATGCACCAGCTCATCTGTAAGATATGGTCGGAGGAAAGCATGCCCGATGAGTGGAATCTCAGCGTCGTTTGCCCGGTCCACAAAAAAGGAGACCCCTTCGACTGCTCCAACTACAGAGATTAGTCTCCTGAACATCGCATACAAGATCCTCTCTGCCGTATTGTGTGAGCGTCTGAGACCATTTGTCCATGACCTGATAGGTCCCTATCAGTGTGGTTTCAGACCAGGGAAGTCCACAATAGACCAGATCTTCACATTACGGCAGATCCTGGAAAAGACCCAAGAAATGCAAATTGACACTCACCACCTATTCGTCGATTTCAAGGCTGCATATGACAGTGTGCATAGAGACGAGCTATACAGTGCCATGTCTAGTTTTGGCATTCCTACCAAACTCGTCAGATTGTGTAGGATGACGATGGAGAACTCTCGCTGCTCCGTCAAGGTCGGTACCGAACTCACCGAGACCTTCAATGTCAAAAAAGGTTTTAGACAAGGCGACGCACTGTCATGTGACTTCTTTAACATCATCCTCGAGAAGATCGTGCGAAACTCACAAGTCAACACCAAAGGCACAATCTTCCTGAAGTCAGTTCAATTGCTAGCTTACGCTGACGACATTGACGTTATTGGACGAACACAGCGAGCCGTCAATGAGGCGTTAGGCGGAAGCGGCTAAAATGGGTCTTGCGGTAAATGAGGGCAAAACGAAGTACATGCTGTCATCAAGGAAGGACACACAACATCGACGTCTCGGACGGAGCGTCACACTAGGCAGCAGAAACTTCGAGGTAGTTAAGGACTTCGTCTACCTCGGCTCCGCGGTAAACAGGGACAACAACATCAGTACCGAAATCAAACGCAGAATCACTCTTGCCAATCGCTGTTTCTTTGGGCTCAAGAGGCAATTGAGTAATAAAGCCCTCTCTCGAAGGACTAAACTAGCTTTATATAACAGCTTGATCATCCCCGTCCTACTATATGGCGCAGAATCTTGGACGTTAGCAAAGGCGGATGAGGAAGCCCTTAGTCTTTTCGAGAGAAAAGTTTTGCGTGCGATTTTTGGTCCTGTTTGCGTTGATGGCATCTGGAGCAGAAGATTTAATGACGAACAGGCGACATGCGCCTGGTTAAGCGTCTACGGATACAACGCTTAAGATGGCTAGGCCATGTAGAGCGTATGGACACCACTGCTCCGGCCCGAAAAGTCTTTGAATCCGAGCCATTGGGACAACGCAACAGAGGACGGCCAAGACTGAAGTGGCGCACACAAGTGGAGAAGGACCTCAACCAACTTGGAGTGCGCAACTGAAGACAGCTGGCGAAAGATCGTGCTGGCTGGAGAGGCATGTTGGTTGAGGCCCAGGTCCACCCCGGACTGTAGCGCCACAAGAAGAAGAAGAAGAAGCTTCAAAAGTATCTACTTTAATGACCATAAAAATTAGGGTTATACGAATTTGTTTCAAGCAAGCTAAATGGGTGAGATTTTAGAGTTAATTTAGCTTGTTTTCTGCTTGATTGTAAACCAATTTACAGATAAATATGAATGGCTTTTATAAAAGTCTTTATAAAGGACTAAATAAATGGTTAATGCAAAACAATACTTTTCATTTCCAAATTACGAGCAAAGTAGTAAATTTATTTTTTTTTGTGTAAAGATTCCCGCTAAGGCAACGACACAGTGGTCTGATTGTCGGGGTGTTAGAATCATGCCACGATCAATCCTGTTTCTTTTTGAAAAGACGAAATATATGTTATGGAGGATCTTTCAAATTCCATTGAAGCAATTATATTAGCGAGAAATATACCAGTATATTTTCTGGACAAGAGCGGTTATGTTTAAGATACAAATCGAATGAAAAATTTAAATCTTTTCTCGAACAGTATTTGAACCAAAGCCATTGGGATAAAGCCACAGACGTAAAAAAATCTAATCCAAATGTTGCACGACTATTTGAGGGAACTGCCGTGAGATCTTTGGGAAGGTAGAATTGAAGTAAGGTTTGAGTAATACTATCGTGTAATCTTGTGGCTCCAACGAAACGAACTGTATTTTCAAATCCAGCCCAGACATGCAACCAAGGCATGCAGGCACTAAAGATTTGTTTACGTAGGGCAAGTCAGTAAGTTGACATGCCTGAGTTCCATTCCAATGGATCTTTTCAGTTTATAAAATACTTGAATTCGAATGAGAAGATACCGAGCTTCTTTTTTGGTCCAAAGAATTACAGAGACTATTTTAAATGTCATAGATTTACCAGTAAGCAGTTTAACATCAATACTGCTCAATATTTTAACTTCAAATAATTTGCCAAAAGAAAACAGTCCGAACTTTAGATGCGGCATTTAGAAAGAATAACTTGGACATCAGATTATGTCTATAAGTTTTCTAGCATATAATCTACGAATTATATAAATAAGACATCGTGCGAGTGAGAGTGGTGCATTGGTTAACATGTTAGTTTTTAACGGTTGTAATTTTGGGTGTAAGAAAGAATTTAATACATTTGATAACAAACATCGTAAGGAGTATACAATGCAATTAATTCTGCGGGCTATAAGAGCTGCATTTTCTTGCAGTAGGCAATAAGAAGACGTCGGAGTTACTTTTATATCAGAAAAGATAAGTTTGCTGGATAAGTGCATATAAAAGTGTTCATATAAATTGATCGACAACAACTTCCTTCTCCACTTGTATGGACCGTAGGGTCTCAGGACGTCTCCAATTGCTTCGTCCTATCGGTACCCGTCTGGATAGACTCTTGTCGCTGCACAAATACAGTTTGTGACTGGACCTTCCATTCCGAAGGTTATGAACGCAATCCCGGCAAAAGATTGAGAAAAGAACTTTTTCCTTGAAAAGACAACGTGCTTCCTAACGCTTCTGCGCTATAGAGCAGGACACGGTATGACAAAACTCAAAGAGTACTTTTTGATAAAAGAAAAGCTTTCCATAGTCATAATGGAATAGTAGATGGAAAGATGGAAAAGTAGTGGTGCCAATTTATTTTTTTTTCTTAAGAAAATTGAGAAATTTAAATATGCGTTTTAATGATTGTGTGAGTAAAAATTCCACTTCATACTAAAATGCACTGTATATTCGCAAACTAATTTCTCCACCAGGTAAACACGCGTTTTATTAGTTCTCATTTAATTAACATATTTATATGGTTTCGTTCAGACAACTAAGAGTTCTTTTTTCAACAACTCTCAAGTTCAAAACCAGTTTAAATAACATCCAACCACCACTTTTCTCTTGTAGGACAATTCTAATTCTGATTCATCTCGAATGCATTTCATATTTTTAGTGAACGCAGCGAAATTGGTATTGCTATTGACAATTAGTTTCAAGTAATTCACTTACTACGACTGCCTTGTCTCTCTTTTTGTTGTACTCGTATGTAGAAAATGCAAAAACAGAAAACTTTAAAATATTCCGGTTCGTTTCACTGATAAACAGAAAACTATTAAACTGGCCAAACCTTCCAAGTTAACGCTCTTCTCACTCTACTCCTGAGTTCAGTTTGAAAATTTACAGCCCTAATAAAAAGAACTCATAGAGTCACCGCGGACTAATGACAACTGAGTCAGCCGAGATGAGACGGTCACAGTGCTTTTTTATTAGTTTTTCCATATTGGCTGCATTCTTCACTGAGAGAGCCGTAGGTTTCATTCACCTAATTCATATGTTAATTCTTATTTTCTCTCGATGCTGATCAATTATCACTTCCCGGTTTTCTTCGTGTCCAACTCGTTTCGATTTCGAGGCTTCGCCCATCAACTTGTTTGACACAGTTCTAACTTACCCCACCAATCGTCTCCTATCAATGCACAAAAATATTTGCAATTCAACTATTATTTAACACTTACCGTTACAAAAAACGACAGTCGAACAAATTTTCTGAAAGATAGAAAAAAAAAACGTATTACTTCATCATCGTTAATCACTTTTCCTTCTGCATTCGCGAAATCCTCGCATTAAGCGTGAAATTAATGGCCGATCGTATGGTAAATCGAACGAATCAATGCATGCAACGATTTATGTAAAACAGCGGTCACTCTCTAGAGCGCACCGACATCCCAGCCATATGTACCATGTGTAAAAGCCACCAAGAGATGCTCCTTGCTGCCGTCGCTTCAATAGATTTGCATATCTCGTCAGAGCGACTTTTTCAAGCTCATAACCTGATTGTCTGATAGTTGTCTGAAAGGCAAAAGACGGCTACTTGCATACGGGAGTCAACCATATAGATTTTGAATACTTCCCGTCGAAGATTTTGCGGTAAGTAGGTCAACTGATAGTCGCCACGGCTAATGGATTCGGGCTGAATTGAGCGACCCCAGCGATCAAGGTGTGCGCGTACGATAAAAGCACTGGTGCAACAAATGAAAACAGATGCTAAAAGTTGGGTGGGAAGTTCTGGGGAAATTTATTTTTAAACTACTTGCGCTTCCTTGCCTAAGCAGCACGGGCCATCACAACGAAACGAAGAGTACGGTGCATAGTACTTCTGCATACTCGCATGTCAGTCACATAAGTCATATTTGCTTGGATAGAGTGTGCGCTGCTCCTTGTGAGGCCTATTTCGAGAAAAACCATCCACGCGAAGACCGGCAAAAGATGGAAATATGCAAGTAAACAAATCCAAGATCCATATTTACTTGGCGGTATTTTATTTAAAGACACTCACACTGTGCATGTGCGCTTGTGCGCGATAGCGCAGTCCATGTGTCTTGATGGCACACGACTAGTGAGTGTACACCTTTTATGACTTGGAAGCGAAGTATTCCTGAGGTGAAGAAGCTCTCTATTAACATGTCAACAAACAAAGTGAATAACGTATGTAATCTGGCTTCTATTGCATCCACCGTGCTCATCAAAGTAACATAAAAGTATTGCTTTGGAAGTTACAGAGATATATCGGTGAAAGGAGTTTTTAAATATTATGATTATGAGAAGATTTTTTTGTTTGTTAAAATCGATTTTAAAATTTTCACTAAACGATTATCTTTTGAACTGCTGCTGTTTGCAACGATAACATTTGAGATGTGCTTTTTATATTTTTTGGAATATTGACATAAATTGCAATTTTTAATCGAAATTCAGACAAATTTTTTAGGTTATAGACTTCAATATTTTAGAAAACCCTTTACGTTGTCCCAAATCATCTCTTTCTGAAATAACAGCTGAGACCCTATTTACTTACCAGGTATACCGGTATTTTTTGAAAATAAAACACTAATTATTAATGAGAAAGTAAAAATATTTTATTCAAAGTATTGGCCATTGTTTTCTACATATTTTGACCACCTTTATGGCAATTTGTGAATACCACGCCAATAAAATCAATAAGACACCAAATTTTCGACCTCCTCGTAGGAATCATTGCTGCTCAGCCAATGCGTGTCCCATCGATGAAAACAAATGGTAGTCGGAAGAAGCCAAGTCTGGTGAATACGGCGGGTGGGGTAGCTGCTCCCAGCCGAGTGTTTTGATTGTATCCTGAACCGGTTTTGTTTCGTGTGCAGGTGCATTGTCATGAAGCAAAATTACCTTGACGTGTCTTCTGGTCCATTCTGGTCGTTTCTCGATCAATGCATGGTTCAAATTGATCATTTGTTGTTGGTAGCGATCAGTATTAACGGTTTCACCAGGTTTTAGGAGCTCGTGGTACAGCACACCTTTCTAGTCCCACCAAACACACAGCATCGTCTTCTTGCCGAATCGATCTGGTTTTGCAGTCGATGTTGATGGTTGTCCCAGATTAACCCATGATTTTTACCATTTAGGATTCTTAAAATAAATCCATTTTTCATCGCCAGTAACAATCCGATGCAAAACCGATTTTCTGTCTTTGAAGCAAAATTTTACAAGTGTTTTTTCGGTCTTTCATTCAAATCATGTGGCACCCATTTTCCACACTTTTGGATCTTTCCCATAGCCTTTAAACTGTCGGAAATTGTTTGTTGTGTCACATTTAACATTGCTGCCATTTGCTTTTGACTCAAAGTGGCATTTCCATCCAATATCGTTTGCAATTCGGCGTCTTCAAACTTTTTTGGTGGTCTTCCACGTTCTTCATTTCTCACATCAAAATCATTATTTCTGAACCGTTGAAACCATCTTTTGCATATTGCTTCTGATAGAGCATGATCACCATGTGCCACGGCAAGTTTTCGATGCGAGTCTGCAGCACTTTTCTTCAAAAGGAAAACAAAAAATAAATGCTTTCCGCAAATCATCACTTTCTGGTACGAAATTCGATATTTTTAACACGATGAAAAAATATGATGTTGTCTGTTCAATGACTTGATGTATACTAAATATTTTTGACAGATATCATAGCAAACAAACAAAAAATAAAAAAATAAGGGCTCGTTCACAACAAATGTTCCCTATCGAGACATTTGTATCTTGGCGCTCACTTCATACCGGTATACCTGGTACACGGCGGAGAAATACGAAAAGTCTGTGATAAAGAGTTTCAAAAATGTACATGAATAATGTTTCCAAATTCTTATGGTCTGTTTGAAACAAAGCAAAGGGATACTCGTAAAAATTTAATGTAAACATTTTTATTGAAAAGCCCGTTATATCGAAAAGGACAGTATAAAGTACAGCTAGAGTAGTTGTCTAACTAAATTATTTATAGCAAACAGCCCTTTGACCGATAAACAAATTCTGGTTAAACTCATTGTTTTACTAGCGAACACTAATAAAGAGTGTCATGTTGTTCATTAAAATCAAAAACTGTAGTGTCCAACCACTGCTTTTAATTCATTGGCCGGAACGATTCCAAATTTAAAAAAAAAACTAGTGTATACTTTGGCAATATAGCTCTTGAAATATTACACATACAAAACAGCGGCTGTTATTTGAATTGAAATATTGAATAAATCTAAATATTAAAAATACAAACTTTTCGCCTTAATATAAGAAAAATACTCTGTTAAGTTTATTTTCAATTTTCAGTGAATAGCGAATTTTAAAACGTTGTTTTATTTAAACTTAAAATAAATACGAAAGATAAGATTAAGAGAAGGAAACCCTAAAGATTTCACAGTCGCGCGAGTATGGAATGGAATCATGTGAAATTTGAAGTATAATTAATAATTAGGGCATCGCTTCAGCTTAGAAGTACCAGGATAAAGTTTTCTTTCTTGTGCTTGCACTAGATGAATTATAAGTACAATTTGAGTTTTGTCAGCTACTCGACATTTACGGGAAAGTTAAATTCCCAATATTAATTTCAATTTGGATAAACTTCTACGTTGCCCACTAAAAAACTGAAAATGGTTTACTTGTTGCTTCAAATGCTTGAATAAAAGAAAGTTGTTTTTTTACTAAAGCCGTTTGAAAATATTCAAAGTTGCGTAAAGACCATTTAGATCAGGCCTTCCTATATGCTTTCGTTAGTACTGATATTCCTTACCACTTTCGTAAGAAACCTAGGCAAAACGGTCAGAGCTTATTCCAAAGTATATATGGCAAAGTGTCGACAAATGTCTTTCGCTATAACCAGAATATCCAGCTATAAGCCTTAAAGTTGAAATTAAAACAGTAATTGCCGCTCGTATTAAACCCCCTTTATAGGTCAGGATTAAAAATATGCATATTTTCAACTTTTTAAAAAAGTATCAACTTTATCAAGAAGACATCTTTTTGATTGTCTCAAACTAACCTAGCCAAAAATTGTTATTTTGAAGCGGTATTTGTTTTTTGTTTTATGGCCGTCGTGGAGAAGTAGGGTAAATGCGATAGATGTACGTCGATATTCGATTTGTGGACTGGATAATTCACATTTTCATTGTACAACCTCGTTTGAGTTGCTGACACTCAAGGAACATTGATCCTCTATAAAACAGTTTCTCAAATTGAAGTCAGTAAAATCGGTAAGAGAATATGAGAACATTTGTGCAGGTGCAAGAGAATATCGAAGTTCACGTTTGTATCGAGTGTGATAGGATTTTAAGAAAACTTGTGAAACATGGAATGAATTGTGACTGATTAAGGAGTGCTAGAAAGCGGCTACGGGAGGAGAAAGGGTAGTTCCATGATCGTTGGAATATGGTGTGTGGGTTTGGGGAATCACTGGTATAATAACATCGTTGAAGCCGATTTCACAAGAATATTTTAACGCAATGAATTCGAAAAGAAAGAAAAAGTATAATTTTGTCTTGCTTTATCTAATTGCTACATTTATACTGGTACGAGTCTGAATTGCACTGCCTGTCAGTGCACTATCATACGATCGGTCGTAGAGACAACTTAAAAAGACTCCGAGGCTGAACATTTACTCATCACAGAGCAAAGCAATATCTAGTCAGGGTATTGGCACTTTAAACTATTTTTGAATGAACCCAAATCTGGGTTCATCTTTGAAGATGACTGGAGCATTTAGAGTGTTTGACCAGCAGTGTGTTCAAGAGTATTGCTATTGGGAATACAAAACAAAAGGATGCTTAAAATAAGTGGTTAAGAATCCCAATCAACTGAGGATGTACCAGCATACATACCAGAGATTTTCTTACTGAGGACAGAAAATACTGTCCAGGTTGGAAAGGCTCAAATGGTCTGAGTAAATTATTTCCTAGAATATTATATTTTAATCTGATTTCCTTCTTCAAAATATCCAATGTCATATCTTTACAATATAAATAAGAAAAAATAAAACTTACCACGGCTATTCTTTGTCAAAAGAATAAAATAATGCGCTTTACAGAATTTTAAAGAACTGAAACGAATCAACACAACCACGCACTAACATCAAAGTTGAAAGACCTCTCGCAATGGACTGGTCAAAGCAAAACAATCCTCTGACCCGAAAAGAACGAACATGATTACAATTTTACAACTCCAGTTCAGAAGCGACCAGACAGACAAGACATTCAGAAATGAATCCCAAGACAGGTTATCTATTTGGGCACCCCACACGCACTCCTAAACTAATTTGAATAATTCTGACCTCCCCCTTCCCCCCTTGGGATTAAAGAAAATTAAAAAGAAAATGTTCTTGGTGCAGGAGAAAGCTCCTAAAGATGCGTTCTTATAGCGCACCCATGCACTGTCAATTAATGCATGGACCAGTCAGGCGTTGGTGGAAACTTGTTTTGCATTTCAGGGGGGACGGTTTTAGTTTTTCGGTAGATATAAAAGGTCGATGCAAGGAACGCCAGCATTAGAACTTTCGAAATGACGCTATTGATTGGTCGTCTAATTCTGGGTAGGCACAACTCATTTATTAAGTTTACGAAATTTAATCCCTTATTTTATTTTACAGGTTACCTGTTGGCAGTCACTGTACTGGCTGTTGAACCTTTTGCTGGCGACAAGGTAGATGTCAATGAGGCTGCCACTGCAGATACGGCGGACGATGTTGTTGTCCCGGAAACGAAAACGAAATTTTTCGGAAAAGGATCATCAGACGAAAAGGAGTACATCAAACATGAAATTGTTGTAATTCCAAATTCAGGAGGAGGACATGTCAACTATGGTGGACAAGGCAACTATGGTGGACACGGCAACTATGGTGGACACGGCAACTATGGTGGACACGGCAACTCTGGAGGCCAAGGTGGCAACAATGGTGGCTACAACGGTGGCCACAATGGTGGCTACGGAGGACATGGTAGCAACAATGGTGGCTCAACTGGAAACGGCGGTCTTGGTGCCCCCAATCACAATTATACTCATAACAATACCAACTGGAATCACACTCACAGCGGAAACAATAATGGTCAAACTGGCGTTCCAACCTATCCGATCTACTACCCCCCACAACCCTATCACTACCCACCCTATTATGCACCACCAACGTACTATCCACCATACATGCCACCGGTGTACTCTCCAGTTCCACCAGTGTCATACCCATACCCATACAACCAAAAAGATGACTACTACCAGAAACCCATTATTATCAGCACAGGAGGCAACAGTGGAAGCAGCAGCAAGCCTGATGGACTGTGGAGTTTAATTGATCAAAAGCATAGTGAATTATTTAATCTGTTCAACAAAGGCGGAAATGACAACAAGGTTCATGAAGTTGTTGTGATCAAACCTGGCGATTATGGTTATGATTCAGGATATGGACAAGGAAACAGTGGCTCAGGATATGGACTCGGCTCAAAGTACGGTTCAGGACATGGCTCAGGTTATGGATCTGGATATGGACAGGGCTCCGGTTATGGACATGGTTCAGGTAACGGTCATAGTTCAGGTAACCAAGGGTGGTATATTAAGGGAAAGAGTGCCGGTTCACCTGGTTGTAATGAAAAGAATTGATAAATAATGTTGTTTTAATAAAAGAAAACATATTTTAAGATGCATATAATTGTGTTTAGTTTTTTTTTTATAAAAGTGCTTTTTGCAATATCTTCGCTGTGAGTCAATGTTTCCCCTTAATTTGACAGACAAAAAACGTACAGTCTTTTATTTACTTTTTATTTTACACTTATCGTTTTTTTTAAATTGTGTATTGAGAAGGGTTCCAGTTTGCCAAATCGAGAAAAATCAATATTTAGTTTAATTTTCTAAAGAGGCTTAAGTTTGAAAAAAATCATTTCTATAAAAAATTATATTCGAAAATCCAGAATACAGGATACAGAAATACGGAACAAAAAAAAATAATAATATAATACAAATAAAATAAAAAAAGTATAGACAGACATATTGTCATTGTCACAATTTTGTAATTGTAAAACTAAACTCATTGGCTCAGTCGCTGTCTTAGAAATAATTAATTATTTATGTTTTTATCTTATGATATTGACGTCTTCGGATTTCGTAATCTGAACCTGTGGCTCTTAATAGCCATTTGGATTGGCCTCTTAATCCTTAATAATTTCACATTTAAAACGTTCTTATTATTGACAACGTTCTCGTTCTATACAAAAAGAAAAAATAAAATTAAACAAAATCGCCGCATATCGATCAAAGAATTGGAGTTGTGCCGTTGCCTTAAGCCAAACTATATATTTTGTGTGTTCTATTATCAGGGGGTTTTTGTTTTTGTATCGTTTTCCAATTAGTGGCCGATTTCGTTCAAATGTAAAGGATATGATCGAATCATTACAAATTATGGTCAATAATTACTTTTTGACAACTTCGCACAAAACATGTATACAGGAATAGTCTTTAACTGTACACGCATTAAAAACAAGCTTTATTCAAAAGAATTCCCTTTTTAGGCTTCTCCCAATGCATCCCTTTAATTGTTATCGTTTTTCAAACTTGATGACAAAACCCAATCAGTGTTTTTAGTCTAATAATACTGGAAAATGAAAGACCATACGAGTATACATGGCCTGTTCTGATATGCACTTTTTGGTATGCCCTTGAGTCGCCGTCCATTCATGGGCCTTTCGATGTCAGAACTCTATACCCATGTTTCGTCGTCAGTTATAACTCTTTTAAGGAAATCTGTATGGCCGTTAACGTTATTCAATTGTTCCTGAGTGATGCTAAAGCGACATTTTTTTGGTCAAAATTCAGCAATTTTGAACGAACTTCGGTGCCACTTTGTCCAAAATTTCCACAAAGAATTGCATGCCATGAGCCAATCGGTATACCAACATCGTCGGCAACTTCTCTAACCTCATCTCGATTTTCTCTTTCACTTCAATTTAGAACTTTAAGCATATTTTTTGATTCAGAATACACTCAACGTATGCCACTGTCAACATTTTATGTATTTTTGAGCATTTAATTCCATTTGTGATACAAAATTCAATGCAAATTCTTTGATCCATTGTTTTTGGCTGCAAGAAATCGCCGGGCACACAAAGTTTGTATGCCTCTCATAAACAAAATAAATATGTAATGTACCTAAAATTAATAATAAATAAAATATAAAAAAACATATATTCTAGACGAGTGTACCAACATTACAAAATAAAAAATCGATAATCGTATGTGCGTAGCTCGCTAAATTTAAAAATCCACCTTATTTTTTTGAACAGACCTCGTACTTCACACTTAAATATTTTCACAATAAAGCTCAGATTTAAAACTGAGTTTGAACTGTTCTTTCATTTACATATTTTGTGATAGGAAGCAACAGATTTAAATTGTACTTTCTTAAGACAGGTTGTTTTATGATTATCTTAATGCTCAAAGTCATAAAACTTAAATAATTTTGTGCTCAATGCAAAGTCTTTGGAATTTATATAAATTTCTAAGGCAGGAGAAAGCTTATAAGATGTGATCTTAAAATGCCGTCAGGTGCTACCAATCAGACCAATCCGTTGATCAGTGAAACCTATTTTACAAGTACATTGGATTATTTACTAGTTTCCACTTCTGAAGAAATTAAAGCTTGATGAAAAAGAAAACGTTTATTAGAAAACTAACTATGATGCTCTGATTTAACGCCAAATTCTGAGTAGGCGTTAGCGAAGAGAACTGCTAAAGTTTTTTCAACAAACCGGCCAAAAGTAGAGGAATGATCAAACATGAATTTTTTGTCATCCACATTTTATACCTGGAATACACGGAACAAGTTGATTACGTTGAACAACCATACCCTTTGGTCACGGTGTATAATGTTATAAATAATGAATATAATGTATACGTAAACCTAAGTGTGGGGTGCACGCGAGGTAACGTCGTTGATTGCTGACAAGGCTGACAAGGCTGATAGCTGACAAGGCTATCTTCGTTAGTGCACAGGTCAAGTTGACATACAGCCCCCACGCGGCGCCCCCTGGATAGCCATTACAACACCCGTTGTATGGTGAACCAATGTATACAGCAAGCCCCTCTGCCTGAGTGTTTAAATAATGGGCCTGGCCTACCAGTCTGTGGGTTGTGCGTGAGGGTAACTTCCTCATCACGTAAAAAACCATAAGTTCAGAGAACCCGATATGCCTCGGATAAGGACGGATCAACTGTTGACGACCCCAGCAAACGTTTTAAGGACAATGATTTTCGGTTTTGCACGTGGAATGAGAGGTCCCTTAACAGGCCACGTGCAGCCGAACAACTTGCGGAGGCCCTTGACAGCTACAAAGCTGACATAACCGCCATCCAGGAAGTACGATGGGATAGGCCTGGCATAAAAACGATGAAGAACTGCGATATCTACTACAGCAATTGCTATAGAGAGAGAAGGCAGCGCTTATTCGGATGCGGATTTGTTGTTCGAGGCAGACTTAGGCAAAAAGTCTTGAGCTACGACCCCGTCAGTGAACGCCTCATGACAATCCGCATCAAGGCTCAATTCGGGAACATCAGCCTTATATGCGCTCACGCCCCGACAGAGGAGAAGGATGACAACATCAAGGATAACTTCTATGATCTCCTAGAAAGAACATACGATCAATGCCCCAGCTATGACACCAAGATCGTTTTAGGAGATTTCAACGCTCAGGTGGGAAAGGAGGAAATCTTCGCTGGAGTCATCGGTAAACACAGCCTGCACGACAACACATCCGGAAACGGACTGAGGCTGTTGGACTTCGCCTCGGGGCGGAACCTCTCTGTGGCTAGCACGCGGTTCCCACATCTGGACATTCACAAAAAGACCTGGCAATCTCCTGATCAATCAACCGTCAACCAGATTGATCACATTGCGATCGACGTCAGACACTCCTCCAGTATTCTCGATGACCGAACCTTGCGAGGTGCAAACATCGCTACACCTTGTTGTAGTCAAGGTAAGAACCCGGATATCGAGAGAGCAACGGTGTCGAGACAGGCCAAAACGGTTTGACGTCGAAAAGCTACAATCGCAGCCGATTGCTGGGAACTTTGCCGTACGAGTCTCCCTGAAACTCGCTCAGAGTTCGACGCTTCCGGCACTAAGTATGGAAGAAGAATGGAAACGTTGTCAAGAAGCCATCAAAGAAGCTGCCAGTGATGTGCTGGGTTTCACGTCACCACCCAGAAGGAACCCATGGTTTGACGACGAGTGCAGGCAAGCGCACGCAGCTAAACAAGACGCCTATGAGGCGACGCTGCATCGAACAACGAGGGCTGTTAGTGAGCTCAACGAACAGAGAAGAAGGGAAGAGAGAAGAGAAATGGAAAGGTTCTATGGCAGGAATGAAGTCCGAAAGTTTTACCGAAAGGTAAAACAGCTATCCGGAGGATACAAGGTTCGGACCAAGGCCTGCCGGGACCAAAACGGACAACTCGTAGTAGAGTCGCAGTCTGTGCTGAGAATCTGGAAAGATCATTTCTGCAGACCCCTTAACGGCGATGACGGCCCAAATACCACTGTTAGGCAGAGTGTTCCACTCAATTTGGACGATGATAGACAAGCATTCCGTCCCCCCGACTTACACGAGGTGAAGATAGCAATATCCAAGGTGAAGTCGAATAAAGTTGCTGGAGCGGACGGACTGTCCGCAGAACTATTTAAAGTAGCTGGTGATGACCTGGTTGGGCGCATGCAGATCTGTAAGATGTGGTTGGAGGAAAGCATGCCCGATAAGTGGAATTTCACAAGAAAGGAGACCCCTTTGACTGCGCCAACTACCGAGGGATAAGTCTCCTGAACATTGCATACGAGATCCTCTCTGCCGTACTGTGTGAGCGTCTGAAACCGTTTGTCCATGACCTGATAGGTCCCTATCAGTGTCGTTTCAGGCCAGGGAAGTCCACAATAGACCAGATCTTCACATTATGGCAGATCCTGGAAAAGACACAAGAAATGCAAATTGACACTCACCATATATTCGTCGATTTCAAGGCTGCATATGACAGTGTGCATAGAGACGAGCTATACAGTGCCGTGTCTAGTGTTGGCATTCCTACCAAACTCGTCAGATTGTTTGAGATAAAGACGGAGAACTCTCGCTGCTCTGTCAAGGTCGGTAACGAACTCACCGAGACCTTCAATGTCAAAAAAGGTTTTAGACAAGGCGACGCACTGTCATGTGACTTCTTTAACATCATCCTCGAGAAGATCGTGCGAAACTCACAAGTCAACACCAAAGGCACAATCTTCCTGAAGTCAGTTCAATTGCTAGCTTACGCTGACGACATTGACGTTATTGGACGAACACAGCGAGCCGTAAATGAAGCGTTTGCTGGTATTGAAGCGGAAGCGGCTAAAATGGGTCTGTCATCAAGGAAGGACACACAACATCGACGTCTCGGACGGAGCGTCACACTATTCAGCAGAAACTTCGAGGTAGTCAAGGACTTCGTCTACCTCGGCTCCGCGGTAAACAGGGACAATAACATCAGTTTCGAAATCAAACGCAGAATCTTGCCAATCGCTGTTTCTTTGGGCTCAAGAGGCAATTGAGTAATAAAGCCCTCTCTCGAAGGACTAAGCTCGCTTTATATAACAGCTTGATCATCCTCGTCCTGCTTTATGGCGCGGAATCTTGGACGTTAGCAAAGGCGGATGAGGAAGCCCTTAGTCTCTTCGAGAGAAAAGTTTTGCGTACGATTTTTGATCCTGTTTGCGTTGAAGGCATTTGGAGGAAAAGATTTAATGACGAACTCTATGGACAGCGACATGCGCCTGGTTAAGCGTCTACGGATACAACGCTTAAGATGGCTAGACCATGTAGAGCGTATGGACACCACTGCTCCGGCCCGAAAAGTCTTTGAATCCGTGCCATTGGGACAACGCAACAGAGGACGACCTAGACTAAAGTGGCGCACACAAGTGGAGAAAGACCTCAACCAACTTGGAGTGTGCAACTGGAGACAGCTGACAGAGAGGCATGTTGGTTGAGGCCCAGGTCCACCCCGGACTGTAGCGCCACAAGAAGAAGAAGACCTAAGTGTTTTATATTATAATTGAAATGATAATGATTGGAAGCAATTATGTTAATTGAAACAACTGCTATGGAATGAATTTGAAACGAGTTGGTAGTGGGTTTGGAAAATAAGAAAGAAAAATAACACTGTTAAAATGTATAAAAAAAAATTAAAAAAAAATTAAAAAAATTAAAAATGTATGAAATAAAATTTAAAGATGCATGTTTTGTTTTTTTTTAATTCTTAAGCTTTAACTCCATCATCAGGCCATCTAAGTCCATATTACAATGCATGTAATGTTGTTTCGGATTTTGGCAATTTTATCAGACATTGAAAAAATATGAAGGAGATCCGGAGCTGCTCTGTCAGAATCGGTAAGTGAGTCAATAAAATTCACATTGGACTGCAATAAATCTATATTGTCGCAAACTTTGTCTTTCGTCGCTTCTTAGAAAATTTTTTCTTTAGTCTCAAAAGCTCTTGTTCGTTCAATAGGTGCTTGTTCGACAATCGCTTTTACCGTACCCGTGCGACAGCTTGAGATATAAAATAAACGAAAAAGAGATTTCAGATTTTTTACTTAAAAAGGTATAAGCAACTTAATAAAGCCCAGTTTTTGCAACTATTGCATTGTTTGCATTGTTTTTTAGCTTGAAATTTCTGAAACGTTAGTATAAATCAAATTGTAAATTAAATTGTGTTCTAAAACTCCTTTAATAATGGGAACTTTTTTAAAAGATGCATTAATTTAAAATTTTTCAGAAAAATGAATTATGAGAGTAATTACGAAAAATGAAGGGGCAAAGTTTGACTGTTCTCAAAACCTATGATGTGAAATCCTAAAAATTCAACATTCATCTTTTAGGGGCGTACTACTAGCCAAGAAAAAAGTACGAACAAACCGAGCAGTTGCTCCAGATGCAAGTAACATATAGTTGTTTCACTTGTTTCAATTATACAGAAGTTATAAGAATCCTTGATTTTGTCTGCTCCGATCAGTTTGAGCTTTGTATTATTGTCAACAAAGATCGAATTTTATTGACCTGCCCTGAGCGCATCATATATAATTATAATTTTCATTAACTACTGATCAGAAGTAACTAATAAGAAAACAGAGTTGTTAATTAGCAGCACGACAGGTTATTCTTCATAAACAGAGATATAAAAACCAATGATTCAGGTCCAACCTAAAACCTTTCAGAATTTAAGAATATTTCCAATGCAGGGGAAAGTTCCAAATGATAGGTTCTTAAAATGCACCATGAACTGCCAATTAATACATGGACCAGCCGGAAAACTAGTTTAACATATAGGTTGGATTGGGTCATAGCTGGGTTCCGAAGATATAAAAGGCTGATGCCATGGAAAACCTAGATTAGAATATCTGAAATGACACCATTGGTTGGACGTCTAATTCTGGGTACGCATTTTAAATATTAACTTAGAGCATTCGCTAAAGCAGAATATTTTTTTTTTATTTTTTTAGGATGCCTGCTGGCACTCATTGCACTGGCTGAAGGAGCTGCTATAAAGGAAGTGAAAAATGCTAAAGAAAAACATGTTACTGTGACGGAGACCAAGGCTCTAGTTCCAGAAACGAAGAAAATTTTCAGAAAACCAATAAAAAACAATATAAAACATGAAATTATAGTGATTCAAGCCCCTCCAGCGCAAGAAGAGTATAGCGGATATGGCAATGTACATGGTGGATATATTCCCGACGGTGGATTCTTAGGACACGTTGGATATGTCGAACATGGTGGACTTATTGGACATGGTGCGTACAATGAACATAACGGATACTTAGGACATGTTGATTATGGTGGACTCGGTGAAAATTCCTGGCATAACGGAAACAAAGGAACTTATGGAAATAAAGAAAGTAATGGAAACAATGGCGGTAGTGGAAACAATGGCAACAATGGCAATAATGGAAACAGTGGAAATAATGGCAACAACGGAAATAATGGCAACAATGGCAATAATGGAAATAATGGTAATAATGGAAATAATGGCAATAATGGAAACAATGGTGATAATGGAAATAATGGTAACAATGGAAACAATGGCAACAGTGGCAATAATGGAAATAATGGTAATAATGGTGATAATGGAAGCAGTGGAAATAACAACAATAATGGGAATAATGGCAATAATGGAAACAGTGGAAACAATGGGAATAATGGAAATAATGGCGATAATGGAAACAGTGGAAATAATGGCAACAACGGAAATAATGGCAACAATGGCAATAATGGAAATAATGGTGATACTGGAAATAATGGCAATAATGGAAACAATGGTGATAATGGAAATAATGGTAACAATGGAAACAATGGCAACGGTGGCAATAATGGAAATAATGGTAATAATGGTGATAATGGAAGCAGTGGAAATAACGGCAATAATGGGAATAATGGCGATAATGGAAACAGTGGAAACAATGGCAATAATGGAAATAATGGCGATAATGGAAACAGTGGAAATAATGGTAACAACGGCAATAATGGTGATAATGGAAACAGTGGAAATAATGGAAACAGTGGAAACAATGGGAATAATGGAAATAATGGCGATAATGGAAACAGTGGAAATAATGGCAACAACGGAAATAATGGCAACAATGGTAATAATGGAAATAATGGTAATAATGGAAATAATGGCAATAATGGAAACAATGGTGATAATGGAAATAATGGTAACAATGGAAACAATGGCAACAGTGGCAATAATGGAAATAATGGTAATAATGGTGATAATGGAAGCAGTGGAAATAACAACAATAATGGGAATAATGGCAATAATGGAAACAGTGGAAACAATGGGAATAATGGAAATAATGGCGATAATGGAAACAGTGGAAATAATGGCAACAACGGAAATAATGGCAACAATGGCAATAATGGTGATACTGGAAATAATGGCAATAATGGAAACAATGGTGATAATGGAAATAATGGTAACAATGGAAACAATGGCAACGGTGGCAATAATGGAAATAATGGTAATAATGGTGATAATGGAAGCAGTGGAAATAACGGCAATAATGGGAATAATGGCGATAATGGAAACAGTGGAAACAATGGCAATAATGGAAATAATGGCGATAATGGAAACAGTGGAAATAATGGTAACAACGGCAATAATGGTGATAATGGAAACAGTGGAAATAATGGTAACAACGGCAATAATGGTGATAATGGAAACAGTGGAAATAATGGAAACAGTGGAAACAATGGGAATAATGGAAATAATGGCGATAACGGAAACAGTGGAAATAATGGCAACAACGGAAATAATGGCAACAATGGCAATAATGGTAATAATGGAAATAATGGCAACAGTGGCAATAATGGAAATAATGGTAATAATGGTGATAATGGAAGCAGTGGAAATAACAACAATAATGGAAACAGTGGAAATAATGGAAACAGTGGAAACAATGGGAATAATGGAAATAATGGCGATAATGGAAACAGTGGAAATAATGGCAACAACGGAAATAATGGCAACAATGGCAATAATGGTAATAATGGAAATAATGGCAACAGTGGCAATAATGGAAATAATGGTAATAATGGTGATAATGGAAGCAGTGGAAATAACAACAATAATGGAAACAGTGGAAATAATGGAAACAGTGGAAACAATGGGAATAATGGAAACAATGGTGATAATGGAAATAATGGTAACAATGGAAACAATGGCAACAGTGGCAATAATGGAAATAATGGTAATAATGGTGATAATGGAAGCAGTGGAAATAACAACAATAATGGAAACAGTGGAAATAATGGAAACAGTGGAAACAATGGGAATAATGGAAATAATGGCGATAATGGAAACAGTGGAAATAATGGCAACAACGGAAATAATGGCAACAATGGCAATAATGGAAATAATGGTAATAATGGAAATAATGGCAATAATGGAAACAATGGTGATAATGGAAATAATGGTAACAATGGAAACAATGGCAACAGTGGCAATAATGGAAATAATGGTAATAATGGTGATAATGGAAGCAGTGGAAATAACAACAATAATGGGAATAATGGCAATAATGGAAACAGTGGCAATAATGGAAACAGTGGCAATAATGGAAATAATGGCAACAATGGCAATAATGGAAATAATGGTGATACTGGAAATAATGGCAATAATGGAAACAATGGTGATAATGGAAATAATGGTAACAATGGAAACAATGGCAACGGTGGCAATAATGAAAATAATGGTAATAATGGTGATAATGGAAGCAGTGGAAATAACGGCAATAATGGGAATAATGGCGATAATGGAAACAGTGGAAACAATGGCAATAATGGAAATAATGGCGATAATGGAAACAGTGGAAATAATGGCAACAATGGCAATAATGAAAACAGTGGAAACAATGGCAGTAATGGAAATAATGGCGATAATGGAAACAATGGAAACAGCGGAAACAATGACAATAATGGAAATAATGGTAACAATGGAAACAGTGGAAACAATGGTAATAATGGAAATAATGGTGATAATGGAAACAGTGGAAATAATGGTAACAACGGCAATAATGGTGATAATGGAAACAGTGGAAGTAATGGCGGCAATGGTGATAATGGAGATAATGGTAACAATGGAAACAATGGCAACAGTGGCAATAATGGAAATAATGGTAATAATGGTGGTAATGGAAACAGTGGAAATAATGGCAGCAACGGAAATAATGGTGATAATGGTAATAACGGTAACAATGGCAATAGTGGAAATAACGGCAATAATGGTAATAATGGAAACAATGGTAACAACGGAAATAACGGAAACAATGGCAACAACGGAAACAATGGAAATAACGGAAATAATGGGAACAGTGGAAATAACGGCAATAATGGTAATAATGGAAACAATGGAAATAACGGAAATAACGGGAACAATGGAAACGGTGGAAATAACAATAATGGTGGTGGTAATGGGAATAATACTAGTAACGGTTACCATAGTCACTATGGTCATGGTTCTCATGGTTATATTCACCACCACAACCATCAAGGACATTATAACCCCATCAGCTTACCTCATACAAATCCGCCATACCCATCCTTCTATATTCCACTACCTTTTTATTCACAACTTCCTTACATACCCCAAGTGTACACTCCTCCCATATCATATCCGTATCCATATTTGCATTCCTATCCGCAACAACCATAAGTCAAAGAACAAAATATTCTCATTGCCGGTGGCGAAAATTCGGGTTAGTAAATAAATGGAAATAGTCATACGCAATTGTAATAATACGTGATTAATATTAAATAAAATATGAAGCTATATTAATCAAAGATTTGTTTTTGTTTTATGTTTATTAATTTTTAGAAAACCGTTGGCAAATAAATACGTACGAGAAAACTAGCAGTCTTAGGAAAGCTAATTCAGGTTTTATTGAGATCTTTATTTTGAAACTCCCCTCTTTGGGGAAGTAAAAACAGCGGTGATAACAGATATATACTGCGGCTTGTGGGATATCAAAATTAATGAAGAGAATTGTTTAAAAATCAGAGAACAAACAAATCAAATCATATCTGCAGCAGATGACACAACCAGTTCTAGTATAATGCGGGTACTGACTTTAACCCAGCCAGTTTTGTGTAACAAATTCGAGCTACCCCAAAGTTTAAATAAAAGTGTCAACACCGCGTGGGACTTTGTTTTATTAAATTCAGTTGCGTTCTTACCACCTAGACATTTGAAGAATGAAGTTTTTTTCTTATACGGTTGTAAATTTTGTTTGTGTTCATCTACTGAATCAAATTCTACTTTCCTTTTTTCTCAGCACGTCTTACGTTCTCTATGGTACTCGTAAGTGCGAAACCTGTGTCTCTTCGAATTTGATTTTAATCGGCCCGAGATATGTTATTGACCTGTATACATACACACGATCAACAGAAGACTCATTGGATAAAATCAGGGTTCGATGTTCACATTAATACGAACCCAAAAAAGAAAATCGACAATACTTTAAGTAGATGTTTTTATCTCTTTGAATTCTATTAAAGTAAATTTATTGTCATACTTGCGTACTTGCATATTTACCGTGATGAATAGTTGAATAAAACTAGAAATTGGGTTAAGAAAAACGTATAGTTTGCACCAGAAATGAAGGACATGTACCATATTCTGTATCAATTACTATACCCTATAACTAAGAGATCTACAAACTTAAAGAAGGCTGAATCGAGAGTTTCGGTTTCGTTTAATACCGGATAATGATTAATCGTATGTCTCACGTATGCGTGCAACATCTTGCCTCAGCCACTGACTCTGTGATAACAATCATGGGCAGTGTGTCAAAACCAGTTTTGAGGTTTCAATAAACAACTCCTTACAACAGCTTTATATGCATGCTTCAAATCTGTGAATGACAAAGAGTCTCAGTTAAAATACGGCGTACACCGACATTCGATGAGGTCACTTTTTTGTAAATGATGACTCAACGCCAATGAATTTCGTGAATAACCCTCTGAGTCAAACTTAAAGAATTAATTAATCTTATCCCAGTAAAGTTTACCGCCAACAGTTGTACCATCATGATTTGCTGGACAATGACCCAAATAACCAAGAGACCCCAAAATGAGGTTTAATTTCGACGTAGAAGTGCAGTCACTGATGAAGATGCCCACTTTTTTTCCATCGTCATAGATCAGGTAACTGTGCAAACTGGTTATTTTTCTCGCCGTATTTGAGTTCTTCGGACAAACTCGTCCAAGCTGACTGCAGACTCCCCCGTGGGCAACAAGGTACGGCGACGTTCACTTAATTGCTTTTGTCACACCGCGTGAGCTAACTCTCATGGCAAATGTCAAAGTGACGTCGAATTAAGGTCAAGTAGTCGGCACCCATGCAGCGTTACGAATAATAAGAAAATTGTTTTTGAGGCTGAACGTTGGACGTTAGACGTCACCACTTGAGATACATTATACGCACTCGCGACAGTTGCATAAATTTCCCACTTTTTTACTTGGGATACATCGCGGTAATTAATTAATTTCTCCCATAAGTTAACACTTATTCAAGACGTTCATAGGCTGATATTTAACTAAAGAGAAACCATGACAAAGACTTATGCAAAGATGTGGCGCTGCAAGTTCGTGGGTGCGCATAGAGAAAACGCGATTTCTATTAAATGCGGGTCAGAGTGTCAAATCTAACGCCTGACGCCTGTCATACGGGCGTATCACTTTTTCTAATAGGTGAAAGTATCGAAAGATTCAATTGCGTAACTTTATTCTTGGTAGGGACGTATGAAAATAGAAGTAAGTAACCATTTAACCTAAAAAGTCGACACAAATTTTGAGTATAGAGTTACGAAAATTTGGCTGACTTAGCATCAATCGGATATCAATTAATTCAAATTCAATCAACTAAATAAGACTGTTGAAGTAGCTATAAATTTGACTGCTGCGTTAATTGGTTAAACAAAAATTATTAAATAAATAACAATAAGTGAATATTGCTGAAACACAAACACATTCTTACACAAAAAAAAACGAACTAAATAAAAAAATATTACAGTTCGCCTGAAATACATAAGTTTTATAAGCAAACTTTCAAATAATTTGTTATATAAGTAATTTTGACATAATAACAATCTCGCCGTTAAGAGAAAGATGTCATTTAATTCCAGAGTCCAATAATTAAAGCGCACAGTAAGGACCAATCCTACTAAATGCAAATCGATTATCGATTGCTTCCGATTTTGGGCGCGATTTTCCTCACCGCATTGTCCGCATTGGCCAACTGAACTGGTTTTCCTTTTTCATAGTGACCGTTTTTGTAGGACAATCTCTGCTTAAAGGATACACGAATACCACTGCAGTGGCTCGCTATTTGGGTCAAGTGAGTTTCCTTCAGTAAATTATAACTTTTTTTCTAAGTCATTCGTTTACCCTCAGACACTATACGTGCTTCCTGTTTATATTATGAACGTCCCTCGGCTAGACGAAATGAACGAATTAGGCTTGACACAACAAGGGCGTGTTAGTACCCGACGAATATTGTGTGTGTGTGCTTAGCTTAATAATTTGATTATATTTCGAAATTGCGTTTTTAAAAAGAATGAGGACGTATATAGCATTGAATTCTGGTTTAATAAGATAGGGGAATTATGGAAAAAAATTAAGAAATAGGGAAATATTAATGATAAATTGGATGTGTTTTCCGTAAATGAGAGATGCTCTTATATCCCATAAGATTATTACTTATGTACTGAAAAGATCAAGTTGTTTAGTTAACTTTACTATTTAAAAGAAAATATATTTAAAGTTCCTGACGAGAACTATTTAATGGAGTTCGGAAGTTCATAAATAGTTCTTATATCCGGGCTGGGTTCTATTAATTTTAATGCCGTTGAAGGTTTGTTGAAACAAAAGCAAGTTAATCTCGAAATATAAATGCAAGAAATAAAAAAAATGAGAAAAATTAAAAATTATTATATATATATATATATATATATATATAATTTGAACTAGACAAACTCATAAAAATATGTGAAATTACAAGAAAGCGTCCTAAACAAAGTTCGCATAAAATTCAAAAAATATTAGACAAAAATTCACCACGGACAGCTAAAATAAAATTCACTTTAAGATTAGGAATATGGGTGTTCACAGCGTCATATACTGAATAAGTTCTTTATATTTTTGTTTCTAAAAGCAATCAAATATGTAACAATTGAATTATTGGTTTTATAACTATGCTTTTAATAAACTGGCAAAAGACCATACGTATACATTAAACATATATTATTATGTGTTCACTTAATACATAATGGGCTACGTAAATATAAAACTGTCATTCTTCAAATTTTTTCTTTTCCTTGTCATGTATTGGGAAGTTATAAAGGCTCTATGCTGAGATCTTTAAAGAAAACTCTGTACCTTCTTAACTGTCTATTAAAATATTGTAAGAAAACAGGAATTCCTATAGTTCGGGAACACTAATAAAATTATTTTTTGTGGACCAGGAACTGAATTCCAATTCAATATCTTAACTAAGAAAATTTTCTAACTTAAATTTTAATGGAACATGAATAAATTGCAAACTGACTGCAGTAAGGTATCGCAAAATTTGAAAATTTTCTGAAATCCACGTCTGAGTTACAAAACTGGCAAACCTTTACTCACTATTTTTTATTCTGAATTATATAATTGATTACCTCCTCCTCAGATTTTGTGTAAAAACATGCGTATGAAGGTGTCGTAATGGCCTTAAATAACACTAGAGTTAAATGTTCATTTAATTCTTCACGTCTCTTATCGAATATCAACGCTTCTTAAACAACATCTTTTGAGCTGCTTTAAATTCTGACAACATTTTCAGACGCAGTTTTTGGCGGCCAAGCAACTTTGTCATCAAACGTGCGCAGCATACTTGTTACGTGGCCCAAAGATGTGCAGGGTAGAACTTGAATTTTTGCGTAACTCAAAAGGCTTAACTTATTCGGGTAGAAGAGATATGATGACTTTACCCCATATTCCGAGAGCAGTTCGGTGTGCATTCGATGGACGATAATAACAGCCTCAATATGAATTTAAAAGTTAAAACCTTGATTGAAAATGACTTTAGGGATAGTTGATGGGTGATTATTAAATTTTGTATTACAATGTGTACGAGGGTTGCCTTTTCTATTTCGGGATTAGAGAATAAAAACAAATATTAATCATCAAAAATAGCTTTATTGTTTTTCAAAATATTCCCCATTAAGATCTATACACCTTTGCAGGTGTTTGAACCGGAATAACAACTGATTTTGGACGACCTTCACGAAATTCGTCTTGGAGTGAACTACGACCTCGGTTGAATTCACCATACCATCGATAAACACTGGTCCTTGATGGAGCTTCATCACCAAAAATTGAATTAAGTTCATCGATGCACTGTTGTTGAGTTAATCCACGTCGAAAGTTGTAAAAAATAATCGCACGAAAATTTCCACGATTTAGTTCCATTTTTTGGGCGGGATGAATCTTTTAAGTTATTGTAAACAACACAAATAGCGCTCGTATGTCAAAACGTTCTGAGTACGTATAACCTCAAAAATGTCAGACCTTACGATAGAGCTGGCAGTTACCAGATTGCAACACTAGAGTTGCCCAATCCCGAAAAGGCAACCTTCGTACCACGTTGACAAGGTCGGTTACATATTTGATTTTTTTAATTTGCTTGCATTTGTTTTAAGTACCTTAAACTTTTGCAAATGTCTTTAGAAGTAGTTGTGGCTAAGATATATGTTGTATATCTTAGATGTCCCATTTATTCATAAATTTAAACAGAAATCAAAATAATAAGTCATTATTATTTGTTAATAGTTAAGAAAAATTATTCTATTAACAGCACTTTAAAAAAAAATAAAAAATGCAGCATTGAATGTGACCAATAAAGGTTTACGAAAAGGAAGAACAGTTCAGAACAGTGGAAAAAGCGGAATGGACAAGGACACAGAAGAAATTTACACTTTCATGGTAAATATGTGTCCCAACTTTAGCTCAAATATTTATACCTCAGAACAAAATTTGAGTCGAGAATCGGGGGAGAGCAGTAAAAGTACAAGCAAAGGTCAAAACAGGAGATATATAAAAACTAACACAAAATATCTCTGCATCCTTGAAATTTAAAATTGACAGTATTTGTAAAGTTTTAATCAAACTATACAAGCAATCTTAGCCTAAGGCTTAAGTTATAATTTTTACAATAATTAGTATAAATAAATATACAGGCAATCTTCTTATAATCTTTTTAGAAAAATTTTAACGTGGATTTTGACAATTACGCTCGAAGTCATGTTTCATCAAGTTATTGCACTTAACTTTATTCAATACATTTAATACATGCATTTCACTTTTAAATGCAACAATGGCAGGCGATTTTCATGTGGTCGCCATGGCATAGTGAACAACCACATCCCAAGGGTTCCAAGTTCAATTCATATACTAAAACCTCGTATTTTCGAGCACCTCCCTTTTCCGAGCTGCTGACAATTCTCAAAGAGAAATAACTGTCTATGAAAAAGCTTCCACAATTTCGTCGTTCAGAGTTGGCTTAACTGTACGCACAAGAAAATGCACTCTTCCTCATTCAACATTTATTTGTTCATTAAAGCCAATCTCAAGTGACCAGTCTTCGTAGCCAAACTGGATTCTATTTCACTTTTAAATCAATGAATGCAAAAAACAAGTTAGGTGAAAAGAAATTATGATAAGTTTTTAATGTCCGCGGGATACCCCGTCACCATACAAAGTAAAGCTGTGTCACTTTTTCCAGTCGCATTTTTCGCACGTCATATGAATCACGTCGTTCATATATCAGCTAAACCAGTCTAAGAATTCATTTTTGCGTCTATTCATCGCAACATGAAATGCCACAGCACTTAAGGTGTGCACCAGGTACGTCGTAAGACCACGTATTGACTGTCCCACTGACTTTATAGATACTCCGCACAATGACATGCAATTGACAACAGAAACATCGCTGAGTGTGTATCTGTGCCAGCAGAACGGACGCATGATGTGAATAATAAGTTGGTTTTGTATCATAAAACGGCAAATTATTCAAAAAAAAAAAAAAACAAAAAGAACAACAACAATCGGTATAAATGACTAATATTTCAGAGCAAGATTTTATTGTAATCCAAAACTGATGAAGTACTATATTCGTATGGCAACTAAACGATAAAGATTTTTGCACCAAATTTGGAGTGAAATTTTACGCTTGTCAAACTGGTTATATGTGACTTTGTAAGTTTTGTTCAACAGCTGTTTTCAACGTACAAATGTACAATTGTTCAATATAAACGTAGAATTTTACAATTTAAATTTAAATTCACTTATTTCTTATACTTTCAAATGATTCAGTAAAATGTATGGAATTTTATAAGAAGTTTCTGGTAAGGTCTCACAAAGAAAAGAAAACCCAATTTTTTGGTGCTCGGTATGTGTACCAGTAGCTATTGTTGGAGGTCTCTTCAAAAATGTCATGTCAAAAAACTTTTAACGTACTCTCATTGATTTATACTAACAATTAACAAAAAAATATGCTTTAAGACAACTTAGCCTTGAGAATTATCGGGAAAAGCAAGTTATTGCACCACTTCATTTTTACGGTTAAGAATATGTAAATGGCTTTGAAATTGTCCACTCATCAGGATCTTCAGAAGCAATAAGAAAAATTTAAATTTTATAAACATTTTTAACGAAGTCAATATTAAACCTCGGTTTCCCTCTTTAAATTGTCAACACCGAAGTGTGTACACAATTTCGGAAAGAAAAAACAAATATGACAAGAATTGAAAAAAAAATATAAAAAAAAGTAAAATAAACATCTTTTAACTTAAAATTGTTTAACAATTATATTTTATATACAGTATCGGAAGAACCTAAGGAAACTGAAATGATTTAAATATTTAGACGCAGATAAAAACAACAATAGGCAACTTTTTCAAATTCACTATAAAAAATATATTTACCCTATTAATAATGTTCAAAATAAAAAACAAAATATTATTGGAACTTTATTAACAATTTAGTTATAACAAAAACCATAATATAACATACTATTCTGGGTGGACAAAACTAAGGAAACTGGAAAAAACGTTTGATATTGTATCACTTCTATCTTTAAATAAATATTTTATGGGGTCACTCTTATTTTTTAAAACTGCTTTTCATCGTCTTGGCATAAAATCTATAGATTCTATAAGATTATTTACAAAGGTTTGTGGTGTTTTTGCCCATTCTTCGTGAAAAGCATCAAGAAGTTGCTGATGGCCTTTGAAATATTGCCCCTTTAGTTTTCTTTTGACTATTCCTCATAGATTTTCAATGGGGTTGATGTCAGGAGATTGGGATAGCCAATTAATAACATCAAATCTTTTTACCAGAAACCAATCTTGGATATTTTATATCATTATTTTGTGGAAATCTCCAACGAAGAGACATGTGATCCTTTCCATAGGGCAACATTATCTCTTCCAAAAAATGTTGGTATTGAAATCGATCCATCCTCTGTCGGAGAGGTCCCAACCCTTGCGAAAAGAAAAAATCCCCACACCATTATGGAGCACCCAAGATGCTTCATAGTTTTGTTACAGTAGCTTCAATCGAGTCTTTTTACAGCTGGTCGTCTTACGCGCACCAATCCATCAGAATGAATTAAATTAGCTTTTGATTCATCGGTGAAAAGTGCGGTTTTCCATTTTGCCGTTATACAACTTCCATCAGTTTGCGCAAAAGTAATACGATCTTTTCGAGAGGTTTTTTGAAGGTCGCCTTGAAAACAATCGGCCCCCTGCAAATAGTCTACAAGCCGTTCTTTCATGGATGTTTAAATTAAATTCTTTTACGAGTTCCCTTGCGGAAACATCAGGCTCAGTTTTTATTTTCTTGCTTGGTGTAGTTTTCCTGGGTCATCCTCCTCTATGGACTAATTCAACCGAACCTGTTTCATTATAGTTTTTTATACGTTTAGATATAACTGATTTTGGGATGGAATGTTTATTATATATTTCTTTTTGAGAACTACCTCTCTTATAATCATAAATTATTCTTGATTTAAAGCTTTCATATTTATTATGAGTCATTATAATCTTTTAATTATTTAAACACGGTTTATCCCTCCAATAAACAATTTACAAGTGAATCCTTTAACTCCAGTTTGTCACCATATCATACAGTAGAGTAACGGTACATAAGAAGAGAAAATATAATTTTATTTGATGAAAATTGAGGAGTTTTCTTAGTTTTGTCCGCCCAGAATAGTAAGTTATATTATGTTTTTTGTTATAACTAAATAGTTAATGAAGTTCCAATAATATTTAGTTTATTTTTTTTTATGAACAGTATTAATAGGGGAAATAAATTTATTATAATGAATTTGAAAAGGTTTTCTCTTGTTGTTTTTACCTGCGTCCATTGTCCATGTTTCATTTATTTCAGTTTAATTAGTTTTGTCCGACACTGTATATTTTCAATACGGAAAGAAAAAAAAACGTTCCAAAAGGCACATTCGCATACAATGCAATTTTTCCCGCCAGAAACGCACAACATATACCTCATCGTAATATTATACGTTTCCTCCCTGCACTTGAACATTAAGATACAAGTTCAGGTTTAATCAAGGCAAGTTTAACACAAAAACAAACAGCAACTGTGGCGAAACAGAAAAAATGTGTGCGAAACCACTTACAGTGAATGTAATTCAATATAGCGGCATCTATATTTAAATGCACAAATTATAAAAAAGAAAATATCGCAAAAAAAACTTACACAAAATCATCACGATACATGTGGGGAACGACCATATGTGTGTTCACCGCACCGACCATAAACGGCATGTGTGTCACTTCGAGTTTCATTGAGGTGCATTTTGAACATGTTACCCAGCAGTTTGAAGGGGCTATGCTTTGCGGTTCAAAGTGGTTTTATTCGGATTTCGGAAATATTGTGTGGATGAAATCACTTCACAATTATTTGTATATTTCAAGATTAACTGACGTTAATTAAAAAGCGAAAGGTTAACAGAACTTTTTGCGTCGTTAAGTTTCGTTCCACAAGGATTTTGTTAATAGTATAAACATGTAAGACTTTGACATTCACTTTAAAATGCATACTATCGAACATATTTCAAGTGATATTTAGATACTTTACTTGATTGTGGGAGCATTTTAAAAGAATTTTGCTTAAAAACATATTAGTACGGTATTTCCTGAAAGTTCGACAACATGAAAAGTGTGCGGGGTTGAAGTAAATGATTCCAACATTATCTTATTTACGACATATTGCCGCCTTAACGAAGCAGTGAGAACGCCAGTATTTATCAAATTGGTGTGCGTTTAAAGATGTGCAAAGCATTTAAGAAGTTACCAAACTTGCAAAATGTAAACAGCGTCATCAGGTATCAAATCAGTCCTCACCTTTGTTGAAATTGCAAATTATTGTGGCAGAAGGGAAAAAGCAATATGAGTGTGTATAGTAAAGAAAATATATGCGTTTGACAATATTTATTCATTCGCATTGATTACAGTGTTTTGCGCTGCGTCACATCGTAAAAAAAGAACAAAATTGTAGGTCATATAAATTTTGAAAATCAAACATAACGACACGTAGTCAACAGGCTCGAAATTAAATATTCATAAAATCTCTGATTTGGTACACTTAATTAAAACAATTGTTAGTATAATTGCACACGTATTTTGGAAGTATATGACACATCCTACTTACAGAAAAATATTTTTTGTATTAATTTAAAGAAGACAAATTTAAAAGATACAAACTCAAAAAGTTATAGAACACTATATGGTAATGTTAACGCGAGCGATTAAAAGTGAATACTTTTAATGAAATCTACAATTACACAGTTTGGAAGGAAAACACATCAATATATTTACCTCAAACTTGGCATTGGTGATTATGCCATAACAAATGAAATGAAATGAAAGAAAACTAATCAATGTCGAATTGATATAATAAAATCTCCATTAAATTATAAAATAATTTCACTTAAAATCTGGAAGAATCAAGGCTGAGGTAAACATAATTACTATGCGAACAGCGTCAGCAGAAACACATTAATCATGAAGGCCATCATCGAGCACTTCTCGCACGATGACATCACAGCGGGAAAAGTCACTTGTAGGATCAGTTCAAGACAACTTTTAATACAGTTGCAAGGCTCACTCTTTTGAATTCTTCTTCCAATCAAACTGGATATTCAATAAGCTCTGGCCGAATGGACTAAATCACCACCCAAAAGTAATAAGGAAATTCGTGCTTTCTTAATGAAGATGTTTTTTTTTTTTTGGAAGGACAGGTTTTGATCCCGTGCCACGGTACCTTCAATATGAAAACATTCTCGTAAAGTGAAGTCTGGTTTACTCAAATTCTACAAAATATTGTATAAAAGCATGTGAATACAAAATAAGTGTGCAATGTCCACCGGCTTCTTGACCATGCACTCGCATAGCGGCATTGACTCTGAAACTTAATCGAACTCGTTTACAGTCTGATTTGTTGGTGTTGGGTGGGGTAATGAAGTATTGTGCATGGTTAAGTATAGTTCATTAACTCAGTCGCAGTTGATGTTGGTAGTAGTTTAAAGCAGATAAGTCTCTTTTTTTTTAATAGAGTTTAATGACGTCTAAGATCTGTAGCAATTTCTGGTTTTCTTCGATGGTATAAATAGATAGCAAGCAGGAACTAAGAGAGCTATCTGTGTATATATTGGAGAAGGAAGTGTCTAGTAGTGAATGATGACAAGATAAGTAGCATACGCCAATCAATCGAACCTCAGATGGGAAAGTTTAGCAATTTAACGACAACGCGATGCTCTACTAACTGACCTCGAAAGTTTTATACAACTAATTTAATATCGGAATCAGATTACAAATGTTTTTTTTAAACCAACTGATGTTGTGGTTACCGTTATGTGCGAGTCTTAGAAATGAGTCTTCGCCAAAAACAAGAGATTTTCTTTAGCTGTCCGAAGCTGCATGATTTCTTTATATTCTTTTCTACGCTGTCCAGGGAACCTTTTAATTAAATTAAAATTTAAATTATTAAAAATTATAAAGTAAAATATTTCGAAATTACATAACAAAAACGATTATCAAGTTTTTTGTTAATCCAAGGCAAAAGTGGTGCACAAATCCAAGAAAACACGACTTTAAGGACTTCAGAAAAGGTCATGCGAGGTCAATATATTCTCGGTATCGGGGTAAAGCTGTGGTTATGTATATAAATTAACTTATTTATCAACTAATACTATTATTTTAGTGCATTCATGTAAAATTTCATATAAATGTGATTATTAAATCGCGTTTTATCTCTAGTTAAACAGAATCATAATGGCAACTGAGACAATGATTTCTCACTAAGCAAAGAAAAAGTCAAAAAACTATTCATGAAGAGATGGTGGCTGCTTACCAGGGTTCCGCACCTTCATTATCAACTGTGCAAAAGTGGCCAAGTGAGTTCGAGAGAGACAGAGAGAGAGCTTTGAAGACGACCCCCTCTCCGGCGCCCCGGCTACTGCTTGTACGGGAGAAAGCATCAAAGAAGTCGAAAAACTTGTTCTTGAGGATGCCCGAATAAAGGTGGAAATGATGGCAGAGATCACCAAGCTTTCAACTGGTATCATTCACACAATTCTTCATAACCATCTTAACCTTTCAAGGGTCAGTGCAAGGTGAGTACCACGAATGCTCACAGCGCCTCAGAAAAATGTGAGAATCGCATGCTGTAGAGAGCTTTTGGAGATGTGTAGTGAGAACGTGGACGGTGTTATGGATCGAATTTTTACTGGGGACGAAGCATGGGTTCACCACTAAACCCCTAAAAGAAAACAAGAGTTCATGCAGTGGCATAAAAAAAAGAACAGACCCGTCGAAGAAGTTCAAAGTAACTCCGTCTGCCGGGAAGCTCATGGCCACAGTTTTTTTGGGACTCAACGTCACATCCCACGCTTCCACTTTGTATAATTTGCGGGAGGAAATTAAAAAGAAAAGACGGGGTAAACTCGCAGCGGGTGTGTTGCTTCTTCATGACAACGCTCCTGTTCACACGGCGGAAGTTTCCGGGGCTGCTGCACGAGATTGTGGTTTCGAAGAAATCCAACACCCACCCTATAGTCAAGATCTTGCCCCTAGTGATTATTTCCTGATTCCGGATTTGAAAAAATGTCTTCGTGGAAAAAGATTTTCGGATGATGAGTGGCTCAAGTTGGCAATAAATGGATATTTTGTTCAAAGGGTTTTTCAAGGGTTTAAAAAACCTTATCTTAAGATGTAACAAATGAATTGATTTAGAGGAAGAACCGAATTCGCATTTTCCTTCATATCGATACCGAGAATATATTAAACGCCCCTCGTATATCATTTGATAAATAGAACAAAAATAGAAAAATAAATGCGTAAAAGCATTATGGATTTTTATTTGTATGAATTGCAAATATTTTTTCCTAGCCCAAGATTCGGTTATATTTATACGTTTTAAATTTAAAATATTTTCCGCCGCTTTCGTATAGTTTGATTTCAGAAATGTGAAAATTCGTTACCGACATTCTTCAAATTATGAAGCACAAATAGGCAAGTTCATTGTGATTTATTAAATGTCCAAAAAGTATCCCAACAAAAACTACACACTAATAGTTAGAGGTGAACAGTGCGTGTGAAAAAAAAAACAGTCAGCGAAAGGACCGAAACATTGCCATGTTTATAACTCCAAACGCATTCCATTCCACTTTTATAGGTGGCATAATTAAAACATTAGTGAATATGTTCGAGACGTAGTGAAATTGAAACACGAATGAGGAGTGTCCTCGGCTGCAAGCGCTAGGACAAAAAAAACACAATCAATGATAAAAAAATCTTCCAAAGATGCTACACCAGTTTAGTTTTCCCAGAAACACTATAACTAGCCCACTTGCGCGCGGGGGCAAAGATGCAGTCCCGCTCATAAATGTCACGAACTCCACTGTGCAGTCGTCAAAACAATAAGAAACGTGACAAGCTATAAAACCGCGGAGACCCCCAAAATAAGAAAGCCACATTCACTCCAGTTCACAGGTAAGCCGAACAACTCCACACACCAAGCCCCTATGCGGTGGCTACTAGTTCAACAATTGGAAGGGGTAAGGGTAAGTCGCGAGCAGCAAGCAGCGAGCAGATGTAGAGGTAAAAATAATATATGACGACTTAATAAAGACTTGATCTGATAGTCTTTCTGGGTTATTTCCCTTGTCACGTTCTCTCTCCTTCTGACATTCGCTCGTCTTTCAATTTCTTTGGCGCATCAGAGTTCCCCTTACCAACTTTGCAAAGCCGATCAATAGTTCTAGAGGTAACTATAAAGTAGGGATGATGTCACTGTCAAAGGTAGCCAGATGGCCGACACTCTTATCTACTGCCGGGTGAGTTTTATATCTCTTCCGGAATGCATTTCGATATCAGAGCTACATTTCAGCACTTTGAGCAGTAATGCAGCTAAATATAGATAACCTTATCGGCGTCGATAAGCAAATTGCTCTGATAAAAGGTGGTCGAGTGATAAGTACAGCCGCAACATCACATTGTGTCTCCGCTCTGATTGATGACAAGACAATGCCTTGTTGTGCAACCTTGGAGTCTCCACACAGCTTGTACTTAAGTGTTGGGCGTTGGCCGATGTCAGTGTCACATTGATTTGGGGTTTAAGAAATTAGAAAGCAAACAATGTGGGGGAATTTACGAGGCATTAAGTTACTTAATTTCAGGTAGAGCGACGCTAAAGTTGAGTGTTTTGACAGTGTTGCTTAAAAATATTTCCTTGCTTTTCTGCTAATTAGTTTTAGAAACCGTGACAAAGCTCAAATTACGCGTTGGGCAGGGCGTTATGAAAAGAAAAAATAGACCGCGGCTACTAAGGGAATCAGCTTTAGGCTAAAATCATCGCAGGACACACATAATTAGTATTTCCAATGGGTATGTCGACAGAGGACAGACAAAAGAAGATAATTTTTGTTGTTCGAAGTGACATTTCCTTAATTTTTATATACCCTCTGTTTGGGTTCTTATATTTTTCAAATATACAAATTTTTAAAACCGGGGTTGAGTCACTAAATCTTAGTCATTCTTTGCGAATATTTGCAACGGCTGAGAAGCTTGTTCTTATCGAGGTAAAAATACTACACTCAGAGCTCCGGAAGGATACCAGTAAGTACTTCCGTGACAAAGAGCTCAAGTCTTCAGCTACAACCACATCAACATCAAACAGCTGCCACCTCATACGAGCAAATACGGTACAATGGCAGAGAAAGTTTTCTGCATTGTCTTTACCTTCTCTACAAGAGCCGTAGGGTTTTAACATTTAGTCCTTGTACACGTAAGTGCTTAGCGAAGGTGAGATATTTTGTTTGTTTGAAGGAGTGAAATCTAACGTTGTTGTGCTCCACGAAGGTGGAGATCCCTCCATCGTCTTGGAGTTGTCCATGAAAATTTGAGTATATTGTCTTCCTGCCTCAGCATCTTTCCTGATCCAGTCCCGGGCACAAGGAAAGTTGACATTGTAAAGCGACGCAGCTGAATTATTGCTATATTTGCATTAGGGGCATATCAATGAGATTGGTGGCATAGGAGATGTGGTGCGCAAAACCATTAAAGCTCTAATGCGTTAAGCCAAATACCAATTCTTTGTAGTCGGAAAATGGCCAATTGTACATGATGTGAACATCAAGGGAAGAAGATTCAACAATGCATCAAGAGTAGAGCCAGGGGTGGTAAAGAACGAGAACGAGAACTTATATAAAGCGGTTTATTTACAAAAAGTTTGTTTATGTTGAGGAAGAAGATTTTTGTATAATTTCAAATGTGCAACTGAAGATAACTGACGAGAGACGAGACGCATATTGGTTGATACCTAACACCAACACCCGAGAGAAGATGAATACATAATTCGGTAAAATCACATGAAGCACTCCTACAGAACCGTTTTTAAGATTATATAACCCACATTTACAAAAACTTGATATTTGTAAAATATGAATGAAGGGGAAGATGAAGATGAACCCTTGGACTGGAAGCGAACCTTTTCGGTCTTTCTGTATATGTATATATATCCACCTAACTCCTGTAATTTTTTAATTTTCAAATTTGAGTTATACGTTGACATATGCCTTCACCAAAGTTTCTTGTCATCAAATAGTGAAGCAACGATAAGCCCCTTGACAATTACCTTCTTTCTCTAAGCAGTTACCGAAATTCTGTACGTTCTGTAAATTAGGTAATTAGATAATCTTCAATTGAACATCAGTCATGTTGCAAGTAATAACACCAGATAGCATAAAAATTTTATGTTTCACTGAAAAAATTTCAACTGTTGATGTACAGCATTTAGTTATTTAACGTAACTACCTGGGACACTATCTCTGCACTTTTTAGCTTCTTATCGTCCAGCTAATATAAATCGTGTAACTTAACGTAACTCCCTGTGTATCAACCCGTTCATAATTATTTCTCCACAATATGACTGTAACAGAGTATAACTAACCAATAAATTTTGTATATATTACGTATGGTATGTTTGGAAAAGGCAACGCTGCATCGAACGACGAGAGCTGTTTGTGAGCTCTACAAACAGAGAAGAAGGGAAGAGAACTGGCTTCTCAGAAGAAAAAAGAAAGAGCACGAGAAGCGCGCGGTCGAGGAAATGGAGAGGTGCTATGTCAGAAATGACGTCCGAAATTTTTACCACAAGATAAAACAGTTATCCGGTGGTTATAAGCCTCGGACAGAAGCCTGCCGGGACCAAAATGGACAACTAGTGGTAGAGTCGCAGTCGGTGCTGAGAATCTGGAAGGATCATTTCTGCAGACTCCTAAACGGCGATGACGACGCAAATTCCGCTGTTAGGCAGAATGTCCCACTCAATTTGGACGACGATGAACAAGAATTCCGTCCCCCCGACTTCGACGAGGTCAAGATAGCAATATCGAGACTGAAATCGAACAAAGCTGCTGGCGCGGACGGACTATCCGCAGAGCTGTTCAAAGCGGCTAGGGATGAGCTGGTTGGGTGCATGCACCAGCTCATCTGTGAGATATGGTCGGAGGAAAGCATGCCCGACTAGTGGAATCTCAGCATCGATTGTCCGGTCCACAAGAAAGGAGACCCCGTCGACTGCGCCAACTACCGAGGGATCAGTCTTTTTAACATCGCATATAAGATTTTCTCTGCCGTACTGTGTGAACGCCTGAAAGCGTTCGTCAACAACCTGATAGGTCCTTATCAGTGTGGTTTCAGGCCAGGGAAGTCCACAATCGACCAGATCTTCACACTGCGGCAGATCCTGGAGAAGTCCCAAGAAGTACAAATCGACACCCACCATCTATTTATCGATTTCAAGGCCGCGTATGACAGCGTGCATAGAGACGAGCTACACAGTGCCATGTCTAGTTTTGGCATCCCTACCAAACTCGTCAGATTGTGTAGGATGACGATGGAGAACTCTCGCTGGTCCGTCAAGGTCAGTAGCGAACTCACCGAGATCTTCGATGAATTTAGACAAGGCGACGCGCTGTCATGCGACTTCTTTAACATCATCCTTGAGGGGATCGTGCGGAACTCACACGTCAACACCAGAGGCACGATCTTCCACAAGTCCGTTCAATTGCTAGCTTATGCGGATGACATTGACGTGATCGGCCGAACTCAGCGAGCCGTCAATGAGGCGTTTGCTAACATTGAAGCGGAAGCGGCTAAAGTGGGACTGGTGGTAAACGAGGGCAAAACGAAGTATATGCTGTCATCGAAGAAGGACGCAGAACATCGACGTCTCGGACAGAGCGTCACTATGGGCAGTAGACACTTCGAGGTAGTGAAGGACTTCGTCTATCTCGGCTCCGCGGTGAATAGGGACAACAACATCAGTACCGAAATCAAGCGCAGAATCACTATTGCCAATCGCTGTTTCTTTGGGCTCAAGAGGCAATTGAGTAATAAAGCCCTCTCCCGAACGACCAAAGTGACTTTGTACAATACCTTGTTCATCCCAGTCTTGCTTTACGGCGCAGAAACATGGACGCTACTAAAAGCGGATGAGGCAGCCATTGGTCTCTTCGAGAGAAAAGTTCTGCGTGCGATTTTTGGTCCCGTTTGCGTTGATGGGATCTGGAGGAGAAGATTCAACCACGAACTCAACCACGATTCAACTGAACCTGTTTAAGACAACATCCCTCTGTCAAGTACTCTCAGAAATATAGAGCATACATACGATCCGAATTTTGCCAATCACACAGCAGTTTAATCTTCGACCACATATATAAAGTTCGTTGACTGTTCCCATATGTACATATGTAAGTGATTAAATCTAATTTCACATGTCGCATCTATCATGCTATCGGACCCGTTTTCTCCTTACCAGTCATTCGTCACAATCTTGCTCATCAGCGTAAATATTGTCGCTTATTAAACACATTTATTTTCATACTGTCGTTGACACTATTAACATTGCAGTACTTTCTCTTCAGTCACTGCTATCACACTTCTCCGCCAACAACCGAAACACATTTTCCATTTTAAAAAGATGTCCGATACAAATCAAGACCATTGACTCAATTTTTGAACGCAACCAATGTCAGTCTTCGCTCACCGGAAATGTCGTCGCAATGTCTGTATCACGTTAAACACAGCCTAAAGCGATGTTGCCACCTCTTTATACGGCACACCAACTATGTCATCTTCCTGTCGCAGCACTAACCGCGACAAATTTTAATCACATTATATGGGTAATTAAATGCATATTGTTGAAGTATAATTTGCTTATCACGCAATGCAAACAGCGAGGGGTTTATGAACCCACCGATAGGTAACGGCAGGCAAACACGTTTGTCACTGTAAACTGTAAGTACCGCTGTTTCAAGCGATGCACATTCTTGGATGTGTTTTCTTTTCCTTTCTGCCTTTTTGTTTTTCATTAGTTAGAAAGAATGTCATGGACCTTGGTTGCTACGCAAATTTATTAGAACATATTACATTTTGAAGGAGCGATATACAAATCCACTTTGGTGAGTCAGTTATATTTAGTCATTCAGATGAAGATAAGGCAACACTTCATTGCAAAACGAAAAAAAAGAAAAAACAAACAAAAGTTGTTTGCCATACAGCCACAAACCGTTGAATATCGACCATTGTTAGGTGGAGTTGGCGAAACAGAAACCAAAATTCAAAAAGTCTGCTGATCGTTTGTCAGCACTTTCATTGATTGACATTTCAAAAGACCTAAGGGATTATAGATTGCAATATACACATATTGAGTTTATTAATCTCTTTGATTTCTTCCATTCCAATTTTCGCTCTTGGCAAAACACATTGCCATCCTGAATTGACACGTTTTTTGTTCGAATGCTGCAAAAGTAAATTGTTGGTTGCTTAAAAGAAATAAATAAAATCTGGTTTACATGTGGTAACACGTTTTGGGAGTACTGTTTGGTAATGGCATATCTGGGAGAAAGGGTTTCGCAAAACTGTTGTCGAATTTGGTCGAATTAGATAAGTTACGGATTTTATTCGGTTTGAAGGTATTTAAAAAAAAAAAAATTAGCCACTGAAATTTACTGAGCACATAAGTTGCATGCATTTTTAAATGCATATGGTAACGACTGCGTAGACCCCATTAAATATAAAATGAATAATAATGCCAGATCTCCAGCACATAGATAGACAGTCCGAGAATAGAAAATACCTTGAACTATTAAAGTTATTGAATCGTACTACGCAATCCAGTCAATATTTATTACTACTGATTTTTTTTTTAATTTCATCTTTATTAAAGGTGGTCGATTCTAAATTTGTTTTAGTAAAATAATGCGTATACAAAAAATAACAACAGCTTGCAACCGTTTCGTTTTTAGGAAATGTCATTAAACTTGGTCATCAGATTTGCATTCTGAACTATTTTATACTCTTACTCATGTGGCAAATTATAAATACATATCACATTCATAAACATATCTGCATTACTCGGTGCAAAGCTTTAATGAGCAATGATGAGTGGTTAAGATCGTCATTCGTAATCGTCTAGACAATAAATAATCCAGACTTTGTACATATGCGCGTAATATGTTAGTGCCCATAGAAGAACACTTTTAACGGAAGGCTATCTGCCATTGAAATTACTGAATTATCTTCTGATGTTATCATCGAGGTGATGTAATAGTATTTATACCTCAACAATTCCTTTGGTTAAAACGTACTTATGGTTGTAATTATTCATACAAAACTCTACATCTTTGGTCATTTGATTAAGGTGATTCATTTAGATTCCTTTATTAAGAAATTGTTCGTCTTCAAAGCATCAAAATGTTCTCTGCTGTAAGTGTTTGTGGTACTCATCATCAATTTATTGTTGATGTTTATTGTCTTTGATGTTTCTATAAAAAATTATCCTTGTTCGTTAAAAGCAACGACAACTACAGCCATAACAAGCACACCTGATATAAGTTTTTAATGACGGACAAGAGATAGTAGATAAGCTAGTCCCATTGATTATACAATTTACTTTCTTTATTGACGGAGACTTTCCTTTATAACGTTTGATGTATAAAAAGTGTTGAGCTAAACGAAACCGCTAAGATATTGCGATCAATGCAATACAGTCCTTATAATATTATTACAAAAAAAAGTTTTCAGAACTTTATTCAGTTGTCAACTACATCGTATTTCAAAGGAAAAGTTATGAAAGGGAAAGCGTTGTCAACTGATGCAGCCACCGAGATCAATGTCGCAGTAGTTTCACAGATGACGTACATATCATTGCATCAGCTTACACACGAAACAGATAAAGGTAAATCTCTGCTTGTGTGTTGCGCAACATAAAAACTCTCCAATTATACCAGACAACTTATTGCCCGATCCCACTTCGGTTTTTTCTCTGCAATTCGTTTAATTTATCACTTTTCCCAACTTGTTATACTTGCATTTGCTTATTTGAACGATCCCACTATTATGTCTTGTGGTCGCATACAATCGTCGGTTGAATGAGACGTCTACGGTTGTCATAACACTTGTATTTCCATACAATTGACATCCGACCACAAAACGCAAACAGGGATCGCAACACACAACGAAGCAGATGTGCTGACCACACTGATAATACAAGTGTATTTTTCGGATAACAAATTGCAATTTGCTAGCTTTATATAATTACAAAGCATCCATGACAAACGGCACTTTTAATTGCTCACACTGCATACAGACCCACGCAGACATCGTAAATAATAAACGAATTTTTCCTCTCACTCTTAATTCGAACTCTCTTCGATCGACCGCTTGATAAATCATGTTAACGACCGATCATTAATAATCGAGTCTGATTTGATAATAAAACATGATGAGTGTACGAACATAGCATGAATTTGTGGCTTTTTCGATGGCATTGCTCATATCATGTGACAATTAGGCGGTCTATCAATCGAGTGATCGACTGAAGTGGAGTTCTTTGGAGGTGATAAGACAAAGTCTTATCAAAAGCCATAAGTAGGAAGCAATAATTTTCAACCCGCTGTCGAACATAAAACTTTGCGAAATCTATCGAGAGGTGTTATGATTACAATCGTCTGATAAGATATTAGACGATTTCTGTGTCATCAGAAACGAGAATACAGTTTTTTTGAAATAAAGTCTTAAGTGTAGTTAATAAGTCCCGGAGTTTTCCTTTTTATCTGTTAAAGAGTCAAACTGTGATAACGATTGATTGTAAAAAGTGTAAAACCCATAGTTTTTTTTTATAGAAAACAGTAAGGAAATGTTACTTTGTAACATCATGTGTAAGTACACGAGTGTTTATGTGACATTGAAGCTGGCGTTATTAATTTGCTAACATATAAGTTTTTTTAGTTGTTGCATGTAAGAATAATGTAAGAATCCATAAGTTTGAATGACGTGATAATAATAAAGAAGTGCTCGTACAAAATTATGCAATATAATTAGGTATGGAACATAGTTTTTCATTTTAGCTATATAGAAAACGCTGGTATTCAAGCACTTTAAGTGATTTACTTCTAAATAGAAGACTTTATAAGCATAAAAAGCAAGAATCAGAAGCAATATTTTTAAACATTTCCAACGAGTTAAAATGCTTTCTTTTTCTTCTTCGGGGTGGACCTGGACCTCAACCAATATGCCTCTCCAGGCAGCACGATCTTTCGCCAGCTGCCTCCAATTGCGCACTCCAAGTTGGTTGAGATCCTCCACTTATGTGCGCCACCTTAACCTAGGCCGCCTTCTGTTGCGTTGTCCCAATGGCTCGGATTCAAAGACTTTTCGGGGAAGAGCAATGGTGTCCATACGCTCAACATGGCCTAGCCATCTTAAGCGCTGTATCCGTAGACGCTTGACCAGGCGCATGTCGCTATACAGCCCATAGAGTTCGTCATTAAATCTTCTCCTCTGGATGCCATCAACACAAACAGGACCAAAAATCGCACACAAAACTTTTCTCTCGAAAAAACTAAGGGCTTCTTCATCCACCTTTGGTAACGTCCAGGTTTCCGTGCTATAGAGTAGGACTGGGATGATCAAGCTATTATATAAAGCGATCTTAGTCCTTCAAGAGAGGGCTTTATTACTCAATTGCCTCTTGAGCCCAAAGTAACAGCTATTGGCAAGAGTGATTCTGCGTTTGATTTTGGTACTGATGTTGTTGTCCTTATTTACCGCGGAGCCGAGATGGACGAAGTCATTGACTACCTCGAAGTTTCTGCTGCCTAGTATGACGCTCTGTCCGAGACGTCAATATTGTATATTCTTTCTTGATGACAACATGTACTTCGTTTTGCCCTCATTTACCGCCAGACCCATTTTAGCATCTCCCGCTTCAATGCCAGCAAACATCTCATTGACGGTTCGCTGTGTTAGTCCAATCACGTCAATGTCATCAGCGTAAGCTAGCAATTGAACTGACTTTTGGAAGTCGTGAATCTGATGTTGACTTGTGAGTTACGCACGATCTTCTCGAGGATGATGTTGAAAAAGTCACATGACAGTGCGTCGCCTTATCTAAAATCTTTTTTGATATTGAAGATCTCGGTGTGTTCGTTATAGACCCTACAAAATCTGACGAGTTTAACAGGAATTCCAAAACTACACATGGCACTGTATAGCTCGTCTCTATGCACACTGTCATATGCAGCCTTGAAATCGACGAATAGGTGGTGAGTGTCAATTTGCATTTCTTTGGTCTTTTCCAGGATCTGCCGTAAAGTGAAGATCTGGTCTATTGTGGACTTCCCTGAAACCACACTGATAGGGACCTATCAGGTCATGGACAAACGGTTTCAGTCGCTCACACAATACGGCAGAGAGGATCTTGTATGCGATGTTCATGTGAACCGGGCCAACGACGCTGAGATTTCACTCATCGGGCATGCTTTTTTCCGACCATATCATAGAGATGAGCTGGTGCATGCGCCCAACCAACTCATCTCCAGCTGCTTTAAATAGTTCTGCGGGCAGTCCATCCGCTCCAGCGGCTTTGTTCGTCTTCAGCTTGGATATTGCTATCTTCACCTCGTCTAAGTCGGTGGGACGGAATTCCACCATCGTCCAAATTGAATGGAACATTCTGCCTAACAGCAGAATTGGTGCCGTCATCGCCGTTTAGGAGTCTGCAGAAATTATCCTTCCAGATTTTCAGCACAGACTGCGACTCTGTCACGAGTTGTCTATTTTGATCCCGGCAGGCTTCAGCCCGAACCTGGTAGACTCCGGGTAGTTATTTTACCTTTCGGTAAAACGTTCGGACTTCATTCCTCCCATGACACCTTTCCATTTCTTCGACTGCGCGCTTCTCATGCTCATATCGACTCCGTTGATTTTTTGATATCCGGGCTGTCTGCTTTGTAACAGTCAAGGGCCTCCGCAATTTCTTCGGCTGCACGTGGCCTGTTAAGGGACCTCACATTCCACGTCCAAAACCGAAAATAGTTGTCCTTTAAACGTTTGCTGAGGTCTTCAACAGTTGATCCGAGGCATGTTGATGTCTCAGAACTAACGATTTTTTATGTGGTGAGGAAGTTATCCTCATGCACAACCCACAGACTGGTAGGCCAGGCTCATTATTTAAACCCTCATTGGTTCACCAAACGACGGGTGTTGTGATGGCTGATGCTTTTAAGAAATAAATATAAGAGACAAATATTTTTTCTTTCTTTATCACTACTATCATTATTAGGGGAAATTCACAATTGTTTAACTAATAATGCGTCTAAAAACTACCTGTCTAGGTTACAATGTAAGTTGTATAAATAGATTTTAAATTTTTTTTTTTTTGAAAACCATTTCGAAATTTTACATCGATTATACTACAGAAAGCGCAATCCCTTTTAATTTTCCCAACTAATCATACCTCATTACCTATTCGTCATTTGTTGTTGATTGATTGAAATTTAAGGGACCTACACCTTTTTCCCGACTTCGAACGGGGATATTCGAGAAGTACCATATTTTCAAAGACAAACATATGTCAAATAAACTTATGCCTCATGTGTGGTCAAAATTTAGTGGGGAAGAACGATACAATTTTAGAAATAAAATGGAATGCACCGAAGCTAAATCTATTTTCGCAGATTAATAAAAACAAGAAAGGGATATTGTAGTAGTTAGGTTGTTGAATTACGATGTTATCGAAATAATGAAACGAAAATTAAATCTTTTGAAGTAAAGATAATAAAATATTTTTAGTTATATTTCAAGAGGGCCGGAATAATCTTCTTAACAAGACTTCTATATGCCTTCTCCTTTCAGTACATAAATACATGTGCTTTTAGTTCTGTGACTTATTATTATTCTGCAAATTTGTACCGATAATTTTTTTAGATATTTCAATAATATCGTACCAACATTATTTCAGCGTGAATTCAATAGAATTTTAAGTAATACAAAGATGCAACGTTGTCATTTAAAAAAAAGTTTCTGCAACTCTTCAAATGCATATTTTATTTTATGTTCTGGGGTAGGGAATCTTAAAAACAGATACATCTAAAGCTGAAAAAAACAATTGATTCGCTGGTAAGAAATCAAACAATAAAAGCAATAACATTTAAGTAGAAAAGCCACTTGTTCAATTCCTGCAATGAAATTACCATCAATTTATATTGTGTTTTCTTTTTATTAATTTTCTTAAATTAATAAATACCAAATTTTTCGAGGTTCACAAGAGCTTCGATCAACTTAATCACCGATGTATATTGCACGTGTATATTGCTTTTCATATATCGTCATTAACTTTCATCACTAATATTTGCGAAAATGAAACTTTGGAGTGTATCCAAATCAAGGAAAATCAAGTTGCACTACAATTTTTCGAAGTCAATATCTAACGCAGATGTGGTCTAATACGCAATCTAAGCGTATTTAGTTGTTAACTGTGTACTCTGCAACAAAGAGAAACTCATCCAAGCCTGCCTGACATAACCTAATTTTACGATATCTTGAAAGCTTCTACAATAGCTAAACGCTTAAATGACAATCGCAATCTTATTTGGCATAGTAAGTGGCCTATGAAGCAAACTATCTTGGAGCACAAAAAGCTGTTGTTTTGTACCTTTTCTATAAGCTGGTTTCCAATAAGAATACGTTTTTCAGAATTAATTTTTCATTTTTTTTTTGTCCTTATACTACACTAAGCTGCATATTATATTAGATATTAGTAAAATTTTAAAAAATGACTAGATATACATTTCAACAAAATACATTCTTTAACAGTAGAAAACCTCATGTTTTTCTGACTTTTTTCTGTTTTCCTTGATGTTTGCCAAAAATCGAGTGCAATGACCTCAGTTAATTTGCTAAGTTTCAATTGCCGTTAAATTGTAAAAGCGTTTAGGGCCAGAAAGTTCACTTGCCAATAATAGAAGATTAATTTGATAGCAAAGCAATTTTCTGAACTTTATTATAATATTGTTTATATGCCTACCATAGGCAAATACAAACATTTTTGATATTTTAAAACACTTACTTGATAATTTCTGTAATAATCCTTAATTCTCTTGTTCGTTACGAGAAGTGTATTCCGTATTCCAAGAAAAACGAATAACTTAATCAATCACTTTTTAAACACTTTCTGCAAATAAATTATTTCATTAGAAATCGGTTTCATATATATGAGGAAAAACGATTAACAATATTTGTATATGTATATGCCTACTGAGAATACCGGCAAAAAGAACAAACACAACACGCACGAGAAAAAAATTTACAGCCACACCGGGACGACGCGTTAACATTAATTAACAAATTGAAACTCAAATCTTTCTTAATGTCACAACAAGAGTTTCTTAGTGAGAATCCATTTCACATCGTTAGCAACGTACCACGTCTCATTTAATTCCAATTCAATCAATCATTAAGCCAAGCGATTCACGATTTTCGCGCGAAAGCCATCATCATCTCATGACGGTGACAGTGAAGTCGAAGTCGAAGCCGAAACAGCCGAAGAAAACCTGAAATCCATCAAGGTACGAGTGTCTGGTCTGCACAAGCAGTGCTTATGTATCAACGATACAACAACAAATTTCGAATTCACAAACCTGACCCGCTACAAAAAAAGATTGAAGATGGAAGGCTCTCTTTGGAGAACCGAATCGAATACAAAATAAAGAAGCACACACTAAAGCCGACACCGTGGAAAAAAAATAAGAGAACGCGAGGCACGAACAACTGAAAATAACAATAAAAGTAATATAAACAAAACCGGCCTGACAGGCAAACTGGCTCTATGTTTGCATATGTGCCAGGTACTCCTTATGGAGTTAAAAAGGAAAAGCCAATTAACACACGGATACCTATAAATGCCGATAAGTTTTCGATGATCATGAATCGGTTGAAGCTAGAAATTGAAGGATCACTGCGATCGCGCATTAACTTATAGTCGCACGTCGGATCGAATGAAGGAATTCAATTGGAATTAAATGTGCGAACACGTAGAATCTACCACCATCACTCCTTGTATCCTTTACCTGGTGATTAACCGGTGCGATAATTCAACTTAGCGCAGCGCGAAGGAATCGGGTAAAAATTCGAAGACAACTCACACAGCGAATACGCTCAAAACGAAAGACAAACGGTGACTGGCTGGCTAAACAAAAATTCACGAACGAAAACTCTGCTAGCGTAACAGAGGAGGAGGATTGCCGACTGCCGACACATAAAATCGAATCGACTTGCACATTGCCGTACAGCAGCAGCACCAGTGTTTGTTGTATGAACTGACAACAGTGGGGCTGGTAGGGGATTCCGTGGTTTTTGCAAATTATTTGTGCGTGATATTGAACACGGTCATTGAAATTATTGTTAGTAAAAACATTGTTTCGACAAATAGATAAAAATATCTCTCGTATTTAGTTAGTTTCGAGCAATTATTTTGTATGTCTTCAACCTTAGAAGAAGGGCTTTAGACCGTTAGAAAAAATCGAACGGTATGTAAACGAAGCAAAATCAATTCTAGTGCAAGCGGAAATAGGCCCCATACCTTGTGCTTCATCCTCGTAGTGACTTTAGAATTTAACAAATGGTTTATAGACAGCGAGTGACGTTGCCGAATTGAACGACAACTTTAGAAACGTAGAGTAAAGTATTCAAAACTTCAAAAACTCAAACTCCGAAATACAGAAAATTTAAAAGGACCACTCTTGAAATGTCTAAAATCCGGAAAATGTAGAAATTAATATATTTGCAAGAACTAAATACAGAGGAAACGTTGTTTCTATATATTATTTATAGACGTGACAATCTAGGGACCAGGGACTACCTAGCTCAGCAACTATCCGTATTCTGCGTTCTACAGTTCTCTCAAGAGTAAACGGGACCTACAGTTTTTGCCGACTCAGAACGACGAATTTTTAGAAGCTTTTTCATGTATAGTTCCTATTTCCTGAGTGTTGTCAGCAGCTCGAAAGAGGTTGTGCCATGAAAAATGCGAAGTGTTCAACCGGGAATTGAAACTAAATATTCGGCGTGTTAGTGTCGCACTTAAGATACTACGCCACGGCGACTACACAGAGGAAACTTGCGTTATGCAATTTCCTTATTAACATATCTATCTGAAATATATCTTTTTTCGGGATTGTAAAGGAAGATAAAAGCTAACGCTGTTTTCACTGCTTTTATTCTACTAGTGTTAATCCGTACCTGAACCTGCATGTCATGCAATCACTAGTTCGCCAAATTTAACAAAAATTATTACCAAACACTTTAAAAAGCATAAGGCAAGATATCATCTGTGAAAAAGTTGTTTTCTTGGCTTATATAAATCGAAGATTAACAAATAACTTACTTCAAAACTTTCTATTTCCTGAAATAGATTTTACTCGAAAGATATATTTTGTTTCTTATTCATTGTGAATATTGAGATGTCATAATATGTGATGTCATCTTTCTCAGTAAAATTCGGTTCATGGATATCAAAAATATAATTAAGAATATTCAGAAAGCAAAGATTATAAAGCAAAGTCCTTGGTTTGATATAATTTATTACCGCATCTCTTTTTTCAAGTTTCCGATAACAATTATTTCCTGATAGAAGGAGGTGTGTGCAACTTTAAACGTTTTGAGCTGGCCGTTATGTCATGAAGTCATGTGGTTAGAGTCAAGGTTGACAATGCAGAGGAGCAAACACACAGAGCGGTTAATGTGTGCCTTAGAACAGGATGGTTACATGCACATATATGCATGTGTAAAGTCTTTAGCAAGCGGACATAGTTCTTTAACAATAGATTTAGGTCAACTTATTCTATATAACAGGTGGACTTAAAGCTTTGCAGATGCACAAAATATAAGAACAAGTGCTCCACTAAACAGTATTATGATCTTCAATAAATAAATCAAACAAAGCTTTACTAGGTTTTCTGGGCTACTGTAATAACAGAGGCTTTGGTTCTTTAACTGAATACAAAAAAGTGAGAAGAATAAAAGTAAATAAAAAAATAATGAACAGGTGCTAGATGTGTGACAAAATTGCCTGGGCAGGTAAATCATATTTATAGATTCGTCAGCTGTATGTAATTTGATGCGAATGAAATTGCATTAATTTCCCTTCCTGAAGGAAATTCATGCAGGTGTGTTACGGTTTATTTGTGTGAATATCAATTTTTATCATTATTATGCAACTTATAATATAACAGAGTCCGGCTTGACAAAAATTGAAGTTTGGATAAATAAAATGAAGGGAAGAAACTTGATAAAATAAAAACTGTGAGTGAAGGCACCATGCACCCCGCATTATAATATGATACCTTCAACAGAAGAATACAGTAAATATTTTTAGTGGTAGATCTGTTAGGTAGGTAAATTCAAATGGCGATAGATACATAGAAAAGATTTTTTGCTTGGGTTTCTGCAGCAATACATTGCAAATGGTGTATCTAATAATTGTCAATATTCCAGAAGTCGGTTATAACTCTGGATTCGTCTCCTCGTCTGTTGTTACATTACTTGTACTTTCCTTAAAAAAATACTTTAAAATCTTGATAGCGTGAGTAACTTTCATATCTTGATAGCTTCCAGTCCGAATGTAAGCTTAAAACTTTAGACTAAAACTTAAACTGTTAAACATCTCCACAAGTTTCACTTACCTCACTAAAACAATTTTCAGTAATTTTGGACTTCTTTTAAATCATTTCTCTCCAGAACTCATCCAGATTGCTTTGGAGCTTCCTTAACGAGCGATAACTTATTTTTGGCACAGAGTATTGCGTCTTCCTCTCCTTCTTCAACGGATCTTAGCGTTTGTATCTTGCTTATGTCTTTTCCTCCACACACAAATGTAGATTGCCATTTTACTTAATATCCGACTTTATGCCAATCAGTTTAACGTCGAAGGGATATATGCCTTTTAAAGTATAAGTTTGATGATTTAAGTCACGATTTTGAAACCTATCAGCAAACGAAAGTACCACTTGTTACCGGGAATAATTCTTAAATATAGTCTTGCTTATAAAAAAAGTTTCTTAAACAGCTCAACATTAAGCTTCTCGGGATTATCCCAGATGGGTTTAACGGATCAATCAAACATGCAATGTGTAATGTCTATCTATTTGTTTTACACGACAAAATGTCGTATACAGCTATAAACTGATAAAAGATTGATATGAAGCAATTTGGAGTGCGCTTTAACAATATTAGTCCCATAATTTGTCCTGAACCTGCAACGAAACGGCCATTCAATATGATGCAAATTCGTTCTAAATAATCGAAACAAAGGCATTTAGGAATACATATTGATATGGAACTGATGTCGCAGATTAAATTTATCTGATAATCTGCTGCATATCCCTTCTCGAACATTGACGAAAAGGGACATGCAGCGCGTCATCCAAAAATACTCCTTATCATTAAGTTGAAGCTAGAAAAGTCACATAAACACATCCACAGCTCAATAGAGGTTAGTAACCACAGTAACTATTTATCCCTAAACCTATAAATATATCTTTTAGTGGGGAGACGTATTTTTTCTTCCATATTCATCCATGTCATTGTTATCGAAATGCGTTTTTTTTATAAATCGCACAACCGTCGAAATGGGTAAAGTATAAATACATTTATTTACAATTATGATTCACTATAATCCTTTATTGCAATGGCTACGCTTGTTAGGTTGCGCTGTTGTAACAGATAAAACGAACGGAACGTTGAAGAAGTTTGCCGTGTGAGCACAAACCCATGGTATATAAAATTAAATTACAATTTAGCACAATTTTGCTATGATTTGATGAAGGCCAATTTCTTTTTAATACAACTTTTCTTTTTTAAATGTTTTTTAAACTTAACTTACAATAGAAAGGATTTCGATCCATGTATATACATATATAATTTCGTAGAATTTTCAATTACAAGTTATGTACTGATAGAAAGTGAAGAAAAGTTGAGAAATGAAAGAATGAATTTAAATAACAGGAATATAATCTAATACTAGCTTGAGTAAAATATTATTTCTGCCGTGGCAGTTGAACATGTTACAAATTTTTAATATCTAATTTTACTTTTACTTTCTCAAAATATTGAAAAGATATTTTTGAGATTTTGGACTAGAACCCTGGTGTACCAACATCGCACATTCAAGTTATTGCCTTAATAAGTGAGTAAACAGCATATGTCTTGGGTACCCGTCAACATATGCCTTGTTATATTTACTTCATTCTAATATAGTTTCTATACGCATTAGTATTAAACTCTGCAGTAGAACACAATATGTATACATGCCGGCAAGGCAATGACTTTTTCAATACATTTTAAAAGAACGTTATCCCCCTTCCCCGTTTGTGGTTCCTCACGACGAGTGTCAGCCCTCTCCCACTCTTTTCCAGCTGTGTGTCGACCCGTTTTTCTGATCCACTGCCATGATGATGACCGATCCACCGCCGTTGAATAATGTTGATTATGGTTTCCTAGCTCTTTCTCTGATAAAGCTGATCGTTTGAGATGCGGTTCGGCCAGAAAATCTTTAGTACATTTCGTAAGCACCAGTTAACGGACGTCTTCAAGTTTTTGTGATAATGTCTGTCACATTAGAGCGAAACAGTTTTCGTGTTTAAGCATTGCTTCGCCATATTATGGACAACCGAATGCTGACTAAGCTGTAGATATGGGGTTTGGATCCTTCTATTGGCTAAGACAATACTTCAGAGGTATTGTACACTCTCTACTCTCTCAACCGGTTGTTAAGCAGCGCCTTTTTGATCGACAGTGTTAGGTCACTTAAAAATCTCTCAAACATTTGTATACATAAGGCCCAACGAAGTTGAGATACCAGATATGTATATATATGACTATAAATGTTTGTCTCCACTGTGGTTTCTTCTACTCTTTTAGGATTTTCATAATGTTAACGATTTCTTTTATAACATCCGAAGAAGGAAAGCTAGTCTCAACTGAAAATAAATTTTCCTACACGGAAATGGATAAAGAAAACTCTTTAAGATTTGTTTTGATCCACATCCAGATTATGAGACAATAGGTCCGTTTCAATTGCCCTGAATTGCCCTTCGAATTGTTGCCGAAGAAAAATCTGTGGGTAGCAGATGGCTGTCAAAGTGAAAACAAAAAAATCTCTGACATTTTATACATCCGATAGCTGTTTTATACATCTGATAGCATTCGTAGCAATTAAAACAGAAATATTAGTTCTGTTCCAATTGATTTGTGTACAGAAATTCGTAGTTGAGTAGTATGGGTAAAAATCTCTCTTGCAGAGAGTAACTCTACCGATGATTGTGAAACGACTTTTCGTAGAAATTTGTAAACAGCTATCAAACAAGGTTTTTATTTTCGATTTGACAGCCATCTGCTGCCGTGCTGCTGCCCACAGTTTTTTTCTTGGGTAGAAATTCGTAGGGAAGGGAAATATTTTGCTCTCTCGTCAGCTCTCTCCTCTACAAAAAAAATCAGTTAATGGAATGCTTTTTCGTAGTTTTTCGGGCAAATTCGTAGACATTCGTAGCAATTCAGAGCAATTGGAACTGACCCTTAATTCTGCGTTTCGGAAGAATTACTCTCTTTAAGAGGGATTTTTACCCAAACTACTCAACTACGAATTTCTGTTGATAAATGAATTGGAACAGACCTAATAACAACATGATGTTTGGGAAATAACGATTTTTCCTATTTATGAATGTTTTTGTTTTATACGGTTAGATGAGGAAGTCCAAATATTTTCTTAATAATTTCAGTAAAATTTTGAAAACTAATTGTCAAACTTGATCAAAATCTATAAGCATCTCAACTTACATACCTACATAAACATTTCAAAGTTCGTTCATGGAGCATCTCATACATACATTCTATGATGTTTTATCAACCATCTACTTTCCGAACATAGCCATAGGAAATGACAAGTAATACACATCACTACCTCTCTCTTCTTGACTTTGTTAATCCATCTCTCTTTACAAATGACAGTTCAAGAGAGTAGACAACTCAGCTGATTGTTGAATTCTTCTCAGCTGTTCTCCGGACGTTCAACCAGCTGGATTGCAGAAAGCTCGTTTGTCCCTTATCTGTTTGAAATTGCCGGCAACTAAGTGGTGTCTTTTGTATTAAACGTCCTACGCGGCACCATCATTAGTTGATTTTTAAAGTTCGGCTTAGCAGGCATTTTTCTAATTTCATCCATCAAAGGTAAGTTTGCTAGGAATTGTTTGATTAACTCGGAAGTATCTAAAAAGAAAAAGCTTATGTTTCCACAAATCTTCGAAAAAGCTCCGTTTGTTTGACAGTTGATTTTGCAACCCACAACTAGGAGAGAACTTCATATACACGATCTGTCAGAGAATTAAATTTTTTTTGTTCGTTTTTACGCATAGAGGGGACGTTTTTCAACTCATAAGTTTTGTCAGTTTTTTGTGTTGCAAAAGTATCAATTTATTCCGTTCTTGTTAAATTAAAAACCATAGTGATTTCCCTGCTGGAAATAAGGTTTATAATTCCCAAGCGACACACCAACAACGACCACTTTTCACAAATCTCAGGAATAAGACTTCTTTTTGTCTCGAAATTAAAAAAAAAAAAGGTTTTCGAACTTTTCCCTGTGTTTTTTTTTCTCATCGTATGAAAGTGTGTGTCCGTGAAATCCAAATTAAAAATCTTGTGTAAAGGAAATTTCGCTGTAAATCAGATAAACGTAAGTTTTGTTGGTGAGGGGGAGCAAAAAGGGATAAAATCTGAATGAACATCATATGAAAAGAGAAAAAATCAATCTATCTAAAAAAGATGATATTGCAGACAAAGAAAAGTTTTCTGACACGTCTCGAGAGAGGAGAGACTAAAATCAGGAGCATAATTATGTTTCTTTTTTTTCATTGCCGAGACTGCGTTGTCACAAAGTCAATTGCATTTTGTATATTTTTTTCGGTCGGAAATGCAGTTGGAAACAGTGGGACTAATGTACGAATATGTATTGTTGCCAACCTGCCTGTGTTTGCCACCGCCCGATTACCCTCGTCTTAGAATGGTATAGAGCGAAGAAGCCCCACAATAAGAACTGTCGCATGTTAAAGATACAGTGACTCAGTAAAATTAATGAATTGTTTGTTTTGATTTATTTAATTGTTCTCCTTTTAATGATTGGCTTCATATAACAAAACGTGGTTCAAGTTTAAAACAATGTTTGCAATATCAAAAGGTGTTCGCAAATTGCTAATTGCTCTATAAAGCGCTGTTTTTTCGATTCAGTTTCAAATAACATATAAGCTTCGAATTACTGATTTGAAGTAAACACTAAAATGATAGTATTACCGAGGTGTAAGTCACACCTGTAATAGATCTTTCAAAAAAGAAAATATTGACTTTCAAGCCAATAATACATGTTAATAAAATTAATTACTTAGGGGATGTATCACCACATCAATAGAGAAGAGAGCAAGTCATTTTTATAATAAATATGTTCAACCTAAATGTTTAATTTGGTTTGAAAAGGGTTTTTCATTAAGGACGCATCAACTTTCTTTAAATAAAACACGATATATACAATAAATGCATTTTGATTTTTTTTTCCAAAAAGTTGCTTTTGGGTTGGGTGACATATTTCCTTCTATATGATTTATTTTGGCCTGTTTCTAATTCAATTCACTTGTTAATTGGATTTTTTCAATCACAATAATCTAAGAACGAAGATGAATGTCAGGATCGTTTACGTTACTCACCATGTGTTCTACTTTTTTTAAAATTTCGAACAAGTCACAGGAAAGTATACTTCCGAGCAGCACAAGTTTTTTAGACTACATATTGTGCTTTGTGACAAAGGAATCAATTCGGATACGTTTTTCCATCTGAAAGATCCCTATATCGAATCTGTATTGAATTCGATAGAAAGACAGCTTGTTTGGATTAAAGAACTCTGTTGGTTGCTGTTATTTAGAATAATTAGTTGACGCGTAGCCGGTTCAATGGACCACTACATGCACTAACACATGCGTAAACAAAATAAGAAAAATAATGTATACGAAGGTGGTAGTCTATTTCCCATTAACTTATTTCGTCGAATATGTATCAAAACTATTTGAATTAATCTGAGGTAAATTATGAATCTTTATTTTCTCATTCATGAATCAATTCTAGGATAAGATTATACACAAATTAGAAAAATGATCGCAATTAAACTACTTCAGAAGTATACAAAAAAGCGACACAGAGTTGTACCTGCAAGCTCTTCATTTTGTAACTTAATCACACCTCGTGCCATACTAATTGTTGCCGAGTCGAAAAGGCAATCTTATCTGCTGGCTGATTCACACAACTATTACGAAAATTCCAAACAGAAATTAATATTACTTCAATCAAATATTATTAAAGATATTAAAAAGATGAAAAGTTTCGTCCGATTAACAATAAATTGATTCCTTTGTCTCAGGATAAATAGCATCATCAGCACATGATTATAAATTTGTATGAATTGATAAGTCTTTAATGTTTATTCGCAGAAAACACATATGAATCTAAAGGAATAATATAAATCTATTGTTTTCACTTCTTCACTAGTGAAGCGCTGTACTTCAAACTCTTTTTATTCGCATGATTGTTGAACAAAAACCACCAAAATAAATAACACATGCGATAAGCCGTAACTCATTGTCGGCAAATAATAGTCGAAAGTGTTTTTCTATCAGTCATTCATTCGTAAAACGCATACAACAACTTATTTGCCTTGATTCCAAATAGATTTGAATTCAAGCTAGCGCTTAGTCGTGTTGTGATGACGACATCTCAGCTGCAATTACATCTTTCATTATAAAATGCTCTCACTATCTGCATCTGTGATTGCCGTGCCATATATTCCTCTATACAAGCATAAATCCGTTCAGTATTGTGCGGCGATTAACTTGATTCGATGAATCATTTGTTGTTTTCATAAACAAAACAAATACCTTCAAAACAATTCTTATGAGTGGTTACAGGAGTATATGGATTTGTGTGTATATGCATTTTCGTGGCTCTTAATAGCTCATCAATTTTGACATTTGCACTAATTTAGACCGCCAGAATTGATTGTATGAGCATATTTGATAAAAAGAGTACAAGTCTGTTTAAGGTTACTAACAGAGGGCCATTACTTGTTATCTTTTCTTCTTTTTTGTATCATCCCAATTCTAATGTCGTAAATTTTCCGGCTGCTACGAGTTTGTGTTTGGGTTGTGATGATAGAAGGAAAAAAAAACAAACAAAGAAAAATTTAAGTTAAATTCTCAAAAAAAACACATACAGATAATTGTTTTTCTAATTTTTATCTTGACTCAAACTAACACAGCAGAGGGCAAAACAATGCATTCGACAACAAACTTTGTTGCGATGAGGAGAAGTGAGAGAATTCGGAAATCGTGATAAACGACTTTGTGTGTTATATTATATCAGAAACAGAAAATGAATCAGGCTCAAGTTGAAGTTTTGTCAGTTGAAGTGTGTTGTTTGGTTGCATTGTATTAAACTTTTGCTGTAGTGGTGGTTATTTCAATTAAATAAATTTTATTTTAGTAAAGATTATATAAGCTTAATTCAGGACTTAATAAAGAAGTTTCCTTTATCAAATAGATAGTCTTAAAAATTGATTTCATCTGCCTCCTAAGTAATGATTCAACATTTTTAGATTGATTCAATATGACACATTGAATGTTTTCTTAAATTTCTCCTCGCGCAGACTAAGCACTTGTATACTTGTATCCTCCGCCAAGTATGCAATAAGTCGTATAACAAAGTATAACTTCTAAAGATGTTATCTCCTCGTATAATAATACCCTTTTTCTTTTTAAATTTTTTTCCTCAATTCCGGCAAGCTTAAAAAGTTGCAATATAATGTCAACATAGTATGTACAAAATGTTTAGCCCCACTGCCAGAATGGTTTTTCTAATCAGACTACGAACAATGCTTTATAGATATTCGCACTGCTTCTTCGCAGGCCTTAAATATATAGAGCGGTAAAGACACTATGTTCAGTAATTAGCGTAATTTTTTTTGTGATTCGTATTTTTCTTCTAATTGTCCAACCTGAATGTTCAAATCAACATGAGTAGTGTTCAAATCGATCACCAGAGTGCAGACTGTACAGATACATCAACACTTTATCTTTTTTCATTTTCTTTATTGCACATTTCTTCTCCATGTTAAATTATTTCACAACAATGTGTTGTCAGTATTATTCAGATTAATTTTTATTTAGTTTTAATAATAGTACTTGCGTGTTCCATCTTAAATTTGATATTAATCCTACAATAAAATCACATTAGAGCATGACAGTATAATGAGTGACACATTATAGAAAGTATATTAAATAAACATCTTTCAGTTCAAATTGCCTAGGATCAAATATTTTTTTTTTTGTTCGAATACACAATGATATTAAGACAAAAACTGCAAAATAAACCATTTATCATACATTTCTTTGATATTTCGTCTTTTGTTTTTATTCTTTCAGGCTAAGTGTAAATAAACCGAAATTATTTAATTAAAAAAACAGCCTCCTATTACTCGATTAATAAAAAGAACTGCAGGGGCAGGAAAGTATGGCACGTAATTTAAACAATCCAGCCCTACATAGGGATTATGGAGCAACATCCTCCACAAGCGCATCAGCAATCACTAGTATGCCGGATGTTAATTTCTCTGGCTTCAGTCCAACGGAGTTCATGTCACTTAGTGAAAACATTGCATTGAATATTAATGCAGTGAGCTCTAGTTGGAAGCAATTAGAAAAATCCCTTAAAGTTATTGGAACGCCAAGAGACACACAGGCAACACGTGACAAAGTGCACCACCTTCAATCGCAAACTAATATCACAATTCAAACCACGAGCAAAGATCTTCAACGGCTGACGGCTGTAGTGAGTCGTGCTGATAAGCAGCAGAAACTACAGTTAGAAAAACTGACAAACGACTTTCGACAAGTTGTAGAGAAGTACTCAGCCAGTCAGCAAGCTGTGGCAAATGCTATGAAACAAGTTTTCCTGCAATCCGTGCAAGCTCAAATACAGGACGAGGAATCCGGGAATATGAGCACCGAAGATCGGGAAGAGCTTATTCAACGACAAAAGATAGCAACTGCTAACTTACAGTTTGATAAGGATTTGCTGGTGGACCGTGAGAATAGAATTAAAGAAATAGAGGCTGATGTGTTAGATGTCAATGCAATTATGCGAGTATTAAGTAGCTTAGTTGAACAACAAGGGGAACAACTTGGTGAGTACAAACATTTTTTGAGTTAATTGAAAAAATTACTTAAATAAATGTTTATTTGCAGGTACTATTGAAAACAGTATTGATAACACCTGTGTCGAAGTTGAAGCAGGCGCTGCTGAACTATTAAAAGCCGCCGAATATCGAACACGTTATCGTCGAAAAATTTTAATAATACTAGCGATCGCTGTGATAATAGGTTTAATTGTGACTGGAATTATAGTAGGAAAGTTAAGCAGTTAAATTAACAAAAAAGCAAATGTTTTTTTCTTTCTTAATTAATTATTATTAATATTATTACACACATTCTTTTTAAGTCTATACATATACCATGCATATATACATAACTTTGATTATTACTTGTTCATTATAATAGAAAGGAAAAAATAGTCCCCTTTCCGTTTTCGACTCTTTCAGCTATCTTTTCATCTTCGTTTTTTTATGTGAAAATGGTTTAAAGAGTGGATAAGAGATGCTTAACGTAAAGATTAGGGAGTTGGAGGAGGGTTTGTAAGTGTAGGAGGAGGAAGAGTTAGATATTATTATAATTATTATCAATATATCTTATTTTGATTTTGAACAAATTTTAACAATGTTAAGTGTTTCAATGTAAACACGATTCATTTTTATATGCCTACGCAACCCACACTCACAAAACACGAGCAAACAAGAATGTTAAATGACAAAACTGTGAAGAGACGAAGAGAAAATCGATTGTTTAAAAGTGATTTTGCTAAATTTTCATAATAAAATTAGCAAGAATGTGTTTAGTTGCCTCTGTAGTTCTTATTTTTTACCTTTTGTTTATAGGGCCGAACAACAAGGGGCTTTCTTTTAAATTTTATTTGAAAATATTGACGGACGTATTGGTAATATGAAATATATCTTAACGATATTTATTTTACGGAAAGCCATTTCTTCTTATTCGTTTTAGCTTCCCCGCGTATTGGTTTATTTTAAAGTTAGTTTGAGGATGAAGTGATACATGCCTACTAAAAGTTAACGTATTATTAACAGGAATGTAACGCTTCAGTCTGCGTACTTTGCGTCTTTGGTGGATGTATAAAACAATCCGTCTCCTATGGCAACACAGAACACCAAGTAACATAGGCAAAATAAAAGCATCGATATTTGATAACTTATATACATCTGGAATGCAAGTATGCATTTAGATGGGATGTTCTAGCCGACTTTTTTTTTTTTCCTTCATTTAAAATTTTTTTTTTTTTACTTTTTTATATAAAATTCATTTTGCAGAAACGACCTTAATTGAAGAAAATGTTCAAATATATATTTTTAAAATCCTTTGAAAATCTGATGCCTAAACCATGGAAGGGTTATATTTAATACTCAGTCGATTGTCCACTGTCAAGAGTATTCTAGTTTACATAATCTGCTGTAGAAATGGTTATTCAGATAACCAAATCATTGTTCCACAATCATTGCAACATCATAAAATGTGTACTTCCAAATAGGACATCGGCGTATGAATGTTCTATATTAATTGTTGCAAATAAGGCAAACTTTAGCAAGAGGATTTTTTTCAATAAACCTTGATTCTTAAGACTTCTCGCGAATAAAGGGAAAAATGTCAACAAAGTAATGAATCCCAAAAAGTTTATATATGTACATATGTATAAACCACATTTTTATTTATATAAGCGACAAAAAAACGTTAAAGAAAATAAAAACAAAGGCTTTGCAATAATTTATAAGTACAAAATTAAATTGAACGATTTTCGGTCAGATCGAAAAGCAAACTTTGAGCGACGTGCAAGCAAATGTTGGAAATGGTGTTGGACTACAACGTAGACTAAATTGAGTCCAACATGTTTTAGTACTTTTATAACCACTATTCATACCGTTTTGCTTTATCTAAATGAATTTGTCTGCATGATACATAAGTATGATGGTACTTTTCAAAAATACAAGTACCAACAGACCGCTGTATCCTGTGAAACGTTTTCTAAACAAAATTAATCACCTAATTTTAAAAATACCGATACAAAAAAAAGCGTTTACTTAATTTGAATCATAACTGTACCAGTAGTTAGTGTTAGCCTTAATTTAACATGGCCCTGCATGTTATATAAAGGAATCATCTTCTATCAGGGATTAAGTTTCTATTTCCAACCGCCTGCAACAGTTGGTTCTATTTATTTATGTATGTATGTACGTATACATTTACTAAACAAATAATTTATTGCCTACTTCATTAATGGTTCATACAAGAAAGTACAAAACTATGTACTTTTCGCATTCATGCAATGTAGTTTAGATGTCAATTAGATGTCACAATTGCAATTAGTATATATCTTTCAATTACAACGGAATTTTAGAGGTAAGAAAATATCCTTCATGAAATCAATGCCAACTCAGTTTCTTATGTTTAAAATCGGTCGAACTTGAAAATTAACAACGCATATAAATAAAGATGTGTGGTATTAATGTTTGGTTCACTTTTCGGGAAAAGTTTTTTTTTTTTAAAGAAGTGCTGTCTTTTGCCTTCTTTTTGCAGATGTAAAATCTATTTAGATTCTATTCGTTAAAGTCCTCAGTCTTGTGTAATATCTCATGTACCGCCTCTTCTAGATTCTTATACAATTGATCTTGAATTTCTTTTAAGGTATTCACTAGTGCCTCTTAGAAGATCAGTTAAAATGTATAGCGGAAAATTGAAACAAAAAAAAAATAATAATAAATACTTTGTCCTCTAAAACAGACGTCCCCTTGTTATTAATTAAATGCCGTTCATATTCTTTTTTCTAAAATTGTGGTTTTGAAAGTTTTATTATTATCTAACGGGAATGCTGTGTTAAGGTCTTCCTTAAAATCGATGAATATTTTCTGTAACTGTGTTGCCTATAGGCAGCAAGGATTGTGCTTCTGTGATTTGAAAATGCTTTATTTATTTGACTTTCCTGCAATCATATGTGTGGTCACATATTATACCTGTTGATTTATATTTGTAATTTAATGGTTCACATTGAAATGCAAGCCTTTATTTTTATGTAAGTAATCTAATAAATATTTTTCATATTTTTTTATCTAGAGAACTTAAAAATGAATATTTAGCTAGAACATGTAGTATCGTAAACTAATTCAGGGCTATCGTTTAAATTATTTTTTGCTTTCAATACAATTACAGACCATCAAATAATTACATAAAATTAATTTACTTATTAATTACCCAAAACTGTCAACACAAATATAAAACTTAAAATAAAATTTGTTTAATGGAAAATGTCAATATAAGGAAGGAAGTGACATGTTGGGAATGACAAACATATTATTTAAATAACCTATTGACCTTACATTAGTACTATTGGGACTCATGTCAATCAGTTATAGTTCATTAATTAATAAAGATTCTTTATTCGAAGAGAATAAATTTTAGGTTTAAAAAGTGTTTCGTTCATCACCTTTGTTTTCCTCTTTTCCTATTTTTTGTCTCTTCATATAACCAATACTATTGAAGAATGAAACTGGTTTAAACTGTTCAAAGACCGTGGCTTAACTAGACCTCCATGTTTTAACGTTTTTCTAATTTTGTTTAATTTGTATATATAACGGCTTAGTGATTGAATAATGCTATTTTTTTACTTTGTCGAATGATTAATTCAAATCACAGTTTTAAATACTCCATCCATCATAATAAATTAATTAGAACGAAACTAATGACGGAAAAAAACGCAAATGAGCGGATTACTCACTCATTAAACATAGGTATTTACGTTTATTTAGTATATGTAAATACTAAGCTGAAATTCAGTAAATTATTTTAATGAACATAATTTTAATTTTGTAGTCAAGAGTCGTATTTTTACAGTAACGCTATTTAAATATAAAAAAAACAAAAATGATGTTACATATGAGGTGATGTGCAATGTTTTCAATACAAATTGTTCCTTTCTTTTTTTAGTTTTTGTTATTTCTTTATTTTATTAAATTAAAAAATCGAAATATCAAGTTTTGGCAGATAGAGCGTTTACTCACAACCCGATTGCACGATCAAAGGTCTGAAGGATACAACTAGCTTCCGATCTGGAAGAAAGAGACAGCACTGATTTCAATGACCCTGAATAAACGGTTAGGCATCTGGGACAGGTTGGTCCTAGTTAGGTTTTAATAACCCAATGATCTGTATTCACTTCAAATATGTTATGTTAAATTTAATTATGTGGTCAAACACATTAAGAGTGTCTGAAGTGAATATCTTGTTTCAATATTCGGATGTTCGCTTGTACAAGTGTTTGATTCTCAATATATTCTTCATACACGACTCTCACGAGAAACCCAACTATAATCATTCGAAATAAAACATTTCCCATCTGTCATTCCTGCAATAGCTTCCTCTTTAACAAACTTATTTACCTATTGTATCAATATTCATTCAGTGTAATTGTAACAACTGATAAAATAACTCAAAACAAGTATATATATTAGATATATAGGTATATATATACAGCCATCTAAATACAACAAATTTTATGTACCAAACGAAGAGCAACACAATTTTTGGAAATGACATTATTTTTAAATCAAACAACTTATACCGCGAAATTCTTAAGGAAAATTAATTCATAAATTACACGAAAACAAAATCAATTCAGACAAAAATGGCATGTGATAAAAGTAAATAAAACATAAAATATAACTTCATGTAGAAAATACTTGTTTGTTTCAGGAAAAAGGTAAATATAAAATTTAAAAATGAAAACTGTATATATATATAAGGTTGTCAAATATCTCCTAAATACATATATATAAGGTGTCCAAATATCTTCCGCTTTTTTGCTCTTCTTTCAATGCTTCATAAAAAGTGTTACAATGATCGGATTTAGTTCGAATATGCGCCGTTTTGTTCGAAAGGCGTTCGCCATAGGCAGGAACAGGTGGTAATTACTTGGCGCTATGTCCGGGCTATATGGTGCATTCGATAAAACCTCCCATCCGAGCTCCCGTAGCTTCTGACGAGTCATCAACGAAGTGTGTGGTCTGGCGTTGTCCTGGTAGAACACTACACCCTTCCTGTTGGTCAATTCTGGACGCTTCTGGTCGATCGCTTCAAGCGGTCCAGTTGTTCACAATAGAATGTAGAATTAAGCGTCTGGCCATATGGAAGCAGCTCATAGTGGATGGTTCCCTTCCAATCCCACCAAACACACAACAAAACCTTCCTGGCCGTCAATCCCGGCTTGGCCACTGTTAGGGACGACCGTTTTCGCTTGATATTGTCGTATGTGGTCCATTTTTCGTCGAGATACGAGCTCTGTAGCGCTTTGTACATAGCCAGAAAATTCAAAACACAAAAAGGCGGGAGATATTTGACAACCGTATATATATCAACCAATGATAATATGAAGAAAAAAAAAATCACTAAATTTACTAAGCCAATAGATTAGATGAATTAATTAACCAATTCTTGGACAAAAACTTTATCATTGTGATCGTAAATGATCGTAAAACCTATCAGACAAAAAGTTATTCATGTTAATTGCATACTACTGTATAAATGATTAACACAAACCATGTGGGGAAACTAATTATAAAGAATGAAGGGACAAACGACAAATTGTATGAAATAATCTATATAGTATATATAATATAGATAGTATATATAACATATACTACGAAGAACCACAGGAAACAAAAAAATTGCTTAACGGATTTTAGCATCTGGTTGATGGAACTTTTAAGTAAAATATATGAAAAGAAATTTCTTTATAATAATGGATGCATTTTTAATTAAAACTCGTTCATCATATTAGTAAAACGTAATGTAATGAATATTTGCTTAAGCCAAACTGGTGCATTTCTTAAGCATCGGGAAAATTTGATTGATATTTTGCGCCCTCAGCGGCCACGCCCCTACCTTCAATCCTTATTTAATTAATTAAGAAAACGTTCTATGATACATTTTATGCGTTTTTCGCCATAAATCGTAAATAACCGTCGAAATATTAACGGACAAAGGGAACGTCAGCTGTTTGGGTAGTTGTTAAGTAGACCATCACCCTCTTAAATGGTTTGTAGGAAAATTTGCCAAGATTTGTGGGAAAGCCTAACGGCGAAATAATTGGGTTTAAGGTTTCAGATACTGTGATAGTTTTGTAGTTGTTGTTTTTGTTTTATAATTTGTATTGCCAAGTGTCACCAACGCGTACTTATTTGTATCTCTTTAAGAAAATATGCAATGAATTTGAGTATTTCAGAATTTGAAAAATCAAAACAAAATAAACAAATATTTTAAAAAATAACGAGTCTGGTATCAGTATGGCAACACTGTACTTGAAAGTCAGTCTAAGATATCAGCTGTCAAAAATGAAAACAAACGTGTTCTTTTTTGGCGTTGTATTTCTGTAATACACTTCCTAAAGATTATAAGTATGGTTCAGGGTAAATTTAAGAAGGCAAAACTTCCAGCTAATGTCCAAAAAAAGGAAAAGCAAAAAAATGCAGCTGCTTTTACTAGACGCTCAAGTAAGAATATTTCTTTTAGGCACGTAAGAATGTTATAAACTACTGTTACATTTTTTTATTCAGATGCTCCAATTCAGCCAAAGAAACATAAATTCACTGAAAATCAGAAAATTAAACATGTTGTCACTAAGAAAGTAAATAAGTCTGTTGAGGACGAATTGAGGAGTCGTGCCGTGGAAGGGGCTCTAAATTTAAGTAAAGCCCAACAGGCTGTTGCTAAACATCATAAGTCCCTGCCTAATACAAGTACTACTCCTAGTGAAGCTTAGTTGAATGATGGGGCTGACCTGTGGTATGGAAGCCAGAAACCAGTAAGGAAGGTTTTAAGTGGATGCCTTGGCGGATTTTTAAAAATTTTGTATAGGACTGTTAATAAAAGTTTTTGATTAAAGTTGTAAACAATCAATTTTGTAGACTAATTTTCTAATGTGCAATTGAAATAATCGGCCACAACAATTTCTTTCCATTCCCACGAAGAGAACGAGTTAATTGATTTTCTCAATTTAAAAAGTGAGAAATGAATATGAAAGACGGCACAGCATCGCATCTGGCAAAGATTAGGGAACATTTTTAAATAAATTTTTATTCTTAACCAACTCTGCTGGCATGGAGATACTTTTGTTGCGGAAATTCTCTGTAGTGAATCCAAAAAGGATTGACAATAAAGTTTTTTTTTTCAACTAAACGCAAACTAAACATTTTTTCATTGAAAACTAACTTTATTTGAAAGAAAGGACAGCAAAGAAAGAAAAAAGTTACATTTAATTCAATTTCATTACTACATTTTCGAAAAAACTAAAATTACTTTAAACTCCAACTCAAAAAAGTATTGGTAACAAATAATTAAGTAATAACTTATAATTAGTTGCTGCTCTAAATCACAAATATGTCAAGGCTAGTACTTTGTGTGGAACCCATTAGTATCAATTATGGCTTGCAATCGTCTTGGCATCAATTAAACCGAATTTGTTGTTGCACCTGTTGAAATTTTATTGCACTCTTTAATAAGAATTGTCTTTTAATCTGATTTAGATGAAATTTTTTCTTTTTGTGCAGCTGATCCCAGTTGACTCCATAAATTCTCTAGCTCTTCCATATTATTTTTTCTTCTTGCCAAACATTGCGAAGAGTTTGCATATTGAAAACTTTTCGAGTTGTTTTGCGTCTTCTTCGGCTAGTTTTGGAGCACTTCTTTTAGGGTTTTTTCTTACTCTTATTATATCTCGTTTTTTTTTTCTATCAGAATAAATGAACGGTCTGCCCGATTATGTCTTGTTTTCTGCTGATCCAGTGCTTTTATACTTTTTTATAAAACTTCATACTGTGAACAAACTCAATTCAAATTCTTTTCTAATTGCACTAAAGATGAAACCCTCTTGCCCCATTAGTTTTTTTCTGTTTTTCACACAAATGTCTAGCGCTTTAGATTTTCGACCCATTTTTTCATAAAATTTATTTGCGAAATGTAATTTGATGAAATAGTTTACTAATCACTACAAGCTTACATGTCCCCGGTGTTGCAAACAACGGCATCAATTGCCAATACCTTTTTGAATTAGATTTTAAAATAATTTTTTTTATAAATGTTGTAATGAAATTTAATTGTAATGTAACTATTTTCTTTCTTTCTTGTTCTTCTTTCAAATAAAATTAGTTTAGTTTGTTTAAAATTGAAAAAAAAAACTTTTATTGCCAATCCTTTTTTGATCCACTGTATGTACATATATATTTGTAATTATCAAAAATGATTTGTTAATCATATTTCGCCCAGAGACCAATAGGTTCAGTCGACCATCTCCTTCCTTATTGGTTTCTGATTTCGGCATTCATTGTCGTTATCATACACTCCCTTTGCGTATTTAAGCGAACCGATTGCGCACTACGTTACATTAGATGACATTTCTATACGTTGCTTCCAAAAGGAATGACAAAAAAGTTGACGTTCCGTGTTCTGTTTGTCACAACAAAGTTGGAAAAGATAATTTTTCGTTGTTAAGTAGTATTGCACTAAATGGATGTATTTATATTAAATTTTAAAGCCAGGATCTACAAACGATACAAACAATGTACGTAGATGGACATAAATATTGGCTTGCCTATAAAACTGGTTCCGTAAGGTATGTGAACAAATCAAAGAATTAAATGAAATTTGTACCAACATTTCAACATTAACAATGTGTATACAAAATGTTTGTTCCCGTGTATATAAGCACATTTTTTAAATATCAACAATTGTTATCCGTTTGCGTAAATCTTCTATCAACTCAAGAATATTAGTTTATTTGAATTTTATAACTTTTTTAAAGCTATTATCGATGCCATCGTCACAAGAGCACGAAATGTCCAGGACGTTTAACGCATGAGAATGGAAAGACTAAGGTAATTGTTGAGCATGACCATGCCCCCGCTCCGAATCAATTGCTTGTTGATGCCTTTCGTAAAGTGCTCACTCAACGTGCGGCAGACGAAACCACCGATTTGAATGTGATCTACTGCGACGAGGCAACTAACCGCCATGCAGATGCGGCGCTTTTGTATCCATTTACTTCCGCAGAAAGTGCAATGCGAAAAGCACGCCGGAAGCAACTACCAAAAGAATCAGCAGCAAAAGTAGCCGATATTGTCAGTATTTTAGATGGCGGTAAGGATTTTCTCCAAGTTAATAGTGGATCGCAAAAAGATCGAATCTATCAGAAGACAATTAATTTGCCGGACTCCACATGTATGATATTCATGCACCGCAAGACTTTTGACCTAATGCCTAGGATCGAAGAGATACATATGGATGGTTCCTTGGAATTTATGTGTCCAAGTCAACCTGATTATTTTCTACTTACATTTCATGCAGTACATGGGTACTTGGTAAGACCACAAAAAGCGAGTCCATCGACTTCTTTACAACTTCTTATTTTTTTTAGACGGCCCCGATAATTTATTCCATCATTACAGCCAGAACAAAATCAGCGTATTCAGCCATTTTCGGTTACATTCGGCAAGAACTTAAGGTTACTCCAAACATAATAGTCTCTGACTTTGACCACATCGTGCAGTCTGAGTTAGCTTACGTGTTTCCTGAAGCAATTATTAAGGGATCTTGGTACCAGTATACAGATGCTGTACTCATTAAAATGAAGAGCCTGAGTCTGCAAAGAGAAACTGCGAAAGGAGTGGGCGCAAGTGCTTTACGTATGGTCCTTGTTCTTCCATTGCTGCCTCCGGAGTACATGGTTCCCGGCTTGGAATCACTTCGTAAATGGATGCGAGAGAAGAACATATTTTCAAACGGTCTTTCGAATCTCTGTGATTATGTAGAGCACACGTGGCTGCGAGCTGTCGGCACTGAGAAAATGTCCATATTTGGTACAAATCGAATTGCGTCAAATCACATTAAAATATTTAACAAGGACCTGACTGACAAAATAGGGCAATCTCCAGTTATCTGGACAATCCTAGACTCTATTAGACAATTAGCGACCAAGATGTATGTCAACCTCAAGCGGAAATATGGGAAAACTCTGAACTTGAAAGACTCAAAGGTGGTGGTTCGACAAAGGAGAAATGAAATTGTAGCTGAGAAGATTGTGGAGAGCGCAACGCAGTTGTGGATTAAAACACCCGTGCATTTAAGGAATCCTCTTCAATTTCTTCAATTGAGCAGCCATTGCATTACAGACTCCATGTACTTAGCGAATCTCTCCAGCATCAAAGATCGCACGTATACAAGTACTGTTTACCCAAAGACTAACCAAACCTTAAACGTCCCAACATCTGGCCTTAAAACTTGGGTAATGATAGACCCTACTACTTTTGAGCTGTCTGCTTCAAATGCAGAAAAGCTTGTCGTTAACACCCAGACTCAATCAAATTCTCCATCGTCCGAATTTATACCAACAGCTCATATTGCCCAAGACTCATACAATTGTGGAGATATCGTTATAAGTGATGAAGGTATGGAAAACAATTACCCCAGTTGTTTTGCCCAGTGTTCGAGTGTCACAAGTTGCCCTTTAGAGGTTAATACAAATGAATCCGTTTTACATCACCAGGCTACACCGCCAATGAAACCTTCAACCGAATCCGAACATCAGCCCGAATTGCCTTCAGAAGGACCTTTTAATCCGAGGGATATGTCAAGTCCGCCTCCTTTAGTTTTTCTGCCACATGTGAAGAAGTTGAAGGATAAAAGGCGACTTCCCATACTCTCAGAACCCCCGCCCTTAGTTTTAATTGGTTCGAAAAGACAACGGATTAAGTGATTAGTGATAGTTAATTTAAGTGTAAATATTGTCTATGTACTCGTATTACTATAAGTGGGTGTAATAATTAAATGATTTCTAAACTATCAGCCTTAGTTTCTATCTAGCAGTAAAACTCAAGAATCACTCTCACAGTTTTGACGGAGTTCAAAAGCAAAGCTCTGTTGTAAACTTATCGATAAAAATCTTCTCATTGATATTAAAAGGCTGAAACTAAACAAAACTGTGGCGCAACAACTGCAACTGTTTATGATGTGGGTGTAAAATTAAGCACAAAATGCACCCTTGCTGCTTTTCTTGTTTTAGTGTGCATTTTCAATGTGCCCAAATCGAGAAAGTGTAATTTATTTACGAAATTGGAACCAACTTCTTTCCGAGAAAATGCCACAAATATCAGGAAAGAAAACGGACCCTGGTGTCCTTCCTTCCTTTTTTCATTAAAAAAAAACTTTGTCTATGTTTATGTTTTATCATGTTTATTTTACTTTAAATCAAAAATGGTTTTTTGCACACAAGTATTTTATGAATATATTTAAACATATACCCCATAAATAATTGTATAGGTATGTATATCTATTATAAGTATAATGTTGCTCCATCTTTTCGGTTTTTGTTCGTGAATATAAAATCATATCTTACTATTGTATGGTCTCAATCACTTAAACATCTAAACTTCTTTTCATTAAATTCTTAAACCTGGTATTTTGTATAGTTTTCGCTTTATAGATATATCTTGCACAACTTGTTTTTATTTAACAAATAAAATGTATCTTTTCTTTTGGCATCTACATGAGTTAAAATACATATACATACTTTAACTATAGTTACAAGTTACATATGCATTTTTAATTTATAATAATTATATAAATCTATGGTCGTATATTATTATTGTTCGTTTTCAGATTCTGTTGGTTGGCTTCAGAATATGTGTAAATAGCTTGTTTTTCATAAAAATAAATCTGTACTTAATTAAGTCGATAAAAAATGTTTAAATATTCTTCATTCGACTTTTGTTTACAAAATAAAAATCCCACATAAAAATTGATTTCTGTATTTTTTGCTTTGTTATATTAAAAAAAATAACATATTAATTTTATATTGCAGTCTGTAACCTCATTACAATGGTTTGTATACCAATGTGAAAAGGTTGAAAATAATATGTAGGCAGAAATTATAGCTTTTTTGGCGTAATGATATGTTGTTGATCTCAATTTGTAGTTTTAAAATTTTTGAAAATTATGTGAATTTAAATCCCCATCTGCTATCAAAGATTTAAAGATAAATAAAGCTTTCATTCATTGTGAACTGTGTTTCTACAACGTATTTAATTGCTTCAACTACTTTTTAAGAGATTTATATGTACCTTAATGTTAAAAAAGGAAGAAATTAAAGCAAAACAGGAAGAATTACAGTAAATCAATTTTAATTCAGTGAATTTATTTACAATTCGAAAACTTGGATACTGAAGTCTTAACTGTGAAAAAATTATTAAAATGCATCCTAAAAGAAAAGAAAAAAACATATAGCTAAAAACTGTTTTCTAGAAAAAATTAATTGAGAAATAAAAACGCATGGTATGACGAATTGGAATAAGAAAGCAACGGTTCTGCCATTTGCAGCTAGTCGAGTAATGAAAACAATTTTACATCGAATGTGCAAACCGTAGATAGAATAAACTGGGTGTCATCGGTTTATCAAGGCACTTATAACCTGAAATTACTATAAAACGGGCGAAAGATATAATTAGATTATGATAAAGTTTATGATAACAGCAATATTGATGGGTTAGGTGTGCCATATTACGATTTTTGAGCGGGTTGTCGAGACCAACCATTGAGTTGGTATAAACGGAGAAAAATTAATTTAAGAAAATTAAACAACAAACTGCTCATGCCAGTAAGAGAGGACTAGAAATCGTGAAGTGGTTGAGAATTATATGTAGTTTAGCAACTGTAAATTATATGATTTCAAAAAATAAGAAATTAAAATGTAAAATAACACAAATTTCGATCAGCAAGCAAAAACAATTTCTGTAGGATTTTTTTGTCGGTGCAGAGCAAAATATCATTTCTCTTACGTATCAACCTACCGGTATGTATTTCTTTGCTCCATAAGAATATCGCAGCGGATCAAAAACTTTTGTTAGATTTGAATCGAATATAATTTATCATTTTAAAATGTTTATTTGTGTTTCAAATGTTAATATAAATATTTCTCAATAAACATAAAAAATGTGTATCCTCGTAAATGTGAGAAATATACCTTTTTTGTGCACATGTAATGTATATTTCTGTAAAAAATTAACTGATACCTTAAGGGACCACCCGTGGCTATATCATACAATAAAGGGTATGAACTTAGCATATGCTAAATTTTCACTGCATATCTTGAAATGCTTGTATTTTTAATACATTTACAATAAAAATGCAAAAATTGCTTAAATACTTTTCGTAAGCAAGCTTTTTAACTTTACATTTTACCATTTAAGACCCGAAACAGATAACAGTAGATTTACAGCATACATAAGTTCGAATGCCGATTCGTTCTAATTTGTACCTCGTATATGAAGTCCCAAGTTTCCGATTTATTTTGTATTCACTGTAAGACCAATTAATACACTTGCCTCTTATTCTTGGTTCATCAGACGACTAAAAACGTGAATTTAATACGTAAAGTGACATCAAATATCTATCAAAGATTTCACTTTCCAATAAACTATATAATAAAAGCATTTTAAGAACTTGCACAGAACGACCAGTAGAACCAGTTAGTCATAATCTTATACTTAAATAGAGTAACACGCAAGCATTGACAAAAATAGTAATTCAATGTCATTCAATGTATCATCAATAGATAAAAATGGGATATCCCTTGGAAACAAAAACCTTAGAAATGAATACCCCAATAGAAAACAAATCAACTTTTTCTTTGTATAATTGTATTTTCATTAATCTTACTTTTTTTTTCTTGAACATCAAACAAAACAAAGTGATCATACAATCCTTTAACATTAATCAATAGTTGGTCCTATTTTTCTTAATCATTTCTGTTTTTCTTGTAATTCTTTCGTTTATTCTTACATCACTTCGATACATGTACTTATAATATACGTGCTACTTTATGAATGAAAATGACAGGTCCACAAAAACTTACAGATCATGGTAGAAAAATAATTAGAATAAATGATTAGGAATAAACACTAAACACAAAACACATAATGAAATTTCGAAAATGTATACATACTTAAATAGTATGGGGGTTGTTTATAAAGCAGATGCTACCTTTCATCGTGCTTTACAAAAAAACTTTGAATTTTCCATGTTTATTTTTCTGAATATTAAATATTTTTGCAGCGTTTTTCTTTATTTTACTTTTACACATAATATATATATGAAGTTTGTAGTTTATCTCATTTGTTTGTTTGTTTGTTTAAGATATATCATTACGATTAGTAGTATTTTGTTCATCTACCCATCATCTATAAAAAATGTGGATAGAATTTATTTCTCTTTCTTCGCCTGACAATATAAAACTGATCTCCTCTCACTAAATCTCTAGATTTCAATACATTAAAATTATTTCTGATCTGTTTGGTAGCTGTGGGGAAAAAGAGAAAATTTATAAAAAAAATAATAATCATAAATTTTTTTGATTGGTTTGTTTGAGATTAAAGTTGAGTAGAACTGATTGAATTTGAATTACTTTTGACAAAAATAAACGGACAAAAATTCGTTCTATGTTTACCGATAAAGGAGACAAGGAGTAACAATTTAATTATAATGGTTGTGTGGAAATTATTTAATAATTTTGCCTTTTGTAATTTTAAGATCTAATTTGTCTACTTTAGAATCTAACAGTTGGCTTTCATTCAACTTCTTTCTTTTGTTTGGATTTGGATTCTGTTTTATTTATGTTCAATTAAAAAAGAAACTAAAATACGTTTACTTTTGTTTGCTTTGCTGTGTAAAACTAGATTACTACGAATAAAAGATAATAAGAATGATTGCAAAATATGTCTTCGGGTTTCTATTCTTTCCGAATGAATTAATAATTGATTATAGTATAGATAAGAAAAACCTATAGAAATATAAATTATACTTTGTATGCCTTCTCTCATTCAAATCTAAACCTATATAAATGAATATATTTATATATATATATATATATTTGAGATAACTTAAAATTAAAAACTTTAAATTATATATTTAATTAACCTGTACAAACTTCTGAGTGATCATCCCACGCTGTGACCTGAAAGAAAGTATGCGTTGAACTCTTTCAATTATATAACCAGGAAATGATAATAGTTATGAGCAATTAAGAAGAAATACATATAAGCACCAATGATTATTTTTTGCAGGTTTACTCTATTGAAGTTCTAGAAATGGAATTCCACTGTCTGTTATTACTTGACTGAATCGATCACGCGTAACTTATGCGTTGAATCGGTATTTCTAGCCTTTAAAGATGAAATATCTTTCGAAATGGGGTTGTCCACAACAAAATAATGTTTGAAGGACACCACACATAAGCTCTCATTTGAATTTCCTTTTAATTTCAGATCACTTCCTATGACATCGGTGATTTCGATGAGTTAGCTATGTTTCGTCATAAAAAAAGTTAAATTATATTTTCTATGCGCGATGCCGACAGGTTGATGTCAACAAAGAAACGAATTGAGGTTTAATAGAATTGATTCAGAAAAACCAGCTTCGTCCGGTTCTTTGACTAGGTACAATTCTTCCAAATGAATTAAAGAATTTCAATGTAAATTTTAATTAATTAAATGCTTAAGATGGGCACGAGTATAAGAATAGATTAGGAGCCATTATGTTACCTTTCGTGCACAAACATTGTTGAGCTGAAAGGTTACTTAGCTCTGGGAGTAAGTTTTGAAGTTTTGTAGTTTCATTGTAACTAGATGAGAGTTTTATGTTTAGATGGTTGCCTATTTTTTCAAAATTTGGTATTTTTGCTCGTTATATATAATATAGCAATTGTAACATACCTGACACTCTCGACTGCAATACCATTGATTACCACAGCCGGCACACACAAACTGCGCTTCATGCTTCTTGCATCCTTGGCAAACAGGAACTTCGTTCTCATTGAATTCTTGGCCAATTGCATGCGGTGCTATGCGCTGATGCTCGTCGGCGCCGACCATCGCATCAACACCTTCGTCGATAACTAGCCGATCGACACTGTCTTCGGCGTCATCATCATTGCCAGCAGGTGCAGAGGCAAAAGACGACTGCTCGTACCAAAAAATTGCCAAAAGAAATAAAAAAACGGAGGAAGGAATATAAGAAGATAAAAAAGCGACAGAGAAAAGCAAAAGCAAAAGATTGTAAAAGCTACTTGGAGAAAATACAATAATTATATGAAAAAGAATCTTACAAGTTTAAGAAAATGTTCATCTTTGACGCTATTGCCGCTCGCGGCTCTCGTCAGAACCTCCTTCAGCTGCTGTTGTTGCAGTTGTTGCTGTAAAATCGATTGCTGGTGCATGGAATTCATTACCGGTGTGATAGTGATTTCGCTATTGTGTCCGACAACCTTAGACAGGTTAACTCCAAAGCCAGAAATTGAGTGATGAGCATTTACATTGTTAACATTATCCCCGCCGCCACTGTTCGAATTGTGATGGCTGGATGCTCCGGCGCCAGCGGAAATACGTTCGGGGGCTGTCAACAGCCTGGCGAGAGTAGGCGAGAAATTACTTATGTATGTTGCTGACGTTTGGTTGCCAACGGTTTTGGTATTGGATGTATCATTAGGACGTGGGAACTGAAAAATTAAAATAATCATTTAAAGCAAATTACTCTCGTAAACTATGCCTGCTTACTTTCGTTAAATATCCATGGAGAAGAGAGCCTGTAGGCTGATCACCACCAGACGCGGCAATAGGAGCTGAAACAGGATGGAGTGTCACCTCTGGATAGGGAGGATTCTGTTGTTGCCCTCCTGCAGATCGCAATGAAGCTGCTGCCTGTGATTTCGCAAAAGGTGCCAAAACGTCCTTAAATGAATTCACTGTGCTGTTGTTTGTTGTCGGTGGATTTGGAGTGCTCAAACTGTGTGACGAGGAATCGTTGCTGGACGGCCGGGAATTCTGTGAAAAGAAACAAAAAAAAAACATTCTTAATATGCCTCGCTCCGGATTTTACTCCCATTCCCACCGTATCAGATTTCAAAGCGTTCCCCAGAATCGTATTGGAATCCGATAAGTTGGAATTGTTACTGTTCTTTACTCTTCGGCCACGGCGAGGCACCACTTCCGGGTGTTGTTGTCTGAAGTCCGCAATAATACTGCGCACATCCTTAAATGGTCCCTGTCTTCCAACCATTGCTGCTTGTGAATTGTTATTTCCCGACGATCCGCCGTTTTGAAGACTACCATGATTACTGTGATGACCATTCATCATGTCAAACAACTGATGAACACTATCCGCTGATGTTAAATAACTATTTAGAATTGGCTGATTGTTGGAACTTGACGGACCGTTTGTTGTGCTGCCCTGCTGATTGGCGTTAGCACCGGTTGGTGAGGTGGTGGGCTTCGGTAAGATATTTCTAGAAACAAGAAGGCTGTTTTTTCAGAAAAACAGGAGGAAGTGCAGGTTAATTTTAACAAGACAAAAAATTAATGTGGCGATGTTAAATTATGAGTGGGACAAAAATTTGTGAAAGATTTGGTCATCCTAAATCGTTAAAGTTTTGTTGGGAAAAACTAGTAGAATTAGTTTGCAATATTCACAACAAAAGAAGAAATTGCAACGTTTTCCACGCCGCTGTGATCCCAGGCATAGGCGGTTATTAAGGCTGTTTTATTTGGGTCTGGCGAAAGATTAATTAGTAGTTGATTAAGACCTGTTTCATTGTCTCTTATGCCGTCAACAAAGGACGGTTTGATAGCACCAATCTCTAAAAATATTCGTTGTTTAATTTTTGAAATATATAATGATAGAACAATTTGTAGGTACTATCTTGTTTAAGTTTCAGAAATTGACTTGTATAAAATTTCATAGGATCTTTTAAAAGAAATTTCTAGTGGCTTAACAATGCCTGGTTCACCAATTTATAAATAGAGTGAAAAGGCGTGCTAACGAAGAACCAACTTAAGAGGTATCTTTTGAGAGAAATTGTAAATTTTAAGTTCATTTAGTTCTCGAAGTAGACGATATTTCGTACACTTTTTAATTTAAAACCTGGAGTCATTTCTTTGGAAAGCTCTACAGTTTCGCCATGGGGACGAAGAAATGTATGTATTTTGTATGTAGCACAACAATATTTGAACAAAACAAAAATTTCCAAAACAAATTAGGGAAAAACAAAAAACAAATAATGAATGAAATAAGTTTGATTTATCGCCACTTAGTAATTTGTCGTTTAAGAAATTGATAGAAAAAGCGTTAAGGAATGGTTCTTTTCTACGGAATGTTGCATGCACCACTTCAAGCAAAAAATAAATAAAATCTCAAGTAAACATATAACTTACCGATGCAGTCTCTGTGTGTTAGCCTTTTCTTTGACTAAGTCCGCGCTTTTCATATTCGCCCGGTTTTGTATTATAAGCTGGGCGGTTGTTGGTGCAACTGACGATGAACTGCTCACTGCTGTAAAGTTGCATATGTTGCTGCTTATTGAACTTATTGCACCTGCTATGGGTGTGGACGATAGTTGAGGATTCTTTTGAGAAGGTGGTGTTTTGCCTAGAGCCAGAGTCGATTCATTGTTCAAATAATCTTCGTCCAGCGCAGTGGGATTAATTGCTTCACCAACTTTTGTGGCCATAATTTCCATGCATTGCTTTCGTCTTGTAAGCCGAAAGCAGATTTCCTCCTTGACTTTTTTTAGATGCAGCATATTATTCCACTCGATTTCTTTGGCCTTGATCATATCGTTGAGTGTTTGAATTTCGGACAGCATCTGTTCAATGTGTCTCTGTATGCTATCAATGGAATCGTTGGACGTCTTCTCTATGTATTCATTGAGAATGCGATCATGTGCGGGGTAGTTAGATTGAAGTTCTTCTCGGAGTTTCTTTGTTGGGTGAATGTATTCTTCGTCATCATCATTCTCAGCACATGTTGCAGCAACAGAGTTTGACTTTGTGATTTTATTTCTTTCTTGGGTTCCAGATGAAGATCGTCGACGCTTGGTCGTTGCGGTCCCTGTTATCTGCGGAGGCGATGTCGGTCGAGTAGTTTCGTTTTCTGGGACATCCTCAATTACTACTTTTGATACTGTGCTCACTTCATCTGTTGGCGGAGGTGTGGATAACTTGTCAATTTTTTCTTCCTTAATATCTGCTTTTAACGATGTTGCCGTAGAAGTGTTCAGCCCTTCAGCTTTTAATGTACTCTCACTAATTTCTTCCGTCGTATCCATAATTTCAGCAGATGTAATTGTATCCTTGGGTTGAATATCTTGCTTTGACGACACTTCATCTCTCTCCTTCTTGAGTGCCTCATTGCTTTGGAGATTTTCCTTATTCTGTTCAGAGTTTAGCCGAGAAACTGATTTATCCTCTTGCACTTCCTCCGTAGACTTCTGTATAGTATCACGTACTTTGTCCGTTTGCTGCATTGTGCTGTGTTGGTGGTCTTCCTCCTTATTATCAGGTGGTTTTTTCACATTTGCTTCAGAGTTTTGTTGGTCATCACTTTGCCTGCGAGGTGTTGATTGTTCTTGGTTGCTTTTCTCTGGAGAAGAATCTAGGTCTATGATATATTCATCATTTGTCGATTTTTGCGGAGTTACAGAAATTGGCACCCGTGATTCTGTTTTGGATATTACTGGAGTAGATGGAGTTTGTTTGATAATGTGCTTCTGTGCAATTGATGTAACAGATGGTGGGGTAATTTTTAAATGCAAGAGTCCACCTGATTGATCACTGCGCATTGCTGTAGTTGTAGAGATTTGCCTATTTCTTGGCAGGATCAATTTATATGCTTCACGTTTTTTCTTATTGTACAACCTAAAAGAAATAAAATTAAGGGATATTATAAACTTTTAACGCACAAACGTATTCAAAATGCTATAATTATCTTTAACATTAAGCCAACTCTTAACAATTTGATATGACATTGCACTTTTCTAAAATTAACTCGTTTAAGTTATAGTATTTGAAGTAACTTTTTTATCATAATAAAATAAAAGGGGCGACAGACAAATTTTATCGACCGTGTAAAAAAAAAATAAATATTATGAACATGTTCAGAAAGTTTCTCATAACAATGTGAGATAGAAGGTAAACTATTCCAAAAGGCACAGTAACCACTTCTTATAAATCGATTCAGGTAGGGAGGGGCAGTCTCTAATATTTGCAGAGAAATGCACCAAACACACATACCAATTCAAATCCCTTTACTTCCAATGAAACCACGAAAAACATTTTCTGTAGTCAATTTATGAAGTCGAACGAAAACCTCTACGTACAAGTATGTACCCGTCTATATATTTTATTTATTCTAATATCCTTTTATCTTTCACGTCATTCCAACAAAAAAAAAATTGGTTCGCCTATTACTTTATTAATTTAAACATTCAGAATTATAAGTTTTTTAATTTTTCTATAATCACACATATTAGCAAAGAAGAAAGAATAAAAACATTAATTAGGGTTTTTCTTTTCTGAAATAAATCCATCATAATGTTACGTGCAAATGTATGGAAAGTATATTGAAAAGCAACACGGAGGAATGGGCGCGAAATTTACTTTTATTTGGTTATCAAAATTCTTATTGACGTCTAAAATAATCATCTTTAAGCATCATAATTTCAATTCTACGACTTTTTGTCAATGCATGTACGAGTATATGAAAAAAAATTCATTCCATTATTCATTTCTTCCTTTATAATGCAAAAAAAAACTTTGATATAAAAATTCAGAAAAAAAAAATATATAGAACTCTTCCACGTTCAATGGATGGCAAGCACCGTCCACACACGCAATTGTGTACACACCGCTGCCATTGAATAACTCAGCCATCACAACAAACCCGTAAATAAAGTAGTAGGGGTATTTTGCAATATTTATGTACGTATGTGTTCAGCAAGATGCCCGTGCTCAATTCAACTCACTCTTTTATTTATATGCGATGATACAGATGAATAGGCAAAGGTGCGCTTGCATTTAAAAACAGCACCTCATTCTCCCTTAGTGAACATATGCTTTATTAGATGGATGGCGGTCTATACACGCGGTATTCGATTGTATTCTGCAAACAGTGCTATTTTCCCCTTTTTAAATTGTAGATGGCGTACTTTTGTTATTGTCTCTATGGTCACTTCACTTCACTTTTGAGTCCCCCCATTTGCATATATGCACAGACGTCAATGTAAATTTTTGCTTAAAACCTGCTGCTGTTAATACCAGATACGTTGCATAATACGAGATGAATGTGTTTGTGATTCGGGAGTATGCAGGCTTGTTGAAGGTGGAGGAACTGGTGATGAACATCGATGGTCAAATGCCGCTTTAATAGATACTTTTCTAACAGACACTCCTTCTTGGCTTAGATAGTCACCGGTACCGCCACACGTTTGTTTATAAATCTCTTCGCTTTGATTGTTTAATGACCGTCAGACGGCCGATAAAATGTTAAACATGTAAACATATAAGGTGGAGAGCACAATGAGTAGTTATGTTTGAATTTTTAGTCGCACTTTCGCTTTCTATAAAAACAAAAACACTTCACTTCAATTTTTTTACAATTTATTTTTTGGGCAGATGCTCATGAAGGTAACGCATTGGATGCCAACGACTACCAAGCAGTACTGCGACTTCAATGCCGCTCCAGTGCAGACTGGCAGCACCGAATGAAGGTGAACTCTCTGCCCGCCCAGCGATCTGTTGCGAATTGGACATAAGTGTATGTGCTTCAACAGAGTAGTAGAGAGCTTGTCATTCAGTCGGCTTTCAAAGAGAGATCCAGAGAGGAAGAAAGAGAGTAATCGAATGAAAATCTCAGAAATTACTCAGTGCTTTGCGGAAAATTGTATTTACAAAGTTTTAAACACATGCGTCTCGAGTGTACTAGGTAATGCCTACCGCAGGAGGATGAAGAGCTTCCATAAGTGCATTGAATTTGGATATGGTAGAACGACTAAACGACGACCAATTGGTGGATTGTTAAATTTTTTTTCACTAAACGATATATAAATGTGGAATGTGTGTACACAAATGCATTCTACGTTAGGAGACATATTTGTTATCATTGACATGTGCAGTTGCGGAGGGTTTAGTTTATTTTATATTTTGAACAATGGCTTCGTTTTTTTTTTTTTTTTTGAATTGGGGAGTTAAATAAGTAAAATATACAACATTCAAGACTTCATTAGAAGATTTGACAAATATGCCTATGTTTCTTAGATAACTTAATGCCAAGGTTATCCAAATCAAATATAATTAAAATATGTTTTCAATTTAAAAAGCTATAATTGTACAAAAATCAGGAAAAACGCGATCACTCCTTCCTATTTTATAATAATAATTATTCATATTGAAGGAATTATTTTTGGCAAAAAATCGCATTGTACAAGCATATATTTAGAATTGCCTGTGCAGGGAAATGCAATAAACTTACATTGCTGTTTTACTTTAAAATTTATTAACGAACCACTTATGACAATACACCATTTTGCAAATCTAGGATAAAAATCATACAGCTTTCCAAAGCTGTATAAATTATAATATCAGCGATTTAAGTTTACACCTTTACATACACGTTTAAATATTAAGAACGCAGTCTATGGAAAATTTTGATAAAAAAGTCATGAGAATATGAACTATTGCTCGTAATAGGTGTTTAAAACACTGCCTATCCTTAATAGTTATAAAATAAATTTTATTATTACATTGTTCAATCCAATATTCAAACCTTATCGTTTAATTACACTGTGGAAAAACATGTAGGAAAAATTATTTTGACCACCTTTGGCAAGGATTTTTTAAATAACTCATCTTTTATTGAGGAAGTTTTTCTATCTGCGTTAATTCTCCTTGGATTACTCAAAGGGTTTTGATAAAACTAACATCAGAAAAATATCTTGGTCAATTCTTTAAATCGACTGAATAGACTTTTAAACAGTTCATTTTTTCCCGTTCTTTGTATCAGCCAAAACTAAATATTAAATTATTTTTATATTAACGCTGTCAAAATCAGCACAGAAGCTTTGACAAAATTTTGTTAATAAAATATCAATAAATTTCATCAATAAAATTTCATATCATAAAACTAACTTAATTGATGATGAAACGATCAAAACACAAGTACCGAGAAAAACTAATTGTTTTCATTTGGAAGTTTTCTTTCTGATTAAAGATAAATAGAGTTACATAAAACAGCCAGAGCCACTCAAAATCGCTACATCCTTAACAAAAGCTTTTTATTAAGTAGGAGAAAACTTTTCTGTGATTTCAACATAAATATGGACTTAGTTCATTAAAAACCACAGCAAGGAAGCATTGTAAATGTAAATTCAGGTAAAAACTATATTTTTACGGGATGCGTCAATTTTAATTCGATAAAAGGTTAAATATTTCCAAATATAAAAGTTTAACCAAGAATATTAACTTTTCGGGTGTGTAAAATTAGGTATTGTAAATTGCAGTTCGTTTTCTACATTGAAGACTTTTCTGAAACATTTTTCGTTCGAAAACGTTTTTTCTCATTGTTTAAGCTTTATACTTTATTAATTCCTAGCTTAGCTTTTTGTTAAAAAAAACAGTCTTTTTTTGAATCATGACAAAATATTCCTTTTATACTTTTGAAAAATCAACAAAATATTTCCCTTAGATATCGATGGTCCTTCTTGGCCTAGTAATAATTAGAGTAATTAAAATTCGAAGTCCTCTATTTACAAGTTCATTCTGGCACATTTCATTAAATAAGGCATCGACGAAAATAGAGCTTGGAATTTCCAATACAGACATTGTTCTTAAGATCCTTAAAAGAAGTCCTTATTTGGTCTCGTTCTCGTTCGTTTACTTGTTTAATGATTAATTATGAGACATGCAAAGTAGTAAGACACATACATATATAACAAAAGATAAAAATGCATCATTATATGTTCTCGCAAAGCGCAAAAAAGCTTCCAAGTCTCATCCACTGACTACTGAAATAAACTCTCAAATAAGACACAAAATGCATGAGAACGAATCAGCCAAGAGAGCAAAGGGAAAACTATAGAAAATGATAGAGAGAAAATAGTAAATAGATTACAAAAAAAAAAAATGCAAAGAAAATAGAATGCAAAAAGTTCAATGGACTTTTCCGACCGTCATCACATCTGTGTTTGTATGAATCTGTGTCGATGAGTGCTGTGGATTAAATTTTTGTTCGGTATAAACGGTTTGGCTTTGTGTTGCTTTTTCCTAATTCACTTCTGTATTTACTTCTCTCTCCGATTTCTTAAAGTTTTTGTGGGCGAATTGCTGTATATATATTTTTTTGTTTACTATTGCAAAACAATTTAGTAGGTGAATTGTGTAAAAGCTGTCTGCATCGCAGATAGCCAAACTAGATACTCTTTTCATAAAGGAACCATAAACTGTAATGTGCGAGTGGATGGAGTGGAGGAAAACAACGCGAAACTAACAGATATTTTTTTGTTTGATCTTTTGTGTGCGGTATTCAGCAAAACTGAAGGCAAACCTAGAGCGCAGTTCGATGAACTCTTTCGCATAGATAAAGAAAGCTTTGCAATCAAGAAAAGAAAAAAGGAACCAAAATGAAAGGCGAACCACGGTTGTAGTGTGTTGAGTAATCGATTCCGAAATGCAACCTTTTTGGGAAAATTTGCATTTATTTTATTTTTTTTTTCAGTTTGTTTTCTGCTTTGGCGTTATCAATGAAAAGAGAAAGGAATCAGAAGCAACTGTAGTCGATTAAAACAGAGATGATTCACCGAGAATCCGAATTGATCCAGATGTGACAAAAATTGTCAATTAAAAATTCAGACATTACTTGCAGTGACTGTTCACGTAGACATGCATGTAATTAAAAGTAAAAACATCGATGCGAAGGTAAGACGTCAGTTTTAAAATAAATATTAAGTATATAAAAATATACGACTGAAGAAAATGAGAAACCTTCGCAATTGTATCTTTTTTCGTACGAATGGCATTGAACAGATGAACATAACCTAAAAAAGAGTCAACGCAATGACCTCGCTTACTAGCAGCAGCACCACCACTACCACCACCGCCGTCACTGATGATGTGAGGTGAGGTTAGTTGTTTTTTTTTATTTCATTCATTTGTGAAAGAAGTCGCTCTCGCATAATAGATTTTTTGCTTCGTTTCGAAAATCCGTATTTGAGTCATAGGAGTGGAGGAACGTAACGCGAAGGCATGAGGTTGGTGGAGTGGGGTGATTATTGGTTGCATTGAGTTGCATTCTTTGTTGTTTGCTGCTAATGCACTCTGCTTCGAGAGGTCTAAAGAGTGTCCTTCACTAAATAAATTAAAAGCGACGTATAAGGTTACTTCGAACAATAAAAAAATCCTAACTTATTAGATTAGGTGGTTAAATGGCTGTGGTCATTCATATACATTTCAAGGAAATTTTTCTGTGAATAATAACTAATAATACAATTTACAAATTTGCCCTAGCTACAAAACGGATAGGCACACCACTATCCTATAGGCACGTATACACAAGTAAACAAATATTTTACACAAGAAATATTATATTACAATTATTGGAAAGACGTTCTTTTGCTTTATCTGGCCTATGTAGCTTCTGCAGGCTTAACGCATTTTATGGGCGATTTAGTTTTTTCTACGAACACAAATAACTTGTAAGTGCATGGGCTATTAAACACAAACAAATAGTGCAGTTAAATTTACCCTGAAAAAGTTACCGTTTAGTGGTATTTTTGATAAATTGTGTCCATTTGAAAACGTCACTAAACACAATGTTTCATTTACTAAACAGACGGCATAGTGAATTCTCCAAAATCGTTATTAAATCGTTATCTCAACTGTATAATTAGATTAAACCTAGCTTGAGTCATGTGTTTGTTTGAGACTAACTTATAAAATTCGGAATTTTTTCATTCGATGTTATGAACGTAGCCTCCTAATAATTTTAGAATCCAGTTCCAGAACCACTTGAGGTTATCTGTGTGTGCCATGGCTGGGATCCTAAGACTCTCTGCCGAAGCGTTGTTAACCCTCCGTTCTTCGTGGTAAATTCATCTTCAAATTTTACCAGAACATTGAATGTGATTTAACATGTAATATTCCCAATGTACAAATTTACCCAATTGAGTCTATTTCAATGTCATAACTCACCCTTAAGGTGAACATTGACTTTCAAGTTCTATATCTAGCGGAAGCAGACTTTGTTAAAATCGAATGAAGCCGAGAGTTTCGAGAAAAAATGCTCACTATATGAAGAAAGATCAAAAGTATATTAATTCCAGTCGCCATCCTGTCCAAACGGTGCTACCACTTGTTGTTGAAGAGTTTATATTTTTAACTTTAATAGAAAGTAGAAAATCGGATGATCTAATAAAAATGAGTTTTTAATTTTTTTTTGAACTAAATTGTCAAAAAAAATAGGAACAAATATTGGCTCGGTATTGGCAAAACGTCAATTTTCAAAACAAAATTCCAAAAACCGCAGTCTTTCTCAAAACAAACATTAAATATGAGACAATATGAAAGGGAAGACTCGCTCTGCAGGAAAACAATTACTTACCTGTCAGTTAGCGATAATCAGCAAGAAAAGAACCGATGACAAATGCCAAGGAATAGTCTAACAATGATAAACGATTAAAAGCTGATCAAACATTTCAAACTCATTCACAATCACAACATCGTTCGACCACAATCGCATACCCGTCGTTGCATCAGTTATCTAATGCAAATCTTTACGTTTACCTTTTTTCTTCAAAACAAATACACGCGCGCTTCTAGCGAAGTAAAAATCCAAAGGCATCAGCAATCGCAAACACGGAATGCGACTATAGATACAAAACTACTATGACTGACCACCACCTTCGTATGGGTCCAACAGCACCGGACTGTGCTCTGCTAAGAAAAAGTTTGTTTCTGTTCTTGTTGTTGTTTGGCATAAGTATGAAGAGTGTGAGAGAAGCGTATAGCTGCACACAGCAGAAGCGAACTGACGAACGCGGCGAATGAAGCAACGCGCATTTGTTCAACTCAAGATTCGAGGTTAATGGACTTTTACCCTCTGGATGACTCGGCATGCACGATTCGGGTGCATTATGAAGGTCATTTATTTTAATGCAACACTGTGCACTGTGTACACTGAGACACACAGAGAGAGACACCCCAACGAACACGCGGCATAGCGGGCGAAGGGAGACATATAAAATGAGAGACTGTACAGGCGAACGCCAATCTAACGAGCAAGCAAGCAGCGGATGCAATTGGCATGTGCAATGCAAAGTGTGGAAGTCAAACCATTGCCACATTCATGGCAATCATAGAAGCTGCAGCAAAGCTACGGCTGCTGGCAAGTTGTTCTAATGTATGGCTGACAAATTGGCGACAGGATCTCTTGGCGCATAAAAGAGAATTCCGTGCTACAGATGCAAGTTCTTCGCAACATTATCCTGTACAATGTCCTTTTGAAAATAGAACTTAAAAATAAAAAAAGATTTTTAGTACAGCACTTTTACATCCAGTTATGGGCAAAGGATATTTCAAGGACGAACCCTGTCAGCACTTGGGTACTTGAAAACTGTCGCCCCACAGTCGGGAAATTGAATTATTAGCTGAATGAAGTAATTGAGTCAGAGCGAAATCCTTGCTGACTTCCCTACTATAATCACACATCTTTCTTTACTTTCACCCTATCCAGTATTGTGAGGAGTTCAATAAACACATACAGCTGTAAGGACGAGCTTGGCGAGTGGAATTCTTGATTTCCCTCCAACCACACACACGTCCCCAAGTGCACACACTGAAAAGACAAGAAAAAACAGCGAAATCTATTCTCTCATCGCTCATTGTCGCCACAGCCCACAGGGTACACAGGAAGAAGAATGTAGGAAGTGAAAAGTTCAAAGATCCATGCTCGATGTATTTTCCAAGGGGCACCCAACTAAACCCTGGCTGATGACAGTGTGTGTCAAGAAACTCATCTGCAAAGCTTTGTTTTGAATTCTTCCTTCGTGCGCTGGGGAAAGTCGATTTGATACAACATTGACGCCTCCTCTCATATTCGCAGTTTTTCCACAGCATTTTATTTTAGCAAATCATTGGTGTCGTCGCGATGTTCAATCGATGTCCGGAGAGGAAACGGTAAATGAGCATACGTTCACGCCAGACAGTTTAATTTACGTAAAGTGCTTTTGCTGTTTGTGGAGTTATGAAAAGGATGGTTATAAGAAAGCTTTTATTCTGTCAACAAGGATATAATACGACTGTAATACAACTCTCGTTATTTTATATTAAGGTTAATCCCTTGACAAATTCAACACAGGGGTGTGGGTGCAGTTCAGGAGAAAAAACTTAAATTAAATATTTGCTTGATAAATATAATTGCGAAAATTTAGCAGTACATTAAAGGATGCGTTAGTATTTCTTCACAAACTTTTAAATAGAATTTTAAACTTGAAAACTTTATGAGTTATTGCAGAGTATTTCGGAGCCCTAGATATTAAAAAATTACTGCTATAGATAATTTTTTTCCAGTCCTGTGCATATTTAAATGTAACATAACCCATTTAATTTCTTAGAAAACAAACTTTTCGTACATAAATATGAGGCAAATGGTGTGTCATATTTTTCGCCTACGTAAACAGACATGATTTGTTATGTTATGTTTTGCCTGTCTACGGAAACGGTATTAAAACAGATTTAAGATCTGTCAATGAAAAGTATTTCTCCTCACAGCGCAGCAAAATCGGACTCCATATTGGTAAAACTAGAAAAAAAAACAGGACTCTGTTCTGTGCGATATTGCCAGGACTGGATACAATATTTCATCTGTCCGAAGGTGACACCGTCGAAATCTTATGGCTCGAACTAACGCCGAACTGGCGAAAGATCGCTGGCATAATCATGTCAACACACATTCTCATAATTTTGTTTCATAAATGCAGAAATAAGACTCCAAACTACGTTTCGATCCAAAGTTAGTCCTCGATTAAGCTCCGTGCCAAAAAAGGCAAGAGCTATCGTGACTTATATTGATTTGGTCGAAAAAAGAAGATACTTGAAGTGTTATAAATACATGATATGTGGGATATTCCATTTTCCGGCGCCCTAAGACGATTTCTTATATTTTCTTGATCTGGATCACTTTTTAAAATGGACCCTTTTTTACACAAAAGCCTTGGAAACGCGACCAGTAAAATGTTCACTACTATCTTTCAATTCAAAATATACCTTGTTCCGATGTAATTTGACATCGTTAATTGTTTCCTGGTGACATTGGCAGTATAAACAAATATTTTCCTCCTAGCCTTTAAAAATAAAGTCTTTGTTGAAATGAAATCCCCCCCCCCCCCCCCCCCTTGTTGTCCTAATTGCAGATTTTTGCCTAAGCGGAGTGAACTGCCCGCAAATGTATATTTGTCCGTATTTAAAAAAAATTACAAAATTTGTAGAGCACACCAACCTAGCGGAAAAACGAAAATGCGAAAAACCCACAATAGTCAGCAAAAAACAAACTGCTGCCATAGCTTGTTATTTCGAGTTCAGTGACCCGGAGACGGCAAAGCGATTGGACGACGATGACGGCAACGATGCCGCGGATTGCGGATTGACTAGCTGGCCGTACGTTGTATAGCATGAGACTTCTGTAAGTAAAGAGCGGACATAAAAGAAGACGATGAGAGTTCATCGTGCAAAATAAATAGAACGTGCATTCATGCAATTGCGTCGCTTGTGGCTCCGCGTCTATCGTTCAATGACTTTGGACAAACCTCCACTAATACATGCCGAATAGGCAACTGCAACTGGTGTGGATGTGTCGCGTAAAAGCTTCTGTATTTGGTGATCTACATTCGTAGTAGGAGCACTGCATGCTGATATAAAAGCATGCGAATAGTGAGCAAGCTGAGCTCATGTGGTTAATGTACGGGAGTAGCATTTACTTTTTACGTAAGGAACCACTAATATATGTCAGTGCTAAGTCTTTGCGAGGGAAATTTCAATTAAATTTATTACGACTGCTTAAACTAACTATGGTAACTATAACTAAATTCGCAGGATGGAGCCGGGGTTTCTATCTATTGAAGGTACCTCAAACATTTTCAAAAGCCTGTAGAAATAAATAGAACAAAAACCGCGAAATCCTGTGCAGCTGCATATGGGAACCGACAAACGATTCAGTGATTGCTTGCTAAAGCGTATTTTAATGCGTACACGCTTGACTGTTACTAAGCTTATTGATTTCGGATGATAAAATTAAAACAGTTTTAAGAATTTAACGGTTTTATGTTGAACTTAGAAATTCTCTCATTAAACAAATAAATTGCAATATATCGCGTGAGATTTTACGAAAGAAAAAAAAAATAACAAACTACAAATTCAAACAAGAAATGTCAGGTATTATATAATTATTTTCTTGATCTTGGCACTATCTCATTGTTGTTGTTTCAGAATTACAGTACTAGATACAACGTAGCTGATGTGTTATAACTATATCCATTTTAAATAATATACTGATATTCGACCATTAATCTCTATATAACCTGTGTATATTCTTAGTGGCATAGACATTAGGAATAAAGGTAAAGTAAAGTACAGAAGAAGAAGTTTCATGACAGAACCTTGCCTTGCGTAATGCTCGTTGATTTCATTGCCAATATAAAACAAAGAACTGGTATGTAGTTTCAATCTTGAAGCAGAAAAAGGGGGAAGAAACGCTATGACTTTACAGATTGGACATATACATACTTGTTATCACTTAAATCATCCTTTGATGTCTAGAAGAATATTATAACAATTATAACGTACGCTTTTTCAATCTAAGCGGACTGTACTGATTTCTTTTGAGTTAAGAACGGAATTCTGACTTTACGTACATATATACTGGAAACTCGAGAAACAACACCGTGAACTTCAAATCAGCATCTGTCATTAATTGAAAGGAGCGCCAATTTGTACTTTGAAGAAGTTAATTGCACCAATCCACAAACAGACATAATAAAGTGAAATTAAGTGATTTAATTCACTTAAAAAGCTCTTCTTCGCAAACCCAATTTTCTGCAACATCCCCCAAGATTTATAGAAGGTAAACATTTACCATAATTATCACTGAAAGTTTATGTGCAATTTACAGTTGTTATTTATAAATTGTTTCATAACTTTTCTTCAGAATGCTAGTAACGTAAAAATTAAGAAAAAACTAATAAATAGCACATGATGATGATCGAATATTTGGAAAGTGTTAAGGAGACTGCTGAATCCCAAATAGTGATTTCTATTATTTGCTGAGGTTTCTCATTTTGTCAAGGTTTCATTATTGTTTAACGCCACTAGCAACGGCGACTGTTGCGGTTCGCTTGTACTGCATTAGGAGAAAGAGAAAAAATAAACGACTGCCAGTGCACTGGGGCAAAATATGTGCAACGATAGTATCTACATACGATACTCAGTCGCATACAGCAGCAGCGCGAGGTCATTGGAATTAATATTGATGTGATAACCTTGGAAAAACAGCAGCAAAGGCTACACGTAAACCTGATTGCAAGCTTCTTGGGTGAAGCACGCAATATAGAACTGCATCGAAAAATGATGTTAAATAAGTAAAATTTTCTAACTCTGTTTTGTTTTCATTTCGATTGGAAGATGTTCAAATTTGTTAGCAAGTGTCTCGTGTTTGAATTTCAGAAACATTGTTAGGACTAACATTTGTTATAGGTTGCCGAGTATTTATATTTTAGCCACGTGGCCGATTAAGCACGATCTGTTTTTTCACATAAAAACTGGTTAAGCTTCGCTAAAACAATACGAAGCAGCCCAATTCTGGGAAATATATAGATTTGATTTGTCTTCAGGGCCGAAGAAATATTAGAAGTACTTCTCTACTTCCGTAGTTACAAAACTAGATAAGTTAAGTGGGCCATTTTTTGACTAGGTATTTTTGTACACCAGTTCTAAATCTTAATTGGAAGTTCTTGGCCGTTTATAAGATGAAGAAATTTCAGCACTTCAGGCAACTTAATGTATTGGTTCTTATAAAATCTCTAAAAAGCATGTGCTTGTGTTTTTGATTTACTCTGTCAGTTCTACGCAAATTTAGCATTTAAACGTTATTGTACTGGTTTTGACTTGTTGCTATTTAATGTGCTACCTGACAAAAGCTGCTCCCCACTTTACTAAAACCATAATTTATTTATTTCAATGGAATTCGGATTTGATTTGGGATTCAACTTTCACATAATAATTAAGAAAAGTTTTTTGTTGAAAATTTAATAAGAAAAAGTTAGCACTTACCATAAAAGACCTTATTTATTTGTGCAACAAATAAATAAACATTATGTGTAATTGATTTTAAAAATATTGTGCCACAAGTACAGTCAAGATAAGAAAAATTAAGATCCTTAACATAGATTAAACAATCTCTGGCGCTGTAAACAAGAAAAACTATAGCTACCAGAATAGATGGAGAATCCATCTATATGGGGTAAACAAGCAATTTCAAACCATAAATTATTGTTCTTTTCGCAGACCAAAGGATTCCAAGGCTTTCAACTAAAAGACTTTTCGGCAATTATAGTTTTGTTCTCGTCAGAACACTGTGTTTCTGAAACTCATTTTATAATAACACAACCGATCATAGTAGTACATCCTGCCACGCTTACTGATATCAAAACTTAATCAAAAAGTTTTTATTCAAGGACACAAAACTAAACCATTTCCTATTCACACAGTTAATAATTCAAACAGGCGAGATCCGTAACCGAAAAATCTTGACTGAAAGTAAATTCCCACAGACACATTTTTAACTCTTCAAAGTGGTGGTGTAGTATCTTTATGAACTAAAAATAAAGTGCAATTTACGCTCGCAAATTGTGTCAACCACTTGCCATGCCCTTTTGCATTACGAAATTTGCACAATGGAAAATAAAAAGAGAACGAAGGAGAAAGAGGAACAGAAAGACTGCAAAAATGTGTAAACCAAAAGTGAATTCCAAAAGAAACAATGCTCAGGGTCTTTTCAATAAAAAAAAAGACGAAAAAAGAGACAAATGAAAAAAACAGAGGAAGCAGCGTCAAAAGCTCAAGCGCGAGCTCTCTTCTCCACCACTGACACCACTGCAGCGCAGTCATCGCGTAACGCATTTTTAACCTTGAAGCTTTATGCCTATATTTTATTTCCATTTCAATAAATCAAATAATTTCTCCCGTCCCCATGTCACAGTAGTGCACTTTGCCAATGTCCACCGGTCGCCACAACTGACCACCATCGCAACAAGCGGCAATTTTCGTTCGAGATCACTGCTGCCACAGTCATAGGGTGTGTTGTGCACAGTCTGAGCTTATACGTGGGCTTTTGTTACGGAGTTGCAGCCTTGTCGCGATAAATGGGTCAGGGACAGGTCGTTGGTACCTTCTATACACTAATCATTAAAACGAGGTCACTTCGCACATATTTGTCGAGTGTATGCACATGGGGATTACATTGAGACTGGTTCGGTTTATATGATGCTTCACGCTCACCTTCGGGTGATCTCGATGATGGTCACCGGCAGCCAATTGTTGGTTTGGCAGCGTGGTAAACTTCGTAATAAGGAGGTGGCAGAGCTCTCGGTGCCAGCTCATGCGTAATAACGTGCGCACAATATTTAATCTTCTCGTTATGACTGCACTGAGATATCACACTGCAAATTTTCATTAAAATAACCTCAAGTATGCAATGTAAGTCTGCATATTATAACATTGCAAGTTGCTGCGTCAACTAATCCACTACGAGGATAAGAATAATGACAAAAGTTACAGTAAATATATAATTAAAAATTACTGTAAATATATAATTTCAAATTGAAACATTTTGTTAGAGGAAGAGAATTAAACTTAAGCTCCAACCCAAATTCTTCAAACTTCTTGTAATCTGTGCACCGATTTTATGCGAGAATATCTGAACACGTTTTATAAAAAAAATGCTCAAATTAAGTTAATTAATTAAAAGTCGAAAGCAAAATATCGAGGAAGTCTTTCTTTAATGAGAAAATTTGAATTTTAATTGTAAAATAAATAAATTTAAATAAAAATAAATAATAATAATAAATTTGTTGGTGATACTTGTAGAACAGAAAAATCACGCGTGAATCTCACCTAAAAGTACGACAAAATGTAAGAAAAGATTCCTGGCAATTACTTCAATTCGGAAAAAGAAGCGTTGAATCTTTTTTTTGCGCATTTATTTAATTAAAGATGTTTGTTTTTTAACAAAAAAAATTAACACACTATTCATATTATGCAATATCTTAGGGTTTGTGTTTGAATAATACTACTATTACATAGAGATAAGAGATTTAAAATTTTAATAAATTCTCAATTTGGTTTTATTATGCCACAGAAAGAAGAACAATATAATTAACAAATTAATGGCCTAATAAAGTGCTTCCAAAATTTTTTGTGTAAAATACTACTTTTTTCCGTAAAATGGAGTTTCTGGATTAACCTGCACTTATTGTCGACTGTACACTTAGAAATTAAAGAAGCGTTTTTCAACAAGTCCTATCAGCAAATCCAAAAGGATGGAATATGGTTACACCAGAATAAATGTGTAAAAGTCATATATGCAGCATGCGGCCCGGGAGGTTTTTGCTGATTCTCGTTTTACATTAAAACGACAAAAACTAGGATCAAACTATAGGCAATAATACTCCTTAACGCCCCGGATATGAAGAAGTGGACTCGCTACAAGTCTTATTAAGACTGTCGTGGTAACGTCATTCTTAATATCCTTTACAACGAGAATCATATCAAAAACTTTTATTTACATACAAAACAAAGCTATGTGTCAGTGGCTGGTATATTCAATTAGAGAATGTATGTGACAATACACGCACGTTACCATTACGTGGCAAAATAATTTTTCAATTAAAAAATCGTTAAGTAAAGACATCTCATTTCTCTCTTTGTTAGTTGTTTTGAGAAGTGAGCTACACCAAGTTCTTAAAGTGGTTGGGAATGCATGCTACAAGGATAACACTAATCCCGACAGCAGTTTAAGATTTCGAACTTTCGGGATCTTCCAACAAATAGCGTTCCATATTTCGATAATACACATACGTAAAATGGGGCTTTAAACAAATTAAGAGCTCGTGGGAAAAGTTTGCATATACCAAGGTTAAGTCCTTTTTTTTTAATTTCAATTTGAAAGCACATTTTTGAGTACCGTGTCTTATTTAAGATATTCATAATCTCGTGCCGTGTGCCTTGCAGATAAATAATGAAAACAAAACTCAACAAAACATAACTTAGCAAAGCATAACGATGAAGTCGAGCTCGAGTTAATTAAAAAAACTGTCTTATTTTGGCTGATCAGCGCGAAACGCACCAAGAGCTACCATTACTCCCATTGATAACAGGGATAAAACTTGGTATATGGGCTGGTGATATCATAAGTCCATACGTCTTCAAAAATATAGCACAGAATTTTACTGTTGATTATTATGGTCGTTTTTTAGCAGTCTGTGTGCTTCCTAAAATGATAACCCTGCCAGTCACAGCACCTGAAACAATGGATTTTGATGAGAACTTAATTTAACCTTTTCAACAGTAAACTGTTGGTTCAATTTTACATCTTTTAATTTTTTCTGTGATACGTAAAGTCTTTGCCTTTAGTAATAAGACGGCTAAGATTGACACTTTAGAGTATCGCATTACACGTGTTATTAAGGAGGTTCCAGCTGTTATGCTCGAAGTTCGCCCAAATTCAACTTTTAAAATTGGGTACCTCAGACCTAATTTTAAAAAAGTGTGACCGCAGTTGGGTTATGAAGAGAATTCGACATTAACATGCCCAAGACTCTGGGACTCATCTACCGTCAACAAGATGTTAAAAAGCGAAGCAGAATACCGTGTTGTATACAGATGACAAATGACAATAAAGAAAATTCTTGTTAAATTCTGTCTCAGTATTGATTCTTGGAGAAATTACCTTACTTTTTGCATTTTTATTTTTCTTTTTTCATTAGTAGGTATAAAAATCTCTCTCTCTCTCTCTCTCTCTTTGTTGAGTCTGAAATATGTTATTATTAAATATGAAATATTTATTTATTAAATCGATACTTGAATTTAACGACTGTTTTTAAATTCTTTATCCCTCAATTATTTCTCCCAATTATTCTATTGAAAAGGAATAAAAAGGGTCTAGCTTGCTCATAAACTACTCGTGTTGCGCGCGCTTATATTTTCTCATTTTTGCCGACTCCGAACGGCGAAGTTTGAGACGCTTTTTTGAGTGTTGTCAGCAACCCGAAAGAGGTGGTGCCGTTAAAAATTCGAGGTGTTCAGCCGGGAATCGAATCTAGACCTTCGGCGTTTGAGTGTCGCATTCTACCCATAATTTTACTAACCCGACCTTTACCGACCTCTTTTAACACGTAATTATCGTCCTCCTTTCAACTGAACAAAAAACGGATTTGAGTTTGTTTTTGAAAATAAAAAACAGGTGATTTAATTTGAAGGAGCTGAGGTCCTTCCAGAAGGTGTTCGTTTGATGTAGAGCCCACAGACAGATTTTTGGTTTTTGTTGGTTGAAGTTGTTTACTTTGAATACAGATCTTTTATTGTCCTTTACTTATTTACATTCAATCTTTGCCAATTTCGCAGCCCTTTAATATGTTCAAAACTTTAATTTGCAAATCTCATTAACAAAAATGGTCTTATCGATGACGAGGTTTATTGTATATTTGCTATATGCACTTTGAGTTATTTAAACGAGTTGGAATTTTCAGACGGGTTAATAAAAAATTTATTACATGGACATCTTATAAGGGAACGACAATGAATCATATTGAACAACTTTCAATGTTAAATCGAAACGACATTTAGCCAATTTTAATCGGATAGTGACCGGTGATGAAAAGTAAACCACTTACGACAACATAAAACGACTTCGTCGTGATCAAATTGCGTAAAGTTGGCGCGAACCGTAACCGTCCCAAAATTGATGACCAGGAATATCAACATAATTGTTTAATAAATTGAGCTAAAGTTCTGGAGCTTTGGTATTATGTTTCACCAGTGCATTACCGAGAGACACATTTCCATCACGGTTCGCTTGGAACTCCGAGAACTTGGCTAAGTGATATTTATACATGTTTGTTTATGTTCGAAAAACTTATTGATATCAACCCATAACGAAGAGCTTTGTTAATGAAATTTGCTTTGCGTACGCAAAAAAATAATCAAGCAAATGAATAATTCTGATTTATGTTTAACAATTTTTAATTAACCATTTTGAGGAAGAAGATTATTTAATATCTTCCTAGAGTTTCTGTATTCTTGCAGCACCTTGTTTACCGACCATTTTTAGGCAGACTTCCAAAAGGCTTAGTCGAAATATGTTCCCACACAACTAAACGGCGTCTTATGTAATGTCTCAAACTGAAATCATTTCAGTAACTAAAATGGCAATTGTAGGATTATTGGCGCGAAAAAAATATTCTATTACTTCAATGTGCAGCCATTTTATGATACATAAAAATATTAGATGATATACGCTCGAACGATTATACAAACTTAATGTTTTTGCCATGTTGATAGAGTAAAATTTTGAATGCTGAAAATCCCCAAATTTATATATATATATATCAATTTAAAAGATATTTAATATAATTGTTATTGACGATGTCTCACAGCAGATTATAATGTTCTGCCCGCCTACGAATGACTGCGTACCAGCATGGGCGAATACTTTTTTTAATGTGCAAATACATGTGGTGAACATTGTGTAAATTAAAATGTTCATAACTTACCAGTTTAAGGATTTCTTTTTTGCGATTCGTCCGTAGTTTATTCCCCTTTTCAGCAGACTGATCTGTTCTGCTTCCCTTTCACGAGCTGTCCGCTGCGAATCAGGTGCTTGCTCCTTTTTCACCGGAGATGATGATGCTGATGAAGGTGTTGTCTTTGTGGCCGATGTGACAACGGCGTTCATTAAGTCATCGTCATCGTAGTCATCGTCTTCCTCATCATCGACGTCATCATCGTCATAATCTAACTCCTCATCGACATCTTCATATTTTTGGGGGGCTTTCTCTGGTTTTTGTGGAACTTGATCTTCTTCATCTGACGAACCGATAACAACAGCTGCGTTGCTATCGTCCTTCAAGTCGTCAATTCCATCATCCTCGTCATCCATTTCGTCGTAATCATCATCGAAGTCATCCAAGGGATGCGGTAGGTGAATGGCTGCTGGTCCTGTTTTGTCCTTCACCTTGTACGAGTCAGGTTCTCTATCTTCGTCTTCGTTCATTGCCTCATTGTTAACGCCTTCATCTTCCTCGTCTTCGTCTTCTTCGTCGTCATCCTCGTCATCGTCTTCGTCGTCCATCACATCATCATCATCATCGTCGTCGTCATCAATAGCGACAACTTCTGGATTCTGCTTGGTTTCGACCTCTTCGTTAGCGATTTCTTCGCAAACATTTTCCATGACTTCGGTTTTACTTTCTGTTTCCATTGCCGATTTTTCTTCTGGTGCTTGAACGGTTGGAATTTCTAGTGTCTCAATACTTTCACAAACGGCGGTCGCCTCCCCAACATCTGGAACTTCGTCTCCTCCAGTATCACATTCTTCTATATTTTGCATTTCCACATGTTTGTCTTCCAATGCTGCAACTGTCTTCGTTTCAGTTTTCGACTCAATTTCTATGAGATCCGACGAAACCTCTGCCACTCCACTAACCTCATCACTCACATTCACTTCTGGTTTTGCGTCAATCTTTAACTCATCTACCCCCGCAGCATCCCTTTCAGTAATCACCACCTTCACAACTTCTTCGCTTTGTTGTTTTTCCTGTTGATTACTCCCGTCTATATCTGATTTGTTCTCCTCTGTAACTGGAACAGTTTCCTCCTCAACCTTTAAACTTTCTTCTTCCATATTCATAACAACACCTTTTAAACTTATTTCACGTAAAATAGCCACAAATATGAAACAACCGCGCGGTTGTCCAATGGAAGGGAACTCCAACCAATTCCTCCGCTATGCAGCTGTCAAAATTAACTCCAAGTGTCAAAGATCTACAGCCTTTCCAGCGGCAGGAAATTTTCTACCGTCTTCTTCTCTTGTTGTAATTCCAGCGGCACGCTATCCAATTGATTGTGCAACAGAGCCCACTATATTTGCATAATTTACACGCAAATATCAACGAACTGCAATTCAAGCGAAAAAAAAACAAAGAAAATGCAATTAAAGAGGAGGACAATTAGTAATTATCCACTTACACTGAAAGCACTTGTTGGAGCGAGACGGGGAAGGAGATATGCCTCCCGTGTGTTTTCTTTTTGTTTTTTTTTCTTGTCAGACAATTTACATGAAATGCAGAGAAAATTTTCCCTCGACGTGTGGAAAAAACAAAAACACTAAGGACGCCGGCGATCAACACATTTTGTTGCGTGTGCAATAAACAGGCGGGAATTCACTTTATCTTAAGAGATGCAGAAGTTTTCGGCAGTTTAAATGACATTAACTTATGATATGAGAGTTATAATTGGGAAAAAATTGTGAAGAAAAATTTAGCACAGGTTCACCTAGGAACTTACTGCGGCGAACTTTTGACAGCCATATTTGATTTGGTGAAGGCAATTTGCAATTGGAATGGGATCAATTGGAAGGAAGCAAATGGCGTATGGGGAAAATTATTTTTGGGCATTGGGATGCGTTCGCGAAAACAGGGTGCCTTATGTTTAACATGAAATATCTAACGAGATATATAATTATAAATTATTTTTATTTTATATTGCCAATCTATTGAAAATAATAGAAACAAGTTTATGCACATTATGTAACGAGTTTGAGAAAATAATGCTAGAAGAATATATATCAATTGCTTCAGCTCAAATGCGTTAGGGTTGGGTTCACGGTCTGCATAAAATTTGTACGGCGGCTTATTAACTCAGCCGCGCGTAAGGCAAAAATGCTTCCAACTTAATTTTATATACGGGCTTTTACTTCACTTTTTTACTTTTTTATACTTCAAGTACTATTTTCTCTAATATATAAATGCAGATGTGATTCGTAAGTTTATTTTTTTATCAAATTCTGGGTTAAGAAATACCGTTGTAGTGTATTAATTATTGAATTTTCGATGGGAATAGCCAAAACAAAAATATAATAAATTATGTTAGATCGACGCATCTTCTTATTAAGCAAGACTGCTTGAAAAGGAAAATATTTTCATAACTTTTGATTTCCATAACTTTCTGATTTCTTTATTTGTTTTATGAAAAATAATATATATGTTCATTTGACTTAATTTTGTATAAGACGGATTAATTGTTTTTTTCAAACTCAGACTCATGAACTTTATTTTTGAATTACAATTCTGAATTTAACGCTGACAAAATTCTTAACAGATGCTCAAGAATGATAGAAAATAGAAATATTTCTATCATTCTTGACAGATGCTTGTATACAAATTTTTTATTGTTTTGTCCCTTACTGTATTACCTTTCGAAAACAAGAGATATGTAGTGTAATTTTAGTTGTTTTATATTTCATATTTCATTGCATATAAGCAGGCGTGAATGCACGTTTGCTTATCACAAATGTGAGTTTTACGACTTGAATGCCAGAATTCGGAACTAAGTGTCAAGAGCATTCATTCCTCTTGGCATTTTTTTTTTTTTTCAAAAAGGAGCAATTTACAAGAAAAAACTTAAAAGCATCATAGAATCTTGTTGTCTTATAACTTTAAATGATATGAAGTGAAAGAATAAAAAACAAATTTTAAAAATATTGTATGGATGTTAGGTCAATTAGGTCTAGAAAAAGTCTATTGCTTGAATAACGCGTGTATGTAGGAGCAAGATTTCACCTTAGGTCTGTACGTTTTTAGAACAATAAATTTACTTTACCCTTGTTACAGAGTATTCAATTAATAATTGAAATTTGTAAATATATTTTATTCGAATTAGAATAATTCTAGATGAAATTTAAAAATATCATCTTTAAATGATTGTTATTGGGTGTTGCTTTAATGGGATCAAAGTTCTTCTTTGCATTTTAAGTCAGAAAAGGGATGCAAGTAAAGCATTATGTATCTCTATTGCATCAGTTGTGCTGCATCAGATATGTTGGTAGAGGATAACGATGTGGCGGTTTTTTTTTCGTAGTGGCCAAACAACCGTTAACTTGTCATACATAATTTCAGAAGCTATTGCTTTCATTTCGTCTATTTTGTATTTGTTACCAAATCTACTTAAAATTACTTCATCTTTAAAATCTTATATTCGTGTGGGGAAACAAGACACGTAGTATGCCTTTAGGGGTTAAGTGAGTTTAATTAAACGCAATGATGTAACAAAAGAATATTCCAGACGGATAGTTCCACTCAATTGATTACTTCGACCGATCGCCACCATCTTCTTTCTTGTTTATTGATCCATATTCGATCCACATGAGCTGTTTATTTAATCAGTCATTTACCCTTATTGCACATGAAGTATGTAACAAATATAGACAGCCTCGAGAAAGCCCGCTTCGACCTGTCATTTGGCTTAAGAGGATTTCCTAAAAAAACCCTCTATTCGTGTAAGATAAGGAAAGAGAACAAATACGAATGAAACCTTATCACAGTCATAGCCGTTGTTGTTTAGAGAAATGTTCGTAAAGATGATAAGTAGCTCGTGACTTTCATTTTAATTGCCTTCACGAAAATAATAATAAGTTTTATTATTTAATTTCTGCGCACATGAGTAGGTGGGTTTTTCGAGTCAAAAGTCTAATTTATTCAATGAAGCAATGATACGCGAGAAATTGCCTATCAATAAACCCGGTGTTACTCAGGTATTTTTATCACTGACATCCTCATCTGTCTTATCGCATAAGAGCTCGGGAAATTCAAGCATTGATAGTTAATTTCTGATGAAATTCATTTGGCACCGCAAAAATTAGTTTCTTTTTAAACCTTTCAGAGAATTCGGCTTTAATAGTAACCTGAATATATCCGGTCTGAACAGTCATATAAACAAATACAGGAATCTGTCTGCTGCGGATGCATTTAAAAATTTATCCGCGTCTCGACTTGGGTGGTGTATTTCGATTTTTTTAAATAACGTACCTTTCTAAGATGTGCAAGACACGAATACGATTTTGAAAATTGCCCCACAGAGTCCCAAAAGTTGCGTCCATTCGTTACAAAGTTTTCTTTACATTAAACTTTGCAGAAGTACATGCATTTCGGAAAAATAAGTTAGAAGGGCAATTACTTAAAGGAAACAAAAGCTGCTGATAAATACATTTTTTTTTATAAAAATAAAAATTTTCTGATAATTAAAACGAAAAAATTGGTTTAATCTTTCAGTCCTTACATATTTTATTTACAAAACATTTTAACCTACTTATCCTCCTCTCTTTTGTTTTTTATTTAGTAAAAAACGCTCCTGAGCAAAGACCATCTAGACTACGACATAAGTTTCGGAGAGCAAATGGCAGAAAATGACCTTAAAAAATAGCAAGACTTAACTGTTATATATAGGGCATGACCCTGTCCACGCGAGGCAACATTGTTGATTGCGCTCAACAAGGCGAGCGGCCAAAACTATCCTCCTTAGTGCACAGGTCAAGTTGGCATACAGCCTCCTTGCGGTGTCTCCTTGATAGCCATCACAACACTGTTGTTTGGTGAACCAATGTATGCAGCGAACCCCTCTGCCAGAGGGTTAAAATAATGGGCCTGGCCTTCCAGTACGTACTGGAAGTTATGCGTAAGGGTAACTTCCTCACCACGTAAAAAATCGTTAGTTCTGAGACAACAACATGCCTCGGATAATGAAGGATCAACTGTTGACGACCCCAGCAAACGTTTTAAGGACAACGATTTTCGGTCTTGCACGTGGAATGTGAGGTCCCTTAATAGGTCACGTGCAGCCGAACAACATGCGGAGGCCTTTGACTGCTACAAGGTAGACATTACCGCCATCCAGGAAGTGCGATGGCATGGGCCTGGCATAGAAACGATGAAGAACTGCAATATCTACTACAGCAATTGCTATAGAGAGAGAAGGCAGCGCTTATTCGGATGCAGATTTGTTGTTCGAGGCAGACTTAGGCAAAAAGTCTTGAGCTACGACCTATACGCCCTCACTCCCCGACAGAGGAGCAGGATGACAACACCAAGGATGACTTCTATGATCTCCTAGAAAGAACATACGATCGATGCCCCAGCTACGACACCAAGATTGTTCTAGGAGACTTAAACGCTCAGCTGGGAAAGGAGGACATCTTTGCTGGAGTCATCGGTAAACACAGCCTGCGCGACAACACATCCGGAAACAGACTCAGGCTGTTGGACTTCACCTCGGGGCGGAACCTCTCTGTGGTTAGCGATAGATAGCGTTAGAATGATCACGTTACGATCGACGTCAGACACTCCTCCTCCCACCTTCTGGAGGAGAAGATTTAACAGCGAACTCTATGGGCTGTACAGCAGCATGCGCCTGGTCAAGCGTCTTCGGATAAAACGCTTAAGATGGTTCAGCCATGTAGAGCATATGGACGCCACTGCTCCGGCCCGAAACGTCTGAATCCGAGCCATTGGGATTACGCAACAGAGGACGGCCTAGTGGAGAAGAACCTCAACCAACTTGGAGTGCGCAACTGGAGGCAGCTGACGAAAGATCGTGCTGGCTGGAGACCCATGTTGGTTGAGGCCCAGGTCCACCCCGGACTATAGCGCCACAAGAAAAAGAAGAAGAAGAACTGTCATATACCTTCCAATTTTAAAAATTAAAGCAACTAGCTTACAACCCTAAAAGTAAGAAAAGTTTTAGGAGAAGCACATCAATCTATTTTATTTTATATAATAATTTTTATCTGTTTTTTTATTTCATTTATTTTGCTTACATACTAGCCCATCTTAATATATCCTCAATGTAAGTTATCTGTACGGGCAGGGCATAGGCAGGTTTAGGTCACTTAATATGGCTCTAGCCACCGGTAAAACCTTCTATCGCTTCCACTCTCTCCTCTATCACGAACTGGGATGGATGTACTGATCCGGAGATTACGTTTCCTACATTGCTATCGATGTATGTATATATATTTCTGGTAGACTGAATCCACTTAGTTGGGTGCTTTTATAATATTCGCTGTTTGGGTAGTAATCTTTAAATATTAGCTCGTCTTCCGAGGTACAATTGAATCCAAACGAATAATCAAATTTTACAGCCTATTTAATTTTGCTTTCTTTTATTCAGACAAAGATATTGCCTCCCTAACCCCCTCTTCCATCCATCGGAGAGAAACTCAAGTTGAACCACACCGAACAGCCATAACACCATGATTGGCGGGACTAGGGCTGTATAGCAAATAAGCGATCTGAAATGAAGTTGGCTGGTGTAAAAAAAAACCTACTTACCAAGGCTTTTCTGGCTTTTGCCCGTTGTTACATTGATGCTACCATACAAAAACTAGTCCAACGTAATAATCAATTATCGCAATATACTCTTTACTAATGGTCGCGCATGTGGGTCTAAAAAACCGAAATTACGCCACCTTTTTTCGTATTCCTTGAAGACCTGTATGACGAAGTTCGAAGTTCGGTAGTTGATTTTGAAAATCCAGCTGATGAAAATCTAAACTGTATAAAATAAACTTTATGCACTTATAAAAATGCATGCCGCCTTTCTAAGTGTTCATACGTTTGGAATCAAGTTTGTGTGTGGTTTACTCCTTTACCCCTTTTATGTATAGAATTGTCGTGTGGTTACTTTTGCATCTAATATGCTTTTGCTTATTGGCGTTTTTACCAGGAATTGCCGATTGTCCTTTTCATCCGTTCGACTAAACGTACGCCAAACAAATTTGCCGAAGATGAGTACTGAGCTGCCTACCTGGGAGAGTAGAGCTTTTCGTAAAGTCGTAGGACCAACAAATTACCTTGGATCTTCATACATTTTAATGTTAAATTAGAAACTAAGAAATGATAACATCTTTTTCATCTGGTTATGAGTAAAGCTGTAACTTACCATCTTACCTCCTTAGGAACCTGTCATGTCAGAATCATTCATCTTTATGATTCTTACACATACAACCAAAGTAAAGTTCTGTCCTATTGTGAACTTCCCTAATGGAAATACACACTGATAGGGATCTATCAGATTGTGGACAAACTGCTCTAGACGCTTACACAATACGGCAGAGAGGGCGATATTGAGAAGGCTACTCCCTCGATAATTGTTGCAGTCAAAGGTGTCTCCTATCTTGTGGACCGGGCAAACGACGCAGAGATTCCACTCATCGGCCATGCTTTTGTCGGACATATCTTACAGATGAGCTGGTGCATGCGCTTAGATGATTTCCAGCTGCTTTAAATAGTTTTGCATACAGTTCATGCCTTTCAGCAGCTTTTCTTGACGTCAGCGTCGATATTGCTACCTTGAGTTCGTCTAAGTCGGAAGAACTGAATTCTTGTCTATCATCGTCCAAATTGAGTGAAACATTCTGCCTAATAACATTGATTATTTATCCTGGAGTTAAGAAAGAATCCAGAAGTGGTGGTGTCTGCCTACAGCTAACTTGGACTAGATTTTGATTATGCAAAGTGCATTCGTGGCTTTTTAACTGTAAATCAGAGAAGTTGTTGCATCCTCCGCTATTGTAAGAAGACACGATTTCGTTTCCGCTCCAATGCAATTTAAATTCATTAAAAATAAAGTCACTAAATTCTTTCCAAACTGAAGATTTTTATAATTTCCTATGTTGTTGATTGAAAATGATCTTTTAACAACTAATGAGCAGCAAAAATCCCATAAACATAATTTCAAATGAAAGTTTTGAGAGGAAATTCAACAAAGGAACTTGGAAACTACCCTCAATAAAAGTAGGACTATAAAACATGCATTTTTAGCACTGTATAAAACTACAGTGGCTAGCTGAAGATTTGAATGCAATGCTACATAACACAAAGATTGCTGAACGCCGTCCTCACCCCTCAGGGTACATTCATAACCTGTTCGCCGTCTTGGTTGCGGCAAGAAATTTTCCACCAGAGTGCAATCACAAAATGGCTGTTTTTTTTTAATAGCTTTACACCTTTTCCCGCTCGCGGAATAATTAATAGCGTTCATTAACAAAATGATTAATTCATCTATATAATGTATTCGCTTGATAATTCAATTTTGTTTGCTAAATCCAGTCGCTTCATCAATTTAGATAGTTACACAAGTGTGTACAGGGTGCCTGAAGTCAACTAATGGCATTGGAGTGAATGCTTTTAGTGATTTTTAACTCGCATAGGGATCACTGACCGCTGGCACGTCACACAGTAATTGCTTTGTAACGCTCTGACAACTTACATACATATATCTAGCGAATCACACAAATACTTGCGAACGTAGAACATTTTGGTAAACCAGCAAATGCTGTCGTATCTGAGTATATTTGCTCCTCAATTCTGTTTTACAGTGGCGCGAGAAAGGGGGTAAAGGCGAAACACAGCGGTCTCTGTTGATCGCGGGGCTTGCACCATAAGGTGTTCAAAAGATAAACTGAACTATTCTCAACGCAAAGCACACATCTATTCGATTAGCTTGTATCCGCGTACAAGCTCCAAGCACTCTTACAAAATTGTTGTAAATGCACAGTTTTTAATTAGTTACGCGAATGATTGTGCAAAATATGAGGTTTCTTCATTAAAAAAACAAAAACAAAAGATAGATGCACAAGTCAGACGAGCACTCTGTACGATAAGGTTCCCGTGCGAAATTTTTGCATACCAAAACTCTGGAGAACGAGAAGGCGACTCATGCACTGCGGCAGAGGTCGAATGTGTTGACCTGGTTTAGATTTGGAATACATTTACGGCATTGTTAATTAAATTCAGTTCTGATACCGATATTTACTTTGAGCCGTTGTGTTTGTATTCTTGATTAGAGAACTTTTTAGCTAATTGGCTGGAATTGCCTTTTGAATACCGTGGGAAGTGTGCACTGAAATCAATGTGGTATTGGGATTAAATGTAAATCAGATCTACGAGTGCTTGTCTTGTGCCTTACAACGTGACCAATAAATCACGCATTCATCATGTTCGGGCTGGTTTTTTATCGAACTAAATGGCGATAAAATTAAAACTGAGTGAACTGCATATTCTTGGGTGTGGTGTTGCGTTAAAAGTGATATCTAGGTTCATTGACATTTCAAGGCATGGGTAATGAATAAATTTAATTATTTTAACATTGAATTAAAGGGGAGTTATTGCATTGTAGCATTGTGCCTTTCGTCGCACGACTGGTTGAACGTGAGTTAACCTTCGCCGTTTTCAAAAATGCGCAATGTCTTTTGTGATGCCTTTGTTTCTCAATAGGGGAAAGGTTTTGTAAATCGATTTGAAAATTGTTTGTATTTTTGAACAGTGCGTAGATCAGTTTCAATAAGGTCGTAGCATGGTAGTAATACACTTAGCTAAGTCATTAGCGAAACGACTTTTATTGGTACTAAAGCACAAGCGGTAAAAAAATCTTTCGGTAACCGAAGCCAAAACAAAGTGAGCCATGACAAAATGACGTCCTATATCAAATCATGGACATCGTTTAACTGGGCTCTGATGTAAATATGGACGACGATTGGTAGAAACTCTTTCACTTATCTCTATTTCAAGAGGTAATTGAATAGAATAGTGGCCGCTGTGGCGTAGTGGGTAGAGAGCGACACTCACACGCCGAAGATCCGTGTTCGATTCTCTGCTGAACACCTCACACCTCACACAACACTAGCCAAACAGACAGATTTCTTACATAAAGGCTTTGGCATCTTTAGTTGATCATACTTCAGTTGATTTTTTTTAAATTTTTTTATTTACGTAGTCCCAAAAGACGGAGTCTCTGACTGACTCAAGGTGTTTGTTACATTTAAGAACTTTCTTGTCGTGTACGTTCTTCTTCTTGTAGAATCGGTCTTGGAAGAAACAACATTTATCTTTTTTTACTTACTTTTTTATCTTACACAATCCGATCAGTATGTAAAAGCTATACATGACATGGCAGGGATGATCTTATAGGTCGTGGATTTCGATTTGTACTTCTTGGGCCTATTCCAAAATATTCTGAGGTATAAAGATTTTATAATAATAAATGACATTGATTGATTGTAATTGATTTGTAATCATACATCGTTATTAATAATCAAAGACTTACAACCGTTTCATTATGTAACAACCCGCTTGGAAACAGAGTATAGTTTTCACACCATCACCGCCTCTTGAGCAAACAATTTTAGTCGCCAAACATTTGAGTTTAACATGAGGCTTCCCGTGCCTGCCTCCACATGTCACTACACAGCCGGCAAATGAAAGTCACACACCTGTGATCTTACATAGATTGCTTCAAAGATCTACGATATGTTTCCCCACAAAGATATCTCGCAAAAAAAGGTCAGCTCTTTGAAGGCAGACTCGGTTGTCATTGACAAATTACGGTTCCCATAAGACTGAATCTGCGGTGCGCGAGGGTGAGTAGCACTAAAGTCCATAATTAATGCTAATTAAATTGTTATTTTTTATTTGATTCTTATGACAACTTTCTAAATTTTGCAAATCGTTTAACAGTGGGGTGTAAAAAATAGGCTCACATTTGTCTCGTCGGAAAGAATATAGTTTTCTTTTGAATTGCAATTTTTTCTTACCGTCTTGTGTTTGTTACATTATCGAATAATATGTGCAATATTATGCTATCATTTAAGGTGTGTGCAACCCCTTACTTTCTCATTACAAAATCTTAGAGATGAGTTACCAAAGTATATGCCGAAAGGATAAAATTCAATTCGGTTAAGTTTATAATTAGAAATGCTGGTTTGATAACTCTTCAGCCTAGCCGCCTGATGACGCCACAATTACACGTCTATTGTAGAAATAATAATTACATTCTCCGTCCAAATCAGACTAATAGGCTTGTTTTTTTTTTTTTACTGGAAGCAGCATGAACGCGGATGTATTAAAAATGGAAACCATATTTGTTGAAGATGTATATTTATTCGTAAACGACTATCATGGAAGAAAAGTGACAAAAAATGCATCTTCTTTTAGCAGGTCATCATTTATGGATACCTCAGTGTTTTAAACAGTGTTAACATTTAAACCGCAGTGGAAAGAGAGAAATAAATTGTCAATATTTTTTCTTGTCGATCCGCCAACACACAATGGTTGTAAGTGGTTGTATGGGTGGTCTTTAACATTAAACATTTTGTAATTAATTTTATTTTTCCTTCTTAATAGCAGAATAATCTGTATTTGATAGGAACTTTGATTTATATTTTTATGGTATATATTACACAAATTGTCAAAACCAGAGCTAACACAAAATTCAAAATTCTAAAAAAGCAGTTTTGAAAAGCCTGGGCAAGAACTTTTAGATTTGGTTACCACGTTAATATGCATTCTAAAAGAAATTTAATGAATCGGAGAGTTGAAGCATGATATCCGCTTAAGCAGATGAATCAATTCGAATGCATTGCATAGGACATCTTTGTTTAAAGTTCAAGTTTTAACGTAAATGTCAGTTGATTAAAATAAGTAGATTTGGAGTGCGGAAGGATCGGGCTGCATGTGATGTGAGAGTGACGAATATTTATGTTTCTGCATATTTGATGTATATACTGTATGTACCTAAGTGCGTATAAATGCATATGAAGAGGTTTTCATTAAAAGTTCTTAAACATTATTATGAAATATAACACAAAAAAACATTTTAGTTATTTTCGGCGTGACCACCACATGCAACTCTAGTCGTTAAAATTAATTTTTGCCACTTTTTTTATACGTCAGCAAAAACTCTATCCATACGCCCGTGTTGATTGTGTCCATTGAAACTGTCTAATGAATCTTTAATTCTATTACTAATTTGAGAAGCTTCGACAGTTCTTTCTCTTTGAGTGTTGTCAGCAACTCAAAAGAGGTGGTGGCGTAAAAAATGCGAAAACGAAAATTATAAATATCCAGGAATGCCTTACTAGTTATAACGTGGTTCCACGACTGTGTCGAAAGCTGCTTCTAGGGGCTACAAAGTGACAAAAAACCACTATTTTCGATTGACAATACGTTATGTACCACGTATCATGCCATTTATTAAATTCATTCTCTGCGAAAATGGTTCTATTTTGTTCCGTTCTTACAATGAACCGCAAAAGTAATTTCAGTCCACTAATTTTGCCTACTAATCTAGATTTATTTATATGACTGACAACTGTTTGTTAGTGCAGTTGTAGCACTTTTATGTTGTAGTTATTTAGACTTTAGTTAATTATAATTGTATGGTGCGACAGTCCACAGGGGGACCAGGGTGTAGCTTGTTCATCAAGTACTCGTGTTGTGCGCGCTACTGATTTCTCACGGGTAGAAGGAACCTACAGTTTTTTGCCGACTCCGAACCGCGAAATTTGAGAAGATTTCTTAGACAGTTATTACTCTATGAGCGTTGTCAGCAGTTCGAAAGAGGTGGTGCCGTAAAAAATTCGAAAAATTCGTGTTGAGCTGGGAATCGAACCTTGCCTGTTTTTCAAATCAATTTTTTTGTAATAGAAATTTTGTTTTACATTAGAAAAATAAAACAAAATTGCTATTACAAAAAATTTGATTTGAATAAATTGAAGAATTTTATTGACAAATTTGTTTTTCTAACTCTGAAAATTCAGTTTCACACATAAAAAATAAAGACCAAGTCGTATTACACCCTGAGCCCCTTTTCTACATAATTTAATCACGTTACGATGTGTAAAATTAGATGTAAGGGCAACCATGAATTAAAAACAGGACATTCAAAGATTTTCTATTGTATACGATTTCTGAAAATAAATCTTTTTATCATTTTTAATAAACATTATTTACTATGTAAAATATGCACATAATATCAAGCCTCCGTTGAAAGAAAGATCAGTTCTCATGGTTCTGCGGAGTATGTTAACCGTTTTAAATAGTATGAATAAACAGATAATCATACCTTGCAAACAATAAATTTTTCTATTCTAATAAAAGATAAAAGGTGATTATTTAATATCTAACTATTCAAACACAAACTATTTACTAAGAAATATACCTCTCATAGTCCAAGAAAATAACTTGGTTTAGTTGAAGTGAAAAAGAATGGTCGAAATTTAAAAAATATAATATTTTTAAATATAATAATATAATAATAAAGAAATAATTTAATTGGGAATAATACTATACTTTAATTTTCTTAAGTCCAAAGCTTTCTGATTAATTTTTTTTATATTTTATATATTTTATATCATACGCTTCAGATGTTACACTATTTTCAACTTTCTACCCTAGCATGGTAGTGTTTTCACGATTAGAAGTTTTTCCCCTTACCAATTGTCGAGATTTATTTCAACAATTATGTTAAGCTTTAGGATAGTACGAATGCAGCATAAAGAAATCTGGAACTTTTTATGCGTCGTATTTTCCTTATCGCACTTGCGTAGCCACTTCTCCTTTGCAGTTTATTAAGAAAAGTTATCACGCCTTGGCCTACTAAAATCTAACTAACCCCTTAGAAATAAAACATTGATAATATATGCATGGACATGTATACATACTTAACTTGTAAAAGCCATCACAGTGAGGGCTGACTATAAAATAAATATTTCTTTTCGCGGTCTCTGGTGAATAAGTACAAAATGGGTGTCCGTTAGCAGGGTGGGATATTGCAATAAGCCGAAAAGTATAAACTGGGCAATTAACTTCCAACAATTAACAACACATTTAGTGCTTCATGGGGCATCCATTCAAATTACCAAATAGGCTTTCAGAATACACCAACAACGTCTATGAATATTATAATTGATTATTTAATCACCGAAAAGCAAACCAAAACCTTCGCTCAATCAACCACAGAAATCGCTTTGGGTCTCGCAAATCAGTCGCTCTGTCGATGACTTTTACTATATTGTTTTATTTTGTGATTATTTTTTTAACACCACCACCCATTGTGACTATGTCAATGAATAAGAAACATTCTCTAACAAGTTCATTTGAATACGATTTTGATTGTGTCCTCGATTTTTTGGCGACGCAAAACAAAGCAGAAGTTTGTTTTCATTATTCCCGTTTCTAAGAGATCTGTGAGAGTTGATTGAGGCGTGAAATAAAGAAATCACAACTGATTACACAAAAGAATAACATTGATGTCAAATTGTTTGCTGGATTGGCCTTGAGCTATATTCGCATCGGTTCAGAAATATGATTTTTTTTTGTTCATATGATAATAAGATGGTAGGAATGAATTAAGGTGTACACTTTATTGTTGCTACAAAAGTGCGTGGATTATTTAAAATTTGTCTTTATTTTATGCCATATACTGGAACATGTGTTTCAATCTATAGGGTAGTGATGTGTTTTCTTGCGTACCTTTGGAAAACAGTTCCTATTAACATTTGATTACACCCAGTATTTTTCAGCTGTCGTTTATTCGTCTCGAAATGAATAATACTAAATGATTCTTTCAAATTTGGCGTATTCCGGAAGTTAGATGAATAGAGATATACAGTTAGCTGTTTTAATATGAACAAATGTTAACACGTGGAACTACCAATTATATTCGTAAATATCGAAATCAGTATATTCACATAAATAACAAGGATATTGAAAAAATCATTAAATCTTCTCAAACTTGGTATTTTAAGTCGGAATAAAACTACACCTCCCGTTTGCTTGTGACATCTGACTTTTGGCTGTAGCTCAACTAATCATTATTATTTGTAAGTAACAGATGAATATTTATTGCGGACATCAATAAAAATGCGTATAAAGACGAGATGTAAGATATATGATCAGTTGTTAACAAATCTAAGGCCACGGTTTTAAGTCCCCTCATTCAATAATAATAATTGGATGATGCGACAGTCCACAGGGGGACCAGGGCATAGCTTGCTCATCAACTACTCGTGTTGTGCGCGCTACTGTTTTCTCACGAGCAGAAGGGACCTACAGTTTTTTGTCGACTCCGAGGGGAGAAGTTTGGGAATCTATTTTTTGGACAGTTAATAATCTTTGACTGTTGTCAGCAACTTGAAAGAGGTGGTACCGTGATATCTTCGCGGTGTTCACCCGGGAATCGAACCTGAACCTTCAGCGTGTGAGTGTCGCAATCTAACCATGGTGCCATGGTTTCCTGTGACGAATTTGGTCTTGGTTAACATTTTCATTTTCTTATTCATTACCTCATTCATTTTCTTTATTCAAGCTTTGAGAGCAATTGTTTTCATGCGAAAATAATGCTAAGGATGGATATGCCAAGAAGAAACAGAAGATGTTAAGGCGTAGAATTTTTTGCGTTCCCTATTCGTACATGTTGTCAACGCAAATATAAGCAAGCCATAAGCGATTTGGTTGAACCGTTATGTATATACAAAATATCTCAAAAGAATATTGGATCTCGTTTTATTTTTTACAATATTTGTTTCACTTAAATATATTTCAAAATAGGTGGGCAGTACAAATGTCAATACAGTAAAGCCATCGCTTTATTAGCAAACATTCTAAAAGAAGATAAGAAAAGAACCTGAGTAGGAAAAAGAGCTTAAATAGTCTACTGCTCTTTTTACCACTTGATATTACTGTGAAATCAACATTACCCGTCACATAATATAAAATGGAACTAAAGTGCTACTTCACCCTTAAAACAAATCGGAACATACAGATCCAAACTTAAATGGTTCAAGAATTAACACCCATCTTTGCCCACGAAAATCTTTGTACACAATTTTATTTTTATGTAACGTGAATTATGTAATTTATGAGTACGAACATGAAAATTGTATTAAAAATAATGGGATGGCGCGACAGTTTACAGGGGGACCAGGGCATGGCTCAACGACTCGTGTTGTGTGTGCTACTGTTCTCTCACGAGTCCGAAAGGCGAAGTTTGAGAAGCTTTCTTGGTGCCGTGAAAAATTCGAGGTGTTCAGCCGAGAATCGAACCTAGACCCTTCGGCGTGTGAGTCGCACTCTATCCATTATGCCACGGCGGCGACATCAAAATTTAAATTTAAAAAAAAAATTGAAATCAAAATTATATTACGAGCTACAATTAGTAAAGGTAAATAAAGGGTGCCTCCCTCAAAAGTACAGGCTTAACAATGAAGCTTGTTTTCGTCATTCACAATTGATCAAAATTAAGTCTTTTAATTCATGGAATAGCTCAAATATGGGATAACAACATTAAGGGGGCATAGGCCTGTTCACGCGAGGCAACGTTGTTGATTGCGCTCAACCAGGCGAGCTGGCAAGACTATCCTCGTTAGTGCACAGGTCAAGTAGACATGCAGTCTCCACGCGGCGTCCCTTGGATAGCCATCATAACACCCTCTGCCCGAGGGTTTAAATAATGGGCCTGGCCTACCAGTCTGTGGGTTGTGCCTGAGGTTAACTTCCTCACAAAAAATATAGTTCAGAAATGCCGAAATTCCTCGGATAATGTAGGACCAACTGTTGACGACCCCAGAAAACGTTATAAGGATATTGATTTTCAGTTCAGCACGTGGAATGTGAGGTCCCTTAACAGACCACGTGCAGCCGAACAACTTGCGGAGGCCCTTGATTCTACAAAGCAGACATTATCGCCATCCAGGAAGTGCGATGGGTTGGGCCTGGCAAAAAACGATGAAAAACTGTAAAATATACTACAGCGATTGCTGCAGAAAGAAAAGGCAGCGCTTATTGGGATGCGGGTTTGTTGTTCGAGGCAGACTTAGGCAAAAAGTCTTGAGCTTTTCACGTCACCACCCAGAAGGGACCCATGGTTTGACGATGAGTGTACGTAAGCGCATGCAGTCAAACAAGGCAACGCTCTACGAACCGGGAAGAGCACCGGCTTCTCAGACGGAAAGGGAAGGAGCATGGGAAGCGCGGTCGGGGAAATGGAAAGGTGTTATGGCAGGAATCAAGTCCGACAGCTATCCGGAAGATACAAGGTTCGGACTGATTCCTGCCGGGACCAAAATGGACAACGCGTGGTAGAGTCGCAGTCTGTGCTGAGAATCTGGAAGGATCATTTCTGCAGACTCTTTAACGGCCATGACACCCAAAATCCCGATGTTAGGCAGAATGTTCTACTCAATTTGGACGATGATAGACAAGAATTCCGTCCCCCCGACTTAGACGAGGTAAAGATAGCAATATCGAACCTGAAGTCGAACAAAGCTGCTGGAGCGGACGGACTGAACGCAGAACTATTTAAAGCAGCTGAAGATGACCTGGTTGGGCGCATGCACCAGCTTATCTGTAAGATATGGTCGGAGGAAAACATATCCTGAGTGGAAGGAGAAAAGCAAGGAGACCCCATTGGACTGTGCCAACTACCAAGGGATTAGTCTCCTCAACATCGCATACAAGATCCTCTCTGCCGTATTGTGTGAGCGTCTGAAACCGTTTGTCCATGACCTGATAGGTCCCTATCAGTGTTGTTTCAGACCGGGGAAGTCCACAATAAACGAGATTTTCACATTACGGCAGATCTTCGAAATAGCCCAAGAAGTGCAAATCGACACTCACCACCTATTCGTCGATTTTAAGGCCGCATATGGCAGTGTGCATAGAGACGACCTATACAGTGCCATGTCTAGTTTTGGCTTTCCTACCAAACTTGTCAGATTGTGTAGAATGACGATGGAGAACTCTCGCTGCTCCGTCAAGGTCGGTAACAAACTCACCGAGACGTTCAATGTCAAAAACGGGTTTTAGACATGGCCACGCACTGTCATTTGACTTCTTTAACATCATCGTCGAGAAGATCGTGCGTAACTCACAAGTCAACATCAGAGGCACGATCTTCAAAAAGTCAGTTCAATTGCTAGCTTACGCTGATGACATTGACGTAGTTGGACGAACCCAGCAAACCGTCAATGAGGCGCTCACTAAAGGTGGCGGGGTCGCCCTTTTGATTAAAAGTAACTTTTATCATAAGGTCATATATAGCAACGATGTACGTAGATTTAGTGTGCTAGAAGCAGCGATCGCACGCATCTCTCTCCAAAGTGGAAAGAAGTTATTTGTTATCGCTGCCTACGAATCAGAACCTCGAAACCCTAACTTTCTCTCTGACTCGAGGCTCTTTTTACCAGCCTTAAACTCGGAGGAAAACTTCTTTATAGATGTCGGGGACTTGAACGCCAAGCACGGTAAATGGGGTAACGCTGTTCCAAAAAAGCGAGGAAACGCTCTCTTTGAGTGGATGGAACAAAACAATATTGAGTTCGGGTTAGATTTGCTGGCAACCGATAGACCATCATTTCCCAAAAGCGGGTCCTATCCGGATGTGATGCTAATCGACAGACGACTAACAATACTTAACGTGGAGCGACATACGACGAACTGTTTAACTACGGTCGAGTATGACAGTGATCACTGTGGTCTCGCCGCGGTAATACAGCTCCCGAATAAGCTGGAGAAACTACGGAACTAATACGAACAGAAACCTGACGAACGTAGAGGTTGATGGGTACCTCATACAAATGGACGATGTTATTAAACGTACAATGGACAAAACTATTCCGAAGGTAGTACATACCGATGATGGCGACATTTATCGAAAAGTAACTACTTCGCGTGCAAAAAAGTAGACTCTTGTCAAGGCTTAAATGAAGATTCGCTGTCTGAAGTCACAGATCAAAGTACTCCAACAGTTAATTCGGCACTAAAAAGAAGAAGTCAGAGGGAATAGATGGGATATCAAATATTGTTCTGCACCATCTACCCTCTGAGGCAATGGACGTATACACAACTCTGTTCAACAATGCGCTGAGTAATGCATATTACCCGGTGCATTTTAAAACAGCTGTGGTACAGCTCATTCCGAAACGGTGCCAAGATACCTCCATCCCGACGAATCTCCGTTCTATAAGTCTTCTTCCGCGTATAAGTAAGGTATTTGAGAAGATAGTCATTAAAGCTCTAAAAGAATGGGCTAAGGAAAAACAATTAATACCGGAAAACAAATTTGGCTTTAGGACGGGGCACGACACCATTCATGCCGCGTCTAAATTGGTTTCCGACATTCAGTGGAATAGAAACAAAGCACAGTGCACAGGAGCTTGCCTGATTGACATGGAAAAAGCATTCGACACCGTATGGTTAGAAGGTCTTTTCCTCAAGTTAGTCAGGCTCGGCATTCATAAAACATAGCTATATATGATTTATGACATGGTAACATATAGGGAGTTCGTTGTGAAAAATGCCAACGAAATTTTCACAACTGTGTTTGATATAAAAAATGGGTTGCAACAAGGGGCGGTGGGTTCACCGATCTTGTTCACTATATTCACTAGCGATCTTATAGGTTCTATGCCCAACATAATAGCATTTGCCGATGATCTAATCGGGCCGAAGGTAGAAGAAATAAACGGTTTGTTGCAGAGTGACTTCGATTCAATTCAACGATTTTGCGACGACTGGAAGTTGAAAATCAACTACCAGAAGTGTGAAACTGTCTTTTTCAGAACCCCGCTGTCTAGAGCCTCAAGAGACACGAAAATTAACTGGCGAAAGTTCGGCATAGTTGACCCACGGGGACAGCCATTGACCGTGAAAAATGTAGTCAGATATCTTGGAATCTGGTTGAACCAGTATCTATATGGTGGTGACCATGCAGAGACAGCTCTGATCAGGGCTAGGAATGCCTTCGCCATGGCAAGAGAGCTGTTCTACAGCAGTCAACTTGACACTAGGGTGAAGGTAATTTGCTACATGGCCCTTATCCGGACAATCATGGTATATGGTTGTCCTGTGTGGTTCAACGTGATTCCTTCCCAAATGGAAAAGATGAGGGCGTTCGAGAGGCGGTGCCTTCACGCCTGTCTTCGTTTATATCGGACACCAGAATCTCAGTACAAGAAATTCTACCCCAACGAAGTTCTGTACAACGAGGCAAACCTTATAAGGATAGATAATTTAACTATTAAGTTGATTCGGAGTCACACTGTTCGAGCCATTGCTTCAACCTGATCTTTGGGACATACTACCCAAATGAAATGTACCATGAAAGGGTACGTCTTAACGGCTTCATTCCGCCTGAAGCCTTCTTTTACCTGGATGCGAAAGGCCTGATACAAGATAAGGAAGGCTGCTCTATCATATTTCACGTCGCACGTCGAACAATAGAAAGGCAACCCCAATACGAGCCGGACGTCGCTAGCAGTCACGAGGACCTTTTACGGTTCAGCAGAGCGATTTCGGCATTTCGATGCTTTCGATGGCGCTAATTTCTTAAAGAAAATGACAGGATAGTTGAATCAAAAGGGTCAACTCACATAGGATAAGGTAGTTTTTAGGACATTTTACAAAAACAAATAAAAAAAAATAAAAATAAAAAATAAAAAAATAATATAAAAACAAAATATACAAAAAAAAAACTAAAACCAAAAAAGGTTCATCACAGCGTATTGGATATATATGTTTAGCATATAAGTAACACATATGCCCTGGTGGAGGCGTCCGTACAGCCTTAAGGGCATAGTTAAGCTTGATACATATGGTTAAGTAGAGTTAAGTTTTAGGTTTATTAGTTGTTAAGTTTAAGTTTAGTTTTAATTGCTGTAGTTAAGTTACATAGTTATGTAAGTTAGGTTAAGAGCAAGAGCAATCGGACATCTAAGTTTTTATTATTTTCTTGGAGGAAATTGAAAAAAATGTATATAAATTTAAACACTCAATCAAAAAATACAAGAAGCCTAAAGGCATAGAGAAAAAAAAAGAAAAAAAAAACACTATATTAGCTTAGAGTACTCGTGAAGAGTCAGTAAGTTAGAATTAAGATCAGAAGATTATGTTGGTAAGCTAGCTGTAAGTAGTTTTGTCTAGCATGTAAGAAAATGAATTAATAGAAATAAAAATGAATTGAAAAAAAAAACTTGAGGCGTTTGGTGGCATTGAAGCGGAAGCGGCTAAAATGGGTCTGGCGGTAAATGAGGGCAAAACTACGTACATGCTGTCATCAAGGAAGGACACACAACGTTGACGTCTCGGACAGAGCGTCCCACTAGGCAGCAGAAACTTTGAGGTAGTCAAGGACTTCGTCTACCTCGGCTCCGCTGTAAATAGGGACAACAAAATCAACCGAAATTAAACGCAGAATCACTCTTGCCAATCGCTGTTTCTTTGACCTCAAGAGGCAATTGAGTAATAAAGTCCTCTCTCGACGGATCAGCTTGATCATCCCAGTCCTACTTTATGGCGCGGAAACCTGGACGTTACCAAGGCTAAAGAAGTTGATAGCATCTGGAGGAGAAGATTTAACGGCGAACTCTATGGCCTGTACAGCGACATGCGCCTGGTCAAGCGTCTTCGGATACAACGCTTAAAATGGCTAGGCCATGTAGAGCGTATGGACATCACTGCTCCGGCCTGAAAAGTCTCTGAATCCGAGCCATTGGGACAACAGAGGACGGTCTAAGCTAAGATGGCGCAGACAAGTGGAGAAGGGCCTCAACCAACTTGGAGTGGACTGGAGGCAGCTGACGAAAGATCGTGTTGGCTTGAGACGCATGGTGGTTGAGGCTCAGGTCCATCCCGGACTGTAGCGCCACAAGAAGAAGAAGAACATTAAGAAACAATTCCTCCCAATTAGAGATTATATCATATATCTATGCGTAAGGTAGATTTTAAGGTAGTTCTTTATATATATATATATATATATATATACTTATTCAATTAAACCATATGCGGCAGTCCACAGGGGGACCAGGGGCAAACTTGCTCATCAACTACTCGTGTGGCGCGCGCTACTGTTCTCTCACGAGTAGAACAGACCTACAGTTTTCTGTCGACTCCGAACGGCGAAGTTTGAGAAGCTTTCTTAGACAGTTATTATTCTTTGAGTGTTGTCAGCAGCTCGAAGGAGGTAGTGCGGTGAAAAATTCGAGGTGTTTAGCAGGGAATCGAACCTACCCCTTCGGCTTGTGAGCGTCGCACTTTACCCACTGCGCCACGGCGGCCACATAAACACAATATACACATACTTTTTATTATATATAAGACTAGGTTAAGGTCCAGATAAATTACTTTAAGGTAGTTTAAATTCCATGTTGTTTAGCCACTAAGTTCTTGGGCCAGTAAGTTAAAAATTAATTCTTTTGATAATATAGTTTGAAGCGTTAAGTTTGTCCAGTTCGTAAGATGTTTTGATAGTTAGTAATAAAAATGCAAAAAAAAAAAAATTAATAAGCTGAAAAAGGATGATGTACCCTGTGCGCTCGGACCAGCACATTGACTACCTTGCGTCGGAAATAATGCCTTTATGCAATGAACTTAATTGCTGCAGTTTGTTAATTTAGCACGGCGAAAATTAGAGTGTTGGTGGCAGTCATGGGAACATACGAGGCTCCTGAGGTGTTTCATATCCGTTACAAAGTTTCTCAATTATTGTTTTTTATTTTTTTTTTTAAGCTTAAAATTGCTGAAAGAGTTAACAATTGTTTTCTATTTTGAAAATGTGTACTTAAAATTTAATAATAATAATAAAGTTTTTATAACTTGGAAGAGAATTTGAAGGAGTAGAGCTAGATTTTAATATTCACTCTATCAATCTGATGAAACTTGAATTTCTTCCCCATTACAACCAAATCCGCATAACTTGCATTATGTTGCAACATAACCCGGGATCCCACTGTAAAAATTATTCACAATCCCTGCCGTTCGTCTATAATCTTCACACATGAATTGAAGGAAAATGAGGGAGTTGATATTGTTGTCCTCGGTGGATTTCAAGTTAAGACCATAACATTGGTCCTTAATGACTCTCCACCAAAAGTATGTAGTATGCGTGTCATCCTACATTAATTACATGTCTTCCACATACATGCTTCAATTTCAGCAAAATCGATTTGCCATCGTTTCTACAGATGCTAGTATCCCAGCTGCCCTCAGGAGCAAATTTTAAGAAACTATCAGAAGCAATCTCTTGTACACCAAATTCCAAAACCATGTCATCAGGCAGTGTTGGGTAAATTTTAGTCGAATAAGTTATTATTATTCATAAGTTATTCAGGTAGTTTAATCATTAGTCATTAGTCACTAAATAAGAGGATTAATTCAAGCCATATCTCTGTTCATAAAAAATAATAAGACAAAGTATTGAGTTATTTCAAATGATTTTATACAAATAAGTAAAATCTGTTCATAAAAAAAGTCAAACATAAGCTTATTATAATTAATATAATATGATATTTTTCAATCGCGAGACAATGCTAAAGTACATATACATATGATATTTTTCAATCGCGAGACAATGCTAAAGTACAGCCAGAAAAGTATGATGTACCATAGTATAGTGACGTTATGTGGTCTTTTATGAAGACACAATGAACTCTACTATTATCATTTATAGATTAAGTGCATTTGAAGTTTGGCCGCGTAAATATATACAGCACTGTGCAAAATAATACGAGGGTTGGCTTTTATATTTCAGGATTGGGCGAATCTAGTGTTGCAATCTTGCAACTGCCAGCTCTATCATAAAGTTTGACATTTTTGGGGCTATACGTACTCAGAACGTTTTGACGTACGAGCGCTATTTGTGTTGTTTACAGTAAATTAAAAGACTCATCTCGCCCAAAAATGGTATTAAATCGTCAAAATTGTCGTCATTAAAAAAATTCTTCTTGTCATAAAAAAAGTTCTCGTTACCGGAAATGTAAATATATGCTTAAATTCCAACATGTCCGCGATTGGTGGGTAATCATAATACATAGTTAGTCATGACTACACATGAATCATGAATTATCGTCAATATACGTGCATCAAGAAAAAATTCATGAATAGTTTAGTCATATTTCTTTAGTCTTTAGTCATTATGTTATTTTATGCCCGACTCTGTCATTAGGGTAATATCACCAAAACAATCTTTAATATGCTGCCAATTATCTTATACATCGTACTTATGACGCCATATCATATAAAAACAAAGTTTTGTTCGTATTATTGCATTTACATATACCTTTAAGAAGTTTTTATATACGACCAACCCCAGAACACGCCTGTTGAAGCGAAAAGTTTGAACTCATGCGTCCATAAATAGGAAACTGGATACCTTTTCACCCCAAAAAGACAACTCGAAACGTAAATGACAGAGCAAGAGAGCAATTTGGGTCATCGACTCAGGTGTCAAGTTTGTAACTTTGCAACCGTCAATTATTAAACTAAACAATCCCCGTAAGGAGATCATAGAATTTCCGTATATTACATAGAGTTCAATGCCTACTTATATTTTGTTTAGGTAATTTACAAAAATCGCAAACTGTCTTTGTCAGCCTCGTCTTTCGGTGCCGTTAATTGATTCAATTAAGTCAGATGTCAAAACAGGAAATATGAATATATTCTTTCGGAACCAACCTACCACACACAACATGAAATGAAACGTTGTTCACCAGATGACAGCCGCAACGAAAATAGAAAACCGAAGATACGGGAACAGCCCCAAAACTCATATCAATAGAAAACAAAAATTAATTGAATTCATTTAAGTTTAATTACAGAACGAACTGCTGTCAGAACAGCATAGAACTGTTAGACCACCAACTACAGCTTTCAGTCCTTAGCTCCCCCAAAGTCGAAGCTTGGCTCCAGAACAGCACAGCGGCGGTCGGCAGACGTCAATTTAGGAATTCGTTTAGGGAAGGTTGACTAGAGTACACTTACGGATACAAATACCGCAGAGTACAGTACGATATATCCTTATGTGTACATAGGTACTGATACTTTATATTCTACTGGGGGATGTTCTCGTCGTTTTTAATAGCTCAACAGACAGTCAAACCGACGACAAACCAACGCAGATTGTAATTTTCTGTCCGCGCTAATTGATTTCAATTAACTTGATGTGGAATTTTCTTTTTTTTCATGTTTTTTTCGTGACACTGGCCATAATGCTGAGTGATTGACGTGAAAGTGGTAAGCTCTACCCTCCGTCGGTACACACGGAATGAGTTCTGTGTCGTGCCCGCTGCGGGGAACGTGAATTATATTGCCCGTTGTTGTGGGGGTGGGGGGATGGCAAAGTTTTCATTTAATATCCAGAGTTGTGCTTGGAAAAAAGACAATTAAAGGTATCTCACCGGCGTTGTTAACGCAAATGAAAAATTTGTTTAAATGAAACAAAATAAGGAATGAGATTCAACTCGTCACGAATTCAAGATGACAAGAACAGTAGTATAATCATGTCGTCAATCAGCAGTATTTGCGTCGCAGTCAGTGGACTGTGGAGTCACACCATATGTACGTAGTGAAGAGTGAACATATGGAGTTTAGAGCAAGCATATTTATTTGCAGTGTGTGGGAGGCTTAAGCGATTTTGCTTGAGTGGTTGTTGTTTTCTATTTCATATTTTTTATTTTTGTATCTTATTACGTAGTACAATATTAACCGTGTAGAGTGTTACCAGAAAAGGTGCCATGTTTGAATACTTAAAATATAGCCACTATACCAGTATTTAACATTTACGGGTTTTGTTCAAAAATCAAAGCTAATTTAGTTATATTTTCAAAACATTTGTTTTTATTCAGTTAATTGAAACCACTAAAAGATGGATTGCAACAGTAAAAATGAGAATGGCGGCACTTTAAGAAATATGATCGCTTGTTCTATATTACATATGATGATAAACGTCTTAAAGCCAAAGAGGTCATTGGGTAGTTATTAAACACAGGTTTAACTTAATCTGAAGAGATCAAAACTGAACTTTATTACTTAAGCTTATTGCTAAAGACTTAGACTGAAGGTATTTTTTCCATTTCATCATTTATATATTCATTTCCAAAAACCGTATTAAGATATGAGGAATATAAGATAGGGTTGGCATGTAAGTAATTGCGGAATTCTTTTAGAACTAACTATAACTTAATTCTGTAATTAATGGCCCTCAAGCATTTGCCATCTGATAAACTTTAGGTACGGTTTAACATTATCATCATAATTTCAATTCCTACTATTCAAGGAATTCTGCAAAGATCGAATTGAAAAGTAATCAGATCAGATGGTAGTCAGGACTATATGGTGGATATGGATGCATCTTCAATAATATTTGCCAAGTTTGTCAAGTTTTTTTTTTCAAGTTTCTTCGGGAAAAATGAACATCACACTTAAAAGAAAAAATTAAATAAGCCGAAAGGCAAAAACAAAATAAATAAAGTAAGTTAGAATTAAGATCACTAGATTAACTACGTAAGTTAGTTTAATTATTTGTGTCTAGCATTTAAGAAAACCATTTTGATTTATTAAAAAAAATGCATTGAAAAAAAAAAATAATAATAATAAGATGTGTGTGGCCTTGTCATTATGGAATACAAAACCTTTTCGATTTGTCAATTCGGGTCGCTTTTGTCCAGCTGCATTGTTCAATTTTGTTCGTTGTTAAATGTAGACATCTGAATTAGTCGTTCGATTGGGTGGTAAAAGTTCAAAAAAATTCTTTCGATGAATATCAGCTTTTGATGTTGTTTGAGCTGGTTCACCTGGCTTGCTTCATGTTCTTTTTCAATTGACATTGTTGTTTACAACCCATTTTACATCATCATTTATCAATCATTTTAAAAATGGATCTTTTTCTTTATCAAATCGCAGATGTTAATGCGATTAATGTTAATTGAATTCCTTTCAGTTCATGAAAACCCATATATCAAGTTTTCAGTACATGTACAGCAGAGACCAATCCTTAATGGTTTCTGATATACAATACATGTAGCTTCTCCTCATTCTCACGTGTTGTACTGTGACGATCCGGATCGATTATTTCTTTGCTTTGGCTGTCGTCAAATTCAACTGATCGACCAGAGCGTTTTTCATGTTTCAGTGAAAAATCACCAGAACAAAATTTGTCAAACCAATTTTGATACTGCTGCTCTTTAAAAGCTTCAGCACTATAAAGAGCCCATAACTTTTTTTTGGAATTTGCGATGCGTTCCTTCTTTTCCGGAAAAAAGCAAAATATAACGAAAATTTTCATTTTGATTTTAAAACAAGCTACACAACTAATCAAACAATTTTTTTTAATTGTCAGTTGAAGTACCAATTATCAAATAACAATATGTGTGTGACATATATTATATTATGAACTCCGCAATTAATAATTTCCCAAACCAACAATATTAAGTTTCAATAATTCCTCAAAACATTTTTTGCACTGTAGATGTATTATTGTTTGGTCTCACAATTTTTGTTCTCTGCCGTTGCTGTTGTACATACAGTATAAACAATTTACCATAACATGATGACCAGCTGAGAAGAAATCTCAGTCAGAACAAGCTTAAAGTTCAGGCTATCTGATCACTGATTAATTTCCAAACATGTTCGCAATTTAAAAATGAGGTAGGATCCTTATTTTTTAACCTGGGCATATAAAGACAAGAAAACATGGTTAGTTTTATCATTATTTTGTTTCATTATAGTTTCTTATTCCTTCTGTTTATTGGTTAAAGTTCTGAGAAGTGAGTTTGTTGTAATGAAACGAAGCTGGTGATACCGTTAAATCAATGGGAACGTATGTATTTTAGTCATATTTTACCAATATGTTATGTGCAGATTTGATATGGAGTTTCAAGAGAAAGCGCACGTCACAATGCACACGCCTCAATGACTTAAATTGCACCCTTATCCTCTTCATTTGTGTGAACAGATAAAAGTTTGGTTCTCATATATATTGGTTGGAACTTGGGGGGAAGTTTAAATTGGTTCAAACTTTAAGTGCATTTCGGATGTACAAAAGTTTGAAATCATCTTTGATATCTGAACAGTAATCTCCCCAATCGTAGAACTGTGCAAGGTTGTCATTTTGTACTAGCATGAGAATTATTTGCTCTAATTCAGAAACTTCATATGCACCCAAGTAGGTCCACAAACATTTGGACGTGAAATATATGTCCAAGGCACGCAATCATCTCTCATTCAATTACAAGCAAGCAGAACGAATAAAAATATAAAACGCAGTAGGTACACATAAATTCCATTCCGCCTCTCCTAATTCCCTAAATAACCTTCGCACAAAGGTCAAAGTAATCACCTCGTTCGAAGTAAACCGTAAACTCAGATTTAGAGACAGAGAAAAAATGTACTCTCGGTTATTTCAACTAAGAGACTTACGAACAAAAATCATAAAAAAGTTAAATAGCCTTTCGGGCTTCCCGTACCGCTCTTCTCCGATCCTGCACGACCGTAGGAATTTAATATTTTTATTTCGGCCCTTTTACAAGGATTCCGGCAGACTGTCCCACACAGATACCCACGCCCACAGAGGCACACTGCTCCACAAATGAAATACGCGCGTCTCGCATGTACAGAAAGAATCCATGTTGTTCCTGTCAGAGGCATAACAAACATTGCATAATTCCTTGGAACACACCAACAACAAAGAAGCGATAAAGTACTGGGGAAAAGCTTTTGACCCCGCCAAGGACGAAAAGTCAATGTCATCGGAAACACATGAAAGCTCATTCTTCCCGACTGATTTCGTTGCGAACACCTTCCGAACTCAATAACCCCCCCCCCCCCCCCCTTCTTTCACCACACCTCAGCAGAAAAATAAAAAGGAAGCAGACCGACATCAGCCGAAAGCACTTTTCGTGACGGCATACGTCAGAGGATGGGAAATGGAAAACCATTAGACAGGTGCTTACGGCACACTATGACGAAAGCTCCCCCACCCGCGAATTAAAATTGACAAGGATACAATAGCTCAAGGTGTGGGGATCAACGCCACCTTCCCGTGCGGTGTGGGGGTAATAAAGTTTGAGACGGGCACAAATTTCAAATAAAAAATATGGTTATCTTCTAGGGCCGTAGAACGAACAAAAGCATACCTCAAACGACGGTTCTCGTTGATTCTAGGGCAGAGCATGATGGAGAGAAATTAAATGACCGGTGGAATGAGGTAATTTTGGACTGCTATGGCCAAAGAAACTTTCTTTTCTATTGTTGTTGAGTGATTCTTCCTATGAATTGAGATCAGACCTGCTTCTGCGATCAATGGAAATTTCATATTTCAGCGACCTTTTTATTAGATCAACTGTTCCGCTTGACTGTGGTGACATTTTTCAAAACAAAATATTACTATTAAGTGTAGCATTATAGCCAGAGAAGATAATTTTTTCTGAAGTTCGTGGAACGCGTTGTTTTGTTTGAAATTATTGACACCTCTTAATCCTAGGAAAAAGATTAACTATTCTTAAAGCGGATGGGAAGTTGAGTGGAGATGCATATATGTTAAATGTTTCTTCCACATTTCCGGGTATTGCCCTGTTAAGGACCTTACTTAGATTTTTTACTGTGTAGCCATGCGTTTAAGTAATCACTGGATAGGCTGCATTTAGAGACCTAGAGAGGGAAAACAAAAAAAGCCGCATTTGAACGAGGAAACATTTTCTAAACGAATTTAATATACTGCGCTATAAATACGAAACCAAGTTGTATCAAAATATACATAATACCAAATACTCAAACGTCACGATTGCGAATACCGCTACTAAGAACGCCACCACTGAGAACGCCATGACTGAGATCATCACTAATTACCCAATACACTGGTAGATAACATAAGACAGGGTGATAAACCTAATCATGAAATGAAAATGCTGATTAACAACTCAAGAAAGATGCTCTTTGGTCTTCGTCTTCTGATCGATTCATTAACTCACCTTAACAAACATAAATACAAAATTAAACAAATGAGCTATGTTTGAAACAACTTCCAGCGCTTGATGCAATTTATGATACTAATGGAACAAAACCTAAAACTTTATGAAAGCAGTTCAGCTCGAGACCCAACATGTTGTGTAAAAAGTTCAAGATTTTCCGCCCGGGCAAGTAAATATTTCAAAAGGTAGTCCTTACATCCTGAATCGCTGATGGTACGACTAAGGACCAAGTCCACACTTAACCCACTTGTCGAACTTCTGAAAAAAAGCATCAATAAAATATTAAATTAAGCAACTCTTATACATAAATTTAGGAAGTATTCCAAAGCATTCCAATTCGCTTACAAATGAACCAAAACGATATGCATATGGGAGAATACTGATGTTTGCGTCAAATAGGGAAGCGCTATTGATAGGAAAAGGATTAGAATATTTTGTACAGCAATAAAATATAGAATTACATTTTTGGAACTGCCTTGAAGGGAATGGCTGGAAATGTGAAATATTATAAAGAAAGTGGTCGTTGAAAACCTTGGTCATCATTAAATAAACTTGCTCAAAATGTTCGATGTTTTGCCAACGACTCAATGTACAGTGGTGGACACATAAATAGCACACTTTTAGTTTTATAAATAAAAAGCCAATTTCCAACAGTAATGAAAATATATATATATTGTACTTCTTCTTCTTTTTGTGGCGCTACAGTTCGAGGTGGACCTGGGCCTCAACCAACATACCTCTCCAGCCAGCACGATCTTTCGCCAGCTGTCTCCAGTTGCGCACTCCAAGTTGGTTGAGGTCCTTCTCTACTTGTGTGCGCCACTTCAGTCTAGGTCGTCCTCTGTTGCGTTGTCCCAATGGCTCGGATTCAAAGACTTTTCGGGCCGGAGCAGTGGTGTCCATACCCTCTACATGGCCTAGCCATCTTAAGCGTTGTATCCGTAGACGCTTAACCAGGCGCATGTCGCTGTACAGCCTATAGAGTTCGTCATTAAATCTTCTCCTCCAGATGCCATCAACGCAAACAGGACCAAAAATCGCACGCAAAACTTTTCTCTCGAAAAGACTAAGGGCTTCCTCATCCGCCTTTGCTAACGTCCAAGATTCTGCGCCATATAGTAGGACGGGGATGATCAAGCTGTTATATAAAGCTAGTTTAGTCCTTCTAGAGAGGGCTTTATTACTCAATTGCCTCTTGAGCCCAAAGAAACAGCGGTTGGCAAGAGTGATTCTGCGTTTGATTTCGGTACTGATGTTGTTGTCCCTATTTACCGCGGAGCCGAGGTAGACGAAGTCCTTAACTACCTCGAAGTTTCTGCTGCCTAGTGTGACGCTCCGTCCGAGACGTCGATGTTGTGTGTCCTTCCTTGATGACAGCATGTACTTCGTTTTGCCCTCATTTGCCGCAAGACCCATTTTAGCCGCTTCCGCTTCAATGCCAGCAAACGCATCATTGACGGCTCGCTGTGTTCGTCCAATCACGTCAATGTCATCAGCGTAAGCTAACAGTTGAACTGACTTCTGGAAGATCGTGCCTATGCACACTATCATATGCAGCCTTGAAATCGACGAATAGGTGGTGAGTGTCAATTTGCATTTCTTGGGTTTTTTCCAGGATCTGCCGTAATGTGAAGATCTGGTCTATTGTGGACTTCCCTGGTCTGAAACTACACTGATAGGGACCTATCAGGTCATGGACAAATGGTTTTAGACGCTCACACAATACGGCAGAGAGGATCTTGTATGCGATGTTCAGGAGACTAATCCCTCTGTAGTTGGCGCAGTCAAAGGGGTCTCCTTTCTTGTGGACCGGGCAAACGACGCTGAGATTCCACTCATCGGGCATGCTTTCCTCCGACCATATCTTACAGATGAGCTGGTGCATGCGCCCAGCCAGGTCATCTCCAGCTGCTTTAAATAGTTCTGCGGACAGTCCGTCCGCTCCAGCAGCTTTGTTCGACTTTAGCTTGGATATTCCTATCCTCACCTCGTCTAAGTCGGGGGGACGGAATGCTTGTCTATCATCGTCCAAATTGAGTGGAACATTCTGCCTAACAGAGGGATTTGGGTCGTCATCGCCGTTTAGGAGTCTGCAGAAATGATCCTTCCAGATTCTCAGCACAGACTGCGACTCTACTACTAGTTGTCCATTTTGGTCCCGGCAGGCCTTGGTCCGAACCTTGTATCCTCCGGATAGCTGTTTTACCTTTCGGTAAAACTTTCGGACTTCATTCCTGCCAAAGCACCTTTCCATTTCCTCGACCGCGCGCTTCTCATGTTCCTTCTTCTTCCTTCTGAGAAGCCGGTGCTCTTCCCTTCTTCTCTGTAGAGTTCACGAACAGCTCGCGTTGTTCGATGCAGCGTCGCTTTATAGGCGTCTTGTTTAGCTGCGTGCGCTTGCCTGCACTCGTCGTCAAACCATGGGTTCCTTCTGGGTGGTGACGTGAAACCCAGCACATCAGTGGCAGCATCTTTGATGGCTTCTTGACAACGTTTCCATTCTTCTTCTATGCTTAGTGCAGGAAGCGTCGAACTCTGGGCGAGTTTCCGGGAGACTCGGTCGGCAAAGTTCCGACTGTACTTGTTATCTAATTTAACGGGATTTTAAACGCTACAAAGTAACACAAAGATGGGATTGTTAGGCTGGAAATAAGAAAGATATTATTACACATTATGTTATACTATATTAAATTAACTAAATACGTTTTCAAAAGAATTCAATATTTTTTGGGAAACCTTTATTTTTCAGCACTGCTGCACATCGTCTTGGAAGACTTTCCAGCAACACTTGATACCATTCTTTAGAAATAGATTTCCAGAATCCAGATTCCAAATAATGAAAAATGTGGAATCAAATACGAATATTTTCCAAATCTCAGCTTATTTTTTTGTTTTTGGTTTGGCGCTTTCAATATGATGTTCAATGTCGTTCCTAAGGTTATCTATTGGATTCAGATTCGGAGATTGGGTATTTTTTTAATAAGCGTAAGGTATGGTGAGGATCATTGTTATTTATATGACTATGCTATTAATACATATGACCAATTATGAAACACTTCCTTTCGCACTAAAATCGATGTATAAATTGACTGATTTATTTAAAATGCTTGGAATGTACCGTTGCCCACGTATGAATAGGAAAAAAAATGTATTCATTTAAAGTTTTTGCCGTACGCTAACTGTTGCTTGTTGGAAATCAAAATTCAGTTGCTTGCTTAAAGTGTGCTATTTATGTGTCCATCACTGTATGTCTTTATATTTGTAAAAATTCGCTCTGTTGACATCAAAATCGAAGTTCCTGGGGAAATGATTCCATTCGCACGTCGACCCAATCTACAATTCCAGGAGTGAATTTTGCGATTATGGAATATAACGCTTGTAACGTATATATTTTTAGGCTACATTCGGCTAAGGAAAAGTTAAAATTTAGAATAATTATATAATTCGATTGCGCATATTACTTTAATTTAATATTATTCTTTCTACTATAGACAACTGTGCTTAACTTCATAGGAAAGTAATACAATAATTAGTGTTCAAGATACAAGTCCAGTCAGTGAATCGAATTGAACACTTCCGCGTATACGAGTATCAGCTAAAATGTTAGCTATTGTACGTTCAATATTGTCTCTGAGCTTATCTTTGTTGACTGTTGCCGACTTATTGCGAACTATCGCCCTCGTGGTACATCGCTCTGGCTCATGACCGTCAACAAAACATAATCAAGTGCATTTAAGTCCGTAGCTCAGATGTTGGGTAAAAGTTGTTGCATAGTTCTATATTCTTCAAATAGGGAAGCTCTATCTAAATAATAGCAAATACTCCTGTTTACCGATTTTAAATCAAACCTGCATTGTCATCTTCTTGGGTTAACATTTTTCAAAGGGAAAGAATACTCAATCACAATCCGGTTAAATATATATCCATTAGAGACGCCGTATTAAAGTCAATGACTTTGTAACGAATTTCAACACGCAGACACGTTTTTGATTTTTGAAGTATTTGGGCGAAAGATTAATGAGCCGTAGAGCAATTACGACATGGAGCAAATGCTGAATGCGCATGCAAATTACAGTTAAATATTAGAATCATTAAAAATCCAATCTAATTCCATACTTCCTCTTTGCCACCGTTCAAGCCCCATTCGTCGTGCCCAAAGCCATTAGGCACCGAATGTATGTATATGATGTGTGTGCGCCTGTGTGTGCGTCTGTGTGTGCGTCGTCGTCAGTGTTCGTTCCAATATCAATCGCATCCATCAGCTTGTCAATTCGATATCCATTCAGTCATCAATTTCTCCTTCGGTATCTATTCATCATCATGTCTTGAGTTTCATATGAGCGCACCGCACACGCACATGTATATTCCGGCACAGAGTGCCTTTCGGTTAATAGCACGCTCCTGTATGGACTGTATCTGCCACATACCTACATGTATTGTGCTCATGTATCCGTTTGGGAGTAGATACGTAATAAGATACTGATGGGGAGAACCCTTTTTCCGGTTTTGCTGCTGTCAGAAAGTGAGTGGGTAGGCGTGGGGGGTCAATGGTGGAAATGTAAGTGAATACACACATTCTCTGCCGGCAGTTAAAGGCGAAACAAAACACGAAATAAAAACCGAAGGAAATCGCTAGAAGCACCGACGAAGGAAGAGCCGAAGAGACGAGAGATAAATACGAGCACCAACAAATACGAAATAAGTGAAATGAGCGTTTGAAAATTCGCTTGACATGCGCCTCAGGCAGTCGTAATAGAGTTTTTCATTTCATTTCGCGTCCTTCTCTTTGTTTTTGAGAATAAATTTATGAATGCAGATACGAAGATGAGAGATAAATTGCTCAGGTAGAGGAAGTTGTAAATTATTGCTTGGGCCACTGTGGTGGTGGAGGCTGTCGAGTTGGGTGGCGAAGTGCAAGAGAATGAATTTATGAAAATCGGCGTGTATCTATGGAGATGTGAAGCGGGTGCTAGAATGGCGTGGGAATGGATTGCTTCTCAAACACCCACCGGACGTGCTAAGAGAAAGACAGCAGAAGAAGAGAAGTGAATTAAAACCGCTTTTGCGGCGGTTGCCTACAGGAATTTATGTTGTTGCCAGTTGTAAAATATTTCCTCTTTTAATGAGGATTTGGTTTCCTTTCCAAAGCAGGATTTTTAAAAAATAAAGTTTGCACTCGGTGAAACGACACCTATTGTGTGCTTTTCAAAACTGATGCGAGGAATGGTTTGTAAAGAATAAGCCGATAACTGAGCAAGGCATACACATGTAGCAGGGAATCTAGGATTATTGTGGAGTTATATTAATTTCATCAGCAATATATTCGGCTCTGCTTCCGGGTGCATGTCAATCTGATGGTTAACGTTTTACAGCAAAAATACAGCTTCAGCTTACAAAAATGAATATGGTCATCATGAAACTCAGTTTTCTAGTAAAATAAATGGTCGGTCGGAGATTGTTGCTACATTTTCCTCTACTTTATTCAGTTTTCTTTCTACAAAAATAGCTATGTTTTCTGTTATGGAGCAGATAAATAAAAAAATTTCTTTCTCAAAAAAAAGGAATTTTTGGAAGAGTATTTGAAACTGCAGTGAACAATTCTAGTAGATAAGTACAGAGCTTACCACAAACACATAGCTTCGAATCTTGCGTCAACAAATATCCAATTAGTTGAACTGAAATACTTAATTTTTCAAGTTTGAAGCAAATTATGGCAAAAGAAGCTTAAGGATATATGTGTTTGCCCTAATCAGCGATAATGTGACAAGTAACTAGAACCTATTGGCAAACGCACCAGGTTCCTGTTAGCGCCCGTAGATACATGACTTGAAACCTATTATGGGACATGATCCGACTGTCATCATTTGACTTGATTCCAATATCATACTCAGAACTATGCTAAAATGCCATGGCTCAATTCAGTACAGGAAACGCGGTAAGATTACAACGAAATAGCTGATTCTTTGACCAACTGCAACTGTTATTCTACTAAAAAAGGAATCACTCTAAAAAATAAGAGGAAAAAATGTGGCTTATTTATTGTATGCGCAGAACTCCCGAATATCAATTTTTTGGGTCTGGCCTTCCACTCTATGATTTGTGAGTAAATTTAACTCCCTCGCCACGTAATACAGACATAAGCTGATGTAGGCTGATATCAGCAAACGAGGTTGAGTTTCCCACACCTCAATATTCATAAAGGAAGCTACCTATCTCCAAGTATTCTCGATGTCCAAACATCGAATCCTATGAAAGTCAATGAAAGAATCCGGATCTCGTGAAACAGGCGTCAACAACACCTTTTGATGCTGGGAAAAAATCGCACCAGATCGCTTAGACCTCCGCCGATCGAGTCTTTCTGAAATTCTCTAAAAGTTCAACGCTTTGTGCACTAATGATAGAGGAATGGAAACATTATCAAGAACCCATCAAAGAAGCTATCACTTAAGTGCCGGGTTTTGACTTACCACCTAAAAGTAGGTAAGCACATGCAGCCAAATAGGATAATTATATACGGCAACACTGCTTCAGACAACATATATTAGTAAACTCTAAGAATAGATAATAAAAGAACAGAACTGGCTTTTTAGTACAAAAAAAAAGCCATGAACAGCGCACGGTCGAAGAAATGAAGAAGTTTTATATTGTTTGACTTTCAGCCCGTATACGACAATGTGCATAGTGACGAGCTATACATTGATATGTCTACCAGCAGAAACTTCGATGTCAAGAATTTCGTCTACTTCGGCCTTTCGATGAATAGGAACAACGAAATCAGTCCTTATAATGACTACACGATTTGGAGGTTATAAACCCCACTGTTGCATCACAAAAATCCTTCAAATCTGTGCTGTTGGAACAACGTAACAAAAAGAACGTCCTATGTAAAGACAAGAGGACAAGGACTTTAACCAAATTTCAAGTGCACAATTGAAAACAGTTGGCGAGAGATCGTGCTGGCTGGAGAGCCATGTTAGTTGAGGCCCAGGTTTACACAGAGAAATAGAAAATATATCTCTGCAAAACGCTTTCACTTCTGAGTCCTATACATATATAGTATATATATACTATACATATAATAATAATAATTGTCGGCGCGCCAGTCCACATGGGGACCAGGGCATAGCTTGCTAATAAACTACTCGTGTTGTGCGCGCTACTGTTCTCTCACGAGTAGAAGGGACCTACAGTTTTTTGCCGACTCCGAATGGCGAAATTTGAGAAGCTTTCTTAGACAGTTATTACTCTTTGAGTGTTGTCAGCAGCTCGAAAGAGGTGGTGCCGTGAAAAATTCGAGGTGTTCAGCCGGGAATCGTGCCTAAACCCTTCGGCGTGTGAGCGTCGCACTCTATCCACTACGCCACGGCGGCCACATATATATATACAGGACTTTATATTATATATATATATATATATATAACTTTATATTTTTTTTCTCCTACATATGTATGTGCAGGACTCGTGGGGGAACTAATTTTGGAGGTTTCTTAGAAATTCACTGGTGAACAATACTTAAAAGTGTTACCATAAGTGTAGAGAATAGAGAGCACTCGCGAATTGGCTGCTGTCTTGTTTCCTTATGCAGATAGTAAAGTTTGTCTCAGTCAGCTTTAACAATTCAGGTAAAATACCACCGAGATGGGAAATTGCAAACATTGTTAATCATAACAATACAAAACTAAGAAATCAAACAAGAAGATGTAAGTTATTAAACTATTTTTCATATTCTAGATCAATGGTTTCATATTACTATTATTATAGCTGCTATTAAAGGTTTACATTTTAGAAGGCTAAGTTTACTTTTTATACAATACATAACAACCACAATTGCATTTGGTTCCACTTATATAAAACTTTGGGGGCGGTGACTGCTCATAGTTTTCAAGAACAAAAACCTGATTGCAAAACATTGGGAGCACTGATTTCCTATTGACAATTACTTGTCTTTCAATAGGATTGTTTCAATGAAGTACCACGTCCAAAGACGTAACAAAATGCAGCTAAAGATAAGGTAGCTCACGGCCGTTATTCAAAAATTACCATATTGGAGTGGAAGTTTAAGCGATATTATGGCTAAGTGGTAAGACGTCCATTGAAGTTTTGCTTTCGAAAAAAAAACTTTTTCCTTTCCGTTTTTTTTTATTCAATTTATTTAAATGAATTCACTGTCCTTTAATTAAATTCTACCAACTTAATCATGTCAGCGACACGTTTCGGGTCCAAACCTCTATCAAGGCAGAATTATAAGTCACAAATGTATAATATGTTTATTGGACTCGCGAAAGCACAGCTCAATATCTTAATGAAATTCTGGAGTGGGTCTCCAACCTATTTTTCAGGAATAAATTTCTTCATTTAAAATTATAAAATAAATCAACCTACCTTGAAAGGGTTAGAGCCTCCCGATTCCCGGAAAAAAAAATAAAATTTCAAAAGCACTTCCTTTGACGCATGAATAGGTATGTCCCTCACTGAAGGGACTTTACAACAGCATTTGGGGATTGTGTACCGCCACAACTTGCTTCACAGTCAATGCGTAAAAGAGCTTTGGTGTGAAAGTTTGTTCATATTGTGTAATACAATTCCCGTCTATACTCACCAATACTATGGTAAAGCATCAGCACCACAATGTACGTCATAATAGGAAACGAAGGCTCGATGGAAAGCAATTCAGTTTGGCAAGGACGTTTTAAGGGTGAACCGAAAAGACGTCTCTGGCTCCGTCGAAAGCAATGAGGAATTGCCTCGTATAACTCTCTGCATTCTTTCCTTGTTTCTCAATTTTTCTTCGTTCTTGTTTCATAATCAAACTTTTTATTTCCGTTTTCCCATTTCTGGCGGAGAAAACTGGAAAATCAATAAATTTCGGGATGATGGAGTTTCTTTGCGAGTTCCTCAAAGTTTTGTGTTGTTCTGCTTTCGCGTCTTTCGGGTTTTCTTCTTCCTTCAGTTTTCGCTTGGGTCCTGCTTTGTTCCTCTGCTTTTTTTCTTTTTCCGCCTGGAGGCACTTTGTAGCAGCTGTGATTTGCGGTGCAAAGGTGGATGGGGACGAATGGGAAAATCCCTTCGCAGTTAGACGCTCATTGTTCGCACAAATGTTATGTGCTTGAGTCAAATTATGTTGTACTATTTGCGGTTCCTATTTATTTCTAGATTTTTCTTCTTCCCCCATGTCGGGCTCTAATTCTGTGGGTGTCCTGACGGATGTAGCAACTGCTTTTTGTTCGAATTTTCGTGGGTGGATGGGTCTAGCATTTTCACATCGCTCAGTTGGCTGGGTTTTTGTTTTGTTTTGGGAATTCTTTGTTGGATATTGACTTCAGTCAATGCAGCTGAAAATGGTGGCATACGATTCGAATATCTCACGGATAATTGCAGGGTTTCGTTTCCGTTTTGTTTTTTATGAAAAGAAAATGGTTGGTTTTTAGTTTTTTTTTTTGGGTTCACAGGGTGCCATTCGCAGTCAATTAGAATGGAATGGGAAACTTTACAGTATTTTTTCTCGAGGGCAATGAACTTTCCGTATTAGATAGAGATTCAGGATATATATTTTCACTGTATCTTCAAGTCCGTCGGATGCAGTCAAAGAGAGATCAGAGATTGTAGCGGTTTGCTTGAAATTGTTTTACATTCATTAACTTTCAACTTAGTTTAAACCTTAAATGCTACTGACTTCTCACTAAGCAAAACAAAAGAATAAATTGAAAACGTAGACATGTAAAATATGTAATATTAACTACCTAGTATCATACCGCACTCATCTTTAATATCCATAAATTTCGCTTATTTTTTTTAATTGAGATTCTAGTACTTCTTTATTATTAAACTCTTTATTTATTTATTTGTTATTTATATCTGTTCTTCCTTTGTATGTAATCAATGATAACATTATTACATATATATCATTACTCTCTGTCTCATATTGTTTGCTTTTACTTTACACACACCTTTTTGTGAAATACGCGCTGCTTATATACATATCATATATGTTAAACTTTTTTTCTTTTATTTTTTAATTATCATATAGAGGTTTTTACTCATAGGTTTTCCTCTGACATTTCTACATTTGTATAAATAAAAATTGCACGTTAAAATCAAGTGATTCTATTTTCAGTAATAAGATAGTAAATTATCATATCTCTGTACAAGCTGTGCTTTATTATTGTAAACTCTGTATCAATCTATGTACAATAAAAGTATCTATCTATCTAAAAAAAAAAGTATCTATCTAGTACTTCTTCTTCTTCTTGTGGCGCTACAGTCCGCGGTGGGCCTGGGCCTCAACCAATATGTCTCTCCAGCCAGCACGATCTTTCGCCAGCTGTCTCCAGTTGCGCACTCCAAGTTAATTGAGGCCTTTCTCCACTCCTTCTCCTCTGTTGCGTTGTCCCAATGGCACGGATTCAAAGATTCTGGTACTATACTGCTTAAATAAAACTAACTAAAAATTGTCAACATCAAAAATAACTCTTGGACAACATTGGCCTTATGCTTCATATAATATAAATTGGTAGTTCATATTTATATATCTACATATATATACGTATACATATGACAGCGGCTTTTTCCATTAATTAAAGCATGCATTTCTTTTTCCTTGTGAATTAATGAAAATAGGCTGCATTTTTCATTATTCCGTACCTCAATCAAATAAATGGAGTGAGAAATTAAATTGACCTACAGAAAATAATCGTGCAATTTTCGACCTAACTTAATGCATACGAAAAGGCGAGGCAAACTTTGATAGCCAGATAAGCAGCCAGATAGTAGAACATACCCAATCTATAAATGTATCTTTCTGATAAAACATCCTTTTTGATGTATTCAAAATATTTTACCACTTTCTTGAGAAACTTTTTAAAAAATATGTTTTATACTAGTTTTAAGCAATAAAGTCCAAGTAGTTTAAGAAAAAACGGGCTCATCCCATGTACAAGTTCTTTTTTTTACTTTTTTGAAGAAAATGCAACAGTTAACATGTGTTAACTTAAAACGAACGAGTTTATAAAAACTAAGCACATACAACACTCGCGAGGAGTCAGTGAAATAGATTTAAGATCAATAGATTTCATAATTTAAGCGAAATAGGAAAAAGTGGAAAAGAGAACAAATTAAATTGCGTTAAAAACTAAAAACTGGAATTAATAAGGAAAGTTGCAGACATTTAGCTTGGTGAGACAAAGGACACCTCGAACTGCTTTCGAACATCTGGTTGCCGATCTGCACTAATATTTTCTTCGCCTTATATGAATAAATTAAAGCACCACTTTTCCTTAAAGCATGGTTCCTCTTCGGTCCGGTTTTCTCAATCGTGCTGTGTGACACCGTTTTCCATCAAGTCAGGTGGAGTTTACCTAAAGCTTATTACTGACCTAAAATCTTCCTAAAGCAATGAGACATGTGACATTTAAGATAGTCATGGCGGCACAACACAGCTGTACCATGCAATGTAAGAATTCATTAGCAATTAATTTCACTTTAAATTTAATTTGCTTGCTTTTATCGACTAACATCTTCTTGCGGGATCATTCAAAGACCAAGGTTTATGTCGACGAACTGCTGAAAACGATGAAAAAAAACCGGTTGATATATAATATTATATGAAAAAGACTTGAGAAAATGTCAAGAGATATATTTCCATGCTAGGATTGATATTTTTGTTTTCAAACGAACACAGTGTGGGCATAATAATGAGCAGTCGAGTACCCTGCGTTCGTATTAAGTGTAAAAATTTATGTAATTATAGTTATATTACTATTATTGCAGTTGAATAATTGAATTGTGTTCCGCACTAAGACATTGCAATTCATATTTTCACTTATTTTTTGTAGAGATTAGAACTCCAATTTTTAAGCTTTCAGTCTCAATAAAATTGTTTTTGAAAAGAATAAAATAAGTGGCATTAATAATAATAATAATAATAAAAATAATAATAATAATAATAATAATAATAATAATAATAATAATAATAATAATAATAATAATAATAATAATAATAATAATAATAATAATAATAATAATAATAATAATAATAATAATAATAATAATAATAATAATAATAATAATAATAATAATAATAATAATAATAATAATAATAATAATAATAATAATAATAATAATAATAATAATAATAATAATAATAATAATAATAATAATAATAATAATAATAATAATAATAATAATAATAATAATAATAATAATAATAATAATAATAATAATAATAATAATAATAATAATAATAATAATAATAATAATAATAATAATAATAATAATAATAATAATAATAATAATAATAATAATAATAATAATAATAATAATAATAATAATAATAATAATAATAATAATAATAATAATAATAATAATAATAATAATAATAATAATAATAATAATAATAATAATAATAATAATAATAATAATAATAATAATAATAATAATAATAATAATAATAATAATAATAATAATAATAATAATAATAATAATAATAATAATAATAATAATAATAATAATAATAATAATAATAATAATAATAATAATAATAATAATAATAATAATAATAATAATAATAATAATAATAATAATAATAATAATAATAATAATAATAATAATAATAATAATAATAATAATAATAATAATAATAATAATAATAATAATAATAATAATAATAATAATAATAATAATAATAATAATAATAATAATAATAATAATAATAATAATAATAATAATAATAATAATAATAATAATAATAATAATAATAATAATAATAATAATAATAATAATAATAATAATAATAATAATAATAATAATAATAATAATAATAATAATAATAATAATAATAATAATAATAATAATAATAATAATAATAATAATAATAATAATAATAATAATAATAATAATAATAATAATAATAATAATAATAATAATAATAATAATAATAATAATAATAATAATAATAATAATAATAATAATAATAATAATAATAATAATAATAATAATAATAATAATAATAATAATAATAATAATAATAATAATAATAATAATAATAATAATAATAATAATAATAATAATAATAATAATAATAATAATAATAATAATAATAATAATAATAATAATAATAATAATAATAATAATAATAATAATAATAATAATAATAATAATAATAATAATAATAATAATAATAATAATAATAATAATAATAATAATAATAATAATAATAATAATAATAATAATAATAATAATAATAATAATAATAATAATAATAATAATAATAATAATAATAATAATAATAATAATAATAATAATAATAATAATAATAATAATAATAATAATAATAATAATAATAATAATAATAATAATAATAATAATAATAATAATAATAATAATAATAATAATAATAATAATAATAATAATAATAATAATAATAATAATAATAATAATAATAATAATAATAATAATAATAATAATAATAATAATAATAATAATAATAATAATAATAATAATAATAATAATAATAATAATAATAATAATAATAATAATAATAATAATAATAATAATAATAATAATAATAATAATAATAATAATAATAATAATAATAATAATAATAATAATAATAATAATAATAATAATAATAATAATAATAATAATAATAATAATAATAATAATAATAATAATAATAATAATAATAATAATAATAATAATAATAATAATAATAATAATAATAATAATAATAATAATAATAATAATAATAATAATAATAATAATAATAATAATAATAATAATAATAATAATAATAATAATAATAATAATAATAATAATAATAATAATAATAATAATAATAATAATAATAATAATAATAATAATAATAATAATAATAATAATAATAATAATAATAATAATAATAATAATAATAATAATAATAATAATAATAATAATAATAATAATAATAATAATAATAATAATAATAATAATAATAATAATAATAATAATAATAATAATAATAATAATAATAATAATAATAATAATAATAATAATAATAATAATAATAATAATAATAATAATAATAATAATAATAATAATAATAATAATAATAATAATAATAATAATAATAATAATAATAATAATAATAATAATAATAATAATAATAATAATAATAATAATAATAATAATAATAATAATAATAATAATAATAATAATAATAATAATAATAATAATAATAATAATAATAATAATAATAATAATAATAATAATAATAATAATAATAATAATAATAATAATAATAATAATAATAATAATAATAATAATAATAATAATAATAATAATAATAATAATAATAATAATAATAATAATAATAATAATAATAATAATAATAATAATAATAATAATAATAATAATAATAATAATAATAATAATAATAATAATAATAATAATAATAATAATAATAATAATAATAATAATAATAATAATAATAATAATAATAATAATAATAATAATAATAATAATAATAATAATAATAATAATAATAATAATAATAATAATAATAATAATAATAATAATAATAATAATAATAATAATAATAATAATAATAATAATAATAATAATAATAATAATAATAATAATAATAATAATAATAATAATAATAATAATAATAATAATAATAATAATAATAATAATAATAATAATAATAATAATAATAATAATAATAATAATAATAATAATAATAATAATAATAATAATAATAATAATAATAATAATAATAATAATAATAATAATAATAATAATAATAATAATAATAATAATAATAATAATAATAATAATAATAATAATAATAATAATAATAATAATAATAATAATAATAATAATAATAATAATAATAATAATAATAATAATAATAATAATAATAATAATAATAATAATAATAATAATAATAATAATAATAATAATAATAATAATAATAATAATAATAATAATAATAATAATAATAATAATAATAATAATAATAATAATAATAATAATAATAATAATAATAATAATAATAATAATAATAATAATAATAATAATAATAATAATAATAATAATAATAATAATAATAATAATAATAATAATAATAATAATAATAATAATAATAATAATAATAATAATAATAATAATAATAATAATAATAATAATAATAATAATAATAATAATAATAATAATAATAATAATAATAATAATAATAATAATAATAATAATAATAATAATAATAATAGTAATAATAATAATAATAATAATAATAATGATAATAATAATAATAATAATAATAATAATAATAATAATAATAATAATAATAATAATAATAATGATAATAATAATAATAATAATAATAATAATAATAATAATAATAATAAAAATAATAATAATAATAATAATAATAATAATAATAATAATAATAATAATAATAATAATAATAATAATAATAATAATAATAATAATCATAATAATAATAATAATAATAATAATAATAATAATAATAATAATAATAATAATAATAATAATAATAATAATAATAATAATAATAATAATAATAATAATAATAATAATAATAATAATAATAATAATAATAATAATAATAATAATAATAATAATAATAATAATAATAATAATAATAATAATAATAATAATAATAATAATAATAATAATAATAATAATAATAATAATAATAATAATAATAATAATAATAATAATAATAATAATAATAATAATAATAATAATAATAATAATAATAATAATAATAATAATAATAATAATAATAATAATAATAATAATAATAATAATAGTAATAATAATAATAATAATAATAATAATAATAATAATAATAATAATAATAATAATAATAATAATAATAATAATAATAATAATAATAATAATAATAATAATAATAATAATAATAATAATAATAATAATAATAATAATAATAATAATAATAATAATAATAATAATAATAATAATAATAATAATAATAATAATAATAATAATAATAATAATAATAATAATAATAATAATAATAATAATAATAATAATAATAATAATAATAATAATAATAATAATAATAATAATAATAATAATAATAATAATAATAATAATAATAATAATAATAATAATAATAATAATAATAATAATAATAATAATAATAATAATAATAATAATAATAATAATAATAATAATAATAATAATAATAATAATAATAATAATAATAATAATAATAATAATAATAATAATAATAATAATAATAATAATAATAATAATAATAATAATAATAATAATAATAATAATAATAATAATAATAATAATAATAATAATAATAATAATAATAATAATAACAAAATTATAATAATAATGATAATAATAATAATAATTGTTGGCGCTACAATCCAAAGGGGGACCAGGGCCTAGCTTGCTCATCAACTACTCGTGTTGTGCGCGCTACTGTTCTCTCACGAGTAGAAGGGACCTACAGTTTTTTTGCCGACTCTGCCGACTCCGAACGGCGAAATTTGAGAAGCTTTCTTAGATAGTTATTACTCTTTGAGTGTTGTCAGCAGCTCGAAAGAGGTGGTGCCGTGAAATATTAGAAAAATTAGTCTTGAACTGGGAGTCGAACCAAGACCCTTCGGCGTGTGAGCATCGCACTCTACCCACTACGCCACGGCGACCACAGTGACATTACAGTCACAAAAAGGACCAAAGAAGAGGTTTTTTTGCAAGTATAGTTTTTGTGCCAGTTTTCCATTTTCGACCCAAAACGGCGAAGATTGAGAAGATTTTCATAGAAAATTAAAAGCAATATCGCCATTCGATTTCATACGACATGACACAAATATTAAAATATGCTTAAAGCTAAAGAGTTATCTCAATTCTGGTTTCACCCGATGCCTGGCTCGAACACACCACCTAATAACTAAATTTTACAGTGCGCACCTTTATATTATAACTAATGCAACCATATTTTCATTTCTTCCTTTACAATCTCTTGAAGAATTTCGTATGAGAGATTTCCAACACTCATCAACATAAACTGATTTGGCACATTTCAACTTGATTACTGATTATTCACACATCTCAAGCTTGTTGAGACAAAATCTCTAAATGACCAAAACCCAATAATATTAATATCAGGATATTGGCCGTTTTCATTTCAACACCAACGAACATTTTGAATTTAATACCTTTCGGAGTAGTGTCAAATAATGATATTCAGACATTATTATGTATGCACAATCTTAGTTTTCCCAACCTCTGCAAGTTCGCTTCTACGTTCCCTTTCGAGCGCGGGATTCCAGGTTCCTGGTTCCAGTTATGAGCAATATATAATAATGGCTTATTTTGGTATCTCTTAAAAGTCCTTCCAGTTTTATAAATCATCAATGGAGTAACCCTTGTCTGTCATGGTCAGCCAAAACGTTATCCATTGTTGTTCCCAAAAAGGATTTAGAGCACTCAATTTACTGTTATACGAATATTTTCAACATTATTCTCAAGCCATGGGGTTATCCGTTATGAAATGCTTGAATAAACCAAAGTAATTTAAAACCGTAAAAGAGTTTTAAGATTAGCATTTGTTTGTTGTATAAATAAAGTGTTTTCTAATAGAAAGTTGCTTGTAAAGCAAACAGTTACTATCAATTTATTCGGTAAACTCAACAAATTAAATATGGTAGACAGGCAATAACAAGTGAGACAACGGGTTGGTCAAAGGTTGATCGTATAACCACCTGTCGGGAGTCCGTAGCAAGTTCTATGGAGTGCTCAAGAATTTTTTTTTATTTTGCGCATGGATCTTAGTTTATACCTATATATGTAAAATTGACTCACGGATTGAAGACATTGACAGTTTGATGTGATATTTGAATTCCATCACAAAATCTTCTTCAAGCAAAAATGTGTTTGTTTAGTCCAATTAACATGAGGGCTGCATTATTAGGCCATTTTCTTTCGTCGATGATAAAGATCGTCATGTAACTGTGAACAATGAGCGCTGATTACCGCTTATTTATGGCCCAAATTGGAAGATATGGAATTCTACAGCATCTGGTTTCGACATACTGGTACCACAAGCCACAACACAAACGTTGCAATAAATTTATTGAAGATTATGCGAAGCGTGTTATTCGAAGATATGAGCCAGCCTATTTGACGTTTCGTTCCTGCAACTTAACGCCGCTTGGTTGTCGGTTAAGTCATTGTTTCATGCCAACAAGCAGACGATAATGAAGAACGAGGAGCTTACATCAAACGTAAAATAGCGGCCGTTTCAGTAGGAATGCGTGGTCACTGAACTTTGGGTCCAACGAATTGACCGCTCCAAACGTGCCCACGGGAACGAAGTTGAGTTTCATTCAAAAATGTTTTGTTTATACTTCAATTCAGTAGTAAAGATTTTGATATAAATCTAATATGTTTGCGTTTTGTTTTAAAAATCATTAGAAAACCACTTAGCAAAATTCTTCTCTACTCAAAGACATAAAATAAGTTTAATGGACAGATAAAACATGGAGGTAATAAAGGTACTTGCCTACCTAGGCTGCACTGTGGGCTTTAGCAATGATACAAACGCGAGCTGAGCAATTAAGACCACTCCCCCGAAAAACAATATTTCTAACTTATTTCGTACTTCTTTTTAACTTTTAAATATTGTCGGTGCTAAATAAATCCTGCACTCGAATATGTGCGTATTATTGATAGAATACACAATTTTTAATCTTTATTACGTGTGAAAAGTTAAGGGTTAATATAAAAAGTGTCAATAATGTTTTGCATACAATGTTTTATTTTAGATCACTCTTGAAATCACGTCTTTTCCAATCTAAACTTCGAAAGTTAAATTTAAAAACCACATCCTTCTGTTATATATTTCTTTTATTGAATGAGGAACTCCGACATTGAAAGAGTTTTACTTTTTATTGTTTTTTCTACGTTCTTAGATAATGTTGTTCCTGAATCCACTGTATTTACGTTTTAGGTTTGGTACTTCAGACTAGCAAATATACTTACTCGATCAACTGAGTCCTTTGGGCAGAGGATGTACTTTTAGGTCTTTACTTACGGTTTATATGGAAGCATCCTCCGTAGTTTTTTAGCGCTCTTTGTATGTCTAGATACATGTGCTGCTCAACACTTCCTTCTCTGAATATCGGTGTTCTCCCAAGATACCTATAGCTATTCAGGGGTCGCCGTATTAAATACTACCTTTCTTCCTAGATTTTTATAATTAAAAGGTTTTTCATTTGTGACGCCTCAATAATGAACGGATTCAGATATTTAAAAAAATATGTGTCCAAGAACAATTTTGAATGAAATTCAATTTTAGAAAAAATTTAGCTTTGAGTTCGGTATAATCCTGATAGTCTGACAGCTATGCATTGAGTCTATTTATTGAAATAACGAGCTCTCTGTTTTTTTTTTCTTTTCCTTCAGTATATTAAATATAAAATGTATATGTATGTGAAGTCGTCCGCTACGATAGCGATTTCCAAAGTATATTGAGTTTTCAGGAATGTAATCCCCACTAGACTAAACTGTGATTTTTCCGAGACGTAACAGTGTGCCGTAAAGCACGTTTTGAGTAATGATTATCCAATGAAATATACTATGCTTCCTAACAATTGCATTAAGCCAGAATAAGGCTCTTTGCTGAAGATGATTCAATGAAAATCAGCATTAATTTCAACGCGAAATTTGATTATAAATTTGAATACTTTCTAAATATTTTTGATGTGTATTCTATTCGCCGTTCGGAGTCGGCAAAAAACTGTAGGTCTCTTCTACTCGTGAGAGAACAGTAGCGTGCACCACACGAGTAGTTGATGCGCAAGCTAGGCCCTGGTCCCCCTGAGGAGTGTCGCGCCAACTATTATTATTTTTATTATTCTATTCCATGATGATTTGTTAGCTTAATATGAGTACAAATATCAGAATAATTTTTTGCCATTTAAATATAAATTGCCAAAAATCGGCGACAAATGAATTCTGTGTATGATTTCACAATTTTATCTTTTAGGAACTTCTTGTGGTGCTTAGAAATGTGGAATTTTTTTTTTCGCAGTTTACAGGATTTTGATAATCTCTTCTATATCCGTCACATAATCCGTACAAATCCTGGACGAAAAAAAGTCCGGAATCGAGTTTACCAAATAATTTGCCCATCGTTGTCCAGCGAGTGTCTGATTAAAAATATCACCACATAAGAAATAAAAACACTGATGGAGTTCTTTTTTCTAACTATCCAATGTTTTGCTTTAATTTGATTCTTTTTTTAAGTTTTTCTTCTTTTTTCTTCTCATATGTTCTTTTATTTGTTTTCATTTACTTTTCTTTAACAATAATTAATTTAAATAAATTTTCTTTATACAATAATAATAATAGCTTTATCTTTGCCTTAAAACTAAATTCTGTTTTGTTTCTCTTTTGTTTTGTTTACCTTTTTTGTTGCCTGCAATTTAAATACATCTATAAACAATTAAATAAACATTAGAAAAAAACTAATTGTAATAGAGGCTACAACGTAAAATAACTATAAAATAATAATACAGAACAGTACATGGGACACGGTAATTGTGGTAATTAAATAAACAAACAATAATATTTTATAGTCTAGGATATAGTTTTTTCTTGCTTTTTTGTTTCATTTATTTATAATAATTTGCTTCCATATATAATATATATTTAAATATATATAATTTATTTATTAGTTTGCTTTATTTATTTGTTTTTCTTCTTCGAGAAATACATTTGTGTGTGTTTAACTCATTTCCTTTTTTTGCTTATGTTTAAAGATCATTTTTTGTGTGTTGCTCTCTTTGAGTTTATTTCAATTATTGTTAGCTGTTAGTCAATTCACGTTAGTTATTGTTTTACTCTTAACATTTTACAAGTTACAGGCTAGGTTTTTGCGTATTTTCTTCTGGGGTATACTACGTTTCATGTCATTTACTGTTTACTACGATTTGTGGTATTTCTTTTTCTTTAAGAATAAGGAGCTAAAGACAGTACTAAATATATCAAATGTTTTTTCTTATTTTCTTTCAATTTATGCTAATGATTTTTTATTTTCTTTGATGAGTTTTTCCTTTTAAATTTATTTTTAAAGATATCCTCCCGCTCGGTAGTTGTAGTCATACCCAGCAAACGGGAGATTTCTTGCAGCGAATACACTTTGTGCGGCGCTACTGTTCTGATGGAGTTGCTGGGCAGCAACGGTAGGATGCTGCGGCTGCTGATGTGACTGCTGTTGCTGCTGGTGTTGCTGCTGATGTTGGTGAAGTTGTTGCTGGTGATGATGGGCGGCGGCCGACTGCATCAAGGATGGTGGTGCCTGATGGGCGGTGGGTGTGATGTAGCCAGCGGCAGCGGCAGCTGTGGCAGCTACTAGAGCAGCCTGTGAATGCGCTGCAAAGCTGGGTGGCATTCCACCCATATGGAAATTGTAGTTGCCCTGTTGTTGATGAAGCTGTTGCTGCTGTTGTTGTTGATGCTGCTGCTGTTGTTGCTGCTGATGCTGGTGATGCAAACTGTTCGAGCTGTGACTCTGTGTTGGGGTCCCGTATGCAGATGGTTGCTGCTGTTGTTGATGTTGTTGCGAGAGCTGATGAGTGTGTTGCTGCTGCTGTTGTTGCGGGTGATTTTGTTGATGTTGTGAGTGGTATTTGCTACCCGGAAACATCATGTTGGCCGCATAAGAGCCAAGGGCAGCTTCAGCAGCGGCATACTGTTGCTGTTGCTGCTGCTGCTGTATTAGATTGCCATCGGCATAGGAATTATTGTTACTCTGATAATTTGTGCTAGAAGTCGTATTGCTATTTAACATGTTGTTGGCACTAGTACTACTTGTTGAATTATTGCTGTGACCATTGTTGGGATTGCTGTTGGTGTTTTGGCTATTGGAACTTGATTGATTACCACCACCATTGACTGCGGGCTCTTTTCGAGCCCCTATATGTCATTCGCCGCTCGCCGTTACTGTTGTCCATTGCCACGGACTATTATAGCCAGCTTTCTGAGTACTGAAAAAATTAAAAAAAAAACATAAGTTAGTTCATGAAAATTTTATTAATAACAGGGTTCTTAGAGTTTGAGTGATTCAGAAATGAAGAAAATTGAATTGTCGTCATATGCTTGAAGGAAAAGTAACGAATTTTCATTAGCAAGTTCATTAGCAATACAAAAAATCTTGAAGTCATAGTTGCATAATAAGTTGACTGTCCGAAAAGTGTTGAATTTTTAAAGTATTATTTCTTTTCAATTTTTCTTGAAACGAATTGTGCTCAGTATCTGGCTTTACCAGAATATAATCAAAACAGTTATGCTCCAGACGTTTTCGTTACACCTAAACGTGGCGCATGGAATTCCCACAACCATTTCTTTGCGAAAGAATTATCTACTGGTATCATTCTTTATAGTTTTATAACGCCATATTAGACAAGCTTGCTGACAAGTCTTTTAAAATTAAAATCAAATGTATTTCTCAAAACTATTCTTCCGTTTTTAAATATACGTAACAGAGCTTTTAAACATATCGATCTTTGTGGACGTATAAAAAACTGATATTATACTTAACAATCATCCACAGACATAACATTTACTCACTTTCTTAAACAAAAGTTATTTATTCATATAAAAAATATAAATAAAAATTTGTTTTCACCTGAATTATGTAGTACTTCGCACCGTACTGTTAAAAATGAATATACCTTTGTACATCCGCAAAATATTTACCTTACATGTAACGTTAGTTAAATGAATTAGAGCCTTCAAGTTATATTTGACAGGTTTCAAGTGAAGAAAAAAATAAGATGAAAACTGTATAACAGCTTAAATTTACCAACTATATGTTACAGGAAAATCAAATACTGTGGGGAAAGTGTGCATCAAAGATGAATTGAATGTTAACCCGATAAATGGACGCAACGCGCTATCCGATAAAGGCTTGTGTCTCGGAAAACTTCAAATGAGATGATGATTGTGTTACGTACAGTGCTAATGGAAACAAACGACAAACATCGGAAGTTTACCATTGCGGAAATTTAATTTGCATTGAATGATCAACACAAGTATTTATATGAATATTAAAACGAGTAAACTGCGCTTTAAAGTCGAACTTTCCTGCTGAGCAAGGTAATATATTTTGATCAGCTTTATTTTCATTTCAGGAGGTATAGTGGAAATAGTGAGATAAAATACTAGTGTTGCTAGTTACAAGATTTAGTTTTGGAATTTATTGATCTTATCAATGTTTCTACTTCAGGACTTGTGTACAGATAAATCCTTTAAGTCATATATATATATACATATTTCTATTTGTTGTTTCACAACTCATTCATATTGAAGGGTTAAGAACCTCACCCAGACTTGATTTGGCCGTAAGCCAGTTCTTGGTGAATATTTTTGTTGTTTATAGAAAGGAAAAATTTTTGGCAAACACTTTGATACAACCAGCTGTCCGTTTTTTGCTGCAGCACTGCGATCATTTAAAGAAAATGTAAGCGCTCTCATTAAAAATTACCCACACTTTTATGATCATTTTCGGTGACTTTATTTAAATTTCCATGCCAGTCTTTCCGATTTAAAGTACTTATACATATCTGTCTTTTTCTTCTTTTCTTTCCACTTTTCAGCTCTAGAGATATATACATTTATAAGCAATACTTTAAGTTCATGGTTCGGAGTACATATAAAACTGTGGGAATTGTAAGTACCATGCGAACTACAAGCACTAATACCAGTTATACCGATATGAACTGAGCGTCAAGATACAAATGTCTCGATAGGGAACATTTGTTGTGAACGAGCCCTTATTTTTTTTGTTTGTTTGCTATGACTTCTGTGAAAAATATTTAGTATACATCAATTCATTGAACAGACAACATTATAGTTTTTCATCGTGTTAAAAATATCGAATTTTGTACCAGAAAGTGATGATTTGCGGAAAGCATTCATTTTTTGTTTTCATTTGAAGAAAAGTGCTGCAGAGTCGCATCGAATGCTTGTCGAGGCATATGGTGAGCATGCTCTATCAGAAGCAACATGCAAAAGATGGTTTCAAAGGTTCAGAAATAATGATTTTGATGTGAGAAATGAAGAACGTGGAAGACCAACAAAAAAATTTGAAGACGACGAATTGCAAACGATGTTGGATGGAGATGTCACTTTGAGTCAAAAGCAAATGGCAGCAATGTTAAATGTTGCACAACAACCAATTTCTGACTGTTTAAAAGCTATGGGAAAGATCAAAAAGTGTGGAAAATGGGTGCCACATGAATTTAATGAAAGACAGATGGAAAACCGAAAAAATACTTGAAATTTTCTTTTTTTTTCTTGTATTTGAAGAAAAAGAAGAAAATCGGTTTTGCATCGGATTGTTACTGGCGATGAAAAATGGAAAAAATTATGGGCTAATCTGTACAACCATCAACATCGACTGCAAAACCAGATCGATTCGGCAAGAAGACAATGCTGTGTCTTTGGTGGGACCAGAAAAGTGTGCTTTACCACGAGCTCCTAAAACCTGGTGAAACCGTTAATACTGATCGCTACCGACAACAAATGATCAATTTGAACCATGCATTGATCGAGAAATTACCAGAATGGGCCAGAAGACACGGCAAGGTAATTTTGATCCATGACAATGCACCTGCACACAAATCAAAACCGGTTCAGGATACAATCAAAACACTTGGCTGGGAGCAGCTACCCCAACCGCCGTATTCACCAGACTTTGCTCCTTCCGACTACCAATTGTTTCCATCGATGGGACACGCATTGGCTTAGCAGCACTTTGATTCCTACGAGAACGTCGAAAAGTGGGTGTTTAAAATACGAACAATTTTATTGGCGTGGTATTCACAAATTGCTCGTTTCATACCGGTATACCTGGCGTGTCTGTAAGGTGTTGGAATCCTTCGAAGTGTTGGAATCTTTCAAGGACAATTCATGATAGTCAAATTTGAAGAGAATTTTGGTCATGTCTTTGACTGTATAACCAGCTCCGAAACCTTCAATTATGTAAGTGACTAAGGCTTTTCATGCGTCGTTGGTCTTCAGTGTTCAAAAACACTGCAAACTCCACATTTTACCATATCAACACGTTTTAAAAAATGTACCTGTTAAATTCAGTTATTTATCGTCAAATCGACTTCTTTTTTTTTTTTCATAAGAGACCTATTTAATTGTAAACGACTTTCGAAATCTATCTTTTAGAAACCAAGTTTTTTTATATATCTTATGTTTTCTATTGTATTGAAGGAACAGTTCAGTGCGTTTTGCGAAATGGAATACAGCTTAGAGCTTAAACGATCTTATCCATTTGAGTGTTTAGTTTGCACTTCTTGCTTATTTGGCAGGTCGAAATTTAGTAAAATTGGCGATGTGACTTCAATTTGTAATTGTACAACAAATGAGTTTGAAAAAACACGAGCTTCAACTCACTATAGGCTAAGGCATTTTACACACTGACCTGAGAAGAATAAGAAATTGAAGGCACACGGCAGCCTTTTAGTTGTTATCGGTCTTCAAGTTGCAACTTATGTTGCATATTTAAATCTTGGAGGTTTCTTTAAAAAACAAAATTAGGATGTTTCTGTAAAAAAAAACGTTTTGTTTTGTATTGTAGCACTACGACATTTATTACTCGCCTTATTTTTATACCGCATGCGTAGTGTGCGTTTCCCTGAATTAAGCAGGATGGTACGCCATGCCATACGTACCACACAATTATTTTTTTGGACCAAATCGCCAAATTGTGTTATTTGCCGTAATTCCATTGAGTTGTAAATATTAAACATTGCCCACTTACTGAGATATGAGACCTAAATGAAAGACATCAATATGGAGAAAAAGCTGAAACAGCTTAGGGTACAATTAAAGATAACTAATGAGTGATCGTACTGGTTGAAAAAGTCGTCTAGACAGTAGGGTTGCAAGTAAGAAACTTAACGTTAACGTATGCAAGGAATTATGATCAATGCTTTAGATTTTTATATGAATGTGATTTAAATGTTACAAATATCACTGCATAAATTTAAATAGAAACCAAATGTGGCACCTTCTTTAAATAAGTATTTAACGTCATAAGAAATATCAAAAACATTCTTCAATTGTTGATACCGACAAGTAGCCTCGCACTTACGCGTTTCTGTGTTAACCCTGTACATTCTTGTGTAAAGGTTAATATTTTACTGAAAAGAAAGCAAAAAAAAAGTACCAGTGTTCAATCGATATCTGATAAAATTCTAAATATTTATAGCGCAACAATTGCAGGGAAATCGAAACGTATAATTAACACACGAGTGCCTATAAATTACCTGATATCTTCATCAACCGCCTGGTGTTTATTGATTTTCAGCAACGTCTAATTACACCATAGTCTAACTTGAACGTACGATATTTAAGCAAACGAAAATTCTTTGCTCATTGTTATTCAACAATTTAAGCACTTTTCGTCATGCGATTTACACAGACACATTACAAGTTAATTAAGACGTGACGTCCGACTGCTTGCCTGAAAGATTTTTCGACGTTAAACAACACAACTGCAGCTGCAAATTGCTAAACAATGAAATATGAGGTCATCCGTCTGGCTCGTGCATCGCGAATGCATCGAACTTTCTTCGCAGTTCATTTAAATACACCCAGCTGACGAAATACAAAAAAACATGTGAGAAGGAGAAAAAGAATTAACTAATTAACCGCTGGTTTGTTGCATTAATTACTTCTCAAGTCCGTTGTCGCTTTTAAGAGCTCGATGTTTGTTTACGGCAAATATTTTTTGGCCACGCCACAAACGAACCAAACGACATCGGGCCTCATTCATTGACTTGTCGGTGCAAATATTAACTTTTCTGTTTCATAATAAATTGCTCGAAACTCTTCTGCTAATGAGTCGTTTATTATGTTGCTATTTAAGACAATCGACGGAGTTGTTGGTGCGAAACGAAGGATACACGGCTTTCTATCTTCCATCGCTGGGTAAGCATGCTAGTCAGTAACGAATTATATATCCAGTCAAGGAGAAAGGTGATTAGAAAGTAAGCCTAAGCAGTGGCAGCACGGCACGGTAGGTAAATGGCTTGTCTAACGTGATGGTTATCTCGCACTTAAACTATAATTAATGCATTTGTTTCACCCAAATTGAGTGCAAACGGCTCAACAAAACGGCAAGACGCAGCGCAAAGGCTACGCCATAAAATATCGATACTTACTCAAGGTGACACACATCTATACACACTCACACACCCATGCTTGTACATCTGCACATAGAAACACTTCTGATTGTATCTCGATTTTGTGCGATGTTTATGACGCTGTATACTCGTATCTCTATACTTGTTTTGTATCTATGGAACAACAACGCCATCTCGTTCGGGCCATTTATGTGTAGAAAGCACGAAATAAATTAGCAACAAAAATACAACAACAACAATACTAAACAAAGCAAAAAAAAGGTGAAAAATTCACTAGACTAGTAAACAGCTAAAACTGCATAGCCATCCAGAGTGGCAGAGCGAGAGATGAGATCGAGAGAGAAATTTAGGTCATAATCATCCAACAGATACGTATTTATACATCGTTGCAATTTCAGCGGCGCAACGTTGTCGCTACTTTTTTTTTGGTTTTCGCTGGTTTGGTTTTGTACGTTTATTTCGAGTGAACGCTTAAAAGCAAGACAAATGTATCTATAGAGAGATAGTGGCAGGCACGGGCTTGGCTTGGTTTGGGCTTTGTTTATTTCGTCTTCTATCGGGATGTTTATGTTTACCGAAATGATTCTAAAGGCACGGGGACGAACGATGCGGAGGGTTATTAGAAATGCTGACCAATTTCTTTTGAAATTTTGTGCCAGATATTTATTCATTCGAACTATATGCAAAGCTGCACAAAAATGAATACATTGTTATGCCAAAAGGATTAAGCTGACACTTTTATGGAAGTTTCAATACACAGGAGACGGTAGTATAATGTTTTGCATGAATTTATGGATCTTGTAGGAATAAAATGGAGCGATTTAAAAAAAAAAATTACATCGTAAACGTACATAACATACATTCATACAATATAAGTGAACCGGAAATTTTCTTTCTTAACATCTGTCCAAAGCTTCTCAATGCGATTCAGGTGCGGAGACTGAGGCGGCCATCCCATATCTTTAACGCCATTGCTTTAGAAAAATTTCTTCTAGAGTTTGCTCGTATGTTTGGGGCCATTGTCTTGATGTAGAACTAGTTTATAACCAAAAAATATTGGTGTACACTGCGAAAACGCTCCTCAGAGTGACGTGATGCTATTATTTTGCACATTTAAATTTGGCTGCATTTTCGGTAACGGGACTTTTTTTAATGACAAGATGAATTTTTTTATTATTTTGTTTATGGGTTTTATGACTGATATAATAAAGATGTTGTGCAATCAGTATGAGGCTCCTGCCTGCCCATAGGAAAAAGTAATAAGTATAATAGTGACAAAGTCGGACATGGTGCTATTATTTGCACAGTGCTGTATATAGTAAGTTCTCCAGGCAAAATTCTAAAAACATATCTATGGAATGTCGCTTTCTGGGGTGAATTTCTTTGTAGAAGCTCTTCAAGCTTCCGCTTTATTGGCAGATTGGTTAGATTTTCAGTTGTAAATTTTGAACTTATGAAAAATAATATTTAGATTTTTAAAAACCGCCGTGGCGTAGTGGGTATGGTGCGACACGCACACGCAGAAGGTGTAGGTTCTATTCCCGGCTGAACACTTCGAATTTTTCATGGCACCACCTCTTTCGAGCTGGTGACAACACTCAAAGAGTAATAACTGTCTAAGAAAGCTTCTCAAACTTCGCCGTTCGGAGTTGGCAAAAAACTGTATGTCCCTTCTACTCGTGAGAGAATAGTAGCGCGCACAACACGAATAATTGATGAGCAATATAGGCCCTAGTTACAGTTCAGACCAAAAACGAAAAGAGTAACTTGTCATGGTGCGCTAAAGGTTCTTTGTTGCATGGCGATAAGCAAATAAAATAAAATGATCCAATGACACCTACGGCATTCAGTTTATACCATTGCGATTATGGTATACAATGATACGTGTGCTGCCTTAAAACTCGTACTTAGCTTGTTGACAAACCGACAAACTAGATGTGAGTCTCTTCGCTGAAGATTATTTTCGATGAAAATCAGCATTATTTCTAAGTAACGCAGTTTGGTAATACATTTAAATAACATTTTTCAAGTGTTTTCAAGTCAAATATAGTCATCGGCGTCATTTACCGATTCATTGCAAGAAAAGTGTGAAAAGTTCTATTATGCAACACCCTATATGTTATATGGAAAACGACTTTGCAGACAAACTTCTCTTATTAAAGATTCGCCTAAGAAAGGAGGTTACGATTGCTTGCTTTGCCTTGATATCGTCATAAGTGCAAGGTTTAAGATGAAGATTTCAAATTATTTTATTGTTTAATTTATTTTTGTTTGATTGATTTACTTTTGCTACAGAATCGACAAAAGGTGTATAGAAAAATAAATAAACTTTGATTTATTATCTAAAATGCACATATTAATGTAGAATTTGAGCGGTGACATTGAATTTCTTATATTGGCACAAGAATGATCAAATATGAAACATATTACTTAATTTTGACTCCATTTTAATTTTTTGTATAATGTTTCGTGGGTACTCGTGCCGCTCAAGTTGGGTTGTTTTCTTCGACAGTTGGCTCGCCTTTTATTAGATCCCGAATTTCCACTTAAAGCGTTAAGAGAAATCGTTTCGTTTCTAGTTGTGAATTCAGCCTTATCCAATAATGGGTTGTCCTTATCGAATTAAATCTCTAAACAAATTGTCCTTCACCATCTCCAAGGCTTCTTAGTTGACGTAAATCTTGCGACAAGTAAGGAAATGAACCAAGCAGATACAAAGTTTAGGCATGCCATCGCTCCAATTCAAGGACGGATTGATAAAATAAATATTGCGTATTTCCGCGTTTGAAATTCGCAAAAAAATCGTATATTTAGAACGCTAAGTGTTACGAAACTTAGAAGGTCACGCTTCCAAGGCACCCCATTGACACTCTCTATTTGTGTTTGTAGACAACCATGAATATTTTCATCTGATAAGATAAAATTTACCTTCAGAATTTCGAACAATTGCGATACAGTTCTGCTCCGAAAATCGAGAATTCCGCATTTTTATGCTTTCAAAGACTTTTTTTGATATTCGCTTCCGGTGGCGATTTCGATAAGCTCTGTAGGTCAAGGTCGACGTCGAACCAGTCAGCAATGAAAAAAACAAATTAACGAGTCGACATTACACCAATGGGGCGCTATTGTATGCAATTCAGTTGACTCGGTTGTTTCTTAACAAAAACAATAAAAACCTTAAATGAAATGACATTGGCAACACATCAAATGCACTGTGGGGAGAGTGTAGACGTCAACAACAACAACAGAGCACCAGCAACAGAGAAAATGTATTTCGTAAACTAGGACATGACCTTCAAATAATCGCAGACATGTGCATATATGTATGTACATAACTTTGTTATTGCCCTGCAGTTCAATGCAAAAACAACAAAAACTAAAGTGTGGAAACAAAGGGGCGACACTGTGTGGTTTGGAGTTACAATTAACGATAAAGCGCGAGTAGTAAAGGAGAATTTCTGATGAATTGCTGCACTGTCGTTCTTACAATGACCACAGACAGTTTCATATTCAATGATTTGTAATGAAAAATGTGGGGTGATAATTTGTGTTTAAACCATTTAGAAAGGTTAAATCTACACAAGTGCTTTTGTGATATTTCAATTAGTTAAAGGCGGCTTCAATTGCAACAAATGTCTCATGTTAAAGTGGACTGACGTGCTCAACCAGTTAACTCGTCATTGTACTTTTATGAAAAGATCTAGACAGTGATATAGTGATGTCCTTTGGTTGAAAAATGCATTTTCTGACTTCATAGCCTAGGTATAAGGGGGTTAGAAAAGTATCCTTGTTTGCGTTCGTATGTACATGTTAAAGCAAATTTTTACATAAATATCTTCTACCAAAGGACATTCGATTCTGTCCTGTTTTGTTTTATGGCAATGAATCCATTAGAAACTGCACGCACTCATTTTTTATTAAAATATTTCATATCCAGTTTGCATGATTATGAATGAATTGCAATGACACGCTGCTCAATATGTCTCTTCACTGTGTGGGTGGTCGTGGGTCTGTTGGCGTATACTTTAGACATTAAATCGCATAATTTGAGCCGTTAATTCTGAACAGCTGAAAAAAAATGTACACAACTGAAAAGTGAATCATGCAGCCATGTAAGAGTAACGTACGGTATATAGTGATAGCTTGCTGACACCGAATACTGTTAATATCTACACATTTTGCAAATTTGAGCTCATGATCAATTTACAACCACAGACCTTATTTTATTATAATCAACTAATTACAAATTTTCTTATTGACATTTCTCACAAAGAAGACTTTGAAGATGGGCTGCATTTTAAGAAAAAATTTAAGAGGAAACCAAATTTAAAATTCAATGCAGCATTTTGATTGATTAGCCCTTCATTTGATTAATTTTAAATTATCAGCTTGCTTTTCATATTGTAGTTACTCCAGACCATGAGGTCAACTACATTTTGAAAAGTTAATTATTTTTTTCCTGAAGCCACCGTGCTCTCTCATAGCCTATCTTCTGACGTAAGGATTGTTGTAGTAATTAAAACAGGCAAGGACCCAAATGAAAAAAGAACGCCCCAAATATAGATCGGACTTGTGAAAGGAAGATCACCGGTCTGGTAAGCTCTACGTAGCAGCGGTAGTGGCAAGTCAAACTCCTCCCCATTTTAATAATTGATTAGTTTAATCTGCCTTACTAAGGCATGCGACAGAGTGTGCCATTTCAAGGCGGAGAGCCCAAGGGTAGACCACCTTAATTCCAACTGATTGTGTGTCACTGCAAAAGAATGGGAATTGGTTTTGAGTTCGCGTATTGATCGATAACGGTGATTTAAGTCGGTGGAATATACGTAATTTGACTTAAATATTCCCTGAAATAAATGATGAGTTGATTTTATTTTCTAAAAAGCGCTTCAAATACAACATATGGGCCATTTCGTTTTTATTTATATCTTTTTAAAAAAGTTATTTTTATTACTGTTGTTCGAAACAAACTTTCACAAATTAATGATGTCTTATCAAAAGCAAAAGTAATAATAAATTACTCAATTGAACAAGTTGTGAAATATTAAGTGAAATTTTTAGCTCACGGCCTGTTCAAGTTTTCGCCTTTTTTTATCCTGGATTTTAAGTGCTTAACATACAAAAATTCCATTCAATTGAATGCGCACATCCCTTCGGACAGACTACCCGTTGAGTGACACATTCAAGTGGGTCTTTCAAAAATACTTGCAGCCTAGCATATCACTCGCGGCAGCATAACTCACAGTACAGACAACCGAGGCATGCGATCAATCGCGCGGAGCGAAAATAAATTATAATTAAACCCGAAATAAATCTCGAAAATGCGTTCATCGTGCAAATCAACCGTAGGATCGCGCTGAGTGACCCAAGGCCGATTGCGATCTGCCTCAAACTCATAAGCCGTGTATGAAATCATACATGAGCATCGGCTTCGCTTATTCGCACTGTAAGGCATTGCGTTAATAAATATGAAAAAAAAAAAAAAATGATATCACCCCTTAGCGAATGACACAGCCATGGAACCCCGAAGAAAAAAATGAGAATTGAAATAAAATAGTATTTACATACTTGCTCTAGTTATAATCAGCATTCCTTCTAAAAATACCCGAGTTGGGGTTGGGTAAATGGTAAGTGAAACTTGGGGCAACGTTCGAAAACTCACGCGACAAATACATGCAAAAACTTTAATTAGTGGGTATTTGCCATGTTTATGTCAACTTTTAACGGGCATGTGAGGATGGAACTAATTTAAATTGAAAATGTCAATAATTCGCGCAGCAAACGGGATCCAAGATAAACAAAGCTCGGTGCGACTTACTTGTTTAATTACGAGAAACCGACGGGAACGGTTATTAATCATCTGTCACGGTTGATCGTAAAATCGAAAACAAAAAGTAAACTATTGGCGTACTGAATTGCGAAGACAAAAGTCATTAATTTAATGGGTTTCCTAGAAAGGGGTGACAGAAACGTGATGTGATATTTCTGGATGTGGTGAAACTCGAATTATAGAATAGATCAAAATAGAATCAACGACTAGGCACAAGAGACAACTGCAAAAAATTGAATTTAATTGAAAATCAAAATGTTTATGTGTTTTAGCATATAACGCGCTCTCTTCCGCAGGGTAAGATTAGGGAGTAATATTTGAGTTCAAAATTTTTTAAAGTTTCGTTTTTTCAGTTCTTTATATGTGCGAATGCATAATGGATCCCAAGATTTATATTCAAACTTATGTTAAGATGCTATTGTGGGGTTGTAAGGTTTTTCTATAAAGCGTTTTCAGTCGATGCAACAGTTCGGGCTGGCATCCACTTTGTCTCTCCAGCTCTGGCTCCAGCGGTCTTTCTCCAGCTGCTTCCAGCTTCGAACGTCACGTTCACGTCTTACACGAAAGCATCCTCTGTTTCGTTGTTCCAATGGTTTATATTTGAGCTGTGTTTTACTCTCATAAACTCTTGCTTAATCAGATGCTGCCGTTTAACCTAAAACTAGTTACCATTATACACTACAAAAACTTTGCTACCAGCAGACGAGAGATCATTTTAAATGTTTTAATTAACTTGAGAAAATTAGATATATAAGAAAAAGGGCTATCAGTTAATACAATATATAATATCAAATCTACTATGTGATCTGATGACAACTTACAAAGCATCTTGTTCAAGTGTCTTTTATAAAATCGAACTTTTTTTCCCGCAAATAAATTTTGTGAGGAATTCCAAGCTTAATTTCTTCTAGAACTCAATAGAGTTAATTATAACTTCTTATTAAGAAGAAGAAGCGTAAACGTTGACTATAACCAGAATTTTGTTGGTAGCACGCTAATCGAGTTTCTTGGAAAGGAAACAAGTGCGAAAAGCTGATTTACTACTTTTAATTATTCACGAGAGGGGCGAAGTCGTAAAATGTAAAAAAAATATGTATTTGTTTTTGCAATTTCTTAAAACAATCTTGTGTCTTAAGCCATAGTAAGAAATTACTGCTGAATAATTTGAGAAGTCAGTTTCCCAAGAAGTTAGTTTCCAAAAATCTGCCGAGTCACTCTTTAAAAAGCATTTACATCTATGCATAACAGTACTTTATAAACGGTAAAAATTGTAGAAGCGATACTGCTCACATAGTCTTAAAGTCCAGCCTCTTGAGTTTTTAGTCCCTGCAATTGAAATGTAGGTTATTCAAAACACTTCTCATTATAGACATACTCGTAGTGCTTTCTTGTTAGGTTGTCAATGTTATAATTATTGTTGAATTATTCTTTCTAAGTTTGCAAAGAAATTGATTGTGTACGCCTCAAAGTAGGTTTCTATATTATATGTATTTATTTCAAGTGACTAATAAAATAGTTGAAAGTATATACATTCGTCCAAACCTGAATTTGGTGATCATACTTGTCGAAATTAAATCGATCCGAAGGACAAATCAAACTAAACTCAATGCCGCTATTGATTGACTGACGGTTGATTGAACATAGTTCCACAAAGAATTTAGAAGCAATCAATCATTCGATTTAATACACCCATTCGATGCAAAACCTTCATAGGCTTTTGTTTTTGTTGTTTTTTTATTAGACCAATACATTTCTGTTGACAGCGTCTGGTTGGAACAATTTATTATAAACATAAAGTCATATGCAAACAATGTTGGAAAATGTTCCTGTGGTATGCGTGTCGTTGTGAGTCAGTTTAACGATTAGTTTTGATTCCTAGACTGAACACTTCGAAATTGTTATAACAATACCGTTTAATGTCGGTATTAAACTCTAGATAAGCTTCTCTCTAATCATAAGAGAAACAATGGAATGGCAAAGATGAATAGTTTCCCTAGGTACTTTTTGAAGAATAAATTCGACAACACATTTTTACTTGCGAATACAACGGAATTTAAAGTGCACTCGTTGACATAAATATATCTTAGTGAAAAGAAAGAAAAAGTTGATGAAGGGGTGATATGCTACACGAAAATAGCACGGTAAGCTTTCGAAAACTAGCACGCTGTTAAGGACAAATTCAATATTAATGCAATGATTTCCGGACGTTAAGAAAGGGCATACATAAAATTGAACTGTATTCAAATACCATCTTTAATGTGTCTCCATATTGAAACCTTAAGAAATAGATAAATGGCACGATTTTTGAGTAGAGAAAATGTAATCTCTGTCTGATAAAAATCCACAGGACTACGATTAAACTATGGGAGAGAATAAGCAACATGAAACAAAATATTGGATTACAGTGGTGCTATGACAATGTAAGATAAATAAATCATTATATTCTTTTCAATACGGCCTACGTTTAAAATAAATAAAGTCAAACCGTTTTTTCCCCTGAAATTCAACGACTTAATTGTCCTTATTCAAAGTCACATGTACCGGCACTTGTCTCCAAGGCTACGAATTTTGCTAATAATAGCTCTACTTGTTTAAATCTGATTAACAGAACTCGACGGAATTCAAACATTTTATTTCAACGAATTTGATTGTGGACGCCAGCTGTTTTGGCGATAAGCAGCTTCGCCAAAAACAAACCAAATAAAAATAAAATATATATTTCCAAGATGCTGTCATCAGCACGAAAATTTGCAGATTATGGTTTCATTACGATTATAAACATTAAATTGATAATTGCCGGATAATACATTTATTATTTCTATTATCGTTATAATCACAGCTGCTCATTTGGACAGCACTTGCTGCGTCTTTTCTAAATTTGTTCAATTAAATGATTTTTCAATAAGGAAGAGGAGACTTTTACAGTCGGTAGCGACTATTTGACTTTGGCAGTGTCTGATTCAATTTAAATTGTTGCTTGGCACACAATCATTTATCTTTTTTATCTTTCTTGGTCTGGTGTCTTTCAGAAAGCTATCAATCAAATTCCTGTGCCAAAGCAGTAGTATACGCTTTGCTTCAATCGTTTTATAATTTTATTTCTTCCTAGACTTTGACTTTGTTGGCAAAAAGAGCCGCATAAAGATATGTCGTAATTCGAAATCATAAAGAAGGTTGTAATATTTATCTCTTGGAATTTGCAACACTGTCAAGACCTTGCTGCATATGCGCCCTGCATCAGTTCTTCAGTATTTTTTTGTTTTGTGTTGTGAATGGGGAACAATTTTGGAAAATTTCTGGTGAAACTAATGAACACTTTTATGACTAAAGTGTCTAAATCAACAAAGGAATTGGTGGGCAGCATGACCCTGCTGCTCATCTCTCCTAATGTCTCTAGAGAAAACATGAAACTATAAAAACTATAACAAAATGTAAGTGAAGTCCATTCCAATTATATAATGAAATAATAAATGTGCCCACAAAAAGTAGGTAGGAAATAACTTTATTTAATAAAAGTTGTAGTAATTTGATTTAAATGGCTTGATAGCTCATCTAAGCCATAAATCAAATAACGAAAAAGTTCACTTCAAATGTGAGACAAATAAAACATAGTCGCGTGAAACCGTATCTAATGACAACCTACAAGAAATCGTGCGGCAATGTTTATTCATTGCTATCCACGTCCACACCCAAATGAAATGTCACCATTTATCTAAGAAAGATTGTGTAACGAAGACCTTTATTGCAAAAGGTTAAGCTTAATCGTGTTCAGGAAGCGTCGCAAAAGGCCAAATATTTGCTAACTGGAGATATTTCATGAGAAAGTTCACGTATGTAAAAGTTATGAAAATTGTATGCAAAATTAATATTCAATGACCGTTCAATGTGAGAAAAGGAATATTTTATACGAATTTTGTCTTTAGCTTTCACAGTTTCTTTGTTGCCACTGTTGCGTAGTGGGTAAAATGCGACACTCACACATCTTTCGAACTGTTTTTCTGTAATCGAAGTCAGTAAAATCTGTAGGTGTCTTATATTCTTAAAAGAGCAAAAGCACGCACAACCCTTGTAGTTGCTGAAGAAGCAAGGCTCTGGTTCCCTTTAACTTTTGGGCCATCCAACAAATATTTATTTCTCAGTTTTCTCTACAAAGGTTCAGGCTTTTGCTGCGTTTTAAAGCAAGTTAATATGAAACGTTTGCGTATTAGAAGCGGTCAAGTGACATATCGATTAACAATATTAATATATTAATATATTCCAGCTCTCTTGGCACTAAGTGAAACACAGGTAGATGAGAATACCGACTTGTCGGATTTGAACCTGCCTGGATACAGCTAAGTGCCTTTGTTTTCCCCATTTACGTGCGTAGTGATGTTGCTTACTAACTTCAACAACAATACGGCCACTGTTCCAATCCGGAATTTAATTTCCTGTGGTTAAAGCTCCATGCCTGTAAGCAGTTAATCCACTTATCCAAACCTGGATAGCAACTCAACTTTCAATGAATTTAATGCGCTATCCGACTTCATCACAAGAATTATATCCCTATATCCTCGCACTGAAATCATTATTGCGGGCGATTTCAATGTACACAATTCTTCTTGGCTTCGACATTCAGGCCAGACAACACCCGAAGGAAGATATGTTGAAATCTTTTCTGAGGTAAACAATTTGACCCAGCTTGTGAATGAGCCAACACGGAAAGCTGACATTGCAGATCATACCGCCAACACCTTGGACCCATTTCTCACATCTCATCCTGAGATATATACATACTGTCGCCTCTAGGCTCGTCAGACCACTGTTTTGTATCAGCCAATTTCCGTACTCGTTCCAATTAATTAGAGAGCAAATCCCTAAAAGAACAGTTTGGCTCTACGAGAAAGTCAACTGGAGCGGCTTAAACAAATTTTTTAAAGATTTTAACTGCTCACTATGCTTCCTCGTTAGTGACGTGATTACAAAAATAATTTTGTCAATTATGAAATACTTCATTCCTCACGGAGTGAAGAGTATCAAACCGAAGACAAACGCGTGATACGACTCGCGGTGCAAAAAGGCTATCAGGCTAAGAGAAATAAACTTCCGGATTTTCAAAGCCAACCCTTTTGAGGAAGAATTACAATTCAATTCCGAAATGATTGCAATGCATTAATAAGACGTGTAAAATTTTTCTATGATCAAAAGTTGAAGCAAAGAGTGCTGAGATGTCCCAAGGACAGCAAACAATTTTGGTCATTTGTAAAAAATGTAAAGAATTCCGCCTTGTCCTCAAGTCCAACGCTCATTTGCAATGACATTTCATCTGTCAGCTCTTTGGACGAAGTAAATTTTTTAGCTGCACATTTTGCAGCCAGCTCAACGCTTCCAGATTGCGCTTGGTCCGCGCCTGTACTCCAGAGCGTAAATTTTTCCATGGGACAACACCATTTTTGCACTCGTACGGTTGCAAGAGTGCTTAAAGATCTGAAAGTGCACAAGTTCCCCCCGTTCTTCTGAAAAGGTGTTCTTCTACGCTACAACTGCGTAAGCTTTTCCATTTGTCCAACTCTTTAGGGCTCTTTCAGAGTAAATGAAAACAACATTTGTCCAGCCCGTCAATAAAACGGGCGAACCATCATCATCCACCTCCTACCGACCCATAGCACTTACGTCCCTACTTTTCAAGGTCATGAAAACGCTAATAAATCGTGAGCTTATGAAATATCTTGCAACCCGGAAGCTTTTTAATGACCGGCAATACGGCTACCGCAGCAACAGGTCCACTGGTGAACCAATTTTTGCACAATGTAGGAGAAAGCAAGATCGCTTGATATTTCAAAAGCGTTTAACAGAGTCTGGCTCTCTTGTCGAATATGCGTGCTTTTGGTGTCGATGAGTGTCTTCTTCAATGGATTAGAAATTACCTTTCGAACCGTTCAATCCAAGTTGTATTGGATGGGTTCAAGTCTGATATTCACCATATTAATGCTGGTGTTCCCCAGGACTCCGTTTCGTCTCCAAGACTCTTTCTCATTTTTATAAATGATCTCCTGTCTGTCACTTCTAATCCAATTCACTCCTTCGCTGATGACAGTACCCTAAGCTTTTCATATTCGTTCCTCGGCTCTCGTCCCTTCTCTTCGCCCATTGACTAGAACGGCAGCGTATGTTAAGCTCGCTAAATTCCGATCTTGACCGCATAATTGATTGGGGTAAAACAAATAAGGTGGAATTTAATGCTTCCAAAATTCAGTGCTGTCCACTGTCACTCAAGTCTTCCCAAAACAACCTGCCATTATCTATGAATGGCTCCTGCATTGTTGAAACTGAACGAGTGATGTTGGAACGATCACATATTCGAATCTAAGTTTCTTAAAGCAAGAAATATTTCACCCCTTTTGACCTGGCAACAATATATACGGCGTACATCCGCCCAAAGCTTGAGTATAACGGTCCTATCTGGTCCGGTGCTCCCAAGGTCTCTCTGCACCTACTACATAGAATCCAACAGCGAGCGATAAAACTTATTGGTGATAATAATGCTGCGAAGTCAATCGAATTGCTTGAACATCGACGAAATGTTGCGTCTCTATCACTATTTGATCGCTATTTTAACAAAAAATGCTGTAACGAGTTAGCCAGCTGGCCTCGTTAGGAATGCTCACCCATTCACCCTTAAGCCTACGTTCGGACGTACAGTTCAGTTTAGATACTCGTTCTTCAGCCGCACCACACGAATATGGAATGCTCTTCCCAGGCCAATTCCAATGCGTATAGGGTGATGTCCTTATGGCAAATATCTTTCCATATATTGCGGAATTCGGATCGACGTTGAAGTGTGAAAAGTCGAACGCACCTCTTTAAACAAATTTAAGGTAGCTCAAAAAGTCCCGGGACTGACATATAGGGGTCGCCAATAGCAACAAATCCGCATTATTGCTTGAAAGAACGAAAATTCAAATGATATCTGCAATGCAATAATGACAATGCTTAAAGTGACGCTACTTTTGCGATTTTTAAAACAATGAAAAAAAAACAGAATTTTTTCTGTTTATTAAACACTACTTTTTGATGGCATAAAATATGGTGCAAGCTCAGCAATGGCTTGGATAGTTTTACTGGGACCCTGCTCCATAAAAAACAACTATTTTTATGCTGGCTGGTCGTGGTCGTACATACACCAACGGTGCTGAACGCTCTGGAATTCCATCGTCAAAAAGTACACAAAATCGTTTTGGAAAACCGCAAAGTGAAATTGCGTGAGATAGTTGATACATAAAAGATATTAGAAGGCAGTGTGTGCACTATTTGGCATGAACCTTTGTCCGTAAGAAAACTGTTTTCGAAATGGATGCCGCGTTTGCTCACGATGGACCAAAAACAACAACTCATCGATGATTCTGAGAATTGTTTGGAGAATAAACAGGACTTTTTGCGTCGGTATGTCACAATGAATGAAACAGGCATCCATCACTACACTCCAGAGTTAAATCGGCAGTCAGCGGATTGGACTACAGCTGGTGAACCACACCCAAAGCGTCCAACAACACAAAGATCGGCTGAAAAGGATATGGCATCTGTGTTTTGGCATGTGCACGAAATTTTATTCATCGACTATCTTGAGAAAGGCAAAGGATCAACATCGAATACGATATGGCATTAATGGTGCAAAATTTTTCAAGATATTGCAAAAAAAAACGGTCATATGTGAAGAAGAACAAAATTCTCTTCCACCAAGACAGTGCACAGTGTCACAAGTCGTTGACTACCATGGCCAAATTGCACGAATTGGGTTTTGAATTGCTTTCCCACCCTCCTTATTCTCCAGATCTGGCCCACCGTATTCTCCAGATGTACTTCTTTTTAGACCGGGAAAACACAATTTTCCAAATGGTCACTCAAATGGTTTTCGGGGTATCAATCGATGATTTTTATCAACAATTCATGAATTTGTTTATCGTTAAAAGCATCATTTATTTTAGCGCTTTAGAACATTTTGTACTTTTCCCAATATTTTTAAAAGTTTGGAAACTTAATTTCCCATAAAAATTAACACCACTGCGTTGTTGAATAACGAACATTTTACTTTGCGTTGTTTACAAAAGGACAAAAGGCACTTTTGCCTATTTTAACTTGAATGAAACGCCATTCGCACCTTTTGGAAGGACGTAATTGAATTGTGAAATTGTTTAAAACTGTGCAAGAATAATATTTTTTCTTTTGATGGCTGAAACCTAATTATCATGCATGTTATCACATTTTTCATTAATTATTTATATAATAAACTTAATTAACCAGCCATAAATGTCCGTCTGAGCTTCATCTTGAATAAAGTTTCAGCAGCGAATTATATTTTGGAACTCAAATATATTTCTCGTGAATTTTTTAATTTCAGTGGTAAATTTTACAATTCGATAAACGATGCATCGTCGGAACTTATAATTTTCACTTTAAAGTTTTTAGAAATAAGTAAGCGAAATACCACATTTCGAAGAATCGAAAATATTCATTAATATGCCAGTTTCTATTCCCAGATCAATTGCATCCATATTTAATCTCTCATAATGAGATGTTTATTCATCGTTTTGGCTAAACTGTTATGTCGAACAGTGTCGATTACATATTTTTTGATAAACGGAAGCGATGCGAATGTTAATCTCATCAACAGGTTCTCACATTTCGCATTTAATCAAGTCATAATTGCACAATGGAATTATAGTTCGATGCAAACGAATTGAATTATATACATATGCGTTGTGGCGTAATGTTTGAGATAAGGAAAATATTTTTAGGATTCACTGGCAAAGGTCTTGACATTCCCACCAGGTGATGTGAAACGCTCTTGAGAACTGCATCTAAATCACTACAAATGGACTACAACTGTAATTTAGCGTCATACTTCTTAGAGTATCACCTAAAGTAATTGAAACTGTCTATGTGGTACATGTGTGTTAACCCTGTCCTACATTGAAATTATCAAAGTATGGAAAATTTTCCACTCATCAATTTAATGACTCTCTTGTCTGACCACACCGGCAGAGTTCAGCAATTTGAAATAATTGGTGGACGGTGGATCAGAATGACTATGTCGGCAATCTGAAACGGAAACTATCACCGAGATAACAAATTACATCACCTAGTCTTCATTTTTACAGAGTACAGAGTTTCACAACCCTGGCAGTGCACGGTGGCATCTGTGTGTCTGCCACTCACTGATTTAAATGACCTCAGCGCCAGTGACTGAATCAAGAATGCCTCTGGTGTGCTGTGATGTCGCATTTCCTTGACCTATTTCCATAAACAACACATTTTAACACGTTGTGTTCTAATATGAGAAGAAGACATACAAGAGCACAATAAACAGACGTCTGTACAAAGCGGTCGCTTGTATGCTTTGGGAAACTAAATAAACTGACCCTGAATTGCTATGCAGGGAAAAACAAAAAAACTGTCTTATAAGACACAATTACACAATGAAATTTGTAAAATTGTATTTCCTCTTCACTTCGCGAAAAGGAAACATGAAAAAAGAAGAAACTTACAATGTGAACACAACGAGTTTCACAATACCTAGCCGTAATTGCGTTACAGCATGTGACATTTGCTGCGAGAGACAGCCTAACATTTCTTTTAATTACTCAATTCGCACTGACAGCTGAGGGGTGACTTTTGAGTTATGCACTCGATTGGGTAATCCAATTTGATGTACGGATGCGGCAGCACACTTTGTAGAATCTATTCGGTGACAAACACACATGAGCACAGAGATATACGGTATTTACATCCATGTGGAATATAATTTGACACATTTTGACGGATACGGTAATTGGTTCCTCTGAATAGATAAATTGAAGGAATTAGCTGTCACTTTGATTTAAAGGGGAAAAATTCTCTACGGAGTTGATGCTGGTTTTTGGAAAGGCTTATTTTGCACCCGGTGATGTTCCAAAATCTTAGTTTTAATTAAATGTATCAGATTTTAGAATCTGCAGATAACGCCAAACCCAGGAATTGTACGTGGGGTTTCTTATTTGTAAAGATGAAAGGGTGCTCTGTGCTCTTAAAAAAACATTGCTAATGCAAATTACTTCAGCAACCTTGTTAGTTCTTTCCAAATTTGTTCTGCCACAACAGAAATATTTTTATGGCAAAAATTGAGTTCTTTCGATGAGAGCTTTTTCTCGACATTTTGCTTTGCTTTTGAGTTTTTGTAAACAGGTAAGGGGCATTTTGTTTTGTTTTTTGGCCGGTTTTTACGTTTCCTGAATGAAACTTGATAAATAATGAACTCAATATATAGTTAATTACAAGGTATATAGTGGCCAGCAAAAATGACTACATGTTTAAAGGAAATTAAGAAAAAAGTAAAAAAAAGTATGATTTTCTAATAAATGGTGAACAATTTATTTAAATCTTGGAAACTGTGTTTTTAGAGTACAACATAAAATCCAAATAACAACCATTACTGCGAGGATAACTGTAAAAATAAATAATATTATTGGTAACCATATTGTATTCAATTTTGCACGTTTTACCGACATCGTTTACTTTGCCTTATTTATTGGTTCATTTACCGTTTCTTTCAAATCAACAGTTGGTGGTGGAAAGAGGAACTGTTTTAATAATAGTTTTGAATTTTTAAAATATAATATTCGGAGTTTTACAGAAAAAAAAAAAAAAAAATTTAATTGAAAATGAAAAAAATACAGCCGAAGTGGTATGCATTATATCGCTACTTGAAGAAGGGCTATCTTCAAGAAAATTGCTGAGATGATCAAAGTCTGCCAATGTATTGTTCTATTGGTCCAAAAAAGGAAACTTGTGCTATGTGAAAACAATCGGCCAGGGCGACCAAACGTGCTTACTGATAGTGACGCATGTTTAATGGAACGATTAATTAATCGTAAAGACTTCCAGGCTCCAAGGACAGCATCAAAATTAAATTAATGGACAGCTAAAAGAGCTCTGCAAAAGATCGGATTGGTAGCATCTATTAAACGGAGAAAACCAGTACCGTACGAATAATTTGGTCGGACGAGACTAAAATGAACTGGTTTCCTCAGATGGCCAGAAATACTTTTGGTATCGGCAAAATGATACTCTCCAAAAGTATCCGATTTAATAAACCATGAAGCATGGAGGTGGCAGCTTAATGGTGTGGGGATGTTTTACGTGGTGGGATATTGGCATACTGATCAGAATAGAAGGTATAATGAAGAAGGAACAATACCCTTCCATTCTGCAGAATAATTTACCCTAATTTGTTTACGAATGCGCTAACCCAGCTGATGAGATCATTTTTCAACAAACCCGTGACCCCAAACACACTGCTCGAATTGTCCAGAGCTGGCTTGGAGAACAAGTTTTTGAGACAATGAAGTGGTCAGCTCAAAGCCCGAATCAAATTCTAATTGAAAACTTGTGGACAATTCCTAAAAGACGCTTGCATTTTCCGAAGAGCCTCCAAGAAATTTGAGTAGCTTATGGATGTGGGCCAGTATTTCATCTGCTCATGGTAGAGAGTATGCCAAAAAGAGTAACGCGCGTAATAAAAAAACAAAGGATTGTGGACGGAATATTAAAAACCGCTGCAAAAAATAAAAATCGGTAAAACGTGCAAAATTGAATACATGGTTACCAATAATATTATTTACTTTTGAAGTTATCTTGGCAGCAATGTTTGTGTTTTCTCTTTTATGTTGTACTCTAAGAACACAATTTACAAGATTTCAATAAATTGTTCACCATTTATTAGAATAACATATGGTTTTTTCCGTTTTTCTCAATTTTCTTTTAGACATGTCCTCATTATTGCTCGGCACTGTATATATATTAAATTAATGAATCAATTGCCTTCTGTTCTCATACGCGTGAAGTTGGGTCAAAACTAAAAACTGTCCTTAAATTCCCTATGTGATGGAAGTTTAGACCCAACTAAATAATAATGCTAATTTTATAGAAATCTTTAGTGTCAAGCTGTGCCTAAATATAAGACCTTTACGGTGCAATAGAACGCATTAATGAAATGTATATGTATTGGATATGTGAAATGACAAAAAAAAGTGCAGTGCTTCTAGTCATATCGTAAAATGATTTATGTCGTAAATTTCGATCTCTTAACCTGCACGCCACTTGTTTGATAGACACCGACCGGAAAGTACTTTTACTCACAATGTGGAAAAGACCTTATTGTATACTTTGCCTAGACCGCCATTTTCTAAATCCATGACAATTGTTGGAAAGGGTAAGAGAGGAGTTTGTTGTCACCCTTAATTGTGTCACGTCGTAATCACTTTAGAACATCTTTACGCAATTGTCAACACATGGTATGCGAGGAATCCACTGTTCCGTTGCAAAGAACGCAAATACCTAGTAGTAGTTCTGGACAAACAACTTAACTGGGATTTTGTAAAAAGTGCGGTAAATGTGAAATTCGAAAAATTCGACTTTTCTTCTAGAAGTACTCAATGGGGTCAGTGTTGGTTAAGAGTGGAGAAGATTATTTTATTCATGCTGCATTCGATGTCTCGCTTTGAGGGACACGAATGCGAAATACTGTGCCTGAAAACTCTTTTGGATTACCTCCTATTCTGTTTATTTAGTCCCTTTGAAGAGAAACTGTTTAATATCGTCTAATCAACAGCTAACGCACAGCGGACTTCGTTCACTTCAAAGCAGTTTCAATATTGACTTAAAACAACGCTCCTCTGATGAGTGTCATCGAACTGTAAGCCTAATAAAATTTCACATGCAGCTATCATCCTCCACCTGTGTTTACAAATTGACTTGCAAAAACTAGACAAACTAAGAGATGGATGCACTGTTAGTCACCGTCGCCAATCGAATATTATTTGAAAATTTAAGTTGAATCCCCGTCGCGCTGTGGGTCCTTTCCTCATTCCCTTAAAAAGCCAATCTCTTGGGGAATCAAGTGGAAAAACAAGGATTAATGGAAGTTTTGCCCCGTCTATCTATACCAATGTCCCATCCTCTTCTACCCATCGTCGAATATTGACACGAAATTAAAGGCAAACAGAACATTAACTCTAATTGTTTACCCAACAGAGTGCGCTGGATGTACATAGATGCTATTGCACTCGACTGTATATCTTGAGCAGAAAAACACAGTACGAATGAGATGACAAGTGAAATTGGAAAACAGAATGAAAGGAAGAAAAAAAACTAGCAAGCAATTGAGGGGAAACACGCCGATGAGGTTAAGTGATTCCAGTGTGGGTGAAGTTGAGTCAGTGGGTACATACTTGCGTTTGTGTTTGCCTTACTCACTTGAACCTAATAAGTTGGCATGTTGTGCAAGTTACAATTGACAGGAATACCCACCTTAGTTTGTTTACAGTGTGTTACACAGCCAATGACAGAAATCCAGCAAAATATTGATAAAGTTTCATTTCCACAAAAAGTTGGTTCACAACATACAAAAACAAGGGCAAGTGGAATTGTATGTCGTGGAAGTGGTATCTGAATGGAAACACAAAGCTATTCAAGTAGGAATATAATAACGCGTTCCTCAAACTTTGTTAATATGTAATTTTTAATTACATAATTTCTTTATATCTAGTAATTTTTTTTGAAAGGCTATCAGTGAGAATGAAGCTGAATGTCATACATTGACATTGAAAATGTATGTGCTATGAAATAAAACCGAAATTAATTATGACGTTTGAAGTCTTTCACTTGAAAACCACTCTTCTTAGAAAACATTTTAAGATCAAGATTGAATGGACCTCCTCCGAAAGTAAACCCACGAATATGGAACTATTCACGGCTTTTAAGTACGCTGACATAAATAATATACAAATAACAGATCACTCAATAACTCCCGAGACATATAGGAGCGTTACTGACAAAGATGATTAATTTAATATTAATTTTGTTTTGTAAGCGGCGAGTGATGTGTTAAATTAAATGTTAGTGGTTGGTAGATACGAGTGACAGGTTGTCAAGTAATTGTAATAAACACAACTTTTGTTATCTATGAATAATTCAGAAGCCATGTTAAATTTGTTGACCAATAGGATGTATAAAGATGTACTTGTGGATCATTGTGGGTACCAGAAGTGGTACTTGTAGATGGTTGACTACATTCCAAAATCCTTCCAAATTTGGTGGTTGATAGTTAATGGTGCAGTGTTAAGTAGGCGAAGCAAGGAAATTTAGCTAAATTCTCAATGCGATGTTCAGTAAGTTGTAAAGGAGCAACTTTAGTACATAGTTCAGGGCTAGATTCCAAAGGATGGAGGAAGTGGGTTGGTGTTTGTACTTATTTGTTTCCTTATTTATTATGTCATCACATCGTCGTGTTTCAAGTATATGCATATAAACCAAATGTTTGGCTTGGACATTCGATTCAAATGATTACACAAACTAGGAAATCATGTTTAGTCTGTAGGCACCTGTACAAAGGTCGCACTAGCTAGAAAGGTTAATTCGTTAACCTACACCGTACTTAGATTTTTGTTTGTTGGTTTCAATGTGAATTTTGTACAAAATTCAATTTTGTTTGTATACTTATAAAGAAATGGTAACATTTAGCAAGATTGTTGTGAGTCCTCAGTGAAACAAGATAAGTGGACTGCACTATGTATCAGATATTAAAATTAAGACCTTCAATATTTGATAGCCCATTGCAAATCTATACAAATCAGTTTTCAAATAGATGTTCCGACGTTTTCAGTTATGAGATCTCTAGCAAATGGGGAAATTTGCTTACATAAGTTTCTTTTGGAGCGTTTTGTTAATTTTGAGTTGTTTAAAATTGTCCACCTCAAGCAACAATGGATAAATGAAATTACATGTAGCAGATTTCGTTTCTTGTTGTATTTAAGGGCTCCCGTTATTTTTTTTTGTTCCCTGATAATTTTGTATAACTTTGCAAAATTAGAAATATATATATTTGAAATCGAAATACCAAGTTTTAATATTGTTGCCAACTTTATTAATTTAGTGCTTATTAAACTACTGCCTTTAATAAGTGAAACATACAACTTGTTATTTATGCAAACACCTCCTTTACATCGCTTTTGCTATCTCTCTTATTTCATAAGCCCCAATCGACAATATGATCGTTTCTTTAATACGCTTTCGATTACGTAATATGTAATTCTTCGATTAAGTAATAGGATGCAATTGATTTTTTGCATTCATTATTTTTTTTATTAATTTAATTTAATTTTTGGCTTGATATATGACACATTTCAAATAAACTTTAATCAATAGCGTTTTCTCTATAAAATTAGTTTACATAAAATGCAAAATTGCTTTGGCACCACATGACGCAGGAAAGAATTCGGAATGTATTTTTACTTCTCTTCTATGACATAAAATGTTCTGTGGAATTAGCATCAAGAATGTTGGGTATCACTATCACCCATTCCCAAAAATAGCAAATTAGGAAAAGTTTCCTATATGGTTAAATCATTTTTGAGTATTGCTCGGTATAACTTTGAGAATTTGTACAAACTTTTATGATGGATAGTAGCGTCTATATGTGGACTGTTAAAGTTGTTTCAGGCTATTTTTAAAGCGAATTGACGACACCTTTTTCCGATATCTAAAAAATCGATTTGAGGTATTGGCCGTTTGGAAGAAGGAGGACTAAGTTTAAGATCCAGGCAATGATTGTGAAGAAAGAGCGCACATAAAAAGTAATTTTAATAATTTTCTTTCTTTGTCACGTATAAACCTCACTTGGAGTAAAAACAAGTATTTTTTGTTTGCTCTTCACTGCGCCAAAAAAAAACTTATTCTTCTGTCCTTTTACGTGATCTGATTCTACAATTTCTTGCGTACGTATTTATTAGAAATGCATGTATGCACGAGTAGAGAAATTGGTGGATATGAAGACTGAAAAGAGCTATTCTTGCTAGCATTAGTAATTTTAACATTGAGATTACATTTAATCGGAGTGACATGGTAGGCCTAAGCCTATGAATTGCTTAGGTTGCATCGAATATTAGAAATACTATGAGTTGGGGTATCTACTTCAAGACGCAGAGAAGGTATGAATTGTTTTTTAAAAACTACTGTTTTTTTTTAAATAAACAGAAGTGGCTACGGCAAACTCGGTTTTCCATTTCATAAAAAACAATAGTCAATCTCGTATTACACAATAGCATGCCAAGAAATAAATTCTACAACTAAATCTTGGCAAAAAACAGGCAACATCGCAAAACTTAACACAAAACAAACAAGTCTTACAATGAGTACATGGGGATGGTTTATTGCCGAAGATTGTGATAATGTTTAATTGAGAGAACCCAATGCAAAGGTATAGTATGAATATGAGTATCTATATAGGAGTAACTTTAATCCGCTTGGAAAACACAACTAAGGATTTTATCAAACCACCTTCAATGGTAGCAGAGACAAGTATACGAAAAATAGACTTTTCTGTTTGAACTGTTTCAGAATCGAAATTAAGGGAGCGCTTTATTACTCCACTGCTTTTTGAGATAACAAAACTCTTGTGAGAAATTGTGAGAAATGGATTCAATCTGCTTGTCGTATGCAGAAGTCATTGTAAACGATGCCTAAACAGGAGAGATATGAGCCAAGAGAATTAAAATTGTTTATTTTCAAATTGCTGATAGTAGCAGTTATTTTATTTATGTCTAACTGTATGGAAAAGAATAGAGGACATGTCATCTTCGACCATGCTTCTAATTCTCGTAGATTTCACAGGGTACTAGCAGCAATATCTGATGAACATTAAAAAAAATTCTCCTCTCACTTTGTGAAGTTTTTGAATAAGGCTGTGACTTTTATAATTTTATTACAGCCTTGCTGTCTGAAAAGATGATTTTATTCTTTTCCGTACTACATATGCTTGGTACGAATCACATAAGCCACCAAAGAGACTTTGCTTATGCAATTTAGTCATGTCGTTCTGACTTCATTTCATTGTATCTCTATTGAGCAGGTGTTTGGAATGCCACCAAAGCCAATAAACCTTCACTAAATCCGCCGTACGAAAATACATTTTTCACGAGTTGTCATAATATTTGCACCCAGATCACCATACGTGCTGATTAACACGAACCATTGCGGATACACAGCATAAATAAATGCAAACTCGCAGGTGCACTCTCATACACAAACACAAATTCATTCGCGGCCCGTATGTTCTACTATTTGAAATGCAAATTTCTTGGGTGAATGTTAGCGTTTTGCTTAAAAGTTGAGTAATTGACAATGTCGCCGAGACCATTGGAATAAATTAAGAATATATGATCTGAACTGAGCTTAATGAATATTGCAGCAGGCTGTCGCATGCATCGGCTACAATCCTAAGCGTCCGTCACGAAGTTATAAATATAGGTGCAGTGAATTATTGGATATCAAATTCTGTTGAAAAACGCATTTATATTTCTCGGTATAAATATACGAAAACAAAAATGGTGTTTTTAAACAACTTTATATACAGAACAATAAAACCTTTAAAATATTATGTTCTACCCCCACTCAATTAGGTAAGTAGTTGACCTAACATCCAATAATGGTGTCTTGGGTTTTTTTTACAACTATAATCGCCTAGATATTGTATTGTATAGATTAATATTCTTGTTAGCAAAGGTTATGCCGCATTAGTACGCATAATTTCAATTCGATCATATCATTTTTGCCAATGATAATATAACATTAGCTACACTCTACACAAGCAGAACTCCCAATTTTCGTCATATTTCAATCTATTTGTATTTTACTTCACTCTATTCAAACTTTTCGGGGCGGACTTAGGCCTCAACCAACATGCCTCTTTTGCCAGCACGATCCCCGCCAGCTGCATTCAGTTGCGCACTCCAAGTTAGTTGAGGCTCTACTCCACTTGTATGTGCCACTTGAGTCTAGGCCGCAGTAAAGAACTGCGTTGTCCCAATGGCTCGCATTCGAAGACTTTTTGGGCTGGAGCAGTGGTGTCCATACGTTCCATATGGCTTAAGCACTGCATCGAAAAACGCATGGCCCGGCACATGCCGTCGTACAGCCCTTAGAGTTCGTCGTTCAATCTTCTCCTCCAAATGCCATCAACACAAACAGAACCAAAAATCGCACTCAAGACTTTTCTCTTGAAAAGACCGCTTTAAGTAGCAGCCAGGCTTCCGCGCCGTAAAGTAGGGCTGGAGTGGTCAAACAGCGATTAGTAAAAGAAATTAGGCGTTTGATTTCAATACTAATGTTGTTATCTCTATTTACCACAGAGCTTAGGTAGACGAAGTCCTTTCCTACTTAGATATTTTGCTGGCTAGTGTGACGAGATGTCGATATTGTGGGTCCCTCTTGAAAACAGCCCGTATCTTGTTTTGCCCTCATTTATCACGAAATCCATTTTACCCGCTTCCAAACGCCTCGCTTCAATCGCGTCAATGTCATTGGAGTATGCTAGCAATTGAGCTGACTTTTGGAAGATAGTAACTCTGATGTTGACTGGTGAGTTACGCACGATATTCTCAAGAATCATCTTAAAGGAGTCATATGACAGCGCGTCGCCTTGTCTAAAACATTTTTTGACATTGAAGGTCTTGCTGGATTCGTTGTAGACTTTGACGAAGCAGCGAAAGTTCTCTATCACCATCCAATACAAATCCATAACAATCCACAACAAATAGTTCAAATAATGCCCAAGTTCTTATATCTAAGTGAAACAATAAGCAATACTGACGTACGTGGTCTCCCAACATTGCACATCCTAACCCACAATGGACTCGATGTAATGAAGCAACAAATTGAATTTCAATGTAGCGTCGGTGTTTCATTTTTTTTTTTCGCTGTTTGCTAAATATCTGCATGTGGTGAGACACAAATTGTCCCTGAAATGGTTCAGTCAGACAAAAGCCTATCCAGTCAAAGTACACATCACTTAGGGAGTCCAAGCCCCTTGCCTTCAGTATCGTGGGTGGCTGGGTGGGTAATGGCATTATGTAAAACGCATCCAATTGTGCATTTAAGTTGTATTTGAGCGGGCTAATAAGGAATGCATGTCTCGCACGTTCATCCCCCGGAGGCCACTTGTGTAAAATTATCTCACACGAGTGTGAGCGATGATGATGGTGTTGGTAGCGTGGTCTCGTGATGTCTGTCAAACGATGTTATTTCTTGAAATTCATTCATATCATGGAGAACGAGGTTGTTTTTCTGTTTTCTCGCTGGAGTTCCCTTTGCCTCAAGCGAGCAGACTATCCTTTACGATTTGAGTTGCCATGACGCGTGTTTGGTTCTTCGCCTGCACGTTCTGTTTGTTCGCACCCTGTCTCCTTTGGCATGTGGCTGTTGTTGTTCCCTAACAAAAACCATCTGTCGTTTCTAATGAAAATAGTTTTGGGAGCCGAAAGGCAGCAGCAACCTTCCTTCGCCTTTACTTTTCGCCAAACAGGCGCTTGATTGACATTTTTAGTTGTTTTCTCATCTTTCGGCCGCTGTGCTGGTTGATTGTTCGTTTTGCTTTTGGAGTGTGCCAGAGAGTTTTTTTTGCTCGTGTCACTTTTTGTCTTAGATAAGCGTGCAAATTCGCTTTTGGACACGAGAACCGGGACGATGCGCGAGAGAGCATTTTTGAAACTCAAACATTTGGCATTTTTAATTACATCTTCGGGTGGGAATAGTTAAAATTGTTCTTTTTGTTTCTGTTCTGGTAATTGGGGCGTGAACAAATATGCAGATGAGTGTTTAAGTATTTGTTTGTGTTTTTTCGGTCCACGCGCTCGTTTCGTAGCAATAAATCTTGCTTTTCGAATTTAATTGGGTTTGAATGAGGATGTGGTGCTCTAAGTCTGCCACAAAACTGTAGACATCAGATTGGCGAAAAAGTGCAATGTGGCGTGCATCTTTTCCTGCAATTGGGTATTGGGTATTCAATGGTATGCATGTTTTTTCATTCGAATTCAAAGAATGTTATGTTATTCAAAGATGCTATGTAAGGGTTAAAAATGTAGATAAGATACCGCACTTCCAAAGAAAAGTAGAGTACTTGATCTATATATGTATGTTTTATCTGTTTAGTTTATAGGATCCATTTATATTGCGCAGTCAAAATGTCAACGAATCACGCATATTTTGTTTGTTTGACCATCTTTGACGTTGTAAGTAAAACATGCAACCTATTCAACAACAACAAAATCTTTTGCAAGTACCCCCACAACCTTTATACTTTTTCACAAATTTACTTAGTATGTGCTAGATTCCAAACTTCCACATTGTATAAGGTGTATACGTATTGAATCCGTCTTTCTAAAAAATTTGAAGTCATGGCTTTTTAATTTTGATTATAATGATTAAATATTAGTTTATGTTATTATTGTTCCTATTACAACCTAATTTAATATTTTAACTAACCCCAATTATCATTTAAATGTTGTTAATTTAACTTAGTATTGCTGCTTTCACTTCTAGTTCTTTGTGTACTATAGATATCAGTTATTCTTAATCATATATTTGTTTCTTTCACAGTTGTAAAACATAATTGTGTGTAAATTAATGGACTAAGAAGTAAATAAATAAATAAAATAAATAAATTCATATTTTCGCTGGACTCCAATGCGCATCTTACGTTTGCCTGGTTCTTTACAAGCGGATTATTTTTTACAGACACTTGCAGTCGGGCGTATCTGTTTCTAAAGTTGCGTTTGAGTCCAAAGCGAATTTTTTTCTTCCCAGTTGGGCACTGGTATGGTATAAGCGTAGTCAACCGCAACTTTCTACGAACTATTTTATTTGTTTTTTAACGTTTTTTGATGCAGAAATTAATGAAAAAAAAACCCGAATAAGCACACTAACTCCTTAACATTGTCCATGAGGTGCAAAAAACCAAAGATTGGAGAGATATACGCGATAACATTGATCAAAACAAACGCCCACCAAACTGTATTACCAGGAGACTACAATTGAGGACTGGACAGGACAATCTATTAAAAAACCGCATTGAAAGCGGCAACGTTTGCATTTTTTTTTTAATTCAGATAGTAGAGCTAGAATTTTGAACCAGAAAACAGCGTAGTCTTCAAATCAAAAGTTCCCCACAGCATACATACCTGCACACACGTTACCTTAAACGGACAATGAAAACGCAATTATTCCTTTAAAACTGCTCTACAACAGAAGTTAACATAAGTCTTCAATTTGAAATATCCTTTGCCAGACAATGACTCAACATGTCAGCGCACCGTAATGCAAATTCCTGCCCAAAAATCATGGAAACGTTCAATTAAGCGCCTCTCCCTAGACTACGAGCAGTGATCCCTTGCACACATCCTTTTCCTGCCACACCCCGTTTACGTATACATCACGCATCATCATACCTATAATAAAGAATTTAAAATAAAAATTTAATTTTTACAACACTACACCTCCTTTTCGGCGTTGCGACGATGACGATGCGGGATAGGGTTTCACTGCAGAAGGGTTGACGTGGCGAATCGTACAGGTGATATGGCACGTGGATTCCAACCAAAGGGGTAGCGGCAACCTAACACCCTTTTCATGTTCGAATCCGAACGTGGAACAAATTTCATATTCCCTGCACTACGTTCCGTTGGGAGTGCTCTGTGGCAAGTTATACCCATTGAGGAAAATTTAAAACGGTTGGCGTCACTTTACAACAATGAAACTGCTCGCACTTTGTATTTGATGCACATCGACCGCGCTGTGTTCCGCCACCACCACAACCAATGATGGGGTGGAATCGGCTGAACAGGGTGACGGAGTGAATTTGCATGAATACTGTTCGTGAGTGGGTGAGTATCTGCTTGCCAAGTTCATCAGATTCGCTGAGGGGAAAGTTAAAGGACTTACTGGAAATACTAACGAAGCCCGGGAGGGTGAGTCCGATTTCACTTTTTGCACTTTGTATCCGACGTTGGAATGCAACGACGTCCGATGCAGCACTTTGGTAAGAGTGTCTCTTCCACTCCTGACGTTTATTTAAATTAGAGGACGGGGCTTTAAATCAGGGGACGGGGAGTTCATTGAAAGCCAGCCTTGAGGAGTTCAGTCCCGAAGCCAGCACTGCAACCTCAGAATTTGTGAAAGGAGTGTTGACGTTCATCGTAAAGGAAGGAAAAGCATTTTTTCCTTGTGTGGAATTTGCAATTTCTTTCTCTGCAACGATATTTATGTTCGAATGATTGCCGTTGTCTGCCATTGTCGTCCTATTGATTGGCAAACAGTGATAGCACCACTGCCACGTAAGTGTCTGAAACGAAAAAGTTTGGTAATAAAAGCGAAACGACGTGACGCAACGAGACGTGCCGCGGAAACGTGCTGCCGATTGGAGGGCGAGTTATTGAATTTTTGATTCTGTTATTAAAATTATGGAATTTTCCGCAGCGAGAAGGGAGGTGGCGGAGAGAGTAGACAGCCTGCCCAGTGTGGGATGAACATTTCTTATGAAATGAAATTGTTTATGTGAGTTTAAAAATAATGCAGACGTTTCGCTTGGGGAACCACGCAAGACATTTCTGGCACTATAGTTGTGTTTTTGACTACGGAAGACACATTATCGGAAAATGAAAAATCAGTGACTTTCTCTGATGATGACCTTTTGAAATAATGTGAATCTGAAAGTGTCAATAACATTTCTGGAAACTAATAACATAAAAGTAAAAGAACAAGAAGCAATAAGTCTCGCCAAAGAAAAACAGAGTATAAACTTATACCGATGGAGTCACGACTGTGTTCCTTTTATAATGGTATACGATCAATTTTACTGAAAATCTTCAGAAAAAAAGAAACGGAACGGTTTTCTCATCCCTAATAACGTGCCTCACTTCGCAACAATTTAAATCTCCAAATAGAAAGCAACCAGCGAATCAGTTAAAAGTAAAATGCAAATATGTGAAATCAACTGATATAGATAACACGTTTATCCAGCAGCGCACCTTAAAGATTTGCACAAGCAACAAACTCAAATGACTGCAAAACGACAATTAAAAAACTCCAACAGCTGTAATTAAAACAGCACATTATAAAGTTTTCGTATTTATTTTATTGAAACTACTATCTGAGCTCTTTAACCGGCATTTTGCATAACTTACAGTTGAGTGTGTTTAGTGATTGGCACAAACATTCAGCTGTTTGTAATTTATTGATTGCTATTAAATGAAAAGCACGACCATTGCGTTTAATAAATCAAAAGTGATCCTTACTCTCTTCTTATGTCCTTAGTGAATACCTTTAAGAATGATTGTGAGATTCACTTATAATATAGAAAGAAGAGAAATTATCTAAAATAGGAAATTGTGTTCTACTGTTTGTTTGTCATTTTGTTGATGCAATGGTTGTATAAGTTTTTAAGTCATGACAATGTCACTCCAAATTGTAAACAGTACTTACGACTACGGAAATAGAGCCCAGGTCTCAATAATTTTCCGGCAAATATCTTGATCTCATACAGATAGCATTCTTAATGTCATTGAGTTACAATTTTTGACAAAATTGAATCTTTCAGTACGATACACCTCATAACAGTCAAATCTACTAAATGTGTCTTGAGTCTCAATTTGAAATTGTGACGGAAAAAGATTTAAGGGAATTTCGTATTGGAGACGACAACCGAATCTGAAGTTAAGTTAAATTAGCCTGAAAAGTCTATTAGAGTAGCAACTTGAGCAGAGTGACACTATCATGATTTCCAAAGGTATTTTCTTAGACGATTGGCCCGTATCGGGATGCAAATACAAAAAATGCATTATTGGAGCGCAAAAAATGTTGGATAAGTTTATAGCAGCATCTGTATTATTTGCAAGTTCATTAAAAAAATGTTTAAATGCTATCAATCTAAATTGTAAACCTGCAAAAGCATGCCCTTTTGTCAAACGCACGAATGCGCCAGAGGGTGCATCATGCCTCGCCTGGAGCAATTAATGCACTCTGTTATCCTTTTATTATGCTTAATTTATTTCACATGCACTTCGCATACGTGACAATTTCAATGCAAAAAGTTTGGTGCATATCCATCCCCAAAGCTGAATGGAAAACAATCAAATCTACATGCATAATACGGGGTCCAGCGCCTGCCCCCCATCAATTCATTATGCATCCAGAGTGCGCTAGATACGGTAACGAACAAAACGCTTCATTAAAATTTCGCATACAAAATTGCAAAATTTTAAGTATCAACTTTTTGCGAGCAAAAGAAAAAGAGGGAGAGAGAAATAAAGATAAAGAGAGCATGATGCTGTTGCGGTATAGTGGGTAGAAAGGCAAGAATTCTTTGGCATCAAACTCAGGTCTCTCTTACGTATGCAGACACGAGGGTAGCACGAATACACATTCGTTGCATACATATTTGCGTTTAACTTTGTTTGTTGCTGCTAATTAACATCAGTGATGAGAACTCTGTAAGATACATACATATATCTCAACTGTGATTTGTAAAGATACAGATGAAGCGCAGTACATACGGATGTGTGTCCGAGATATATTTTTGCCTTTGCTGTGTGTAATTCTATATCATCTTCTAATTGGCCTCATTAGTGTTTCGGAACGTTTCTCATTAGATTGCAAAGAGGCACAGATACCAGGGAAACAAAAATATAATAAAACAACTCAACCGAAAGAACAACGTAAACGCTGTTCTGCAGTACATGCTCTTCGGCAAACACATACGTGAGATTAATGTGTCATCTACGCATAGTCGTCGGTAACTGGCCGATATGGTCGGTTACCTTCACAGACGTGAAAAATGTATGGATGCGTGCGTGTGTGTATTACTTGCATACATCCAAACACATACTTATGATACAATATTTGTCATGAGCAGTAAAATCGTTTTCTTCACTTAGTTGCGTCTGTCCATGAAGTCCATTAGAAAGGAACTAATTGATTTCAATTATTGTAAATCTATACGGTGTTTTGTATACATGAGATGCTGCCAGTCTCACGAAACTGATGTGACTGAATTGGGTTCGATTGATTTTGTATTTACTTGCGTGAATAATAAATTTTTATATGAACAGTGATCTTCAAGAGGTAGCGACTTTGTAAAATCACTCCTGTCTGTAACTAATAAGCTAAAAGTTTAATATTCATTTATGATGTTTAAACGTGCAGTGTTTAAAAGCATCAGTTACTTTTACACAGAAGATTTTTCGATGGTTTCAAAGTACATAGCTTTAACAACAAGTCTCTCGCCAAGATTTTTGTTAAAATTCCAGAAAAACAGAACACTTTACTTTGATAAAATTAAGTTTTCCTTGATTTGGTGTTACAGCGTCACAATCTTTCTCGTAATTTTGATTTTTAGATTGATACAATAAGAATCAAATACTTTTGATTTAAATACCAAATTAACACAAACTTAGCGTCAGTTGCCACATAAATAACAAGCATTCCGTTAAGGGGTAGTTACCGTGATTTCGTCCTAGGGACCTAACCCTCCCGCCCCCTTAATAGAGGATTTCTTGAATGGTGCTAATTTTCACTAGCACGTTTATTTAAATGGTAAGAGGGACTGAAAATTGAGAGGCAAGCCCTTTATAATCATTGCTTTAGATAGGCAGAACGAAATATTTTTTACAGGCAGTTGAACAACCGATTATAAAATCCTTGAAACGGGTGTCTGTATATTTTATAGTGGTAATGAGCTGTAGATGTAAAGTGAAAGGGGAAAAAATCAATTAGAATAATACAGACGAAAGGAGCTTATTTGGGTGACACACGGAACTTTGAAGTTGTTGAAAGTTTAGTTCAATTCCTGCAAAATGTCGGAACATACTCTTACCGCATCACAAATAAACCTAGAGATGTAGTAAGAAGAGGACCATTTTTTTGAAAACACATACAGTTAACTGCGTAAGTCTGTCACTCCAACGATCGCATATTGGACTCATCGCGAAATGTCTAGAAAACCTTTTCCTTTTTCAAATTCTCCTGTCTGAAATTGGTGAGATAACAATATTGCGGATAGCAAGCTGTCGAAGAATGTGGGCCCTGGTCGCTTGTGAGTCAATACGCCGCCCATGCAAAATAAGCCCGAGTGCAACTTATCGCAAAGATAAAAGATATGTTTAGTACCAAAGTTGTGGTCCAAGGTGCTAAACTGATTCATGTGAATGAAGGGTCGGTGGAGTGAGTGTTTTTTTGTATATCGGACTATCGTATTTTTCAAAAAAACTTTCAAACTTTCAAACTTGCAGTTTATACTTACTGCCCAAGACAAGTATTGAATGTTAAGTTATATCCAATGTTCTTTCCCAGTATCATTTCAGTTTTATAAAGGATTGGTTTTTACATTTTACAATACAGGCATATGACTTTAACACTTAAAACTTGTTGGTTACGTTACAAGTACTTTTATCATATTCATATTTGAAAATTCTAAATTTTTACTTGCCAGGATGTCAAATTGAATAAGTGCACACTTACCTGAAAAGAAAAGAAGAAAACAAACGGTAATAATGTATCATACACTCATTGAAATAAAAAAGCAATTACGTAATAATATTACATCTACAAGAAATCTATAAAGTTATTAAATTATTTAACGATTTCTCACATCACATTAAACCCCAGATTTACATTTATGGCAAGAAAATAAATTCACAGAGTACATAATTAACTCAATTAACGCTTGATATTGCGACTATCTCTATCTCATCTCTACCCTGCAGCTTAATTGGCCTTTTGAAAACTTGAATAGAAATTATAAAAACCCTCATGTTTGCATATGTATATCTAGACACTGTTTGATATGGAGACACGATCATAAATAAATATCTTTAGGATTAACACTGTCTAGTTCTGTCTTCTGTCTTCTTTTTAGAACGATATGAATGCTGTTTAAAATTAAATTTGTTACCAATTCGTTTTAATAAAACTATACACAGAAAGGACCTGCAGTAAAAAAGAGAGAATTCTTTGGACTTCAAGTTATATGAAAAACAAATAGAATAAAATATATTCCCATTTCAAGAATAATTTTCTCTTGAAATTGTGACCTCACTATAACATTTGATTGGAGCAAATATCAGTATAAATTCATTTAAAACGGCATGGTAACATTATCATAGCATCCTCCAAACCATCTCCACGCAACCATCATCATGATTGAACCTCTGCATTTGTTTTGATGAAAATTCGAAGACAAGCGGTCTTGCTTAAAGGAGAATTTTTTTTAAAGCCGTACCTGAAATGGTGAACAGTGTACGAAATCATAGCCCGAAGTGGTATAAAAATGAGTTCTGAGAAATTAAAAATATTCTCGAAAACCACTTCAATTTACTCTGATTTTATTACGAAAAACATTAAGCACCAGAACGTGAGAATTCTCCGGAAAGAGAACTTCTTAATTCTTTTGAATGTCGAAATGAAGGCGAAAGTACGCTACTGTGCCCAACGACCTTCCATTTGGTATGGGGTTTGCACCCCAATAAGCAAATTGATGATGGAATGATACACAGAGTGGATGTACTCGTATGACATGAGTTCCTTTTAAATTCGTAAAGCAATTTACTCTTGACGTCAACCGGTAGTCATTCATGATTGATTTCCTAAAGAAAATAAAAAAATATTATTTACTACAGAGTGAAAGAGAAAATAGCATAAATAGGATTTGGGAAAACGTGACTTTTTTAACAAAATTTGTTTTCAATTTAAAAATGTTGCAAATCAGATAAAATGTGATTTGTTGATCTTTGTGATTGAAATTATTGCATTGTTGATAGTAGCAAGAAATTAAGTCTTGACTTTAAAGCCGCTCTAAAACCAAACTTTTCGTTATGAACATTATTGGTCATGGCTATAAACAAATGGAAGTTAATCGGAGCTAGATCAGCTTATAACGAATTGCTTCCTGTGTGTGTATGACCTGGTGCAAGATGGCTGCTTTTAGATATATCTGGGTTTTTAACATTTTTCGGAACTAAAAAACTTAATATAGGGAAGTAGTCAACTATGAAAACATATTATGAAAACATGTTTGATATTAAAGGGCAAATGTTTTTTCCAAAGTGGAGTTTGAATTCGAAGAATAATGTTTTGCCGTTTTCATTAAAAAAAGGGTAGGAAAGAAAATAAATGTAGAAAAGGGGATAGGCAAAACCAAATGAGAAAGACCATTATTTGGTTTCGCTGTATTATCGTTCGAGAAATTTCAATTTCATTATAAGTATAATAACTGTACTTTTCAAATATTGAATTGCGAGTGCCACGTCGCCATGCCGGAAAATTTGTTTTGATTTCTCAAAACAATACTTTGCCTGAAAACATCCGAAATTGGTGACAATGTGTTTTGCTTAATGAATATCCTTTGCTTGAGAATCATTTGACAGCACTAGCGACAATCGCTTTCATTGTAATCTTGTCTTAAGTGCGTGTTTTTTTTAAATAGCTGCTAAAAAATTAAACTTTTAAAATAGGGTTTTAACAGGGCAATGTCGGTATGAAAGTCAGACATTAATTTTAAGTACTTTGCAGGCAGTGAATGAATCAAAATCAAGCAACAAGAATCACTTAGCTATCTCGATAAAAATACCCTTACAGCTAAACCTCCATTATGTCCCAGTTGACTTGGTTTTAGTGTTGGTCTAAGTGAAGCCACGTTGTCGATCGTAAGGACAATAATTTTATTCTACATCTTTCACATCTAACCAAACATTTTCTTAGCCAACATAGGAATTGATCAATGCTTTTACTTTTACGGAAAATACGCTACCGCCGATAGCGCTCATATAAAATTGAAAATTCAATTTTAAAGTTAGCTCTAACTGAAACAAACCCTTGTGCACCCTAAATAAGTGAGATGTTAAGATGACTACTAAACTAAAGAAACACAAATCAGATCTACCATAAATTCGCCCTTGTATGTGAAATTCAATTCGATGCATTGTGTAGTAAAACAGATTTATTATTATCTTTGATAATTCCTTATCTTCGTGATTTTATCATAGCCCATGAATGTTGATGTTAACAAAAATACAACATCTCATATGAAAGTATACATTAAAATGTCTGCCTTAATGTATTTACAAATCAAAATTGACGTTGTGCGTCGGACAGCCTTGAAGTCAAGTCGTACTTGAACATTATATACATATTTATTGAAAATTTCTTATCATCATCTTTGTTTGGTCCACACTTCTTTAGAGCTTGTTAGGCTTCAGAGTAAATTGAAAAATCAGAAAAACATGCAACTGCTCATGAACCTTGATCTCATATTGAAGCTGTATTTAAAATGATTAAAGGTGATTCATAGCATGGAATCTGTATGTAGAGAAAACGTCGTAGAGGCGGGGAAAAGGATTCTGCGAAGTACACAAATCATGTAATTTGTTCACAATAACAATGATGACATATAATTAGGTATCTACAATAGTTACTGTAAAAAGCAGCTACATTGAAGACACATGTAAGAACGCCTTATAAGTACACCAAACGTCAGCAAGCGCAATATCAGCTAAAAAGTTCTTCGTGTGGAAGAATTATTGGGTTCCATAATTATGGTATTTTGGGTATTTCATATCTGCATTTGCATTTTATGAAACATTGGGCAATATAAACATTTTCAGATTTTTTTTTCATTCCCAGAAAGAATTGTACCCATCTCATTATCTTGCCTTATTGAGGATTCAAAGGCATTCAAAGGCAAAGTTTTTGTGGCCATTTCAAGGTTTTCAATTAAACGAAATTCGATATTTTGGCCTTTGGAAGACGGCAATTAAAATCATTTAATTTGCTTCAATTATAACAGTTGTTATGGACAACTACGTACTCCTTTCATCCTATAAATGCTAGCGGTACATGTACGAATTGATTTATCGCAAAAAAAAGCTTACAGTATGCCTCTAGAAAATTTTAGTTAGTAATTAATTTAGTGAAACATTAGAGCTAAAATCAGATGACTGCAATTAGAATAACCATCTGACGTAATAACTTGACAATATCTGATAAAAAACATTCTTTAAAATTAGGCGCTTCATATAATTTTCTTAACAATTACCTAGACGAGCGTGCGTATATCTTGCAGCCGTTACATAGCCTACGTCTTGAAACTTCTTCTACAACAACTTGGACAAACTAACTGTAGTTGGCATACTAGCTACGGCCAAGCCGGTTGAAGTTGGGAAGAACTGGGCATCAACGTTTCAGTATATGACATGTCTCATCATAGTGACCTCACATGTAAACTAAGTGAACTTAAGCAATATTTCTCAAGCTGAAACCTCAACCACATCTAACAAAATCAACCAATAATATCGAATTTTAGAATAAAATCCATACATACAACAATAGTTCTTAGGGATTTGTGCACTTATTACTAAGAGTTTATTGCTCCGATTGCGAATTTAAGTTTCAAAACGCAAAGAAGTAAACCCTCAAGTTAGAGGATATAAGAAATATCAGAGACATTTTATGGGTACACTAGAGCATGGCTAACCTTCACATTTTTCAAGATTTCTTTTAATAGATAGATAGATGTTTATTTCGTAATAATATGTTTACATTGGTTTTGGTTATCGCATAGTATCGATTACAGAGATTTGATATAATGATATCTTACTTCTGAACAAAATATAAACATGTTTGAGAGTACACACGATTTTTAAAAATATAAATAAGCAACTTGAAGGAAAATACGACAAAAACCTTCAACCTTTCAAGATTTTTATATACACTCTTCGAAATTTTGTCAATGATTCTGTATTTTCCGGGATTTCTTCTTCTTGGATCATCGAAACAGAACAGTAGCGCGCATAATACGAGTAATTGATGAGCAAGCTGGATCCTGGTACATCCTATTGTTATTATTATCATTAGCTAACTTTTTGAAATAAAACAGAAGTGTCATTTGATTGGTTGAAACAAACTTTTCAAGCAAAATAAACGGTAAGAACCACAGCTCTCATTTTCTTCGAAGAATAGATTTACAGGAATCGATATTGGAAAACTTTCTTTCTGAAAATATTTGAAAATCTTAAACCAATAAGATTTCAGAGTATTAACTAATCAAAAGTTAACAAAAATGTGCAAAATTATGGTTATTGAGAGGGATGCTTAACATCCAAAAACGAACAATAAAAGCCGTCATATTTGTTTTTTTTTGTAATTTTTACTCATATTTTTTTGGAAAAAAATCATGCAGAAGGACGCACTTGATTAATATTTGCAAGTTATATCAAATTATTACTGTTCTTAACACTCAAGTACGATGCTCATTTTTGGCTAAATGGCAAGCAAAATTTGCGATATTGGACATGCAACGTGTTTCACATGCCACCATTACATCCCGAAAGAAAAAGGTTTGGTATGGAGGTGTCACTGGCCCAAAGGACTTAAGTTAAACGAGTGAACGAAGAGGCAAGTAAAGGTCTCCAAAGATCAATTATACAATCGATCGAATCGATCATGCCCTAAGTCTTTGATAAAGAGATGCCAACTTGTTTACGAGGCCGACCACGATTCGGTTATCTTTGAGACTTTTGACGCACAGATGATGTTATTAAAAATTCAGCGTTCAAACCAAAGATTCTGGATTTTCAGTATCTGCATCGAATAACCATACAAACAGACCGATGGGAGGAATTCTATCTTTTCGAAGCTAAAAGCGTTTACGTTTCTTCTCTTACAAGAGCACTGACTTTTAATTAACAATAATTTCGAGTAATGTGACCCTGTTTCCGTAGGTCGGTCATTATTGGAACCAAAATGTGAGTGCTCAACCAATTTGCCTTAAATGTCATTCAGAGAATCAATAACTCATAGAGTCGTATCGATTCTATTCCAGCTGACCGCTTCACCTTAGTAGTTTACGAAGTATTACGTCAAGCGAGTGGTTTCAACTCATCCCACAATCTCACACACATACACTCGAACTCTAAGGCGATTATCTTGAAATTGAACACTCTAACCTCGAACTAAAAATCAATATTAATTAAAATATTCATTAAAATCGACATCGCCGTCGCCATTGATTCGCCGCTGCTTGACACCATGAGCAAAACGTTCGTGCCAGCAGCGAAGTAAAACCAACATAAAGACAGCAGCAAAAGCAAAAGGAGTAATAACGAGCTCGACTTCGATCTTTAATAGCACCCATAAATTATGTACTTCAATAATCTTTATTTATTACCCCCGAGGTGGAGAGCGATAAACTCGAATCCAAATAAGGCCAATGTGGTAGTTCTGGTGCCCGTGGCGCTGCCGTTGCGTTGCGTTTCCTTCAAATGGGCCATGCCACACATTCAGCAACTACCAAAGAAAATATCTACAGCACAAAGCCATTATCCCGTCGCATAAAATATGTATCTCCGGTTGTAATTTCACTCGATGCCAGTCGTCGTTTTAACATATTTTCTCCTCAGTTTTCCATTTCAAACTTCAATACAGTGCATCACACAATCCAATGGCAAACAATATTTTTCTCTTATACACGCTGTACAAACTGTATCTCATCTACGCAATGTGGGTATCTGCACTTGCATCTGGGCAGAATAAATATCGCATATAATGCCAGGCGACGACGAATGTGTGTGATAGCTCAACACTTGTGCACATGTTACAAAAGCAGCGTCCGTGTGCCGCCCTTCTTCTTATTGCGGGTGCACTTGTGAACACACTCAGGAGATGTTTCCTTAAATATTTGTATACTCCCGTGCCCCGGCAGAAGCCGGATTAGGCTTATTGGAAAAAGTTCTTTTCATTTTTTTTTCGAAATATGCTCCGAAAACAAATGTGGCTGACTGTGGTGTTGCGTGCGAGCAGACAAATAAGCACCCACTGGGAAGGTGTTGGTTTGTTGCGACAAAGTCATCGTGTCCCCAATTGTTTGCGTCAAGGCCCCTCCATGCCGGGCGCATATTAATATATCATGAAGTGGCATGCGACTAACCGCCAATTACAGGTTCAATTAAGCTTTGATGAGCGCCGTGCTCGTTCGTGTTCTAAATTAAACTAAAATAAGGGTTTAGTCGAATGCATAGTAACCGGATCGTGTTAGTCAATTAGACACTCTAAGTGGCAATCAATTTAATGTTTTTTATGGCTCATAGCAGTTTAAGTCACACGGAGATAGGGCTCATCGCAGATAGAAGTTATAGTTGCATAGGTGCTTCTGAGACAACGCGTCAGATAAAATACTACATTAACGTTACATCGTTCATCGTGTATTCTTTGCGGCAAATCCTTGAACTAAAGGAAAGATCTTGACGTTCAAATTCACTCTGGCATCAATCCAGCGCAAGCTTCGATCGGAAACCGCGATGTCCGTGATGCTACGCCTTTCTACCTGGAGGCAACCAACGACCGACTTTCCAAAGAGGAAAAGGAGAAATTTTTCATTTCTTCTCGCAGTGACGGAAATATGGCTGGTATTTGCGTGCAAAAAAACGCAATTTCTATTCACTTCTACTTGATTTGAAACAATTCAGGATCTATCGTGAACTGATTTGGCAATGTCAGCTGTGCCTGGTTGTTATTTCAATTGAGATGACATTCGTTGGACAAAATTTGACAGCACAGAAATGACAGACGAGCAAAATTTGAACTGTTCGACTTCGTTAATACGATAAAATGCCACAGTTTGAATGAATTAATGAATGACATATATCATTGGATATCTTTCTAACGTTTATCCGATTATGCAGTGCTATTAAATTTTTGCTTTGGTTAAGCTCGGAAATAACTCTAATTAAAGTTAATCAATTCATCTAATCTTTTTCTTTTATTGCAAAAATAACTGATAAAACAGAGAAGCAAGATCAATTCTTCCGTATTTAGTTAGTGTGCATTAAAATGTCACTCCTTTTTCCAGAAAGTTTCGCTTTAAGATCTTTTAATCAGACCCTTTCTTTCTTCATTTATAACTTGTATCTATCCGCACATTGATTAATTAGACAAATTTCATCATATCATACTTTACAAACGGCCAGCAGTAAGGAATCACCCCGATAGATTGACCGTTAATATGTCGCAAGTGTGAAAACCTAGATTAAGGGCTCCCTTTAAAAATTATCTCCACTTAATCATGAGCAATTCCCTTGACTGACATATCAACTTGTTTCAACTTCATTCTAATTGAGCTGGCAAGGCTATCACAACTTACTTTGAAACCATACCAAGGCGAAATTTAATTACGACCACCTATGTGCATGAAAATTTGTATAAGTATCAAATGAATTCGGAAGAGTCGCCATTCAGTTTTGTTTTAAGAAGGGAGTGAAGCAAGAAAAAAAAACAACTAGCTTCAATCAAAAATTCGACCCTGCCAGGAGTCGAACCTGGAATCTTCTGATCCGTAGTCAGACGCGTTATCCATTGCGCCACAGGGCCCACATTTAAAAATTGCCGCCCAGTTCGACACACATCGGCCCCATCGCACAATGCTGTGCGTCTTCGCGATGTGGCTCACTTTGTTGCGTTGGGTATTTGTTGGTACCATGTACGCTCGTGCACAGCACTATCTTTGTGATTTTTAAATTATTAACCAGGGACAACAACAACAAGCACAATTATGAGTTCATTATGTTCGCTCCGTCGTGAAGAACTCGTTTCCCCCCATCGGCCATCATTCATATCACTCGTCTGTGTTTTTTCTTTTTGCTTGGCGTGCTGAGATCGGTTGCTGTTCGTCGCGACCGTGGTGTGTGCGATCTTCATTCAGTAGCACCAGCAGCGACCGCGCATCTTGCCACATTCTCATTTCACCGCACCACCTAAAGAAGACCCTGAAAAATTTCATTGAACAAATAAATCGGTCGACCGATCGAAGGGACCAGTTAGTCGTCGCGTCGTCTTCTCTGTGATCCACTCTTAAAGCGGCATGCTGGGTGTTTGTTCGTCATTCTGAGGCGAACGAAGAATCGCGCCTTTTGTATTACACTTTTGTTATTATTTCCCATTGCCGAGCATGATTTTTTTGTCGCTGTTGATGTGAAGGTGAGCGAATTGCAGTGATGTACGGCGAACAGCCTTCAGCTTGTTTGGTCGCATTGATTCGCACACACGCGTTGTCAGTCGTTTTCTCAGTGTCGCAGATTGCATTAAGGCGACTTGCAAAAATAATATACGTCAACAGCGCAGTATCTTGCTCATTTACATATGTAAATGCAATTTGCACAAACTAATGGGGAATGTGTTCTATTCGACGCCGTGTCTGGATTCAGACGCAGCCAGCAGAAGACGCAAAATGGCTTGTAACACACGCCCGCGTCTTCAATATGCTAGTGTGTGAATGTATTTAAACACAACCTACATCGCATCCATCATGAGTGCCAGGGTGGTGGCGGCGGTGTTTTGAATGTTGAATCAAAGCAATTTATTGAAACTTTGGATTTTGTGTACATTTTCCGTTTGTCAAGAGAAGCTGAATAATACTAGATCCAAAGAGGCATTTTAAAAAGCAAATTAATAAATACCTTTTAAGCGGATTATGCGCTTTTGGAATGATTTTTTTGTTCTGCGATGTATGGGATTGTTGAGCGAATGTAAAGCGGATTCTGTTACTTGCACAAGAACAGGCTTCGAGAGGAATGGGTAAAGTGGTTTTATTCTCGCTTTGGATTTTTGAAAGGCGACATTTGATTAATTTCCTTTTTTTGAAAGAACGAATAAATATAAAAGAGGGATATGCATTTGTGTGATCTTTGGAGCTTTGTATGGTAGACTGATGAATTTTTTTTATCATTCAGAGCGAAATTTAGTTTGAACTTAGGTAGATTTGGCATAGCAAGCTTAGAGTAGTAGCTAGCACCTAAATGGATGAAGATTACTTTAATATGAACATTATTGAATGTCAGAAGGGTACATGCATAAATAGAAGAGACGACATTGGCATGGAAACTGCGAGATATGCCACAGTTTAAATATTCCGGTGAATAAATAGCAATGCTCTCTGTAAAACGATACAAATGCCTGGGAAACAGAATTTTTAATGTAAGGATGAAAAACCGGAAATACATTACAATTAACAGCGGTTTGTGTAGGACTGCCCCACAAATCTAAAAATTCGGTCTAGGTCTAGGTTTTCCAGTTCTTGTGTTTTAGGTCCCAAGTATGCTTCTTGCAACAACCGGTGTAATTTCTATTTTCTTCTTTCATTTTTCTGTGAAAAAAAACAACAGTTTAACTTCTTGGAAACTGTCCACAAAAAGCAGGCAGTTTACAATTAACTGAAAGCATATCTGTGGTATTTTAGTTCAAACGGATTGTTTTCTTTTTGTTCTATAATATCCGTTTTGCTCTCATCAGAGATCCTTTATTTCCTTTGAGGTTATATTAGGGAATAAGAGCATAACACGCCCATATCTCTCAGAATTGATTCATGAATTTTGGGATGATATTGAATTTAAGGGTTTCAAAAGTTTTCAGATTATGCACATACGTGCACGTTCGCGTTCAATATATTCTCGAAATCGATATGAAGGAAAAAGCGAATTCAATTTAAATTGTTTTATTTTTCAATATTATCTCCCATAACATCAATAAATTTGTTACATCTTGAGATTAGCTTTTTCAAACCTTCAAAAAAATAAATCTCCTCTTTTTCTGTAGAATTCCCATTTATTGCCGACTTGAGTTCTTCATCATCCGAAATTTTTTTCCACGAAGACATTTCTTCAAACCCGGAAACAGAAAATAATCGCAAAGGGCAGGGCCTGGACTATAGGGTTGGTGTGGGATTTCTTCTTTTCTTCTTCTAACAGGAGCGTTGCCATGAAGAAGCAACACACCCTCTGCGAGTTTACCCCGTCTTTTCATTTTAATTTCCTTCCACAAATAATGCAAAGTAGGATGTGGCGTGAATGGTTTCACCTTTTTTTGTACTCAATGAGCAAGATTCCCTTTGAGTCCTAAAAAACTGTGGCCATGATCTTCCCGCAGACGGAGTGACTTGGAACTTCTTCGGGGAACTGTTCCTTTTTTATGCCACTGCATGGACTCTTGTTTGCTTACAGGGTCATAGTGGTGAACCCATGTTTCGTCCTCAGTAATAATTCGATCCATAACACAGTCCGCGTTCTCACTACACATCTCCAAAAGCTCTCAGCATGCGATTCTCACATTTTTCTGAGGAGCTGTGAGCATTCCTGGCACCCACCTTGCACTGACCTTTGAAAGGTTGAGATGGTCATGAGGAATGGTGTGAATGGTACCAGTTGAAAGCTTAGTGATCTCTGCCAAGAATAAGTTTTTCGACTGCTTTGATGCTTAGCCGGGGCGCCGGAGCGGAGATCATCTTCAATGCTCTCTCTGTCTCTCTTGAACTCACTTGACCACTTTTGCACAGTTGATAATTTAGGTGCAGAACCCTGCTAAACAGCCACCATCTCTTCATGGATAGTTTTTTTTTACTTTTTCCGTGCTTTGTAAGAAATTTAATTACAGCGCGATGCTTAATTTTCACCATCATCGTCTCAGTTGCCATTATGATTCTGTTTAACTAGAGATAAACCCCGAAAAAAAAGAGAATTCACTAAAATAATAGTATTACTTGATAAATAAGTCAATTTATATATACAACCACAGCTTCACCCCGATACCGAGAATATATTGAAGGCCCCTCGTAGTATCGGTTTTTCTAAGTTTCAGTTTACAGGGCAATGATGCCAAAACTGCAAAGAAAAAATGTCAAACTCTATTAATGCATTGAATTCTTGGCAATAGCTTGCGAGCTTGTCGGTATGCGGGGATTTAGTTTGTTAATAACGTCTGCAAGAGCAAATTAACTAAAAAATAATTGCTGATCAACATTGTTGTCCAATGTATGCTGCTGTAACATCGAAAATGCGCTACATGACATTCATGAACCTTCAGTTGCGCAGTCTGTTGAAACTTGTAAAAACTAGTGTCTGAAATGTTGATGTGTTGATATTGATAAAGAAGTGACCTGTTAAGTCAAATTTAAAACTCTCAGCCGTAGTTGCCATGTTCTTTTCTTTTCCCATAGTAATGTTGTCTATTGGCATTTTACTCTCAAATACGATTTGCACAAACAATCCTACAGTTGGTGAGAGATTATTATCTGTGTTAAAATAACCGTTGATATAAAAATATATCGCATACGGTGAACATCACATTTATTTCTTAATCGTCTCCCACTAAGAAAGTCAAGAATGACATTTTATAAGGCTTTTGAAGATTAAAACGTTCCCAACTTTTGACATTTTGGGAATTTGAATACTCCGACTCCGTACCCATTACTGCACCATTCCTTACTCATGATTTTTTTTATGAGCATGTTATATCACCTTTAAATCAATAAAAGCCCAAAATGCTGCAAATGCTTATCGTTTCCATTACAAATAAAAATAGTTGAATGGATGAGCGTAACGGGCCACAATGAAACTAGGATCTAACATCTTCAGCAATGAATTGTTTTTGTTCCTTGACAAATGTAAGCTTAGCTTTTAAAATATATTTTTTTTGAGCAGCTTCTTCCTAGGAATATTGCAAGGTTTTCAGTCCTGCAATTGATTATTTTAATTATTTTGAAAGCTAAATTTTTTGTGGAAGGGTAATTATTTCCCTGCACAAATTATCAGTCGTGTAACCAACGGTTTTTTTGTTTTTTTTTTTTGTGGTCGCCGTGGCGTAGTGGGTAGAGTGCGTGTTCACGGCACCACCTCTTTCGAGCTGCAGACAACACTCAAAGAGTAATAACTGTCTAAGAAAGCTTCTCAAATTTCGCCGTTCGGAGTCGGCAAAAAACTGTAGGTCCCTTCTACTCGTGAGAGAGCAGTAGCGCGCACAACACGAGTAGTTGATGAGCGAGCTAGGCCCTGGTCCCCCTTTGGACTGTAGCGCCAACAATTATTATTATTATAAACCGACGGTTTTTTAGACTATTTAGAGTTGACTTTTACATGACTTATTCCATTCTACAATTTCAAGAAAAGAACACATGTATCATCGCGTGAGTTGTATTCATTAAATGTTCGTGGGTAACTGCAATTATTGTCACAAATTTAACTAGAAAAATCCGCCCACTATTCGGAAGTTTGGCTAAATTCGATGACTGCGTTTGAACGCGACCGATGTGAAAGGCACATTGTATGAGATCACTCCCACTCTGCGTCTGCTCACGCAAACTTTTATTTTTTGGTGTGTCGTATTTTCAAAAGGAAGGATGAAGACATTTTATTTCAATTGAATAAGTTCTTCTGTTCTGACTTTAAGCTCTTAGAAGTGCGCAAAATATCTGAAATAAGAATATGATATTCCACTTTTACTTACATATATGATCTCGACTGAACAAAACCAGGTTGTTTTTATTCGATTTTTATATAACAGTGACTCAATAAGCCACCACTAATGGTGGGCTAATTTCGTATAATTTCCATTGAGAACTTTTTGACAAAAGGTTATCGACATTTACTAGGTCAACAACAAGCAGTAACATCAAATGAAATCTAGGAAGCAGCTGTTTTCCGTTTTCTCAAGCTCCACCAGCTCCTTCATATTTGCAGGCGTTAGGTTTTGTTTGGTATCTTGCTACCGCTTTTTGGAATATCAAGGAGTTTTTTTGGAATAACCATGCCATGAGCATGTGCGTTACTTTAATAAGCTGATGTCTTCTTTCTAGGGGTGAAGTGCGTTTTTCAACGTTTTAACTCTATTTAGTGTTTGGATGACCCCAATCATTCTTTGAGAGAACAGAGACGTCATATATTGTAGCCAAGAGTGGTTTAAGTATTAAAACATCATCTTAAGAAATGACGACATTTCTCTACGTTAAGTTAGGGATCATATGACATACATATTCCATCGTTCCGGCTAAGGATTTAATGTGTTAATTTTCGATTTCGAGAATCTTCGATCTGAGAATCTGCATAGCAATTTTTTCATTAAAGGTATTGAAACCCGCCGCATCCACCTATCTATTTGCCCAATTATCTGTTGTACTATGATGAGAAATAATAACTCCGGGAAAAGTTTCAACTTCATCATATGTGACGAAGTTAAGTAGTACTATTAAGTACTCATACAAATTATTGATAGAGGAGCAACGCCATTGCCTTTTATAGTATCTATAGTATTAAAATCTACTTCATCAAGTCTACTGATCAATTTTGCAATAATATATAATTTGTCGGTACCATGCAAAATTTGTGGTATGTCAAAGTCAACAGAAGCAATAATTTTTCACCACATTTGTAGAATGCAATTTAAAACCAGCTACAATCTTTCCATGACAAAAGTTAAGTCAAACTCGTTAATATATCCTAAAATTAGACCCCATAAAAATGCCACACTTGCGTGGCCGATTTGCCAGGTCCAACACGAACTGATGCAATTTGGCACTGCAAGTTAACAGTCAACAAAGGGCTCTGTCATGGCAAATGTCATCAAAACCATAGAAAAGCCTTTTGAAATGAACTGCACGCTCTATAGGCTTAGCATTGTAAGTCGATTTGAAAGGCTCCAATCAAGTTGAACCGCAATTTCACGATATGTGGCATGCAAAGAGTCGATTAACAACCTTTATTAGTCACGCTCACCAGATAATACTGCCGAATAGACCGATTCATGCTCCAGATACATATCCACACACATTCAGATACAGCACCACCACTCAGAGTAGGTAATACGAACGAAAATCGTTTCAGTAATCCTGACCTACAATGTAATTAGTTTCGTTGTTTCATTGTCGCCCTAATTCTATCCGTCACAGCGGGCGGCGGGCGCAATAAAAATCGGATGGCTGACCCTGAGTCGAGTAGCACTCCGAGTTGGTCGGGTTTCGTGTTTCCCACCAAGAGGTGTCCAAGCACGCGGTTCAATGCGTGACAAACCCATGCCGTCTTCAGTAGACTTGAACACAACCACTCCTCTCAGGTAGGGTTTCATGGTCTAAAAGTTACAATAAGCCACAAAATTGAAACACAGACAGATCAAGAAGGGAACACACAGCGTTTGGCAATAACAAGAAATGGGAATGGCCGCAAGAAGCAGAATTCAGTGGAAAGCAATTTACGCTTTAGCACGTCTCTGTGCGTTCTGCTTCGCTGCATCTCAAAGGATCAATTGCAATGAGTGCGGAGATGGCTCCAGATGCACATTCGTGCGCACCCCGAAACGCAGTCTGAGCGGCAATGGTTGCAACGCTCGAGCGACGTGTAAAAGCGAGCCTCATGGAAATTCAAGAAACCCCATCAGATGAGTTTCGGGGAAATTTTGTAATTGAAGCGATTTAACGTGTTCCACGGAGCACAGAAGTGTCGAGATGCACGAACATTCGAAATTGCTTTCAAAGCAAATCCAACCCTCATGTTGTTCGATGTGAGGGAATTGAACGAATGACATGGAACCATTCAGTCGCGGGGGGAAGGTGCTGCCTGTGTTGGCCCTAAATCATCAATAGCAACAGCTGCTGGTGATGTTCAGAATTTCGAGCGGGGGCACAGTGGTTGATGGTAATTAAAAATTCCTGTAATTCTTAAGGCTTGTGAAGAGATTTGTTCCTTCGTTAGGGTTTTGTGTCTGTTCTGCTCCTAAGTGCTTCCCGTGTGGTTGATACTGATGAATGATGTGATGCGGGTTGGAGTGCAAAGGAGATTTACTACGCCAATTGATAGGGAAGGTATTTATCTTTTACGATTTTATTTAATTAGTCTGTATGTCTCTTTGGGTGGCGTGCAGAGGGTTCGTTATAACTAAGGGTAAGCAACCACTATAAAGGCATTCTCTTGATTGATTTTTCTTTTATTCAGCGTAGTTGGTAAATAATAAATCCCATTAATACAAAAAGGTTTCGTTTATTTCTACCGACGGAAACTATCTGATTCGATAGCAAGTATTTGTATTGTACATGACTATTCTTGAATTGGATCATCAGGGACTTGAACAATGTACCAGCATTAACTTGGTGCAAGAAATGGAATAGTTGGAGATGGTTGTATTTCCCCAATGCGCTAGACTAGACTAGTTATTCTCAAGTATTTGACAGCAAAGGCAGTGTGTAGATACCATAGATACCCGATGAACAAAGGGCGTAAAAAAAGCAAAAGAACAATTTTTTTGTTTCCGAAACCATCTGCAATGAAACAAAATTTAAAGCAACCTCAAACACTGAATTATTGCAATTAGAAATCAAATTGAATTATGATTTCATAATTTGAATTCTGTCTGTGGCTTATCAATGAAAAACCTTGATAAACGTTTTTACGCAATTCTTCAGTTGGGAAGTTCGTAACCACGCTTTGACAGTTTCGATTGGTTACAGAAATAGGAATGGGAACACTTATTATTGAATGCTCATATTTATACTTCTTCATTAACTTAATTAAAGTTGAATTGCTTTTGATTGCTATAAAAAGCAATTCCCACAAGAACCTCCAACGTGTGCCCCGCCACGTTCCCGATTGTAGTGCATTCAATTGCATTCAATATTGCGTTGAAGTTCTTTTAAATAAAAAATTTCAGCGGACGGACCTTAAATTAGTGCGTACGTCAGTATAGAATGTGATTCCTGGCTTTATTCAAATCATCTCAAATAACATGTCGTTGTTCGTAGTGTGAATTTATAATGTGTTGTACTGCGACCCTATCCAGAGGAAATCAAAGTATCTCATTGCAATGCAAACCATTTTCCCACAAGGAGCTCTATGGAATAAAGTTGGAAGACCGTCAGACGGGCGACATAATGCAGATACATTCGCATTACGATAGTACACACTGCTCTGACGCCATTGAAAAGCGGCGTTTCAATTCAGCGCACTACACGAGTGTGTCTGTGTATACCACCGAAACACGTTCTCATAATCTCTGCGAGCCAGTTGAGTTCGAAGGAATCTCATGCCACAGAGTACGAGATAATAAAATCACGCCAACCAAAAAAAGAAGTATCTCAAGCTGTAAAAGACACACAAATTCCCACAGTCGTTGGGAGAGAGGAGCGTTCACAAAACACAACATGGCCACGTATGCCGAGATGAGTAAAAATTGAAATTTCATTACTTTTCCCCCGACTAATGACAAGGGATCAGATCAGTCAAATCCAAGGATGTGCACAGGCAACCGACCTCTCGCCCACACCATCAACGGAGAAGTTGCGTTTGCATTGCCAACGCTTGCCCCCCAAATGGAAACATCATCCTAGGAGGACGACTAGCGCACGGATAGTTGCAACACTTGCAACGTCAGCATATTCTGTACAGCGACCAGATTTTTCACTCCCCGTTTCGATGGAGGAGGGAAATAACATTCTATTCTAGAGAAATTCATAATTTAATTCCCACAAAAGAACAACAGCACAGCACATGAACGCTGAAGCAAACCGAGTCCAGAGTTCAATGTTCACGAAGGAGAGCGTACACAATGAGAAGAGGTTGATGGTTTGGCGCGCTTTTCGTTGTTGCTTCTTCGCCGCGCTCGTCGTTCACTTGCTATGTACTTTGTACTGGACTATGTATCCGAGTGTATCTTTTGTTTGAAAAGAATAAAAAAGAACCTGCTATAAATTTCAAGTTCCCAGTCGGCGAGCTCCTCGTTGGGGCGTGCGCGCGCTTGCCCGAGAGCTTCCACGACTCGGCTGCTGTTGCTGCGGACTCCGGTGCGGCCACTGCTGCTGTTGCAATTGAAGTTAATCACTTTATGTGTAATTAAATTGAGAAATAAATGCGCTTTTCGTCTGAGTGGATGCTGAGGCGGAGCATTTTGTGGGTAGTTTACTGAAAACATACTTCGTCGCACCGCGTTTGCCTGCGCGTTTGTATCCCTTGCTTGAGGACCTAACGAGGAGGAAATGATGGTAAAATGTGAAGAGCTGATGATTATTATTGTGCCCTTAGGTGTGGTTCGATTGTCAATGTTACTGAGCCGGCACCGGGAAAAATCATGGGGATTTCAGCATAGGTTTGCGAACAGAAGGACTTCGTTCCAATTGTTGCGACCACTCATGAATAAGTTATGGAGTGAATGTGGCCGCAAGATATTCAAAACAAAAGTTGAATTGAATTGGGTTTTGTTTCCAATGGCTTTGCGGGCGACTGTGATTGGAAGCGGATATTTACGAGGCTGTTTTCTGAAGACATTTTATTCTTGAAATTTTCTTTAGAATTTTGTAAGAACATGTTTTATTTATTTAATGCATATTTTTCTAAATTTTTCAGAATTTTATAGCTCACTATCCAAAGTTTTATAGTCCAGTATTACAGTTTGAAAAGTACAGCGTCGGTCTGTTTAGTGTAAAACACACGACTTTGACGTAAACTGCGAAGTGTCAAAACGATTTTGGCCAAATATCTGCAAATGTATAATTGGTTAAAAATTAATGTAAACACGATTTGGAAACTGTAAGCGCACGCGGATTTACAGCCCTTAATTTTTTGAATTATTATTTTTAAAAGATCCGGTGACGACTGCTCCGTTATATCTATGATATTCACATAGTAACAGTCAGCATCTTTGTAGGTATTTGGTTTCTTCTCTTAGTCCTTGTGGTCCCATTTCTTAAGAAAACAGAGTCTTAAGTGTGTAAATGATGACTTTCATATAACCTTCGCATGTGTATCACGCTTCAATGTTGCGAAACCGTCACATTCACAAATCTGAAGCGATTTCACATACAACCTGAAAGAGATGTGGTTGTAAGCTTCGGGAGCAGCTGTGGGCGATTTGATTTTCTACTAGTGACAATAACAATTAACTAACTCATAAGAATAGCAGTGCTACTGAAGCTTTGACAAAATATATCTTTTTTGTTTTCTCTTCTTTATGCACACAAAATTCTAAATATATCATAAATAGATAAAGTAAATAAATTATACATTTTATTTATAAAAAATTATTCCCATTAGTAAAAAAAAAGTTCGGCATAAAATAAAAACACCGTGCAATTTACCACTCACAGTCATGATCAAATATTTTTTTTCTTTCATTGAACATAAAATACTTGAAAACGAACATTTACCACAACTTTGCATAGGTTTCTGCAAAGTAAAACAGTAGTTAAAAATATGCCGGAAGAGCATAACCCTACGAAACAAAGCCAGCTACTGCCGATCATTGACCTGTACACGATGATCGATGACCGATAACCGGAGACCACGACGTTCATCTTACGACCGTAGATAATCATGTCGATCGATGATCGACGATCGTCTATCACCGACTCGAACAGACAAAAACTAAGCTAAGGTTTAGCTTGTTGGAATCCTTTTTTGTATTAATCATGCGTACAGTCTAAAGGAAACGTGAGAGAAGGCACAATTTAAAAGAAACAAAAAAACCAATTTCTTTTAACAAAATGTGATATTAATGTGTAATGATGCCGTTATCTGTTGATGTAGAAAACAGCGAATTGTTCTATTAAATAAACTTAAGCCAATAAAACAACGGTGCTGTTGGAAACATTGCAACCGCTCCAGACTTGATTAAAATCAGAAAGGCCTGAGTGAAATCGATTATTAGTTGATACGAATATTTTTTACCTCGTAAAAATAAATGTTTGTTAATCAGATTACGCACGAAATAATGTTTTCTGATACTTAAAGATAATGTTTTGTTTGTGTGTGCTGTTGCAATTGTTTTTATAATAACTGAATATAATAATAATTCACCTGTGCAGCATTCCACTTAAATTTTGATGAATATAAATTAGCTTAGATTTTAAAAAGGCATTTAACAAATTGGGCTTAAAACGCGCAAGACGTAAGATCAGACGAATTAAGGTCTATGAGATGACGGATTAGAATCGGCATCTAAATCTGTTCCTTGCATGTGGTGAAACATATTCCCTGAAAGCATCCTTTGAAAGGCTTTGGCATGAACACAACCTGCACATTCAAAAATAGCTGAGTTTTCAATTTGCTGCTAAAATTTGGCAGTTTCCTTCCTCTTAAAATTGACCGCTGTTTTACAGTCAAGAAAGAAAAACATATTTAAGAAAATTCTTATTTTTTGAACTTCGGCTTACATGATATACGATTGGTTTATATGTACATATATTCATTAAATGTTTTATTATTAAACTAGTTCTGTAAACAAATTTAGTCGGCTGGGCAGATATTGTCAAAAAGAGAGAAAGGTATTATCCTACAACCAATACAAAATACTAGAAAGAAGAGTTTAGAAACAATAATGAACCAAAAAGTATGGTTATGTCAGCGAATTACGAATATCTGGATGAAAAGCGTGGCTGCATTGTACAACTAAATACTTTGATTAATGTAAAAATGTATGCAATTTCTAAGAAGTAATTGTGGTTAATGGCGCCAATAAAATTCAAAATTGAGAGTGAAACAGTTTGAAAAGTTTCTAGTAGTTGAAAGAGTTTGAAAAATTTCTATTTTATTTCAATTAAAAAGAATAATATTGGTGAAAAGACCGCAAATTAAATGTTAAATAGTCTACGATTCTTTGTGATTAATGGCATATTTTTAATTATTTAACAAGGTTACTTCCTAATACCAAGGTTTCAAATCAAATCCAGAAATATATAGATCTGGTAATCGAAGCTCCTCTGAAACTGTTTCGTATAGAGTGCCTGAAGACTTGGAGATTTTTATGATTTATTCCTATCCATTTCCGATTTCATTATTTTTAGGACTTGGTTTGAACTGAAGCTGAGAATACACATGTATCATGTCACCATATAGCCTGAATCGTCCTAGGCAAGCTTTTGGCATGTTTCTTTAAGTATTTAGTACCAAATATCATAAATATTACTATAATTGCGTTTGGTTCGATGATACCTACTTTGACTAACTCGCCCAGGTTAAATTATTTACATTCTGATTCATAAGCCAAGCACTCACTAGTTTATATAATTTGTCTTGCTGAAATTGCCAAATCAGCGGCATATTGTTCTCTGCATATAAATGGGTCCGGCATCATTCCAAGAAAATCATCCTCAATTCATTCAGTTTTCTCGTGTAGTTTACATGGAGGATAAACGTTTTTCGCGGCGTCGCTAGAGAGTAGTATATCACTTCCTATCCACACTATGTACGGTTTGTTTCAGCAAAAACTTTCCTAATAGCTGTTTCGAAGAAGCGAGTTACTCAAGCAGGTAGCCTAGCATCGGCGAGGAATAGCCCGGAAAGCTATATTTATTCCTATTTCTGCCACAATAGTACTTGAGGACTTAAATGGGCCTCGTTTTGGAAGTATGACTATTTTACTGTCGTCAGTTTTTGTTATCGATCTAGGTCTACCTCGCGTTTCAGGGACTCTTCGGTAGTTTAGGGCACTTGTAACAAAGTTTTCTGATCGACCCAGAGACTGCGCTATAAATTTGAACGTTTTTCCTTATTTTCACAGCTGCTGAACTAGCCGGCGCTCTTGAAGAGTGCAGTTACATTTTCGGCCCATCTGAAATGTTCATTGATATTTAAATATTCTTATTTTTGCAGTTTTCAACACACATTTTCACCTTCCCATTAATAAATACAATTGTATGCACTTTCCCTTGAAAAAAAAAAAACAATTTACACCTATTTGTTTGGGCAACTGAATTTTGCTCCTATAAACTATGAGGGCTCAATCCTCATAAACATTTAAAGTGACTCTTAAATTTGTCTGAAAAATTGCATCGTATGGATTCAAACGTCACATGTCTTATGGTAAATTTCATGAAATACCGTATTTTGGACCGTCACTTAGCAATAACACATTATAATATGCACCTATTATTTTCTCCAGCAGGGTAGTGTTTATTTAAAAGCGTACCTTCTCGTTTAGATAATGTCCAATAAATTTAAGAGTAGTACTAACCTCTAAGCTTCAAGCTCAGAAAACACATAGCAATTATACCATTGGCCCTCAAAAAACAAGCTAATGTATAGATATCCAAGCGAGAGAAAAGATTTTCATTCTTTTAATTTATCTGTAAGATTCCTTACCGTAAAAGTTGGGGTGACCCCTCTTAATCGTAGTCATTATTTATAATTAATCGTAGATTATTTCCATAAAGGTAATGAACAATTAAAAGGGCAGAGAAAGAGAGAGAAAAGAGAGATCGTAGCTGTCAGGGGTACTATGATTTATAACCTCGTATTTTATGTACGCGCTTCTTGACCCCAGTTGATTTTTTAATAATATCATTTTGCCAACGGCTACAATGTTGTACGCAGCGAACAAGACGCACCATTTTTCTCCTTCAAGGAAGATAAAAATGTGTACATAAATATGCAAATACATCACAGCAAGCAGAGGGTGAAGTTTCGTTCACTCTAATAAAAATAAAAGCAAAATACCCCACGCAGACAATATTAATGTCATCGCACCATTTTGACAGATTTTATTTGGTCATTCATAGAGATTTTTTTTTGTTGTTTTCTTGGCATGTATATAGAAACGTGTGTACATCGCTCAAATACTCATAAGTTAATGGGAAAGAAATCTTTCAACTAAAACAAAGAAATGAAACAACAAAGAAATTAAATAAACCGGATTTTCTACGATGGGGATTCATCCAGCAAAAGGAATAGGACACCCCAGAAATGACCTCTGCATATAAAATTGCTAAGACCCTAAAACCCCGACGACTGCATCAGATACACCCGGAAACGTTAAGAAAGAGTCGTTGGCACATAATAAACGTACACGCACGAGTATCTTCAGGAGTCATTAGAGCGATGAACGGTTGAAAATTTCCCACAAGTAAGACCATTTCCGTGAAGTTCAGTTCAAAGGGCAAGCACTGTTCTGGAGTTTGGCCGCGCTTATGGCCGACATTAGCAGCACAACCAAAAGATGTGTATCAGTGCGGAGAAATTCATAAATCATAAGTCCAGATAAGAACGAAATAAATCAGGGTCAGTTTAAGTAAAAGAATATGTTAGTTAAAAGGAAGTATACAGATAATGGGTGTGAACTATGAAGCAAGCGGGAGGTCATAAACTTAGCTACGCTTTAAGATAATTAAGATTAGTGGCTTCTTTTACATATATATTTTTTCTTTATATTTATAGGGTTTTCTTCCATCGCTTTGTGGTTAGTCTATCAAATCACAATGTCATCTTATAAGTACAAGATACATATGCAAACATAAACATGTCCGTGTCAATACTATACTCTGTGAAACAATTCTATAAAAAAAATTGGTCAGTTCCTAATTGTTTGCCATTATACAGACCTAACCATTTCTCCCTTTTACCAGTTCTTAATATACTCGTATAATATATTGTAGATATACCTTGTGAATTCCAGAAAGCGCTGACAATCATCTTTATCGCAGATAGGACAAACTTTTACTTTTTCGGTAAACGTTTGCTGGGTAAAGTTTACTGTTTAGACGAGTTCCTTGTTTCTGGTATGTATTGACAAAACGACGCAAAGAGACGCAAATACCGCTACTTGGAGGTAACATCACAATGACACTTATAGTTCAGGGTTTTGTTGACAGCAGTCTTACTACGTCGAACACTTGACGAAGAATATGACGAGTTGTCATATGTTCATTTTAGTGTTTTGAAATAATTACATTATCTGTATGTGATGGACAAAACTTTTCACACAAATTAATTTTCCAAGTGAAGGAAGCGCTCAAACATCAGATAAACATCGTATAAAAAATATATTTTATTAAAAAAAAAAATAAAAAAACAAAAAAGTTCATTATTTAGGGTGAACAAAAGTTTTCACACATTGAGTAACAACATTGACGTAATACTAATTTAGTACTTTGTAAACAGACCTTTTTGTTTTATTACTTCTTTCAGTCTGTTTGGAATTCACTCGACTAGTTTTTTAGTGTAATTCACTGATATATTTTGCCATTCGAGCTGAAGTAATTGCTTTAATTGTTACCTGTTTGAAATTTGATGTTTTCGAACACGATTCTCGAGTTCGTTAAACACATGCTCAATTGGATTGAGGTCAGGTGATTGTGGCGGTGTCTTTAAGGTATGTGGCAAATTTTATGTGATCCACATTCGTACATTGCATGCCGTATGTTTTGGATCATTGTCCTGTTGAAAATAGAAACTTCTGTCCAAATCTAGCTTTTCGGCGCTCCTCTTTAAGTTTTCCTTAAGAATACACAGGTAAATGTTTTGATCAGTGGTCTGTTTGATGAAAACAGGTTCTCCAACACCTGATACAGCAATGCAACCCCAAACCAAAACGGCTCATGACTGAAGAATATTATCACTTCACTTCACAAATAAGGTGATGAAACTAATGCAGATGCTTCTTTTCCAATCAAAAACAAAACTGGGCATTACCGTTATCCATGTAACAGTACTACGAGAAACTATCAACATGAAAGCGCTTGTTGTACACTATTGTGTGAGAACTTTTCTCCACCCTAAATTATGAACTTTTTTGTTTTTTTATTTTTTTTTTAATGAAATATATTTTTTTAAATTACTACTTTCTATGTTATTAAAAGCTTAAGATTTAATAAATGTTTCCCGAAAAAAACAAATTTATACGATGTTTATCTGATGTTTGAGTGCTTCCTTCACTTCGAAAATTAGCTTGTGTGAAAAGTTTTGTCCATCACTGTATATCAAACACTCTTAAGCGGCAGTCTGCCGGTTAACAGTAGATCGTTGATTTTTGCAACGTTTCCCACCGTATTAGGCGTTTTCGGGGCAGTTGAACCTGACTGATCAGAAAAAAAAAACGAATGTCCATGTATTCGACGCCAAAAAAAGTCAATACATGTTAGCTCCAAAAATTCTGGCAACTTGCAATCTACACGAAACGAATCATCGGCTGATATTAATGCACGTAGTGATGGTGGGGCTATCGGGCAACGAGGCTTAGAACTTGCTAAGATTTACATTACCGTCGAACTATCTTTTAAGCCGAACTATATGCCATTAGAAACGTAAACACTCTCTCTGTTGCATTTTTTGAAATCATAGACTAGCTGCTTGAACCACGTACTTTGTCCCTCCAATTACCCCAAAATGGCATTACTTATTTACCACTTCCCAGTAATCAATTTCTTTAAATTTTCTCACCTAGATTCATATCTTGATCCGCTTTTCCACTTAAATCCTTAATTGTCTTTTTTTTTTGTGCACGTTTTTAAAAAGGGTACCGAGAACATTACCAACATTTTATTTTTATTTTAATTCTTATGCTTTATCCTTCTTCATTTCTTCATTTCACTAATCAAGCGATTATTTTCTTCATCTATTTTTTTCACTTTCACCCGCAAGTAACCTAATAACAAAGACTCACAGAGAACAATTTGCTGAAAGAAGGAAGACTATAATTTCTTTAGGAAACGTGATATCCGTAAAAATATTAATTATTAGAATAATGAATGCAGATTCGTTTCGTGCACTTATTTCTTGCTTCAGTCTGTATTTCTTGCCTCAAAATAATGCATTAACTTATCACCCCAAAGATTGAGTTTCATTTACATTTAAATTGTTTCATTAACATATTTGTCATACATTTCAGGGGGATAAGGACATACAGAAGAAATCATTGAAATAAAATTTGCAATACGCCTATATTTCTGAAGTTTCTGAAGTTAAGCGCCGCCATTTGGCTCATTCTGACGAATTGAAGGTAGTTCCTATTGTCCGATTGTACCTATTGAGAACTATGTATATGTGGTTGTTGCTGTAAAAAAAATAATTTCTCTTGATGGTTTCTTCTTCTTCTTGCAAGAGCTTTGCAGTGAGCGATGCCGTGAATTTCAATGACACAATGTCCTGTCGCCAGGTATGTTTTATAGGTTTTTTTGGTATGTAACGAATTTTTTGTTTTGTTCACTCAATTTGTGTTTCGCACTAACATAGAGGATAGAGGAAAAGCCACTCTCGGGCGCGATTGCCGATCTGGTACCGCGTTTGACACGTACTTCGGCGTCGCAAATTCACTGTATATCACTGCGTCCAGGCGTCCAGGTAAAATGAATATTGAAGTGCTTGACCATTTCAGCACTTAAGGGGATGTAAGATAAGTTCTGACCTCCAAGTCATTGCATTGCATTCTGGCTGTCAGAACAGATTATTTATTTTGTTTTAGATACAGTTACTGCCTTCAGTTGCATGTAGTGCGAGTGTTGGTAGAGTAGTAAACGAAAGATGAAGCCTTAAGAGTGCACTCCAGGTAATAACCCCTTCTTGGAAAAAGTAGGCACTACTTGTTTATGGCAGTATTCTGGAGGTGTCATGCATCAGACTTTTTGGAAAACATGGGAGCATGCTTCACTACAGAAATACCACCTCCATATACTATTCACAAAAGAGGATCTTAAGATCCAATGACGTAAATTTTGCCTGGTGGATGGTTTCGACATCACCATATAGTGAAAAGTAACCAAGTTACTAAGGACTGTAGTGAAACATACTTCTTTCTATCTAAGGTACAATGAAATGTCATAAATTGTATGATCCACCAATAGCAGTTTTTTTTTTAAATCGAATTCATATATTTAGTAAGAGGGAAAAATATTGTTGATGCTCTTTATGAACGATGTACTCATCGAAAGGTATAAACCATTAATGAAATAATAAAATTTGGAATTAATTTCAGTGCACAAGCGCAATTCATAACAATCAAACAAAACAAGAAAATTTGGTTTTACTTCATTGGGCTGAACTACTCCTGCAGCCTGGGATGGACATCATCTCAATGCGTTTCTTTTTTTCTACATATATGGTCATATATATTTTTAGGTATTGCGCTTAAAGGGTGCGACGTTGATTAGGGTACTTTTATTATGGCGTATGTGCTCCGCATACTTTCTACTACATTATATTTACATACGATATGCACACATTAAAAATAAATCAAACTATGCGTGAACATTTGAAGATAGTAGCTAATATATGTAAAAAAAAAGCAGCGAAATAATAAACTTTTCAGCTTTTATGAGGTATTGGGCTCCAAACTAAAAAAATGCGCCCATTCGAGTCCAAGACGTTTGTCAAAATTTGAAAAAAGGCTTTTATTGTATGCTTAAAGTTTAAAGTATATCAGGAAAAAAGTTCATTCATTGCTATAACCACATAACACAGGAACATTTGTATTTAAGTTTTGAAAGTAATATCCATCTAGTTATTTGCTTATGTTGACGAACAATTTCGTCCTTGGATGTCTTCATTAGTTAAGAAATTAATGACAAGAAAAACGAAACGAAAAAAAACTAAACCTTTGGTCCCAGGGGCTGTAGTTACACCCAATCCAGTACATGCGACAAACAAGACAACTCATTAAAAGCAACAGAAGAAAAGGCCATGGAATGTTTGAGAAGACGTCAAAACACCTGAATGAGTCCAGTTTAACTACTTCAATCTTATTAAAATTTTATTATTATTATTATCTGAAACAAACAGAAGAAAAGGTGACCCTTCCACAACGTGGCCATCCATTATTTCCGGTGCATAGCAATTAAAATATTCCTGCGAGATCGAGATCAATAACAATTCAAACAATGACTCAAAAGCCATGAACCTGATTAGATTGCAAATGTCCATTACGCATTCATTTAATTATTGAGAGCACGTCCAGTGTGAACAGCCGTTTCGATCGGTACCTACGAAACAGAAAACATGAAAAACTTACGATGTAGAACATTTAGCTCAAATTGTCTACGTGACTCACATACTAAGTAATTATCCCCAGATATGATGATGAACTAAATTGTCCATCAGCGAAACACAAGCTCCGCTAGGACAGATAGCTGCATATGTTTTTTCCACTCAAGGAAACCCACGAGCGTCAAGCACCCCACTTAAAGTTTGACAGATCGATTGTCACCAGGCTGTGAGAATTTAACAAGACGGATACGTCAGGCAGCTTGATATATTGGTCGACTAAAATGAGACAAGGTTATCGACCTTCAACAGCAAACAGGCGTTTTTTCGCAGTTCAATACACATCAATCATACGCCCGAGATGTATGAGGAGTTCAGCCACTCAATAATTATTCACACACACCGAAGGCCACCCACTCGTGTATTGTGTGACCCTTAGGTGTAGTTCGCTGTAAATTGTAACCTTGAAAAGAAACGCAAAAAAATTAAAACAACATACAAATAAAACTGATTTCAGCGCTGAAATGAATGCAAAATCAATATTTGCTCCATGTGAACAGTGTTCATTTGTTCTGCTCTTCTCCCACCCCGATACACTCCTTTCAAACACAATAAAGTCACGGTGTTAAGCACATCTGCACCCAACGAACGCGTTTAATGGCTAGGACATAAAATCAAATGCAATTCTTCTCTTAACAAAATCACTTTATTTTCACCATTTGGCGGATAGAGCGAGTTGTGTGAACCCAACGTAACTGGCCCTGTGGCGCAATGGATAACGCGTCTGACTACGGATCAGAAGATTCCAGGTTCGACTCCTGGCAGGGTCGTCGCAGAGTTCCTACAATTTTTTTATGCTTTTTTTCTTTCATTTGGCAACACGAATTTGTTAATTTCCAATTTGGTGCAAGAAAAACGAAAACTAATCAGATTTTTTTTGTTTGCATGGTTACGGTCTAATGTGATAGCTACGTTCTAAATTTACTTACAATGACAATTGAATTTGGCTTTCGAAATTAGTGCTGCCAAACAGAATATAAGCTAAAAATAAAAAAATGGAAATTCTTGTACTTATTTTGTTCATGTGTTAATTTAAAGATATACAGGGGTGAGAGCAAATATGGGGGTGTTGACGTGCATTTATACAAGACCAATTTTTCATTTTTACTCTTTTTTTTAATAAATTGTGTTTTCTTTCGAATTTGGGGAAGATAATAAAAGTATTTTGTGTGATTTATTGTGTTGGGGATTTGCTATAATTGGGGGAGAAGTATAATTTATTGTAATTTCAGGATTTTGGTGATTTGTATTATTGGTTGGTAGGGAAGAAAAATAAAAGGGGTGCACATAAAATTTATGAATACATAAGACGAAAATAAAATTTTGTTACAGAAAACGAACGCAAAAATAACATTTATGACCAATCAAGTTGACAGTTCTTCTGAGAGATTGTTTCGAATTTATGGATGTTTTTTTGGAAAATTTCAATATTCCGCTGACACTGAAATCATCTACCATGCATTTGATGGTGGACTTATATTTACCAAATTTCAACGTGTGCTTTGTAGTTGTGAGAGGACCTAATTGCAATCTGACGCGGGTTGCTTTGATTTCGTTAGGAAAAGGAGAAAAATGTAACATAACGGTGCACTAGTGCTTACACTTGGAGAATTCTTGTACATATGGAAAATAATTATGCAAGTTGAACTGAGGTGGTTTGGAAAGTGACGGAGATCGGCATTGCAATATTCGGGAGAGGAGCAAGACTCTTTACACAGCTACCTTGATAGTTACTGATTGGTGTAACCGATTGCATTCGGAAATAAGGAAATATACAAGCATTTCAATTGGAAAATGTGTCTAAGAAAATAAGACATTATAAAAAATAAAACGCATGACATTTCCGTTAAACCGAATAAACCACGTACAAAAGACCTATCAAAGAACATGATCTCCATATTCGAAAACAAAACACATGCTACAAGATCATATTAGAAACTATTATAAACACACTGGCGCTACGTTTCTGTGAAAGGAAACAGCTATCGCGCCATAACAATTGATTAGTTTTGGTCTTAATTAAAAGATACAAGCAACCAATACTTGGTTTCAACAGAATCAGGGCCCCACACAGCTTATATTACAATTGATGTACTGAAAAGTGAACTCGCTGAGCGTTCCTACAAAGGAGATTTAATTTCATTCATAATTGTCACTGAATGTCCTTGGGCGTATAGAACTTTTTGATATCATAATCTGCTTTTATTTAATTAAAACAAACGGTGAAACCCTATGTATATATATCAAAAAGACAACCATAAAATCTCTTGCAATCTACGAATATACGAATACGCGAAGTAAATTGCATTGAATTAAAGCAATTAAAATTTATAAGAATTAAGAAAACTGATTGCTTTAATCACAATACCATTTTCATACGCGATATGATCAAAATTGTCTCTATCAATAAAATTCCTTATGATTTATTGAAATTGGTATATTTTCAGCAACAAGAAAATGAATGAAAGAAAGACCTTGGAGTTTTTGGCCATGCCAACTACATTTGAAATAATAAACCTATGCATTCACGTGCAGTTATATCAACTCAGATCTCTATAAATACTTTGCAATTAACTAAGTCTTATTGTTGTTATGAGTTACAACAATTTCGATTCCAACGATTAGTTGCGTACACGTTTTTTTTCCAATTATAAATCATAAACGATTTTCGGATGCATGCATTTTAAACCTGACCTCTTCAATGCACAAAAAAGTAAGCAACTAAAATTTTAATATATTCTATATTCCACGCCATTTTTTCACGGAATTAATTACACTTTCAAGGAATTACACTCGATTCACCCAAAAAAAAAAATCTTCAATGTTTTTTTACAATGCAACATGCTATAATTTAACTGGTTCAACACAATTCTTGATGAACTCGCCCAAAACTACAAAGCCAGCACCGGAGACACAACCTGTACTTTAAATTTTTTTAAACAAATAAAAACTGGACCCAATAAGATGTTGGAAATGAAACCTAATTACATGGATTTGAGGTTGCGTGGAGGCTAAACAAAGATAGCTTATCATGAAGGAAACTGGGCATAGGACCTCAGAGTACCGATATTAAAGGTAGGTCGCTCTAATAAGTCCTTCTCTATGGCGTAAATGCATGTCCGCATTTGGAATCAAATAATGAAACCTCATACTTTCAAGCAAAAAATGAAACGAACAAACTGACCGAATTCTGCATTTGTAACCGGTTTGATTTGACTCAAAACAGAAATGTATCATGCAATTTCCATAATTTTCTACCAAACCAATCAGTTTTTCTTAAAATTCTTTTTTAAATGTATAATTTAGTCTGAGGATAAATAAAGTGAAGCAAAGCGTGAACTCCTTTGAAAACCGTTTCGAACAAAGTTTAAGTTTAATTTGGTTTTCATTCTGTATTTTTAAACACATTGTTCTTAGTTAATTGACCAAAACATACAGATTGCACTTCACCAGTATGGCCGCTATCCCGATATTGACATTGATGCCAGACAAAACTATTGGACGTACTATATGGTACATCAAACAAAATTAATGAAAATGGGATCGTCTCGTGTGGCGCATGCTCTAAGAAAAGCAGCCTTGAGCCTATATGGGTTACACTGAAACTCAAAAAACGTTTTTTTTTGTAAGCAAATGCTTCTGACTCTGGCTACTGTTTTTGATTCGTTTCAAACCTGGTAAGATAATAAGGTATAAAATGAACTATTAATTCAAACCACTGGAAACCTCAGAGGTACGTTGCTTTAAGTTCTATGGATAACGTTGAGCATAACTAAATGAAGGATTTTCTTTCGAGCCCCAAAACATCTACCAGCTAGAGAATTTCATATTACTTCATTCTCATGAAAGCGTCATGTCTTGAAATACCACTGAGACCCGTTGAACCCCATCCTTGTTTTGTACTACTCGTAACATAATAATTGCACTTTGCTCATGTACATACAATTTTATGTTTTATTCCAGCACCAAAAAATTATGGATTCTAGGAATACACAGATATTATTGCCACGCAGGTTATTTCAATTATCTTCATAATTTACTGAGCATTATTCCTCTCCCTAGGCTACTTTAACCACTTACGTAATGCGATTGCTGTGTTCAACTAGTGGGATTTTTTTGTGGTTTTTCATTTGAGATAAGTGCTTGATTGATACTGTCACATTTTTGATGGCATGAATTCGAAGGCAATAAGTGGAATTGACTTCGGTGCACTCTGCTGATGTTTGTGTCTATGGTGCAAAATTATACTTAATTGATTTTGTTGCTGCTAATGTAATGCAATTGAAATTTATTACTTTTTACATATTTTCAATAATTTCAGCGGAAATTACATTTATTTTAATTTTTGAATGTTTTTTTTTATAGATTTTCTGTTTAAGGACTATAGACATAAGTAAAAATGACAGACTGAAGATTTTTAGGTTGCAGCTTTTGTACTTTTGAATGAACATATTTTTTTGTTGTGGACAGTTTTTTTCTTAGCATGAGCATAACATTCGCATACGTTTTTGCTACCCAATACGCCATTTTTATCAAAAATACGCTTTATTTAAACAAATTTAATTACATATTGCACCAGGTTTGTAATGTTTATTAGGTATAAATAGCTTTATAACATTGAGAGTCGAAGGATGTCTTCCACCGTTCATTGCATAATGATTGGAAGATTTACCGATAACCCAAGTACAAGTATGACCATGATTCACATTCAGAATTCAAGATGAGTGAGAAAGAGAAGAAAATAAATTTTGTTTTGAATTTCAACTGGGGATTCTGACATGCTTATTAATACTATGAAGCTATGAAGCTAGCTTCAGAAATTCAACAAACAACAGTTGTAGATTTAAATTAAGACATTAGTTAAATGCGTCAAGTTTGACAATATTAAAGGCAATGTTTTTGAAATTCCCGTACACTGCAGACAAAAATGTATATACTAATGATAAATTTTCACTCTGATAAGCATCTACTTAAAGTCAAGTGCAAAATGCATCTTGACTAATTATAATATCTGAAAATTTCGTACTGAAAGACGTCAATAAGCCCTACAAGACGTCAATAAGTCCCTTAACCAGTAGATACGTTAAAATACGTTAAAGAAAAGTGCATCAAACGGCTTAACTAATCTGAAGGCAGGTATTAAATGGATATTATTTAATTTTAATTTCTTCATTAATATTTATAGTTTTTTCTCCTTTTTTACGTTACTATTGAAAGAAATTAAAACCAATATTGAATTCGGAAAACGGATGGAAACCTGAAGTTTAATCCCAATATTCATTCTTCAGCGAATTTAGAATCATACCAATAATTTATATGGCTCATATTTGATTTATCCAATTCGTAAATGAAACATATTCAGGGGGCTTTTGCGGGACCAGCATTTCGGAATACCTGTCTACCTGATTTCGGAATTATATTATTTTTAATCTTCCGAGTCTGCATTTATTCCAGCCAACTAAGTGACAACTAGTCTTATTTCCATATGGCATCGTCTATGAAAGCCAAATCAAAACATAGAATCACGAAAAGCAAACAATTCTTAAATGCCGAAGCCTTTAAGTACATGGATATAGGGAAAATGTTCTTTGGCTCGATGCTGACCATTTTAAAATCCTATGACTACAAGATGTGGGCATGGCATAATGCAGCAGATGCTCTTTCGAAGGCTTTTTTTGACAGATATGTAGAGGTAACCTAACCTGATCGTTTGTAAGAAGGGTTGAAAACTATCAAACACTGTAATAACCGTAGACTCCAGTATTGAACCGAATTTTAAAAACTTCGCTGCTTTATGACTATCCCCCTCACTTCTCTCAATGACTGCAGATAGATGTTAACTTAAGTTCAAAAGCATACAGCATCAAACACGAAAATTCTGAGACATTAACAAAATAATAGTTTTGATAGTTCTCTTTTGATGAGATCATGGTCCTGCCAACAAATTCTGGTTAAATTAACTTTTTCAAGCTCTAGTGTGGCAAATAATAAAAAAAATTGTTTCATTGGAGCTGCTGTAAGCATTCAGTATATATATCCGTGGTTTAACACAGTATTTGTAGTCGTTGTTGCAGTAAAGAAAAGTTTTCGTTAAAAGTAAAGTTACTGCATTAAATTTGGTCCTCTAAGGGAAACCAAGAAGCGAAATAGGACCAAAAATATAGTTTGTGCCGCAAAAGCCCATTGGAAAGGTCGAAGTCGTTAAAAAAAAAGTGAAAATCTAAAAATTTCTCTGCAAATCTATCTGTTTCAGTATTCAATCGACGTGAAGTAAAAGTTTTTTAATACTTTCAATATTTTATTAATGATCACCCCATAACTTATCAAATCATAAATAAATTTCAAAAACAAATCCAAGTCGAGAGTGGATATGATTCAGATCTATTTTAAGGCAGAACAACATTGAATCTGCCTGCACTTCGCTGCGCATTTGAATCTCAAATGGAAGCGTGTATCGTAATAACTCAGTTCATCCATTTGCACGAAAAACGCATAATAATCGCTCACCGATTGCTCATCACTTGCTCCCGAATGGCATCGTTCTCATTGCGAAAGCAGCTCACCTCTGAGCAGTCTACATGAATAGTCCCATATGAGTTATGATCCCAATTGATTTCACTTAATCACTACTTGTGCGCACAACGCAGCGACACATTCGCCCGTATATGGATACATCTCTAAACTAAAAATATATCGGATTCTGTTCAGCTTTGTTTTGGTTATGAGTTTACGATCGCACTTTAGTCGGCAGTTGGCGTCGATAAATCAACACGTAAGTTCTTATGAATCCGAGACTAATACGTATCCCACACAGCGGTGCACTGTGTAATGCGATACTTTGGCCAAGGGCGGGAAGCGGTTTGCACCCCACCGTCAATGCACTCCGCTGGCCTTCTTGTAGGGTGTTATTGACAGCACGTTGGACTCCGATGGGAAACCACAAAGTGCATTCGAAAACAGAAAAGTGCATCGCTAATGGGCAGTAATTGATGCTGAATAAGTGGTGATGGTTGCTTGTGGAAGGAGTGTTTTCATGCTTCATTAGACTGTCTTTTGGAGAGGACTTCACTTATAAAACATATACCGATAGTGTTTGACACAGGGAAGGGGTTGGAATTTAAGTGTTCACACGCCATGTGGCGGGAAGCAGTGCAGCAACAAGGGGTTAACCCTGAATTTACTTGAAATCGTAAAGTTTTCATTACAGAAATGGACAATTAAACTTGACGAATATCTCTGCTTCGAGGTTATTTCGGATAATGCGCTTAAATCGATTTTTTAATGAGACACTAAATCGCTAAATTTCGACAAAATGACGAAACAGTTTAAAACAGCCCAGTGTTAGAAACCACACCTTAAGGACTTCCCAATATTCTAAATTGCTAAATTTGTCATTCTATTTAACTAGAAATACTATCAAAATCTCTGCTATTGAAAGGTACAAAAACAAAAAAAAAAAACATTTCCATCCAACCTATTCAATTTGTTTGGATTTGCAAAGCGATTTTCTTGTATTAATAATAATAATAATTGGATAGCGCAACAGTCCACAGGGTGACCAGGGCCTAGCTTGCTCATCAGTTAGTTAGTTAGTTTAAAATTACTTTTATTTTCGTAGCAGATAATTTATAAAGATTAATTACAAAAAGGCTTATTGGTTTGGAATATGGCCGTCTACCAGATTGACAATGATATTCAGCCATCAAATCTTAAATTAAATACTGTAAATTATTCATATATCTATTCATTACCGTGAGCATATTATTTAAAATTATTAAAAATCTCCTTTTAATATTCTTTTTCTATAACGAAGTGCAGCTGCGGTGTAATCGTATAAAGCATTCCTACCTCCTTGTCTGTTCAAAATATTAAATACTTCTTCATCATTTAAAATCGCTTTTGCAAAGACCAAGAATCGCAACTCCTTCAACATTGGACGTACTGCAAGAAAATGGAGTACATCTTCCATGGATTGCATGTTACACAGTTAGTGTTGGTAGATCGGTGCGGTGGGATATACAATTTTGTCTATCTCATTTCTGATTCGGAAGATCGTACCAATTTTGTCCACAGAAAAACAGTTCAGGAAGTAAGTGCTTTCATGCAAATTATGGTTCAGTTTTCTATATAAATTCCTATATTGCGAGGCTTTGGCGTCTTCAATTAACTTTTTGTGCATGTTCTGATTCATTTTTTCTAATAACATATTAAATTTCTCCCTCGGCGAAGCTGGTTGTTCATCTGTCTGTATATCTAGGTTCATCCTGCAGTCTGTAGCAAGTTCCTTCCATACATTGCAAATACCTCCGTTAGTTCTTAAAACGGTTCTTAATACTATTTTTGAAATCCTTGAATCTTCATTCTCCAAAACTTTTATAATGTAATCGAAGTGCATTCGCAAAGTATAAAGGAACATTGGTGGGGTTCCAGTTTCTAGGTGTAACATATAATTTGGTGTGCTGGCCGGTAATCGGAAAATCCTCTTTGAAAAGTATCGGACGAACTTTTCAACAATATCATACGCTTTGTAACCCTATACCTGAGATCTGTAGAGGAGGATTGAGAGCTTGCTCATCAACTACTTGTGTTGTGCGCACTACTGTTCTTTCACGAGCAGAAGGAAGCTGCAGTTTTTTTTTATTTCATTTTTGTTTCGGAATACCAACATGAAATGCAATTCTATTTCACTCTCTATTTGGCCTATGTTTTTATAAAAAAAAAAAAAACAGTGAACTTGATCTCGGAAATTTGTGCATGGTACATAATGATATGTATAGAAGAACAGAAATAATATCATCATAATATCAAATGAAAGACGTCCGAATCGCTCCGATAAGCTAAGCACAATGAAAGTAGAGTATGTTTTGTTTTATGAAGTTTCAAACACAATTAATTATATCTTGTATTACCTACTAAAATCTGCAACAGTAAGTTACATGCTCTCATACTTTACATATGAAGTTAAGTATTTTCCTCCTTATAACGCAAACACTGATATTATAAGCTCGTGACAAAACACTTCACCTGACCCATTACAAAATTGGAAGTGTAAAAGCAGTGCATATCACCCTGGGATATGGACTAGATGTCCACAATTGATAATAGGTTATTCGCAATGTAATCACGCACTCATGAGCGTGCACAACAGCTGGTACAAGGGAGATATTTCCACTGCCAGGAAAATTAATTTGGTAACTTTTTTACTCATTTTTGACAGTAATTACAAATCGTTTCAATTACGTTATGGGTGGATGGGTTTTTTCTGGCTTTATGTAAAATTTTGGATACATTTTTAAAAATTATAGGAAATAAAGTGACTAATGTTATGCTCTTCCATGTGGTCAATCGTTTCAGGCTTATTGACATAGAAAAACAACTTCGCACACAAAAAATTTATCATCGATCTTGGAGAATAGTTCACACTTTTATAACGTGAAACCATTCCTTTTTTCAATAAATTAGGTGTGGTGCGAGCTGTGCGACACATTGCACCGTCTTGTGAAAACCATAACTTCTGCATACTATGTTGTTTAATTGATAAATAAAACATCGATGACCTTTAGTGGTTACCATAAGATTTAACGTTGGCCGCCATCAAAGAAAAAACAATTATTCAATTAACTAATAAAGAACACCAAACAATTAGTTTTGTGAAGGTTAGTTAAACCTCGGAGGTCATCATCGCTGCGGATACGACAGTTTTGTTTATTGACGTATTCTTCCAACCAAAAATGAGCTTCATCGTTCAACAAAATTCAACAAAATTGTTTTTAGCTCTTTCACCGAATCTGGGCCTTGCTAAGTGCTTCCAATTTTTGGTAACGCCAAGCCAACCTATATAAGTCACTTGATAGCTGACAAAATTACTGCCATTAAAAGAGTGTTGCCAACTTTGAAAAATATATCTCTATAAAATACTCGTTAAAGGATTTTTTTGTGACATTTTGCATGGATCATTGTAACATTTTGAATGGCCTTACATAGACTATGACAGCTACTGCACTATATCCAAGATGTGCTGATCCATTAGAAAAAAACATGTGTCACCGGATCATGTGGATGATCAATGTCTAGTTTGTACTTGAATACATTACATTACATACATTACAGTAGCTTCTCTTATCTGACTTTTGAGAATTCTCGCAGAAAATTAAATTATCAAAACCATAAACGAGCAATGCGAAGCTCAGATGTGTAACTTTTTTACTTTGAGACAACCAAAAAGTGAAAAGGTCGCACTGAAAAGGACTAGAATGTAATGCACATTCTTTAAATCTATTATACACATATCAATGTTGAAGAGGAATAGCTAATAATAATAATAATTGTTGGCGCTACAGTCCAAAGGGGAACCAGGGCCTTAGCTTGCTGATCAACTACTCGTGTTGTGCGCGCTACTGTTCTCTCACGAACAGAAAGGACCTACAGTTTTTTGCCGACTCCAAACGGCAAAATTTGAAAAGCTTTCTTAGACAGTTTGAGTATTGTCAGCAGCCCGAAAGAGGTGGTGCCGTGAAAAATTCGAAAAACCTAACTACGTAACGGCGATGACTGAAAAGGAATAGCCAATGACTTAATTTCAGGAATGCAAAAGATCTGATGAGTGTATGTCAAACTTAAATCCCTTTCTGTAACTAAGTCTTGCTAAGCCTATTATAGAGTTGCATGATTACGAAGGTTGCCTTTTATATTTCGGGATTGGGCAACCCTAGTGTTACAATTTTGCAACTACCAGCTCTATCGTAAAGTTTGACATTTTTGAGGTTAAACGTACTCAGAACGTTTTGACATTCGAGCGCTATTGGTGTTGTTTATAGTAACTTAAAAGATTCAACTCGCCCAAAAAAATGGAATTTAATCGTTAAAATTTTCGTGCGATTACTTTTACCAAGGACCAGTGTTTATCGATGGTATAGTGAGTTCAACCGAGGTCGTAGTTCACTCCAAGACGAATTTCGTGAAGGTCGTCCAAAATCAGTTGTTGTTCCGGAAACCATTGATGCTGTGCGCCAACTGATATTGCAAGATCGTCGTGTGACCTATCGTGAGGTTAAGACAACCTTAGGCATTAGTGGGATCAGCATTCATTCAATATTGCATGAACATTTGACCGTCAAAAAATAGATCCCTCACAATTTGTCAATCGCTCAAAAAGAGGCCCGTGTCGATTGGTCGAAAGAAATGCTCCAAAAATACGATCGCGGTGCTTCGAAATACGTCTATGACATCGTGATAGGTGATGAATAGTGAATTTATGCGTATAAGCCCGAAAGTAAACAGCAGTCGACTGTATGATTGTTTCAAATTTAGCCAAATCCGAAGCACTTTCAAGCAAATGGTCGCCTGTTTTTTCGGAAAAACTGGCCATGTCGCAAACGTACCACTAGAACAACGCAGTTCAGTCAGTTCTAAGTGGTATACAACCATGTGTTTACTAGTTGTCTTCCAAGAAAGCAGGAAAACCAACCGCTGAAGACGGATCACTCTTCACCACGACAATGTGATCTCTGACACATCGGCTCAAGTAATTGCATTTTTGAGCACTCAAAACATCGATTTGAAAAGTCATCCGCCATATGATCCTGACTTGGCACCGAATGACTTCTTTTTATTCCCGTACGTAAAATATAAAATGAGAGGTCAACGTTTTTCGACACCTGAAGAAGCGGTTGATGCGTTCAGAATGCATGTTTTGGAGATACCTTAATCAGAGTGGCAAAAGTGCTTCGACACTTGATTCTGAATGGGAAATATTTTGAAAAACAATAAAGCTATTTTCCATGATTAATATTTGTTTTTGTTCTCTAATCCCGAAATATAAAAGACAACCCTCGTAACGACAAATTGTTTTCCTCTCTAAAGTTTCCTTTCACAAATTTTTCAAAAAACAATAGGACTTTTTTTGCAGTCAAACCGTGAAGTGCAGAACTGGTCATTTCAGCCGAAAAACAAAACAAAAACGAAAGTGAGTGTCACTGTGTCGAATGTGTAAGAACTAGCCAACTGATACGGGTATGCACGCATATTTCATCGTAGGGAAGCTAAGCCAGTCCTTGGGTGGCCGTTTCATGAAAGTCTGTCTATGCATGCTTTTGTTGCCGCCAGGATCCACTTATCATGCTCGGCGCAATAACGTGCTTGCAGACGTGAGCCCAATAAGCTTATATACACACACATTTATGTACAGTTCGTAGATAACGTACTAAGAGTATAGTACTTACTTTCCAAATAAAGGATGCCATAGGGCTGCATTTGGATCCGCCATCATCTCCTCGAGTCCGTTTGTTGTGCTGCCAACTTCGGACATGTCTTCGCAGTTAAGCAGGCGCCGCTGAAGCGCAGCGGGATCAATTAGGTGCGATCCCGGCTTCACTTTCAGCTTGGACTGCTGCTGCTGATGCTGTTGCTGGTGCTGCTGTTGTTGGTGTTGTTGCTGTTGCTGCTGTTGTTGATGCAGATGCTGTTGGTGATGTTGATGTTGTTGACTGACTGTCATATTGCTGTGAATATTGGAAGCTGTGTGATTGTTGCGATGTAAGGCTGCCGCATGATTCCCGTTGTTACCACCAACACCACCAAATTGCCCAACACCACTGGACCTGCCAGCTGATGCTGCTGCCGCCGCTGCAGCAGCGGCCGAGGCGAATTGGAATGGATTTGAACCGGCGGCTGCGGTTGGTGTGGCGCTCGCTCCACCATTGAACCCGAAGTCGAAGCCTGGCATGGCCATGAGTTTTGACATTTTCGCGTCGGACAGACGTTCGGGTTGCAGGAGATTCGATAGCGATTTGCAGGTAACGCGCGGTTTTTGATCTTGATGCTGCTGCAGCGGCTGCTGGTGTTGCGCTTTTTGTTTGGCCCGATGTGCGGGCTGCGAATCTGTACTGGCGGCAGCTGGTGGCCGATAGAAGGGATTAGGGACCGATCGCGCTGAAGTCGAATTGGTCTTTTCCAGCGATGAGGGGTGACGCTGGTTTGACTGAGAGGGCTGTGAGTGATGGTAGGGGGGAGGCGGATTTGAGGGTGTTTGCTTTGTGGAGGTGTTGGCCATGTTGTAGTGACTGCGAGACGTATTGTTCTTGCCGTCAGTACTGATGGACTTTTTAGCTGATTCACGCTGCTGCTGTTGAGCAGCAAGGGCTGCGGCGGCGTTAAGTTTTAGCATGCGCTGCATTTGAGCTTGTGTAAGCGCCTCCTGCCACATGGCTAACTCGAGGGGGTTTTGGAAAGCCGCCGCTGCGGCCATTGGGTTTGTAAGGCCGGCTGCGGCTGCCGCGGCAGCTGCCATTGGGTTGAACTGTGGCGCGGGGAAGGCGGTTTTTTGATTTTGCTGCTGTTGAGTTGAGTGCTGCTGCTGCATGGCGGACTGCTGCTGCTGCAGTAAAGGTAGTAGATCAGCGATGCTATTTACATTTTGAAGACCCGCCATGGCTTTAATGAATTCGGGGGCCATTTGACCGAGGTATGGCAACCACAGCATTTGATTGAAAGCTGCCAAAGTGGCTGCGTCGATATCGCCCATGAGGGGGTTCATGAAATTCTTGTTCTGCTGCGGAATGGACGTTGAGGTTGGGGCAGACTTTTTGCTCGAAACAGTTATGTCTGGAGATGGAGTACACACTGGTTTCTCAGATATACGTGTCTTGGCGGGGTTCGGGATTGCTTCGATCGTCACCTGAGGGATTGGAGGTGTTTTCGCCTTCGGCCTCGTCATCTCGACTTGTTTCTGAAGGATAGTTTCTAACTGAGCCATGGATATTACAAGGATATCGGGGTCCTGGAGGATGGCTGGATATGCAAAAGCCTCTGGCAATCTCAGCTCAGGTCTGGTGGTGAGGAGGAGCGGAATTTCACGAGCTGGTGACGCAAGCACTGCACTCAGTCGATCCTTTGGCACAAGAATAGGATCAGGTACTTTCCACTCGGGATTTCGGATAAGCAGGCGCAACTGTGTAAGGGGATCTGGATCTTTTCCAGATGATAGCATCTCAATGAGGTTCTCGGTGTGTGTTTTTTCCGAGGTGTCGTCCTCGCTCTCCTCACGTTTGATGCGCTTGTGCAGTGGTTCGTCGGGAGAATCGTCATCGATAGTGACGGTTTGGCCCCGTTTCGCCTCTTCAGAGCAACTAACTGTAGGACTGGCCGATTTTCTATGCTTGCCCAGGTCGAGAGGCTCTTTTTGTAGTTTTGCAGGAGCGTTCGGAATTTTAATCGGCGTTACTGTGACCGAGGAACAGATCTTCGGGCTTATTGAGTTGCTCGAGTTCAGCAGTTGCTCAAGGAAGACGTTCTTCGACTTGGAATGGACTAAATCTGGTGATGGCGGCACCGCTGGGAGACCGCTAGGCTGTGGTGACTGTATGGCGTCCGAGCTTCTGGAGTTTGGTCGCTCGAGAGGAGTGGGCTGAAGCTTCTCTTTCTCAACGATTGACTTTTTGCACGTCAGGTCCTTTGGCATCTCGTCGACACACGAGTCTGGGGAGACAATGGTTACCGTCTCTGCGGGCTTCGGTTTCACAGGTGAACTGTAGCTTTCTTCAGCCGACTTCTCGAGATCCTTTATGGTTATCGAAAGCTCTTCAAGTGTGTGCCGATTGAAGGGATCGTGCTGAGTTGTTGACTGAAACAGTTCCCCGTGCAAACCTTCAATTTCCCCGGCTTCATTAAATGACAGACATTTGGGTGACGCTGTCAGTGATCCTCCCAATCGGGAGATTATATCCGCCACTGGCTCAGGCTGCATCAGGACATCGTCCTCTTCATTTTCAAAGTCATCCAGACATATAGTGTCTTTAATTGATGGCTCGTCACCTGATATGTGGTTATCCTCGCAGCCCTGCTTTACCAGGGAGTCTATGAGCTCAGCTCCGCTCATTGCGTTGTCGCTGCAATGCTGAAGGAGGTCGGCGTCATCTAGGAGGTCTTTGAGGTTCTTGGTGTCAACATCTGAGCCATCGAAACTGTCCGACAGTACAACTGGATTCACATGGTCTCCGTGATGGATGGGTTCCTGATGAATCTCCGGTTGTTCCGGTTCTTGGTCTTCGTCAACTTCCACCGGGGAAGTCTTTTGAATGAAAAGACCAGTCTCTGGACACAGTTGCATTGCACTGGGATTTACGTCCTGCATGAACTGAGGAATATGCTCCAGCTCAAGGTCGTCAGAGATTTGAGTGAGATTCTTTGACAGCTCCTCGGTTGGTTCATTGTTATTTGGTTCCATGTGTTGCATAAGATCACATCTGTTCTCTTCATTCACGTTGTCATCTTCTTCCTCCTCTTGCTGCTTGATTTCGCACATTATGTTTGGTTGTTCCTCTTCGACTGGCACTGCCACTGCCTCAGCCACTGTGTCTGTCATTGTCACTATGGCCTCCTCCTCGTTCTCTTCATCTTCGTCCTCGTCCTCTTCCTCCTCTTCCATTTCTTCTCGTTCGTGATTCGTGCTTTCGTATACTAAATGATTTGGTTCTGTTGATATGATTGGATTCTCAATGATCGCCGGAGGATAGGCCTCCTCCTCTATATGCTTCTTGGGCTCATCTTCGTTATCTTCGCAATGTTTGCGTTTTTTCTTCTTCTTCTTTTTCTTTTTCTTTTTTGCCGCGTGCGAATTGCCGCTCTCCATGTCACTTTGAAGTGCGTCAGAACACTGCAGAATTTTGAGAGGCTTGAGAGGTTCGATTGGTGGCGCCGACTCCGGTTCAGCCACAGCATGTGCAGGGGAAGAGTGGGGTGTGGCAGGTGATGAGGGTGGCGGGGAAGTTATGGACGCATGTTCAGAATTTCGCATCGCTTCTTCAATGTGTTCCTGCTTGATCTTGACAACGGGGTTAGGAAGAAGTTTGGCGACACGGGACGAGGAAGGATCTGTCCGCGGTATCGCCCGCCAACCGTTTGCCGTCTTTGTCAATCGTATACGATTTCGTTTGTCATAGTCCTCGCAGCGCACCTCAACGATCCGTGTGTCGTCCTGCTTGACCCACAGAAATATCGGGTTCACTCGCGGAACAGATGCTGCAGCTGCGGTTGCTGCAGTAGAACCAACGGGGGCAGTTGGTGGGGCCTTCCGCGCTGATGACGTGGTTGGTGTTTTTGGTTCTGATTTTATCCGAACCGGTGGCACTGAGCTGCCCGCAGCCTTCTTCTGCTTCTTGGTTTCAGTCATGAGGTGAGCGAATTTAGATTTGGGCCTATTCTTTTGTTGCTTCGATTTTCCGCCCTTTGTACGACGACGATTCGCCGGATGCTCCTCGAAGACTAAGAAGATGTCTCGAGCCACTCTCCGCCGGTCTGATTTGCGGTGTGGTATCGGACACAGTTCAGGATCTTCAATCTCAGTCTTTATTTTTTTACCGCGTTTTTTGGACGCTGCTGTCGCGGAGGCATCTGTCACTGGCGTCAAAAGTTGATCTTCTGACGCAGTCGAATGCTGCTGGGACAGGCTGTTGCCATCATGATACATGATTGTTTGATTGTCTAATCCTGCGGATGTGGCGATGCTTGTTGATGTGGCTTCCTCGAAAGTGGAATGTTGAAGGTCGTTGGTGTCTTCTTCGTCTCTGTCCTCTTCGTCGTCTCCCTCCTCCTCTTCTAAATCTTCGCCACCGTCAGCTTCCTCTTCCACAGGATCTTTACTACTATGTGATAATATTTGACTAGATGATGATGTTGTTTGTGGTGATTGTTGATTGCTGCTGCTATTCAGATTGTGAGTCTCAACACCTTGCAGCTGATGTTGCGCCTTGCGAATCGGAATAAGATCCGGCAATGGGGGCAGGGCCACTGACAGTTGCTGAGCTACATCACTGTCGGGTGACAGCTCTGACTCTTCTGACAGTTCACCTTTGCAGCCCTCGTCATTTGATTTTGTTTCGCTTTTAGTTGTTGTTGTTGTTGCTTCTGAACTGTCAGATGGCTCAAGCAATTGCGGATCGCTAGGAAGTTCCACTCTCGCTTCCACAATTGTTGTCGTACCCGGTGCCTCTGGGGTGGGGGAACCACTGTCGTCTGTGACCGCAATGTTTATTGCTGGTGCGGATGTCGGCGATGTTGATGGCGATGATGTTGCTAATGTTGGTGGTGTTGATGATGTTGCTGGTGATGCTGACGATGTGGGGAGCAATGTTGATGGCTGTGTCCATGATTGGTTCACACCAACAACCTCAATGCTCATACTTTCTTTTGACTTCAGATTTTCGACAGTTTCCACGTTAAACATGCAATTCACATTGCATTCTCGGTATTTTTTAGTGGCTTAAAGAAATCAGAAAGAAAAACAACAAAAATAAAGGGGAAAACGGATAACTTTCTAAAAATTCCACAACACAACACGACAAAATTCTTTGCCGAGAGAAGCACTGCAAGCAAAGAGAACGAATTTTCTTTTCCCACACACACGCACAACCGCAAATGCTCTTTTATCTTGGACCTCTTCTGATTGGAAAAGGGAGATGAGAGGGTGCTCTCGCTCGCTCACGTTTTTCTTTTTTGACGTTTGATTTGACACTTGGATGTTTTGACACGATGACACGTACTTTATTATCGCGAACGGCGGATTTATTCACTATTCTTATTATTCTTTTGCTCAGTGGAGTGCGTTGCAATTTTAATGAACAAATCGCGTTTTTATTGACACTTGTCACTCTCTCTTCCACTAATCCAATTGAGGTAAGAGAGAGGGTGGCACTGGATCGCTTACACGCACGCACACTCGCGCACACTCAACACACGAAGCACTTCTCTTTCTACTCTCCACTCAGCTGTTTTATGATGGTTTTATTTTCTTCGATGGTAAATAGATTTTTAGAGGGGGACAACGAGCAATAACCCCAACACTGGTTAGAGGGGCCGAACTAGCGTACGTCGCACTGACACCTTGCACACTTTTCATCGGTTTTCTCGCTCTTGCACTGTGAATAGAGAAATTTTTATTTATTTACTATATTTTCCTTGGGTTTCCAGAATTTTTTCGTGAATTTTCTTCAGGGATTCGGACTTATTTTATCACTTTTGCCACCAGAAACACCGAAACAGATTTTACCAATATTTTTTACACTATTGCACTGGCCACTGAACTTAAGTGGGCTGAAAATGGGGTGAAGAAAAACCTAACAGCAAACACTCTTTTTTCGCTTTTCTTTTCTAATAAATTTCTCTACATCTAATTCTTGAGCCGAATTTTTTGTCGGAAAAATTCCACGTTCGAGGAATAAATCAATTCTTGTCAAGGAAGGTGTTTCCTGTTCGGATAACTTTTCTTGATTCCTTGTGTTTTTCTTTTTTCTGTTGATTTTCCTCTGGAAGAAGGAAAATTCTATTTATTTTCTTTTTTGCTTTTTTCGCACTCCTTCCCTGTACACACGACGACGACGGGCCGTACGTTCACGTTTGACACTTGTAATTGATTATTCCGATTGTGTGGAGCAGCACAGTGTACTCGTAAGCCGTCCGCTTATTCACTTGTTCGTCTTCGCCTGTCGCGCTCTCTCGCTCTCTTCGTTCTTCACTTTGTGTACGAGTACGAGAGTATACACATAATTTTTAGTATTCGCTTTGCTCTATTCCTTCTTTGTTTGTTTTACACTAGCTTCGCAACTTTTTCTCACAGAGCTGCAGTGGTGAACGCGCGCGGAACCACCGTCACATTCCACTGTACATTTTGGAAGTTCATCATCGTTTCGCTGTCCGTCGAACACTAGTTAAATGGCGAGCAAAATAATTTCGTTGGCGCAGTGACTCTTTATGGTGGCTGTTGGGCTCGTTTGGATGTGTGTGCCACTTACACTGCGAACCGGCGGATCGCTTGTAGTGGTATGTTTCGGATTCTTTTTTCTCGTGATTCGAGAGAAAATAAATGGAACATTGGCCCCCGGATGAATTTTTGTTATCACAGAATGAATCACGGGTGCACTTTGACAACGGCACGGTGGCTCTGAGTTGTTATGACGTCAGTTTTGGTAGATATTCCGGTATCCGGTTTTTTTTTGGTGTGGAGAATGACATTTTGCCACTGTTAGGTGATGGGACTGACAGTTGTCGATGGTAAGTGGGAGTATGTTGCTGTTGCTGCTTTGAATGCCGCACAGTGGGTGACATGCTTTCGATAAAAGTACTTTTATATGGTGTTGTCGTTAACTACTACAGTACTGTTGTTGATAGTGCCCATACTTTTTAATACTTTTAAGTATCGACATCAATGAATATAAATTCATTATGTATTTGTAGTATTTATAAAATATTATATAAAATGTCCAAGTCAAATTCTTTGGTCTTGTTTGAAGCATTTAAAAAAATAAAGCAGCTCCTGCATATTAAATACCTATTCAATGTTGTGCATTATCGCAAAAATACTTTACGGTACTTATCTGTGTTGGGGCTCTGCTTCTTCGTATGTTCTAAAATCAGATTTAATTCAATTTATCTTTGTTTCATCGGTTAAACGAATATTTTTTAAGTTTTGTTTCTTTTTCCGAAATTTGTTTCGAATTACCAAATTGAGTGTGTCTATATTCCTATATTCGCATATTCGCACTCAGCAAAAATACTTTCCACCGTGTTCTTTTTGTGTGGACGTTTTTGGATCAGTCTGGCGCCAATGTCTGAAAATAATTTAATTTTTCAATGTAGACGTAGAACTAATGCTTAAGCTCTTAATGGGGTTTTTAAAAAAATGTCTTTTGTTTCCACCTGTTTTTTTCTAAGTTGTGCTAAGGATTCAAAGTAAGGATTTAAAATTAGTTTATATAATAATTGAAAAAATTAGTGAAATAAAATTAATTCAAATCAGACCATTTTTCTATAATTTTTTTTTAACATGTTCAGCGGAATTCTTTTTTTTGATTTTATTAAATTCAAGTAAATACAAGTACATTTGGATTTGGATTTTCATGGCACTAGAAAGTTATTTCTTCGACAACCACTGTTTGTGTACATGTTGATTTAGTTTAATCACGACTCCGAGTGAACACATTTAAAAAGTTTTTATAGAAAAATTGTACTGTCGTAGAAGGAACTAGTGACTTAAAAATAAAAAGACATGATTTGAAACGATTTGTCATTGTTTGCTATACAAGTATAATTTATTTTGTGAAATCGGAATAAAAGGAAACGAAATCTTTACACTGGTTTTATGTCAGTAGATAATCATTCGAATTTTCATTTTCAGAAGAGATGTATGTAGAGTTTGTTTAATTTACGTACAGATTCCAATCATTGCTAGGTCTGATGGAAATATGACTGGCATGGGCTTCTCAAACCTGATATAGTGAGCTGATGCATAATTTCAAATTCAATTTAGATTCTAGCAAGCAATACACATCGATTGACGATTACAACGATCAAGTTGTTTTACTGGGCGTTGATGATGCCACTTTCAAAGAATTGCAATTGATCATTGCATTTGATTGAAGTAAGTGACGAATATCCACTAAGCTCGTTGGTCATATGCATAGCTCTGTTTTGATCCGGAAATTCCGGATTAGATGAGATTCAGAGGGTGACCTCGACATACAGATGCTGCACCCAAGAGAAAAACGTTTCAAATTGACGTAATTAAAATAACAGTATTGTGACATTTCAATAAAAAATATACTATTAGGTATGTTTCAGTGTGAAAAGTGACGTTACTCCTCAGTTTGATAGCTGTATGATTATAACATAGAAAGATGATATTTAGTTCCTTAAGTGCATCCAAATCCCAAACTACATTCTGTCACGATCCGTCGACTTGCAGAGGACCAGCATCATTAAGTCAGGCCAGCATAAGAGAACTTTTCAAAAAAAAATTAAGGTAAGCTCGATCATCGCATAGTATTTAGAGACATTTAAATTGACATTGCTCATAGAAGGACTTTTGTATTTTTGTTTTGAAATTAGACAGTTTCGATAATACGACCCAAGACTCCTGTATATGGCCTAAGTATAGTCCCCTCCCCACTCTAAACAGTAGGTTTTGGTAAAGGATCCATGCATACATAAAGTTAGATACCCCAGTAATTTAAATAAAAACATTAAAAACAAGCGCAGCAGTTTTAAAGCAAGCTTTCTCTAGCATTAGAGCAGCTTATTAACTGCATTGAACCATTTCTTAGAAATGGTAAAATACACATGCTACTAGAGACAATATTTAGAGCAATCCCGGCTATTGAGAGTGTGGATTTGCCTTTGTCGTTCCCCCAATGAAGAAACATCATAAAAACATATTCCTATTGCTTCCTCCTGATGACCTTACCCTAGCATAAAAGCCTTGGCAAAGGAGATAATAACAACGGTAAGGGTTATGATTTAGAACTGCTCCTTCATCAGCTTCATCATCTGCTGACTTTAAGATTTTGTCATTGATTTCTGTGGACTTGTAAGTTGTGGTCGTTCTTCAATACCTGTAAAAGCAAGATATGATGCTTCTACAGGAATTGAACCACGACCACAACTTACAAGTCCACAGAAATCAATGACAAAACCTCGAAGTCAGCAGCCCACCCCCACTTTTTAGACACCAGAGATATTTACACTGCCGGACTAATAACAACAAAAGATGTGTGTAAAGACATTTACCTCTAAAATCCCACTTAAAGGCTAACTAAGATACTACCTGATCACTGGTGTATGTACCAATGAAACACGATGCCCTAAAAATATATAATTCTGAAAGGAATCGATCCATAATGCTTCTTACAGCTCGGACAAAGGATTAGTTGTGAGTATTAAAAACATGTATAGACCACTGTGAGCTATTGATTCTGTTAAGTGATTTTTTTAGTTCCAGCATCTTCACTAAATGGTTCATCGTGAGTTTTGACTTTCAATATAAAATGAAAATGAAAATAAAAAAATATTTGGTAAAAGAACAAATAATAGTACATCATTTTTGAAAATGATATTAAGGAAATGCTGTCCTATCAAGAGGAATGTAATTTGTAGGTAACTCCTTTGAGCATAGCAACTAAAACGTCAATCCAAGCTGCCTCGTTCATCAAAACTTTAAGCCTTACAATCTCAATCAAAATTTCAAAGGGCTGATATCGTACGACATATGCGGTCAAAATACCGTAGCAAAACGTGAAATAAAATGCTCATCAAAATGACTTCTTTATAAGTCCGAATGGCTCGTAGCGAAGTCTTCTTAAAATCATAGCTCAACGAGGTAATGTATTTCCATTTCTGGTAGCAGTATATATAGTGCGATAAAAATTACAATTGAAAGTAATATTCTGATTTGTCTAGCATGTACACTTTTTACATGATTCGCCTAAAGTTTTTTGCGGATAAACTTAAAAACAGGCCCATAAGCTAGGTTTTATAGTTGGTTGGCACTCTTACTGAAGTGAGATATAGAACCAATCGTCAGAGGAAAAGGTGCATTCATCACTCACCCTATCCTTATCTAGAATAATCGGTACTAACTCTTAAATAAAATTAGCATTAGTCATCCTTCTGAAAGTTGCAGAAGACTGTGCATACCGGTAGGGAGTTACGCTCAGCCCTAAACCAAGGCATAGTTAGGTACATAACAATAATATGTACCCAAAGTATCGGACAGCAATTCCGAGGTTAAGTGTTAAATAACGACCGGAATAGTTAAAATTAATAAAAGGCCTTTCCATGTTATTTGTCAAAAATATTACAGCATCTTGTTTCTTCTTCTTCTTATGGCGCTACAGTCCGGGGTAGACCTGGGCCTCAACCAACATGCCTCTCCAGCCAGCACGGTCTTTCGCTAGCTGCCTCCAATTGCGCACTCCAAGTTGGTTGAAGTCCTTTTCCACTTGTGTGTGCCATCTTAACCGTCCATGTTTCCGCGCCGTAGAGTAGGACTGGGATGTTCAAGCTGTTATATAAAGCGAGCTTAGACCTTCGAGAGAGGGCTTTATTACTCAATTGCTTCTTGAGCTCAAAGAAACAGCGATTGGCAAGAGTGATTCTGCGTTTGATTTCGGTACTGATGTTGCTGTCTCTGTTTACCGCGGAGCCGAGGTAAACGAAGTCCTTGACTACCTCGAGGTTTCTGCTGCCTAGTGTGACGCTCTGTTCGAGACGTCAATGTTGAGTGTCGTTCCTTGATGACAGCATGTACTTATTTTTGCCCTCATTTAACGCCAGATCCATCTTAGCCGCTTCGGCTTCAATGCCAGCAAACGCCTCATTGACGGCTCGCTGTGTTCGTCCAATCACGTCAATGTCATCAGCGTAAGCTAGCAATTGAACTGACTTCTGGAAGATCGTGCCTCTGCTGTTGACTTGTGAGTTACGCACGATCTTCTCTAGGATTATGTTAAAGAAGTCACATAACAGTGCGTCGCCTTGTCTAAAACTCTCTCGCTCTGTTCGAGACGTCAATGTTGAGTGTCCTTCCTTGATGACAGCATGTACTTAGTTTTGCCCTTATTTACCGCCGGACCCATTTTAGCCGCTTCCTCTTCAATGCCAACAAACGCCTCATTGACGGCTCGCTGTGTTCCTCCACTTGAACTGACTTCTGGAAGATCGTGCTTCTGGTCTTGACTTGTGAGTTACGCACGATCTTCTCGAAGATGATGTGAAAGAAGTCACATGACAGTGCTTTGCCTTGACTAAAACCTTTTTTGACATTGAAGGTCTCGGTGAGTTCGTTACCGACCTTGAAGGAGCAGCGAGAGTTCTCCATCGTCATCCTACACAATCTGACGAGTTTGGTAGGAATGCCAAAACTGGACATGGCACTGTATAGCTCGTGTCTATGCACACTGTAATATGCGGCTCTAAAATCAACGAAATGATGGTGAGTGTCGACGGAATTCTTGTCTATCATCGTCCAAATTGAGTGGAACATTCGGCCTAACAGCGGAATTGGTGCCGTCATCGCCGTTAAGGAGTCTGCAGAAATGATCCTTCCGGATTCTCAGCACAGACTGCGACTCTACCACAAGTTGTCCATTTTGATCCCGGCAGGCTTCGGTCCTAACATTGTATCCTCCGGGTAGCTGTTTTATCTTTTGATAAAACTTTCGGACTTCATTCCTGCCATAACACCTTTCAATTTCCTCGGCCCCACGCTTCTCTTTTTCCTTCTGAGAAGCCGGTGCTCTTCGCTTCTTCTCTGTTTGTAGAGCTCACGAACAGCCCTCGTCGTTCGATGCAGCCTTGCCTTGTAGGCGTCTTGTTTAGTTGCATGCGCTTGCCTGCATTCGTTGTCAAACCATAGGTTCCTTCTGGGTGGTGACGTGAAACCCAGCACATCAATGGCAGCTTCTTTGATGGCTTCTTGACAACGTTTCCAATTTTCTTCTATGGTTAGTGCAGGCAGCGCCGAACTCTGAGCGAGTTTTAGGGAGACTCGGTTGGCAAAGCTCCCAGCGATCAGTTGCGATTGTAGCTTTCAGACGTTAAACCGTATTGGATGGTCTCGACTCCGCTGATCTCTCGATATCCGGGCTCTTACCTTGGCTACAACAAGGTGATGATCCGAGTTGATGTTTTCACCTCGTTCGGACATCGAGAATATTGGAGGAGTGTCTGACATCGATCGCAACGTGATCAATCTGCTTAACGGTGGATTGATCAGGTACCTTTATGAAAGTTCAGGTGTGGGAACCGCGTGCTAGTCCCAGAGAGGTTCTGCCCCGAGGCGAAGTCCAACAGTCTGGGTCCGTTTCCGAATGTGTTGTTGTGCAGCCTGTATTTACCGATGAGTCCAACAAAGATATTTTCTGTCTCCTAGAACGATCTTGGTGTCGTAGCTGGGGCATCGATCGTATGTTCTTTCTAGCAGATCATAGTAGTCATCCTTGGTGTTTTCATCCTTCTCCTCTCTTAGGCGTGAACTCAAATTTGGCTGATGGTTCCGAATTCAGCCTAGATGCGGGTTGTCATGAGGCGTTTGCTTACAGGGTCGTAGCTCAAGACTTTTTGCCTAAGTCTGGCTCGAATAACAAATCTGCATCCGAATAATCGATGTCTTCTCTCTCTGTACCAATCGCTGTAGTAGATATCGCAGTTCTTCATCGTTTTTTTGCCGATCCCGTCTCATCGCATTTCCTGGATGGCTGTAATGTCTGCTTTGTAGAAGTCAAGTTGTTCGGTTGCACTTAGTCTGTTAAGGGACCTCACATTCCATGTGCAGAACCGAAAATCATTGTCCTTATAACGTTTGCTGGGGTCATCAACAGTTGATACTTCATTATCCGAGGCATTTCGGCGTTTCTGAAATATTTATTATTTATAGTATATCCGTCCCTATCCGATGCATGTCGGACTGTCTAAACTATATGTTTTTTCGTGTTGAGGAAGTTAACATCACGCACAACCCACAGACTGGTAGGCCAGGCCCATTATTTAAACCCTCGGGCAGAGGGGTTCGCTGCATACATTGGTTCAGTACATAACGGATGCTGTGATGGCTATACAGGGGGCGCCACGAGGAGGCTGTATGTCAACTTGACCTGTGCACTAACAAGGATAGTTTTGGCAGCTCATCTTGCTGGGCGCAATCAACAACATTGCCTCGTGTGGACAGATCCATGCCCCCCACAATCTTGTTTAAAGTCCGAAAATTTCATATTACAGTAAGTAAGAGTTACTTTGACAGCAGTATCCCGAATGGATGCTTGTTTTAGCCTGCGATACTTGTATGAAGTATTTTAAGTGTTTAAATTTTAGAAGCACAAATTTCCTCTACTTGTACTTTGTTACATATATTTTGAAGCTTATAATCTTCTAAAGACAAAAATCTCGAGTATAGAACTTATGGATAAGTTGCATGCTCTTTGAATCGTTTGCCACCTGGCAATATCTTATTTAGTGGCGAAAATATTTTATGTCATAGCTTGACTAGTTTTCTTATTTCTCTGACCTAACTACATACATATACATACCCAATATCATACCAAAAAATGAACATTTTATCTATAGTTGTAAATAAATACAATAATTTTTTTATTAATTATCTGAGTGTATAAGTTATGTGAGTTAAAGAATTTAATATAAACTCTGTAAATCTGAATGGAGTATATATTCATAAGTGTATGTTTCTTAAATCACATAAATGACTTACACACATTTACTAACATCCCTTTCTTTGAATTGGTTAGACTTTTACCAAATTTATTTTCAACATTACAATATTTTGCCGTTGAGGTTTTTAATTTGACTCGGAATTGAAAATGACATAGAAAATAGTATATTTAACCATTTTCTTGTAGCAAAACAATGCAAAAGCTTTACTAGTACAAAAATATACCAGCTATAAACCACAGGAATCATTTATATTTTGTAGCAAAAATTTAAAAAATCTGAACGTGACCAGTAGTCAATGAACAGTGCATGACTTGCGAATATTTAAAAACCATATAGTCCATCACGACATCATGACTAACTCAGCTGAATTAAAAACAAAATAAAACAAGTTAGCAGCGTACATTTTTATGTCCGGGCGGTTATTACTTATCTTTGTTCAGCAGTCAACCACTGAAGTCGTAAGCCCACATCATCTTCAGCCCATTTCTCAGCCAGGACCTTTGGAAAGAATAAATTAGCATTCTTCAACTCACTGAATGTACACAGGTAATGGGCAATACAAATAATCTCTTCTCCATTCATCAGCCACAGTACAGGGCAGACTCATTATGAATTCAGTTTGAACACAGCTTCAGTTAATTAATGAGACAATACCGCCAGCAATGCACATTGTTCCCGCCTTCATGATTTTTTGAATGCATTTTACAAAAAAAAAACTGGTTAGTGGAGGTAGCACGCGTTTAATTGTTTACTCGCATCATTTGTAGTTAGGAATGCTGTTAAAGAATTTATGACACACCGCCGACGGGTGGCAGTGACACTTCCGGTGATTAATTCAAAATCACTTTCACTTTTCTCACTCTAGTGCTCAAAATAAATAATCAATGATTCACTCAAATGACAGAGGGTTTTCCATTATGTCATCTCTTGTAAACGTAGATTATTTCGATTGATCTGCTTTACAATAAATGTTGTAGCCATGCGAGCAAGGAACAAAGTAATTTAAACAATTGTTTTGCTGGTTTCAATTTTTGATCCAGAAGATCATTTCATTTATGTTTGTTTTAGGTGTCAAGCAAAGGAGTGAGCGCAATATGCGTGTAGTTGCCTCCGCCCCTTTTGCCGCTACGTTTTACTAGTGTCCATTTATCTGAAAACATTAATATAATTATGTGAATAGAAGACGTGCCTGAAACCTGTACATCTTTAGTAAAGACCTGAAAGTGCAAAAGCACAACTGGTTTGAAAAATATCAAAAGATAGAAGAGATAATAATTTGGAAACATCTCAAAGTGGAAAAACACGATGGTATGAAAAACATGGGCTTGCCCTATAATAATAATAATTGTTGGCGCGACAGTCCACAGAGGGACCAGGGCCTAGCTTGCTCATCAACTACTCGTGTTGTGCGCGCTACTGTTCTCTCACCAGTAGAAGGGACCTATAGTTTTTTGCCGACAGCGAACGGCGAAGTTTGAGAAGGTTTCTTAGACAGTTATTACACTTTGAGTGTTGTCAGCAGCTCGAAAGAGGTGGTGCCGTGAAAAATTCGAAGTGTTCAGCCGGGAATCGAACCTAAGCTCTTCGGCGTGTGAGTGTCGCACTCTACCCACTACGCCACGGCGGCGGACTGCCCTATTACCCCCGATAAAAAGCTCCTGAAACGAAAAGATATAATTTTCTTTTGATGAAAAATATATCAATTTCGATATTTATTGGAAGCGAAGGTTATTTAAGACCCCTGATCAGCTACAAGCGACTTCAAAGCAGAAAGCCAGATGTTGGTTGGTATCCAACCCCGAAATAAACTGCTTTCATTTTTGGAAAACGGCCAGTTCAGTCAAGTTGGTATATAAATAAGCCCGAGATAAATGCAGACAATTTTAGCTGTGTGTGGAAAAATTGATCAGAAACAAACACTAACTACCCAAATCAAAACAAAGCACACTAGTGCACAGGACATGGACATTTGACCTAGTACAAAATACCTCTGATTTTGTGTTCAAAGGTTAGTTGACTGCGATTTTTCATAATTGGGTCTTCTTGTGTTGGCCGTGTGGTTACATAAAACTCTTAGTTACTTTTACTTAAGATAAAGGAACCATAAACACCAGGTTCACTTCTTCTGTACTATATAAAGAAGAAGATATGTTTTTTTAAGATATAAGCTCCTAATAAGGACTCCTTGTACAAAAAGTTAAATCGGAATATTTGGGGAATAGTTAGAAAGTGTTAGGAAATACATGCAAACGCGATATCACTTAGGTTTGGTTGTGTGTTTATGACATACATATAAGTGGATAAAGCCATAACAAAGATCACGGTTTAACTGCAACTATTTGAGTCCATGGGCCCTCCCAATCTATTGACTGCGTCAAATTAAGAATTGATTTTTTGCCTAATCGTTGCCAATGTGTGAACGTTCTTTATCTAAAGAAAATAGTCAATGGTGCCATTATCATTTGTGTATGACTTGCGGTTTCTTATTATCTCGCATTATTAGTGACCTTAAGTCACTCATGCCAATCAAATGTCAATGAATTTCAATGCTTCAAATGGATTGCTGACACTGTATTTTATTTGCTTCTTGATTTATTTAGTTTTAATTATTATTAAAATTAGGTAGATTTTCTTCAAAATAAAATTTCCTTCTTATATGTGCCATGTGTAGTTCGCTTACGTACAAGAAAGATTACCATTTCTAGAGTGAAGTCGTCCGCAAAATATTCACGAGACCTAATAACACTCACGCAAGTGCACTTCCATACGCTGACGGCATAAAAAATTGACTTTTTGTTGAAATATCAGGTCGTACTTTGCATGTTCGCCATCAGAGAGATTACTGGTCACTTCCCCGGAATCGAAGACACCACTGATCCGGACGATATGTGATAGCTTTGGAATGGTTATACGTGTTTTGCTGTCCGCAAAATTGTTGACTCAGTGGTGATTCATTAAATTGGTGCTCTAAAGTGGAATTTATCACCGATAGTTCGGCACTGAATGATTTGGCACCAATCATCTTGATGTGTCTTATGTATTTCTGGTCGGTGCTGACCAGAACGTTATAGGAACGTAAATCAATTGAACAACCAAGATGTGTAAGAGCTGTTGTCTTAATAAGACGACGCAACATGTTAATGTTATTAAAGAAAAAGCTTGGTTCCTGCAATGTAAAACTCAATAATAATAAAATAATCATTGTGTGACAGCTACAGTCCACGGGGGACAAGGGCTTAGCTTCGCATCAACTACTCGTGTTGTGCGTGCTACTGTTCTCTCACGAGTAGAAGGGACCTACAGTTTTTTGCCGACTTCGAACGGCAAAGTTTGAGAAGAGCGAGCCAGCAGCTCGAAAGAGGTTGTGCCATTAAAAATTGTAGATGTTCAGCCGGGTATCGAACCTGGACTTTCGACATGTGATCGTAGCACTCTACCCACTACCGCCACGGCATATTTTAATTAACAGGCCAGTTATATTCCATTTTAAAGTTTTATGTTTTTATATAAACAGTACCAATCGGCAGATTTAAAGCTTAAGTTTAATGCTTAGCTTGTTTTAAGTAGAAAGCCTGAGTACCATTGCAGAAGGCATCAAAAGTAGAACTTTTCTAAAGCGTAGCCCTTATTTTTTCTATACATTGTAAATAAACATTACAAAAAAATACATTTGAAACACGTAAATCCAATCTAAGTGATGTAAGTGAATTAGCTTACAATTTGAGCATGTTTGACTTGTGATTTTTTCTTAATTCGTCGATCTCGTGTTACAACCCAAAGTACACCTTTTTGCTGATATTTACGATTGCATTGCTTTAATAATGCCTGATTCACAAAAGATTCATGATCGGGTAAAATAACCGAATACTATAGGTATTCGTATGATTCATTTTTTTATATAGTAGTAATATATAATAGTGGGAGCCGTGGCTAATATATAATAGTGGGTAGAGTGCGACGCTCACACGCCGAGGGGTCTAGGTTCGATTCCCAGCTCAACACCAATTTTTCTAATATTTCACGGCGCCACCTCTTTCGAGCTGCTGACAACACTCAAAGAGTAATAACTGTCTAAGAAAGCTTCTCAAATTTCGCCGTTCGGAGTCGGCAAAAAATTGTAGGTCCCTTCTACTCCTGAGAGAACAGTAGCGCGCACAACACCAGTAGTTGATGAGCAAACTAGGCCCTGGTCTGGATTATAGTAATATATAATATATACAATTTTTCCAACAAAAAGTAGAACAATTTGGCTCCATTTTTAGCCTTACCTAACCTATTCTAAATTTAAGCTTAACTTTATCCTATAAACAAATAAAACTAAACTATGTCTACAACAAAATAGGACCCGTGTGTACCATGGCGTATATACGAGTAGAATTTATATGCTTGACATATATAGTTAGTAAATCATGATGCACCTGTTTTTGGGGGCGTATATACGCCCTCCATTTTTTAATTTCTTAAATTTTCATTTAACACTACCTTACGCAGTACCTTAAAAAAAATGTCAGTTAACAACAATGGAAGCTTTAAATTAATTTTAGTGATTTTCGAACTGCTGAACTGAAGAAGTTACTCGTGTTCATATTGGAGTCATCTATCCACTGTTCGGTGTAAGACATGAAAGATGATAGAACATCCTTCCGCGTCCTGTATCAGCCCTTTGGAGCCTAAATAGAGAAATGCTTCAGGAGTTATAAATTCGTTTAGACGCAACTTTTTATAGTATATGATGTTGAGGTAGTAAGCCCCAAAAATCAGACTGTTATCAAGTCAGATTAATAATGAAATTATCTATCCTGATTAGGTTTGCGTCGTTATACAAAACCTCGTTGGGATAGAATTTATTGTAATCGGATTCAGGTCTTCGATACAACCGGAGGCAGGCCCGAAGACTTGCCTCTCAAGCTCCCTCATCTTTTCCATCTGGGAAAGACTGAGATTGAACCAGACATCATGATTGGCCACATGAGGACCATGTAGCAGATCACCTTTATTCTGGTATTAAGTTGGCTGCTGTAAAACAACCAACTTACTGCGGCAAAGGCTATCTTAGCTTTTATCAGAGCTGTAGCTGCATGCCTACCGCAATACATAGTATACTGTTTCAAACTGCGACAGTCCACAGGAGGACCCGGGCCTAGCTTGCTCATCAACTACTTGTGTTGTACTCACTACTATTCTCCCACGAGCAGAAGGGACCTGCGGTTTTTTGCTTTTTTCTTCGACAGCTTTTACTCTACCCATTACGCCACGGCGGCCACTTGTTTTCCGGAAATAAAAAAGCATAATATGATCACTTTGATTTTCCATTTTGAACACACGGCAAACAAAAACTACACAACCCATCACAAAAAATGTTTAATATGGCAGATAGTCTGCTGTTTAAGATACTCTACACTGCCAGCTTAAGCTGATCAGTCCATGGGTGGTTCGCTTCGTGTTTTTAGAACGGAACATAAGTTCTTAACATTCAATATTGCAATTATATAGAAGCCAAATCGAACTTTGACAAATGTATTACACCTTTGCTGTCGATTTCAAGATGAACCTTTGAGGTATGATTTCATGCAACTCAAGCTGTTAATAAGTTCCACAACTAAGTATAACATATATTCTTTAAAATTTTACCTTTAAACTAAAGTTTTCTTCTTTACAAATCCTCATTCTTCTAATTTCAGTCTTTTGAAACAGAATAACTTTATAATAGTGAAAGTTAGTAGTTAGTAGTTTAAATTATTTGGACATTGTTATAATCTATTTTTTTAATACTAAATTATATACATATAGCCAGATTCGTCAATAAAACGATTAACGCATCAATACCAGACATTTGGTATCCGTTCCAATAATAAGGAAATGCCGAATTTCATGTATTTTCCTTATTACTTTAACCCACATATTTAATACACTTCCTGTTGATTTGTCATATAGAAGAGTGCTGACAGTTTGGTTTTGCGAATTTTTCATTAGTATGTCTTATATCTCAGCTATACCGAGTTATAATCGTTCTTACGCATTTAAAGTTCGGATGATCTTAATTTTTTGGCTTGTGAAGAACATTTCCATTTTATTTTTTAATTTTTTTTTTGTTACTAGTTGCATCTTCTTTGTTACTTTTTTATAGACTTTTGGTACAAACACCTTACTTGTTTGAGAACTGGTATCACAGAATATATTCCCCATCAAATGTTTAATTCTTAATGAAGTGTTGTGTTAGATACATTCATCGCTTCCTGTTTTACAATTGAATGTACGTTTACTATTTAATTTATATATATATATATATATGTGTGTGTGTATATATATATATATATGTATATATATTTAATTTATGTAGATATAATGTTATCACATTTAAATAAATTATTTAAAATAGAATATAAAGTAAACTGAAATATACGTTTGTTTACATGACTTCTTTGACGATTAAATGCTAATGCTGTTCCGTATCTGATTTACTGGTATCATTCTCCAAGGTAAAATATGACACGTTAAAGCATATGAACAGGAACCATAATATAGCACAACGGCAACACGGACAATTTTCCAAAATGCCACCGTTTCACATTCTTTTCATCTTTGCAAACTTTGAAATGTTATTCTAAAGTATCCTCAGTCGTTCGCGTTCTTTTATTTCATCTCCTGCCCAGCTAATTCCACGCAACACGAACATCTGGAGAATGAGAAATGCATGAAGAAACACAAAAAACACTGAAACTTGACCAAGTAAAAGGAATACATTCTCTACAATCCCACACATACCAGCCCATTAGCAAACTTGATAAGATTTTAATTCATAAAATTTTCATTCTCGCTCATTCGTCCTCCGATAAGAAACATGCGTGTGTGCGAAAGAGAGAGGGGAGAAAAGCAAAACAAAACCCGCGCAAAATAAAACACTCATTTCTCTTCTCTTCTCTTCGCTGTCACATTTTGAATTCATCGATTTGTCAAATGAACCACTCGTGGGAAATGAATTTTTTCTCCATTAAAGCTAGCACAATGCATGCGAAGCAAGAGAAAGCTAAATGATAACACAACACACATGGATGAATGTCAAAACGAGAAAATGAGATACTAAGAGAGAGAGAGTGAGAAGGAAAGATGCGAAGGAAGGAAAAATGATTTGTTATTTGTTGTTATTGACAAAATGAAAACGAAAGTCCAACGAAAGAGCGAGAGAAGTAAGGCGACCGAGAAACAAAACGAAAGGAAGAAGGTGCAGATGAAAAGAAAATCTGTGAAGGGAACGCCCACTGCATTCAGAAACACTAAAATGATAGCCCCGCCTATGCATTGACGATGGGGCCCGTTCCTCACCAAGAATACGCGTCTAAAGCAATTACTGATGACAGATGGGGTGACATTGACAATTAATTACGCGCTCATCCGCTTTTATTGCAATTTGTCGGAATGAAGTTGCATAACTATCCACAAGGGCGATCGATTTTAATTAAATCTAATTAATTGCATTATCGCAATCCTCAGCCTGATGTATGACAGCCGACCAAGCCAACGTCCATTGGTAGAAGGCATTGAGCAGCGGGGGAGTGTGAGTGAACTACTTATATTTAGGGCGTTGTTATCCTTCAGTATAAGAAGCGGGCAAAGCTTTTAAAAGCTTTCTCCTCATCACCCTGTTGCCATGAGCAATGTGGGTGCCAGCAGAAGTGTAGGGGTTCTGGGAGTGTGGTGGGAGGCAAATTCATCGTAAGATGGTCAAAATCCTGAAGAAAATAAATTCCTCGAAAGTTTATGTGAACTTTTGGTCATTTAACTTGCCCGCTCCGTAGACAGGGGTGTGAGGGTGGTAGATGGGGATGGAGGTGCTATAATAAAAAAAACAATTTCCGTTTCTTTTTCTTCTGTGTTCCGTGTTGATTCTGCTGAAGGGATGCAACGGGAGTGACTTGTCGAGGAGAAAAATCAATATTGTGGGGATTCCTAGATGAAAGGGACTGGGATCTGGCCAAACTGCGAGCCAAAAAGGGGATGGCGATGGATAGGAAAGTTGTGATAGTCAAGTAATGGTTGATGAAGAGAACCCCTTTTTTTCACCTTTTTTTCCTGCGGTCCCCTTCTCAACACGCGTAAACCAAACAAAAATAAAACCATCAAGTGTCGAGAGGGAAAGAGGGTTCATAGTGAAATACACACATTTAATCCGCTTGTTGGGGTCATGCGGTGGGTGGGAGCAAATACATACATATGTGTGTGTGTAATTGTTTTTTGTTATGATTTCGAGTCACGGAATGAGGAATTAGGGACAGGGAGCAGCAGGAAAATATGTGTATAGCAAAGAATGGGTCTTTTTGGCCAGCCACGAACTAGATTTAAAGATATAGATCTGTCATACACATCACTTGTGTGTGTTCGTATCCGCATAAATGCGAATGAATTTCTCAGAGGAATATGCGTTGAAGGCATGAACTGAAAGTATATACCAACAGAATGGCTTAAATGTCCTTTGGGACGTGTTAAAAGGGATTTGCTTTGTAGATACCTAAAAATACAGTAAATATTTTTACTCACCCCTATTTATACAAACATATTTACGGTTGTGTGTGCACGTACCTTGAAGTGGGTGGAAAGGTTTAATGCAAACTTCAGGGAATGTGAAAATGAATAATGAGCATTTCAGTATGTACATATGTAGGTAGGTATTAGAAGGGGATGGGGGTAATGTTCGTACGTATGTGCCTACAGACATTTAGAAGAGCGGCAGGACCATCAGCCATAAAGTGTATGTTTGTCGAATGTAAAGAGTAGATTACATCACTTATGAAGCAGTTTCAGGTGTGGAGAGCTTGTTATTTATTTCCATATGCTGGCACCTACCCACTTGCCTTCGTTTGTGTATTTAGTGAAGATTACCACTCTCAAAGGCCATTACACAAGGGAGTTTTTTCCAGGAAAATGCGATCTTTAAACATATTTCTGAAACATTTTATTCGATGTAAGGAGTGCCCAAGGCATTGAGCTTCTAGCTAATTTCACGTGCAAAACCATTGTCCTTGCTCACGTGATGGCAACATAGTCTGTCAAATAAGAACGAAAAATAGAACGGAATTTCAAAAATGTAGCTATTCATTTTTAACCAAGAGCTTTTTCGCTAATATAATTTAGCCGCTTCCGAAGTTAAGTCTTCACGCGTCACATCAACATATTATTCAAAGAATTTGGTGGATTGAAGGTGTGCTTTCTAATAATGGAAATATACATTTATGTATTTCGCTATATTCAAAAAACTACTTTCAAGAAATCTAAACAATTATTTGCCACAGAAACAAGTTTGTCAAAAACTTTTCCTTTAATTCTATCCCTGAGGATCCTCAAATTAATGATTTCCAGTCCAGTATAAATTCTAGCTCAATCCCATAACAAACGTCGGATTTTTGTACACGTATTCAATACGTACACTGAAGCTGACAAAAGGAAAGCACAACTCTCGAAAAGAATACTCCACCAGGCAACAGCAGATGTTTGTACAGATATCATCACGAAACAGAAAAACTGATTAAATTGCTGAATTTGCATTTATCTTCATGTGATGACACATCAACACACGCAAACAGAAAATAAATGTTAACCAACTACGGGAAGGGAGATTTATAATGATATCCCTACCGCGTCTTGTACTTTCAATAGGAAATGTCCACATGAAATATATCTCCCCAAATGCATATGTATATATTTTTAACCACATTTACGGGATGGAGCATTTATCTTCGTTTGCTCCGCATGACAAAGGTTCCAGAGTGGTTCAATTCGTATTCGCTTTGAAAGGTCAACGGAGTCGCCGATCTGCTGTGCAGTCATTTGGGAATATACAAGAAAGGAAAGCTTATTTAAAACACACAAGTGAACAAATTTAAAGAAAGGGATGATCTTAATACAATTTTTTGGTTGGTCATACATGAACCCATTGCGAATTTCTTTAAACACGGACCACAAGCTTTAAAAGCACGAGATTCGATTTTAATGATTCGTTTTTTAACTTTGTCCTGCAGTTAAGGGCAGCATTCGCCATCTTCCTTCATTTTTGCGTTTAGTTGTGGAAAGGCGTTCGGGTTCCCCTAGATTTCATAGGTTACTCTACATTACGCAGTAACAGAGTCTAATAGTAATGAATTTTACCTAAAAAAGGTTAATTTATTTATTTCTGAGCCGATGTGCCTTTCTATATTACAGGTACCGATAAACCAACCAAAAACGTTTTATTGAAAAAAGAGGTTCTTCAAGATTGCCAGCAGCAAATCCGAGTCGTTTCTTGTTCCATTTCGAGAAAAAAACCAACCATTCTCATTTTGTTAAGTTGATACCTCAGGACAACACGTAATCTCTGGCTGAACTCCTCGCATTTTTCACGGCACCACCCATTTCGAGCTGCTGACGACACTCAAAAAGTATTAACTGTCTAAGAAAACGCTTCGTTCGTTCGGAGTTAGCAAAAAAACTCTCTTCATCTTGTGAGAGAACAGCAGCGCGTACAACCCGAGTAGCTAATGAGCAAGCTAGGTCCTGGTTCCTCTGTGGACTGTTGCGCCATCCAATTATTATTATTATCATGTCTGCCTTTCTCCTCGTGAAAGTCTGCCTATCGGCCCTAAATAAATAAAATATGCAATCGTTCTTGAATAATATTTTTTCTTAAAATTTAAAAATAAATAACAAAATATAAAAGTAATTTTAGTTTGTTTAAATTCATAAAATTAATGTTTAATTAAATTTATCACTAAATATTTAATTAAATTTAGACAGACTTAACTAGACAACTAGGGGCTACAGTTTTTCCAACTCTGAACGGTGAAATTTAAGAAACACTTTCATTAGCTACCTGTGCTCTTTGAGTGTTGTAAAGAACTGATAAATGATGTTGCCTCGAAAAAGTGCGAGGTATTCAGTTCAGGAATCGAATCTATCGCAGTGTGTCAGAAACATTCCTTGTAAACTCTGAACTGAAATAAGAGAATATGCAATTTGTGAATAAAGGACAATCAGAAAAATCAAGATGTGCTGGATTGCTGACTTTAAAGAAAATGAAATGACTTTAAAGAAACCTCGAACATTATGAGCATGAATACAAAAGTGAGCGGGGCAGCTTGTGAAATGATATAAGAAAAACTTTTCTTCTAAAATTAGTATCGTTTAATTTCTTCATATTAGCCGTTATCCTTTTAGAAATTTATTTAAAATAATTACAGATTATAACAAAGAGAAATTGGAAATTGTTGAATACCTTGCATTTTTCATGGCACCACGTGTTCCAAGCTCCTGACAACACTCAAAGTAATAAGTGTCTATGAAAAAACTTCTCAAACTCGTGATTTGGAGTCATTCAAAAACTGTATGTCTCTTTAACTCCCAAAAGAACAGTAGCGCACACAACAGGATAAGATGATGAGCACGCTAGGCCCTGGTCCACCTGTAGATTGTCCTGCTATCCAATATACATACGAGGTTTTTAAAAAAAGAAGGCCAATTTTAATTTTACTGGAAAATAAGAAACGCCTCAGATAAAACGCATTATAACAGTGATGTTCTTGGCCAATAATTACGAACAAGCAATGCAGGTGGGGTGCATTATGCAAAAGCCTTGAATTGTTTTCCCACAATTCCTACGCGACGCAGAACTTCAAGATAATACTCCTTGTTGATTGAACGTCCCAACCGTCGACGAACGCCCTAACAGGCTGCAGGCAGGCAGTCCCAAGGTGGGATCGGACCCTACGAATGCCTCTTTTGAACATTGTCTAGCTAGTTCATTGGCAATGTCGTTTACCATGATGTCCCGGGACCCAGACAAGTCTTAGCGAATTCAGTATACCGACCAAATTAAGGGAAGACTTGCATTCTTGAACTATCCTGGAAGTTGTTAAAGGGTTAAGTAAAGCCTTAAGCACAGCTTGGCTTTCGCTACAGACACAGAAACTTCGCCCCTTCCACCAATTATTCATAATATAGTTAGTGGTCATTAGGATCGCAAACGCTTCCGTCTCAAAGACTGACGCGAAATCACCTAAGGAGTTGTGAAGTTTGATGTTGTCGTCTTTCACCAAGGTCCCAGCTACAGATCCCTGCGTCGTCTTGGAACCATCCGTAAAAATCCGACTACATTCTCTTCTCGGTTCAGTATCTGGCCAGATCCAGTCCAGCATACGGAGAAGGTCGACTTCGTATGAGCGATGCAGCTGAATCATATTGATCTCTCATCAGACGGCATGTCCATGAGACTAGTGTCATAGGAGATGCGGTGCCCGAGGTCATCAACGCTCAAGTGCAAGTTGAACCAAAGACCATTACTTTTTAGTCGAGAGATGGCCTTGATTGTGCATCCCATGATGTCGATGTCAAGTGGAGAAAGATTGATAAGAGCAGAGCCAAGCGTGCTAGGGAAAGCCCGAGTGCAGCCGAGACAAATCATTCTTTGAGGCTTATTGAAAGCAGCAGTCACGTATTTATGCGAAAGTTTGTTCCACCAAACAACTGATTTGGTTCCAATGTGGTTTTTCTAAAGAAGTTCTCTTATCCAGGATAACACTTAGATATTGGGCTTTATTGGAAAGTCAAATGGTGACGCCTTTAAGTATTAGACAGACTAGTTAAATTCCTCCTTCTCATAAAGAGAACAACCTCGGTTTTAAGAGGGTTGACTGGAAGCCCATTCCTAATACACCAGTCATCGATCAAGTCAAGGCCCCCCTGCCCACTTGAACAAACGGCTGCAAGGCATGGTCCGGTAACGCCTATATCATCCGCATAGGCCTGGGCGTAGATGTAAGATCAATTCAAGGCGAAAACCAGAGAGTCGACCAACATGTACCAAATGAGAGGTTAGAGGACGTCATCTGGGGGGCAGCCCCCGTTTACACCCGACATTAAAAACTAGTCATACTCCGCCTCCGCGATATAGTTCTATTTATTAGCATTGCTTTTATCCACAACAACAATGATTCTTCTTCGCCTTATTCTCTGACCGCTATGTCGATAAATATGCCCAGTGCGTATTCTTTCCTGTCAAGTGCACTTTTAATGATGCCGACGAGATTTTGAAGCGCAGTCTCGCAAGATTTTCCGCGCTGGTAAGCATGTCGCATCTGAGACAGAGGATGTGATCGCAAAGCATTTTTGCGTAGATGCAAATCGGCCAGTCTCTCCAAGCTCTCTAGCATGAAGGAAGTTAAACTCATAGGCCTGAAGTTTTTGGCGAGGGAGTAATTGCCTTTACCAATTTTTGGTATACACACAGGACCCCTGTGCGCCAGGAGCTTGGAATATACCATATACCAGCGCAAGGCTGACAGGGAACATTTTTTCAGAGCTGGTTGTAATGGGTGCCTTTTGCAGCAGTTATCCGTATATGCCATCGGTACCCGGTGCCATATGCCATCAAAATATGCAGCAGCGTACTTAATACCCTCACCTGTTACCATGAGCGATGATATATACCAGCCTCTGCTGGTGGTATTTTTCTGTTCATCCCCAGTTCCGAAAATCGGCCCTGGTTTTAAGCCAGTTGTGGTCTGGTTCTCTGGGAGGTGAATTTGTAGTATGAGCTAGAGGATTTCAGCTTTTGATTTAGTATAGGTACCGTCGGGTCTTCTGAGTGTGTCCAGTCTTATTGCTTGGTCTCCTTTAAGGACTTTCACCAGTCTGCTGGTTTCCCAAATGTTTCGATTTTTCCACAAAAATCTCTATAGTAGACACTTTTCGAAACCGAATCAGCCTCTTATATTCTTTTTGTTTCGATCGATACAAGTCACAGTCCTCTTCCAGTCTTGAGTGACCTGTTTAGAAGTTTTCTGGTTTTCTTGTGAATTTTCTACAGTTCCCTATTCCACCACGGAACAGGGTTTCTCCAGGGGGTGTTTTTGATTGAGCATATCAGTTCGAAGCATTTGGTTAGGATATCGTTCAGACCCTGAACTGCCTTCTCAACCTTATGCCTCGTTCTGAGTTTGAGAGAGGTAAGATGCGATTTACTAACTCTTCCCTAAACCTTAGCCAGTTTGTTTTCCTAGGGTTCCTGCTCTTCTGCAAAATTTTGGTTCGCATTCGATTCGGAACGCTATGTATCTATGGTCCGACATGGACACTTCCAGCAGAACTTTTCAGCCTGCGATTTCCTTAAGATTTCTATTTGATAGCGATAAGTTAATCACTTCCTGTCGTCTTGGCGTAACAAAAGTTGGCTGGGAGCCAACTCTCCTTCAAGTGCCATCAAAGCAAACAAGGCCGAAAAACGCGCAGAACTTGTTCCTAAAAATACAAAAGAAATTTCTCCGATGTTTGAGTTTAAAAAACATCCTGATATCTGGTCTTAAGTTCAATGATAGACGGCGGAGCTGAATTCTGAACGATTTCGACTAAGGATGGTCGAAGGCTGTCAGTAGTCTATTAAAGGCTTCATAGAGCCGCTGCATTACATCGCACTTGGCATTTTGAACAAAGATTTAACACACTTTTAAACGAGCCATAATAAGCCCGTTAAGAATTTCAATTCAGCTTGTTTCTGGACAACAAAGAAACTAAATCTTGTTTCCGAAGTCTGTTCTTGATTAAGTCTTTCTGTTCCTGAATCGAAAACCCTAAGAAAAAACACACTATGGCTTGAAAACAGGGGACTTAAGCAATTTCAGTTAGTTGCCGTCCATCTGGCTTGAAAGTGTGTTCATTTAGAAAATAGAGAAAGTCATCAAAGTCATACTCATCGGTGGCTATGTCTGGGTTTCTTATTAAAAAAAAATAAGAGGTTTTTTGCTCGTTTCTCTGGCTTACAAGTTGATAATTTTGTGAGTTGCAACCTTTGCTGCGTCAAAACAGACATTTTTCAGTTCTCCATCATTCCTTACTTCGGCTCATGTTCACGCAATTGTCTAAGTGAAGAGGCCCAATTTTTTCCGACATGTCTAAAACTTATCCTTCAGCAGAAGGCAATTCTAATTTCGAGTCATGTCGTACGAAAAACTTTCAATTTTCATCTAAATCTGCCCAAATTCACAAAAAATTCATTGAAAATTCTGTGCAGATCTGTCAACGTCAAAATCTGTGTCAAATTCAATCCAGAATGTGTAGAGATATGAAGAAAGGTTTTTGTTTTTGTTCAGATCTGTACAAGTTTTTCAATTCTGTTGAAAAGGTTCAAAAACTGTTCGAAATCTGTTCAAACTCTGTTCAGGACCTGTTCAATAGTTGTTCAAAATCTGCTGTAAGCCCTTTCAAAATCTGTTCATGATCTGTTCAAAACTTGTTCAAAATCTTCTCTAAGTCCGTTCAAAATCTGTTCAAACCTTGTTCAAAATCTTCTCTAAGTCCGTTCAAAATCTGTTCAAATCCTGTTCAAGATCTGTTCAAAACTTGTTCAAAATCTTCTCTAAGACCGTTCAAACCCTGTTCAAGATCTGTTTAAAACTTGTTCAAAATCTTCTCTAAGAGCGTTTAAACCCTATTCAAGATCTGTTTAAAACTTGTTCAAAATCTTGTCTAAGTCCGTTCAAACCCTGTTCAAGATCTGTTCAAAACTTGTTAAAAATCTTCTCTAAGTCCGTTCAAACCCTGTTCAAGATCTGTTCAAAACTTGTTCAAAATCTTCTCTAAGTCCGTTCAAACCCTGTTCAAGATCTGTTCAAAACTTGTTCAAAATCTTCTCTAAGTCCGTTCAAAGTCTGTTCAGAGTATTACTGTCGCAAAATCAATAAGACAATGAAAGACAAATAATTAAATAAGCAAAAGAAATCAGCTAAACTCATAGTTAGTTTTAAGCAATGCATATGTTCATTAGTAATTTCACAAAATTGTATAAACAAATACAATTATTTGAAAATAACTCAATATAAGCAAAAACTAAATAAAAGAACAAAGAACAAGCCAAGGTTTAGAAAAATATTTAAAATTTGAATTTTCTGTCACTTTCTTTAAGGGTGTGCAAAGATAGGGAAGGTTATAGTCGAATAATCAAAACAAAACAAGCGAAAAGAGCACATATCCGAGTTCATCAACAATTAGAAATTAGGCTAAAGCTACTATTCAGCAAACATAACAAGAGAAAACGACTTGCATTTTCCTAACAAGCCCTATTTACAGAAGAAAGTAATTTTATTATTCTTGTAATTTTTTCCAGGAATTCATGCATAAGCCTTATAAAGTATTATCTTGGCTACTATATTACTGTGTACGAAATATTGAAACTCCTCCACAAAGTGTAGATATGAAAAATTTATGGGAATACGTGAATAAAAATATTAAAAGACATCACATTTCTTACAAATCGGAGTTGAAAATAGTTTTCCATGGATTTCAATAAAATTTAAACCAATTTGGTTTTAAAGACCAAAAGTCTTAACTCATTTAGAAACCTAATAACTTTACACTTGACCCACTTTACTAATAGCCATATGAGTTTTGGGTGTTCCTTGTTCTTTGAGTTTTTTAAAAATTAAGGTTAATAATAATAACCTGGGCCTAGCTTGCTCATCAACTACTCGTGTTGTGCGCGCTACTGTTCTCCCATCAGTAGAATGGACCTACAGTTTTTTGCCGACTCCGAACGGCGAAGTTTGAGAAGGTTTCTTAGACAGTTATTACTCTTTGATTGTTTTCAGCAGCTCGAAAGAGATGGTGCCGTAAAAAATTCGACGTGTTCAGCGGGGAATCGAACCAAGACCCTTCGGCATGTGAGCGTCGCACTCTACCCACTACGCCACTGCGGCCAAAATTAAAGTTATGTAGTGTTATTTCAAATAATTGAATTTGTGTATAAGGTTTTGTGAAATAAAATTTGGACAAGTTAAGACAAGTTTATTGCAAATTGTATGATACTAGAAATGTGTAAAAACGTACACAAGGAAAGTTTGATGTATTGTTGTTTGTATGTTTTCAATTCAAACTATCATAGCAGACATATTTTTCTTCCAAATTAGGATACTTCACTTTGAGGCGTTACATCGGAATAAATGTTTTCTTTCTATATGCATCTGCATTTCTAGTGTGTGTGTGTAAAATGAAGTCGGCGGGCAGCACGGATAACGGCCCAAGACATCAGACTACTAGTCCCTGCTGCAAATGGACATTAATTTATTCTATCCCAACATCTGCTGTATCTGCCCACTGTTTGCTGGTAGTCAAGCCTAAGGCATGTTATTCCGGTCTTAAAAAGTTATCAATCACCCTACGATATTGTTTTCTAATAACCGTCACCGCAAAGATAGTTTCTTGGAAAAATGTAATTACGAGACCACATTGCGCACCATGCCTGTCACTTCGAGTGGGCACAGAGGTGTATGCTGAATAAATTGAAATAAATTAACGACATAGAGATGACACATTGACACGCCGCAAGTATCACGTAATCTTCTGGATGCCGCAATAAGTGATGACTGGTGATTTTGATGAAGAATACATGCAGGTGAGACACGCTGGTGTGCAAACATTTTTTAATAATTAATTTATTTGCCATTTCTCATCGCAGTTAGTCAACATTCAGACTTAATCCTGTAAGACAAGGTAATTGCAAATGCTATGTAAAACGAATATTTGTAAGAAAACAGGTTTTGAACTTTATTAAGCAGGGTTGGAAGATATGAATTTTACACTTAATAAAGGTAAGTACACTGCGGCTTTGCCTTGTATCCTGGCAAGAAGCACTTGGTCTTGCAACTACCGGCCAAGATTGACTTCAAGACCATTTCAATGTGTATCCAAATAGTTCCGATATTCATACCTAAATCATAAAACGGCTCAGAATTGACGATGCAATGACCCAACATTTTGCCTTTCTTCCAAACTTATCAGTCGTTGTGTTTTAAACTTAAAAACGGAGAAAGACCCACTTCCAAGAGGATCTATTTATTTCCATAATTCTTTTTTGTCTACACATAATTCTTTATAACACAATCCCTGCACTATGGTGCAGAAATGTAAAAATATCTTAAAACGATTGATAGAATGAATTATAAACGTTGTTTGAGGAAAAATATTTAACGAAGAAATGAATACTTGCAGTGCCCTAGTAAGCAGTTCAATTCGCTTGTCTATAAACAGCTTTTGAACAATCTTCAGAATTTTCTACTATGATTTCGCATAAAATGGAAAATAAACCCCAACCTTGATGTGTGAAATTCAAAGCACCAGGTGGGAGGCTTAAGATGATTGAGGTCTAGGTTTACCCTAGGCTGTAGCTTCAAACAAAGAAAAACGTACATTGTTATATATTTTTTGAACCTTGCCTGAGAGTTGCTTTTAGTACAACTAATGTCAATCTAGGCTGCTGTTGCCCTATATCTGCATCTTTGGTCTTTTTACAGATCTTTAACTTATAATAAAGTCCAAGTACACTCAATTCTCTTTTTATGCGGTAGATACGTTCCAAAACTAACCGCACAAAAAAAATCGCATGAAAAAATACACTAATGTAGTGTAAAAGAAGGAATGTGTTCCATTATTTTCAAAAACGCATAAAACCAAAAAATTATATAAAAAAAGACATTAATTAATATAATTCAAAATCTTGTACAAAAAAATCAGAATTCGATTCTCAGGAAAAATCGCATAACTTCAAAACCGCATAAAAAAGATTCGCATAAAAAGAGAATTGAGTGTACTCATTTGTTACGCAACAAAAATACATTAACTATTCAAATTACGTATGAAGTAAATGAACCTTTTGGGACACGCAAATAATATTGTTTAAATAGCAAGCGACAAATTAAAAGTAACAGATGAAGAAGAGAAGTAAGGAAAGTTGAGCTCATACGTTGCAGTTAACTCAAACGTAGTTTGTTGCCTTTGATTCATAAAGATTTGAACTATACATTATTTGAATTGGTTGATTTAAAGGCCGTAATTTTCGTCATCTCATCATTATGTTTGACTACCGACTGTTTTTTTTTTGTTGGAGGTTGGGATATACTGCACTGGAGCGCTTAGACTCAAATACTGGTCTGATTTTACTACCGACAGTAACCTTCATTTAATGTACCGAGTATTTGACTAGCGAGTCTAATTTCTTTACACACAGTAAGTCTCCTCATCTGTATTCTTCAAATGGCTTAAGAATTAAACGGGTAAATGCCAGAAAGTGAGCTTTAGAAATTATAATTGCTGTCAGAGAGCGCTTTCAGATACTTGATCTTATTTAGTTAATAACTAATCACTTATCACTGTTTTGGTTCCCTTGAGTGTTGTTCCACGACACATTGCGCATGTAGAGTATTCTTTGTCCATTATTTATTGCTACTGCTGTGCCGTTACGTAATACGTTTTTTTTTTCCTTTGTGATATATTTTTGCTTTTGACACTGAAATGAGTTGCTTTTATTACAGTAAAAATATTGAAAATCCAAAATTAATGTTTTTTAGCCGGCTTGATGTCTGAAAGAAGCTCGAGGAGAATATGACTGAAAGCGAGTAGAAAGGTTGCCTTTTATATTTCGGGATTAGACAACAAAAACAAATATTAATCATCGAAAAAAGCTTTATTGTTTTTTCAAAATATTCCCCATTAAGATCTATACACTTTTGCATGCGTTTGAACCAATTGTCGAAGCACTTTTGTCACTCTGATTGAGGTATCTCCAAAACAAGCATTCTGAACGCATCGACCGCTTCTCCAGGTGTCGAAAAACGTTGACATCTCATTATATTTTTTACGTACGGGAATAAAGAGAAGTCATTCGGTGCCATGTCATACGGCGGATAATTCATCAAATCGATGTTTTGAGTGCTCAAAACTGCAGTTTCTTTCGACCATCGACACGGGCCTTTTTTTGAGCGATTGGCAAATTCTGAGGGATCTATTTTTTGACGGTCAAATGATCATGCAATATTGAATGTATGCTGGTCCCACTAATGCCTTAGATTGTCTCAATCTCACGATGGGTCACACGACGATCTTGCAATATCAGTTGACACACAGCATCAATGGTCTCCGGAACAACAACTGATTTTGGACGACCTTCACGAAATTCGTCGTGGAGTATACAACGTCCTCGTTTGAATTCACCATACCATCGATAGACACTTGTCCTTGATCGAACTTTATCGCCAAAAATTGAATTAAGTTCATCGATGCACTGTTGTTGAGTTAATCCACGTCGAAAGTTGTAAAAAATAATCTCACGAAAATTTTCAGGATTTAATTCCATTTTTGGGGCGAGATGAATCATTTAAGATACTGTACAGAACACAAATAGCTCTAAAAAATGTCAAATTTTACGATATAGCTGGCAGTTGGCAGATTGCAACACTAGGGTTGCCCAATCCCGAAACATAAAAGGCAACCTTCGTACATTAGTTTGTACAAAAAGTTGGTAAGATTGGCTAGTGGACAACACTTACTATTCCTACGGCCGTAAAGCGGGTACAATTATGTGACTCAATTCATGAACCAATCAACCCGTATGAAATCTCAACAGCTCGAAATTTTATAGCATAGCTTGAGATGCAGAAGGACCTGAGATTATTCGTTCGACTCTTTGTAACTACCATATTTGCTCTGTTACACTTACGCAGTATGTGCTTTTATAAAGTTTGGAAACAATTTTGAATATTTTCTCACGAGGTGATTTTGCTCGAATAAAAGATCTGACTCTCAAATAAATTATTTTTTTTTTATGATTTAGCACAGTATAAAGGTTAAAGTGATGGAAGCACTGGAGGCTGGTAACAATGTTTCGGTCTACGTTAGACGTTATAGAGTCATATGAAATTAAAGACATGAAAAGGAAGGAAAAGAACGTGTCAAATTACACAGCCTTTTTTATTTTGCAATATAATTTCCCCTAACATCAATGCATCAATGGCCGCCGTGGCGTAGTGGGTAGAGTGCGACGCTCACACGCCGAAGGGTCTAGGTTCGATTCCAGGCTGAACACCTTGAATTTTCCACGGCACCACCTCTTTCGATCTGCTGACAACACTCAAAGAGTAATAACTGTCAAAGAAACTTTCTCAAATTTCGCCGTTCGGAGTCGGCACAAAACTGTAGGTCCCTTCTACTCGTGAGAGAGCAGTAGCGCGCACAACACGAGTAGTTGATGAGCAAGGAAGGCCCGGCCCCCCCTATGGACTGTCGCGCCAACAATTATTATTATTATTATTAACATCAATGCATTTCTTTTCTTGAGATAAGCTTTTTTAACCCTCAAAAAAATAAATTTCCTCTTTATCTGCAAAATACCCATTTATTCCCGATTTGAGTTCTTCATCATCCGAAAATTTTTTCCAAGAAGACATTTTTTAAAATCCGGAAACATGAAATGTTCACTAGGGGCAAGGTCTGGACTATAGAGTGGGTGATCGATTTCTTTGAAACCACAATCTTGCGCAGCAGCCTTGGAAACTTGCGCCGTGTGAACAGGGGCGTTGTCATGAAAAAGCAACACACCCGCTGCGAGTTTACCCCGTCTTTTCTTTTCAATTTCCTCCCGAAAATTATGCAAAGTGGAAGCGTAGGATGTGGTGTTGATGGTTTCACCTTTTTGTTTTGTACTCAATAAGCAAGATTCGATTTGATTCCCAAAAACTGTGGCCATGAGCTTCCCAACAGACGGAGTGACTTTGAACTTCTTTGGGGGGTCAGTTCCTTTTTTATGTTCCTTCCTTTTTTTTAAGGCTCTTGTTTGCCCCAATAATAATTCGATCCATAAAACCGTCCGCGTTCTCACTATACATTTCCAGAAGCTCTCTACAGCATGCGATTCCCACTTTTTTCTGAGGCGCTGTGAGCATTCGTGACACTTACCTTGCACTGACCTTTGAAAGGTTAAGATGGTCATGAAAAATAGTGTGAATGGTACCAGTTGAAAGCTTGGTGATCTCTGCCATCATTTTCAACTATATTCGGGTATCCTCGAGAACAATTTTTTCGACTTCTTTGATGCTTTGTCCCGTACAAGCAGTAGCCGGGCGCCGGAGCGGGGGTAGTTTTCAATGCTCTCTTTGCCCCTCTTGAACTCACTTGACCACTTTTGAACAGTTGATAATGAAGGTGCGGAACCCTGGTAAACACCCACCATCTCCTTATGAATAGTTTATTTTGAATTTTTCCTTGCTTAGTGAGAAATTTACGATGTGCGATGCTCAATTTACACCATCATCGTCTCAGTTGCCATTATGATTCTGTTTAACTAGAGATAAAACGCGAATAAATAATCACACTTATGTGAAATTTTACATGAATGGCTAAAATAATAATATTACTGGATAAATAATTGAATTTATATATAATATATAACAAAGTTTCACCTCGATGCCGGGAATATATTGAAGGTCCCTCGTAATTCTTTTATTGACTTTCCCGGGCCTCCTCTGACAATGATCTGACGTGCCCCGTGGAATAGAATTTTATAAATCGTTGGGTTAGAGTCATAGCACTGGGCATTAACCCCAAAATTCTCCATTTTAATTCGGTAATTGCTCGATATTATCTTTAAGAAGACGCTGAAGCTTTTTCAAAAATCGTACATCTGTTTCTGATCTTTATTCTGTTGAAGAAGGGTTCTCGAAAAATCTTCGAGGATTGTTACATTCATTAGTTTTATCTGCTCCTTATTTCATAATATCTACTTTTGTTTGAATCCGGTTTTTTTTCTATTGATGGATTGTTTTTGTTGTTGCCTTAAGCCTCAAATTATAAGCTATGTGCAAGATGTATTCCATAAACTTGATGCGTGCATATAGAAGGGAAATGCCAAACTTCAGCGCTTCCTTATTGCTTGTTTTTGTTGTTATTAGAGTTATATTCAGTCATTCATCTCTTCTTCATTCAGCTCTTAATTTGTAGAAGACGTGCCTCTTACTGCCTGCGTTATTTTACCGTAAATCATGGTGAAATGCAAATCATGTTTTACTTTAATTACACCGTCGTTAGTTGTAAACAGTGTTACATGTAAATTTAGAATTTCGTTTTCACGTACTAGGTCATCGTGAGCTCTATTAATATGCAGAAAAAATGTTGAAATCCAAACCGCGCTAATTACTCTCATTTATGACGATTGCGCTACGTAAACCAGACGTATGTTTTATGACAATGTAATGAAACTGTAATGCAAATAATAAACTTTATTATAACAACATTTTCATAACCGAAAATATTACATTTAGCAATAATAAAAACTTCCTGGTTCATGCGCATGGTATTTGCGCAATACAAGCATTAAAAGGGGGAAAAAATGCAGAAAAATACTAAACTACTCATGCAATGTGCCAACAAGTGAATTATTATTTTTGCACCACCGATAGAGAATATTTTAAGCTTTCAGAAAAATGTCTCATCCTGTTAGAGCCTCTTGGAACTTCCCGCAAAAGATGGCGTCAACAAATAACCTCTTCTAGCAAACGGGTGGTCATAATGAAAAAAAAATGTTGATGCTTTGTGAAAGCCAAATGTAAACTAAATGAAAAAACGTAAAATTTTTAAAATTTCAAAGTCTCAACTTTGAGCTAGTCTTACACCGAAACTCTCTTACTCATTATTCATTAGCCAACAAATTTTTGTTTTCTGGGTTCTCAAATATATAGAATCGAAAAACCCATACCACTTGGCCAAGAAAATTATTTCATTTTAATTATTTTTTCCGCTCACACGCCGAAGGCTTAGGTTCGATTTACAGCTCAACACGAATTTTTTTCTTTCGAGCTTCTGCCAACACTCAAAAAATAATAACTGTCTAAGAAAAAGCTTCTCTTTTACTCGTGAGAGAATATGTAGTAGTTGATGAGCAAGCTAAGCCCTGATGCCCCTGTGGACTGTCGCGTCAAACAATTATTATTATTACTTATTTTTTGCGTTGAGACACCACTGTGCGACGGCTACAAAGATTAAGGTATACCTTGTATATAAAGCTATGCGCGAATTCATCGCCAAATTTCACTTCAGAATTCTACATACGCCACTGAATACATGAGTAATTGTAGCTCTTATTTTTGGGTCAAGGTTGAGTGCCTGTTCATTCAGAGAACATGATTCATTTTAAAGATAAACTCTGCTCTGCTACTAAATAACATATATCGCCAAGATAATTTGGGTCATTTCGTGGTTAAGATAAACTCTTTTAGATGTCATGTTAAGAACACCTGGCACCGTTTTATTCGCAGCTTATATAGACACATGTACAGCAGGGGGAGAACATAGCCTTGTCGCCCACCAATCCCGACATTTTGTGGGGTTTCGATGCATCGCTTTTATATAGCACATTGAATAAAGTAGGCAATCAGTTTTGGAACATAAACCTGTGGCTTATCACTGCTATATGCTTGCGCAGGCTACGCAAACAAACGATTCAAATTTCCAAACTAATCGGCTGTCACGCCCGAATGTGTCAAAATACTTTCTGCTCAGTGTCACACATGTTGTCTTAATGTCACATCAACTACGTGGGCTCGACCGGGGACAAGGCGTGTTTCGAAATCTCAGATAAAGTTTCACGTAATTCACATTATGAAAACATGTCGTAGCGGCTGACAAACTACAGGCTCCATAACTCTAGAATAACTCCTAATCTTGTCGACAAATTTGATTTCTAATTTCGAAATCCAAACCACAACCACTTCCACCACCACCTATCCCGACCAAGTCCCGTGGGAGTTCATTTAATCTTCAGCTGTCAATCAAGAGACGCAGTCTGCCTGTCAGTGGCGGCAAACTTAACTTCAACCATTGAACCGTGAACGTCGTTCGCATCGCGGTTGTGACCGCTCATTACTCGTCCGTGTCCACAGCCATCATTCGTTTGCCTGCATTAATTTGTCATATTTTTTCTAGCCGGCTTCGAGATATACTTTTGTTATATTCTCCCCGCTTCGTAAAAGTTCATTGGCCGCACGGTTGGTCTTCTATTGTGTAGCCTTCACCGCCACTGCCCCTACCGCGCACTGAAAATAATGTGGAATATGGTCGCCCGGAAGTAGAATTATCTAGGCGTACATTAATTTACCACGACCCCGATGCGGTACAGCTATCGCATATCCAATTGAAGCCGCCGTCGAGCGGGGCGGCCGGCGGGAAACATTGCCAAACGATTGCGAGGAAATTAAGTTCCGTTTTGACATGAGAATTGAACGCCACTGTTGGACTATTTTTGTAAACCTAGGCTAAGCGCAGACTATGTTCATGTTCAAATTGCAGACTGCCGTCAATTTCATATGGAAGTTGTGTAGTGTCTCGTTGTCTATCACGTATTAAGGTATGCCGGTGAAATTCTTTTCCCTCATCAAAATGATTGATGAAAGTAGTTGTTCTACTGGAATATTTTTAGAACAGCAATTATTCTTGGTGGCATGGCGGGAGCTGTGGCGTCTGCTTTCTTAGTGTCTTAGTCTTTCTTAGTAGTAGGTGGAAGAGGTGAAGGGGCTGTCTGTCTGCTTTAAATGAGCGGAACCGTCTGTGTAAACCCATACCAGGCTTTGTAGACAAACAGATCATGCATCTCGTTTAAGCGTCTGCTTTAATCAGCCTTCGCCATGGAATTATTAGGCAGAGACTTGGTTCATGGTTCGTATCTTTCTCAATTTGAGAGTTAAGTGCTAATTCACACATCTCCGATCTTCGCATCTCCGCAGACTTTTACACTTCAATCTCGCTCTAGCACTGCTGGCAATGTTTGTTTTTTCAATTTGCGACAAATTTAGTTCTCTGAAAAACATAAAACAAAAGAAAACATATTTGCTAATATACACGGAATGAAGTCACCTGAGAAAACACATGGATTGTGAGTTTATAATTAGCAGAAAAGTGCTTAAAAAAGTCGATTTGGCTGGAGGTTTGGCTGATATACGGGTACCTTCGTACACATTGCCATGAAGTAAACAGAGCAATTGTTGATTGAACTCTAACATCAACTGGCAATTTATGAAACTTCATGATATCGGCAGCTATTGATAGCAACGCTATTGTTTTTATAAGAACAATGGTGTTTGTTTGCCTTATATTTTCGGATAATTCAAAACATGCTTCTTATTATGTCAGCAAAAAGTTTTCCGTTTCCAGATGTAAACAAAAAACATTTGAACCTATTGGGGTATTAAGGCCTCTATGGGCTGTTCCCCAAATTGCTCTTTTTGATTGAATTGTTGACAATTTGACTATCAGGCTGTACTTGATTTTCGCTTTCTCTTCACAACTTGTTAGTGCTCATGTACGCAACCGCTTCGTTAAGGGATGTGACACTATATATGACTACTATATAACCGAAAAGGGCATTCAAATAGTAAACAGCTGACAGACAAAACAGGACGGAATTTTTGTAGTGTCTCAAAATATTGAACAATGCAGTTCTAATAAACTGTAAATCTTTTTCTTTTTCTTCTTGCAGCGCTACAGTCCGGGGTGGACCTGGGCCTCAACCAACATGCCTCTCCAGCCAGCACGACCAGGTGTTTCCAGTTGCGCACTCCCAGTTGGTTGAGGTCTTTCTCCACTTGTGTGCACCACCTTAGTCGAGGCCGTCCTCTGTTGCGTTGTCCCAATGACTCGGATTCAAACACTTTTCGGGCCGAAGCAGTAGTGTCCATACGCCTAGCCATCTTAGGCGTTGTATCCGAAGACAAGTGACAGTTGCACGTCGCTGTACGGCCCATAGAGTTCGTTGTTAATCAAGACCAAAAATCGCACGCAAACTTTTCTCGAAAAGACTAAGAGCCTCCTCATTCGCCTTTAGTAACGTCCAGGCCAACGCGCCATAAAGAAAGACTGATCAAGCTGTTATATAAAGCGAGCTTTGTCCTTCAAGAATGATTCTGATGACGCTTTGTCCGAAACGTCGATGTTGTGTGTCCTTCCTTGATGGCACCATGTTTATTTTATCCTCATTTACCGCCAGACCCATTTTAGTCGCTTCCGCTTCAATGCCAGCAAACGCCTCATTGACGGCTAGCTGTGTTCTTCTAATCGCGTCAATGTCATCAGCGTAAGCTGAACTGACTTCTGGAAAATCGTGCCTCTGGTGTTGACTTGTGAGTCACGCACGATTTTCTCGAGGATGATGTTAAAGAAGACAGTGCGTCGCCTTGTTTAAGACCTTTTTTGACATTGAAGGTCTCGGTGAGCATGTTACCGACCTTGAAGGAGCAGTGACAGTTCTCCATCGTCACCATACACAATCTGATGAGTTTGGTGTCAAACCTAAACATGGCGCTGTATAGCTCGCCTCTATGCACACAGTCATATGTGACCTTAAAATCGACGAATAGGTGTGTGTCAATTTGCACTCCTTGAGTTTTTTCTAGTATCTGCCGTAATGTGAATATCTGGTCTATCGTGTACTTCCCTGGTCTGAAACCACTCTGATAGGGACCTATTAGGTTGTGGGCAAAAGGGTTCAGACGCTCACACAATACGGCAGAGAGGATCTTGTATGCGATGTTAAGAAGGCCGATCCCTCGATAATTGGCGCAGTCAAAGGGATCTCCTTTCTTGTGAACCGGGCAAACGACGCTGAGATTTTACTCATTAAGCATACTTTCCTCCGACCATATCTTCCAGATGAGCTGGTGCATGCGCCCAACCAACTTATCTCCAGCTGCTTTAAATAGCTCTGCGGACAGTCCGTTCACTCCAGCAGCTTTGTTCGACTTCAGCTTCGATATTGGCTATCTTCACCCCGCCTAAATCGGGGGGACGGAATTCTTATCTATCATCGTCCAAATTGATTAAAACATTCTGTCTAATAGCAGAGTTGGGACCATTATCGCCGTTAAAGAGTCTGCAGAAATGATTCTTCCAGGTTCTCCGCACAGGCTCTACCACGAGTTGTCCATTTTGATCCCGTCAGGCTTTGGTAAAACTTTCGGACTTCGTTCCTGTCATAACACCTTTCCATTTCCTCGACCGCGCGCTTTTCATGCTCCTTCTTTTTTCTTCTGAGAAGCCGGTGTTCTTCCCTTCTACTGTGTTCCTAGAGTTCACGAACAGCCCTAGTTGTCCAATGCAGCGTTGCCTTGTAAGCGTCTTGTTTGGCTGCATGCGCTTGCCTGCACTCGTCATCAAACCATGGATTCCTTCTGGGTGGTGACGTAAAACCTAGCACATCCATGGCAGCTTCTTTGGTAGCTGTTTGACAACGTTTGCAGTCTTCTTCTATAGTTAGTGCAGGCAACTTCGAGAGGGAGACTCAGTCGGCAAAATTCCCAGTGATCAGTTGCGATTGTGGCTTTCCGACGTCAAACCATATTGGCCTGTCTCGACTCCGCTGATCTCTCGGCATCCGCGTTCTTATGTTGGCTACAACGAGATAATGACCCGGGTCGATGTTTACACATCGAAAGGTTCGGACATCGAGAATAGTGGAGGAGTGTCTGACGTCGATCGCAAAGTGATCAATCTGACGGTGGATTGTTCAGGGGATCGCCAGGTCCCCTTGTGGATGTTCAGGTGTGGGAATCGCATGCTAGCCATAGAGAGGTTAAGCGGCGAGGTGAAGTCCAACAGCCTGTGTATGTTCTCGGATGTGTTGTCGCGCAAGCTGTGTTTACCAATGACTCCAGCAAAGATGTCCTCCTTTCGCATCTGAGCGTTGAAGTCTCCTAGAACGATCTTTTGATTTGTCGTAGCTAGGGCATCGATCGTATGTTCTTTCTAGGGGATCAAAGAAGTCATCCTTGGTGTTGTCAACCTTCTCCTCTGTCGGGCATATTAGGCTGATGTTTCTGAACTTAGCCTTGATGCGGATTGTCATGAGGCGTTCGCTAACGGGATTGTAGCTCAAGACATTTTGTCTCAGTTTGCCTCGAACAACAAATCTGCATCCGAATAAGCGCTGCCTTCTCTCTGTAGCAATCGCTGTAGTAGATGTCGCATTTGTTCATTGTTTTCTTACCGGGCACATCCCATCGTACTTCCTGGATGGTTGTTACGTCTGCTTTGTAGCAATCAAGGGCCTCCGCAAGTTGTTCCGCTGCACGTGGCCTGTTAAGGGACCTCACATTCCACATGCAAAACCGAAAATCGTTTTGCTATAAACGTTTGCTGAAGTCGTCAACAGTTAACACTTCATTATCCGAGGCATGTTGTTGTCTCTGAACTAATATATACCTATAATAATAAAAATAACTAATAAACTGTTAATGCAGATTGAAATGTTTACTGCCAAAACGTTAAAAAGTTGCACAAATTTCAGTAAATAAACTTTATAGAAAACAAAGGACTATAAACGAAACAGAAAGTTAAAGTGGTTCAAACGAAGGGTGATCATTAGGACTATTAATGCCACTCTAAGATAAAGTTTAAATTTGGTCCAATTTTAAGGATTATTATTTCGGTTCTTTCTCTTTTCCCACGGATCTAATTTGTCTATATATTCTCTCCTTACTGCTACTTAATAGCTATTAATGTACACAAATAATTTTCTAAAGGATTGTCATCTATTTTGTTGGATAGCTTCAGTTATAAGAGTAAGTGTTGTAGGAAGTAGTTAAGTTGCATTCAAAAATTTTAAGAGTAATCCGTGGAAAAGTTTTAGTATTGAACTCATAGGAGAGCCGAGAGTTAACCACTCTCCAATTGTTTCCTACAGAAATCGAACATTGCGTTTTCATATACCTCATGCCAAGTCTGTTCTTTTAGCTTTTGTGTGTTTTGTTAATACTACAAAAATCACATATTTTATCACCCCCTGCAGAGATATAAAATGTAACTTTACTGTGATTGTAAATGAGGCAACTTTATGTAATTATATGAATTATAAATAGTAATATCCGCCGGTAATTGAATCGTGTCAGGACTGTCCATCGAGACCATCAAAATTGCATCAAATATTAAAGATTGGTTAAACGAATTCTGAGACGACCAAAGTTCGGGTCGAATTCAACATAAAAAAAATCGGTAGACCACCTCGGGACAGTGCTTGATAATTTTAAGTGCAATCCGAAGGTGTTGCTGTGTCATTTCGTTACTGGCGACGAACCAACATATCTCTTCAGTAAGCATGATCTATCGCCAGCTCAGCTTGCACACTTAAAGTTGATTTAAGTCATTGTTTACTCAACTTTGGCTGTCCTCTGCTGCGCTGTCCCAATGGCTCGCATTCAAAGACTTTCCGGGTAATGGTATCCATATGCTGAACGCGACCGTAAGTGCTATCTTAAGTGTTTTAGCCAAATACCAGGAGCAGGAGTTTCGATCTCCTAAGAGCGCACCGACGAGAAATATTAATTTTACAATGCTTCAGGGGCTATGAGAACTGATCTTTAACTTGAAATTTGAGGTTCTAATTTCTAAGATTGTAATATGACATGATATATTTAAGAACGTTATTCCGTATCAATTTCATAAAAACTAGGCTTAGTCTTAAGAATTTCACAAACTTTCTTCATGGCAAAAGATAATGAAACAGAACAGTTCTAACCATTTTCTAAGATACCTCGGTAAATACTCGTACATTAATGCAACCCTAAGAATGCTTCTTGAAATTTCAGAAAACTATATAAAATTTTTTTTGCTTATTAAAACAACAAACCAAGTAATGATTTTGGGTTTTCAATTTCACAGGCACAGCAAAGAGGTCGAGTAAAGTTTGCATTGAATCCTTTAAGAGACGAATCTGATTTGAGTCCAAGTTCTGAAAAGCCTCTCGACCTCCTCGAGTAAGAAAAACTTCCCCAGGAACAGTTAATCGTGTAAAAACTGTCGTTTCAACAACAGAAGATGGCAAAGATGGCGTGCGAAGTGCCCAACGCAACAGAAGTCGTATCCGTGCGGAGCATATTTCGGCAAAGAAGCTTATAGCAGAAGCAATTGATAACGTTCCATCATTTCGTCAAAGAATACGATTGAATCCGGCTTAGAATGCTGATCAACCAACAAAAGTTCAGCTCTCCACAGCCAGCGTGGAACGTAAAAACGTAATTCGGCAAAGTAGAAGTCGTATGGAGTCCCCTGTCACAACCGCTTCACAAAACTCATCGCCTTCAAGTTCCTCATCTGCTCCACACTTTCGACGAAGATCTGACGTTGCTTTGGAGGAGTACACGGAAAACATACGAAAAGTAAGAACCTTTACATCTCGCAGTGCTACAAGGAGGGTATATAGGACATATCATCGGAGATACCCTTACTCATTACAACCACAAAGAGCAGCTGGGAGAGTCCGGTTATTCGAAAAGGAACGTCCAAGGCTAAGATTGCTGAACTTTCCGCGGAACCGCTAGATGACGATCAGTTAATAATAATAATAATAAAAATAATAATTGTTGGCGCGACAGTCCACAGGGGGCCCAGGGCATAGCTTGCTCATCAACTACTCGTGTTGTGCGCGCTACTGTTCTCTCACAAGTGGAAGGGACCTACAGTTTTTTGTCGACTCCGAACGGCGAAGTTCGAGAAGCTTTCTTAGACAAGTATTACTCTTTGAGTGTTGTCAGCAGCTCGAAAGAGGTGGTGCCGTGAAAAATTCGAGGTGTTCAGCCGGGAATCGAACCCTTCGGCGTGTGAGCGTCGCACTCTACCCACTACGCCACGGCGGCCACGATCAATTAGAGGATGAAAATTACCCAGAGCATTTTCAACTCCTTTTGAAATTAGAATGTGGCAAAACATTCCACACGCCGAAGGGTCTAGGTTCGATTCCCAGCTCAACACCAATTTTTCGAATATTTCACGGCACCACCTCTTTCGATCTGCTGACAACACTCAAAGAGTAAAAACTGTCTAAGAAAGCTTCTCAAATTTCGCCGTTCGGAGTCGGCAAAAACTGTAGGTCCCTTCTACTCGTGAGAGAACAGTAGCGCGCACAACACGAGTAGTAGCAAGCTAGGCCCTGGTCCCCCTCTGGACTGTAGCGCCAACAATTATTATTATTATTATAATTACAGATGTGTGTGGCCTTGCGTTGTTATGATGGAATACAACACCTTTTCAATTTATCAATGTGGGCTGCTTTACTTAAACCGCAGTGTTAATTGTTAGTTGTTCAATGTAGACATTCGAATTTATCGTTTCGTTCATTTCTTTGTAATCCTACTGTAGACATTTAGTTTTGTACACTACTGTAAGTGTTTTCGAATAACACACTTTAATTCACCTAAGAATCTATAATGTGAGATAGCTATACGTAACATGCTCACACCATCTTTCCATAAGCGTACCGTTTTTTATGATTTTTAAAAAAAACAGCCTGTATTTTAGTTTTTTTGTATGTTATATTTTTTGAGTCTTCTCAATAAACCGTCGTAAGTAAAACATCTTCTCTCCGTTTCTTTTATTCGCTCGCCTGTACTACACTACCAAACTGCAAACTCTTTTGATGAATATCAGCTTTTGATGTTGTTTCAGCTGATTCAAGTGCCTTGCTCCACGATCTTTTCTTGTAAACAACCCATTTTTCGTCACCAGTTATAAATCATTTTCAAAATGGATCATTTCTTCTTTAACAAGTGTTAGTGTGTTGTGTTAATTGACTTTCTTTCAGTTCATGAGGAAACCAAATATCGAGTTTTCGTACTTAGCAAAGTTGTTTTAAGCGATTTGAAATGCATGTATGTGATACACGAAGCTTCTCTGTAATCTCACGAGTTGTACTGTGTCGATCCGAATCGATTATAGTTTTGATTTGGTCGTCATCAACTTCAACGGAGCGTTTTTCATCATCAAACCAACTTTGATACTGCCATACTTGTAATACTTGGCCATCATTAACAGCACATCCCTTGTGAGCTTGCGATGAGTGTTTTCTAAATATGATGAAAATGTTCGCTTTGATTTTCTATTTTTCGACAGACACCAAACAAGAACTACACAACCGATTAAAAAATTTTACTGATGGGCAGTCGAAGTACTAACCAACAAATAACAAAATATGTCTGACATTGACTAAAGCCATTTATATATGAGTAAAATCCGCAATTACTTACTTACCCAAAATTATTCTGCTTCTTAAATAAAAGAAAATGTCTTTGCTTAAGCAATGTAAGCTACAAATACTAGCAAATTGTCAAATATGCTTTAATTTTGGGTACATTAGAAAAAAACAATTGACATTTCTTGGTGGTTAGACTAAAAAGAATATCTGATTTGTGATGTAAGATGCTCCTGTGAGTTAAAATTAGTTACTGTGGTAGAATAAACAAACGTTTTCTAAGACAATCATTCTTTATCTGGATGCAATAAATTGTAATACGTATTGAATATTCCAACTATAACAGATATGATACCTATTCAAATGTATGTCATTAAAATATCTCATAAATTGCAAGTAGTTGTTTTCCTAACATCATCGAGCTTACAATAATTTCTATTGTGAATCGAATTGCTAATCAAAAGTTAGTAAAAAGGTAAAGTCATTTTATTGTTTCTTCAATAATACAACTGCATTTAAAACAAGTCGTCATTGTTCTCCGCATATTGTTATTCAAATCAAATAAAAAGTTAAAAAGCCAGATAATCGCAGAAGCTTCTACTAGCACATCTCCGTCCTAACCCCGTTTATATATTTTGAACGAAAATTTCTGCATGCGGGTTGTAGTTATACGAGATACGAGCATTGATGATCAAATGAGAAGGTTCAACAACGCCATTTGTTATCAAGCACTATGCCAAGAAACAAAATGATCGAGTTTACTTGTCGGAGAAGTCAGACATCTGCCACCACCATAACCGCCGATGATAGTTCTCCACTAGTTTTTTTGATCGCGGCGTCAAAATTAATGCAAACGTATACCGTGAAACTGTCTTAGACGCTAAAGCCTTGGACCAGTAAATATTTCGGACCGTGGACTTTTCAACAAAGCATGGAACTGTCTTACAAAGACCGCGACAACCGAAATTAAAATGCAAATTCTTGAGTTGCAAATACATTCAATTTTGATTGTGAAGACTGGGACTACAATTGTCAAAGTTGGGACAAACTACAAAAGATACATACTTTACCGGGAATAAAGCCATTTAAGTGATACTTCTTTCGGTAGTATTTAAGGCCTGGTACGATTAAATTTCCAACGTTTTATTTTCTAACAATATTCGTAAAATTTATCAAAAAATAAACAAATTATGGCATGTGAAAAGTTATTTACCCTGTACATACATTGGTTGCCCACAAGGGAGGTCTTCTGTCCAGGAATCAAACCAGAGACTAAGGTTCAGCGTATGTGAAGTAAGTGAAGCATGTTAAAACTGTCTTATTGCATGCGATTATACACGGATAGCACATATGTCATTAAAACTGAAATATATTCTATCCTCTGAATGTGTATCAACTCAACAATAAGTTTTACCGTATTTTCAATCTTCTGTGGCTCTAATAAATTAGCCAATTATATCCCGCCATTTCAAAAAAATCACTCGCTATACACCCATCGCTCGGAATGCCCAATAGATCACTATTGAAAACAAAGTTCATTTTTTTTTAGGTTCGAAAACACTAAAAAGGTCAAAAACTGGTGCATTGTGCAACCCGGTGGTACCTTACATTAAATGTATTTTCTTGGACTTACGGAGGAATACCAACAAGAACTTTCGTAAAAAAGAGTTTAAATTTTCAGCACCAACCACGTCAGCAAAAGCCATCACCTTATCCGTGCAAAAGCGGGACAATGACAGAGGAAATGTTCTGCAGTCTTATCTACAGGGGTCGCAGAAGATATCATTTGCAGTCTTTTCTGTCCATAGATATCAAAAATTACGTTTGCGAGATGCAGTTGGTCAGCCTGCATCCTGGGGAAACACCATCACATCTATCGATGGAAGCCCTGAACACGAGTGCGGGAAGTGCCAGGTGTGTAGTTCTGTTTAAGAAACCGTTCTTTAGCGTCACCACACTAATTTGGTATGCTCTTAATAACTAAGTATTCAACGCCATTGCAATCCCCAGGTATTCCTCTTTCCTTAAATATTTTCCAGCAACAATTTTATTTCAATTTCTCCTGTCACTCTCTGTCATTCTATATAGTACTCGAAATGCATTTTCATGGTGTCGAGGTGCAATGAAAGTTTGTTCACAACGGTTAACAACACTCAAAAAGTAATAGTTTATACAAGAGCTTCTGAACTTAAACTGTTTGAAGTCCTTTTGTAATTAACTTTACTTGTGAAAGAACAATAGAGCATACATTGAAAATAGTCGATGAAGAAGTTGGAACTTGGATCCCCTTGGCATGTTGGTCCAAGTCTGATTTTCATTAAAAAATCATCGCACAGAAAAACGGTATTTCAAAGAAGGTATTTTACACCACATAACCTTTTGCCGCACAAAACGCGACATATGTTTCAATTGCATTAAAGTTTTGGATAGACGGGCTTAGTTTCTGTTGACTCCTAGACAGCCCAGTCCCCTTGATTATGGAGTTCGCGCAACAAAGCCAAAACAACTTTCAACGTGCATATGCAGTTGCTGTTAAGAAATTTCATCAGACGTCAAGTTCAAAACTTTCATCTTGGTGTTGTCGCTGATTTCTCCAATTTGTTGGATTGGTAAACACATCAAGTTTGCCGAGTCCACTTCAGTTTAATGCAAAACTTGTAAGCAATCATGGCTGTGTTTGGGCAGCGACCATCACTCAACAGAACGGCACTGCACAGCAGACGCTTTTAAGCTAGAGTGCACTGAACCTGAAGAGCCAACCATAAGCGAGTTGTGTACTCAGTCATCGCATACACAAAACATCTTACTCTGGCCCCAAAAACACAACAAGGAAGGGAGAATTTCCATATTTTCCGCTGTGTCAGAGAGGATTTAATTTGCACATAAAACAAACTTGTGGTTTTAAGTGCACCGTGGTCGACGCTAGGTCGTCGTGCCGTAGCTGTCGCCGTACCCGTCGCCATTGTTTTCGTTTTCGTTTTTGTTTCTCACAAAGTCCATGGGGTAACTGTATGCGGTTGACCCCGTCGGGAATGCCATTATCGTTCGAAAACAGCTAAATAATGTTGCGGCAAAGTTTACCAAAGATGGGCGATAAATTCTGCTCAAGAAGGACGCACCGACAGAAAGACAGCCAACGTGCTGCCAAAATCGAAAGATGACCGCAAAGAAAAGCAAAGCGTAAGTACCCACGATGGCCTTATGCACTCATAAATGTGCATGTGAGCCTAAGCTGTGCATAATTTGGAGCGAAGAACCGACCAAGACTCACCTCAAACTGAGGGCAGGCGCCCAGCACATCAACCACAACGTGCACCGACAACGACAACGATAAAGCGAGTGGCAAAATGTGTTACAACGTGTGAACAATTATCGTAAAAATGTTTCTCGAAAGTGTGCGTTTAGTGGAGTGATAGGATACGAACGAACGACGACGACTGGGTCGAAGGGAATAGCAATAAGCGATTGCTACTGCAATGGGAATAAGTATCTAACACTCAAACCCACTTCTTGCTTTTCTCAAATCCGACGGATGACGACAACGACGACAGAAGCGTTGTTGGCGCATGCTGGGTAAGAAGACACGACGAAGGCGATGGTGGCGGTGACGACGGGGTGGCAGTAGTGTCAGTGGCGACCAGTCTCCGCTTGCCCATGTGACTGTGTGCAAATTGTATACAGATATCCACAGCTGGAGCTGCACACAACGGGGATACAATAACAAAATGTGAAACTATCATCGTAGCGAGTTCGTTGACCTTATTTTGACATAAGAGTAGTTTTTCCCATCAGGGGCCATGGGGTATGATGTGTATGTAGCACCGTGCCACACTGGAGTCATGAATAAAGTTGCCAGCTCCATAAACATGTAATTTATCGTCATAAAATTTGCTTTAAATTTAGGAGTCCTTAAATCGACAAAGTATAGACAATTCAATTTTGTTATGAGAAAAGAAGATTGGTTAAGGTACAGCAAGGGCCAAGGAAAATCATACATTTTGTTACATTCGTCATTTCTGGCGGCATAGTGGAAAAAGCTTAATTTTTATATATATCCAAGAATCACTTTGAAAAACATAATTTGTTATTTTTATTTATTTTTTTTAATGTATTTTTTATTGTTGTTTCTTTCTGATTCCTTATATCTAGATATAAACATACTTAAACTAGTTACAAAGTATGTTGTACTGAGAACATTCTTACTGGCCCTATGCTGGCGCTCTTGCCTTTCAGCGTTGTGTTGTTTTTATTTTAATTTTTTAAGTAAAACTATGGATTTAATATTATTAAATACTAAGAAAAATGTTCTTAAAAACTTATTAATCTAATCTATTATCTACAAAAGATGAAGCTTAACCTACACCTATTCTAATTAAACTAACAACACTAAACCAAATTTTAAAACTATAACTATACATATATGTATGTATATATAAAAAGAGTGTAGCAAGATTTAAATTTGGCGCCATACGAATTGTAATTGTTTGGCATTTGAACAATTATTATTGTTTGTTAGTAGAACGTATAAGGTTTATAAAAATGGAGGGCTACCCAAAATTGAAATTGAAAATGATTCTCTTTCACCATTTTGGTGAAATTGTTTTACCAAAATGGTGAAAGTTTTGCGGCTACAGTTCACAAATTGCCATAAATTCGGGGTTACAATAATGCTCCAAAAGAGTCAACTGTAAAGTGATTAATGGGAAAATTTGCTGAAACTGGGTCTGTAAGATGTTAAGACAACAACGCGCCTTCGACCAGGTCGATCGACTGAAAATATCGCAGCAGTACGTGATGATGAATCATTGGAACTTTTTTGTATAAAAATGAGTCAGGTCAAGCGCAAACAGTCAATGGTGTTCGGTATCGTGAAATGATAACCAATTTTTTCGTGCCTAGAATTGAAGAAATGAATGTGGAGGGGATGTGGTTTCAACAAGATGGCGCCACATCTCATACAGCCAGGGAAACAATTGAATGCTGCATCAGTCATTTCCCGGTTGTATTATTTCGCGTTTTGGAGACCAGAATTGGCCGCCTAGATCGTGCGATTTAACACCATTGGACTTTTTGAAGTCGATGATTTATGCGAATAAGCCGACAACGACTCAACAGGAAATTGGACGCTGCATTAATGAAATACCGCAGCATTTATGCGAAACGGTAATTGAAAATTTCATTAAAAGATCTCGTATGTGCCAGCAAAGCCGTGGCGGCCATCTGGCCCATGTGTTATCCCACACATAACCACATAACCTCATCCTGTCTACTTTACGATATAATAAAGAATTCACGACTTTTTTTATAAATATCTGCGTTTTGTTTAAAATTTAAATCATATCACCCTTTATATATAATTCTCGATCCCTATCACTGTTTGTTCTATCGCGTTAAGGTATGAACTTCCTGAATCGGAGATCATTTGGGTTTACAATTGCTATATCGCTATTAAAAAGCAGCCTCTTGTTCACTATACTCCTTGCCACGTGATGCAAAAGTGGACATCCCTCTGCATTTTGGGTTAATCCAATACGGTCAAGATATATAAATGCTTCTGATGAAAGAATCCATTTCGGTGCGCATTCTCATGATATGCATCGTTGCAGTAGTAGGCTCCGAATTGTTGTGATACGTCATGACTCGTGCAACGTGTCTTCGAATCAGCTTAATAATGAAATTATCCACCCTATTCACCTTTGCTTCGTTGTACAAAATCTCATTGCGATAAAATTGCTCGTACCCAGATTCGGGTGTTCTTTCTTGAGACAAGCGCTAAGACATTGCCTCTCACTATACACAATGACTGGCCACTTTTACTTTGGAGTTAAGTTGGCTGCTGTAAAGCAACCTACTAACCATAGCAAACGCTTTCTTGGCTTTCTTTAGAGCCGAAGCTGAATGGGTGTTTCCATACAGAAACTGGTCTAACAAAATGCCAAGATATGGTACTATCGTCTTTACAGCTAATGGTTGTCCCTGTGGGTCCAATATGCTGAACTTACGCCATTTTTTTTTCGTATCCCTTGAGGCTTTTCACAATAGCGTCCTGAAGAGGATGGTGTCATACTTCTGGTAGTTGATTTTCAAGTAGTGTATTAATGACCTCATTCTCTGGCGATATTCTGTATATGACCAAGTCGTCAGCGAATGCTGTATGGAGCCAACCAGGTCACTGGTAAAGATACTGAATTGGTGGGTTTACGGTACCCTGTTGGAGCCCATTATTTATTTTGAAAACATGAGTAGATACTTTGTTGCCACTTTTGAGAACAAATTTTCTACCTGTTATCATGTTGTAGATCGTGTAAAGCAGTGCTTTCCTAGTCTCACCAACTTAAGAAAGAGGCCTTCTAACCAAACGGTGTCGAATGCCTTTTCCAAGTCAACGATTCAGTGCCCGGTGCACTTTATTTTAGCCTTGTTCCACTGTATGTCCGAAACCAATTTTGACGCGGTATACAATATCATGCCCCGCAATAGATTCAAATTGGTTATTCGGTATTATATTTTTGTCACCTGTCCACTGTATTAATACCCTATTGACAATTTTTTCGAAAACCTTGCTTATGCAAGGGAGAAGACTTATCGACCGAAGGAAGCGAGAAATGTTTGTTCCTTTTGGGAATAGATTGCACTATCGCCGTCTTCCAATTGTCTGGGTAATGTGCATTACTCAAAGCATTGTTGAATAGGATTATGTATATATCTACCGGTTCTTCGGGGAGATTGCGCAACACAATATTTAGTATTTCGTCAATTCCTGTGGACTTTTTGTTCTTCAAGCTGATGAAAATGCCTTTGAGATCCACCTTCGAAATAAGTATAGCACTAGAGCCATCTTGGGCGACAGCATTATCTGCTTTATTTTCGTCATTGAATCTGGCGAAACCATGATTCTCAGAACGCCATTGTTGTATGACTCTCCGTAAGTGGAAATGGTTAAGCAAGGCTCTGTTTTCCAAGAAAAACATAATATAAGCACGAGTTGTTTTGACGTGAAAATAGTTCAAGTATAGAAAGGAGTCGCAGTGAGCATAAGAACGTTCGATTTTGCCAAGTAAAAATAATGATAGGCAAAAATTAAGATTGCTGTTCTACTGTTTGTTGTGTGGCGTAAAGGAAATAATTTCATTTAATTTTAATTTAATTGACATTTTAACAAGATATGCTGCATCACTAAGAGGACTTTTAAAGAAACCAGATTACAATTATTCGTCTGCAAAGTTTAACATTTACAAGACCAGTTCATTAACTACTAGGAAAATTAAAGTTAAATTCCGCTTTGGTTACAAACAAAAGGCGGAGATCAAACTTACATTAGATGGCAACAGCATTAAATATTTCGGGTTTTTAAGATATTTAACTGTTTTCTTGTCATGCCACAGAATTTGATGTATATTGGTTGCATATTTCTTCGTCACAACTCAAACAATTGATGATCATGATTATGTCGAACCTTGTCTCCTCTATTTTTCCAGATTTTAGCATTGTTGTAAAATTAAGTGTCGTATGTGAGAATTAATTTGCAGCTTACTAATAATATAATAATAATAATTGTTGGCGCTACAGTCCAGGGGGGACCAGGGCCTAGCTTGCTCATCAACTACTCGTGTTGTGCGCGCTACTGTTCTTTCACGAGTAGAAGGGACCTACAGTCTTTTGCCGACTCCGAACGGCGAAATTTGAGAAGCTTTCTTAGACAGTTATTACTCTTTGAGTGTTGTCAGCAGCTCGAAAGAGGTGGTGCCGTGAAATATTCGAAAAATTGGTGTTGAGCTGGGAATCGAACCTAGACCCTTCGGTGTGTGAGCGAGCGTCGTAAAAGCCATGAGGTAGTTGGTCTTGCAAAGATAAAGAACTTCGTCCAAAAACTTCGACGCAGAGTTGATAATAATGTGTTTGCAATTGACCAGTTGATATGTCTCATCTTCAACAGTGAGGAAGAGTTTACTTCCGTATGCAAACAATCTAATTTCGACCAAGTATATTAATTATTGACATACTAGAAAATTGCTTTCTGGAAAAAGTAAATCTGCAATCATGAGTTATGGTGCATTGTTTAAAGATTTATTAATTTAAAATTCTAAAATGTCCACTTTTTGATTAATAAAAGCCTGATTGATGTTCTTCCAACCTCATTCCAAATGAATAGGATTGTTCATGTGTCCAAAAAGAAGATAAACGATAAAAGATTGTTTTTTTTTTTCATTTCATTTTAACAGCACCCTTGTATTATCGAAGAGGCTGCGTTTGAAGTGCGATGTATGGATAGTATTTAATTTCGTTCGTAGTTGCGATTTTAAACATTTCAGAACGCTTGAGTTGTCTTTCAAAAAAGTTCATAAAAGGGCTTTAAACAGAAGTCTAAAATTAAAATTTAATAATAAAAAATTTAAAACTAATAAAAGACACGACGATAAAAATATCTATTTTGAATGAATATGTGACTTTCATTAACTCCCAAATTCGTGACCGTGTTCTTTGCGGGTGACAGATCAAAGTTAAATGTATAAGTTGGGATGTAGATTCAGTTACCTCATATTCTGTAATTTTCCGACTCCTTTCCAATACCTTGTAGTTCCTTGTCGCTTTTGTTGTTGATGTTCAAATCCATCTAACCAGCTAATAACCAAATTTAGTGTTTCGTTTATTTGCCTATGTTATTGTAAAATGCCTAATGTCCTAGATTTTGTAAAATTTCTTGTGCTTGTATAATATATTTTTCAGATCTCTGTTTAAATCTTGCAAGAACTATACATTTTCATTTAATGTAATCACAGTCATATCATATCCAAAGTTTTGTTTCAATAACGAAACCTTTTATCCGCTGGAATTTACTGACTTACTAACCGTTATATCATTGACACTTTTCAGTCAAATAATCGAACATCTGGACTACTGAGGACTTTAGAATGGCATACAACCACATTAATATAGTCACTTAGGTTTACTAGCTGGAAAAGTTATAAAATCACTGTTAGCGACTGGCAACGCTACAAAATTCTTTACGCTTCAGCAATTGCTTACAATGAACCATCTACATCTGTTACGTGGGTAGCGCTATCGTTATGTGCGGCTGTGCTATGCATTAACGTCAGTGAAAATCGCACCAACTGACGTATGTTATATGTACGTACATAAGATACGATGGTACATATCTCGTTTACAGTGACTTATTATCGGGTCACACCAACACAAACTTTGTGTGTCTCCATCCAACTGTGAAGAGCGTTAGATTCTCAAATTGCAGCTGAGGTACGTGTATTGACGTATTTATGTGCATACTTGCATCGAAACTGACTCCTGATGATGTGCGCCTCTTTCATCTCACCACCTCCCAGTCTCCAGTTCCCCACGCCTCACACCGCAACATCAGTGACCACAGTTATGGCACATAGCGATAAACCATGCGATACGGGCGCACTGCGACAACTCACAGTACATAAATATCTTGAATCTCGAATAAATAAAGGGAAATTCCGCGCGCGAAGCCCACTGAAACGTTTGTATTCCCTCTCGTTTCCGAGCTTAACGCGTGTAGGCATTTTGCATCCTCCTCCTTGCACGGCATCCGTCGATTGGGGGGGTATTTATGGACATGTATCTCGATCGAGATCTCCTTTTCGTAATACGTTCGCGCCAAAACAAAATTCAAATTTGCATTTTGATGTGCGCTGCATCTCTGTTTCGAGTGTTCTGTCTCACTCTGCCACCAAGAAACGAAATTCCTGCCGCGGCTGCAATTTGCGCCGTCACACTTGGTTTTAATCCCACAAAAGTGTGAAATTGGAAGAAACTATCTCGTTCAGCTCTCCGCTCGGGGCTTCTCATCCCTCCGCGCCGCCCATTATCCAGCTCCATGACCTCGTGGTGTAGATTTTTCCACAACGCGAGGGATGCACGGGCTCTAGACTCAACAGCGAGTTGCCGCGCTGCGTTTCACTGCTAGTTGCGAGCCGCTGCTAATATTCACATGAAGTTTTCTTCGTATTTTCCTGTTTTTGGCTTTGTTTTTGCTTCGATTCACGTCGCCGTTGTTGTTTTTTCCGTTTTAATTACTTACCTTGGTTTGGCGTGATAAATGTTTGCTTCCTATTTATACATGCGTGTCTATGTATGCGGATGCCGCATCGGGCCTCGCCAAAGTGGAACAGTAAGCTTCCCCGGCTGGGTGCAGTAGTGGAACACGAACTTAGATGTTCAGTTGCTGCTTATGAATGCCTTTCGCGATTTGCCACATATAAATTGTAATTACCAGCGGGACTAATCTGCCGTGAAATGTGCTCGCTTCCTTGAAGAGATGACAGAACACCGTTGGGCGGTGATGGGGGCTGGTGTAATAAATCTGAACACACACAACCTTGTGCCTGCCTCTGTACCTGTGCGGATGTGAAACTCGATTTGAATGCATCACTGAATCTTAATTAAAATAGTCTAAATCTATTTTTTTTCTCACTTCAAAAGGAAATTTTGTGAAGAATGAGATAATTCAACGATTTTTCTGCGGTAGCTTTAAGCACTTGCTTGATTGGCAACATTTCATTCGAAAAATTCTTGAAAGAGTTTTAAATTTGTTGCGACTGGTCTTTGTTGGGAAATCTGCTTTTCCTGTGAAGGCAGTTACAGAAAAAGATCGGGGACCCATGATAGGAGACAATTTTTCTGTTTTCACTTTTTTACTGTGATTTATTTGATACATAAATAAATAAATATAAAAACCACTTAAAAAAGAAATTACTCAAAAATGTTCACAAACATCACTCATTAACTCTGACTAATGAAAACGGAGCAAGTGATTGGGCATTTCACTTGCTGATGACTGAAGGAAAAAATGTATTTTCACTTATAAGAACGCTTTTCTCTGAAGGTAGACATTTGGGGATTTCACCATACCTATCTTTGGAGCTAAAAGGGGAGAGAGAGTGAGAGCCTTGATGAGGACGTAATTTACTAAAATTGAGAGAAGCTATGAAAAATAAGTTTAGTTTCGGTCTTTAATTCTAAAAAAAACTTAAGATTCATATTTTGGCTTGAATGTCTGTCATACTCTTTCTCCTATGAAGCAGTCACGCTCATGGTCGGCGCAGCACTAAAATTTTACAGCACTAAGCATGTTTTATCCCATGAGTGTAATTTGCAGAAATGTAGCCTCGCTCACTGCAACTTTTTATTTTTTCACTTGCTTTTTTCTGTGTTGACATGTTTTTATCTGTTTTTTTTTAAATTTTTTACTTCTATCTTTAATATTATTTTGACATACTTAAGAATTATTAAAAACTATCTTACTGCCCTTACCTCATCTAATCTATTCATATATCTTATTGCCTTCCAGAGTGTTTTTTTGACGTTTTTAATGTTAAAAATTAAAGCAATTTGCATGAAGATTTGATACTAAAAAAATGTTTTAAAAAATACTAAACATAACTTAATACTAAATTAACCTAATTTAAAAATAGCTAGTGGCCGCCGTGGCATAGTGGGAAGTGTGCGACGCTCACACGCCGAAAGTCTAGGTTCGATTCCCGGCTGAATACCTCGAATTTTTAATGGTACCACTTTTTTCGAGCTGCTGACAACACTCAAAGAGAAATACTGCCTAAGAAAAAGCTTCTCAAACTTCGCCGTTCGGAGTCGGCAATAAACTGTAAGTCCCTTCTACACGTGAGAGAACAGTAGAGTGCACAACACGAGTAGTTGATGAACAAGCTAGGCCCTGGTCCCTTTGCGGACTGTTGCGCCATACAATTATTATTATTATTATTATTAAAAAGTAGCTAAAAGTATTCAAATTAACTTTCAACAATTAATAATAATTGTTGACGCTACTGTCCAAAGGGGAACCAGGGCCTAGCTTGCTCTTCAACTACTCGTGTTATGTGCGCTACTGTTTTCTCACGAGTAGAAGTCACCTACAGTTTTTTGCCGACTCCGAACGGCAAAATTTGAGAAGCTTTCTTAGACAGTTATTTATCTTTGAGTGTTGTCAGCAGCTCGAAAGAGGTGGTGCCGTGAAAAATTCGAAAAATGGGTGTTGAGCTGGGAATCGAACCTATCCCCTTCGGCGTGTGAGCGTCGCACTCTACCCACTACGCCACGGCGACCACTTACAAACTGTTTATTTTCATTCTTTTTTACTTTTTGATTTTATTTATTTTTCTTTTATTACATTTTTGCTCATTTTAAAAGTAAGTTGGCCGTTGGTGACCAACAATCACCTTTTTAAGCTGACAGCAGCTGAGGCGATTAATGTGAATCTAGCCAGCAATACAAGCGCACATCTTTTTCATTATTACATTCCTCTAGTAAAGGAGCCACTTGTCTCTGATAAAAAAGTGAACATTCCTCAGAATTCTGGACCAAGCCAATTCGGTTCAAATACAAAAACGATTCCGGAGAAATGAATTGAAATCTGCGTGTGCTCTCATGATATGCGTTGTTTGGACAGTAAGCTTGGAATATGAGCTCGTTTTCCGGGGTCTTTGCTCGGCAACATGCCTTCAAATCACATTAATAATAAAAATCACATTAATAAATTATCATTAAGTTTTTGTACTCAGACCTTGTTCTATTCTATTTTAAGGTAAGCACGAAAATACGCTTGTCCTTTCCATCTGCGAAAAAAACTCAATTTAAACCCCACCAGATAGCCATTCACCATTGATCAGTTCGACTAGAGCCGAGTAGCAGAAAATTTTTCCTCGGGAATCAATTTGGCTGCTGTAAAAAAGCCTAACATACTTGACGTAGCGAAGGCTTTAGCTGATTAGTTGTTTTCTTTACTCGTCTTTTTTTCTGTTCTCATTTCATTTCTTTCGTGGATAAGCCGATACAAACTTTTGCTTCAGGAGAGGCTGAATTATTTTGAAAACATCTATTTTAACTCCCAACTTTTTACTTTCCCTTATTAGTAAAGAAGGAAATTTAGTAAAAGTTTGCTATTATTCGTATAAAGAAAAAGTAAAATTTCACTCGAAAAGGATAGATATGCCAAGGCAAAGTATATTATTTATATACAAGTGAACAATAACCTGAATAACAGAAAAATTAAACACTCCAAGCCAAAATGTGCTGAGATTTGGGTTGTACCACTGTATCTCGCTCTTATTGTGTTATATTATATAATGTAAATAAGGGAAAGATCATTATTTCACACCTACAACGAATAGATTTCGAAATCTAAACATGACATGACGTGGAAAAAACTTGTGCAATAACGTTTATTGGAAATTGATGTACTTTTCAAAATTAAATTAAAAAAGTAATTTAATTTAATAGCAGATCAAATTTACGTTTAGGGCTATTCTGGATTGCTTTACTTTGGTATCGTGTAAACACAACTCTTGTTACTTTGAATGAATTATTAACAGCAGTTAGTAAAGTAATCAAGCAAAAAATAAAACTGCTGGAGTGCACAAATGCAACTAGTTTGCCATTGTTATTATTACCTATCCAAGAGAATTTCCATTAAAAAAATTAATACAATTGCAGGTAAGGCCTTCCATTTCCAAAATGCACGTATTAAAATTTACATATTTTTTCATCATGTGAATAAGAAAGCTTAACTTTAAACAATAATGTAAAACAATATTTATTTGATTCATTAAATTCAAATGAGAGCTCACTCTCTATTTTTGGAAACAGAAAAAAATTGTTCAACTGAGGAAATCCAATTTGGTTGCATGAAACAATTAGGACTTGAATTTTTACTTAACTTTAGCTTCCTGACTGAAGAAATTATTGACTGACTTCCAGAAAGTATTGATTCATCTGTAGAGCCAAAATCAACCGAAGAGAAAAAGATTCCTGCAGAAAACATTTTAACTCCACAATAATCAGCTCACCATTAACCGGTCCCATTCAGCTTTCTATAGAAATAACCCTCTCTTTGCGAATATCCCATTGTAATAAATGATTCAAATGCAAAATTATTGGTCCACTGCATATGGTTACTATTCATCATCTTTTTTTATATAAACGAAATAAGTACAGTCATCTAATAGTTTCGTCTATTATTTATATTAAAACATTTTTTTTCTTTTATGACACTCCGATTAACCACTTTCGAGAGATGAATGGATGGGCCTACTGATGGAAGTCAGAAGCGCACCCCGATTGTTGCCCAATAATGATGATGATGATGATCTTCATTCTTTTGAAATAGACATTTGAAGATAAACGAAACGTGTTCAATTGTGCGGTAGCAGATAAAAACAAATCATTTAAACGGAGTAAAAATAACGTCGGTTTTACTCTCTTATAAGCCTAAACGGTAAGAAAATAACAAAATATGAGCAACTTGTTGTATAAATCAAACTCAATTTTGATAAAAATTAATTCATTTGTTATGAGAAGCAAAACATCTAAGATGTCCAATATAAAAATGAAATGAAACCGCTAGATAAGAGGACGAAGGCGGCAGTAAACAACAATAGACTGGAGTTTTTACTCAATAAATATCAGCTTGCGCTTGAGAGAAAACCCTTGAATCTAAGATCACTAAGTACGCAAACATCAACATCTTGAATCCTTCGGTACAAAAAGTAGATGCATTCTGTAGTCTTCAGGTTTGGAAAAGATGCTCTATTTGAAAAAATTCACACTTCGGCCACTAGACTTATAGTTTCCTGGTGTAGACTTTTATTAACGCATTAGGCACCACCAAAAACACACAAAAATGTTAAAAGACGCTGATTGAGTTTGAATAAACTTTTGAATATATTCTTTACACATACAGCTCCACTGCACAAGTCAACTGCCGTTAAAGAGGGGCTGATTAAGTTCAATATTTATTTTTCCTTTACTTGATTGAGGACTGTCTTTGGAGATTGTGTACAAATATAATCTCTCGCTGGTCACCGGGGAATCTCACAGCATAAACGACAAAATATACCACACATTGAAAAATCAACTCATGCCTTTGCTCATATATCTGATACAAACATGGTGAGCCTAGAGGAGTTTCATTTCCTCCCCTTTGTTTTTTTTTTTTACCACAGAGGCTGCCGCCGAATAGCTTAGAATCAGATTTTCATCCGTTTGCATATGCACATAATATGGACCTCTGCCCTATGTCCATTCAAAGGTGGTTTCCCTTTAAGGATGGCCGATAGACAGGCTGGTAGGCAGGCAGACGAAACACGGCTGCCCGTTGCCAAGTCCGGTTTATGCTGATTTTCCAACCGTTGCGACATTTCTTTCCCCAAAGGTCACTGCATTGATTGACTTTGAAAGGCAATCTCTTTCGCCTTTTTCGACGTTGGATTTCCTTTTGGTTTGCTTCTCTTCGCTTTGTCATAAATATTTATGCACGGCAAAAAAGGGACGCCGGATAAGGTAAACCTACTCAAAAACCTCAGACGCGTCCACTCTCAATTATTCAATTTAGCTGCAATTTACAATTCGGATTTATGCAGCGGGTATGGAGCAGTAGCGGACACGGCTTTGAATTAATTCGCCCCGAAATGGAATAATTTTAATTGCAAAGTCCATCAATTAGGCAACCACGACGAGGGCGGAGCCGGGGACGCCCGAAGATGATTCCATCGTGTACCCTCCGGGGCATTCCTAGTCCATTACGTGCATATATACATATTTATTGGACTTGTAAGGGCCACTTGCGGCTCAAGTGAGACATTAGTTCTTTAAAGGTCGCTCGCTCCAGCTAAGTGCCCCGGAGTTGACCACTCAAGTGCTTACGGGGGGCTTGTTGTGGAGTCTGGCTTGCTGCCTGCTGAGAGCGAGAGTACGGGTGGGTTGCGGGGTTCGGTTGAGAATTTCTGATGATAGCCTTCAATTAAGATTTAATTGCATCGATGTAAAGTGGTGTGGGCTGAAATTTAAATTTTAACGACCTGAGCGAGTGTTTGTCGAAGACATGCAGGGGATTTGAAGGCCATGCGAGGGTTGGCATTCACTGACAGCAGCGCTAAGTCTTGGAATTTTGCGAATCCACCCATATGCACACCGGAATGCGATGCTGATGCATTCAAAGTGTGTCATGCCAATTGAGACGAATACCAATATACAAGTGTATCCCAGCTACAGTAAGAACACACATGCACACATTCATGGCGTGTGGATGAATATTCTCCTCGGTTGGTAGTCTATTCGAGTGACAGGGCGTCAGTTAGAAAGCCGAATGAATTCAGCGTGTGAACTGCTGTCTAGTACCACTCCCATTGCACGTCTGCAAGCTGATCAGTATTCTCTTGTTCTTCCTGCCCCTGATACACTAACGTACGGGAGGCTGGCATTCAGGCTGTGTTGCTCTTCAATTATATACAAAAACATGCTCACTTGGGAAATGTAGCAGATATACCGTATTCGTAACAGGTTTGGAGTTGTGCATGAGGTCTTTTATTTAAAATTATTTTCAGTCAGAATAGAAGCTGTACACGTGTTGAGGTTTCGAACTGTGGTGCAGCACAATATTTGCACCAAATGGGCAATTTGTTTACTTCCTGATGATGCTATGAACTTTAAACAGTAATTTAAATGAACACTTGTATGTGATTGGGACAACTCAGAAAAAGTTAAGCTTAGAAAAGGTTTGCACATTACCACTGCAGGTGGAAAATGCTTAAATGTATAAAAAGATATATATGGTAAAAAGATTTTAGCAACTACTATAGTCCTCTGCACATTTTTGAGATTGACATTGAAAAAAGCTTTCTTCCTTCTATAAAACAGTTAACAGCTCGTCCTCTTAACAGATCCTTCTAATTTCATTAATACCTTTTTGTTGCCTTCAATACAAACGGTAGATCTTTTCTGCAATATCAGTTTAAGTGATCGTCTCAGACATAGACGAGATTAGATTATCAACCGACCAACCCTTTAGTGGAATAAACTCATTTATCTTGTAGCTGCTCAGATGCGTCGTATTGCGTAACGGTGTCTCGGTTGCCAGTATTTAAAAATTCTTCGAGCATTTATTTGACGGTGGACTAAGCAAATTTTGCAGCATAGCCTATAAAGTTGCATCCAGAATCTTCTGTTCCAAATATGGAACAGTACTATACTCAGAGCTTCCTATTGAACGAGGGTTTTCACGTCCGGATTTATAAAAGAAAAACTTGCGTGGGTAATGAATGGAATTTCGTTGTTGTTCACAAAGTTCCTTCACAAAGAAACCTTCTTTCCTTTAAAGTTGATTTTTGTCAGGGAAGTCTACGACAGATATCCTGAAGAGTACATAAGAAGGGCAGAGCAACACCCACTGCAGTTTCAACGAGTTCACAGCAACATATGAAAGCTTGCTTACTGGCAAGCTATGAAATGCAATCCACGCTTTTGGCAAACCTATCAATCATAAAGCTTATGGAATGTAAAAAATCAATATCCTAGTTAATAAGGGGTTTTTCAATGGCTATGCTTAGACTTTCTTTTCATAGGAATGGTCCATGAAGCCATATGTATATATTGAGTCAGGAAACCATTATTGAGCAGTGCACATTTAAGCAACTTTTGCAAGTTATTCAAATTTGCTATGAAAAATCGCATGCAGTTTCCCTAATATTAAGAGCATTAAACCCTTTTTTTGTTGCCGTCATTTCGCAGATAAGAAATTCAACGTCTAGTAAAACAAGTGAAACAAAAAAAGACATGCATGCAATAAGAAAATATTGCGACCGCTACTCAAATCAATAACTCACAGAATGCTCTCAACATTTGGGCACCGTGCCGCCATTGTGGCCAATTTCGCGAAAATTATGGCAAAGTTAATACAAGAACAAAAGCATTGGACAACTTTAAGTGTCGCTAATTCGTAGATTATTTCATTTTTCATTTTTATCAAAAAATCATCTTCAGCTATGAAGCCTATTTCTGGTTGAATGGGTTAACCAAGAAACAAACTACACGTTATTGCAGCAATCAACATGAGGCATAATTTCAAATTGAAAAACAAAATCCTTGTTGGTGTAGCTTACATGCGAGAGGAGTCATTGGACCACAAGCCGCACAACACGTGACATAATCAGATAGTGTCTTGATCAGCAGCAGCTTAGATGCATCTTAATTGCATCAAAAGTTTCCTAAGTTTACTACTAAGACGATTAAGTGTTTTCAATTTAATATCTTTGCTTTGATAAAAAAAAATAGTTATCCTATGCATAACGTAATTATGGTACTTCAAGACTACAGCTACCGGGACGAATTGATTTACATATAAGGTTATCAAATATCTCTCTTTTTTCATTCAATGATCCTTGCTCTTCATTCAATGCTTCATAAAAAGTGTTACAGTGATCGGATTAAGTGCAAATATGCGCCGTTTTGTTGGATAATTTGTTTCCCTCTAGACGACAACTTCATAATATCCATCTCGTAGAAGCCCCTCTCCTTTTTGCGAAGAATTCGGACAGCCACTTTTGACAATCATCTTTTGAGTTCAACTTCACACCACCAAGGGCGTTCGCCATGGACAGGAACAGGTGGTAATCACTTGGCGCTATGTCCGGGCTATATGGTGGATGCGATAAAACCTCCCATCCGAGCTCCCGTAGCTTCTGACGAGTCTTAAACGAAGTGTGTGGTCTGGCGTTGCCCTGCTAGAACACTACACCCTTCCTGTTGACCAATTCTGGGTCAAGGCTTCTGGTCGATCGCCTGTATCAAGCGGTCCAGTTGTTCACAGTATATGGTAGAATTAAGTGTCTGGCCATATGGAAGCAGCTCTTAGTAGATGATTCCCTTCCAATCCCACCAAACACACAGCAAAACCTTCCTGGCCGTCAATCCCGGCTTGGTCACTGTTTGGGACGATTCACCGGCTTTCAACCACGACTGTTTTCGCTTTATATTGTCGTATGTGATACATTTTTAGTCGCCAGTCACCATCCGCTTCAAAAATGGGTCGAGTTCGTTCCGTTTCAGCAGCATATCGCAGACGTTGATTCGGTCCAGAAGGTTTTTTGCGTTTAATTATGCGTCACCCAAACATCAAGCTTTTTTTTTGTATCCAGTCTTCTGCAGATGGTTTAAAATGGTTTGGTGACTAGCTCCTATCTGCTGGGAGATGTCCCAAGATGCCACATGCCGGTCTAACTCGATGATTTCCATGATTCGATCGGTATTCGTCATCACAGGTCTTCCGCCGTCTGGCTTATCCATGGTATCGTTTTCACCGGCTCTGAATCGTCGAAGCCATTCCTCCGCGGTTCGAAGTGATAGAGTACCATCAACCAAAACACCATTAATCTTACGGAACGTTTCAAATAGCGCGAATTTCGGCGATAGTGAACTCCATGTTTACACATATATAACTGTTGAACGCAATATGCAAACTTATCATGCATATCGGCGTTTTGTAGGTTATATCAAAACTTTTCAAATGATTTATAGTATTGCCAGATACGAGCTCTGTAGCGCTTTGTACATAGACAGAAAATTCAAAAGACAGAAAGAGAAAAGGCGGAGATATTTGACCACCTGTTTTTTAAGTTACAGAACTGAAATTTTTTAACATTAATATATTGTATCTAGCATCGGTTTTAAATGTTTGGAGCAATTATTCCTTAAAGTACGCCAAGCAGTCAGTTCTTGTGGATGTAACTTTGTCTGAACATATTTACATTTGTATGTTTCACCTGAGGATTACTATTACTCCAAATACGCAAGTTCTGAGCTTCATCAAATAAAAATCGGGTTCAATTGTTCTTGTCTCATAGTCTCCGCCTTTCTAGGTTTTTTCACAAATGCAAATCAAACTTAAGACAAATCACATAATAGCCGATAGAATGGCCGACAACTTAAACTTCTATACTTAAAAAAACACACATTTGTATATAATGTACTGCACTTCATTACTTTCAGAATCTGTGATGAGATCAACAACAAAATCGATTGCTACCTGAGAAAAAAGTAAAAGTTACTGGCAATGAGTTTTATTCGTATTTACGTCTCAATCGGTGGCACCCCGAGACTGCTTGTTCAAAAGCAGTCACGAACTCGTGTTACACAATTGTGTCTATTGCTACAATTCAATGTTGAGATAAACAAGAGAAGCGTAACCCATTTTCAATCACTCTACTCCATTATTGGCAACAGTCCCAACAAAAATTCGAACCAAATACAAAAAAACGGAAAGCCGTTAAGCCAAATACATACTTTTTATGAGCACTTCGGCGCAACATTAAAATTGAACTTTTAAATAATTACCAAAGGAGTGGTTTTCTCATAAAGGCGTCACCATCGATTTAGCATCGCCACCAAAACCACCAGTACCGCCATCAACAGCGGTCTGTCGAACGTGCAGTCGCTTACCTAATTACCATCAATGGCATGCCATTAGCCTCCCGCTAATAATCCGTCCAAATATATTTCTACTTCTCAGTCGAATAGTCCCAGCCCAGCAAAAATTGGGTGTGCTCCGCGGGCGCTGAAACCATGGCCGAAACACGAAACAGCATTGTGCACATTCCTCAATGTGCCCGTACCCACATCGATCATTTGGTGCACGTAAAATGTCAAATTCTCATTGTTTCCCAGAGCGCAGTTCCTGATAGGTCTGTGCAACATCTCGTCTAACAAATTTAAGGCTGTCCGTGCCGCTTTTGAAGCACATTGCCTCGACAAGGCGACGTTACAATTGAATCGGTAACGTAACGAAGAGGTGAGATCAATGTTCGGCTGAGTATCGCGAATTCGACCTGCAGTAGAATTCGTGACACGAACATAACAGCTATGAGGGTAGATCTCACATCTAGATGAACTAAATCGGTGGACGCGGGGCTACGACAGCAGAAGGCAACGGATTAAGTTGGTACAGCGCCTATTCCCAGAGCTGCAGCCATCCAGTTTGGAGTGGAGATATCTCCGGCCTGGGGCGAAATAGGAAATAAAAGCGTCCACACGTACGTAGCGGGGGGACCTACGAGTGCACACACACAAACAAGTAGGTAGTCACATTCATTCGTCACCGTCGGTGAGTGGCTTTATAGGCAAACGAGTCTTTTGTGACAGACTCACACACGAGCGCGGACCGAATACAAAGAGACAAAGAGAATATCTCTCGGTTTCTGTTTATTTTATGTTTGCGTTTTATTTGCAGCACTTTTTGGCGAACTGGGTCATTGGACACACAGACTTGAAGAGATCTCATAATGGATGCGAGATGGAATGCGGAGAAATGCGGTGGCACCACTTGTGCCACTTAGTATTTAGAGCTGCTGCTGTTGGTGCTGCATCCGAGGACAAGAGATACAAGTGCTCGTTGCGAGTTGAATGGATTCTTTTTTTAATTCTCTTTGTGTTTTGTGTTATTAATTATGCTCATGTGTGTGTTGCCTTGTGTTATGACACATCGTTTGGTGGAATGAGTTCAACTCTTTAGCTGAGGGAACACCGCGCGCCTTGGTAGCGTTGTAGCGGACGGGAGGGCAAGGGGGAACCGGTCAATTAGTATATTCAAGCCACGGCGATGTGATGTATTTATTGTCTTTCAATGTAATACGCAATACAATAACATCGAAAATAAGTTCCATCCCATCATTTTGAAAGCCTTCTCAAGTCCGATTTATGGCGCACGAAAGAGAAGCAAATTTGTAGTTAAAATATTGTAAAATAATTTATTTTCCTTCTGCCTTCCATCGATGACGGTCCTGGGCACGCTGCTTCCAGTCATCAAGGCCACGCTGTCTTACATCCGTGATGACTTGGTCTCTGTGCCGGAGGTTCGGTCTTGCTCTCCTTCTCGAACCAGGAGGCTTTGATTCGAAGACCCTCTTTGCTAGAGGGTTGTTGTCCATTCGCTCGATGTGGCTGAGCCAGTGTAATCGACGGATTTTTGCCTTCCGGACTACATCCACATATTTGTACAGCTCGTAGAGTTCGCGGTCGAGGCTTCTCCCCCATTCGCCTTTCTAGCAGACATGACCGACGCGGAATTTTTCTTTCGAAGGCACCAAGAACTGGCTCTGCAGCCTTACTTAATGTCCAGCTTTCGGCTCCAAAAAAAAAATTGGCAGAATAAGGATTTTGTAGAGCACGACTTTGGTCCTTCGAGTTAGGAGTTTCGAGCTCAGCTGTTTTGACAGACCGAAGTCACATCAGTTGCCAAGGCCGATTCTACGTCGGATCTCGACTACGATATCATTCGTAGAGTATACGTTTGCCCGGATTTAGACAAACTCCTTTACTACCTCGAAACTGTAGCTGTCGACTGTAACGTTTTGGCCCAGGTGGTGTGCGACAGATCGTTTTTTGCTCGACAGCATATATTTGGTTCTGTCCTCGTTGACCTTTAGACCAGCTCGTTGCGAGTTGAATGGATTCTTTTTTTAATTCTCTTTGTGTTTTGTGTTATTAATTATGCTCATGTGTGTGTTGCCTTGTGTTATGACACATCGTTTGGTGGAATGAGTTCAACTCTTTAGCTGAGGGAACACCGCGCGCCTTGGTAGCGTTGTAGCGGACGGGAGGGCAAGGGGGAACCGGTCAATTAGTATATTCAAGCCACGGCGATGTGATGTATTTATTGTCTTTCAATGTAATACGCAATACAATAACATCGAAAATAAGTTCCATCCCATCATTTTGAAAGCCTTCTCAAGTCCGATTTATGGCGCACGAAAGAGAAGCAAATTTGTAGTTAAAATATTGTAAAATAATTTATTTTCCTTCTGCCTTCCATCGATGACGGTCCTGGGCACGCTGCTTCCAGTCATCAAGGCCACGCTGTCTTACATCCGTGATGACTTGGTCTCTGTGCCGGAGGTTCGGTCTTGCTCTCCTTCTCGAACCAGGAGGCTTTGATTCGAAGACCCTCTTTGCTAGAGGGTTGTTGTCCATTCGCTCGATGTGGCTGAGCCAGTGTAATCGACGGATTTTTGCCTTCCGGACTACATCCACATATTTGTACAGCTCGTAGAGTTCGCGGTCGAGGCTTCTCCCCCATTCGCCTTTCTAGCAGACATGACCGACGCGGAATTTTTCTTTCGAAGGCACCAAGAACTGGCTCTGCAGCCTTACTTAATGTCCAGCTTTCGGCTCCAAAAAAAAACTGGCAGAATAAGGATTTTGTAGAGCACGACTTTGGTCCTTCGAGTTAGGAGTTTCGAGGTCAGTTGTTTTGACAGACCGAAGTAACATCAGTTGCCAAGGCCGATTCTACGTCGGATCTCGACTACGATATCATTCGTAGAGTATACGTTTGCCCGGATTTAGACAAACTCCTTTACTACCTCGAAACTGTAGCTGTCGACTGTAACGTTTTGGCCCAGGTGGTGTGCGACAGATCGTTTTTTGCTCGACAGCATATATTTGGTTCTGTCCTCGTTGACCTTTAGACCAGCTCGTTTCGCCTGTTCTTCAATTGCCGTGAAAGCTTTCACTACGTCGCGTTAGAACCGTACGATAATGTCGATGTCATCAGCGTATCCCAACAGCTGGACTGACTTGTAGAATACACGATTCTCGGTATCGGGGTGATGCTGTGATTATATACATATAAATTGACGTATTCATCAAGAAATATTATTATTTTAGTGCATTCACGTAGTATTTCATATAAATGTGATTATTCATTCGCGTTTTATCTCTAGTTAAACAGAATCAGAATGGCAACTGAGACGATGATGGTGAAAATTGAGCATCTCGCTGTAATTAAATTTCTCACTAAGCAAGGAAAAAGTCAAAAAACTATTCATGAAGAGATGGAGGCTGTTTACCAGAGTTCCGCACCTTTATTATCAACTGTGCAAAAGTGGTCAAAGTGAGTTCAAGAAAGGCAGAGAAAGCATTGAAAACGATCCCCTCTCCGGCGCCCCGGCTACTGCTTGTACGGAAGAAACCATCAATGAAGTCGAATAACTTGTTCTTGAGGATGTGTTGCTTCTTCATGACAACGCTCCTGTTAACACGACGCAAGTTTCCAAGGCTGATCCACGAGTTTGTGGTTTCGAAGAAATCCAACACCCATCCTATAGTCAAGACCTTGCACCCACTGATTTTTTCCTGTTTGCGGATTTGAAAAAATGTCTTCGTGGAAAAAGATTTTCGGATGATGAAGAATTTAAACAAAATGGTTTTTTAAGGGTTTAAAAAAGCTTGTCTCAAGATGTAACATATTCATTGATGTTAGGGGAGATTATATTGAAAAATAAAAACAATTTTAATTAAATTCGCATTTTCCTTCATATCGATACCGAGAATATATTGAACGTACCTCGTATGTGAAAATCTGAAAACTTTTGAAACACTTAAGTTCAATATCATCCCGAAATTCATGAATCAATTCTGTCAGAAATGGGCATGTTATGTTCTCGAATCTCAAAGGGAACATAGGATCTCTTATGAGAGCAAAACAGTACGCTGGATAGGATCTTGTACGCAACGTTGAGCAGGGATATAGCTCTATAGTTCTTGAAGGATGTAGGATCGCTATTTTTGTGGATGGAGCTTATATTTCAGTCGTCAGGCATGCGTTCGTCTTTCCAAAAACACAGCATTTTACTAGATAATAATCTTCACGAACTTCACCCCGATGTTGTTTAAATTGTTGGACTTAGGACAATTTGACATTTAGCAAAATAAGGCGCTACGAAGAATAGCGCAGTTTCCTCTTTAGAACTTAATCATAAAGAGAAAGTGTGCTTCTTTTAATTTACTTTAATTGTACTCGAGTTTACAAAATGCATGTCGGCCCTCAATTCTTTGTTCTCAGAAGGAAAATTGAGTATCGTTTTGATGATGAGTACGATAGTTTCTCCTTTAACTTTAAAATGTGGTATGAATGGATTTTACTTTGTTTGCCCAGGTTCCAAAACCGAAAACGATTACTACAGCTCGAAAAACTGATTAGGTCGTACGAGTACTTGTTTTGCACAGCCACCGATTTCTTTTTTTTACAGGATTTTGTTTTACCCGTATAATAAGTTCAGAAGACTGCTAAAGCTGAAGCACTGTCTGAAGGAGTTCTGCGTCATTTCGTGAATATTGAAGAATCTCCATTGATATGTTACAGAGATCAACAAACATTTCGAAAAGGCCAAGGCCGAAATGTAATTACCATCCGCCTCTGGGATCTAAATGATGAAATACAGTAGAAATTACTGCGACTCACAATTCCCTAGCATAGGATAACAAATTGCTGCTCCATCCACCGAATTTTCAAGATACGTTAAATGTTATATGGAAAACCCTTTTTTATTTTTTAAAGGAACTGTGACAACAATAAAGCATCGTGAAAGAGAAATCTGAAGAATCCTTCTTTCTTAAAATTTATAAAGTTTGTTTTTAATTGAAAACTGATCAATAACAATCAAATCAGATATGTGATTAGATGAATATAGCGTTGCGTCCATGAAGCATTGTTATTTAAAGTAGAAGCGGTTAAAATCGGTAAACAAGATCCACAACTAGGAAAACCATTGTAATGAACAATACAAATCAATTTGTAAAAAATATAGAAAGCAGCGAAATTTAAATTGTAAGGAGCAATACTTTCGGCAAATCAATCATAGAGCATATTGAATATATATTGACATTCTCACACTTAAGCGTCTATAACTAGAATGCTTGGTATGATCATAAAAGAAAAATGAAATCAACAAGCAATTTGTTTATTAAGGAAGAAAAGAAAAATAAAGTTAAAGTTTTTCGGATCAGTTTCGTTTTGAGGCGCCCTTTATAAGGGCTTTTAGAACACAGTGTAAGGAAACATGGTATGTTCTAGTATATCAATGTTAAGATGCTGATCCGTTGTCCTTTTTATTTCTGCATCTTTCAATGCATGCAACTCTGCCATTCAGCAAACTCACATTATTCTAAAAGGTCTTATTTTATCAACTATGGGACGTTTATTAAACCTTTAACAGGTATATTAATAGGGGCTAAATTAAAATCTGTTTTATCTCTGTATATGGATCACTGGCACTATTCATTGGAAAAAGTACTCTTTTGAGATTTTAAATTTAAGCCATTTCATTGTCTGGCATTCGAAATCATTTTTGTGGAACAACAATTTCTTTAAATGTTTTGTCAAGAAGCTTACAAATAAGACATTGATCTTTAGTGCAGTTTGTTGCGCATCCCATTCTGAAGCAAAAATGATTTTCAAGGATGAAAAATAAGATAAAAAAACTCAAAAATAGTTAAAACAAGACATTGCTAGTAAAAAGAATTCAACGACAAGGATACAGGCCAAAAATAACGAAATAATATAATGGTTGAACAACAACAAGATCATGCATGACATGGCAAAAATAATAAAAACATTCACGACACAGATTCCGAACGTATATGGACTGCCAGAGATCAATAAAGGCAACATGATCCAGTCTATGAAAATACCTTGCTACGAGCTCGCGAAATACATTGGATGAGTACTGCAGGACATCATGTATGATTTGCAGTACCAAATTAAAAACTTCTTCGAATTTGTAGAGAAAACAAAACACATAAAATTGGACATTGGCGACGTGTTAGTTTCATACGACGGCGTGTCACTCTTCACGAACATCCCGACAAATCAAGATAGTAAAGACACGTTGGTTAGCCATAAGCCAGCACGCCAGGCTCGGACTGAAGAAATTTATCGACGTTTTAGAAATCTGTCTATTTCTAATATAAACACAGCACATAGTACAATCAAGTGCATGGTTGCCAATGGGCAATCCACAATCGTCAACCATTGCAGATTAGAGTCGGATGACCATCTTAATGACTGTTTCGGCAAGATAGACAGGCGAAAAGGAATTTGCAAGCATGTCGATGATTTATTTGCGGTAATCAACCACAACAAAGTGGATGAAGCCCTAATTAAACAAAATGAGGAGATACAGTTTACTGTGCAATACGTAAAACAAAAGGCCGTCGCATTTCTTGACGTAAACTTCCACAGAGAGATGGACTATTTTTGTTTCGACTGGCACCAAGAGGATACAACATCAGGAAGGCTAGTCAATCACAGATCCAACAAGGCGAAACATATTAAGATCAACACTGCGGCCAACATAATGTTCAGAATAAGTGACGGAAAGTTCCATCCGAAGAGCGAGAGTATTGTGAGAGATATCTTAAAAGTAATGGTTACCCTGATGAACTTTCCAGGTGGCTTATAAGTCACCACAAGAGAAATAATAATCAGTACGTTTCAATGGCTTACATATCAACTTTGTCGGCCAATTTTAAGAAAATTGTACCCGATCATTGTGACAGCATCAATTTAGCCTTCAGATCACATTAGACTCTTACTTACACACCTCTTCACCAAACTAAAACCGAGCTAACAGAGAAAATAAAACGGACGTTATATACAGAATCAACTGTAAAGGAAATGATGAAGAAACAAGTAGTCTATGATACGTAGGCACACGTAGCAATAATTTTTACACAAATCCGGTACAAAAAACAGGAACGTGTCAAAAAACAACGTTTGTCAACCATTGCCTATTGACTAATCACCATCCGGACTTCAACGATGTTAAAATTCTGAAAACTGAAAAGATGCACACTAGAAACACTTTACATTATTAACAACAGCAATTTGAACAGAAAGCAGGACACACAAAACATATCTTCGGGTTACTGAGCAATGGTAACGGCCAGGAAATTTTTAAAAATTGATGACATCTAAATACAAAGGTGAAGTTTTTGCTTAAATAGTTCATTTTCGATGTCAATAGTTCAATTTAATGTTAAATGTAAAATGTCAACGAATTAGTATACACCACATGTACAAGTTTAGTAAAAAAGAACCAATAGTATTACCCAAATTTTAAGTTAATCATGTTTTTAACATACATACATATATAGAATAAATTGCTCCTTAATGACGAAAACAGCAGATGAGGAATTCGATTCTTCAACTATAAAACACTGCTAGTAGAGTTAGTGCCGAAAAATTAATAAAATATAACGTCATTTTTCTTTGAGTTGACGCCAAAAACAAGTTCCATTCAGAAAGGTTATATGCATCAGATTATTAGTTTTAGGCAAAAGTGAACTAATCAATCAGACGCTGAAAAGCCATCATGACGAAGAAATCGCAAGGCGAACTATAAACATCACTTGCACATGTTTTGTTCGTGGTCGAACTGTGCACTCCAATAATGCATATATATATATATATATATATATATATATATATATATATATATATATATATATATAAACATATATATATATAAAAGACGAAGAAGTAAATAGCGATACGAATACACACACATTTTTGTACTAAATAAAAAATTGTCAAGAACTTTATAATGCCGTCAGACAATCTCAATGATATGCGTTTTATGCTCGTAAACCCAAATCATTTAATATTTCGCAGAGTGATCCATTCGACAGAATAGAAGATGTTAGAATAGGGAACAAAGCCAACTAGCGATATTGAAAAAAACGTTGAATTAGATAGACTTGCTAGGGGACATGGGCCCATACAGTTCGTCGTTAAATCTTCTCCTCCAGATGCCATCAACGCAAACAGGACCAAAAATCGTGCGCAAAACTTTTCTCTCGTAAAGACTAAGGGTATTTTCACCCGCCTTTGGTAATGTGCAGGTTTCCGCGCCATAGAGTAGGACTGGGATGATCAAGCTGTTATACAAAGCGAGCTTATTCCTTCTTCGAGAGGGCTTTATTACACAATTCCCGCTTGAGCCCAACGGAATGGAGAAACTATCGATTTTCGAAAGGAAGATACTACGTATCTACACCGGTCTCACCTTTACTAAGGACCGGATTAAACATTATAGCAACAAAAAGTTCTACGAAAAATCGCGCATCATCCTCTTACAACAGTTCTTGATGCATCTTTCCAAGAAGCAGCTATGCGAAACTGGAACCCATCCAAACAAAATCGTTAGGAACTTAAAGATCCCAGTCCCTGGACAATGATCTCTCAATGCATACAATATGCTAAACGAAGAGATTTCGATATCCCCCCTCCCTCGACATCTTCTGCATGCGAGCCGTATCACTTCTTCTCCAGCAGTGATACCTACCATCGAGGCTGAACCTGAACACAAACCTCCCCCACAAAGGAACATCATCGACACACGGATCTGAACACCCCGACGGACATAGTTAAATTGTAAATAATTCACTTGTGCACACTCAAAATCTATGTAAGACAGTTGTTCATCCGTCGAGCCCCTATTGTTAAGTCGACACATACGAGTATATATGTATATTCACCGTAGTTTTAAGCTTAAAAATTTGAAATTGTAAAAATAAAAAATACAAAAATTGAAAAAAAATTGAAGAATTGAATTGAGCCCAAAGAAACAGCGATTGGGAAGCGTTTGATATCGAGACTCGTTTTGTTGTCCCCATTTAGCGCAGAACCCAGGAACCTACCTAGTGTGACGCTCTGTCGGAGAGATGAGCTGAATGCGCCAAGATGATTTCCAGCCTCTTTTAAATAGTTCTGCAGACAGTTCATCCCCTCCAGCAGCTCTGTTTGACGTCAGTGCCCATATTGCTACCTTGAATTCGTCTTAGTCGGGAAAACGGAATTCTACTCTTTCATCGTCAAAATTGAGTGAAACTTTCTTTATTTATCCTGGAGTTGAGAAAGAAACCTGAAGTTGTGGTGTCTGCCTACGACTAACTAGAACTTGGTTATTGTAGGAAGACACGACTTTGTTTTCGCCCCTTTGCAATCTTAATTCAATAAAAAGAAGAGATTTTTATAATTTCCTATGTTGTTGATTGAAAATTATCTTTTATAAACGGACTTGCCGCTCCCAGTTCAACACCAATTTTTCTTATATTTCACGGCACCACCTCTTTCGAGCTGCTGACAACACTCAAAGAGTAATAACTGTCTAAGAAAGCTTCTCAAATTTCGCCGTTCGGAGTCGGCAAAAAACTGTAGGTCCCTTCTACTCGTGAGAGAACAGTAGCGCGCACAACACGAGTAGTTGATGAGCAAGCTAGGCCCTGGTCCCCCTTTGGACTGTAGCGCCAACAATTATTATTATAAACGGACTTGCCTTAGGATGTATAGAAGACCAGAATCTGAGTACAAGAAGTTCTATGCTAATGAAATCTTGTACAATGCAACAAACGTGGAAAGGCTGGACATTTTTATTATTAAGCTGATTCGAAGACATGTTGCATGAGCAATAACCTCGGAAAACGGGCTGATATTCGGAGCTTACTACCCAAACGGCACATATCATGAGAGCGCTCGCCGATGTGGATTCATTTTGCCAAAAGCGTTCTTGTATATGGAACGAATTGGCTTGGTCTATGAGAGCAATGGAGGAACCGTAAGTTCGGGTGATCTTTGGTCACACATCCATCCCCATTCGGACAGGAATGAGGCATTTTTATTGGCTACATCAAGTGCTGGTGCCCTACGGTCAATTTACATTTAACTAAGGTTAGGTATATTAGGTTAGTAGGTAGGATAGATTAGTATATTAAAAAAATTAAAAAAATTGTAATTTAGCTTGCATAGTTTAAAGTACTTAGTTTTAGTATTTAGAATTAAGTTAGATTACTGAGTTTTCTGTAAATATTTTCTTTGTTATAAGTTTACACGAACATTTTCTTTAAAATTAAAACGAAAAGAAAAAAACATGCATATATACTGAAAGGCTATTAAATATAAGAATAGATTAGATGAACTTTATAAACTTTATAACTAGTTTAATATTTTTATAGCTAGACTAATTATAAAAAATAGAGAATAAAAAATACATTTCAAAAACAAAAAAAAAAAACGCTCAGACAATACGGCAAAGAGGATCTTATAGACGATGTTTTGGAGGCTGATACTTCTACAATTGGCGCAGCCAAAGGGATTTCCTGTAAACCGGGCAAACAACACTGAAATCCCACTCATCGGGTATGTTTTCCTTCGGCCATATCTTGCAGATGAGCTGGTGAATACGCCCAAACAGGTCATCTTCAGCTGCTTTAAATAGTTCTGCGGGCAGTCCGTTGACTCTAGCAATTTTTTTCAACTTCAGATTCGATATTTCTATCTTCATTTCGTCTCAGTAGGGGGGACAGAATTCTTGTCTATCATCGTCCAAATTGAGTGGAACATTCTGCCTAACAGTGGAATTTGGGCGGTCATCGCCGTTAAGGGGTCTACAGAAATGATCCTGACTACACCAATTATCGAGTGATAAATCTCCTTAGTGTACAAAGTAGTAATAATTTAAAAGTCTTAGACAGAGCAACGCACGTTCTGTCGTTTGGCTTCTTTATCATTGAAAAATCTGAACAATTCCTAGTATACGTTAATGACATTGACACAATCAGTTGAACACAATAAACAGTAAATTGAAGCGGAAGTGGCCAAACTGGGTATAGCGTTAAACTGGGGCAAAGGAAGTATGAGTATAGGAGTATAGAAGCATAAAAAGGACGCATAACGTAGATTACTTTGGCAAAACGTCGCCATATTCTTCATTAAAAAAAAGCACGTACAGCAAATAAATTTAAATAAATTTTAAGTTTTTATTGTTTTTATTAATCTAAACTATGTTTTCGTAAAATTAAAAAAAAATTTTTAATTTTCCAGAAAATAAGTTACAAATAATAAAAAAAACAAATTGTATTTAAGTTCAACTACGAAGAAAATAAAATTAAAAAACTAACTCAAAGAATTGCACATACCAATAAATTACTTGGTAAATCAAACAATTGCAAATACACTATACAAAGAAAGGCTTTTTATCTGGTTCAATAACGTGTGATGATGAACTTTTGCTATAAAAACTTAATCGGTTTTTAATTGAAAACACGAGCTTGCTGGTGACTTCTGGTGATATTTTGTTTCATTCTTGTGTAATAAGTGTAACAAAAATCGTGCGATTGTGTTATGTGTTCATTTGCGTACACCAAACGCCGTGTTATATTCGTTTTAGAAATATAAGAAATATATTTGCTACGCGCCCATGGTATTCTTTTGAATGCAAAAATTCTGGATAGTCTGAGCATTTACTGTTACTCCATCCTCATTTGAGGTTGCAGCAGCAATTTTTGCAGCACTGGTTAATTGTTTATAAATCTCAAGATTTTTTTTTTTTAAATTCTCAAGAACACCTTTTTCGAAGCTCTTATTTGTTTCAAAATTTCTTATGACACTTTGTAGAATTGCACGTTATCTATCCACAATCCGTGATATTTCCGCATAACTTTTTCCTTTTACTCTATAGGTAGCAATGATTTTTTTTTACATTTAATTTATTTAATGTAATTTTTTGTGTGTTTCAGACATTTTTGCACTAAATTTGTTACACTAATAAACACTGGGTTTTATACACTTAAAACGACAACCTCAGACTTCAGTAATATGCTGATATCGTTTAAGAAGAATAATGTACAACAAAATTGTACCGTTTTGTTCTAATAAATCAGTGTGACCACGTGTATTTGCAATTTTTTGATGTATTTGCAATTTGTTCAGTTAGTTTTTTAATTTCATTTTCTTTTTAGTTGAACTTAAATACAATTTGTTTTTTGTTATTTATAGCTTACCTTACAGAGAATTAAAAATAAAATTATTTTTTACGAAAATATAGTTTTAGATTAATAAAAATGCTAAAATGTATAAATTTCCTTATATGAATTTGCTGTAAGTGAAATTATTTTATTGTAGGCTAGGAAGCTATAATTTCGAGGTTGTAAAGGACGTTCTTTGACTTTGCTCCCAAATAAGAAGAACAAAAACAAATATGGCTAAGGAAATTAAACATAGAATAACTCTAGCCAATTGCCGTTTCCTGCGGGATAAAATGCAATTGTGAAGTATTGCTCCATCTCAAAGGAACAAACTAACATGATAACCACCCCTGTCCCTTGGCGCAGAAGTCTAAATAATATAAAAAGTATATTAAAAAGCTTTTGCTGTTAGTTTTTGAAAATAATAAGATTCAATCATGAATCGAACGGGCTGTATAACGACAGGGGCCTACCTTGGCATCTACTCTTAGTATGCTTGAGATGCTAAGACCATGAAGAGTGCATGGAAAACACTTTTCTAGCTCAAAGTTTTAGATCTTTCAACGTCAAACCAGTGGGACATCGTAATAATATGTTTTTAAAAAAATATATCTAAAAGCAAACAGCCCATATTTGATTTATCTTCTAAATCGCCTATGAACTGTGGCATTTTAATTGGTTTTTTCTACAATCACTTAAAACTCTGACCTCATCTCGCTGCAAGTGTATACCACAAACCGATTACAGGCATTTTTTCGAAGCGTTAAAAGTCTGAAATTAATACCTGTTTAGGGGTTAAATTTTAATGTCACATCCAAATGGAATTTCCCAACGAACAGTGACGATGCTCGCCATGTATGGCCGCCACTTACCTATAATGCGAAACAAATGAGCAGTGAATTCTGTAATATTTTTTGGGATAAAAATTTATAGCCACAATAAAGGCAGGACCAGCGAACAAATTAATTATTGTGGACAGAGGATGGGCGGGCAGGACAGGACGGGCAGGACGCAAACATAACTAAAATGTGAGCTGTCTCAAATACTCGTTATAATAGGAATCCATTAAAGGCGAACTTTGGCCGTTAAACAACCACAATTGGAGGTTGCTTTGAAAAGTTTCGCAATTTAATGGGTTCACGATCGATAAACGTTGTTGTCGTGATGTAGTTCCGCTGAATTTTGTTATTGAATTGAACTGAGAACGTGACAGAGAGTGCGCACAGGAGGACATACGTTCTTAGGTTTTATTGAATATGTGTTCGTAATGTGGGGGGGAGTGCAGGCTGGATTTGATTTAGGGGTATACTCTGGACGGTATTTTATGCTTTATCGATTCCTTGGAACAATTTTATTGAACTCATTACCTCGTTGGTTTTATGTTTGTTTCAGGATATTAGGTATTGAATCCGTAGACAGTTCATGGGGATAATTGACACTTTAGGATCGAAGCGGTATACAGGCGTAGAAAAGATCTGGAATTATAAGTTAAATACTCTTTTAAAATCACATGCAATGCAATTAAGTTTAAACTAACAAGAAAGTAAATGTTTACGTTTGATTTGGAAACAACTGGCGAGAACTTGTGATACGCACGTTATTATCAATATTGCAAGAAAAATTAACAATAGGAGAAAAAAATGAAAAAAAAAATCAGTATAAGCTGTCAATTCGGTAGAAAATATTTATATATGTATGTACTTATATATTGGATGGCTGTGGTCTTCAAGAGGACTTCGAAGATGTTGTGTTTTCAAGTTGCGCAAGATCGCTGAGACAATTTTCAAAAGGCTGAGTAGTTCATATCCTGCATGTCACCCAAACGCACTCGTCCATCCAGAGGTATCAGACATGAATCTGAGACTTTTACATATTAGAATTTGACGGTTTTTATGTGCTTTTGGTAATTTTCCGAAATTCTGTATTTGCTCTATCTAAAATGCGCTACCCAGGAGTTAGATGGTATCGACAGAAGATGAAAAATAGTATGCAAGTCATAAAAGAGGCAAAATGTCCTTGCTTTTCCAAGAAAAAAGTTCTAAGTGCAATCTAAATGAGAAGATTCAATAACGAACTCTATAGGACGTGCGGCGGCATTGGCCTACTTTTACCGATGCAAGGGTGAATATCACTTTGAACCCATCATTTAAACAACGCAACAGAGGACGAAATCCTCTTAGATGGCACACACAAGTAAAGAAGGACCTCAACTTATTTGGGGTGTGAAATAGAAGGCAGCTCGCAAGTAATCTTGCTAGCTGGACCGGAATATTTTTTTGTTAAGGCTGGGAAACACTGCAGAGCTTACACCTACAAACTGATACGTTGGACTACCAGGCAGTAACCTACATTTAATGTAATTTCTTGGTATTCCGAAGGAAAACCGGCAGGCGCTTCTCTGAGACCTTAGGGTCTCAGCTTGAACTATATCGCACCGAACAGCCGCCATCAAGGCGGGTCATTGTAAAAGGAATTACAATAAATTCACCTTCTCTGCAGGCGTCGCAAAGAGTGTCATCTCTAAGCCCAAGCGCTTAGCCCAAGTGCTTAGCGAATGTGAAGTGTTATATTACACCAAAACGTCCGCAGCCTTTTATGTCCAGAAATAGCAGAAATACCGCGGAATTCTTGCTGATATTTGGAAGCATGCTCTTGGTTAGCCTGCATCCTGAGAAGTCATGCCATTTTTGCTTGTGCTTTCGAGAGACAAATCTTTCGATGCCCAGACCAGGGATACGGGCAGTCCCGTGGTGGGTTCAGGTCCTTGCCTAGAAAGTTAATCTCCAATCTCATTTCCCGTGATTACTTGGTGCGAAAAATTCCCATTTGGCAAAGAGACACCATAAACCACAAACACTGAAAGATATGAATGAATATACAAGCGAACACAAAATTCAAGGAAAATAAGTAATGGCAACTATTGTTTTTGGTGATGAAATCATCTGCAAAAATAAATTATTTCCTACACCAAATCAATCACTGACAGTTGTGGTAGATTGGGTCTAATTATCCAAGCGTAAAGTACATTTTCGGCGCCTACCTGACGACGTTCGTCAATACAATTCAGACAGGCGCACAGTCATAAACGGTCGCCAATACTGATGACAACGGGAGTGATGTTAATTCGCGTGGCAATTCATACCAGTGGCAATGATGTCACCCAGAGAGAAGACGTGATGACACATCTTTACAGTCAGCAAGAAATTGTTATTTCTCCTTTTTATATACTTCCTTCAGCGTGTTTGTGTGTCGCTATGTCGGCAGTATCTATTAAGGCTTATTTACGAAATAAGTTGAGGTTATGTATGCGGAATTCAACACTGAAAATATATTGCAGCTTCTAAAATTCAACATTAAGGTTTATATATGCCAGTTAATATTCTTAATGATGTGATAAATTTACGAGTAATTACATTTGTTAGTTTGTACACTTATGTAGTTCGCGCCACTGGAGGCCGAAATTTTTGACCAGAGAGAGAAATCTAAACCTTTTTTTAAAACAATTCTTTTTAATATATCATAGAAACATTTTAGTTCGGATTGAAGCATTGACTCTTCAAGGATACCTGCTAAAATGGAACATACCAGCTCAGGTCAAGTCATCTCCTTTTGCCTTGGTTTGGATTCAAGCGAGCTAAGCGAGGTCAGGTTGCCCTGAAAAATTATTTCAGTTCGACCGCGCGAGAGACCTTATTGGTTCAGTATCGCAGCAATCGGCCCTTGCTTGTGCCATGAGGTACAAAGTCATTAAGGCATCTGATTGTGTGTTTCCAAATCAAACCGCATTACGAGACGTCGATGGTGTAAATCCTTCCTTATATAGGGTTGTCAAATATCTCCCTTCCGCCCTTCTTTTGAAATTTCCGGCTATGTACAAAGCGCTACAGAGCTCGTATCTGGCAATAATATACATCATTTCAAAGGTCATAATATAGTTTACAAAACGATATTATGCATGGTTTGGATTGGTTTGGATATTTCGTTCAACAGTTATAGACGTGTAAGCATGGAGTTCACTAACGCCGAAATTCGCGCTATTTTAAAGTTTTCCTTCATTAAAGTTAAATCTGCTAGAGAAACATTCCGTAAGATTAATGGTGTCTTGGGGGATGGTACTCTATCACTTCGAACCGAGGAGGAATGATTTCGACGATTTAGAGCAGGTGAAAACGACACCATGGATAAGCCAGACGGCGGAAGAGCTGTGACGACGAATACTGATTGAATCATGGAAATCATCGATTTAGACCGGCATGTGGCATCTTATGACATCGCCCAGAAGATGGGAGTTAATCACCAAACCATTTTAAACCATCTGCAGAAGACTGGATATAAAAAAAGCTTGATGTTTGGGTGCCGCATAATTTGACGCAAAAAAAACCTTCTGGACCCAATCAACACCTGCAATATGCTGCTGAAACGAGGCGAACTCGATCCATTTTTGAAGCGGATGGTGACTGGCGACGAAAAATGTATCACATACGACAATATCAAGTGAAAGCGGTTGGGGTTGAAGGCCGGTGAAAGCAGGCCGGACCAATCCCGGCTTGGTCCCAAGCAGTGGCCAAGCCGGGATTGACGACCAGGAAGGTTTTGCTGTGTGTTTTTTGGGATTGGAAGGGAATCATCCACTATGAGCTGCTCCCATATGGCCAGACGCTTAATTCTACCATCTACTGCGAACAACTGGACCGCTTGAAGCAGGCGATCGAACAGAAGGGTCCAACCGCCAACAGGAAGTGTTTCATTAGGACAACGCCAGAACACACACTTCGTTGATGACTCGTCAGAAGCTACGGGAGATCGGATGGGAGGTTTTATCGCATCCACCATATATCCCGGACATAGCTCCAAGTAATTACCACCTGTTCCTGTCCATGGCAAACGCCCTAGATGGTGTGATGTTGAACTCAAAAGAGACTTGTGAAAAATGGCTGTCCGAGTTCATCGCAAATAAGGAGGGGGGCTTCTACGAAGAGGTATAATGAAGTTGCCGTCTAGATTAAAACAGGTTATCAAACAAAACTCCACTAAATCCGATCACTGTAACACTTTGAAGCATTGAATGAACAGCAAAAAAGCGGAAGATATTTGACAACCTTGTATATGGCATGTACTTCGTTTTGCCCCTGCATCCGTTTTAATATAAAGAAACAGCTCATTCCCGAAGAAGATTATGCTTCAAATGTAACTTCTGAGTTTTTTATGATCTTCGCCTGGTCAAGAATATATCAATTTGACAGTAAATTGACCGGTAGGTAATCGTTTAAATAAAATAATGAAGATCCTGTACTCAAAGTAAATGAGATTATGTAGTTGGCAGAGTTAAGAGCTCTCGCTTCATATTTATTTGCATAAAAAAATAATCCCTGTAAATCGTTTATATGAATATTTTTTTTTTGTACGGATTGATGAAGTTCCTAGGTTGCAGCTAATTTAATGTTCCTGTTGGAATTGACTATTATACGTATTAATAAATCAGTGACACTCCCAGACTATTCGAAGGTGTGTGACAAAAGATTAAGTGTGTACAACCCTCGGCTTCCGGCAATTTAGCTTCTGTTTCTTAACATTTCAATCAGAAGTATATACCGGGGAGATATCGATGAGATCGGTTATATTGGTGGGTCTTTTCTTATTTCGAGATTAAATTATTGGGGTGCAATTCGGTCCGTTTTTAAAAAAATGTGTGCCGCCTGCAACTTGTGATTATTGGTTTCGACGCTTCAAAAATGGTGATTAAAGCGTCGAAGACAAAGAACGTCTTGCCCAACCTAAAAAGTTTTAAGATGAGGAATTTGAGACTTTCCTCGGTAAGTACTGAGCAAAAATAAAAACAAGGAAATAAGGTGCGAGTGCAGTCGAAACCGTGATATGTCGAAGGACGATATTTCATCTCTTCTTGGAAGACACCAAAGAAAAAGATTTTTGCACCGAATAGTGTGATAACCTCAAAAAGAAGAAAATACTATGAAAGGCCTGGTGAACCCCATCTATCATTGTCTACATCGACGCCAAAGAAAAATATTTGTTGTTCTCTCAATATTTAAATAAAAATTACATGTTTCCGTTATGTGAGTGCGAATTTCCCGTCATTATAACCTACGTGTCAACTTTTGAAAACGTGGCAGCAGCGTCATAAAAACTGCGAATTCAATATAAATACAACAATTTATATTCTGATAAATTTTAAAGCGAATAAGGAGCTTGAAAGGGGGAATTGACCTGTGTCTATAATATGGACGTAGTTTTTTCGCACTTGCTTTTTAATTTGGTTCAACCGTTTACATCGATGCATTCCATACAATCATGTTCGCAAATGAAAGATTTATCAACTTCAACTTCTATTGAAAAGACACAGCATTCCCACAACAAAAAGGGCTTTTTATTGAGTTAATCTCAACTTATCGCACATTTGAGAAGATTGCAGGAAGTACACGGCATTCACTGTTCGTCACTGCTGAACAGCTGCACATAGTCAGGCGGTAAACGTTTCCTTTGCAGTGTGTCTCAAATCTGCGATTTATCACAGCCTCCAGCTGGGAGCACCTCATTTATCTCGTCTACGGGATTGTGAATACTTTGTGCTAATGTCGTCGTACAACTTTCTATCAGATATCCAATCTGTGCTGTGTATCCGAACACAAAGTTTATTACCACAATTGCTACATTAATTTACTTCACTTCCGTTCATTATCAGAGCTGGTCAACGCTTGCTTCTCAGGGCGGAATACGTTGCGCTTGCCGCCCACTGAAAGTCGATACCCCAGCCTGTTTGGAAGTGAAACAATAGCGCGTCGTAAAATTTCATTCTTCTGGCGCTTCTGAAGCTTTAAACAATCGATGCGACGGAAACAGTAAAGGAAAACAAAAATTTTAATTCACCTATATGTATGTATGTAGTTTCCCTCTGTCCCGCGGCTCTGATTCCACTCTTCTCACTTTGGGGCTACTTCGCCACGGTCGCATCCTTCAGTTCCTCGGCAGCAACGATGGCGATGGCGACAATTCGGTATGTGTGGGCATGCACACTACACTCGCACACGCTAAATGACGTCGTTCCACGTAGACAACCTTAAACCGACCCCCAGCCCTAAATTAATTCAACGCGGATTTTTAATTAAAATTGCTAATGACTTTTCGTAGTCCGTAATGTCTTGCATTAAATTAAATTTCTCATATCGCGTACATAGCTTCCTGTGTGTAGTGCTGTTCGCTTTCACCCTCGTTCTCAGCCTACGTTTGCATTTGCTTGTTCTCTCTTTCGTACGCGCGACACAAAAGGAATTTTCAAACTTTACGGTATCTCAAAGAGTGTGACCACAAACAACTTTTGATAAGACTCTGACTTGTGTTTGTTTGCGAAACTTTTACATGCTAATTGGTTGAGTATTCTATGGGGCTGAGTGATGAATATACGTTGTTGTTTAGGAATCGATTGAAGCGAACGAAGTGTTTTCTTATGGTCTCTCAGCTTCTCGGAGTTTCTTTTTTTAAACAAATGACTGGCGGGAAGATGACATAGGACAGACCGCTGAGGGTGGTCCAAAAAAATATGGATTGAGTGCTCAAACTGGAAGGGAATTGACGAAGCACATTTCTGTTTGTCCGCTGAGTATCAACGCGTCTCGCTGGCATAAGAAAAAATGATATTTGAATATAGGTCTGTTACGAAGTTAATTTTATTTTGCCACTGGCGGACCATAGAGATTTAAATGTGGAAGAGTTTATTTAAAATATATCTTTAGAGACCCGTGTGCGTAGAGCAGCACATGATTTAATAATAATTGTTGGCGCTACAGTCCAAAGGGGGACCAGGGCCTAGCTTTCTCATCAACTACTCGTGGTGTGCGCGCTACTGTTCTCCCACGGGTAGAAGGGACCTACAGTTTTTTGCCGACTCTGAACGGCGAAATTTGAGAAGCTTTCTTAGACAGTTGTTACTCTTTGACTGTTGTCAGTAGCTCGAAAGAGGTGGTGCCGTGAAAAATTCGAAAAATTGGTGTTGAGCTGGGAATCGAACCTACACCCTTCGGCGTGTGAGCGTCGCACTCTACCCACTACGCCACGGCGGCCACAGCACATGATTTGCTGTAACTAATTCTATTACGCTTAGTTTTGCTTTCTTTTTGTCTCCCTCGTGAAGGAGTTTAATAACAAACAATGTCAGTATTGGGATTAAAAGCTATTTCACCATTCGATGTATCGATCCGAACCTTGTCCTCAATTTAGTGAAGTATCCCTTGTTTTTTTTTCGGGTTATAGTTTTAAGAAAAGAAGATTCAATTACGATCAGTACGGGACTACAGCTACGTGATTCTAGTCAGACATTTACGGATTCGAGGCTTAAGGTGGTGAGGTCACCAAAACATATATAAAATTTTAATAGCACTTGGTCGAATGGTCATATCACTGATCACACTTAATATAGCGAGATATCATTACTACTCGTATAAGATATATTTAAAATAACATTCAGACTTGTCATAATTCCCTTGTACTACCCTCGCACAACAAACTAAGGAGCATAAAGCTTCTCGAGGGTTACAAAAACTGCAATATGCTTATGATTCGGAGGTATCAACTGGATTAGCTCCAAACCCCGAGGGAGATTTAAGTGAAAGCGTTTTCTATTTTGATATGGTTCATGTTTCAAGAAGTTAGCTGATTAAAACTAACCGACAAAAGCTTTTTCTATATGAAAAATGATCAGCCAACAATGCTTAAAATTGCGCTATTGGTATGAAGATACATACTTTCTTCAGATATAGGTCTCTTATTACTATAGTGTTGATTTTTAATGCCATACAAATATTTGCACTGTCGTAAATGTTGCTTATGATTAAAGAAAGACTAAAACTTTAACGATTGCACCAATCAGCAACGTTAAAGGAATACAACTGTTAGATACGGGTTTTCTGATGTTTGTTCAAAGGCTTTACTTCAGTTTTGGTCTTACTAGAACAAAAATACGCAGCGAGATTGTCTGTCCGAGTAACTGATCAAAATAACTTGGGACGAAAAATTCTATGTTTGAGTAGGTTTTCCGTCTCTTCATTTCCATTAAATATATATATAAATATAAATTTATAAATTTTCATGGATTATCATCAACAAACATGCCTCTCCAGCCAGCATGATCTTTCGCCAGTGGCCTCCATTTCCGCACTCTAAGTTGGTTGAGGTCCTTCTCCAATTGTATGCGCCACTTTATCTTAGGTCATCCTCTTTTGCGTTGTCCCACGCAAAACTTTTCTCTCAAAAAGACTCAAGGCTTCTTTATCCGCTTTTATTAACGTCCAGATTTCCGCGCCATAAAGTAGGACTGGGATGATTAAGCTGTTATATAAAGAGAGCTTAGTTTTTTGAGAGGGCTTTATTACTCAATTGCTTCCTGAGCCCAGCGATTGGCAAGAGTGGTTCTGCGTTTGATTTTGGTACTGGTGTTATTGTGCCTATTTACCGCGGAGCAGGGGTAGACGAAGTTCTCAACTACCTCGAAGTTTGTGCTGCTGTGACGCTCTGTCCGGGACGTCCATGTTGTGTGTTCTTTCTTAATGACAGTACTTTTTTTGGAGACTTTAACCACCAGACCCATTTTAATCGCTTCCACTTTAATGCCAGAAAACGCCTCAATGATGGCTCGCTGTGTTCGTCCAATCATGTCAATGTCATCAGCGTAAGCTAGCAATTGAACTGACTTCTGGAAGATCGTGCCTCTGGTATTGACTTTTGAGTTACGCACGGTCTTCTCGAGGATGATGTTGAAGAAGTCACAGTTTGGTAGGAATGATAAAACTAGGCATGGCACTGTTCAGCTCGTCTCTATGCACACTGTAATTAGTGTCGACTTGCACTTCTTAGATATTTTCCAGGATCTGCCGAAAAATGAAGATCTGGTCTATTGCTGACTTCCCTGGCCTGAAACCACACTGATAGGGGCCTATCAGGTTGTGGACAAAAGGTTTCAGGCGTTCACACAATACGGCAGACACGATTTTGTATGCGATGTTAAGAGGGCTGATCCCTCGATAATTCTTCGTAAAGACTTAAAACGTCTTTAAATTAATAGGAAATTACAATCGTAAGTGACGGCATGGACTTGACAGACAAAGATTTTTTTCAATGTCCAATGCTGCTTGCATTTTTAATTTTAAACAAATATTTAGTTGATAGAAAACAGGAACCGACGTCAAGGAAAGCATCACGTTATAAAATCCTAGCCGATGCAGAGAGACAATAGAGAATAGGGCCTTTGAATCTTGAATATGGAGGCTCGAAGCTCCTACTATCTGGAATATTACTGTGTAAGTTAGTACAATCAGCGAAATTCAATCAGACGGGGCGCTCCACCCCTGTATTTCTACAACTTTTTAACAATCTTAATATTATAATTGTAAATGAATTTTCTTTCTGATTTACGATAGAATTGGCTCTTATCACTAACATACAGGAATACTTCATCTTATTACTTTTATCTTACCGACACTAGTTCTTCCCCCATTATCTTCCTTTTTCTTGCGGGCGGAATATTCATAATAACAAGCATTCGTAGTGTACATGCAATCTAGAAGAACACTAAAAAATCAAGAAGTTATGGCACAAAGGTGAGGTGAATGTTAGGGACAGTACAGAAAACTTTCCCTGAGATAATATATACTCATCACAGTTTAAAATTTGAGTCTTTGTATTTGTCTATCACTGTGGGCATATGTATTTTAACTAGAAGCCACAAGTGCCTCACATTGTTAATGGGTTTAAGTTTATTTCCGAGTCCTTACCAAAAGTGATATTTGACATATATAAGAGTATGGAATGGCTTCACAAACAAAAACAGATCAAAGTTAAAGTGTCGCATTCCAAATAAAATTCACTTTTGCTCGAGTCTGTATTTTGTTTTTCGTGAACATGGACGTATTTATGTTGCAGTGACTGCCAGTAACTCGTTTAATAGCAGTCTTAACTAGTGCGACCCTGCCAACAAATAACTATCATAAATTTCCATAAAAACTTTATAAGTGTTAAAAATGCGCCGCATGCGGAGCAGTGGGAGTGAGTCATCCGTGTTTGCTTCTTTATTTGATAAACATCGCATCACTGCTGCATTCCCCGCAGCCCTTTGTAACTTTTCCACCACAATGCAACAACAACCCCAACAAGCCTGTAAGGGGTAATATAAAAGCGACTCATGTGATTACACTCTTGGAAGACCAGTCATAAAAGTGGAAACAAAAACCAAAAGAAAACAAGAAAGTATATTTGCAACAAAAACGAACGAAACATGCGAACACAATGATATAGAGGACCGCGAATGGGTAAAGAGGCAACTGAAGACGGGGGAAGAGATAAACATAAAAACGTCACAATAAATTCCATTTCATGACGGATTTCTAAAACCGATTCAGGCCATGTACATATACGTGCATTTCCTCGTGCTCCCCCTCCTGCAAGTCAAGCTTCGCTGACAATATCCCGCTTGTGTAGGCGGGATCATTAAGATTGCCTCGCATGTACTTCAAAAAGGCTAACAGCCACACAACCACATCAGCGTCATCATGCCAAGGAAGGCATTATGACCATCTCGCAAAAACCGCGTGGACCAGATACTAAAATGTCCCCATAAAAATCCCAATTTGATGTCATGAAAGCCAGTACGTACGATTGTATAGTACATTACGCGCGTATAATGTACCCGTGCTCATAACGCCCTAAGTGCCACCGCCGTCAATGTCCCCAACACTCTTCCCGCCGACACCCTGCCCCCACTTCCCACCATGCTCACCGCCATGGCCATGACGTCGTTATATAATGTGGCACAATGTGCTTTTGTTCTATTCAGGTGCCAGCAGCGTTTTCGTGGAGGATCCTTGAGAGTTCACGCGAGGGAAGCGCGCGTTTGGAGGGAGGTAGAGAGAATGTTTGCTATCCGGCTCCAACTGTATATGGTGTTGGTTTTGGCATAACAAAGGAGAATTATACTCAGCACAATTATGCACTATTGTTGTTGATCCCATTTAATTCTCGATGATTAATCGATTCGCAGCGTTCTGCAGTTGGTGCTTTGGTGTACTGCTGTTGTCGGTACTCTCTCCACGATTCTTGACGTTCTATTTGAGCGTACATATATAGCAGTATATATATAAACGAATAACTGCAAATATATCTGAACGTGCGGAGGGAAGCCACTGTTTTGGTAACCACAACTGCCTCATCAGCATGGACATTGTGTTGCTTGCATTGACTTTACTGGGCTGATTGATTTTTGGACTTACTGACTCTGAGACAAAATTCAGATAATGTCTCAGGTATGTTATGAATGAAGATGTACACTACCTGCATACGCATTTTCTTTCATTGCGAATACACTGTTATGCACTGTTATGTATGCAAAGTTTGCAAATAGTATGAAGTTTGCAAATAGATCTTTCTAAAACATGTAATTTTTGCAATCAAAAATTTAGAATATCCAAAATGAAAATTATTTTAAATTAATGTTTTCTTCTGTTTCTTTGAAGGACAAAATTTACTATTTGTAACTTAAACTTCTTAGCAGAATATAGTGAAGACAACAAGAGAGTTCTTTCTTTTATATATGGCAAAGCTTTATTTCGCAGGAATGAATTCGGAATTAATTATTTCAATAATTGTGGGAGAAAGCGTCTTTTGAAAAGTTACAGGTCGGAAAAATTGCTATCTAAAAAAATATAGTGACCATATTATGACTATGAATAGTCTGCCGCTTGTGGAAATATTTTTAAAGCATATTTGATAACATTTGTTTAATCATAGAATCCGATTATTTCATGAATTTATATAATTTTTTTCAGTGTACATCGTACGCAAAAGCTTTTTCGAAAATCTATTTTTTCACTAAAGCATCTATTTTGTTGAAAAAATTATTTGTTGGAGAAAATCTTTGTTTCTTTTTATGGAACATACAGACGTGTGAAATCTTAAGTTCGCTTTTCCTAAATATTTTTTGAAACTGAGACCTGAACATTATTGTCGGGAGGCAATGCTAATTTTTCTGTATTCAATTTTATACCAAAGCTAAAGTTAAGCATAAGGTTTTTCTATTGCTGAAAGGAAAATGATTGTGTCTCACCAGACGTCCGACTTCAAAGAAGGAGTACCAAATATTTGGAAAATCTGTCTATGATTTATATATACGAGTGGCGTTCAATATATTCTCGGAATCGATATGAAGGAAAATGCGAATTCAATTTAATTTTCAATATAATCTCCCCTAACATTAATGCATTTGTTACATCTTGAGATAAGCTTTTCTAAACCCTCCAAAAATCAAATTTCCTCTTCCTCTGCAAAATATTTATTTTTTGCCGACTTGTGTTCTTTATCATCTAAAATAATATTATTACTTGATAAATAAGTCAATTTATATATATAACCACAGCTTCACCCCGATACAGAGAATATATTGTATATATTATACATATACATATAATACAACTGCCTTGAATAAATTAATTAAATACTCTATAACAGGAGCCAGTGCACAAGATCGCCATAGATTAACTGACCCTTTGTGATTTTTGTAAAAATAATTTCGGAGTAAGGACGTTTGAAAGGCTTTGATAAGAGAGAAAGTTCTATCCGTACCGAAGACAATGAGGTCGTGTGAACTCGTTAAAATAATTCTCATTCAAAAGGTGGATATAATTAATTTTCAGAAAATACATAATTTTCAGCTATATAGGTACTACAATTTCTTACTTTTCTATAATATAATTTTAACGAAATATAATTGTTGATGGTTAATCAAATTTTCCAAAAATATTATCCTTAACATAAAATTGTCAAATATCTCTCCTTCGCCTTTTTGTCTTTCGAATTTTCCGGCTATGTACATAGCGCTACAGAGCTCGTATCTGGCAATACTCTACATCATTTGAAAGGTCTTGACATAACCTACAAAACGACGCTATTAGTTTGGATATTGCGTTCAACAGTTATAGACGTGTAAGCATGGAGTTCACTATCGGCAAAATTCGCACTATTTTAAAGTTTTCCTTCGTTCAAGGCAAATTCGCTAGAGAAACGTTCCGTGAGATTAATGGTTCATTTCGAACCGCGGAGGAATGGTTTCGACGATTTAGAGCCGTTGAAAACGACATCATGGATAAGTCAGCCGGCGGAAGACCTGTGATGACGAATACCGATCGAATCATGGAAATCATCGAGTTAGACCGGCATGTGGCATCTCGTGACATCGCGCAGGAGATGGGAGTTAATCACCAAACCATTTTAAACCATCTGCAGAAGACTGGATTTAAAAAAAAAGCTTGATGTTTGGGTGTCGCATGATTTGATGCAAAAAACTGGACCGAGTCAACACCTGCGATATGCTGCTAAAACGGAAAGAACTCGACCCATTTTTGAAGCGGATTGTGACTGGCGACAAAAACTGGATCACATACGACAATATCAAGCGAAAACGGTCGGGTTGCTGTGTGTTTGATGGGATTGGATGGGAATCATCCACTATGAGCTGCTCTCATATGGCCAGACGCTTAATTCTACCATCTACTGCGAACAACTGGACCGCTTGAAGCAGGCGATCGACCAGAAGCGTCTAGAATTGGAGAACAGGAAGGGTGTAGTGTTCCACCAGGGCAACGCCAGACCACACACTTCGTTGATAACTCGTCAGATGCTACGGGAGTTCGGATGGGAGGTTTTATCGCATCCACCATATAGCCCGGACATAGCGTCAACTGATTACCACCTGTTCCTGTCCATGGCGAACGCACTTGGTAGTGTGAAGTTAGACTCAAAGGAAGCTTGTAAAAAGTGGCTGTCCGAATCCTTCGCAAATAAGGAAGGGGGCTTCTACGAGGGGGGTACTATGAAGTTGCCGTCTCAGATGGAAACAGACGCATATATGAACTAAATCCGATCACTGTAACACTTTTTATGAATCATTGAATGAAGAGCAAAAAAGTGGAATATTTGACAACCTTAAATAAAATTTGGTCTGTCACCTTTTACACAAGCCATAGAACTACCGGATTCAAGTCGTATAACTAAAGTTGTTACATGTTAATATCTTCGATCAGAAAGTGTTCCAATTGATTTATATATCTTTGTATCCTATGTTGTAAACTTTTGGAATTCAATGCAAGAGTATTGTTAAATTTGACATTCTCGGCTCTTATTACATTTGTATGGCCAAAAAACTATATAACTACAATAATTGCCCCTCCTATATTTGTAACCAATAATATGCGAATTTAAAACGAAAGGCATTTCGCTAAGGGCATTAAATTAATTTTCTGATTTTCACAACCGCTACGTACAAAAATTCGAACTGTTTGTACATCAAATTAATCATTCGTTCGGTTCGCATCAAATTAATTTGTTTCGCGTTCCAGTAATGTGGCGAAGAAGTTATTTAATACATAAAACGATTTTTGTTTTCTTAAAGTGCAATGCAAATATATTGTATATTGTCAGTCGAATGTGCCGGAAATGCATACCAATTTTAACGAACCATTAATGTATGTATGTTTTTCATGAACTTTCTGTTACTTAGTATGTAGTCACTGGCGACCTTCTGAACATTCGATTCGGCGCTCCATTCCTCCATTATCGTAACATGGTCGTAAGCTTTTTGCGCGTTTCATTTTAACCTACCCAAGGTCATATAACTGAATTGTATCTCTAGCATTTTGCCTCTTCCTGGAAAAAATCGCACATTTAAGTAATGTAGGAGATAGCAAGCCCATTCCGCGTATGCTCTGACCTAATCACGTCGTTACGAAGAATAGCCATTTTCCAGATGGGAATTTTTTCCCCAGATGGGTTATGCGATCGATTGTGAGGTCGTTGCAGAGATTTCCCTCTTGCATTAAAATGTTGTACTTAGAATTATGTGAAAATATATGATACATATTTTTATGCCATAGCAACAACCAACACAATACAGAAGAAGTGGCACAAAATTCATAAATTAAATGTTTCTGTAATTACAAGATGTATTCAACTACCATCCATTCCAAACTTCATTATCCTAAATGGTTTAAGACTCGAAAAGAACTGGGTCAAAAAATACATAATTTTGTGAAATAATATATATAAGGCGATATATAAGGCGATTATGGCCTTATAGAGGGTTAAATTATTTATTTGAGTAAGTGGTTTGTTTGTCACTTGCTTTCTTAGCCCAAAGAAGAAGCTTTCAGCGACGCGGTTTCTAGTAAGGAGTCCGATTTGATAATCAGTCCAATATATCGGTGTTTAGTATCTTTTCTCAACGGCAAATATTTGATTTTGCAGTTGAAACCACTTTTCCGCCCTCAATGAAATGGTCGCGAAAGTATCGTTGACATAAAGCTCCGTTCTTCCGATTAAATCTACATGAGTATATCTCCATAGTAGGGAGCACTTTAAAAAGTCGCATGACAGCGCGTCAACTTGTCTAAATAAACCTATTTGCAATGGTGGTGAGTAGAGGAGATTTAACAGTGAATTGCATAAACTTTCTAAAAAGAAAAAAACTAGCCATAGAATGATGTTCAAAGATGCATCAATTCAGATGCCTGGATCATGTAAATCGGATAGACAGCAATGCTCAAAAATCTTCGAATACAACCGAATTTAACCCCGAGGGAGGGCGCAGTAGATTAAACCTACGAATGAGGTGGCGTATGCAAGTGGAAGAAGCTAACAAAATATCGCTGTAGTTGGTTGAGGCCCAGGTCTATCTGGACTATAGTGCCACTTGAAGATATTACTAAATGCATCTGGCAATGCTATAGTTTGCATGAAAGACGACATCTTCAACTTAACTCTACTCGTTGAGAATTGATCATAATGTTTGCAAAAATTATGACGATTCGAAGATGAAGACAGAAATGAAGCCAACATGCCTCCAATTGCGCACTCCAAGTTGGTTGAGGTCCTAGGCCTTCCGTTGTCCCAAAATCTCTGGTTCGAAGGCTTTTCGGGACGGAGTAGTGGTGCCCATACACTCAACATGGCCTAGCCATTTAAGCGTTGTATCCGAAGACGCTTGGCCAGGAGCATGACGTTGTACAGCCCATAGAGTTCGTCGCATTCAAAATGTTAAAGACATCAAAACAAAAAGTATCAAAATAAAGTTCACAAAAGTTTGCATACTGCTGGTATCTCCGTTGTTCAAGTACTGATTAAGAAACTGTTTTTAATTAACAAAGTATGAACGCTTCGTTTACTCGTTCACTCGTGTCACAAGTGACAAATTTGAGAGGTGTTTAATTTGGATTGTGCGAAAGAGAATATTAAAATGGCAAAAGGGTTGAGTATAAATGAGCGGAAAATTATAACTAATTTGTTTTCGGAAGAGCGAATATCCTGCCATAAAATGGAAAAATTTACCCCAAGAGTTCAAAAGAATAATAAACCACTTTAGACACAAGAAATGAATTCTGGACCGATGAAAATAACCGTGGTTAGAATAGGGATTAAATCATTTGTCCCTAGGAAAAAAATCTATTCAGTAAAATCAACAAACTGAAAAGGGTCTTGTAAGGAAGGTGTAGTCTAGCCTCTAGGACTCTAGCTCAAATAGATCTTTCTTCTTGGACGAGTCATAATTAAACGTTTTTCGCTATAAACGAGGGGTGTTCAATATATTATCGGTATAGATATGAAGGGAAATGCGGATTAAATTTAAATTGTTTTTATTTTTCAATACAATCTCCCCTAACATCAATCGATTTGTTACATTTTGAGATAAACCTTCAAAACAATAAATTTCCTCTTTCTTTGCCAAATACCCATTCATTACCGACTTGAGTTCTTTATCATCCGAAAATCTCTTTCCACGAAGACATTTTTTCAAATCCGGAAACAGGAAATAATCACTAGGGCCAGGTCTGGACTATAGGGTGAGTGTTGGATTTCTTCAAAACCACAATCTCGCTTAGCAGCATTGGAAACTCGCGCCGTGTGAACAGGAGCGTTGTCATGAAGAAGCAACACACCCGCTGCGAGCTTACCCCGTCTTTTATTTTTAATTTCCTCCCGCAAATTATGCAAAGTGGAAGCGTAGGATGTGGCGTTGATGGTTTCACCTTTTTCTATACTCAATGAGAACGATTCCCTTTGAGTCCAAAAAAACTGTTTGCATGAACTTCCCGGCAGACGGGATGACTTTGAACTTCGTCGGGGGGTCTGTTCCTTTTTTATGCCACTGCATGGACTCTTGTTTGCTTTCAGGGTCATAGTGGTTAACCCATTCTTCACTACACATCTCCAAAAACTCTCTACAGCATGCGATTCTCACTTTTTTCTGGGGCGCTGTGAGCATTCGTGGCACTTACCTTGCACTGACCTTTGAAAGGTTAAGATGATCATGAAGAATGGTGTGAATGGTACCAGTTCAAAGCTTGATGATCTCTGCCATCATTTTCACCTTTATTCGGGCATCCTCAAGAACAAGTTTTTCGACTTCGAAGCAGTAGCCGTGGCGCCGAAGAGGGGGTCGTTTTCAATGCTCTCTCTGCTTCTCTTAAACTAACTTGACCACATTTGCACAGTTGATAATGAAGGTGTGGAATCCTGGAAAACAGCCGCCATCTCTCATGTTTGACATTTTCCTTGCTTAGTGAGAAATTTAATTACAGCGCGATGCTCAATTTTCACCATCATCGTCTCAGTTGTCATTATGATTCTGTTTAACTAGAGATAAAACGCGAATCAATAATCACATTTATATGTAATTTTGCATGAATTAATTAAAAAAGTATTACTTGATAAATAAGTAAATAAAATAAGTAACTTTATATATAAAACCACAACTTTACCCCGATACCGAGTATATATTGAACGCCCCTCGTATTCCCAAAACCCCGTTGTTGCAAATGTGTGGTATGGATCTGTACGGGGTTATCGGGTTTGATAAACTGGAAGAGATTAAAGGTGTAATGAACCGACTTTTGTCAAAAACAACTTTAAACCATATGCCGAATAGTTGGGAATATCGACTAAATGTTAATGTTACTTTTATATAACACGCCTTACGCATTTAAGGCCCCTCCACAGATTAAAGCATTAACCAAATAGGGCTTTGGAAGTAGACATACATAATCCTAACATTTTAAAGAACTTTGTTATTCGAGTGAAAGTTATTTTGGTCGTCTTAATTTTTGCATTTTTGGTTTGAAATTCGGTATAATTTTTGAATTGATACAGATTTTAATTTATTGTAAGAAATCTTAAAGCTTTTAATTTGTTTTGTTAAAATGTAAACTTAGAAACAACATTTTTAACAAGATTTTGGGAATTTTTGCCACATTTCTTCAACGTAGGCAGACTTGAAAAAAACAAATAAAATGAAAAAAATACATTTTTGTTTGCCTCTTTTAATTTTTTTAATCAAAAAAATTTAACAAAATTTGTCTGCAAAATAGCTTTTGATTTATTATTATTTACAATTTGCCACAATTGCAATTTCTTGCGAATAATTTTCAACTGACAGAAAGGCTTTTATTTACTATATATGCACAACTACATAATTTGTGTATTAGCTTCCATTAAATGGCAAATTTTATTATAAATACATATTCTCGAGCAGCATCTGAGCTACTTAAATGCTGTTTTTACTATTTGCTTTTTTCAAGAGCGCTGTGTACCTTAAACAAAATTAGATCACCGCGTAGCCGCATTTTATTGCAACATCAAGGTAAATTTTACATTTACAAGGCAGTACCATAGAACTGCCTCATTGGGGATTGAAATAAAACAATTCCTTTTAAAATAAGGTGCCGAGAAGGGAACAGAACACAGGTTCATTACTCTTTCAGGAGCTGCTCTTCTGTTATTCAAAGTGTGTATTTTTTCGGACTATTAAATGTTTTGTATTGGCCGTCAATACTTCCGTCAACATTCAAAATGTATTTCAATCCCTCCCAGACCACAAATTCCTTTCAAAATAAATCCCAATAAAAACTTGGAATGCAGTGAATTTAAATCTTTTAACGTACGAGTCCATATACCATACTCGTGTATTACCAAGCTCGCCTATACCCACACCACGCACACTTCCGTCGGCATATGTTCGCAAAAAATAAATCCCCATGAAATATTTAAAATTCCAAAACTCATAAAAATGAAAATCTGATATTCCATTATAATTCCTTATGTTTATTGAAACTCCCCCGAATTCGTCTATTGCGCTGCTGACAGAGTGACTAAGAGAAAGGGGAACACTTACGTAATTCATGGATAAACTCTGCATCATCAAATGATTGATGGGTCATCGTGCGCGCACGAAAAGTGTTTGCCTACTCATCACAGTGATGACGCAAAACGTTCTTGGCCCAAAGTTCTACCAACACAACGAGCGCCTGCAAGAAAACCAGCAACCACACACTCGAAGACGTGCTCAAATAGTGCTGCTCCATCGCGAGGAGAAAGAGCTCCACCCTTCCTGGCAGCCAAGCGTGATGGATCAACAAGAAGAGCGATTCACACTCCAATCCTTTGAATGCATACGTCTCCAAGATAACGCACCGTCCATGTACTCCGGCAGTGGTCTTATGTACGAATCATATTTATGGATGATTACGGAACTCGTGTATGTATCCAGCAGTGGGGATACTGATAAGTTTTCGTAAATTTACCATTAGAACCGGAAATTAGGTGCTCATTAGGATTAACCATTTCAGTGGCTGTTAATGGAAAATTATCGATTTTTGCAGGGTCTAATGGCAGCCATCCAAGGCGAAGTGGTGGCAGGAGGGCGTAGCAGTGGTGTGCACTATGTGCCCGGCTCATGCTGTAAATAGAAGCATGTGCATGTCTGAGGAGTAAGGGCGTGGGTAATTGAAGGAAAACTAATTATTAATTCGCTGTGGATACTCGTACATATTGATGTGGCAAATGTGGCTAAACACATCCATGATGATGAAGGAGTGTCTGTGTGCAACTAAAATGTAGTCATTGTCGTCATCGTCGTCTCAAGGCGCCACCAGGACAAGTGTGTGGGTGTTATAATTTGATTCAAAGTGGGCGACACTGATGTTCCGCTCTGAGAGAAGAGACAAGTGTCACGTAAATAGGCAAAAACCACAGAACTTACGATTAATTGGATTTGCGGGGGTGAGGCTGTGTGTGTGTGCCCGTGCACATGTGTGTGCAAGAGGATGGAACGTCGGATGGTTTCTGAATCTCAAAAATTTGATAGGAAGCCTTACAAGGAAGTGGTCATTTGATAGCCTCCCTAGGGGTGGAGGGATGATTTTAATTTGAAAGCAATTGGCATCGTAAACTCATGTGGGGATAGGATGAGTTTAATGAGTTTTTTGGAGAGTCGCCAAACGCTTATGCATTTATTTGCTTTGAAATGCAGATATGGGACTTGAATAATGTGTGTGATGCTAAATGGGGACATTAAGTATGGTAGAGTGTTATTTAATGTCGCTCGAAAGTGATTTTCTTTAATATTCGCTAAGGGTAGCCCGAAGAAATGCTGAATCGCTTTGAGCGATTCATACTACGTCTCCTCTCTTTTGGTGCTAATCCAAACAGTAAATAGACTAATAATTTTCATTACGAATAAGAACATTAATGGATTGTGGAACCTAATCATTGATATTCTTGCTTCCAATTTTTTTTCAGGGCAGTTAATTTCAAGCCTAATACATATTCAGTTTATTATTGAAACTACAAAACAATGTAAAACGGAACTTATTGTTCTTTATTTCTACATTTTTGTTTGTAATCTTATTTTTTGCATTCCGGCGTTTATGTATTCCAAATGTCTGGCATATGCCGATAGCGTAGTTAAATAGAAAAAGCTTATATAGCAGGAACCCTACGCGGTAATATTAAACGTGGGTTAACTTAAGACTGGTTCTTGTTTTGTGGGAGCATACTTAACCAATTAATAGTACAAATATCATTCCTCTGATTAACAGACGTTATGATGAATGTGTGTACTGGGTCCAAACATCAAGCTTTTTTTTGTATCCAGCCTTCTGCAGATGGTTTAAAATGGTTTGGTGACTAACTCATATCTTTTGGGCGATGTCATAAGATGCCACATGCCGGTCTAACTCGATGATCTCCATGATTCGATCGGTATACGTCGTTACAGATCTTCCGCCGGCTAGCTTATCCATGGTGTTGTTTTCACCGGCTCTGAATCGTCGAAACCATTCCTCCGCGGTTCGAAATGAACCATTAATCACACGGAACGTTTCTCTAGCGAATTTGCCTTTAACGAAGGAAAACTTTAAAATAGCGCGAATTTCGGCATAAGTGAACTCCATGCTTACACGTCTATAACTGTTGAACGCAATATCCAAACCAATCCAATCATGCATATCGTCGTTTTGTAGGTCATGTCAAGACCTTTCAAATGATATATAGTATAGTGTTACAGTTTACAGGGGAACCAGGGCCTAGCTTGCTCATCAACCACTGTGTGCGCTCTAAAACTCTCCTACGAGTGGAAGGGATCTACATTTTTCGCAGACTACGAACGACGGAGTTATTACTCTTTGAGTGTTGTCAGCAGCTCGAAAGAGGTGGTGCCGTGAAAAATTCGAGGTGTTCAGCCTGTTTTATACTAATCTGCTTTAAATCAGTTATAATACTAATATACATTAAATCAGTCCTAGTCATATTTAAAAAAAAACAGCATGAATTCTATTGGTACGATTTTTTAAGAAACAATCCTTATCTTGAGTAAATTTATATACTAAAAATTTATATTCGGAATAGTCTTGCAATTTTAAAGTTAACAAAGTCGAATAATTCTAAGCAATAAGGGTGAAGTATTGGTTCTAAACGAAGTGAAACATTCAACGACATGTGCCAGAAAAGTAGTCAAAAATGAAAATTAAATTAGTTTACCAAACAGTTAATGTAGTAGTAGATGAAATTAACATCATCATCACCACCATCTGCGTTAACCCGCATATTCCACTATAGAGGTCGAGGGAGCTATGCACTCATGAGAAACGCTCGATCTTCCACCATACCCTCTAACTCATCATAATTTTTGAAATAGCACCAACAAAACCAGTTCTTGAACTAGATCCAATCACCATGAGCTTGTTTTATGAAATCGCATCTTAGAGACTGCCCGAAAGTCACGATGAAGGAGAGGAGTTCGTCCTAAGTGGCCAGGCCAAAGATTATGTTGCCTAAGAGATTACATTTTTCTTGTTCAACTAAAAAATTTCGAGAAAACCAACCTAACGCAAGTACCTTAGTAGCGGGTGTGAGTAATGACATGTCCATTGTTTTTTTTTGCATTTAGAATTTCTTCTGTTACCTTCTATTTGAACACATCTGTTTTCCCTTGCTACTAGTGCGTTTGCTCGACCCATTTTTGAAGAGGATTGTGACTGGCGACGAAAAATGGAGCACATACGAAAATATCAAGCGAAAACGGTAGTGGTTGGAGGCCGGTGAATCATCCCAAACAGGGCCAAGCCGGGATTGACGGCCAGGAAGGTTCTGCTGTGTGTTTGGTAGGTTTGGAAGGGAAGCATCCACTATGTGCTGCTCCCATATGACCAGACGCTTAATTCTATCATCTATCGCGAACAACTGGACCGCTGGAAGCAGGCGATCGACTAGCAGCGTCCCGAATCGGCCAACAAGAAGAGTGTAGTGTTTCACCAGGACAACGCCAGACCACACACTTCGTTGATGACTCGTCAGAAGCTACGGGAGAACGTAGTTTTATCGCATCCACCATATAGCCCGGACATAGTGCCAAGTGATTACCACCTTTTCCTGTCCATGGCGAAAGCCCTTGGTGGTGTGGAGTTGAACTCAAAAGAGGGGGTATTATGAAGTTTCTGTCTAGATGGAAAAAGATTATCGAACAAAACAGCGCATATTTGAACTAAATCCGATCACTGTAACGGAATGAAGAGCAAAAAAGGGACGATATTTGGCAAGTTTATAGTATAAAACAAAAGGACGGAAAATAGATATTCACCAACATATACATTTTATAACGTATTGTTGTATATCGGAAAACGATAATGTTACAACATTGTCCAAAATTCAAATATGTTGGAACCAAATTATTTATAAGTAATAATAATGATAATAATTGGGTGGCGCTACAATCCACAGGGGATCTAGGGCCTAGCTTGCTCATCAACTCCTCGTGTTAATCGCCTCGCTAATATTCTCTCACAAGTAGAAGTGACCTGCAGTTTTCTGGCTTTACTTGCAAAGGCTGCAATTTCCCTCAGGGAACAGTCAAACGTGTTATGTTCGTGTCTGTTGGCAACATTTATGGTAAACCATCTCCTTTCATTATTTCTGAGGAAACACTGTTTTGGACATAAATTTGTCTGGTAAAGTTAACAACTAGTATTTAAAGAGTTTAAATAATGTTTTTCATCAAATAAATCAAAAGTGCGTTCCATATTTCCTGTAGGCAAACTTAAAAGTGTTGCACAAGATTTTAACAAAACAAAAACTGACATGTCTAAAATTAAAGCACATTGTACATCAGCCAGTAACAATTAGAATGAACGAGCAAAAGAATCTCACGCGTTAACTCTAGAAATTGATGGACAAAAGCTGGAATAGATACAACGAAAGGAAACTATTTCATTTGCAGTGGTTAAATTGAATTTTCCGTTTATAAACAAAACCAGACCCATGACTAAGCTAACGTCTTGCACCGATTCGTAAAAATCCTTAACTGTGTTTCAGGAGGTTCTGAGAAATCTGACGAATTTCCACTGTCACAAAAAACGTTTTTTCCGAGAATCGATAATCGCCAGGTGTATTTTATCTTAAGAGTTGATGAGAACTTGGCCTGCATACATATGTATATTGTGGAAGTGGTAGATATTTCTCAGGTAAGGCAATGAGCTCATGCGCTCAATACGTTTAGTGTGTGCCCGAATGATATACGACGTTGAAGCGATGACATTTTTAAATAAAAAGTAGGGACAAGTGAAACGCAAGGCTCTAACGTATTCTCGTTTTAAAAATATAGTTGTGAAAGTCTACAAAGTAGGCTAACAACAGCCACTACCTGTTAAAAGAAAAGCAACAAACTTCAACATAATACTGCTTAGTGACTTTTACCATGTAATAAGAACTCTAATACACTTCGCCACGGTAAAAAAAAACGGCCAGCAAAACCTTTACAGTTCATCGAAATTGAGCTTTCCTGGGCCCTTCTATTGCGACAATTGAACTATGGTTTCAATATCATAACTATTTACAAAATTTATTGCAAATTCTTTGATCCAATTTTTCCGAGAGCAGGATATTGATGAACACGCAAAACACGTCTAACTTTTATGCCACTCACTAAGAAAATATATTATATAGCTAAAACTGCAAACATTCGTTCGAGACGAGTGCATCAACATAACAAAATAAAAAACTCGATAATCAAATGTACGAAGCCCGCGAAATTTAAAAATTCATAGAACTTGAACAGACGCCGAATGCAGGTGTTCACCGCATTTCGTAAGTTTACTTTGTTTGGCTTCTCTTCGAAAAGACGAACAACTTTTGATATAATTCCTACAAATACTATTTCATTAAGAAGAATATTTACAACCATATCTATGAACATTTCCAACAAAGCTGTTCGACTTTGTTCAACCTCGCTCCAGACGGGTACACCGAAACTATAAAACATTGTGCCTCTTTTGAACAGCCAATATGCAAATTAAAAAGAATCCAGCTCAAAATTCAATAAAACGTACAATGTTAGAGCCGAAGGAAATACCTACTTCGAAAACACCGAACCGAATTGTCATTTACCAGGTATTCCTGTATAAAGTGAGCGTCAAGATACAAATGTCTCGATAGGGAACATTTGTTGTGAACGAGCCCTTATTTTTATTTTTGTTTGTTTGCTATGACATCTGTGAAAAATATTTAGTATAAACAAAGTCATTGAACAGACAACTTCATATTTTTTCATTGTGTTAAAAAAGTCGAATTGTGTACCAGAAAGTGATGATTTGCGGAAAGCATTCATTTTTTTGTTTTCATTTGAAGAAAAGTGCTGCAGAGTCGCATCGAATGCTTGTCGAGGCATATGGTGATCATGTTCTATCAGAAGCAACGTGTAGAAGATGGTTTCAACGGTTCAGAAATAATGATGTTAATGTGAGAAATGAAGAACGTGAAAGACCACCAAAAAAGTTTGAAGACGCCGAGTTGCAAACAATATTGGATGGAGATGACACTTTGAGTCAAAAGCAAATGGCAGCAATGTTAAATGTTGCACAACAAATAGTTTCTGACCGTTCAAAAGCTATGGGAAAGATCCAAAAGTGTGGAAAATGGGTGCCACATGAATTGAATGAAAGACAGATGGAAAACCGAAAAAGCACTTGTGAAATTTTGCTTCAAAGACACGAAAGAAAATCGGTTTTTTATCGGATTGTTACTGGCGATGAAAAATGGATAAATTTTAAGAATCCTAAACGGAAAAAATCATGGTTTAATCTGGGCTAATCATCAACATCGACTTCAAAACCAGATCGATTCGGCAAGAAGACAATGCTGTGTGTTTGGTGGGACCAGAAAGGTGTGCTGTATCACGAGCTCCTAAAACCTGGTGAAACCGTTAATACTGATCGCTACCGATAACAAATGATCAATTTGAACCATGCATTGATCGAGAAACGACCAGAATGGGCCAGAAGACACTGCAAGGTAATTTTGCTCCATGACAATGCACCTTCACACAAAGCAAAACCGGTTCTGGATACAATCAAAACACTTGGCTGGGAGCAGCTACCCCACCCGCAGTATTCACCAGACTAGGCTCCTTCCGACTACCTTTTGTTTTCATCAATGTGACACGCATTGGCTGAGCAGCACTTTGATTCCTATGAAGAGGTCGAAAATTGGGTATCTGATTGGTTTGCTTTAATAGACGAACAATTTTATTGGCGTGGTATTCACAAATGTCCAGAAAGGTGGTCAAAATGTGTAGAAAACAATGGCCAATACTTTGAATAAAATGTTTTTACTTTCCCATTAATAATTAGTGTTTTATTTCATACTGGTATACCATAGAATGCTCAACACGCAGCTTTTATATGGGTACATTTTCTTAAATTTTAAAGTCTACCTATGATAGTGATAAATAAGTTTTGCAGGGAGTTATAGGATTTATTTCTCTTTAATAACTGCATTCTTTTAAGTAGATCTTCTTTGGTGCCTTCACGATTGTGCCTTTCTTCTAAGGCGTAGAAAGGTATTCTTTCTTCTAAAGATGCCTTTTATCGGAGGGTATGTCTTTGAGCATTCTTATGTCAATAAGCCTGACGTCATCTTCACCAGCTACTTCATTGCCATTTGATTGCATTTTCACTGAATGAAGTCTGATTTCAAACTGTTGCAGCTCCTTGAAACTAACATCATCAATATAGTTTTGTTAAGTAAAGCATTTCAAATTTGAGAATCGGATCTTGCTCCCCAAGGGGCACTTTATCGGTATAAGCCCCATACCAGACTAGATTAGGGAAAGATTTCTCAGAAGATTACACCCGGTCTGAATGAATACAATTTCCAAGAAGGGATCCCGTGTTTCAGGCGAAGGAGTTCCCAATCCAAGTTCCTTTAATTTCAATTTGCACTCCTCACCTTAACTATCATCGCACTGAAAGCGCTATATATAGCAAATTTAATTATCTCGACTGCAATCCCTAGATAAGGTCACCCTTTACCTCATCTGGTGAAGAGAGCGCCAGCACCGTCGAACAAGCACAGGAAATTGTATTAAACTAATCCCTCAAGAATTTCTGACGTTTCGTCTCAAACTCTTGCAGAACTTTGCAACTAACACAACGACAAAGAAGAAGACGACGGCGACGACGACGTCGAAGACGATGACTTCGCTACACCACTCTGCACCCACACAGATATAGAGGTAGTTCCTTTTGGCGCAAGTGAAAGTAAACATCCTTGAAAGCAATTTCTTTGCAACGGATAAAACTGTCAACATGCTCCTAAGCACCTGAGTGGGATTTTCGTCCTGCCTCCGTCGTCTTCGACGCCGCTGCACACACGCTGGCCCCTGGCAGTACTTGTTCAACATAGCCCTGTGCCTCCCGTACCAGCAAATGGAATTATCCTTGTGAAATGTGTTCATCTGAGTGGTAGAACTTGCGGCGTACGAGTATATCTACGAATAGTTAACTCACAGCCTAGGGGAGCGGCCTTCATTAGACACAAACCAACATCACAGGAAGCGGCGTGTTTTCTGTGGCCGGCAACGGAGTGAAGGGCGGTTTAAAGTAAAGTTATCATGGCAATCATCGCCCTTGAATTTGAATGCGAATGTGGGGGTTACTTTGATTGGACGAATTAAATAGCGGTGCTCCCCTTTGCCACGACACGATGCCAAGAGTTGGAGATTTCCCACACAGCTTACTTGCAGAACCGAATCGCCTTGGGTAGAAAATCTTTTCGGGGTTGGGTGGGGGCTGGCATTTTTTAAATCCCCTGCCTCGACAGTTGGTACCTTCAAACAATAAATTTCGTTTGTTGAACTTTTTTAATTTCAACCCCAAGAAAGATGAAAGTGCAGGAAACCTGCTATAACTCCATGACCCTGCAGGGTTTTTCTTGTTATGTGTAAGAACAGACGTGGACTTTTCATTTATTTTTGGGACCAAAGAAAAAATATCTCATTCTCCCACCAGGTGTCTGTGAATCATTTCAGGTGCGATGCCCTCGTAGCAGTGGCATAGTGTGCAGATATTTATTTTAGAATCGACAGCGCACTGTTGGTGTATTTCCGGCGGCACACTGCGGGGGGTTGGCGTCAGTCTTGATGCTGTGTTTGTTTGGCTATTTGGGTGAGTCATGGAATTCTTGCGGAATTTCCCAATAAATTTTGTAATCCTCGACGTTGAGGAAAAATTAAAGAAATGACAGTGATGTGGTATGTACTGTGGATGAATTCAATATGGGGAAATGCTTTTTTGTTGAGTTGCAATACCCAGCAGTACTCAGTTAATCGCAACAACAACATTTATTTGAATATTTGTTTTTGGTGTTATTATATTTTGTTACAATACTTGACAACATGCCCCTCTTGTTTTTACGTAACTTTAGCTTAATCTCTTGGACCAGAACTGTGTTGTCCATACTAAATTCATGGTCTAGTTATCCTAAGCCTTAAAATCCGTAGTCACTTGACTCTTCGTGAAATCGTTTCTCTAGTTGCATGGAATATTTTCATTATTAATACATTTTTTTAATATGCGTTATTTTACTTGATGTTAAAAGCGTTCAGGTAAATGACTCAAACTAATATTCAGTGAGAGTCGACAGTTTGTACACAACTAAAGCTTTAATGCAGAAGATCAAAAACAAATAAAAATAGCAAGTAAAAATAACAAGTAAAAATAAAATGATTTCAAACGCAAAAATAAGTCTGTTTTATTCGTTTTTTTCTTATTAATGCTATTGTAGAGAAAGAGAAGAAAACTCAAAAATAATTCTCGGCGAAAATGCAGTCAAAAATTAGAATACACACACCTTTTGTCTTTTTTAATTTTTTTTTTTTTTTTTTTGTTGGAGGTTGGGATATACTGCACTCGGTGACTCAAATACTGGCCCATTGTACTATCAGGCAGTAACCTTCATTAAATGTTATTTCTTGGGTTTCCGAAGAAAGAGCAGGAAACGCTTCTGTGATATAGAACTGAGGTTTTCAGTTCCCACCACATTAGCACCAAACAGCCGCCACCTGATACGAGCAAAGGCGGGACGCTGACAGAGAAAGTGCTTCTCCACGGGTTCGGGCCCTGCGAATACCTCCTTGCCACCTTATGCCTTGTCTTACTTAGGCATAATAAGCTCAGCGTTAATACTTCGCCGGACCTGCCTTAGCCTTGATAACTGTCTTGATAACTCTTGTTACTTCAGAAAAATTTTTCCCATTCTATAGTTAACCCCATCCAAAGCCTGGTTTAGGCGTTTTTGTCCCTTTTCGGATATTTTTGTCCAACACTTCACACAGGTGTGGCCGCCGTGGCATAGTCAGTAGAGTGCGACACCCACATGCCGAAGGTCCCAGGTTTGATTCTCGGACTGAAAACTTCACACTTTTCACGACACCGCCTCGACACTCAAAGAATAATAACGGTTTGTAAAAACCTTCTCACGCTCACACGGTGTCGAGAAAAATTGAATGTCCCTACTATTGTCTCATCTACTCATGAGAGTAGTACGCACAACACGGTCGGTTGATGAGGAAGGCCTTGGTCCCCTTGTGGAATGTCGCACCATTCAATGTATATATGTATATACATAGATGTACAATTCTCATAAATGTTCAATGGGATAAAGATCTGTAGATAAAAGATAAGATTAAAGCTGTTTGTGGGTAGTTGTATGCTTTGTTTCATAGTCTTGTTGGAAGACCCTAGCCGATGTGAGGCCCAATTTTACGACATTAGGAAGCAGATTGTCTTTAATTATGGTAAGGTAGTCCCTGCTATTCATTGTGAATTCAAGGAATACAGTTAGTTATTTAACTCAGTCCTGCATTTTGCACGAAATATCTCAATGCTATTTTTTCCTCTCGTCACTTAGAACAGCATTATTCCGGTGTTTTAAAGACACTCTTAAACGTTTAAGGCGATATATAATAGTAATGCACTATACGACACGTCTTGCAGGAAGGGCGTTTACGTGTTTCCTCACAAATTATTGTAGTTGCTTTAATGATTTTTTTGTAATATGCGATTTCTATCGGAAAATCCTTTCTATTATTCTGAATAATTTTTTTGGTTAGCTAGCTTATTTACTGATGGAACAAATTTCTAAAGTGATTCAAAACAAACGTTTCCGTAGGAGTGTTATTATGATAACACTCTTTCGGAAACGTCGATAATTTGTTTTTCTTTGAGGACAGCATGTACTTTCGGTTTGTCCTAGCTTACCGCCGAATTCAAATAGCCCCTTCCAATCATTTAACAAGCACTTCATTTGTGGATCGCTGTGTTATTAGAAAAACACCAATTACATCTTTGTTATCGCCTTCTCAGTTTGACACGATCTTTGCCACAAACGACACATTAAACTCTATTGTGGTAGAATTAAGGCCGATAGCTCTGGAGTTCGCACAAGCTGTAGTTGCAAGCATTTCAGAAGCTGAAGTTGCGGAGAAAATTGTAAGCCTTCCAGGCAGTACCCAATTAGTTTATTTTATGTCCCTTTCTACCCAAAAGTGGTGAAGAAAAAAAGAGTTTAACTGCGAAGTGATCTGCTACTTGGGTGTATATATTTTCAAATTCTTAAAGATTAAACAGGATTTTCGTTTCAGAAGGTTAGGAAAGTTCACGAATAAAATAACGCCAACGTTTAATTTAATACTTTTTAATAATAATTTAATAAATTTCGCAGTTAATACTACTACTGAATGATAAATGGAATAGAAGATAATACGTAGGATATTGTATTATATTTTTCATAATTTTCTGCTGCTTAAAAAACACTACAGTTCAAATAATGAAAATCAGCATTAATTTCCTCAACTTTTTCCTAAATTCAGTCTTTGAAAATCTTATAATCGAAGCTTACACCAACCGTAGATATCCAATAATCGAACTCTGCAACGGCAATTCCATCTGCATGGATTTACGAGGGGCCTTCAATATATTCTCAGTATCGGGGTGAAACTGTGGTTATATATATAAATTAACTTATTATCAAGTAATAGTATTATTTTAGTGCATTCATGTAAAATTACATATAAATGTGATTATTAATTCGCGTTTTATCTCTAGTTAAACAGAATCATAATGGCAACTGAGAAGATGATGGTGAAAATTGAGCATCGTCCTGTAATTAAATTTCTCACTAAGCAAGGAAAATGTCAAACAACTATTCATGGAGAGATGGTGGCTGTTTACCAGAGTTCCGCATCTTCATTATCAACTGTGCAAAAGTGGTCAAGTTAGTTCAAGAGAGGCAGAGAGAGCTTTGAAGTCAACCCCCGCTTCGGCGCCTCGTCTACTGCTTGTACAGGTAAAAGCATCAAAGAAGTCAAAAAAACTTTTTCTTGAGGATACCCAAATAAAGGTGAAAATGATGGCAGAGATTATCAAGCTTTCAACTATTACCATTCACACCATTCTTCATAACCATCTTAACCTTTCAAAGGTCAGTGCAAGGTGGGTGCCACGAATGCTCACAGCGCCTTAGAAAAATGTGAGAATGTAGAGAGCTTTTGGAGATGCGTAGTAAGAACGAGGGCGGTGTTATGGATCGAATTGTTACTGGGGACGAAACATGGGTTCACCACTATGACCATGGAAGCAAACAAGAGTCCATTCTGTGGCATAAAAAAGGAACAGACCCTCAGAAGAAGTTCAAGGTCACTCAGTCTGTCGGGTAGCTCATGGCCTTTTTTGGGAAAGGGAACCTTGCTCATTGAGTACAAAAAAAAGGTGAAACCATCAACGCCAGATCCTACGTTTCCACTTTGCATAATTTGTGGAAGGAAATTTAAAATAAAAGACGGGGTAAACTTGCAGCGGGTGTGTTGCTTTTTCATGAAAACGCTCCTGTTCACACGGCGCGAGGTTCCTAGGCTGCTGGCCGAGACTGTGGTCTTTTTAAGGGTTTAAAGGTTAGGGAAGGTTATATTGAAAAATAAAAACAATTTAAATTGAATTCGCATTTTCCTTCATATCAATACCGAGAATATATTGAACGCAAAGAACTTATCAACATTTTGAGACAGTTGTAATAAATATACACAATATGTATGCATAGTATATAATGCCAAAAAACGAATTTAGATTTCAAAATATTTTTTAATGAAATTCAGAGGGTTTGGATAGTAAGGTTGTGTTTCTGGGAATGGTTTGTGAAAACGCTGCAATACTAAATCGTTTAACAAAGCTTTCGAACGTAGCAAAGGCCAAAACCATAAGGAACTCAGAAAGCTTTTACTGTGAGAAACAAAACAGGCGAACTTTATTTGTTATTCCCTCATATTGTACCATGATATATTACTGCCATTCTCGTTTTTATATCAGTTTTTTATGTTCAATTAAGTTTAATTTAATGATATGCTTAATTATATTTTAGTGCACGCGAAATTGTAATGTCATACAGAACAGCCCTAAAACAAATTTTATCATTATCAACAAATGCGCTCTTAAGTGAGCGAAAGTTAATTAGCACAGACTGATGACATCAACAAAGAGAAGAAAAGGGGGTTACAATGCACATTGGTTTTAAATGGCTGTGAATTTTTTAAAGGAAGAACGGTAAAGGAAAGAAAAAAAGAAGTGCGTGTAGTGCGGTTAAAACACGCGCCTTGGTGAAGTAATATGAGAGTTCCTAGCGGGGGTATTGCGGTCAACATTTTAAAGAAACGGAATTCTCGATAGATGCTCTATATTATGGTATAACGAGTCAATTGACTTCGCTATATTACTTTTCTCTATATTTTTTTTCGATTGCTGATGAACTCTATTTTGAAAATGCAGGAAGGTCTTGAGAGATTCGATATAAGACATGAACTCAAGAATATACATACGCATTAAATATTGTAGCCAGATCAAAAGAAGTGAAAAATGCCTTGCCAATTGAGAGTTGAGTTAAAACACACACCGGAGATGGTAAGACGTTCGGTTTCAATGACTCAAGAAAGTAGACAGAATATTTGAAGCAATAAAGTATAATAAATAAAACGAAGTGCTTGGTGAACTGCAGTAAGATTCTCATTTATGAATAGCATAATTCGAACGTCTCCAAATGTTCATTTGTATTATATTTACTGTAACAACAAGACAATAACGAAATTGAACATTTATTTTTCAACTAGCTTTATTAATAAATGAAAAGTAACCTTTTCTATCAAAAGGATTCTTTAAATATTGACTTTTTGTTGAACTTTCTTCTATTGATCAATATCGAATATTTTTTCCAGAATAGAATGGTTTTCATAGGGTACGATCTGAGTACACATGTTTGAGGGTGGAACTGTAGAAGAGCACTAGATTATATTTAAATAAGTTTTGTTGTACTTAGAATGTATGGAGCTCTAAGTATCTCATATCATTAAGTCTAAGTTTTAATTGAATGTAAATAAATATCTAATAAAAAACTTATTCAAAGAATTGAAATAGTAATTAAAAGAATTAATTTCATTAATGTTTTAATTTAAATAAGTGTTTTGCCGAAAATTTGTTAAATTAAAGTAAAATAGATTGTAGCATGTTTGTTAAATTAAGAGAGAGCTATGGTGCCAGCATCTTGTGTAAAAGCAGTTCAAACTAATCTGTAGAGTTTGTAACATACATTTCATATAAAATGTTGGCTACACTCCCAAAACATTTTTTATCTCGAACTGCAATGCCTGACAAGTTGTGATGTAACCAACATAATGAATTTCGTGTACAAATTATTGAGGAAAGTCTTTATAAAATGTGTACCCTACCGTCTGAATCCTGGTCGCAAACGAACTGGACAGGAAATACACCGCTAATAATAATAATAATTGTTGGCGCGACAGTCCACAGGGGGACCATGGCCTTGCTTGCTCATCAACTACTCGTGTTGTGCGCGCTACTGTTCTCTCACGAGTAGAAGGGACCTACAGTTTTTTGCCGACTCCGAACGACGAAATTTGAGAAGCTTTCTTAGACAGTTTTTACTCTTTGATTGTTGTCAGCAGCTCGAAAGAGGTGGTGCCGTGAAAAATTCGAGGTGTTCAGCCGGGAATCGAACCTAGACCCTTCGGCGTGTGAGCGTAGCACTCTACGCACTACGCCACGGCTGCCAATACACCGCTATTACGGTATATTTCAGCTGTGTGAATAAAACAATATGCATTGAACTCAGTATGTTCACTGTGTCTCACTTGAAGCGGATTCCGCTTAGTTTATGATCACTTCATTGAATGAGGCTTCATCGTGGGCCTCATGGATTCCATACTAAGGCCCATAATTATTATTTTACTTACATATATATGTACATATAACATCAGTCTAATATGAGCTCAAGCCCCGACAGAGGAGAAGGGTGACAACACCAAGGATAACTTCTCTGATCTCCTAGAAAGAACATACGATCGATGACCCAGCTACGACGCCAAGATCGTTCTAGGAGACTTCAACGCTCAGCTGGGAAAGGAGGACATCTTTGCTGGAGTCATCGGATAACCCAGCCTGCACAACAACACATCCGTCTCGATGTCCGAACCTTCCGAGGTGCAAACATCAACTCGGATCATCACCTTGTTGTAGCCAAGGTAAGAACCCGGATATAGAGAGATCAGCGGTACAATCGCAACTGATTGCTGGGAACTTTACAGTCTCAGTCTCGCTAAAACTCGCTCAAAGTTCGACGCTGCCTGCACTAACCATAGAAGAAGAAGAAGAACCATACAAGAAGCCATCAAAGAAACTGCCACTGATGTACTGGGTTTCACTTCACCACCAAAAAGGAACCCATGATTTGACGATGAGTGCAGGCAAGCGCATGTAGTCAAACAAGACGCTTATAAGGCAACGCTGCATCGGACAACGAGGGCTGTTCGCGATTTCTACGAACAGAGAAGAAGGGAAGAGCACCGGCTTCTCAGAAGAAATAAAAAGGAGAATGAGAAACGCATAGTCGAGGAAATGGTAAGTTGTTATGACAGGAAGTATAAAGTCCAGTCCAGTCCAGTAGAACAGCTATCCGGATGATACAAAGTACGGACCGAAGTCTGCCAGGATCAAAATGGACAACTCGTGGTAGAGTCGCAGGCTGTGCTGAGAATCTGGTAAGATAATTTCTGTAGACTCCTTAACGGCGATGATGGCGTAAATTTAGCTGTTTGGCAGAATGATCTAATCAATTTGGACAATGATATACAAGAATTTCGTCCCCCCGATTTAGACGGGGTGAAGATAGCAATATCGATGTTGAAGTTGAATGAAGCTGCTGGAGCGGACGGACTGCCCACAGAACTAAATCAGCTGGAGATGACCTAGTTGGGCGTATGCACCAGCTCATCTGTAAGATGTAGTTGGAGGAAAGCTTGCTCGATGAGTGGAATCACAGAGTCGTTTGCCCGGTTCAAAATAAAGGGGACTCCTTTGCGCCAACTATCGGGGGATCAGCGTTCTTAACATCGCATACAAGATCCTCTCTGCCGTATTGTGTCAGCGTCTGTAACCTTTTGCCCACAACCTGATAGGTCCTTATCAGTGTGGTTTTAGACCAAGGAAGTACACGATAGACCAGATCTTCACATTACAGCAAATCCTAGAAAAGACTCAAGGATTGTAAATTGACACACACCACCTATTCGTCGATTTTAAGGCCACATATGACTGTGTATAGAGGCGAGCTATACAGCGCCATGTCTAGTTTTGGCATTTCTACCAAACTTGTCAGATTGTGTAGAATGACTATGGCGAACTCTCGCTGCTGTATTAAGGTCGGAAACGAACTCGAGACCTTCAATGTCAAAAAAGGTTTTAGACTAGAAGCACTGACATGTGACTTCTTCAACATTATCCTCGAGAAGATCGTGCGTAACACACAAGTCAACACCAGACGCACTATCTTCTAAAAGTCAGTTTTATTACTAGCTTACGCTGATGACATTGACGTAATTAGAAGAACACAGCGAGCCATCAATGAGGCGTTTGCTGGCATTGAAGCGGAAGCGGACAAAATGGGTGTGGCGGTAAATGAGGGAAAAACTAAGTATATGCTGTCATCAAGAAAGGACAGACAACATCGACGTCTCGGACAGAGCATCCCACTTGGCAGCAGAAACGAGGCAGTCAAGGATTTCGTCTACCTCGGCTCGCGGTAAACAGGGACAACAACATCAGTACCGAACTCAAACGCAGAATCACACTTGCCAATCGCTGTTTTGTTTGGGGTCAAGAGACAAGGACTAAGCTCGCTTTAAATAACAGCTTGATCATCCCCGTCCTACTATATGGCGCGGAATCTTGGACGTTAGCAAAGGCGGATGAGGAAGACCTTAGTCTTTTTGAAAGAAAAGTTTTGCGTGCGATTTTTGGTCCTGTTTGCCTTGATGCTATCTGGAGGAGAAGATTTAATGACGAACTCTATGGGCTGTACAGCGACATGCGCCTGGTCAAGCGTCTACGGATAAAACGCTTAAGATGGCTAGGCCATGTAAAGCGTATGGACACTACTGCTCGGATTCGAAGTCTTTAAATCCGAGCCATTGGGACAACGCAACAGAGGACGACCTAGACTAAAGTGGCGCACACAAGTGGAGAGGGACCTCAACCAACTTGGAGTGCGCAACTGGAAACAGCTGGCAAAAGATCGTGTTGGCTGGAGAGGCATGTTGGTTGAAGCCCAGGTCCTCCCCGGACTGTAGCGCCACAAGAAGAAGAAGAAGAAGAAGAATAAAGCGCATACTACTGCGCTCCAGGAAATACGCTGGATAGGACAAGGGGTAATGAAAAAGAAAGAGTACGATATATATTACAGCTGTCAGAAAAGGTTGCACATTTTTGAATGCGGATTCGTGGTGGAAAAACGACTAGGGTCGAAGATCATCCACTAAACCGATAAGCGAACGCCTGGCTGTGATCTGCATCCAAAGCAGATTCTACAACATCACCCTCATATGTGCACACGCCCCTACCGACGAAGCGGAAGACTCTGTCAAAGAGGATTATTACGACCTCTTGGACGGTGCCTACGGAGCCTGCCCGGAGTATGATATCAAAATCGTACTAAGAAACTAAGGAAAACATCTTTGGCGAAGTGATTGGAGAGCACAGCCTCCACGACACGACAACAGATAACGGATTCCGACTCCAGCCTCACAGTAGCACAAGGTTTCCTCGCAAAAACTCCACACAGCTACCTGCCGATCCCCGGATGGTCGAACCGCCAATCAAATCGACCAAGTCTAAAGAAGCTGAAAAGCACTTTGTAGTATGAGACTCCTTATAGTAAAAGTCGGGGTGAAATTGTACAATACAATACATTTATTTAACTCAGTCCTGCATTTTGCACGAAATATCTCAATGCTATTTTTGCCTCTCGTCACTAAGAACAGCATTATTCCGGTGTTTAAAAGACACTCTCAAACGTTTAAGGCGATATATAATAGTAATGCACTATGCGACACGTCTTACAGGAAGGGCGACCAGAACGCTGCATCGTTTACGTGTTTCCTCGCAAATTATGGTAGTTGCTTTAAATGATTTTTTTGTAATTTGCGATTTCTATCGGAAAATCCTTTCTATTATTCTGAATATATTATTTAGTTAGCTTGCCTATTTACTGATGGAACAAATTTCTAAAGTGATTCAAAACCTTTATCATATTAACACTCTTTCGGAAACGTCGATAATTTGTTTTTCTTTGAGGACAGCATGTACTTTCGGTTTGTCCTAGCTTACCGCCGAATTCAAATAGCCCCTTCCAATCATTTAACAAGCACTTCATTTGTGGATCGCTGTGTTATTAGAAAAACACCAATTACATCTTTGTTATCGCCTTCTCAGTTTGACACGATCTTTGCCACAAACGACACATTAAACTCTATTGTGGTAGAATTAAGGCCGATAGCTCTGGAGTTCGCACAAGCTGTAGTTGCAAGCATTTCAGAAGCTGAAGTTGCGGAGAAAATTGTAAGCCTTCCAGGCAGTACCCAATTAGTTTATTTTATGTCCCTTTCTACCCAAAAGTGGTGAAGAAAAAAAGAGTTTAACTGCGAAGTGATCTGCTACTTGGGTGTATATATTTTCAAATTCTTAAAGATTAAACAGGATTTTCGTTTCAGAAGGTTAGGAAAGTTCACGAATAAAATAACGCCAACGTTTAATTTAATACTTTTTAATAATAATTTAATAAACTTCGCAGTTAATACTACTACTGAATGATAAATGGAATAGAAGATAATACGTAGGATATTGTATTATATTTTTCATAATTTTCTGCTGCTTAAAAAACACTACAGTTCAAATAATGAAAATCAGCATTAATTTCCTCAACTTTTTCCTAAATTCAGTCTTTGAAAATCTTATAATCGAAGCTTACACCAACCGTAGATATCCAATAATCGAACTCTGCAACGGCAATTCCATCTGCATGGATTTACGAGGGGCCTTCAATATATTCTCAGTATCGGGGTGAAACTGTGGTTATATATATAAATTAACTTATTATCAAGTAATAGTATTATTTTAGTGCATTCATGTAAAATTACATATAAATGTGATTATTAATTCGCGTTTTATCTCTAGTTAAACAGAATCATAATGGCAACTGAGAAGATGATGGTGAAAATTGAGCATCGTCCTGTAATTAAATTTCTCACTAAGCAAGGAAAATGTCAAACAACTATTCATGGAGAGATGGTGGCTGTTTACCGGAGTTCCGCATCTTCATTATCAACTGTGCAAAAGTGGTCAAGTTAGTTCAAGAGAGGCAGAGAGAGCTTTGAAGTCAACCCCCGCTTCGGCGCCTCGTCTACTGCTTGTACAGGTAAAAGCATCAAAGAAGTCAAAAAAACTTTTTCTTGAGGATACCCAAATAAAGGTGAAAATGATGGCAGAGATCATCAAGCTTTCAACTATTACCATTCACACCATTCTTCATAACCATCTTAACCTTTCAAAGGTCAGTGCAAGGTGGGTGCCACGAATGCTCACAGCGCCTTAGAAAAATGTGAGAATGTAGAGAGCTTTTGGAGATGCGTAGTAAGAACGCGGGCGGTGTTATGGATCGAATTGTTACTGGGGACGAAACATGGGTTCACCACTATGAAGCAAACAAGAGTCCATTCTGTGGCATAAAAAAGGAACAGACCCTCAGAAGAAGTTCAAGGTCACTCAGTCTGTCGGGTAGCTCATGGCTCATCACAGTCTTTTGGGAAAGGGAACCTTGCTCATTGAGTACAAAAAAAAGGTGAAACCATCAACGCCAGATCCTACGTTTCCACTTTGCATAATTTGTGGAAGGAAATTTAAAATAAAAGACGGGGTAAACTTGCAGCGGGTGTGGTGCTTTTTCATGACAACGCTCCTGTTCACACGGCGCGAGGTTCCTAGGCTGCTGGCCGAGAATGTTGTCTCTCTCTCACCCACCCTATAGTCCAGAACTTGCCTCTTCTTGTTTTCGGATTTGAAAAAATCTCCGTGGAAAAAGATTTTCGAATGATGAATAACTCAAGTCGGCAATAAATGGGTATTTTGTTTAAAGGTTTAAAGGTTAGAGAAGATTATATTGAAAAATAAAAACAATTTAAATTGAATTCGCATTTTCCTTTATATCGATACCGAGAATATATTGAACGCAAAGAACTTATCAACATTTTGAGACAGTTGTAATAAATATACACAATATGTATGCATAGTATATAATGCCAAAAAACGAATTTAGATTTCAAAATATTTTTTAATGAAATTCAGAGGGTTTGGATAGTAAGGTTGTGTTTCTGGGAATGGTTTGTGAAAACGCTGCAATACTAAATCGTTTAACAAAGCTTTCGAACGTAGCAAAGGCCAAAACCATAAGGAACTCAGAAAGCTTTTACTGTGAGAAACAAAACAGGCGAACTTTATTTGTTATTCCCTCATATTGTACCATGATATATTACTGCCATTCTCGTTTTTATATCAGTTTTTTATGTTCAATTAAGTTTAATTTAATGATATGCTTAATTATATTTTAGTGCACGCGAAATTGTAATGTCATACAGAACAGCCCTAAAACAAATTTTATCATTATCAACAAATGCGCTCTTAAGTGAGCGAAAGTTAATTAGCACAGACTGATGACATCAACAAAGAGAAGAAAAGGGGGTTACAATGCACATTGGTTTTAAATGGCTGTGAATTTTTTAAAGGAAGAACGGTAAAGGAAAGAAAAAAAGAAGTGCGTGTAGTGCGGTTAAAACACGCGCCTTGGTGAAGTAATATGAGAGTTCCTAGCGGGGGTATTGCGGTCGACATTTTAAAGAAACGGAATTCTCGATAGATGCTCTATATTATGGTATAACGAGTCAATTGACTTCGCTATATTACTTTTCTCTATATTTTTTTTCGATTGCTGATGAACTCTATTTTGAAAATGCAGGAAGGTCTTGAGAGATTCGATATAAGACATGAACTCAAGAATATACATACGCATTAAATATTGTAGCCAGATCACAAGAAGTGAAAAATGCCTTGCCAATTGAGAGTTGAGTTAAAACACACACCGGAGATGGTAAGACGTTCGGTTTCAATGACTCAAGAAAGTAGACAGAATATTTGAAGCAATAAAGTATAATAAATAAAACGAAGTGCTTGGTGAACTGCAGTAAGATTCTCATTTATGAATAGCATAATTCGAACGTCTCCAAATGTTCATTTGTATTATATTTACTGTAACAACAAGACAATAACGAAATTGAACATTTATTTTTCAACTAGCTTTATTAAAAAATGAAAAGTAACCTTTTCTATCAAAAGGATTCTTTAAATATTGACTTTTTGTTGAACTTTCTTCTATTGATCAATATCGAATATTTTTTCCAGAATAGAATGGTTTTCATAGGGTACGATCTGAGTACACATGTTTGAGGGTGGAACTGTAGAAGAGCACTAGATTATATTTAAATAAGTTTTGTTGTACTTAGAATGTATGGAGCTCTAAGTATCTCATATCATTAAGTCTAAGTTTTAATTGAATGTAAATAAATATCTAATAAAAAACTTGTTCAAAGAATTGAAATAGTAATTAAAAGAATTAATTTCATTAATGTTTTAATTTAAATAAGTGTTTTGCCGAAAATTTGTTAAATTAAAGTAAAATAGATTGTAGCATGTTTGTTAAATTAAGAGAGAGCTATGGTGCCAGCATCTTGTGTAAAAGCAGTTCAAACTAATCTGTAGAGTTTGTAACATACATTTCATATAAAATGTTGGCTACACTCCCAAAACATTTTTTATCTCGAACTGCAATGCCTGACAAGTTGTGATGTAACCAACATAATGAATTTCGTGTACAAATTATTGAGGAAAGTCTTTATAAAATGTGTACCCTACCGTCTGAATCCTGGTCGCAAACGAACTGGACAGGAAATACACCGCTAATAATAATAATAATTGTTGGCGCGACAGTCCACAGGGGGACCATGGCCTAGCTTGCTCATCAACTACTCGTGTTGTGCGCGCTACTGTTCTCTCACGAGTAGAAGGGACCTACAGTTTTTTGCCGACTCCGAACGACGAAATTTGAGAAGCTTTCTTAGACAGTTTTTACTCTTTGATTGTTGTCAGCAGCTCGAAAGAGGTGGTGCCGTGAAAAATTCGAGGTGTTCAGCCGGGAATCGAACCTAGACCCTTCGGCGTGTGAGCGTAGCACTCTACGCACTACGCCACGGCTGCCAATACACCGCTATTACGGTATATTTCAGCTGTGTGAATAAAACAATATGCATTGAACTCAGTATGTTCACTGTGTCTCACTTGAAGCGGATTCCGCTTAGTTAATGATCACTTCATTGAATGAGGCTTCATCGTGGGCCTCATGGATTCCATACTAAGGCCCATAATTATTATTTTACTTACATATATATGTACATATAACATCAGTCTAATATGAGCTCAAGCCCCGACAGAGGAGAAGGGTGACAACACCAAGGATAACTTCTCTGATCTCCTAGAAAGAACATACGATCGATGACCCAGCTACGACGCCAAGATCGTTCTAGGAGACTTCAACGCTCAGCTGGGAAAGGAGGACATCTTTGCTGGAGTCATCGGATAACCCAGCCTGCACAACAACACATCCGGAAACGAACTGAGGCTGCTGGACCTGGATCTCCTGATCAATCCACTGTCAACCAGATTGATCACGTTGCGATCGACGTCAGACACTCCTCCAATAGTCTCGATGTCCGAACCTTCCGAGGTGCAAACATCAACTCGGATCATCACCTTGTTGTAGCCAAGGTAAGAACCCGGATATAGAGAGATCAGCGGTACAATCGCAACTGATTGCTGGGAACTTTACAGTCTCAGTCTCGCTAAAACTCGCTCAAAGTTCGACGCTGCCTGCACTAACCATAGAAGAAGAAGAAGAACCATACAAGAAGCCATCAAAGAAACTGCCACTGATGTACTGGGTTTCACTTCACCACCCAAAAGGAACCCATGATTTGACGATGAGTGCAGGCAAGCGCATGTAGTCAAACAAGACGCTTATAAGGTAACGCTGCATCGGACAACGAGGGTTGTTCGCGATTTCTACGAACAGAGAAGAAGGGAAGAGCACCGGCTTCTCAGAAGAAACAAAAAGGAGAATGAGAAACGCGTGGTCGAGGAAATGCTAAGTTGTTATGACAGGAAGTATAAAGTCCAGTCCAGTCCAGTAGAACAGCTATCCGGATGATACAAAGTACGGACCGAAGTCTGCCAGGATCAAAATGGACAACTCGTGGTAGAGTCGCAGGCTGTGCTGAGAATCTGGTAAGATAATTTCTGTAGACTCCTTAACGGCGATGATGGCGTAAATTTAGCTGTTTGGCAGAATGATCTAATCAATTTGGACAATGATATACAAGAATTTCGTCCCCCCGATTTAGACGGGGTGAAGATAGCAATATCGATGTTGAAGTTGAATGAAGCTGCTGGAGCGGACGGACTGCCCACAGAACTAAATCAGCTGGAGATGACCTAGTTGGGCGTATGCACCAGCTCATCTGTAAGATGTGGTTGGAGGAAAGCTTGCTTGATGAGTGGAATCACAGGGTCGTTGGCCCGGTTCAAAATAAAGGGGACTCCTTTGCGCCAACTATCGGGGGATCAGCGTTACATAGATCCTCTCTGCCGTATTGTGTCAGCGTCTGTAACCTTTTGCCCACAACCTGATAGGTCCTTATCAGTGTGGTTTTAGACCAAGGAAGTACACGATAGACCAGATCTTCACATTACAGCAAATCCTAGAAAAGACTCAAGGATTGTAAATTGACACACACCACCTATTCGTCGATTTTAAGGCCACATATGACTGTGTATAGAGGCGAGCTATACAGCGCCATGTCTAGTTTTGGCATTTCTACCAAACTTGTCAGATTGTGTAGAATGACTATGGCGAACTCTCGCTGCTGTATTAAGGTCGGAAACGAACTCGAGACCTTCAATGTCAAAAAAGGTTTTAGACTAGAAGCACTGAAATGTGACTTCTTCAACATTATCCTCGTGAAGATCGTGCGTAACACACAAGTCAACACCAGACGCACTATCTTCTAAAAGTCAGTTTTATTACTAGCTTACGCTGATGACATTGACGTAATTAGAAGAACACAGCGAGCCATCAATGAGGCGTTTGCTGGCATTGAAGCGGAAGCGGACAAAATGGGTGTGGCGGTAAATGAGGGAAAAACTAAGTATATGCTGTCATCAAGAAAGGACAGACAACATCGACGTCTCGGACAGAGCGTCCCACTTGGCAGCAGAAACGAGGCAGTCAAGGATTTCGTCTACCTCGGCTCGCGGTAAACAGGGACAACAACATCAGTACCGAACTCAAACGCAGAATCACACTTGCCAATCGCTGTTTTGTTTGGGGTCAAGAGACAATTGAGTAATAAAGCCCTCTTTCGAAGGACTAAGCTCGCTTTAAATAACAGCTTGATCATCCCCGTCCTACTATATGGCGCGGAATCTTGGACGTTAGCAAAGGCGGATGAGGAAGACCTTAGTCTTTTTGAAATAAAAGTTTTGCGTGCGATTTTTGGTCCTGTTTGCCTTGATGCTATCTGGAGGAGAAGATTTATGGACGAACTCTATGGGCTGTACAGCGACATGCGCCTGGTCAAGCGTCTACGGATAAAACGCTTAAGATGGCTAGGCCATGTAAAGCGTATGGACACTACTGCTGGGATTCAAAGTCTTTAAATCCGAGCCATTGGGACAACGCAACAGAGGACGACCTAGACTAAAGTGGCGCACACAAGTGGAGAAGGACCTCAACCAACTTGGAGTGCGCAACTGGAAACAGCTGGCAAAAGATCGTGTTGGCTGGAGAGGCATGTTGGTTGAAGCCCAGGTCCTCCCCGGACTGTAGCGCCACAAGAAGAAGAAGAAGAAGAAGAATAAAGCGCACACTACTGCGCTCCAGGAAATACGCTGGATAGGACAAGGGGTAATGAAAAAGAAAGAGTACGATATATATTACAGCTGTCAGAAAAAGTTCCACATTTTTGGATGCGGATTCGTGGTGGAAAAACGACTAAGGTCGAAGGTCATCCACTAAACCGATAAGCGAACGCCTGGCTGTGATCTGCATCTAAAGCAGATTCTACAACATCACCCTCATATGTGCACACGCCCCTACCGACGAAGCGGAAGAAAGAAGCTGAAAAGCACTTTGTAGTATGAGACTCCTTATAGTAAAAGTCGGGGTGAAATTGTACAATACCTGTATTAAAATTAAGACGAAACAAGGAATTGATTAGAAAGAAAAGCTGAACGAATGCCTGTATCCTATATAGAGGAGAATCCGGGAAAATGCCAAGAGCGCTCTTTATATATGTATGATTTTGAGGAAGCTCTTACAATCATTTTTTTACATTAACTTCATAAATAAACTATTGTTACAACTTTAAAATAAGAATTGATTAACTTAGAGTGCCCGCATAGGTCCAGTAAGATAAATTTGTAAGTTATATATAAATGTTAAACTAGTTAAGTAGTTCATATAGATTTAAGAAAATTATTGAATAAAAAATACATTTTAAACTAAAAAAAAGAGTGCGACGCTCACACGCCGAAGGTGTAGGTTCGATTTCCGGCTGAACACCTCGAATTTTTCACGGCATCACCTTTTTCGAGCTGCTGACAACACTCAAAGAGTAAGTCCAAGAAAAAGCTTCTCAAACTTCGCCGGTCGGAGTCGGCAAAAAATTGTGGGTACCTTCTACTCCTGAGAGCAGCGCGCACAACACAAGCAGTTGAAGAGCAGCTATGCCCTCTTGGGACTGTTGCGCAATCGAGTTATTATTATTATTATTAATGAGCGTGACTTTGTCATAGACAACACATTGTGCAATGTTCCAATACCCGGTAAATTAACTTTAACAAACATTGATATCTGTTTAATGAAGTATGTGTTGTTAATGAATTGTTTTGTTTTAAATTTTGATGGATTGTGACATGATTTTTAAGTTTATTTTAAAAACGGTTATATTCTTGTTTTTTGGATTGTTATTATTTTTTGAATTTATGATATTTGCGTTGTTTATGTTCATTTATTCCATTCCCAAAACGCTTATAAGGTAACGCTGCATCGGACAACGAGGGTTGTTCGCGATTTCTACGAACAGAGAAGAAGGGAAGAGCACCGGCTTCTCAGAAGAAACAAAAAGGAGAATGAGAAACGCGTGGTCGAGGAAATGCTAAGTTGTTATGACAGGAAGTATAAAGTCCAGTCCAGTCCAGTAGAACAGCTATCCGGATGATACAAAGTACGGACCGAAGTCTGCCAGGATCAAAATGGACAACTCGTGGTAGAGTCGCAGGCTGTGCTGAGAATCTGGTAAGATAATTTCTGTAGACTCCTTAACGGCGATGATGGCGTAAATTTAGCTGTTTGGCAGAATGATCTAATCAATTTGGACAATGATATACAAGAATTTCGTCCCCCCGATTTAGACGGGGTGAAGATAGCAATATCGATGTTGAAGTTGAATGAAGCTGCTGGAGCGGACGGACTGCCCACAGAACTAAATCAGCTGGAGATGACCTAGTTGGGCGTATGCACCAGCTCATCTGTAAGATGTGGTTGGAGGAAAGCTTGCTTGATGAGTGGAATCACAGGGTCGTTGGCCCGGTTCAAAATAAAGGGGACTCCTTTGCGCCAACTATCGGGGGATCAGCGTTACATAGATCCTCTCTGCCGTATTGTGTCAGCGTCTGTAACCTTTTGCCCACAACCTGATAGGTCCTTATCAGTGTGGTTTTAGACCAAGGAAGTACACGATAGACCAGATCTTCACATTACAGCAAATCCTAGAAAAGACTCAAGGATTGTAAATTGACACACACCACCTATTCGTCGATTTTAAGGCCACATATGACTGTGTATAGAGGCGAGCTATACAGCGCCATGTCTAGTTTTGGCATTTCTACCAAACTTGTCAGATTGTGTAGAATGACTATGGCGAACTCTCGCTGCTGTATTAAGGTCGGAAACGAACTCGAGACCTTCAATGTCAAAAAAGGTTTTAGACTAGAAGCACTGAAATGTGACTTCTTCAACATTATCCTCGTGAAGATCGTGCGTAACACACAAGTCAACACCAGACGCACTATCTTCTAAAAGTCAGTTTTATTACTAGCTTACGCTGATGACATTGACGTAATTAGAAGAACACAGCGAGCCATCAATGAGGCGTTTGCTGGCATTGAAGCGGAAGCGGACAAAATGGGTGTGGCGGTAAATGAGGGAAAAACTAAGTATATGCTGTCATCAAGAAAGGACAGACAACATCGACGTCTCGGACAGAGCGTCCCACTTGGCAGCAGAAACGAGGCAGTCAAGGATTTCGTCTACCTCGGCTCGCGGTAAACAGGGACAACAACATCAGTACCGAACTCAAACGCAGAATCACACTTGCCAATCGCTGTTTTGTTTGGGGTCAAGAGACAATTGAGTAATAAAGCCCTCTTTCGAAGGACTAAGCTCGCTTTAAATAACAGCTTGATCATCCCCGTCCTACTATATGGCGCGGAATCTTGGACGTTAGCAAAGGCGGATGAGGAAGACCTTAGTCTTTTTGAAATAAAAGTTTTGCGTGCGATTTTTGGTCCTGTTTGCCTTGATGCTATCTGGAGGAGAAGATTTATGGACGAACTCTATGGGCTGTACAGCGACATGCGCCTGGTCAAGCGTCTACGGATAAAACGCTTAAGATGGCTAGGCCATGTAAAGCGTATGGACACTACTGCTGGGATTCAAAGTCTTTAAATCCGAGCCATTGGGACAACGCAACAGAGGACGACCTAGACTAAAGTGGCGCACACAAGTGGAGAAGGACCTCAACCAACTTGGAGTGCGCAACTGGAAACAGCTGGCAAAAGATCGTGTTGGCTGGAGAGGCATGTTGGTTGAAGCCCAGGTCCTCCCCGGACTGTAGCGCCACAAGAAGAAGAAGAAGAAGAAGAATAAAGCGCACACTACTGCGCTCCAGGAAATACGCTGGATAGGACAAGGGGTAATGAAAAAGAAAGAGTACGATATATATTACAGCTGTCAGAAAAAGTTCCACATTTTTGGATGCGGATTCGTGGTGGAAAAACGACTAAGGTCGAAGGTCATCCACTAAACCGATAAGCGAACGCCTGGCTGTGATCTGCATCTAAAGCAGATTCTACAACATCACCCTCATATGTGCACACGCCCCTACCGACGAAGCGGAAGAAAGAAGCTGAAAAGCACTTTGTAGTATGAGACTCCTTATAGTAAAAGTCGGGGTGAAATTGTACAATACCTGTATTAAAATTAAGACGAAACAAGGAATTGATTAGAAAGAAAAGCTGAACGAATGCCTGTATCCTATATAGAGGAGAATCCGGGAAAATGCCAAGAGCGCTCTTTATATATGTATGATTTTGAGGAAGCTCTTACAATCATTTTTTTACATTAACTTCATAAATAAACTATTGTTACAACTTTAAAATAAGAATTGATTAACTTAGAGTGCCCGCATAGGTCCAGTAAGATAAATTTGTAAGTTATATATAAATGTTAAACTAGTTAAGTAGTTCATATAGATTTAAGAAAATTATTGAATAAAAAATACATTTTAAACTAAAAAAAAGAGTGCGACGCTCACACGCCGAAGGTGTAGGTTCGATTTCCGGCTGAACACCTCGAATTTTTCACGGCATCACCTTTTTCGAGCTGCTGACAACACTCAAAGAGTAAGTCCAAGAAAAAGCTTCTCAAACTTCGCCGGTCGGAGTCGGCAAAAAATTGTGGGTACCTTCTACTCCTGAGAGCAGCGCGCACAACACAAGCAGTTGAAGAGCAGCTATGCCCTCTTGGGACTGTTGCGCAATCGAGTTATTATTATTATTATTAATGAGCGTGACTTTGTCATAGACAACACATTGTGCAATGTTCCAATACCCGGTAAATTAACTTTAACAAACATTGATATCTGTTTAATGAAGTATGTGTTGTTAATGAATTGTTTTGTTTTAAATTTTGATGGATTGTGACATGATTTTTAAGTTTATTTTAAAAACGGTTATATTCTTGTTTTTTGGATTGTTATTATTTTTTGAATTTATGATATTTGCGTTGTTTATGTTCATTTATTCCATTCCCAAAAAAATTGAATAATATAATAATAAATAAAAGCATATTTTTAATAAAATAAAATATAGTTTACTTGTTTTAAAATTTATCTTCGCTAAAGAGCTAGGAGTTAAGTTAATAAGTTTCGATATTCAGTTTGCGACATCTGCTTCCTCCCTCCATTTGACAATGTTTTTGAGGAACTGGAATCGCTCTTCTCTCTCAACCTTTTCTCCAGTCATATTTATAAGAACTTGGAGTTCGATTTTACTGTGTGAGAGTATATACACATCGTCATCGCAGCCACCGTGATTTAAGTGAAATGTCAGCCTCCCAAGTTTTCTCAATTAGTGCGTGTAACAACTAAGGCGATATTGTTGGGATGGCTTCTAAAAGCCAGTGTTTGTCTGTTAGATCGTTGATGATTCCATAGACGATGCGACTATCACTCCTAATTGCTGTGTCATCAGATTCTTTAAGTCCAACACTCATGCGACAAATTTTTGATTGGTTATTGTACTATACACTTGTATATTTTTTCAATTTATTAAGATTGGTAAAGTACATTAAGACATGGTCTTTTCTAGTACAAGGTATAAATATGTTAAAAGTTTATAACTAACAATTAGGTTATAGTAACTAGAGAAAATAAAGAAAATAAAACGTACAAGAAAAAAGAAGAAAAAGGAGGAATGTATGACTAAATCAGAAAATTTACTGTTACAATGTGCGATTATAGTTATACAGTGAAGCTTTAAATTGTACCGCATTTTGTATTCTTTTGATAGCAACTGATAAGGAGTTCCATGGCTAAATAACGTGTATAAAGAATAAACGAGACGAATTTTAATATTTATATCTAGAACTATTAATGTTAAATGTTCTTTCAGACAGAGAAAATACTAATTTAGAAAAAAGGTAACTAGTTTGTATAAAAGTTATTAGCTTATGTATAAAAATATAGTTCCGTATGCAGAAATATTGATTTAATGAACACTCATGGAATTTTATAGAGAAAGCAGAAATGCTGTCATATCTGCGGCGCATACAAACATATCTGTTTTTTTTTTTTTGGAGGTTGGGATAAACTAAACTGGAGCGCTCAGACTCAAATACTGGTCCATTGTACTACCAGGTAGTAACCTTCATTTAATGAAATTTCTTGGTTTTCCGAGGAAAAACCAAGATGCGCTTCTGTGATATAGAACTTAGGTTTACAGTTCCCACCAAATAACCGCCACCTGATACGAGCGAAATCAGGATACTGACAGAGAAAGTGCTCTGAAGTGTCTTCACCTTCTCCACAGGCGTCGCAGAGTGTGACATCACTAAGCCCAAGCCGACTCGGGTGCATAGCGTAGGCAAAGTGTCTCGATAGTACGCCGACAAGTCGTCTGCACTCGTTTCTGTCTAAAGATAGCAGAATAGACGCGGATTTCTTGCAGACGTTTGGGAGCATACTCTTGGGCACCCTGCATCCTGGAGACTCACGCCATCTCTGGTTGTGCTGTAGAGAGACCAAACCATCGACGGAGGCCCTGACCAGGGACACGGGTAATCCCAAGGTGGGTTCGGGCTCTACAAATGCCTCTGCTGAAGCTAGCCTAGCTGGTTCATCGGCAGTTTCGTTTCCCATGATCCCGTGATGACCCGGGACCCAGACAAGTCTTAGCGAATTCAACCTGCCAACCAATTTTAGGGAAGACTTGCATTCTTGAACTATCTTGGAAGTGGTGAAAGGGTTGAGAAAGGCCTTCAGCACAGCTTAACTATCGCTGCAGACGCAGATACTTTTTCCCATCCACCTATTCTTCACAATATAGTTGGGGGGGAGATTAATCAGAGCATAAAGAGCAGAGCCAGGCGTGCTGGGGGAAGCCCCTGTGCAGCCGAGACAAACTGTTCTTTGAAACTTGTTGAAAGCGGCAGTGACGTATTTGCGCGAAAGCTTGTTCCACCAAACGACTGATGCATAAGAGAGAAGTGCTCTTATCATTGCCGTGTAGATCCAAAGGGATCTTTTGGGTGATAGACCCCAGGTTTTGCCAAAAACTCCCTTGCATTGCCAGAAGACTGACAGCGCCTTGGAGGTTTTTGTCTCAATGTGTCTTGTTTACTGTCCAGAATAACGATAACACCTAGATATTTGGCTTCATTGGAAAGGGGAATATTGACGCCTTTGAGTACCAGTTGAGTCAAACCAATCATATTCCTCCTCCTCGTAAAGAGAACAAACTCAGCTTTAAGAGGGATGACTGAAAGCCCATTCCTGGTACACCAGCTATCGATCATATCAAGAGCCGCTTGCCCGCATGCGCTGACGGCCGCAAGGCATGGTCCGGTAACCAATACGGCTACATCGTCTGCATAAACCTGGGCATAGGTGATAGAACTATTCAAAACGGAAAGCAGAGAATCAACCAGCATGCACCATAGGAGGGGAGACAGGACCCCGCCTAGCGACGAGATTTTGAAGTGCAGTCTCGCAAGATTTTCCGCGCTCGTAGGCATGTTGCATATGAGATAGAGGGCGTGATCGCAAAGCGTTTTTGCGCGCGTGCAGTTCGACGAACCTCTCCAAGCTTTTTAGCATGAAGGAGGTGAGACTGATGGGCCTGAAGTTTTTGGCGAGTGAGTAGTCTCCTTTACCAGTTTTCGGTATAAAGGCTACCCTCACTGTACGCCAGGTACTTGGAATGTATGCCAGCGCGATTATGGCAGTGCAGATTCTTTTCAGAGCCGGCAGTAGGGTCTATGCCCTTTTGCAGCAGTGCTGCATATATACCATCGGTACCCGGAGTGATCTGGTTCCCATGGAAGTGAGTCTCATGTATGAGTTGGAGGGTCTCAGCTTTAGACTCGGTATAGGTACCGTTTGGTTTTCTTAGTGCGTCCAACCTCACTGCTTTGTCCCTTTTGAAAACTTTCACTAGTCTGCTGGTTTCCCAAATGTTTCGACTTTTCCACAAAAATATCTATAGTAGACACTTTTCGAAACCGAATTAGCCTCTTATATTCTGTTTCTTTCGATCAATACAAGTCACAGTCCTCTTCCAGATTGGTCTTGAGTGACCTATTCAAAAGTTTTATGGTTTCCTTGCGCTTTCTCTGCGATTCCGCGATCCACCACTGAACAGGGGTTCTGCAGGGGTGTTTTTTGACTGGGCATGTCAGTTCGAAACATTAAGTTAGGGTGTCGTTCAGGTTCCGAACTGCCAACCACGTTCTCAGTTTTGGGAGAGGCACAGTGCGATTTGCTAACTCTTCCCTAAACTTTGGCCAGCTTGTTCTCCTAGGGTTCCTGCTCCTCTGCGAGACGTTGGTATCTACGGTTCGACATGGACACTTCCGACAGAACTTTCCAGTCTCTGATCTCCTTAAGATATCGATTTGATAACGTTAAGTCAATCACCTCCTGTCTTCTTGTCGTAACAAATGTTGGTTGTGCGAAATCGAAAAGACACGACCCTCTCCTGTTACACTTGCTGCTACCCCAGAAAATGTTCTGAGCTTTAGCGTCGCAACAGATAACGAGACCCATCTTTTTCGATTCACAATACTCTACGAGTTCCGCTACTTCCCTTGGTGGAGGTGGTAGGACGGAATCGTAGGGGAGTAGGCCGAAGCCACGACAAAATTGTGCCCTGATCTGCCTGATTTATAGTTAAATACCGCAGCAACTAAATCTTGTCCACAGAATTGTCCAATTTTGGCTGCTGGGAGAAGATTCGGCACAATAAGACAAGCTCTCGGTCTTTCCGATCGCTCGTCGAAGAGTGGGGAAAAGCCTCGTAGACTACCAAGGTCACAGATGCGATTTTTCCACACCTATAGTTCCTGGATAGATACGATGTGTGATTTTGCCATCATCATGGAAAGTCTACTACATAGGATTGCAGTAGCATCCTTAGAATGATGAAGCTTGATCTGGGTAAACAGTGGCATGCAGAGTTACCGTAGAAAGCATCCCTTATTCGCAAACCTTGGACAAGAGGCTGAAGTTAATCCGTTCAAGGTGCAGATAGGGACGAGAGCCGTATCTGGAGATGATGGTCTGAACCGAAAGTTGGTTCAGGCCCCGATTCTTGCTCTCCCTGTGGGAATCTTCCACCTTCTGGTTTCGAGACCAGGGTTTTGGATGCGGAGACGCGCCAGCACATCCGCCGTGTTCCTGAGTGGCCCCGGGATCCAGCAGATGGCGCGTGAGTTTTAAGGGTCTGAGAACCTCCAAACTTGTGGTCCCCTGGGGGAGGGGGGGGTATTTTCGGCACGGAAGTGCTCAGCCACTCTAGAGATTGCTGTGTGGAGCACTTCACCAAAAAGGTTCCGTTTTCCAGAGCACAGCCCTCCACTTGGAAGCAAGCGTTCTCTGCTTTAGCCAGCTCCCACAGCTAATCTTCGCAGTATTTGCATTCTGCGTCGGTCATGCTGTCGTCATTGCCAGCTTTCCCTATTCGCAGCAGCAGAGAAGAGATAGCAGTCTTCTTATAGAGCTGCGTATCTCGTTTTCCGCTTGCCGCGAGTTTGAATCTATGGGCGGGTTCACCCGCAGCGGTCAATTTCCGCTTATCCGAGCCGCAGCCAATACTAGGTGCGGCACCGGTGTCTTGTGCACCTTGCGTGCGGGGAGTGCCGCCAAGAGGAGAGTGCGAAGACGTTTTTCGCTTTTTTCTTCGAGAGCCAGAGAAAGAGGAGGCGGCGTTGGTTTCGGAGGATTGGCCAGTTTCGGTTGGTGATACTTCTACTGACCTAATCCTCATTGCCTTCGACGCTTGCGCCTTCAACCACTTTCGTGATCTCTTTGCGCCGCTCGGTGGCAACCTTCCTTCTCCTCCTATTCTTTTGGCTCTCAGTCAGGGGCTCCCCAGGGGCCGGATCTTTTGGAGCTCATTCCTCCTTTTCGGATTTCTGAGTCGCGCCTTTAGAGGTGGCACTCTGGCAGGCTTCCTTACCCTGAACCGGGAGATTAGGCGTATCAGGCTGAGCCTCTCCGCCGCTTTCTCCGATTTTCCAACTCATTCCACTGAGGGCATCGTAGAGTGAGTGGCAAGAATCATTGCTTTCAGCGCCCCTGCGGGCGGGGGTATTTTAAGTACGGTGGTTGGGTCCTCCAGAATCCTTGCCCCGGCCGATGTCGAAAAGACAACGGGTGGATTATCGCAGTCGCGAGTACCGCCTGGAGTAGTCAACTCCTTTGGGTTTGCATCCATTTAGGACGTCCAAACCCAAGACGTTTCTGGAGTTTAGTTCTACGTCTCACCTGGGATCTTTCAAACCGAAGTTTATTGACTCATAAGCCCTTCCGCCGCGACAAGGCATCCAGAAAGGAAGGGAAACAAACTGTAGGGGTTCTTTAGTAAAAAACAAAAAGAGAAATGAAACTCGCACTATTGAGATGATATAACAGACTGTTTTATTTTATGCACATAACATGCCTTTATAGACATTCACAGGAACTGCAAGTGTAGAGATGTCGGTACAATCACCCCATACATTGGCTCGATATGCAGATAATGTTACTCACTGGAAATTTCATTATATACTTTACATTCACAGTGGTGCACAAAAGTATGTATGAGCTTAAAAATTATTTATTAGTATTTTGCCTACAGCTCGGCCATCCTGATGGAGTAATCGACCCGATTACAATATGTACTTACTAGGTGTATCTACTAACAATAAACCATTTTTGAAAACTTAAATATAGAAAAATATTCAAATGAATTCATCTTGATTTATGTACGTATGGATTAAGTAACAATTCAGTAGAAGAAAATAATAATATTCGAACAATTCAATTTCTTATAGTTAAATGGCATTTGCATAGTAACGATCACAACAACATAATAGTAGAATAACAAACATAAGAAAACATTTTTAGAAAACGGTTTAGGCACATAATTAATACATCTTGAAAGTTCCAATTCATGTTATGGTAGAAATATTTTATTTTAAATTCATGAATCAAACTCTCAGGACATTCGTCGGCAACATCTACATTCCCGTCAACATGTGTTTGCTCAACATTATAGGGTCGCATGCTGCTTGGCGATGAAATACCCTTATTCGGCAAACGGATCAACTACAAACCTTCAATATCTGCAATGAGATACCTGTCGTTAGGTAAAACCTTCTTGACCTCATATGGGCCGCGATATTTTGCATGCAAATTTTTATTTACCCCTGGTGTGGTGGAAATATTTTTGATCATCACGTATTCGCCCTGCTTGTAGACCCTGGGTTTTTTGTGATGTTCGTCATAGTAAGTTTTATTTTGTTCTTGCCCCTTTGTAATGTTTAACTTTGCCTGACTCCTAATCTCTGAAAGGTTGTTTTTGGTCCCTATGGCATCCATCAGATATTCTCCAACGCGATCACATATTTCACCTTTTTGATTTTGACCAAACAACAGGACACTAGGTGTGAACCCTGTAGTTCTATTAACACTGTTGTTAATAGCAAATTCAATCTTAACTAGGTGCTTATCCCAGCTACCGGTCGAACTTGCATCACACTCCTTTGCAAGCATAGGTATAACAACACGATTAATACGTTCGACTTGCCCGTTCGATTGTGGCGAATGCGTCGCAACCTTTACGTGTTTTATACCATCCTCATGTAAAAATTCTTCGAACTCACTTGAGGTGAAACATGTTCCTCGATCAGAAATGATTCTATTCGGTCTTGAATAGTTAGTAAAATATGACTTTAAACAAGCAATAGCTTCTTTTCTCTATGTCGTTTTCACTGAGTAAAGTTTGACAAACGTTGTGAAACCGTCTACAACCAAGAATATGTGTTTTTTTGTTTGCGAATTTGGCAAGGGACCAAGATGATCGGTATGCAATGTATCAAAAGTAGGTATAGAATGTAAAGTCGCTTCTACCTTACCAGATTGCGGTGAGAAGTATATACATTTTAAGCACTATCCAATGTAGTCTTTGATTTTCCGTTTCATGTTGGGAAACCAATATGTTCCGGCCAAGTGTTCGTAACACTTATCGACGCCCAAATGACACATCGCTTCGTGATGTGTACGAATAACTTGCTCTTCCATGTTATATGGAACATAAAAACATATTTTATCCTTCCACTTGCGATAAACTAGGCCATCTATCATTTCGAACTGTGAGCTTTTGCTTTTTTCCAAATTAGAAAATATTGTCACTATTCTCGGGTCTTGCTTTTGAGCTGCGGCCAACACAACTTCGAAAGATTCATCGTCAACATAGAGAACATTGAACGACCGGCTTAAGGGATCGACATGGGTCATGCGTTCAGCTTTTCTATGTTCCACAACATAGTCAAAGCTCTGCAACTTTAGAGCCCAGCGAGATATTCGTGCATTGAGAGTTTTCTTGTTCAATGTGAGTGTCAAGGCTTGACAATCAGTAATAATTTTAAACCTTATGCCAATTAAATAGATTTTGAATCTTCGGAGAGCGTAAATAATTGAGAGGGTTTCCAATTCATAACTGTGATATTTTGTCTCAGCCTCAGTTGCACGTTTCGAAAATTAGAAGACCGGGTGAAACTTCCCGTCTACTTGTTTCTGTACTAATACGGCTCCGAAACCAATACTACAGGCATCACAATGAACTTCGGTATCGCAATGTGGACTATAAATAGCTAATATTGGAGATGCTACTAACCGGTTCTTTAAATTCTCAAATGTTTCCCTCTCTCGTAAAATGAATACAAAGGGTGTATTTCTTCTCAACAGATCGTAAAGAGGTTTCGCAATTGAAGCAAATTTTCGGAAATAAGAACATAGCCCGAGAATACTATGCACATCTTTTACACCTGTAGGTACCGGAAAATCTTTGATTGCTTTTAGGTTGTTGTCATTTGGCCTGATACCGCTTTGGTTAATTTTATAACCCATATAAACTATTTCTTCCTGCAAAAATGAACACTTATCAAATCGAAGACTTATACCATTATTAACGACAATGTTAATAACTTGCTTAGGATTTCTAAATGTTCATCAATACTTTGTGTCGCAATCATAATGTCATCGATGTATGTAACAATTTTTCCATCAGAAATTAAACTTTTAAAAATGTGCTTCATATATCGCTCGAAGACCGACGGAGCGTTTTTGAGGCCAAAAGGCATTCTGGTAAATTCGTATTAGCCCAGTGGTGTAATAAACGACGTATACTTGATGGATTCTTCAGACAACTGAACATGATAGAAGCCATTTGCCAGATCCAAAATTGTAAAAAATCGTTTATCTTTAAGTCGATCGAGATGATCCTCGATCAAAGGCAATGGATAATTATCATGTACAGTAACCTTGTTCAGTTCGCGAAAATCAACACAGAGCCTTAACTCCTTATTCTTTTTGTAAACTAACACAATAGGGGAAGCGTACGGTGAATTGGATTCGCGTATTATTTCACTTTTTATAAGATTGTCTAGAATCTTTTTGAGCTCTACTTTATGAGCATATGGAAGTCTTCGCGGTGTACAAAAGAACGGAGTGTATTTAGATAAAACTATTCGCATTTTAAAATCTGTTTGTGGCTTGCATGCATTTTTATTAATAAGATAAGCTGGTTCAACTATCTTAAGCACCTTATTTTTATAAAAATCACTAATTGCTTCATTGATATTTATTTGTAACTCACTTCCTTCCTCGTCGATGTTGATGTTTAAAATTTGTTGGATGAAGTCACTATTCTCAGTTTTGATGTATTGTTGAGTATTTTCACTTTGATTCATGAATGTGTTTTGATGTCGAATGCCGTCGTTTGTCTTGTTAGGGCCTTGATTCATGTCGTATTTTTGATTGATTTGGAGTACTAAGCCACTTTTTCCAAAAAAGTTTCGACCTAAAATTACAGGATAATGCATTGAATAATTTTGTACAACTAAAAGATCTAAATTTATAAATTTATTTTCAAACACGATACGAGTTTGTATACTTCCCAGTGTCTCCAAACGACTACCATTGACTCCATAGTAGGACTGTGTTGTTTGATGCAAAACCGCGAATAAGACTGTTGGAAGAAATCTCTCCTGGATGAAGCTAACAGGGATCCCTGAGTCCAAAAGTGTCAAAAGAGAGATTGAACTTTTTGCGAACTCCGTCGTCCACTGAAAGTTTAATATTCTCTCAAACTCGTTGGCTTTTTTGTTGACTAATTGTGCATTCTGACACTGCTGGAGGAGTTCATCTCCCTAACCTCGTTGCTCCACATTTCCCGTACTGACATTCGCGTTGTTATTATCCACCACCATCACTGGGCCTTTATTTGCACATGCGCTTGATATATGTCCCGGTTTGCCGCACTTAAAACAAGTGATGTCTTGCTTGGCGTATCTCCCGCGCAATGTTGTTGTTGTTTGAAGTAACTTCAGTTATTTTGCTTTTGGATTTGACAGTTGGCCGACCTTGAATGTATGAAGCAGATATTGTTGTGCACGTCTTTCCCACATTGATTTGATACGAGTTTTGTCTTTGCTTTTGATATTTTCGTAGAGCAATTTTGAGTTCCGCTAAATTGTTGGCGCTGTACAAGATGGTTTTACTTAATTCCGAGTCCGGTATTCCTCTAATAATGAACTGCATTAAATCGGCGTCGTCGACTTCGCTATGTGATGCAATCTCTTGCATGTGCAACACATATTGTTGCATTGTCCCATCTCGGCGTTTTTTCCGATCCCGAAGTTCAGTAAACACATCTGACTTTGTTACAATTTTGCGGAATTCATTTTTAAGGGCACTTTTATGTTCAGACCAATTTTTTGGAGAAATTGTTCTGATATATAATCTGGCAGTGCCGGTTAGAAGTCTCTTACAGTACAAGTATTTACCTCTCTCATCCAGGCGTACTATCTCCAAGCACTCTTCAAACTGTTGTATCCATCTTTCAATGGGGGAATTATCATCTCCACTAAATGGAATTATAGAATCTTCCACGTCCTTAAAACTGCATGCAAGGCTGGATTCTGCCCTGGAAGTAGTCCTGTCTTCTAATTCCAGCTCACTCCTTTATCTTTTCCGCTAGTCGTCTTAGCTTCAGAATATCTTCATCTAAACGTTGTTCCTCATTATCCTCAGCATCACTTTCTTCTATTAGTATTTTGCCTACAAAACATATGTATCTTAGCGCATCATTATAGGCAGTTTGAAATTTCTGAAAGGACAACGAATCCAAAGAACTATTAACTACTTCAGCATATGATATAATATGCATATTAAGTGCGTCAAAGGGAGTACAACTTGCAGATATCCATAGCTTCCGCAGGCAGCTATAAATACGTAAGATTTATATGATTCTGACACAATAAGTTTCGACAAATGACAAAACCGAGGCTAGTTGCTGATTCAACCAGCTTAAGTCTTGTCCCTTAAATGAAGATATCAGGAATATGTTCAAACTCAAAGTCTATTCCTGAAGGCCCATTTACACATCGCCGATAGATCCTAGCTAAGTCGGTAAGTGAATACATTGACATTATCAAATCGAAGTGATAAATAGAGTTGAACATCATCCGCGTAGAGGTGGAAACTTACATGTTTACATATAAAAGGCAGATCGTAAACATACAAACAGAAAGGTATTGGACACAGCCAGCCAACAAACTTTTTATCAACTTAGTAGCCGTATTGCTTAAACCCAAAATAGTGTCTAACCTTCCAACATAAAAATACATGATTGACTTTATCAAATGCCTTGGAAATGTTAAGAAAACAAAAAATAGTTAGCATACCATCATCCATTTCCTGTCATATATCATCTAAGACTTTTACCATAGCTGAAGCACTCCTGTTTTTTCCTAAACCCCGATTAGCATGCATTCAACAACGAGTTTCTATTAAGATGTCCTTGGATTTGCTCAGCCAAAACTCTCTCAAAAACCTTTGAGAGTCATGGTAGTATATTAATCGGGCAGAAATCATTTGGAAAAGTTGCATTCGTTTTATGGCAACAGGCATTACCTTGGCACATTTCCAAGCGTCTGAAAAGGTTGATGGAACGATGCAATGGTTTATAACATGCGTAAGGTGCATCAGCATGCTAGGTAAAATAAGTTTAATAAACGAAATTGGTATACCATCATTACGTAACGAGCCACTTCATCTTCATTCATTCAACCTTTTGTTTAGTTTTACTTATAGGTCAAACTGACACACAGTCTTTTAAACCAAATTTTTTGTTTCGAGAACTTTTGTGTCCTACAAGGTTCTGTTTAAATTCTAATGTTTTCTTTCTTTTTTCCAAACAATTTATGTGTGTAACTGATTTTGCTGTATTAAAAAAAAAATAAAAGAACCAGAAACCAAAAAAAAGCACAAATGCATAACAACTTTCAGTGAATTTCACTTTCGCTGATACTTATGTCATCACCCAAAACAGCACTTAATTCCAATACGCGCAAATAGAATTCATAATAATAATAAGTACTGTCAGATAGTTCCATACAATTAACAAGCAATTTGCAATCACAGAGCAAAGTAGAAGTCTATTCTTGTCACCATGGATGTTCCCTGCTGATTATCATTTCTAAATTTGTATTCGTGAATGTTTTCGGCGCCCATATTTGAGTACAACAACATTCACCAATTCAGCAAGAAATATATCAATTATTCCAATACAGTCGCGTGCCGTGACATTAACAAGTGTTTGTCTACCATTGTATAATAGGGAATTCTCGTCAAAAGAGGTCTGTTGGAGGAATACCAAATTCATGTGACGTCGTATTTTTTAATCAAATTTGATTCATTCATTAACAGGAGCCAGACAATGGGGCAAGCTCGGCAAAAAGAAAACACTTCTGCTTCATTTTCTTTTTCATTTCACGATTGTTTGTGATCGTAAAATATATGTGATTTAGTCTAGGCATTCAAAAAAGTTCCGGTCACAAGTGTTTATTTCCCGATAGCTTGTACTAGTACCAATCTCTCTCGATACCACATCGTCCTCGTAAATCAAACCAAACATTTCAACCCCAAATTTATACTTTTACAAGCTAAGTTATGACATGACGAGAATATTCTACATTTACAAAAAACTTCAAGAAAACCAAAGTCGACAGCGAATTTGAGACATTAAAAAGTAGTTAACAATTTCTTCTTTGTAAATAGGGTTTTAATTGCATATACAGCAAAAACCTCATCCAATCTCAAATGCAGATTTATTAATTTCTATTCATGGTGCCGCCAAAATGATTAAAAATTCAGAAAATATATTTTTCTTTTGTTGCACAAGAGATAAAAAATATTGGATTGCATCAATTCCTTTACTTGTGGCGTTCGCCCTTCGAAAATGAATGATATTTATAGTTAATGATTTTAGTATTTCTTCAGCTGTATTTCTTTATTTTAACCTAATGTACATGGTATTCATTTGCTCCAATTTAGACTATGAGAGTTGAAAAATTTCGTGGAGGTATCTTCGTATAAAAGAAAAAAAAGCAAAGGTGTTCACTAAAGAATTAGAAAAAAGGGATAATTATAGCGGTTATATGGTAGATATACAGGCAATACATGTGAAATATTCTTCTTTAGTATATTATTAACTGCTTAGATATTGTAAGACAGGTAAGTAAAGACGTGATTTGTCAAATTGAAGTAATGCTGGAGGTCATCAGGTCTACTACTTCGACCTAGAGAATTTCAGGTCGTAAGTAGTAGAAACGGAAAAGTGGGCAGTTTTACAAATGAGCTTACTTTCGGAAGAGACACAAAATAGCGAAAATAAGTTCAACTGCTATCGATGTGACTGTAGTGGAACGAACTTTGAACTTCTGGGATTTTCGGTCCATTATATTACGTTTGTGTGGTCGCCGTGGCGTAGTGGGTAGAGTGCGACGCTCACACGCCGAAGGGTCTAGGTTCAACTCTCAACTCAACACCAATTTTTCGAGTTTTTCACGGCACCACCTCTTTCGAGCTGCTGACAACACTCAAAGAGTAATAACTGTCTAAGAAAGCTTCTCAAATTTCGCCGTTCGGAGTCGGCAAAAGACTGTAGGTCCCTTCTACTCGTGAAAGAACAGTAGCGCGCACAACACGAGTAGTTGATGAGCAAGCTAGGCCCTGGTCCCCCTTTGGACTGTAGCGCCAAAAATTATTATTATTATTATATTACGTTTGTGTGGCCGGACCCAACAGTCACTGATAATAGTTATATAAGCTTCAGATTTTAAGTTTTTATTTCAGTTTCATAACGACTTGGAGGCTGTTCGACTTGACAGAGCAACTGACAACGCAAACATACTGACTTCAGTTGGCATCGATCCCGATGGGGTAAAATATAGATATATTACATATATATATTCTTCTTCTCTATCCGAAAACGTTTTTTTATTTATCAATCCAACGAGACCATTCCTAAATTGATAGAATGAGCGGTAATATATCGCTAATGGGTCCCGTAATCGGTAAGACACAACTATTTCGCACATTATGTAGAAGCAGCGAAATCATTTCTTTCTGTTTTCATGAGAATGATTCAGCGAGTGTCTCAACGAGTAAGGGGATTCCCTCATAGGAATCGGCGAAGAATTCTTGTATACAGCAACAAAATGTAATGTCTGTTGCATCAGATGGATTGTTTAGTCATATTCTAAAAAAAAATTGAACGGCTTATCTATGAGTGAACGGAAGACAGAGTGCAAGACGAACGCAAAATCGTGTAATTTTTGTAATTAAATATAAATCGGTTAACGCATAAATTAAAAGCATTTTTTAGTATATTAAGCCCAAACATACTGGCTTTGATTTTTTGTGTCAGCTTTCTGTTCCACATCCTGATGGATAATATACATAGCGATATATGATATGTTACTACAAGGTTTTAATTGAACTGTATTCTTAGTCAGGAATACGTCTGCATAATCTATGAACTACGAATAATTAATTATCTTTGTGGCCGCCGCACAGTGGGGCAGCTGCTTAGAGATTAGTGCGCAAAAGGTTCCTGTTTCTTATCACAAAGTCGACGGTATTTGTGATATGAAAAATGCACTTTCCTTTCATGTTTTGCACTGAGTTAGTAAAATCATAAAAGTTGATAAGTTTCCTGTGAAATTTCCAAATGGAAGGAATGAAAAAAGTTGTTAATTTTGATTTTGTAATATCTTTGTAGTTAAGCGTTCGATTAAAAATATAATATACGTCCGGAGAAGGTAAGAATGTGTAAATCTTATTTGTGTACTTCAAAAATGAGCATTTGTTTTCTTTGTGGCCGCCGTGTCGTAGTGGGTGGAGTGCGACGCTCATACGCCGAAGGGTCTAGTTTCGATTCAAGGCTTAACACCTCGAATTTTCACGGCACCACCTCTTTCGAGCTGGTGACAGTACTCAAAGAGAAATAACTGTCTAAGAAAGCATTTCAAACTTCGCCGTTCAGAGTCGGCAAAAAGTTTTAGGTCCCTTCTACTCGTGAGAGGACAGTAGCTTGCACAACACGAGTAGTTGATGAGTAAGCTAGGTCCTGGTTCCCGCGGACTGTCGCTACATACAATTTTGTTTCCTTTCTTTGTTTTAATGTTTGTATAATATCTTCTGTTCCGGTAATAGTTTAGCATATCGATTAATTGGCTATATTTCTGCCATATATCCTTAGTATAAATCTGAAAGCAGAAGTGCGAAACTTTTGCCGGAAATATTTGTTTTTATTTTTTAAAAATAGTGTCAGCAACTATTCAAGAGAGCTTTTTTCGTTTTGTTTTATTATTGTACTGTCCTCAGAAGTAATTAAGTTATCTTAACTTATTAATTTGACTTTAAAACGTTTAAGTTTTATGAATATTTAAGAAACCAACCGATTGAAGTGATATTTACCAGTGAAAAAAAGACTTCTGATGCAAGAATTTTGAGAATTGAGAATTTCCTTGAACGTAAGACATTATGCTGCGAAATTCATTTAATCGTGCTTCGTCAAGACTTAAAAAAAATGCAAACACCAGCTTAAAACCAAGTGGCAACGATCAAAGTGTACAACTCAACGGATCAACGGTCCAGATCTAGTTCTTTACAAAGTTTTCTTTATCTGCTGGACGCCCTTCGCTTTTTTCAACATGTAGTAAATCAACTGCGAACTGCACATTTAAGAAATACGTTTCTTACGTTTCTTCTTCTTAAGCTTGTTTATGCTGCTCAGATGAGTTTACGATTAAATTGCCTATGTCGGAGCAATATCTTTCTTTTGGTCTTTCTGTTTTACATACATGGATCAGACTTTTTGAATGCCTTTTGCATGTTGCATATAAGCTTCCAGACCATGAATGGAGAAAAAACCACACAATAGAAGTTGCAATCAATGAGAGCAAAAAGCAAATTCATAGATAATTTGAGGAAAAACTGGACTTAATTGTAATAGTCATCCTAAGCCGGGATTTGGAAATACCAACCCAGGTAGTATGCGGAGAAATTTTTGGAAAATTTCAGAAAATATTTCAAAAATTCAAAAATTAAAAGTTATTGTGTAGATACCCCACGATATTCCGTATCACTGTATACCTGGTACTATTCGATTATAAAAGAACACAAAATGTTAATTCATGGCCATTTAATTGCTTCTTCTTGTCACTTGTGACAATTTAACTGATATTTTCAACAGAATGATAATTTCATCAGATCCTTTGTTATAACGTCTTAGAAGTCGAAACAGTTTTGTTAGAAAAATTGACTTTTGTTCAGATACTATAGATTTGTTTCATTCATTTTGACATTTCTTTAAAAAATTAATAAATTAAAATGTGTTAAATATTAAATGTATTATTAATTAACAAAAAACTGTATTTGTAGTTTTATTAAATTTATGAAACGACACGTTCGTCCTTGAAAAAGCTACATTATTCATATGATAAATATTAAAAAGAAAAACAAGGATATTTACTGTATGTTTCTGTAAGTTTCACCAAGTTTTTAAGTTTTTATTGAAATAGACCTCCAAATTGGTATTTTCTTAGTAAAACTTAAATTTGAACATATTTTCACTTTTATGCAAAACACGAAAAGTCTCTTTACAATTTTCGAAATAATTTATCGCATAAAACCACTATTTTTGCCTCACTGTGCGCCGTAGCGTAGTGGATAGAGTGTGATATTCCTTGTGATAGAGTGTACTTACACGCTGAAGGTCCAGAAGCTACAGCAGCTGATTGTTGTTGTCAGAATAATAATTATCTAAAAAAAAGATTTTAAAAATTCGCCATTCGGTAAAAACTGTGGTCCCTTTTGCAAGTGAAAGAACAGTAGTCGTTGATGAGCAAGCTAGGAATGTCGCCCCATCCAATTATTATTTTTATTAATGACTAAATTCGCTTTTAGAACCACGGTCAGAAAAGTTATAGCAATCGTTTCTTTTCATATTTTTATATTTATTAAATTTAAATTACTTTACATCGATAAAAGCACTAACAATGTAGGACCTAAAACCCTTAATTCCACTTGGATTGCTAAAACTATTGTTACATAGTGTCGTCAGCATTGTTTTAGTTTCCTTAAGGTTAATTAAAGAAACTTCGATAGAGTAAATTACATCTCGATACTCCTTGGCCAAACACTGCTATGCAATTTATTCCTATAATTTAGCAATTTGTTCTTCACTTGAAGCACCAACTTAGACTTGGAATTAGTTGTTTATAACTTTAATGAACGGAGAATTGTTTTTCCTTTTCTTCACTAATCACTAAGTATATTGCAGACCGAACTCAATTTTTTGCATTGAAGTCAAAGTGCTCATAAGAAGGTTATACAACAATTTTTTAAAACTATTAGAAAACAAAACAAAACGCACATCACAAGTTATAACTAATGTAGCTGGACTTTTATTCCCTTGTCGACTATATTTACTAAACTTGCTTATTTGAAGAATGTATGTTTTACGTACTCCTTGCACTTTATAGATTCAATCTCACTTCTTATCATATAATTGTTGTGGAGTATTAAAAAAACTAAAACAGACAGTTCTGATTGATTAAAGTGACATTATTAACATCATATTTGTCTATTTTAGCTAAATAAACGGTTACATATTTTGTACCCTGATAGCAAACAGGTTTTCTAAACAATAACTCAGCCATGTTAACGAACTCACAAAGTTAATTAGAATCGACAACTGCTTATTTTATCTTATTTTTGTGTTAGCTTTACAGTGTTAAACAGAAGTTGTTGAACCAAATAAACACGATATAACATTTCCGACTACATCCGGTCATTTAGGTCACCTTCCAAACCTTTTAGCCTTCACTTTACATCATGACGTAAGGAGTTATGAGTCTCAAAATGAGCTATCAATAAAAATACCTTCACCACAATCCGATATGTGTTATCAGTAAATTACACACTTTTGATGACACGTGAAAATCCGCCCGAAGAACATCTTCCTACAGTGGTCTCCTACATAGCCCTCAACCAAACACAAACAATTTCAACTTCGTAAAAAAATAATGTCTTTATTAAAAGACTGTCTAATAGAGTCTTTTATTAAATATATTCGTGATCTACCGAAATTATCTAATTTTTGTTTTTGTATTGATAGAAATTAAATTTAATCTTCTCGCTTATTTTAAAACAGTCATACATATTATTGTTTATGTGAATTACGTGAACAAGAATAGATGATGCATTGATCTTATCTCTATATATACATATAACGCCGAGGCGCTAGTTATTTGCAATTTTGTAATTCCCCATATTTTTTCCAATTCCCACAGTTAATCTCTGAAGTTTATACTAGCTGATCATACTCTCGCTTTTGCTACTGACTACTACGTATGGTATTGAGACGTTTCTGTCAATTATATTATTTTCGCGATAGAAACATATTTTTGGCTGCTGATATTTGGACCTGAACGGTACTGCCGTGTCAGGGCTTGCAAATAGGGAGGCTTCAGTTGTGATGATATAGGTCCCGTTGTTCACTGTACGACTAATTTTGATACGATTGCCAATTCCGAGAATTCTTCTTCTGCAGCTAGCTTGCTGACTTATTGAGTCTGAAAAATGTGTTATCATTTCATCATATTCGACAGCGTTTCCCCTCCACTTTCTCCCAAATGTGATACTGAATGTTAATAAATTACCTGGACCAGATTTAGACATTGATAACAATTTCTAAGATTCTAAGATTGCGTATATATTATGTAAAAAAAATATACATTTTTGAATTTGTTTTAATTACTCAGTGGTAACAATAAAGCAAAAAAAATCTTGTAAAAATAAATGAATGGAAATGACTGAGGTCGCAATGCTTGCTTAGCAGCTGAACATTCTAGTTTTTAAAAGTTCTGATCAACTTTTAAGAACGCCATAATAAGATTAATAGGAAACAACTGGGTTAACATAAAAAAAGTGGATGGTTGACATATTGTACAAGTGACTAAGGCACAGACACAAAAAAACACATATTAACTGATGAAGAGTTTTAAACACTAGTTTCTTAGTGTGATGGAAAAAAGGAATCCAAGATGAGAAAATAGGAATCATAAATATCGTCTCACTTTCCAAATAACATTTGTAAAAAGGCCGCAATGTCCTTCTAGTTAGTTAGCTAAAGAAGTAAAACCATTGTCATATGGCACAATTTTTAAATATGAATTTTAAGGAATTTCGATCAACTTTTAAGAAGGAAGGAATCTTTTAATGAAGATATTGAATCAGTAATGAAAACAGCTAAAAATAAAAGTAAAACTTTCGATGTTAATATATTCAATGCCGTCGATCACGATAGGTCTTAGCCCTGGCTTCAAATGAAGGCTCTTTTGTTCAGTTCTCTTTTGACCCCAAGAAGAAGCGATTGGCAACATTTATTCTGCGTTAAATCTTGGTAATGATATCGTTCGTACAATTTATATGGGACTAAAGATAGACGATGTGCTTCAATTACTCAAGAAATATCTACCTGTGGTGAAGTTTTGGTCAAGACATAGCCGAAATTCAGTTTGTCGCTAAATATACCTTGTGGCAAGGCACGTACCTAAAATTTCATATAGACTAAAGTACATCAATTGAAAACATCTCATGCTTTAGTGTAATACTCTGCAGAAAAAAATTGTTCCTGTAGACTAATCTACTAAAATTTATTAAAAATGTGGGTTTTATGTAAAACAACTGATCTCTTGAAGAAGCCATAATTTTTCCAGCCTCCTCTATTAAAAACAAATAATACCTAAGGTACAACGATTGCAATGATAATTAAATAATCTCCAAACATGTCTTGAAACACCTTATTTATTTTAAAAATGTCTGAAGAATTTCAAATTTGGGGTTTTACATAGAACATGAGTTGCTCTTTTAATTTAAATTCGTTCCCATACTTACGGGCGAGTTTTCTAATTTCTGTGGATTTTTATTTCCACTTCTTAAAAAATAAATTTCTATGAAAGTGCATGAACACAACAACATATGTTTGTCTTTTGGTCAGCAGGCTCGCTTATCCGATGTGCATTTCACTTTAACCAATTATCCCTTTGACTTTTTAGTTTCCTTTCACCGAAATACGTCGAAAGACGCGCATGCTTCTCAGACTGAGAGATATTTTTACATAAAATTTTGCACAGATGTCCTTAAATCCACACAAATTGTAAAGTGAGGTTTTCGGGATATCTTGTGAATGAAGAAAATGATTGACGCTACCGTTTAATTCGCAACCGTTTAATTCGCAACATGCTCCCGGATCTTGTATTGATCAAGTGTCGTATGGTGTTACGTTGTCGCTCTCTCACTTAGTTTCATCGTTTATCTTATCATGCTGAAGAAAGCACACTTCGGGGAGGCACCAAATCCCTCATACGTGGTGCGGTGAGTAAGCTTCACGAAAAAAAAACACCCATTGTCAAGTGCTCTAGACGAAGTCTGCCTCAAATAAACCGGTTCAGTTTTCAAGCGACCGTCGATCGGATAAGTTCGTGTGTTAAATCAAGTCTTCCGGTTGTTTATTGCGAGTTCTAAAGTTAGTGATAAGGAATACGCATCTCGTCATAAGTCTACCTAAGAGCAGCTAAATATTTTTTGCGAGAGAACAGTAACGCACGAGCGTAACCCAATTCCAAGTTCATACGGCAGTTAAACGATAAGTAAAAAATTGAAGATCTTGCGTGAGAGGAATTTTATCACATTTAATTGGAAATGTAAGTAAAGCTGGTTTTATCAACGACAAGAGAGTGACGTAGTGTACAAAAATGTTCAAATGACGAAAGAAGATTACGAAAGCCGAAAGCCGGCATTTAGCGTGAAATTCGTGCGCACCTAGCTATGTACACCTGGAACTTAAGTGAAATTGTGCCTCGTTGTACTTTTAATGACACACAACTACAATTTTGAAATAAAACAGTGGAAATCTGTCAGCACAGTATAAAAATTAAATGGGGCACTAAGCATGGTATGTGTAACCCATTGCGATAACGCATTTCTAGGGATATTGAAGATGTGCAATCAAACTCGAGTTAATTCATTTGTTTTTGGTTTCCCATTTCTTAGTCATCGTTTCTACGTAATTGAATTTTTAGGAATGGGAGTGTATAAACAAGACATTGACCACACATATCGCGTATGATTAATCAATAATGCATGCCGCGTAAAGCAAGAGCTAAGGTAATTTTGAGAAATGGAAATAACCTATTTGATCTAATTCTTAAATTTACCAATTCCATTTTTTTTTTTTGTGACAAATGACAATACACCTGTTTACCAGAGAAGTGCACATATTTAACGATTCGGTGGTAAATAGATTTGATAATCTTTAGTAGAGTTTGGTCTGTCACATTGGATTAAATCTACTTAGCCTACTATAGCCGAGCACGTCTACAAGGAGCATAGAAGGTGGAATACGGTTTCTACGTGTTATTCCAATCATGTTGTTTTTACATAAGTCTATGGGAGGCGTATTCACCTACCAGATAATATTCGATTATTGTTCACTCCAGGCTAATTTATAAAAAAATCTAGGAGCATTTCAGATCAGGGCTGGGTCAGAAGATTGGTCATTCTTTAGTTAACTGAGTGTGTTGTGTTTTGTTTCTCACTTATAGGAAATAAAGAACACACAACCTGTGCTAATGCTAATGCTCCCGGCAGGATGAGTTATTGTAGCAAAATATAAACTGCTTTTTGTGAATGTTGCACTTATTTTCAAATTTATATTTTGAAAGCAACATACAATGGAAACACTTAAGCACGTATTTGACACATATAACATGCACGTTGAGATATGCAATTTAAGTAGTAAGATACCAGTAAATACACCGAAGCAAACTATTTATAAGGTAAAATAAGTTTTATTAATCAGAAATGAGCAATGCTAGGCGAGAGAATGTAATTAGCGATTAGTTTTATTATGTGGCTGAGGAAAACACTTCACACAAGAGCAAAATTAATGAAGTGAATGAGTGTGAGAAACGATGATCAAAGTACAAGGGTTTCTTCAAGACACGATGCAGTTGTCTTTAGTGCATACCTAGGGGCGATTTATCAAAGTCAGTAAAGAAATGATTAACTCTTGAATAAGCTATAATAATCGCAAAAATGCAGTTTTGTTTGATTTTGGAATATGCGTTTTTATTTTTGACACGTGTATTAGATGCTACGAACAATAAGTACAGTTAACAATTGATGCAAATAAAATTGAAAAACCATAAGCATTTAAATGCAATGCAGTTGATTTGTACAAGAAGACGATGACTGTGGCGTACGATGCTTTTCGTGCTGGTAGGGCCTTTATGGAAATATCTCTTAAGCTTACATCGCCAAGTTATCTGTCTCCAATCTATGTACGTCACACATTAAATTGGTCGGCCACCTCATCTTCTCTTGTGTTGATACTGTGACAGATTTGAAGACTATCTAAAAGCTCTTTGCATTGTATTCATACTCGTACACGCATGAGAAGTTACATACTGCCGAAATGTTTATTGATTTCATTGTTAAATTTTCTACCTTATCATTGCCAACAAGACAAAAATCACAAACAAAACCATTTAGTTTATGATGATCAACTATCGTTACCAGAATATATAATTTTAATTGGCGAAAAACTAACTGTTGGTCGATAAAGAGACTAACCGATCAAATATCTGCTTACCTCAAACAAACTTTACTCCGATTGGCGGGAGTAATATTAAGCTTGGTTTCTGGAGTAGATATTAGCTCTACGTATGTACATCGGAACCGAGATAATCGAAGCCTAAGATTCATTTAAAGTTTTTAATGCTCGTTTTTTAAGACACCTATTTTCTTCGAATGGATGAATGCTTTGCTGATGGTGCAATTTGACTGCCAAATCACTTCAATGTTGTCAAGTTAAAAAACCTTGCGCATTGTATTTACTTTCGAGTTTCGCATAATCACATGTAATTTTTCCGAAATTATAGATCTCAGTGTCTTCGAACTATCTTAAGCATCATAGTTGTCCAATATTTCATACCAAAGACAATATTATGAGCGATGCTATGTTTCCGTAGCATTGCAATTTGGTGCAATGAAAAGTTCCCTTTTATGTATAAGAAATTAGTGATACTGAAATGTTACTCGCCGGGCATGTTTAACCGAATTGTATATATTGTTACCATATCAGAATTAAGTGACCTAGATATTTAAATATTTAAGGATTGGTATACATTAACTATACAGATAATAGTTTAAGATGCAGAAGAATCATTTTTGTTTTGAGTTACTTAAAAGGGCAGAGTGACTGCCGTGGTGCAGTGGATATGTGCACTCAGGTTCGGTTGTAGACATTATTCTACAACCTATTTCGATTTACTGAAAACGCTTGAAATGTAGAAATTATCTCTAAAAAAGTGTGCAAAACATTGTATGCCTCTCTTGCTCATGTACGAAAAACAACAAACACACCACGAATAGTTGCTATAGAAGTCTGGCCCTCGTCTCTTTGTAGATTGTTGCGACATTCAAGTATTCATTTTTGTAAAGTGTAGAATGAGTTTTATACCATACTACTGTTCTAGAGCTTTGCGCACTTTCCAAGCTAAAATAATTGTAAAATAATTAACAATTTTTTTAGAGTTTCCAAATTAAAACAAATGTATTATCATTCAAAAATATTCCCACATTGCTAGATCGAATCTACGTTAAAAGCATTATTAATTCGTAAAGTACACATATTCAAATTTTACTAAAGCTTCACTTTCCCCCTCTTCACCTAGAAATATAGCCACGTAGAACATTGGACCAATTCTCACTCAATTTAAGCTGAAAAACATGATTTTGGGATTTTGGGCGACCTTTAGAAGTGTCACGGGCGTTAACCTTACAAAAATAATATCAAAAAAGCATAAGTGCGAAGTGGAACGAGTTTTTCTCGTTCTTAAAATATACATTAGAGATAAATAAACAAAACACACAAGATCGGAAATTGATTAAATATATTTTGGTCATGTCTTTTGTCTCTTGACTGAATCTATTAAAAGTTTCATTTGATAGCAGGAAGAAATGATAAAAGACAGAAAAAAATCGCTATTATTTCCACCTACACACAAACAGTAAGTGTAATCTCACAGTAGGCGAGCTGAGTTTCAAAAGAGCGCCTGTAACTCCGTGGAGTATAGGGTATAAAGAAGGTGATAAGGTATAAACAAACAAATCACACAAAAATTCCAAGTGGTACCAATACTCTTATATACCTAATCTAGCCTGGACATAAACACCACCAGATACTTCTTGAATTTCAAAATCAATTATACAGAAATGATATTAAAGGCAATTACTTAGCTAAAAAAAATTCAATAAAATCTTAAAGCACACTTATGGTAGAACGAGCAATAATTTTCTTTTTAATTTTCGAGCTGTGAGACAATCTCATTAAACCTTTTTCAGGTTTTATTTAAGAATGTTTGAAAAAAATTCAGCAGAATATTATTCAACTTTTGATTCATATGTTCATTGGACATTTTTATATAACTCTTTTCATGTTTATCAAGTTTTTGGAAAAGTGAAAATGTTGTAAGAGGAAACACATATTTTTCTGTATATTTTAAGAATATACAAAATGAACAAACAAACAGACCAAACCAAACCAACTTCACTCGACGTCGACATTCGAGTTGCGTCTATACACTATATTTTTTTCTCTATTATTTATTTATCTATTTATTCCTTAAATAATTAGGATCATTAAATTAAATAAAGCTGAGTTAACACGTATGACTAAGGAAATGGTTCTCGAATTTTTCCACTCGGAGTTGGTCTTTTTCAGCCGTTAAAGAACAATATCGCACACAATACAAGTAGCTGCTAATAATTGTTGGCTCTACAGTCCAAAGGGGGACCAGGGCCTAGCTTGCTCATCAACTACTCGTGTTGTGCGCGCTATTGTTCTCTCACGAGTAGAAGGGACCTACAGTTTTTTGCCGACTCCGAACGGCGAAATTTGAGAAGCTTTCTTAGACAGTTATTACTCTTTGAGTGTTGTCAGCAGCTCGAAAGAGGTGGTGCCGTGAAATATTAGAAAAATTGGTTTTGAACTGGGAATCGAACATACAAATCTACAGAAAATAACATTTTATAATTTGAGAGCGAAAGGAATGTCGAAATCGTTAAACCATTTTGCAGTAGTAGTATTCCTTAGAATATGTATTATGGAATGGTAGGCAAGACTTCAGGAATTTATTTTTATGTCCAACATTTTCATTTCGAAGTGCTCCAAAATTGCAGCAGTACACTTGGGCCAACTTTATTTTTTTTCTATTCCGAAACTTCATTGTTTTATAGTCAGACATTAAATATTTTGAAGTGAATTTTGTCGCAGATGCCAATAAGGAAAGAAAAAAATTTAATTACCCCTATCGGAATCTCTAAAACTACTAAATTCAATCTTTCTAGTGTTTTTTGCTCACAGTCATTTGACACAATCGATATGTGGGCATCATCATTTTACATATTAGTAGTGCGTAATCTTTTAGGTATAAACATGTTAAAGGAATGTTTGCGCTTACCACAATCTGACTCGAAGTTGTTCTACTCACAGCCCACTTTATTTGTCCGCCTACTACTTGAATACGATGGCATACACTAATATAACTATGTATACATAAATCACTTCAAGTTCATTAGCAGACAAGTTGCTTGTATCAACTATGGGTAAAGTTGCCTGCTCTCATCGCTTGCAAATCGCATTCATTTATTCAATCAGTTTAGATGATTATGAAAAAGTGCTGCTGCTCTTTTCAGGCCGATTAAACATGCGAAAGGTTCAATGGCCTGCATAGGAACAACTTGTTATTATGTGATATTATTGCTTGTCATATTTTGTTCTAAATTTGAAGTGTAAATAGAATTGTGATGGGAAAATGAGGAAAGCAATATACCTACAGCTGCATTTTCGTATTTTTAAGAGTTAAATACTTCTCGTTGGCACGCTTTGATAGCATTGACAAAGGAATGAAAATGAAAGTAGTGCACAGAAAAATTGTGAAACCTTGATTACAAGTATGTTTGGTTTTTCATGTAAAAATATTTGCTACCCCCACCCTGATATAAATATGTCATTGTGGAAAACTCAGGACTATCTGTCTCAAGTTCTATGTACCATTTCCTACTTATATTATTTTATCCACTTAATTCGTTGAATAATTTTGTCATCAGTCAATTTATTTGGAACAATGATGGTGTGCATCCAATCTGTGAATCAATAAGATACGCACGCGTTGTTTCTTTCGTATCTTGATAATTTTATGGCAAGAGTGATGTCTGAAAAATTCGTACGTAAATGAAAAGATAATGGTTTAACAGTGACGTGTTCGAAAAGCGTATTGTCGTATCATGGGAGTGGTAGAGTGCTCAACCAAAATCATAATTTCTATTCTCCGATAAGATGTCTCACATTTATCTATGGCACCATTTCTGTCGATGGTGCTGTGCATAAGGAGTACTGATTGTGAGCAAATCTCACAGCCCACAGCAAGTTTATGGCAGAAGCACAATATGAGTGGTTGCTACAAAATTGCCTTAATTGACCGCCATTGAAATTCAAAGTTTGTAATTCACACTGAATAACCCGAATAACTTCAGTGCTGAAATCATAAAACCAGACACATCCGTTACAACTTAAAAAAATGAATGCTTACTGCAAGCATCATGTTATGATAAACTTGTAATGTTTATGATTTAGTACGTAAAATCTATCGCAAATCTTATAGCCACCTTAAGTTAGCTGTCGATTGATTTTCGACCGGCCAACCACACTCATAATTCATCATTACGATGGGATCATTGAACAACAAAATAATGTTCAAAATGCGTTAAAGTAACCTGAAACAAGTGCGTTATTCGAAGATATTACCTTTTTAGAAAATGTAATAAATAGAATTATATATTTATGTATTGTATCTACTATAAAAGGTCGTTGCAAGGAACGCCATGCTTAAAAATATGTACTCCAATAGACTTTATACAATGCGTATCATGCTTTTTATACACGCATAACTTCTTCGTATGGTAAATAAACCTTTTCGGCACAGACATTTGCGTCACAGAGGATTTATTAAAAAATTCTGATCAAACGTGACTGCAGCAGCCTAATAAATCAGTTAATGGAGAAGTTTGATATAAGCAAAACAGCATTCATAAGTTGACTTGTTTGTTTGTTTAGTGTAAAAAAAAGTGGCTTTATTTGTCTCAAAGTTTAACTAACCAACAGAATTAAAAGGTTGTTGGCGACAGCCACTACATTAAAAATAAATACGAAATTTCAGTCAACTTTTGCAAACATACTTATTTTCAGGCATGCTACAAAATCTGCAATCGCTTACCAACCAAGAATAGGAATAATCAATAATCATTGTTTTGTATTTGAAGTTTCAAGAATGTTTTGTCGGAACACATTGACTTTCTGCCTGCAAATCTTATAACTCTTTGACGAATGAGAATATTCTAGATGATAATTCCCATAATTATTGTAATTCATGTCTCCGTTAATGTGCTTCCATGAACACTCTGGCGTTTGTCATACAACACAATGAAATTCGACTCTTTTAATAAAAAATTTGTTTATCATATCAAAGTTTATCCTTATAAAGTTTTTCAATTTTAGGCCAGTTCATGTAAAACACCTCCGCTTTTCAAAGTTTTTTTCAAGTCACAGCATAAGACTTTTTATATTGTTCTTTAACAGTTTCAGACATTAACATCTTCACAATAGAAAGGGAAATAAAATACTTTCGACCCGTTCTGTGACTCGAATTCCGGTTACTCAAGGGTATAAAAAATCCCTATAGCGCGCGTCAGAAAGTATAACATAAATCCTAATAAGTAAAATGTTTTGTTATATTTATCTTTAGTACGTTAAATATTCACGATTCATTTTTGTTCCCAATTGGTTTTTTTTAACTTCGTTAAGTCTACCAAAAATTTACGCATGAGTTAGAATTTCGAAGCCTTATTTTATTTACTCAGCGAAGATAAGATTCCACATAATCCAGACGCATTTGGTCGCACCCAATTCAGCTATCAGCCGAATTAGTTGACGAATTTCTGGATTTCACAGATATGATGGTTTGCATATCTATGTTACTTCTAGATCGGTTAATAAATCAGTAAGTCATATAACCTGCTTCACCATTTACTTAAACAACAAAGACAAATTTTGAAGACTGTAAAAGCAAGTGGAATAATTGAAAAACTAACTTCAGTGATGAGTTCATTTTGTAGATACAATTCGCATATTTCTTGTAAATATGAAAACTATCTGACTTAGCTAACACTCACCACCGATGATTTCTTCTAGCTAATTCTTTCCAGTTCCTAGAGCATTATTTTTCTCTAGCACCCAGGATAACTTTAGCACCATTCTTCTTTGCTTCCAAAAAAGATTTTCTGCGAGCATTTGTTGAGCATAGAGTAAGCATTTTTAGTTGGTTCGGACCAAGGGATAAAATAAAATTTAAATAATTCATTAGGAAAACCTACAACTAATGTATATTAAACCCTTTAAGCGTGGTTCAATGCCGGAACAGTTCAAATTCTCCGGCACGAAAAATCATGGTCCCTTAAGGCGGCTTTGGTAATAAGTTCTGATAGTAAGCTTCCTAGAGAAACATTTATTTTATTCCCTTTTCTTCAAAATGGCACATAGAAAATCTATGATGTCGAGTCCGTCATCATCACCTTTGCCCGGCCAAATAATGTCTTTTGCCTGTGTTTGACTTATTTTTGTCTAGAGCTGATCTAACATACTTTATGAATCCAATTCAATCGATCAATGACAAATTTAAGTAAATTCAATTTATGATAGCAGTAAATTAACATATCTCTCTCCTTTATATGCCGAAACAGTTATATCTTCGTTTCGTAGTCACTTTGTAGTCACTTTAAACAACATGCAACATAACCTCTTAACACTTAAGGCACGGCATGTTCTTTTTAGTGTATATTTTTCTAGAATAACATACGGTGCAGTAATCAATGTTCCGAAATTTAATTTAGTTCCAGATTTCATTGAGATTAAATATTTTAAATCTTCTTTCTTTCTTCCTTTCACTCAATTAGAAATTGAAAACCTTTCCGTCTTATTGTGATGTCTATATCTCACCAACAAGCTATTTTCATTTAGATCACTTCCTTCATTTTTTGACATTTAAATCAGTTTACTTGTTTACTTTTTAATTTGTTGAAATCAGGGACCAATAAGAGAAGGATACCGATAGCTTCCTCGTCTTTCGCCCTTGGATTATTTTGGAGCGGTTTTTATAACATTTTCCCTCTTTGAACAAGTGATTCACAAACAGAGATTTTTGTTCCTAAATGAGAATACGTGTGAGCTGTTTAGATAGTCGACCTCCTCTCTGCTTAAATCGTTAGAAGGAGATGCGGTATAAATTATACAATTGAAAGAGAGAAGAAATAGTTTTTTCCACAACAAAGTAATGACCGACTTTAGCTGCGTTTATAAATTATATTTGTAAGGGAGTAGTTGCATCTGTAATGCAGTATTCTTAAAACTTTATTATTTATTCAGAAACAAGCATATTAAAAACTTATTTTGAACGCAATAATTTACTAAGCATTACTTCCTCATTCATTCCTGCCAGGAATCACAAACCTTTAGGTGGCCTGTGCCAGTTATTCACTTTTTATACGCACAGTTTGTCAACCTTTTGACATAATAGTTAATAAGTGCTATAACGTATACGTACTAATTGTTGCGCTTATACCTTTAGTAAGAATTCTACGTTACACAAAATGCTGAGATAAGTACTTTAAATTGGAGACACATCCATTTCACTTACAATTCGAATAGAATTTCTCTAACTGCTTTCGCAAAAAGTTGCTTTTATACTCGTATTCACATTATGTGGTGTGAATAATATAGTGTGTGCTTAAATAATAATTAAATATATATATGTATATATAATTCGCAGTTATAAGATGAATACTATATTAAAAGTTGGGGTGTACAAATTTATATTTTCCCCCTCAGTAGTTGAAAAGAGAATTGGTGACTGCTTTATTAACCCCACAAGATTTCATCCGCGCCTCTAAAGAGCCGAAGAAGAGCCAAAAACATAATTTCATTAGAAAGTTAAAAACTATCCACAACATTCCATAAGTTTAGTGTACCAGATCTTATTTCTAAGGGAAATTAGAAATTATTAGCTAGGAAGCTGCACATAACATTAACAAAATACGGTTGTCGAGTTATTGCTTACGCGGACGGGCTCTATCTATTCAATAAAGAGAAATAATTGATAAGGAAAATATCATATTATATAACATACTACATAAGGTGTTGATTACATTAATTTTAATAAAAGATCTCCTGTTCCTTACTAACGCAGTCTGATATATGTATGTTTCAAAACGGCAGCTGAATAAAGAAAATTCGTGTGTAATTTGACACTATTAGAGGCACAAAAGCAGGAAATAGCAGACATATTGGCTTTTTTGGAGGTGAAACCTGAGATAGTGTTCGACGGTTCGTAAATAACATTCAAAATTTGTAAATATCAGTCGAATTTTCGATGAACGAAGGGGAAATTAGCTGATCGATCAGAACTGAAGCTGTGCATCTCCTTCCTTATTTATCCCTGGTTGAAATTGTCTAGTATTTCATTTTTTATTCATATACGCTACAATTTAATTCACGTATTGAACATATTCCTTTCGACAAAGCAATTCCTTGTTAAATTAACTGACAAAGAACCTTTAAGGGCAAAGGGGCTTATACTTGTTAAAACTGAATTGCCGCTTCCGTTCCCATAACAGTGATGGACTGAAATAAATGTCTATAAGGTTTTTAGATGTAGATTTGGGTTTAGATTTAGCTTCTGTCAACACAAATCTACAGAGCGTCTAAAGGAAATCGGAACTAAAAAGTCTGAAACCACATATTAGCAAAAGTCACAACAATTTGAATTCTTTGTAGACCGAATACTTACTTAATTCACTGAAATTCGTTTAGTTGACAGCCAAAATGCTAAGTCGACTAATTTTTATTGAATGTGATATTAAAAAAATTATAAATTTCATAAGTCAAAAATTATATTTAAAATTGCTTACTTCAAAAAGGAGTGTTATTAAATTGAACTAGATAATCAGGCTTCGATTTCGATTTGTGTTTTAAATGTACATTTCCGAAAAAACGGGCGTTAAGCAATAACCAAACTTGATGGAGAAAGTTTAGAAGGGCAATACACCACTTCATGCATGTAAGAAAAAAAGAGGAAATAAGGTAAGGTATTGAAATTAAAATAACTGGCTAATAAGGCTACTGGCAAAAAAGCTTCGAGTTCCCATATTATTCAAAAGACGCGACTAATTGTTTTGACCGTTGTTGTTATACTTAGACTGTCGGCTTCATCTTCATAAAATGATTTTAAGCTCAAGTCTCTCATGAAAAAAAAAAAAAAACAAAAAATAACAAAAAAAATGAAACAGCTAAAAAAAATAAATAATCAAGAGCAATATTGGGAAAATTATTTTAGGTTTTATTAAGGTAGTTAAAGTCAGTTTTTTCAGTCTTTTCAATTATTTTTGTAGCAAGAAAAATTATATGAATTAAATTATTTGAATAAGTATAAGTCAAAATTCAAACGTAAGAAAAATTATATCAGTATAGTAACCGCTTACAGCGCACTCTGACCTCAACGCCATGATGATGCAAATATATTCAGACCCAGCTTGTATTCACAAGTGCTAAATAAACATTTTCGAGGTCAATTCACATCTCTGTCTAAACAATCTATTGTGAACAACTTATTCTGTCAACGCAAGCGTTTAAACATTTTTCCACACCAATTTCTAATTTTCTCTATTGCTCCATTCCCCTAACAATGAGTCTGCCGAACAAATTAACAAAAATCTCATCTTCATAAAAATAGACACTCAAATAATTCCAAAGCTTTCGTTTTGCAATACAATAACTTCTTTCGACAGCAACTTGTCGTCAGTCATTCTGTTCCGCACATGATCAACGCAAAATTTCTCGCTAAATATTGGCAAAGTAATTCGATCGGAATTTAATGCACCATGACAAAAGGCGCCTCTAGAGGTGACGTAACGACTGTTTTGATATAAAACTGAAAGTTTGTACTCAGATTAGATATCGAATCAGTCCGCCGATAAGGTGACAAGAATATGAAAAGCAATATACCATAATAAGCAGTGACATACGCGTATTGAGCCAAACAAGTGCTTTTTATCGTGTATTCCATGGCGCATGAAATACTTGTGAGAGGAGCAGCTTATTTAATTCTTTAATACGATTCAGTGCCTATTGTGCGGAAAGCATTTTCCGGTTATTTGTTTGTCCAACGCATCGGATTTATACTTAGTACATAAGAGCAGGTATTTGATAGCCGTGTTTCTGTTTTTATATTGCTTGTTAGCATTTGTTCGAGTGCTTAGCGCAATATTTCTAAAACAATTTTTGTGGCGAAAAAATGTATTTTTGTTTAAGAATTGCGCACGTTAAGCAGTCAATTAAAATTTCTAACGAATCGATTTCCACCGATAAGCTGCTTCAAAGTGTAAAGAGTTGTGTATTCGTTGTTCGGCAATAACCTATCTAGTGATTATTTTATTTGTCTAAGATTATTCGGTATGTTTGAGGTTCACATAAAACGCTTGATATTTTCAGGGTAATTTGTTCTGTGTCTTAGTTGTTGAAATAAAGTAGGTAACAAAGTGTTCCCTTAAGGAAAGACATTCGATTTTTCCGGGGAATTGAAATTAAAATAAGAAACGCGATATCCTTATTTCTGTTCAATGATTAATGTGCACGAGACGTGGTATTAAGTTTTCCAATGTGGATTGTATTCCGCGTGAGTTTTATTGAAGTGTGTTTTAAAATTATGCTGTGTTTATTTAATTTCGCTTTTCTTGAGAAATACTTCTTTCGAAGCTTCGTAGTTGAATCAATAGTTAAGTCTTTAGTTAGTATTTTAGCTTTCTTGAGCATCTATATAAGAGATTCTAGTGATAGCTTCTGAAAGTGACATTCATTTGTGAAAATATTTCAGTGCAACAAAATTTTCGAATCATTGTGAACAAATTTCAATACACAGAATTTAACAGTTATTAGGAATACAGGGGATACAGGGAGGAATGCAAAATCATACAGACTATAACTGTGTACAGGTTCCTTAAGTTGCAGTATTGCTTCAACGAAATAGTTTTGTATGGAGTCTTTAAATGTATCTTCGACAATTGGATAAGACAAGTTTTGAATAAATGGTTATTCGTTTCTTTTTCGTAATCCGTTTGTGTTTGTCTTTCAAAACAAAAATCAAGCACTCCACTATCTCTTAAGTATTTTTTTCACAGAATTGTTGACGAAATTATTAAATAAACATATACGAAAGTTAGTTAAGAAAAATAAAAATAGAGAAGTTTACTGGCAGAACCTTAAAGAAAGGCCGAGATTTTGCCTGCAGCACTAATCTTGTCAGGTTCCGTTGTCTTAAAACTATGGAAGTAAACTATTGTGAATTGAATTGAAATTTATTTATTTCATTTACTTGCTTACACAGTAAGGAAATATTAATTATTATGTAAATATTTTATGTATTTTTTTAGTTTTTTAATTCATTGAATCCATACTTTTTTTTTGAAGTTGGTTTTTATAATTGAGATTTAAGGATTGTACATTAAAGAATATTTTCAAAAACCATGGAGCAAAAAGGATGGAAGAGGATCAGTCTGCAGTTAGTTTCCTGCATCTTGTTCAAGTTTTCAACCCGAAAGATATGTAATTCCAATCTGGGAATTAAGCCTACGCCAACATAAGGAGTCGTTTACCTTCTACCCGCTATAAAATAATACTTAAAAAAAATAAACTTAATAGCGTACGTACGTTTATAGTTTACAATGGTGCTGTTATAAGGGCTTGATAGCGACTGTTAGTAAATATCAGTAATGCGTAATGCCTTACTTATATCATTCTGACACGCTGAGGTTTTCTTCTGAAGGATTTGATGCAAGAAAGCTTATTATTTTGTCAACTGATGTGATTTGGATATCTAAACCAATGAACATCAATTCACTTTCCAAACATATGTACTACTCCAGTACCTTTATTGGAAAAAGATCGCAATAATTTTACAGCGGATAGAATGTGACATGGGCGATATCAAATTTCTTATGGAAAAATACCGGTTTTATATAGATAACATTAATATGAAGAAAGTTTTTAATAAGCTGTATAAATACAATTTCTCCTTAAAAAATTTTTAAATTTATTTTTGTAGTTGTTAGGTGAAGCTTGTAGTTGTTAGGAGATCATCTAGAAAAAAAAATAAATTTCTTAACGGACGAAAGCGATCTCTTCTTGAAGAATAACGTAAAACCCCTAATAAGTTTTTGATTAAGTACATAAGTAGTTCACTTCGTTGGTTATATCTACTTAAGCTTTTATATCTTATAAGATACCTTATCCGATTCGTTTGTAAATTACTGCTGTTTTTGTCGAACACAGAAATAAATGTAATCATGAAAAAAAAACAAAAAAAAAATACTTTTCTAACAGTTATTATCATACAGTTAATATACGTTATGATTGGTATTCGTACGTACGGTGACGTTGCTGAGTATAAAATCTGTATAGAACTTAAATTATAAATAAAAATGAGTATTCTCAATGCTTTGTGCTCTTGTCATGAAAGAAAAGGTAACTGATTATCAATTCAACGACCGATACTTCTACTCCTATCCTTCATGTTGATATATCATTTAATCTGCACACACTTTTGTTTTTATTTTACTTATTTTTTATTTATGATTTCATCTGGTGCTTTTTTGGCACATGGGTCACTGTAATTCAAACTTATGCATCACAAGACGAAACCTAAACCCAAACTTTTCAATCTGTTTTTTTTAATTATTTATAATTAAATCCGCATGGCGCACTGTCTTTTAATAATTTAAAACGTTATCAAAGTGTTCTTGATATATATTGACAAATTGTTTGATAAAACGCGTTAGGTAAAAGTAAGCAACCAATGAAGGATATCGCCAACAAACTCAAGAGAAACGCGCAAATAGTAAATTCATTTGATGTGTCCTGACAATTGTCATCACGACATATATATATTTATCTTATACGAGGGTTATCTTTTATATTTCGGGATTAGAGAACGAAAACAAATATTAATCATCGAAAATAGCTTTATTGTTTTTCAAAATATTCCTCATTAAGATCAATACACTTTTGCGCTCTTCGAAGCACTTTTGCCACTCTGATTGAGATACATAACATGCATTCTGCTTAGGTGTCGAAAAACATTGACCTCTCATAACGTACGTACGTACGGGAATAAAAAGAAGGCTTTTGGTGCCAAGTCAGGACTATACAGCGGATGTGTCATCAAATCGATGTTTTGAGTGCTCAAAAATTCAGTTGTTCGAACCGATGTGTGAGAGCTTGCATTATCGTGGAGAAGAGTGATCCGTCTTGGGCGGTTGGTCTTTCTGATTTCTTGGAAGACAACTGGCAAACAAATTGTTGTGTACCACTCAGAATTGACTGTTCTGCGTTGTTCTGGTGGTACGGTTGCGACAAGTCCAGTTTTTCCGAAAAAACAGGCGACCATTTGCTTGGAAGTTGTTCATTCGCGAGCAACTTTTGTTGGATTTGGCTCAATTTAAAACACCCATATAGTCGACTGCTGTTTACTTTTGGGCTCATACGCATAAATCCAGGATTCATCACCTGTCACGATGTCATAGCTGTGTTTCGAAGAACCGCGATCGTATTTTTGGAGCATTTCTTTCTACCAATCGACAAGAGCGATTGACAAATTGTGTCGGATCCAACGCGAACAAATATTTTTGACGGTCAAATGTTCATGCAATATTAAATGTATGCTGGTCCCACTAATGCCTAAGGTTGTTTCAATCTCACGATAGGTCACATGACGATCTTGCAATATCAATTGGCGCACAGCATCAATGGTTTCCGGAACAACAACTGATTTTGGACGACCTTCACGAAATTCGTCTTGGAGTGAACTACGACCTCGGTTGAATTCACCATATTGTCGATAAATACTGGTCCTTGATGGAGCTTCATCGCCAAAAATTGAATTAAGTTCATCGAAGCACTGTTGTTAAGTTAATCCACGTCGAAAGTTGTAAAAAATAATCGCACGAAAATTTTCACGATTTAATTCTATTTTTTGGGCGAGACTAATCTTTTAAGTTATTGTAAAAAAAACAAATAGCACTCGTATGTCAAAACGTTCTGAGTACGTATAACCTCAAAAATGTCAAAGTTTACGATAGAGCTGGCAGTTGCCAGATTGCAACACTAGGGTTGCCCAATCCCGAAATATAAAAGGCAACTTTCGTATATATCTTTTAGGTAAACTGCGCATGAACCATCAATGTCTCAGATTGGAACTGAACGCTTTTCAAAATTATCTTCCACTCTTGGTTTTATGGTAATTTAATGATATAGCATACTTGAGATTGCATTGATGTAAATAAAATAAATATGTTTCGATCTATAAATAGATTTTCAGTATTGTAAAATTTTGAAATTTGTTAATAATAAATTGTTGTTTCCTGCATATCTATAGTTGCCCATATGTTTACCATTTATAACTTACGATAAGTGTCAACAATAATTGACTTTCTGATATGAACTTCGCCTAGCATGAAAGCTTAAGCCAAAAGTGCCCAAGTAAAAACGTTTGAAACATGTAACTGGTTACAAAGTTGGGCATTAAGTGTTTCCTTTTAAAAAAATTATCTTTAAAACAAATAAATAAAATGTTTCTCCGGAAGCAATAATCTTATTTGTATTCTTGAAATTAGCTTAATAAGAAGACAGATATCCTTTTACATATCTGTTTCGATATCAAAAAAGTAGAAAACATCATTGTGTATTTTTCACCGATTTTGACCAAAATGTTGGCTACATTCTATTTTGGTTTGAAAATAAGGGATGTCAGGTAAACACGTAAGAAAATATAGAAGAAGCCCCTGTATATCGGGGTTAAAATCTTCGATTGTTAAATAAAGTCACCAAAATCTCAGCTCTTTAGCAAAGAAGAAAACAGTATGTCATATTATACGCGAATCTTCTTAATATATAATCATTGTATGGCGCGACAGTACACAGAGTACCAGTGTCTAGCTTGCTCAGCAACCACTCGTGTTGTGCGCGATACTGTTCTCTCACGAGTAGCAGGGACCTACAGTATTTGCCGACTCCGAACGGCGAAGTTTAAGAAACTTTCTTTAAATAGTTATTACTCTTTGAGTGTTATCAGCAGCTCTTAGCTCAACACCAATTTTTCGAATTTTTCACGGCAGCACCTCTTTCGAGCTGCTGACAAGACTCAAAAAGTAACAACTGTCTAAGAAAGCTTCTCAAACTTCACCTTCGGAGTAGGAAAAAAACTGTAGGTCCCTTCTACTCGTGAGAGAACAGTAGCGCGCACAACACGAGTAGTTGATGAGCAACTAGGCCCTGGTCCCCCTTTGGTTTATTTGCTGACAACACTTGAAAATTATTATCGAGGAAGAAGCTTCTCAAATTGTGTCGTTTAGAATCGCCAAGAAACTGTAGGGCTCTTCTAATCGTGAGAGATAAGATGCACATTACTGAAGTGTCTAAGCGCTAGTAATCCTGTAATTTTCCTCTATTCAATTATGAAATATAATTTTAATTTTGATTACGTAAACCTAATTAAATTAAAAAAATAGCCCTGAAACTTATTTGAATAACTTTTATCCTTTCAGATAAAATAAAAAATAAATAACGGTCAAAATGGCAAACTTAATACAAACTACAACCAAAGCATTCTTAGTCATCACAACCATTGTAGGTCTAGTCACTTCACAGAACACTGTAAATACCACAGACGTTGTTCCTAACACTACGTCTTTCGAAGACGTTACTATAAGCACAGAGTTGTCCAACGCAACAAACTCAGCATTACTTGCAGAGGATAACTCTACGACCAGCATACAACAACCAAAGAGTTTACAGGACAAAGGAGACACCAGTGATAAACCTCCAGACACAACATTGCTATCAATTACCAGCACACCTCTATCACAAACTTTTCCCAAGGATTGTTCACAACGAGAGAAACAGCGGAAACAACCACAGCAGACATATTCATCTAGGTTGCGCAAGTGCTGTCCAAAGGGCGAGACTTTGGTCACCGACGAAAACTCAGACATGTATTGTGTGCCACAGGTGAAAACATTTACCCCCCCAATTATCAAAGCAGAGTTCTACGAAAACTGCATAGAAGATCTCGAGGAAGTAGTCGAGTTGGATGTTGAAGTAGGAAATCCTTGTAATGAGTAAGCACACTATATGCTCGTCTTTGGCTGAACAATAAACAAGATAAACATTGTATCCTTCTAGATCATTTACTTATGGCACTGGGGATCAAATTTTTGTCCTCCAAGATGGCACGCTTTTGGTGATGGATGAATCCGCGAAAGAAAATTACTTCATTACGTCTGAGTATTGTCTCGATACTGATTCTCAGGATGGAAGTCTGTTTGCTATTGTTTGCTACACATCAGTGGAACATCACGTCAGTGCAGGACAAACAATTCTGTACACTTGCTTTATGCTGATATCTGTACCGTGCCTTTGCCTAGTCAGCTTTTTGCATTTGGCTGTTAAAGAACTGCGCTCTGTGCACGGAATGTCGTTGAGTGTTATGTCGGGGTGCTTGGCTATCGGGTTTGTCCTCCACACGATTGCTCAATTCTCGGAGTATTCTAAATTCGGCCTGGGATATGCGGTGCAGTTCTTTATGCTTTCCTACTTCTTTTGGCTATTCAGCCTGTGCTGCAATGTGGTTTTACATGTCTGGTAAGTGATTTTGTTTTCAACCAGAAATTCTCTCAGATGATAATAAATGTACTCACAGGTATTACCTTCCACACAAAGTCATCATTACTCGAAGAACGCGATATGTTCATTTTCTTCTCTACGGACTGTTGTCATTTTCCGTTCCTTTCATTCTTGTTCTAGTGACAAAATACAAAGGCTTACCCGGAATGCCATCATACTTTTTCCAAGGCCTCACAGAATGTAAGTCGTAGCGCGGCAAAATATGTGAATTATTTTGAAATGTCTTGAACTCATTTGTAGCTATCCGTGAATCTCAACGATACTTCATCCAGCCAGTGACTGGCGTTCTTTTACTCTGCTTCTGCATGCTTGTAGTATCGTTCTTTGGATTCAAAAGTTTAGATGAAATGACTAGCCAAGGAAACACATATCAGCAAGTCTACACATCGACAACAGTTCCTTTGCCCCCTGTGGACCAGGAAGGATACCAGGAGATAAAGAAAGAGTAAGTACAAATGCATTAAGAACAGTTTTTTTCGAAATTTGCTCGCTGAGTGTTGTTCTTTTCGAAAGCACTAGGGGCAAAGTGATAGCTTCACCCCTTTGCACTTGACTGTTTTTAAGATCTTAATATCTAAAGCTTTCTAGGTAGAATACATTCAATTTAGAGTGTCCCCTTAAAAGTAATTTATTTTAAGGATCTGAGAGTTAGATTGGGTATCTGATAGCAGATAATAATAATTGTTGGCACTACAGTCCATAGGGGGACCAGGGCCTAGCTTGCTCATCAACTACTCGTGTTGTGCGCGCTACTGTTCTCTCACGAGTAGAAGGGACCTACAGTTTTTTGCCGACTCCGAACGGCGAGATTTGAGAATCTTTCTTAGACAGTTATTACTCTTTGAGTGTTGTCAGCAACTCGAAAGAGGTGGTGTCGTGAAAAGTTCGTATATATTATTTATTATGTTTATAAAAGACCTTGTTATGTAAGGCGATTCCAAACGTATTTAGCTTCACAGACTGAAAACGCTCTTCCAATGCACAGACTACATCTTCAAGGTTACCCGCAGGGAAAAAATAATAAAAATAAAGAGATGATTTCAGTCACAGTGGCCTACCCTTAGAAAGTAGATTTTTCAGATGGGTTATAAACATTAAAGCATTACTGAATTATATTTCTCTATTTCTGTAAAACTTCTTTTTTTTAAACATTCCTCATCATAAAAAGGTTTTCTATAAAGAAGTAAAATGTCTATTATATATAACCTATTGGCATAATGTTTTTTATAGTCACTCTGCTTGGTTGTTTTAGATCCTAGAATTGTCTCAGGATGTGATATCAATATTTGCAGAACGTCTCAGGGGTTCTGCTGCTTTCTGCTCAGTGTAGCTGCCATTTCGTTGCCCTTCCTTATAATCAGATATTCATACCATAAGAGCACTTTTTGACACGCACAAAATTCAATCTCATAATTAAACTTGTTTCAATAATATGAAGACAAATTGGCCTTTCGACATCTGCAAATGCTTTTTCCAATTAATGTTTTCGTTTTACGTACATATTTGCGGTAAGAAGATTGTAAAAATCATCTTTTGTTCGAACACCTTTGGGTTTACCAGGTATAACCGTATAAAGTGAGCGTCAAGATACAAATGTCTCAATAGGGAACATTTGTTGTGAACAAGCCCTTATTTTTTTTTTGTTTGTTTGCTATGACATCTGTGATGTATTTAGTATACATCAAGTCATTGAACAGACAACATCATATTTTTTCATTGTGTTAAAAATGTCGAATTTTGTACCAGAAAGTGATGATTTGCGGAAAGCATTATTTTTTTGTTTTCATTTTAAGAAAAGTGCTGCAGAGTCGCATCGAATGCTTGTCAAAGCATATGGTGATCATGCTCTATCAGAAGCAACGGTTCAGAAATAATGATTTTGATGTGAGAAATGAAAAACGTGGAAGACCACCAAAAAAAGTTTGAAGACGCAGAATTGCAAACGGTATTGGATGGAGATGTCACTTTGAGTCAAAAGCAAATGGCAGTAATATTAAATGTTGCACAACAAACAATTTTTGACCGTTCAAAAGCTATGGGATAGATCTAAAAGTGTGGAAAATGGGTGCCACATGAATTGAATGAAAGACAGATGGAAAACCGAAAAAACACTTGCGAAATTTTGCTTCAAAGACACAAAAGAAAATCGGTTTTGTATCGGATTGTTACTGGCGATATAAAATGGATTTATTTAAAGAATCCTAAACGGAAAAAATCTGGAACAACCATCAACATCGACTGCAAAACCAGATCGATTCGGCAAGAAGGCAATGCAGTGTGTTGGACCAGAGAGGTGTGCTTTACCACGAGCTCCTAAAACCTTGTGAATCCTTTAATACTAATCGCTACCGACAACAAGTGATCAATTTGAACCATGCATTGATCGAGAAACGACCAGAATGGGCCAGAAGACACGGCAAGGTAATTTTGCTCCATGACAATGTACCTTCACACAAAGCAAAACCGGTTCAGAATACAATCAAAAGATTTGGCTGGGAGCAGCTACCCCACCCGCCGTATTCACCAGACTTGGCTCCTTCCGACTACCATTTGTTTTCATCGATAGGACACGCATTGGCTGAGCAGCACTTTGATTCCTACGATGAGGTCGAAAATTGGGTGTCTGATTGGTTTGCTTTAAAAGACGAACAATTTTGTTGGTATTCACAAATTGCCAGAAAGGTGGTCAAAATGTGTAGAAAACAATGGTCCACACTTTGAATAAAATGTTTTTACTTTTTCATTAAAAATTAATGTTTTATTTTATAAAAAAATAAATTTCATTTCATACTGGTATACCAATTCTATCCATCTGTAGACAAGTTTATGGTGATTTCACTTCGACTGTGCATTGTGGCTTCATTGCTCGTATTAAGTTTTTGTATTGTATGAATTGTTAAGAGCCTTTTCGTAATTCGATTCTGAATTCCTCTATTCTTTGCACTATACCGTAATTTTATTATTTTTTTGCTCATGAATCTTAAATCACCGTTTAATATGGTATAGTATACTAATCACACATACAAACATATAAAAAAATGCAGACTATTTAATTAATCGGAGTCGCTTATGCTCTACAACTGTTTCATATCCCATTGGCGAGAGATTCAGACATCTTAACATTGTGCCGAATGTCCAACGTGACCGGAGTTTCATTTTGTTCAAGTCACACGCACTGACTCGTCTGCTTAAATTCAATAAGTACTCAATTAACACTTGTACATCGCTCATTGCAGTTAAACTTGGTCAATGTCGTTAAAAAAAATAAAAACAATTAACTTCAACAGTTTAAAATATGCAGGATGTTTTGCTATCGTCTCATATTTTGATTTTTACACGTATCTATTTGGCCTTATCAATACTCAAAAATGATTGTAAACTCAAATTACGTAGCTCGAACAATAACACATTTTCATGTATTAATGCATATCCAAGCTGTTGGCAATACGAGTGTACCCAGGAAGCAGTGCTTTTATGAGCACTACAGATGTCTTGTTCCTTTGTACTAAAAGTTGTATGGCTTTGACAAAAAATGTCATTATTGAAAACTAGAATATCTGTTAGGAGTTAGTAAGGTCTTGTTCAATCCGGAATGACCAAATGTCAATGTAAATCGTAATTAATTGTCGCACTGATCCATTTAATAATTTGAAACTGAAAATTTTGGAAAGCATTAGAGAAAATCAGAAATTTTTTTCCCAAGATATTTAATAAATACTTTTAATTGTTTTTGTTTATTTTATTAACAAGACTTTTATCATATTATTTCAGTTCCAAATGCATTACGTGTCTATTTTGTATCATAATGATCACGTGGATTCTTGAAATTGTAACATTCTACTCACCGGGACAAGCCGACTATATTGCATTTATGGAGATTGTTAACGGCCTACAGGGTGTCTTCATTTTAATGATTTTCATTGTGATACGTCAACGTCGTAACGCGATTGTTCGCTGGTGGAATGATCGAGGGTCACATGAAGTGACACCAGTCGAAATGAAGAGCCTTCACCCGTCCTCGGATAAGGAAAACGGTACTGATATCAGGACTAAACGGACTGAAGATTAATTTTATTTTAAAAAATTCATAAATAGGCATCGTATTATGTTATTGTTATTTTACGTTTAAGTTATTTATATTTCCAAAAGTACTAAATTATTAAATCATTAAATTGCCATCTCATTGGGACATACCACCAGCCCTGTTAAGTTAACGAAAATTTGACGAAAATTACGTTTATTCGATTATATTCACGTAGTATGTAATAAATGACAAATCTTGCGAATATCATTATTGAATGTTTACTTTTTTTAATCTTAGGTAAGATAAGGTTTCTACAAGAAAGTTGTATACCAAGACCAGTATAGCTGTTGTTGTAATAATGCTGATAATTGCCGGATATCTTTCCGAAACAAGACACCGTTCTTTGGCCACTTGATGCAAGTGAAACTGTTAAACACTCCACACAGCAATTATTGTAGAGGTTAGAGCACCGAAAGCAAATTATATATGTTCAGTAATTTACAATTATTTAGCGCTAGCAATTTGTATATTATTGAAAATATTGTATTTAGTTTTACAGATAGTTATCTGCTTTAGAAGTTCAATGAAATCGTCACAGATTGCTGAAAGAATTTGTAAAGTTTGCAGAATAGACGACGTAAGTGAATAGGCAACATCTGATTTTGGTGATCCTAAATGTGTAAATCACTTTAACTAACCAATTTCTGAGAAATTTTATCATCATGTTCCAAATTTACTATTTTACGCAAAGAATCTATGTAGAAGAAACAATTAACTCAAGACTTAATTTCATAGTAAAATATTTAAGTAGTACCTTTTCTGCTTATAAACAGATAATCAATGAAAGTTGAAGGTTTTATTTTTACATATTGTACTTTGGGGCGTTGGAAGTAGAAAATGTTAGCCGGGTATTATTTGTCAGGGTACTACGGAAGTAGCTCGTTTCTATTGAGTCAAGAGCCACTTTGCATCAAAAAAAAAGATTTTCCTCCTTCGAGACCCAGAAAATTGGTAGCGGATTTCTGGACTGGATGCCTCGCATTTATAACCGCGCCTCCTCTTTCGAGGTGCTGACAACGCTCAAATATTAATAGAAGTCCATGAAAAAACTTTTCAAATTTTGCCACTCCTCGTGGGTTACAAATTGTTGGTTCCACAACACACAGCACGAGTAGTGGCTGAAGAAGCGTGACCCTGATCCTTTTGTAGATTGCTGTATTTTCTAATAAACGCATTAAATATATCTTAATAAACGCATTAAGTCATTTAATAAAGTATTGAAATATTTTTTCTTTACCCGACAAAAATGCATGGAATGAAGATGAAATATACAAATGAATTTATTTTTAAAGCATTCCTGTTACAGGTATCTTCCCCAAATGTATTGAACAGGGAGTTTCATCTCTGCCACGAAAATTTAAGAAAGGTTGTAGAAGTTCTGCAACCATTCGAAAAAAAAGCCTTGGGGACGACACACGGCTAGTAAGACAATCAACATAAACTAATTAAAGCAAAAAAAAAAAACGACGAATGACAAATTGCTTTCAATTTCATGAAAAAACAGCACTAAAATTATTAAATTAAATTATATGAACCTTATATAAGACCTGGAGATTAACGTTTAATCACATATATGTTTTTGCATGCAATACCCAGTCGGCCAGAAAGACATTTAAATATCGTACTAGCCTGGGCGCGCACAACATGATCTTGAGGCAAGAACCAAATCAAAAAAAGAATCGAAGTTTGCTTTTAAAAGTTTTTTAAACGCCTAAATGTTTCTGAAAAACATTTGAGAGCTATTTCCTAATTTTAATGGCAGCTCGTATTTGATAAAAAAAAAAGAAAGGAAGATTGAATTTACTCAGCTTTGTTTATTTTAGACAAAAGAAATGACGAATTTAAGGACACTGATAAACAGTAAAAGCTCCAACACGATACATTTAACCGACAGTAGAACATATAATCGATTAGAATTTAAAAATGGCTATTAAAAATGCTCGAACATTAAATATGTAACCGCAAAAAGCTTAAACTTGTCGCTTCTAAAAATGCAGTTATGTTTTTTTTTGCTCCCCGTTACGGTTATTGTTAATAATAATAATCATATAATAACTGACACTCGTTAAAAATAGATTTTCCAATATTAAAAATAGATTTAGGGCATCAATTATGTATCGTGTGTCAACGAGTTCTTTTTATACTAAAAAATTTTATAAATAATTGCAATTTTTCTAAAAAAGTTTTAATATCGAAGAAGCTAATGCTGGCACAATGGCATTTATAAGTCTTACTGTTTAATGAATTTTTATTAGTTAACAGTCGCTTTGGGTCACTCACCTCGAAATCAAATCAAAAATTTAAGTCAAAAGATGCACTTACCATAAAATATAAGATTAGTACAAGAACTCAGTAAAACACTCTTTTGTAAAAATCGTTTATTTGTAACGAAAAAACGTATTTAACAAGAAGTTCTTAAATTATTTTGTCTTATTCATATAAAATTGTCTAGTTAAACTAGTCTCATCTATGGTAAGTAGATATGACATTTACACATACGCTTTGTCAACGTGTTTTTAAGCCGTTTAAACACTTTGTTCGTTTTCTGTTTATGTTTATTATTATCAGGCAACATGATGCACTTCTTATTATTAAATAAAAGAAGTATATATTCACTTAGATATATACTCATAAGCTTTGGAAGAAATGATTTAGATCAAACTGAACTTCTAATCACATCTAAGAATTATAATTTGACAGATTTTAAACCAATTCAATTATGAACTTTTTGTAATTATTTTTACTGATCACATATGGTAATTTCTTAGTCTTCATTTTCTTTTTCATCTTAAATACAATGAATTTTCTTATATTTCACCCATTCAAAAGGTATTTCAGCAAAAGCGGGCTAACCCTTCCTTTTCGTCTTTTACCGACAACTTTGCAAACAGTACGTAGTTTCCATTACTAGCTTTCTTTTGTAATTTTCGGAAATAATCCTCAATAAGCGCGTTTCATAACGAAAAAACTTACGATACAATTAAACTTTTACAAGGTAAAGACTTAATTTAAATTATCTTGCAATAAATTTTTGTTCAATTAAACTTTTTGCACTATGGATGCATTATTGTACTTAAATTTTAAAATATTAAAGAAAGAGAATGATAATTTAACCTAATTTTATTTTGCCTTACTATAATTTTGGAGCAGATAGGTAACAAATATTGTGTTAATTGTTCTTTGGATTTGGTTAGCATAAGAGAAGAAAATTCTCAGTGTCCCTTAGGTTACAACATTGTTTTTGCCATAATAGCGAATAAGACAAAGTTAGAAGATATACTTATTAATCTCTGTTTAATATATAAAAAAGATAAAATGCTTGCTATTCTAAGGAATTTTTAGGAAGTGGAAGCAGAACTAATCAAGGAGTGCGGTTACAGAACTCTTATGAAAGCAAAAAGGGCTGATTTACAGACCAATACTATTGCCACATTCTTCAAAATGTAACAGAGAAGTGGTGCCACGTATGCGATTTCTTGTCAAAACAATCTTTCTAGTTCTGAGGAAATAAGTGAGCCTTTTGAAAGAGCAGCTACCAGCTACCAAAATTACACTCTTAAATTATTATAATAATAATTGTTGGCGCTACAGTCCAACGGGGGACCAGGGCCTGGCTTGCTCATCAACTACTCGTGTTGTGCGCGCTACTGTTATCTCACGAGTAGAAGGGATTTACAGTTTTTTGCCGACTCCGAACGGCGAGATTTGAGAAGCTTTCTTAGACAGTTATTACTCTTTGAGTGTTGTCAGCAGCTCGAAAGAGGTGGTGCCGTGAAAAATTCGAAAAATTGGTGTTGAGCTGGGAGTCGAACCTAGACCCTTCGGCGTGTGAGCGTCGCACTCTACCCACTACGCCACGGCGACCACACTCTTAAATTATTGTCTTGGATATATTTTCAAACAAGAGTTTTTTTTAATGTTATATCCAAATTCAGGATTATTTCACTGCACAAGCGTGGGTTTGGTTAATGATGACATTAAGACTTACCAATTATTAACACAACAAAACGAAGAATTAAGTGCTTTAAAAAACAATTTCTCAATATGTGGACTGCATATTTTGTATAAAATGTGCACAGTGAATATTTAAATGAAATGTATAAACTCATTTATAAAGTAAGAAATAGAATCTTAATTAAAGTTTAACTAGTTATCCTAATAAAGTAGATGTTGTAGACAACCTTTTTTCTGAAAAGAAAAAAATCTAAATAGCGTACAAAAATGTAAAATAAATTCTTTGTTCGGACAACCATCTTTTAGCGTTATTTTGTGTTTTGTTGTTTTAGCTCACAAATAAGAAAAAAGTGATTCATTATGTTATTAATCTAGTTATACTATTACTCTATCAGACAACGAAAGCAACACTTAATATGTTCTGTATACATTTTAATAACAAAACGTTTGAATGTTTGAATGAATATAAACATTCAACAATTCAAGTAGAGATAAAAAACTTAATATTCATCCGAAATGTTTTATTTTGGGTTCTTTGGCACTAGTAACATTGATAGACCCAATCCAATTTCGAAATTAATTTGTTATGGGTGATATTTGGAAAAAGAAACCTCAACATTATTTGTTTTTAAAAACAGGGATAGCAGATCTTTGGCTATAAAGACTACAGCTAAACAATGGAAGTACACTCTTTGCCTTCTTGGGAATTTAGAACATTGCATGCAACCAATCAGCTTTTGAACTGATATTAACTATAAGTGAGTTTAAGAGAGCAACGAGTCTCATGCTGAGATAAATGAAACAATATACCCAAAAAATATAATTTATGAACTTTCAAATTCGGTGAATGCCGTAACACATGTATGCCTGCCGTTCGATGATAGAGGTCCATATTTCTTTGGTCAGATAAATAAAACAATGTAAAACCAAAAAAATAATTTTAGATGGTATGATCTCGATATCAAAGCCCGACCTTGTCTTGTCTTAAGTTTTAATCAATTAACATTTGTTTATTGTCCTGGAATTGTCGGTCTTGATGACAACAAACAACAATTGTTTAGGCACATGAGCATGCAATGGAGTGTTAAAAAAAGCATTAAGATTTTGGAGAGTAATTTACAATATTATGGTGGCGTTATCTGACTGAATGTGTTGTTTTCGCTTAAGCACACAGATTGCACTTCGGAAGCAATCTGAAACTAACTTTTCAACTACCGAATCGAATTTTTAATAAACTAAAAAATGAAACATTTCTTATGTGAATAAAACAGTGCTTTAATATCTATTATGTCGTGTTGAACTTTGATTGACTTTCACTTGAACTTTCTTTTATAACGGGAATTAAGGGCCTTCATTGTATGTTCTAGATACACTGTAACAAATTTTATTATCCTTTATCCGTCGAAAACCAAAATTAAATTTGATTTAAAGAAATTTCATTTATCATAGTATTTCTTTTCAATGAGAAACAAGTCAAATTTCTTTATGTAAATTATAGTATCACAAAAGTTTAGTTATGTCTGATACTCTGTATATATATATATATAAATTTAGATTTACCATGTAATGGTTTTACGACGACAAAAAAAATAAACACTTTATCAAATGAATAAACTTTGATAGAACTAAAATAATACGAAATTTTCAACAATTATAACAACAATAACATAAATACAATACAATTTAACTAAAAGTATCATGACGATTGGAATTTACATTTATTTAATCCACCGTCTCAAAACGTGGGGTTGGTGGTCTCCTCTCTGCCCTAAACACATTGCTCATACCTGCCACACTGGTAACACCCCTTAACCCTGTGTTCTGAAAATAGATGAGCATATAATTCTCACCATCCTTTAAGTCAATTGTCTCGGAAAATTGTATCCTCATTGTGGTTTGGTTGACTTGGGTTGCTTTGCGTCTAAAACTGGGCATTGGTGAGTCTGATGGTCCCGGTGAGGGTGTATCGGCTTGATTCACATACTGATAAGCGACGTATTCACCGAAACTTGCGTAGTTACTTCTGTATATGCCAATCCAGTCGTTGTCTTCTTCGACGAAGCCTTGCGGTTTGTAGTACTCAATAATTGTTTCTTCGCCAATCATCCAAATCGGAACGTTACGGAACTCAATCGAAAGCTCGTGTGGATTATTAAAGACCTGTTCATTAAGAGAATCAACGTGATCATATATAACACGCCTCTGATGCTTGTTTGGCTCTGGCTTTGGAATGACGGGGAGCTTTTAAACATAACGTAATACATTTCCATATAGAAAGCGATTAGATTTAGCCCCATGCGGATTTGGCATGCAAAAAATAAAGATTTTTTTGCTGTTTAAATAAAAATTTAAAAATTTCGACATTTGAACATTAAAAATCTTCAACATACATAAGCGGTTTCTTTCGATGAATCTCTGAACAGATATTTGCATATTAAGCAAATTAAACAAACACAAACATTAATATTAATATATACAATAAATAGTTAGCTGTTATCAATCGATAAAAGTGATTGTGTTTGAACAATCCCCTACAGTATCGACCTATGATTTGGTAGTTAAAATTACGTTTCTATAGAATTCATCTTCCCTCCATTAGTGTTGCAAAAATAAACTGTTTTGTTTTATATATAAAAAATGAAAACCAAACATATTTTATAGGATATTGAATATTTAATAGAAATTAAATATCTTGCGTAAGCACATAATTTTCCTTTTCTGATTCATAAATTTCTTGAATCAATTATTCGAAGACTATACAAGGAATGCTCTGATTATAGTTACACCTTAGTGTTAGTTTAGATCCAGGCTTTTAAAATATGAAAATACCTCTAAGTGATTTGCGTTAGATTGCAACAAGAATACACGTACTCTTAAATGAATATCAAATATTGTGGCGTCTCAAAGACGACATGGTATGCGTCTAGGTTATACAATCAACATGCGCGACTATGCTCGATTATTTGGTTGAAAATATCATGTGCCATCTAGCCCCTAAATGTACAAAAACTCTGCGTTTTGTAATTTAAAATTTTAAAATTGGTTTTACAATTTTTTTTAACAAATTAATTGAAAACTGTAATGATAAAAGTTTTTGAAGCAATTTTCATTAAGAGTTGTAATTGAATGTGTTTTCTTTTGTACATATATATATATATTTTTAAATATTTTGGGACATTCTTGTAGAACTTTGCATAATTAAATTCAATCCAACATTACGGACATGGAAACCATCCCATCGACCCTCAAATTCAAAACTTTCCTGTTCAAGCATTATCTTCTTAAAAAACGCTATCTGAGAGATATGCATAATATTACTGAGCTTCAAATGGACAAACTCACTATTTTAAACGGAAAATAAAAATGCAGCACAGTGATATTGTATGTATCAGATTATTAAAGAAGAAAGTTTAAAGCCACGAAATTTAATTCTTAGAAACTTCTCTTAAGAGTATAGATCATTTTTGTTATTTAATATTATCCAAGTTAGTTTTTTAAGCTGTAAGACTACTCAAATGTGGGTGTCGTGTCGTTATGGTTAAAGTGTGGTTTCCAGTTGCAGAAGGTTTCATATTGGTTTTCTAGAATGAACATCTCGCACTTTTTTACCAACACAAGAGAAATTACCATAATTCGATTTGCATAGAAATAACAGTTTCTGCACAGTTTCTGTGCGGATTTAGATGTAAACTTTTAGACGTATTTTTTCTGTTTGTCAGTGCAATCGAATATGCAACTAAGAAAGCATATTGTGGACTTTACAAATTTAAAACGATGCAGTTTACCTAATTTATTATTTACTTTTATACACACAAGAACTTTATAACTAAAAGCAATTCTTTTTAAACGAATATCAACTTTAGTAAGTTTAAACAAATATTAAGCATTTAACAAACACATCCAAGAAACGAAATTAAACACAGTAAAGTTGTGAAGTTAAAGCTGAATTTATTAAATATTTAAATCTGGTTTATTACTGCTTAATTGATGGGTATAAAATATTTCAAATAAGTTAATATTTCATAATATAACGCCAAATTACTTTTTGGGAGCAGTCTAAATCTTATTTAATTGTATTTAGTGGTTGAACAAGTATTAACGCTATATGGAAGCTTTTGAAGAATTTTTTTTAAACAAACATATTGACAATATGAAATAGGATACGAAGTGACCACGACATGAAGTTTATAAAAGTGAAGAGGATATCTTATTTAAATACTTTTGCTTGATATTAATATTTTCTAAAAATACCTCGTAAATGGTTGTTACTTTTAATTTTAGGTGACATCCGTTACTTTCCCACATATGATTACAAAATAGAAATCTTGAGAAAAGAAATATTTGCTACTGCACAAAGCTAACGATTTGAAAAATACATTTAAAGTAATGCTTTTTTTGAATCAACGGAACAGTAATATACTTAACTCTTTCGAGCCTTAATGAGATTTATAGAAATTTACGAAATACTTTACCAAAGGTAAGAACAAAAGATTTTTTGGTGAACCTATTTTAATGACGTAACAAAATATATCTTTGGCAAAAATATTAGTTGATAATGTCTAAACCAATTGAAGATAGGTATGGTATTGGAGAAATCTTGAACTACAATGACTAACGAAATTTATGTTTTATAAATGCTGTCACTAATAATATTGTTAAGAAGAATCAATCAAATGTACAGGAAAATTAATTGAATGGACGGACCCTAACATTTGAAAGTATCTTGAATTATAGAAACTAGGGAATTAGTTTGTCAACAGTTCAATGAAATATCCTTAATATATAAAAAATCCTCTTAAGCGAAATATTTTCCAACTAATAAAGAAAACTTTTATTAATTTTAAACTACTCCCAATTTGTAAGTTGCCATTAAAACTTTCAAAAGTGTCATACAACAATAATATTAAATGGACCGCTGTACACAATTGAATTATTTTTAAATAAATATAGCACAAACTGTGTTGAAAACATTAAACTTTAGCAAGAAAAAATTGAAAAACTCTTATATTAATACGTAACGTTGTCGACTGGATACAATTAGCAACGTTAACAATAATATTTCCAAACTGAGGAAAACGTAGTGTAGGCAGAATTTGTTTGCTGATGAGTGAGTAATTTCGTATATGTCTATATCGGTATCGGATTCAATCTATAAAATAAAAAAAATAAAGAATAATCCTACGAAAGTATTTCTTCACTGGTGTTAACACCAAAATTTTGATAAATCTTAAGAGGTTATATTACAAATGTGTAGGGCGCATTTATCTGTTTTAGCCTATGTATTGCATTGAGCAGCGAATTAATTTAGGATAGAATGTATTTTTAAAGTGCGAGAAGGAAAAAGAGCAAGAGTAAACCAGCAGAACATGAATAGCAAGAAATGATTTTGATTAATAAAAGAAAGGTTATTGTACATCAAATCACACGCGGAAAAGGCTTATATGTAACTGATTTTGCAGATTGATTTCTGTCCAATGCGCACAGGTTACTGATTAGAATAGGAAAGATCTTTAGTACTAAAGATTTAAATTAATTTTTTTTTTTCAGCTCTGCGAAAATGAAAGTACATTTTTAAAATACAGTTACAGTATTCGTTTCTGTGCATACTGACAATAAAGTTGATATTTTCTTACAATCGATTAGGTCAAGATTCTTACGTTTACGTTTAAGATTGATTAGTTTCATTAAATGAGGAATTACGGAACACTGATGAACTGATGAGTGTTTTGAATGTAGAGACAAAGATTCAAGTTGTCAAACGAAATAAAAATCTGAAAGAAACATCAAGCATCCAGCTAATACCGGTTGAACCAGAGCGGCATCGCTCCTCGTCTAGTGGTTCTTTGTCATTTAAAACCAGTGGCCATCTTAATCTCACATTGTAGGTAACCCCACAGATAGAACAAGTCGTTTTTCAAATGAATTTGTAAAATTGAAAAAAGTAAAGAGTTTTCCTAATCTGGTTGTGGTATTCATTTTGGGCAATAGCCGTTCTTTTCGTCGACATAAAATATGAAAACATTTGGAACTGTAGGATTCGTTTAAGATATAGGGTAAATTAGATACAGGACAACGTTATCTACTCTGATTCAAAAAAATAAAGTTTGTGTGAGATCATAAAAATATAATAATTTATTTACAACTTCACTGATTTATTGAAGAGGTTCAAAAACAAACAGGACAGAATAGAACAGAAACAAAGAAATTGGAAATTCACAACGATATTACGAGAAGGTCCGTATTAAGGAGTTATGTACAACTTTTAAATTTCTTTATCTTGGACTTAAGCAAAAATGTATTCTTTACTACGCGAGGGGATGTTTGATAAAAATAACAGGAGTAATGCTTTATCTTGAACTTAATCAAAAATTAATTCTTCACTACGTGAGGTGATGTTTAATTAAAATAGCAGGAGCAATGCTGATACAAAACTTGGCGTTGCAAAATCATCTAAAATCTATCTCTTATTCGAATATAGTAAAAATATACAAAACCGACGTAACATAAGCTGATTACCCAAAGAGACAAATTGGGCTTTTTAGTCGAATAGTGAGCTAAAACGTTGTCAATTAAATCAGCTATATCATTTATTTATACTCATAAATCGGACTGACGTTGTTATAATAAAAAATAATATTCACCTGACACTACAACATTCTTCTTCTGACTATTCGCTAAGCTCTAGATAACTTTCCAAGCCCCGAAGGTTTGTTAATTTCCTGGTCTGAAAGCCACCACCTCTTTCAAGGGTGTGGCAACACTCAAAGAATATTGTTAGTCAATGAAAAATTTTCTAAAGTCTAGCTATCCGCAGTCGGAGCACGAACAACACTAGTAGTTGCTGAAGAAATTAGGGTCTAGCAATTCAGTATTGTAACACGAAGTACATTTTTTTGACAGGCTTTTTGAACAAAGCACTAATAATGGGTAAATATACAATGAGGTATATTTACACTTCTTACTTTATGTATATCATAAGACGAACATGCGAATATCTGCCTTCTAAATGGATTTAATGAATTTTTCAAACAGTTAAAGCTCCCCATCACCTAATACGACGCGACAATGCATGTTTGCACATAACACAAGCCAGAAAACAAACAAAAACAATCTTAATTTTCTTTACGGAATAGTATACCTTGACAATAAATTCACTTGACACCGGCTTGTGATCGCTGATGCTATATCCAGGATGGCTTTTGTAAGACAGCTGTTCTAAATTCAATTTGATATCAGGATATCTATCGCGATGCACGGTATATAAAATGCGGTCTGTCCAAGCGGGACGACGTCTAAAGGAAAAATAAAAAACCAATTGTAAATTACATACATAAATAAAATAATGAATTTTCGCAGCTACTTCATATCATATACGCTGGTGTTCTCGACAAATTTGAATGTTGGCGGAAATGCCGGAAGCCTTTCTGTGAGCTGATGGAATGCTTTAGCCGACTCTCTAACCATTAATAATTGATCTCTTTGAATCAATTCACTGATCTTGTCTTGCTCCACAAGTGCGCGCACTGTTTCTGGAGAGTCTTCACCGGTAAGACGGAAATTAAGATCACCGAACCAAAAGACGTACCTGAAATGACAAGCGAGATACGTTAATCAAAATCATTTATCGACCGGTATTGGTATTGCTTACTCGTGATCGAAAATCTCTCGGTATTTTTTTACGTGGTAATGATGGCTCTCCAAAATCTGTCGATAATCCGCGATTCTTTCATCTAGCTCATGATCATGTGCTGCCAAGTGAGATACCACAAATGCCACGCCACAGCCATAGACACTAAGGCGAATACTTACTGCACCTTTGTTTCCCTATATAAAAAAATATTAATGTTCATAAAAAACAGTGAATGTATTTAGTTATACCCAAATACCACCGAAACCAGTTCGAGTGAATTCAGCTTCAATATCCCTTAAATGAGGAATGTGTTTTCTTTTGGCGAATAGGGTAAGCATTAGTCCTTGCATTTGTTCTGTTTTCACAGCAACGAAATCGTGATCCTTTAGAACGTCTTTAAATTTAGTTGTCCAGGGGTCATCCTTAAACAGACCTAGAACTTGATTTTGGGGCTGTGTATTGACTTCTTGAAGGCCAATCGCATACATGTCAGGCACAGCTTCCCCTGGACACTGATTTGCATGCAAACCAAGCAGGTTGATCAGGGAAAGAGTTTCGGGGTACTTTGTTCCAACGTTCCATGTTACGATGTAAACGCTTGAAGGATAAGAAGAGAATAAAATTGTTAAATTTAAATGTTCATTTTCGTGTTTCATTATTAAAGAAAATATATAAAAAAGAAAATAAAACATAAAGAGACAACGGACGTGAGCGCATTTCTGAATTTCATTGTAAAAGCGTTGGTAGAAAGTTAATATGAAAATTAAGTGAGTATATATATACTCACTTAAAAGAAGTGAGTGAAAGTATAGCCGAATGCTAACTATAGACCTAATCTTGGTACTGCAAAAGATCGATAGAATACCCAGAAACTTGCGCCTTCCTGTCGATTATAAAACGGTACAAGACAGAGAAAAACATTAACATTGTATAGGCCCTTATGTACTGTAGTGTCAGCGAATTTATTTAACTTAACTTAGTTTTCCTTATCAGGACGAAAACAATAAAGGGATTTACATTTATTATTAATTAATAATGTTGTTTCCCTTATAGTCACATATATATGCTTAAATGAAAATCTGTAGGTGAGTGTGAAACTTTTGAACAAAATTGTTTCACAATCCTTTTCACCTTTATTCCGGCATTAATTTCCATTTGGTTCCATTCTATGTGTCCCACATCACAGTAAGTCCCTTTTGTTTCAGTAACTCATTCACTTTTGTATTCATTTTTTCTTGTTCTGATTTCTGACTCAGTATCACAATGCATTTTGCAAAAAGAAAAAGTGTTCTTCAAATGACTTCACAACAAACCAGTTGAAGTGGAACTGTTTTGAGCTAGAAGTGTGTCAACAAGTTCTTCGAAATTCTTTGTAACAGAACCAATTCAGGGCAACACAAACGTACATATGTAATACAATATTCGACAGATCTATGGTTTTGAATAGTAGTATTTTAATTTTGTGGAAGTATTCATTTAAGTAAATAATTGCAATTGTTTTAATACTGTCAAAATTAAATTAAGATTATAGAGAACTATAATGAAAAATTACATATGAGTAGCAACTCCTAGAAAATGAAGTACATTTACATAGGTGTTGTCGGTCTAACAAAAATAACAGTTGTCTAATGTACCATACAGTATACCAATATAAAGTACTTTTTTGTCACTAAGTATTGTTTATGATAAAATGCACTCGATTTAAAAACCAAAGACAACAATCAAACCACTGTCCAAAAATTATTGTATAATTCTTAGGTTCACACTTTTCCATGTTTTAAATGAGAAGAAGCAACCGAATATTGAAGTCGGTATGACAAAATGAATAATCAAAAAATATATAGGGTTCGGGGAAGACTGAGGGCACCTAAGGTCTCGTTTTAATAGATTTCAGAAATGAATTTATGGTCAAAAAAGTAAAAGAAATATTTAGAAATATTTTAGCGGTGTATAATTAATTTGGATTTATTTTTTGTAAAATTCGAAAGCTCTGCTAAAATAAAAAACAATCAAAGCATCATTAATATCAATAAAAAAAATATGTTCCCGAAAATCACATTGAATTAGAAAGATGTTGCATTGTCTCCAGAGAAAAGATTAACGTTTTGGTGTATGCGGTAAGAGCGACGCCCACACACCGAAAACCCCATTTTCGATTCCCTAATTGATCATCTCGCATTTTTTCAAAACACCACTTCTTTTGATTTGCCGACCATAAAAAGAACAATAATATATCAACATTCAAAACTTAACCATAACCCACGAGATATTTTTGGAGGCACATATGAATGGATATATTATATTATATAAACCTTTAAATAGATTCCCTGTAAAAATGTATTATCGACTACAATTTAAATTTACCTTAAGCAGCCCATCAACTACAATTGACTCAGTTTCCCTAAACAATTTAAAAGGAATGCAAAATTGTAAACAAAGAATGTTTGTTATTTGCTTTTGACTTGTACCTACAGCAAATTTTAATTAGTTTTTAGACCAGATTCATATGTACATAGTGTGCTCCATTCTTAATAACTATAACAAAAACACCTATACATAACCGCGTAAGCTTTGAATAACATTACTTGGCAGTGTCCAAAACAAACAACCCACTTACTTTTGTTTACCCAATAACCGATTGAAACGGGTTTACATTACCAACCTGACGTCAAGGCCAATGCAAATACGCACTTAAAGTCAACAGAATTGGCATTGAAATATTTTTGGCATGCAAACCACGAACCAAACTTGAAATCTGAAACAACTTCTGGTTGCAATGACGAAATTTACGCATTTTATTTTATTTTTTCTATTGAGGTCGATGGACATGGACTGTCGGCGAGAAAATAAATAATTATGTCAACCAACAGGCATGTGAGAGACAATCTGTTGTATATTGAATTCATTCTAAAAACGTTTTAGGATGTTTCTGAGAAAGCGAACTGACGTCCTGCGAAGACAATTTAAACTCAATTTCAGTGTGGGTGACGTGAATTGTGTACGCTCTATAGAATTGTGCATTGTGAAATCATTTACCGTGACTGGCAATAACTGCACTTACGTCATTGGCATCGAACTGGAAAAGTATATTCATTCAGGCAATAGGAGTACATACAGCATCACGAATTTGAGGGATCTTTGCTTAAATGGTATTATGAGAGAGAGAGGTGAATTATACACAGTTGTTAAAATAGCAATGATCACACGAATTGACACGTGACCAGCGAGAAAATGACAGCAGATTGGAGGAAACCTGTTGGTGATGACATTCGTGGAACGCACTGTAACAATTAATGTAGGTATGGCAGGCACCTGCGATGTGAGTAAGACTTCACTCGTGTCTTATGAAGAAGCAAGTCAAAGTAGCTTTAAGTGTATATTAATGTGAGCAACCGTAGGACATGGGCCTGTTCACGCGAGGTAACGTTGTTGATTGAGCTCAAAAAGGCGAGCTGTCAACAATATCCTCGTTAGTGCACAGGTCAAGTTGACATACAGCCGTTGTATGGTGAACCAATATATGCAGCGAGCCCCTCTGCCCGAGGTTTTAAATAATACAGCGATTGCTACAAAGAAAGAAGGCAGCGATTATTCAGATGCGGCTTTGTTGTTGGAGGCAGACTTAGGTAAAAAAAAAAAACTTGAGCTACGACCCCGTCAGCGAATGCCTCAATTCGGTTCGACGTCGGAAAGCTACAGTCGCAACAATCGTTGGGAACTCTGCCGACCGAGTCTGTTTGCGTTGATGGCATCTGGAGGAGAAGATTTAACGACGAACTCTATGGGCTGTACAGCGACGTCCACCTGAACGTGTCTACGGATACAACGCTTAAGTTGGCTAGGCCATGTAGAGCGTATGGATACCACTGCTCCGGCCCGAAAAGTTTTTGAATTAGAGCTATTGGGACAACGCAACAGAGGACGACCTAGACTAAGATGGCGCACACAAGTAGAGAAGGACCTCAATCAACTTGGAGTGCGCAACTGGAGGCAGTTGGCGAAAGATCGTGCTGGCTAGAGACCCATGTTTGCTCAGGCCCAGGTCCACCCCGCACTATAGTGCCACAAGAAGAAGAAGAAAGTGAGCAGCCGTAGAGACATCTTTTGGTAAATTGATGTTAAAAGAAGACAGCTGAGAACAAATTCAACAAGATTGACAATATATTCTCGGTATCGGGGTGAAGCTGTTGTTATATATGTATATAAATTGACTTATTTATCAATACTATTATTTTAGTGCATTCATGTAAAATTTCATATAACTGTGATTATTAATTCGCGTTTTATCTCTAGTTAAACAGAATCATAATAGCAACCTCGACGATGATGGTGGAAATTGAGCATCGCGCTGTAATTAAATTTCTCACTAAGCAAGAAAGAAGTCAAAAAAACTGTTCATGAAGAGATTGATTCATTCTCAACTGTGCAAAAATGGTCAAGTGAGTTCAAGAGAGGCAGAGAGAGCATTGAAAACGACCCCGCTCCGGAGACCCGGCTACTGCTTGTACGGGAGAAAGCATGAAAGAAGTCGAAAAATATGTTCTTGAGGATGACCGAATAAAGGTGAAAATGATGGCAGAGATCACAATTCATACCATTCTTCAATACCATCTTAACCTTTCAAAGATCAATGCAAGGTGGGTGCCACGAATGCTCACAGCGCCTCTGAAAAAATTGAGAATCGCATGCTGTATAGAGCTTTTGGAGATGTGTAGTGAGAACGAGGGGGACGAAATGTGGGTTCACCACTATGAGCCTGAAAGCAAACATGAGTCCATGCAGTGGCATAAAAAAGGAACAGACCCCCGAAGAAGTTCAAAGTCACTCCGTCTGCCGGGAAACTCATGGCCACAGTTTTTAGGGACTTAAAGGGGAATCTTGCTAATTGAGTACCAAAAAAGGTGAAACCACCGTTAGCATGTTGAATGTTAGTCTAAAAAAAATCATTTTTATTACGAAGGCCTTCTTGCGAAATTTATCTTTATTATCCCGCACTTTTATACCATATGTTTTACTCGAACATATAAAAAACAGTGAACTTAAACTTTGCTTCACAGCAACAAATTCGGCTGCAATCCAGAAACTTGAACTTTGGTTTCATCAAGAGCTAGAACTAGTGGCGATAAGAATATAATTTATTTACCGTGTTAACAAATTTGAAAATGTAAACAACTCTGTCATGTATAAGCTGGATAAAAGCTCTTTAAAGTAGAATTAATTGTCGCAACATAACAAACACAATGACGTAAAATTCCAGGTAATCGCATTTTTCGACTAGTTAAGTTCTAGAGGATACTCCACATCTAGACGAAATACCGCAGTTTATTATTGTGCGTGTTAATGACCCAGCGTTTGGGTTATATAACAGCCTGACTATATCATTTCTGTCGTTGCCATTTAGTCCACTTTATCAGACTTCTATAAAACATTTTAGCTTTTATCGTGACACTTTGGTGGAAAAAATCGTTATCGCAGAGGTGTCAAACAAGGCCAGACGGGGTTATTTTATAAAAATTTACTTGTTGTAGCTAAGTGAAGGATTTAACTTGACGCAATGTGCAGAAAATGTGTTCGAGAATAAATGAAACACATTACTTAAGCGGCAAAAAGGTATTTTTTTGTTTTCTTGGTTTTGAGCTCTTTGCATAAATTGATATTATTATAAATAGTATCTTATCTTTATATTATCACACTTGCCGCACTCACTCATATCGATTTAAGCGACAACGCTCTAGATTTATAATACTTCATTAAATAACCTGAATGAGCGTTAAATGACCTGCTAAAGAACATAGTGGGTTTCAGTACTGAATATTTATCAGGTAGCAGTCATGCATCATTCAGGATGATTTACAGAAATACTGAAAATCCCGTCTAAATTTTCAGCTGTAGTTGGGTGAGAGTTGAGCCTTACGGGCATTAGTAGTTGGCCCTTTGTTGTGATTTTGATACTTATATCGCTAGTGCTAAGCCCAATTGCTACAGTTCTCTGGAATGTATTCTTGTTTGAGGAGTGGACACAACTTAAGTAAACATTTCGATTAGAAGTTATAAAAATGAATGACACTATTTTTACAGTAAGTCACTAAATATAAAAGAAACACAAGCAAGACCCTGACCTGATTAATTGAAATATACAAAAATCTTGCTTTGGTTTTATTCTAAATTTTGAAATTTCAGAAAGCAATAAATGACTTGGTTGTACTTCCATCTTATTTTAAAAACAAACGTAAATTGTTAAGTATGAACTATTCTGCGTAGGCCAGAGCTTATTTCCATCTGATTGTCTTTATTATATGATTTTAATATGAAGACTGTGCCAACGCTTGAAAGAAACCATTCTGTGTTATGCTTGTTCACATATTTGTATGTATGCAGTCATATGATTGTATGGAATCTTTGGAGCACTTATTGAACCATTCAATTAACATACTTTGCATATGCGTTGATATAAGAATGACTGGACTGATATATTACAGATTGTTCAGTTCACACAAATCCTAGTCAGCTGATTGTGGGGCTGTGTTTTTTCACATGTAATAAGTGTGATGGTACGACATAAAATTCATTTTGTCGTCATTGCTCTTTTGTCATATGCTTAATCGATCTTGCAAAACTGAGACAAAAATGTTTGCTAGATAGATGGATAAATAAAATGATAAATAGTTGGATGAAACGTGGACTACAAATTAGGAAAGCACAGTTATGAACAATGATGGTCCCAGATATATATATATATATACATATATATATATATGATCGCTTATAGTCATCTTAATACGTTAATAATATCGAATTTAATATTAAATTTACACTGCTGCCTGTTTCTTACAGAGATGTTTTAAAACAACAATATAAACATTATATAGTTGGTGGGCAATTGTAAAATTTAAATAGTGTCGAGGCAATGACGGATTTCAAAGTTAAATGGCTTTGGGAACAAAAATACAACATGCGTTCTTTGATCAATTAAAATATATCTTCCATGCCTATTCTCCACAGAAACGGGCAGGTCTAAACAAGGTCCTTATAATCTGGAACTACTAAAAATCACGAAAAAATGTTATTATTAACTTCAGTCGTGACATAGAAATTAGGTATTCATAGGTTGCCCTGTAAACACTTACTTTCGATTTTCTCTTCATATTTTTTTTAATACCGTTGATTAATAAACCACAGAAAGGATCTTTAATGCGTTGATATTTGAACTCCATTTTAGTTTCTGGAAATTTATTTTCGAAAAGCGAATATGTTTAAATGATTTCTGAAAAAATTGCCAATTGCCAACTTCTTGCTATAAGAAAAAAAGGAGTAATTCGAAAATAACTTTGTTGCACATCTTAACAGTTTCAAGATTTCTTTAAAGAGTGCGTATGCACATGGGATAAACTTGACTGCCCTTCGGCAATAAACCGTCCTTATCTTATAAGAGGAGCGTTCAATATATTCTCGGTATCGGGGTGAAGCTGTGGTTAAATATATGAATTGTCTTATTTATCAAGCTATACTGCATTCATATACAATTTCATATAATATAAATGTGATTATTAATTCGTGTTTTATCTCTAGTTAAACAGAATCATAATGGCAACTGAGACGATGATGATGAAAATTGAGCATCGCGCTGTAAATAAATTTTTCACTAAGCTAGGAAAAGGTCAAAAAACTATTCATGAAGAGATAGTGGCTGTTTACCAGGGTTCCGCACCTTCATTATCAATTATGCAAAAGTGGTCAAGTGAGTTCAAGAGAAGCAGAGAGAGCATTGAAGACGACCCCCGCTCCGGCGCCCCGGTTACTGTTTGTACGGGAGAAAGCATCAAAAAAATCGAAAAACTTATTCTTGAGGATGCCCGAATAAAGATGAAAATGATGGCAGAGATCACAAAGCTTTCAACTGGTACCTTTCACACCATTCTTCATGACCATCTTAACCTTTAAAAGGTCAGTGCAAGGTGGGTGCTCACAGCGACTTCGAAAAAAGTAAGAATCGCATGCTGTAGAGAGCTTTTGGAGATGTATAGTTAGAACGCGGGTGGTGTTTAATTGAAACCACCAATGCCAGGAGGAAATTAAAAAAAAAAGACGGGGTAAACTCGCAGCGGTTGTGTTGCTTCTTCATGACAACACTCCTGTTCACAAGGCGCGACCTTGCCCCAAGTGATTATTTACTGTTTCCGGATTTGAAAAAATGTCTTCGTGCAAAAAATTTTCGAATGATGAAGAACTAAAAAAACACCAAATTGGTTATCATGAGAATTCGTCAACAATTTGACACAGTGTGCGCCCAAATGAAACGCATATTGTACAAATCATACAGTAATTAATTTTTAATGAAAGTGACTCGCATGAAATGAGTGAATACACTTCTGCTGAACAAATGCTGCTTAATTAATACAGCAACTGCTCTAAAAAGAAGAATAAATATTCGCGGCAGATTGCTAGCATCGGTGATTTCATCCTTAAGTTAAGGTCATCCATATACCACAGTTTAACCTCATATACACTTCAGCAACATTTTTTTTTTTTTTGTAAATTAGTCATATTTTATAAAACAGATTCTTTTCCATGCTATTGCAATTAATGCAATTAGTCAATTATATGGTATACAATGATTCGGATCTTTTTTAAGCTTAGAACGAATATTTTAACTTTCTTACATGTTACTAAGCATTCTGACCTTTCTGATCTTTCGGGTAATTGCAAGAATTTATGTTCGTAGAAATTTTTTTCTTGAAGATATTTTTTTGATCCAAGATGTATCAATAAAATATACACCTTAGTTTTAAATTATCAATTTAAAACTAAGGTGAAACTGAGCATTAATTAACACAGTAATTAAATTTCTTAAATAACAAAGGAAGAGTAAAAAGTACTTGAAATGTTGTCTTTTTATCAAGTTTCTACGCTAAAAGATGCAGCAGAAGTATTGAAGACGATGAAAATAATCATAGTTGATTCCGCCCGAATGGAGGAGAAAACGATGACAGAAATCATTACTCCCGATTGCTATCGTACCACCATTTTTTATGACCACCTTAATCTTATAAAAGCCTATGCAAGGTAGATGCCACAAGTGCTCACAGAGTGTCAGAAAAGAGTGCAAACGGTGTTCCATAAAGAGTTTTTATAGCTCCGTAGAACGAAGAGTTACTGAGGACGAAAAGTATGTTCACCGAAGAGTCCACATCTTGTCCTTAGTGATTATTTCTTGTATACTAAGTTTATTGTGAAACAGAAATGGTGCATAGGTACATAGTTAAGTAAACTAATCAAAGTTAATATTTTCAAAATCACATGAGTAATTGTGTAAAACTTTTTATATAAATAATTAATTTATTAAGCCGTTTCATAGAGAAGATCTGATATGTTGAAATAGACGCCAGAAAACAAAAACCATTCAAGTTTCACAATTAACAATGAGGTTATCGCAATTGTAATAATGGTGTTGATTATTTTGTTTGAAAAATACAAACAAAAAGTGCTTACATCTCAGTTTTGTGAACTTTAGAAAGACGTCAGCAAAACACTTTCTATTGGTTGGTGCCAATTCTACCGGAAAATAATGGCATCTGCTCATCAGTGCGTTACTAATATGGATGTACAATCGTAAGTGATACTGAACGCTGAGACTGTTGGGAGAAGTCGTTTGAGTAATTTATTGTGTTGCAGTTTTTATTTTTAAACAGTGTTAGTACCAGTGTTGCGCTAAAACTCGATGAGTGTGTTTAACACTTATGTCAGGGAATATTATTAAGAATTATCACTCTTTTAAATAAATAGGCTTAACCCAAAACCAGTTGTTAATAATGTTCTTTTTATCCGACTTGGCCTAAAAGTATGAGTTTCAAAACGACAAATTGCCATAAGACTGATGGAATATGCCTATTTATAACGTGCATTGAAATTTGAACAAACACATTTTTATTTGAAGCAGCAGCAAGGTCAAAAGATATATCGGCACCTCCGGCTTTTTTTGCTGTTTTTACTCCCATATACTAGTATTATATAAATATGCGCATTTTAAAGAAAATGCCAATTTCAGTGTAGCTACACAAAGGCTATTTGCCAAAATCGATCTCATTGACAGGGTAAAATCATACATACATCAAAAAACCAGAACCAATGTTGCACAAGTCATCAATATCTGGAGCGGCATTTCGATCTAGTCGAAAAAAAACATTGCACCGACACGCGTATTTAAAAAAATAGCTTTCAAGATCTTAAATTTCATTTGAAATCTGTCAGGGGTGCCCAGTAACGGCAAATTAACCGTACAATTAATCTATTCAATTCAAGGACAACATGTTGTTTATGCATACAGCCGAAGCAATAACAGCGATGAAACAAAGGTTATCAAATAAGACAACAAGGATAACTCAAGATGGTAGCTTTTTGTATTTCTTTATCAGTAATAATTTTAATTGGATATCTACTTATTTCATTGACGCAAATTGTGTTAAGCTGCATTAGTCGATAAGATAAAGCAACTGTTTGCATAGTATTTTCCCAGATGGTTAATATGCTTGTGCATGAGACACTCTTTACAAAGTGAAGTAGTGAACGCATATAAACTGCACGAAAAAATGCGTTGTCTTGTTTTTATGCAGAATACAAGTCAATTGCATGCTGAATACGAACAATTTGCATTAATGTTTATTAAGTTAGTATATATTAAACCAGGTCATATGATTTTTCCCGTTTTTATCCAATTTTCTTAATTTACCGCGACATTTTTGAACAAGAAAATTAAATATATGGTATATATATGTATATATTTTATTATATATTTATTTGTATTATTTTGCACACCAAAATTTCGGTTTCATTTCGTATAACGGGAATTTTCTTGTCTTAAAATGCATCTTTGCTTATCTTTTTTTTTGCATTTTATTACTGATACCCAACAGATGTCCCACAATAAAGATCGTGTCTTTACATGAGCACGGAGAAAAGTAATTAGCATCCAAAGTGCAGACCTCAACGTGGTGCAATTTTTTTGCACAGAGCTGTATATATAATAGGTTTTTATGAAGGGGAATACTGCTGCAGTTAAAGAACGCTGTTGTTTAGTAAAACATTACAGCAAAACATTAACCCGGCTGCACAAAACCACATTGAAAAACTCTGTCTCACTAGAATGAATTTAAACTGATAAGGTGTGTGCTTGTGTTCCAAAGGCCACATGAAAAGAATGTAAACATACAAAAAACTCAGCATGTTACTGAGACTTGTTTCTTATGGACTCTTTCCCTAAGTCGTCAATCTTACATTACATATTACTAATTGCGTTTGAGCAACGTTGTAGCGTTGTACATTTTTTTTAATCGTTCATGGACATAGTTAATGTACGTAAAATCTAGGGAAGAGCAACAATTCACAAGTTTATGTGTTGATGGTCAAGATGTTGATAGTAAAAGCCTTTGTTGTTTTTTTTCGCAATGTAAGAAATAAAAAGAAACACTATTTCCTTACACAACACTTTGGAAAAGACGCAACAGAAAAAGGGAATAATTAACTGCAGGTCTCATCTGCCAATGAGAAAATAATAGTGCACAAGCAGTGGATTACCGCACCACACAATTTATTTAATTTTGTTTAGAAATAATTGAAATAATCTATCGAAAACAGCACTGATATTCTCTTTTAAAGTCAAACACATAATTTGTCCAACAGGCTGACTCGTATGTGTCTTTTTTTTCTTAAACATAGAGTTTAACGATTCTTTCAGACCAAGACTTGAACCTGGGACCCAAGAAAAACGATATTTGCATGTATTTATGCCCTTTTCCAATTTTTCCACTTTTTACTGCTTTATTCATTTCATAGACACATACCACCCAAGGCATACAATTTTCCTTTATGAATGTATCTCTTAGCTTTCTTTGTATATTGGCATGACAACGTGACAAAGCAAGCAGTGTTAAGTCATTTAATTGTGTATTTCCTAGAGCAATAGACAAAAAGATCTCAAGCCGTTTCTTGTGGCTACATATGTAACAAGATTTGTCATTAAGAACCAACAGGGTAATTTAATATGTTTCTATTGTTTCATTTGCTCTGGAAACAAAATACTCCCTGTTATGCCAAAACAGTTTTTAGAAATTAAACCCCAAAACGTGAGTGCAAATTTATGCATCTGATATTAAAATTGCACAGAATGCCCTTTTAAGAAAAATTGAGTGTTTATTTTCATTCATAGTGTTCTATTTTATAGATTATATAAAGTCTAAAACGAATTTATATCATAAACACCTTTAAAGAATGGTGAATTTAGAATGTCAATAACTGATTACACACAATAACCGTCATTAACTCGAGAGAGGATAAATGTTCAGTATAAAAATCGAACCATAAACTGAATCATGGGAAATTTGAATTAAGACACCACCCAAAGAAGATCCGGCATATATTTCAAAGTTTTCCACATTAAAATTTTTAGAAAGAAAATGCAGAAGAATGCAGATTATGAAGATCGATTTTCAATTTGGTTAATTACAGCCCAGAAAACAGCTGGAACCTCAGAAATTAAATAAATATTGCTGCACAACTTTTTGTCTCGAAATAACTAGAAATAATAAATGTCACAGATACAAGCAGGTTTCCTTTTTTTATTATTTGAAATTACTTCTCAGAATGAAATTAATATATGTACATATTAAAAATGAAATACACAAAACTCAATCTTTGAAACCTAGACAGCATATACATACTGCCGAAAAAAATTTATGTCATTAAATTATGTGCAAGACAGCGAAATTCTTTTCAATTTCAAACAAAGTTGTTAGTCATTGCGATTTTTCGCGCTGAATAAAATCTAAAAGAAACTATTTAACCGCTTAAACAAACAAAACAAAAGGGGGCAGATGATTCATATCAGTCTTGTACACATGCAGCAAACTTTGGAGCGTAAAATTCATACGTTAGATTTGCTTGCTCGCTGACGTACATGGGGCGAATGAGTTTGAGGTAATCTTTTGCATTGCGTCTTTATAGATGAAGTGTTTAGAAATCGTACGGGAAAAACTTACCAGAAAAGAAAACTTTTCTCATTGTCTGCCGGAATACGTGTAGTAAGCCTCTTACAAAGCGAAAGTTCGAACCTATAGGATCGTCGAAGTTATTTTCTATGCACAAATGTTAGTTGATTACTATGTATGAAATTACACTCGATGTTTCGACAGTTATTAGAGGAATAATTTGCGAAATTCTAGTGTTGTGTTATCATCTACTCAAGATTATCAAGTGGCAACACGGGTTCCCTTTTTTTTTCTTCTTTCATCACTATTCTTATCCATCTCTTTGTTCATATCCTTTGTCCTTAAAAATGAAATAAGACTACACACGCTTAAGTTCTTTCAACAACAACGGACGGCATTTTATTCATTCTCTCCAAGATGTTTAATTACTCGGTTAAAATAAATTTTAATATTATAGAAAACGTCGTGTGTGATTCAATGATTTAAATGTGATTTAATAGCTAGTATGTCTATTCAATGCAAGGTGACTTAGCATCTTGCAAATACTGAAGTTCAATCGCAATTTGTTGCGAAAAAAGGAAGTCACCTGATACGTGCTCGTGACAAAATTTATGACTGAAATACGGATTGAACAATAAATTCACACGTTCTGTAGTAAAATTGTCATAAACTGAAAAAAAAAAAAACACATTTTTGAATTAAAAAAAGTTTTCTTATGGCATCCACTTTAAGAGATGGGGAGCAATAACTCTTACAGACAGCATTTACTTCGTTGAACTTTATTCTAAGTCATATGACAACAGCTCCATATCCACACGCGCGTAAGGGTATGCGCCTTTGACATATGTATGTGAGCTAGTTCACCAACCTGAAGCGTCATGTGAAATCAAAACAGGTAGTTCTCCCTAATGCGTCTCATTTTAATGCTGAATTTGAAGATGAGGAGATCAATAATCTTTCGCAATTAAGATTTCCTATTTTCCGAATAACAAAAACGCCTTAGTTCAACCTACTGGATGATTCACGATACATTCGTGAAAGCAATAAATTTAATCATCAAATTTTACTCTATCGAGTAAGGAAATTCCGCACTTTATAAGAGGTAATATATCCTAAATCACCTGCCTGGTAAAACACAATCATAACACAGAGAGCGTGCAGCACTATGTAATCTGTTATAACCACTGAAAAAACCAACCCACCTAACAGAGAGAACCAGTTATCCAGTTCACAAGGTAGTGAGTAAATCCCATTAGAATTTGTGTCACCTAAAGACACATCATACCTTCGCGACAAATGTCAAAAATATTCTGCGTATATTTTTTGGACGAAAACAACACAAACAAATATATTCTTTTAATAATCAAATATTTATCATAAAAGGATGATCATTAACGTTTACATGACAGTCCATTTTACCACAGATTTACCATCACCTCACATCAGCACGTAATCCAATTAGGATTCATTAGGGACATACGACAAGTCAATCAAAGAGACGTTATCCTTGACCATTGGGTTAGACAGTCACAGAAATACATTTAGAACAAATTATGTAACCCGAAACCATTTTACACAACTGGAACCACTTATATACGCATATCATACACATGACAGACAAGTTGATCGCACTAACTATGGGCGACCGTGATAAAAATGACAAACACCATCGCAGTTCCACTTAAACAAAACAAATAAAAATATAACTTTTTTGTTTAAATTAAATTGTAAAGATATCTGCACTTACTTAAAGTTCCATGGCGTAGAAGCCGACTTATTACGTGATTTATGCATTTTTTACAAGTTCTTTATACGGACGAAAACCGTTCGCAGATAAATTTGAGTTAGATACACAGTGGCACAACAGTTTTTTTTTTCACAAATATGCAAAAATGCAGGGGTTTTGGTAAATTTGAAGAAAATATGAGATGTACTAATTTTTCGGAGGTACGAATGAGCGTAAGAGCGTTTGTTTGTTCCAGTGTTTACTGTCGATTATGCAGATTTTCTTATATGTATGTAAATATAAATTGTCTACATACAAGTGGATTAGATATTCAGTGACTAATTTGTATAGGATATTAATAACAAAATTGATTAATTCTTTGGAATGATTGATAATTTACCACAATTCAGCAATAAGTGTTGTTGTTATATTCATAGTAAAACCAAATTCTCTTTGTTCGCGTTTCTTTATGTGATAATGCGAACTCGGCGCACTATCTAATTATTAAAATTGTTCACTAATTACTCAATAAAATAAGCGACGTCCCGACTCGCTGCGTAAAATTACACGAAAACCTATTCAACAACTGAAAATATGAAAGAGCTAAATATTTGATGAAGCATCTGACGGAACCAGTTATGACATAAATGTCAAAATGACGTTTCATCAATTGTACTAGATTCAACATAAAAAACGTACTAATTATATTAGGGTGGTTATACAAAATAATTCATCCTTATAATATATATATATTATTCAAAACTTTGAATATTTCAGGGACAGATCTATTCATCGGCTTGTGGTAAACAAACCGTTCGAATTTTTGTAAAGAACCTTAGTCGTTATGAATTGAGATCAGAAACTAACGTCATTTCTGCTCGCAGCAATTGTTGAATATCTGAATAAAAAGGCATTCACTGCTTTCTTCCTTTGAGAGCGCCTTTAACGAGGAATTTTCGATCTTGACATTTAAACTTCTCTATCAGACTTGTTTTTAAGAAAACTCATTAGCTGCAAAGCTCAATCCGTATCGATTGAATTCAGGAGCCAAAAAGTGATTTTAAAAATTCAACTACATTCCTAAAACATTACAGTTAACCCAAGAATGATGTATTACAGATTATGCAATCCACACGTCCGCCATGTTTGTTGATATATCAGCTGTTTTTGCCTACGTCACAGGAGACATGAGTATATTTCCTTCTATAATATAAAAGGAAGGAATTTAAAGCACTCAAAACATCCGCCGTATAGTCCTGACTTGGCACCGAATGACTTCTTTTTATTCCCGTACGTAAAAAATAATATGAGAGGTCAACGATTTCGATACCTGAAGAAGCGGTTGATGCGTTCAGAACGCATGTTATACCTTAATCAAAGTGGCAAAAGTGCTTCGACAATTGGTTCAAACGCATGCAAAAGTGTATAGATCTTAATGGGAAATATTTTGAAAAAATTTGTAATTACATCTACAAGAAAAGTTTTATCCATGTCGGTTCAATTTAAAGCCAGTTAAGTCTAAGAGTGTGACATGCATTTGTAACCTTCTGCCCATCTGATGAAGAAAAAGACCTGTGTACACATACTAAATGCATTCACAGTCTAAAGGCTTCCTCAAACAAGGACACATCTCTAATTTCATGTCACAAAAAGAGTCATGAACTTAAGATGATAATAATAGTGACAGCGTCGATATGGGAAATGCTACAAAAGATGAACAGTGATTTGTACTTTACCAAAAGGATCTTGATTCTACAGAATCTAGGAGTATTTTGGTCGATTTTCACTCAATTTGATTCGATTTTCTTAAGAATCACTTAAAAAGCAATGGTTAGTGAAATGGTAGTCTGTAACGCACCCCTCATTCGTAACACGACGGCTTGGTTCTTCAGCGGCCATTTCAAGTTTTGCTTCCATGGAGCGTACGGTTGAGAAACCATCTACCTCAAAATCACCGCAAATCACTTCAGTTCTTATGCTCGGCGGTTAATTTCAAAGGGAAGATACAATGTTGACTGCGAAGATAATGTACAAAAACTATTCTCCAAAGCGCGAATGTATTTTCGCATAAGTTAATTAAACAAAGAAATTTTAGATCATGAAAATCAAATCAAGAAAAAGAAAACTAAATAAAATAATTCACTGAAAAGAAATACCAAAATGGCGTGACTTTTTTTATCATTCGTTTCACAGCAACGATATCCACCTCAATAAAACAAAGTAATGGAAAATTTAGTAGGCAATATATTTCAAATTTTTTTTCTTATTAAAACCCTCGTACAACCCAATTTTAATTATTAAAAAAGAGTTTACAAATTTCCCTTCTAATACTTCATTGTAAATAATGAACAATGACAAGCGGCTGTCAAATCAGTTTTCTCCCGTGACGTCAGCAGAGCAGCATATGAGAAAAAAGTACATGCTATTGCGCAATCTTCTTCTCAGTCATTCGTGAGTTAACCAACTGCTTTTTTTTAATTTGTGGTACAGTTATTCATCTGAACATCAGTACAAAATTCTTCGGTCTCACCTTTAAAACTTTGTTAGAAACCGAATATTCAAGAAGGCCTTGCCTCGTCTTCTGGACTTACTACAAGAATGATAGAAATACAGATTACGAATTGCGCATGTCTGTCACCTTCTGTCAATTTTTGATGACGTAGGCTGAGACAACGGATGCTTACTTTTTATATAGGGATGTCAGGTTTGACTGCGACTTTCGCTCGGTAATTTGAAAAAAAAAAATCAAAAGAAAAATATTTTGTAATTTATTAACAATTAAATAAAGAGTAATTTTTGAAAATGAGGTGTGCTGTGTTTGGCTGCAATGCAAGAACTTCTTCTTGTTGTGGCGCTACAGTCCGGGGTGGACCTGGGCCTCAACCAACATGCCCCTCCAGCCAGCACGATCATTCGCCAGCTGTCTCCAGTTGCGCACTCCAAGTTGGTTGAGGTCCTTCTCCACTTGTGTGCGCCACTTCAGTCTAGGCCGTCCTCTGTTGCGTTGTCCCAATGGCTCGGATTCAAAGACTTTTCGGGCCGGAGCAGTGGTGTCCATACGCTCTACATGGCCTAGCCATCTTAAGCGTTGTATCCGTAGACGCTTAACCAGGCGCATGTCGCTGTACAGCCTATAGAGTTTGTCATTAAATCTTCTCCTCCAGATGCCATCAACGCAAACAGGACCAAAAATCGCACGCAAAACTTTTCTCTCGAAAAGACTAAGGGCTTCCTCATCCGCCATATAGTAGGACGGGGATGATCAAGCTGTTATACAAAGCTAGTTTAGTCCTTCGAGAGAGGGCTTTATTACTCAATTGCCTCTTGAGCCCAAAGAAACAGCGGTTGGCAAGAGTGATTCTGCGTTTGATTTCGGTACTGATGTTGTTGTCCCTGTTTACCGCGGAGCCGAGGTAGACGAAGTCCTTAACTACCTCGAAGTTTCTGGTGCCTAGTGTGACGCTCCGTCCGAGACGTCGATGTTGTGTGTCCTTCCTTGATGACAGCATGTACTTCGTTTTGCCCTCATTTACCGCAAGACCCATTTTAGCCGCTTCCGCTTCAATGCCAGCAAACGCCTCATTGACGGCTCGCTGTGTTCGTCCAATCACGTCAATGTCATCAGCGTAAGCTAACAATTGAACTGACTTCTGGAAGATCGTGCCTCTGGTGTTGACTTGTGAGTTACGCACGATCTTCTCTAGGATTATGTTAAAGAAGTCACATAACAGTGCGTCGCCTTGTCTAAAACCCTTTTCTGACATTGAAGGTCTCGGTGAGTTCGTTACCTTGACAGAGCAGCGAGTGTTCTCCAACGTCAACCTACACAATCTGACGAGTTTGGTAGGAATGCCAAAACTAGACATGGCACTGTATAGCTCGTCTCTATACACATATATGCGGCCTTGAAATCGCCGTAATTTGAAGATCTGGTCTATAGTGGACTTCCCTGGTCTGAAACCACACTGATAGGGACCTATCTGGTCATGGGCAAACGGTTTCAAACGCTCACACAATACGGCAGAGAGGATCTTGTATGCGATGTTGAGGAGACTAATCCCTCGGTAGTTGGCGCAGTCAAAGGGGTCTCCTTTCTTGTGGACCGGGCAAACGGCGCTGAGATTCCAGTCATCGGGCATGCTTTCCTCCGACCATATCTTACGGATGAGCTAGTGCATGCGCCCAACCAGGTCATTTCCAGTGCCTTTAAATATTTCTGTGGGCAGTTCGTTCGCTCCAGCAGCTTTGTTCAATTTCAACTTCGATATTGCTATCTTCACCCCGTCTAAATCGGGGGGACAGAATTCTTATCTATCATTGCCCAAATTGATTAGATCATTCTGCCAAACAGCGAAATTTAGACCATCATCGTCGTTAAGGAGTCTACAGAAATTGTCTTTCCAGATTCTCAGCACAGTCTGTGACTCTACCACGAGTTGTCCGTTTTGATCCCGGCAGGCCTTGGTCCGTACTTTGTATCTTCCGGAAAACTGTTTTACTTTTCGGTAAAACTTTCGGACTTCATTCTTGCCATAACACCTTTTCATTTCCACGACCGCGCGCTTCTCATGCTTCTTCTTTTTCCTTCTGAGACGCCGGTGCTCTTCCCTTTTTCTCTGATCGCAAAGCTCACGAACAGCCCTCGTTGTTCGATGCAGCGTCGCCTTATAGGCGTCTTGTTTAGCTGCGTGCGCTTGCCTGCACTCGTCGTCAAACCAGTGGCAGCTTCTTTGATGGCTTCTTGACAACGTTTCCAGTCTTCTTCTATGCTTAGTGCAGGCAGCGTTGAACTCTGAGCGAGTTTCAGGGAGACTCGGTCGCCAAAGTTCCCAGCAATCGGATGCGATTTTAGCTTTTCAACGTCAAACGGTTTTGGCCTGTCTCGACTCCGTTGCTCTCTCGATATCTGGGTTCTTACCTTGGCTACAACAAGGTGATGATCCGAGTTCGGACATTGAGAATACTGGAAGAGTGTCTGACGTCGATCGCAACGTAATCAATCTGGTTGACGGTTAATTGATCAGGAGATCGCCAGGTCCCTTTGTGAATGTCCAGGTGTGGGAACCGCGTGCTAGCCACAGAGAGGTTCCGCCCCGAGGCGAAGTCCAACAGCCTGAGTCCGTTTCCGGATGTGTTGTCGAGCAGGCTGTGTTTACCGATGACTCCAGCAAAGATGTCCCCCTTTCCCAGCTGAGTATCAAAATCTCCTAGAACGAACGTGTCGTAGCTGGGGCATCGTTCGTATGTTCTTTTTAGGAGATCATCCTTGATGTTGTCATCCTTCTCCTCTGTCGGGGCGTGAGCTCAAATTAGGCTGATATTCCCGAATTCAGCCTTGATGCGTTCCCTGATGCGTTCCCTGACGGGGTCGAAGCTCAAAACTTTTTGCCTAAGTACAAACAACAAATTCGCATCCGAATAAGCCCTACTTTCCCTCTCTATAGCAATCTCTTCATCGTTTTTATGCTCTTCCTATCCCATCGCACTTCCTGGATGGCGGTAATGTCTGCCTTGTAGCAAACAAGTGCCTCCGCAAGTTGTTCGCCTGCACGTGGTCTGTTAAGGGACCTCACATTCCACGTGCAAAGCCGAAAATCATTGTCCTTTAAACGTTTGCTGGGGTCGTCAACAGTTAATCCGTCCTTATCCGAGGCATGTCGTTGTCTCTGAACTAATATTTTTTTTACGTTGTGAGGAAGTTAACTTCACGCAGAACCCATAGACTGGTTGGCCAGGCCCATTATTTAAAACCTCGGGCAGAGGGGCTCGATGCATATATTGGGTGTTGTGATGGCTATTCAGGGGGTCACCGCGTGGAGGCTGTATGTCAACTTGATCTGAGCACTAACGAGGATAGTCTTGGCAGCTCGCCATGTTGAGCGGAATCAACGACGTTACCTCGCGTGCACAGGCCTATGCCCCCCTTACACATCTTACACAATTTGACAAGGTCTGTACAGCTCGTCATTATGGCCTCTGTCATATGCGGTTTTAAAATCGACGAATAGGTGGTCAGTTTCGATTTGTACGTCTTTGGTATTTTCCAGGATCTACTGTAAAGTGAATCCCCGGCCTGAAAGTTATGAAGTTCTGGACAAATGGTTTCAAATGCTGACATAATACTGCAAAGTGGATCTTGTAGGGGATGTTGAGGAGGCTGATCTTTCAAAAGTTACCGCAGTCAAAGGGATTTCCTTTCTTGTGGACCAGACTATCGGCACTGATGGACATGGTTTCCTCCAAACATATGTTGTGCGCCCTCTAGAACAGCTTTGTTTGACTTTAGTTTCGATATTGCTGTCTTGAATTCGTTTATGACGGGAGGATAGTATTCTTGTCTATCATTATCCAAATTGAGTAGAACATTCTACCTATCACCGGAGTTTGGGCCTTTATCGCCGTTAAAGAGTCTGCTGAAATTATCCTTCCAGGTTCTCAGTACGGAAGGATAATTATAATAATAAGTTATAAGTTATCCATATAGCCGCGAAGAGCACCGGCTTCTCTGTTCGTAATGATCATGAACATCTCTCGTTGTTCGATGCAGCGTTGCCTTATAAGTGTTTTGTTTGGCTACATGTGTCTGCCTGCACTCATTCTCAAACCAAAGCTTCATTTTGTGTGGTGACGTGAAACCCAGTACATCAATAGTAACTTCTTTGATGGCTTTTTGATAACGTTTCCAGTCTTTTTCTATAATTAATACAGGCAGACGAACTCTAAGCGAGTCTTAGGGAGACTCGGTTGGCAAAATTCACAGCGATGTCCGGTCTCTTGGCTATACTGATCCGAGTCGATATTAGCACCTGGCAAAGTTTGGTCATCGAGATTACTGGAGGAGTCGCTTATGTCGATCGCCAGGTTCCTTAATGGATGTTGAGGGGTGTGAGCTGCGTCCTATCCACAGAACCGAGCCGAAGTCCAGCAGCCTGAGTCCGTTTCTGGATATGATGTCATGCAGGTTGTGTTTACCGATGACTCCAACAAAGATGTCCTCCTTTTCCAGCTGAGCGTCTTCTGGAACGATTTTGATGTCTTAGCAGAGACGTTGATCGTATGATCTTTCTAGGAGATCATAGAATTCATTCTTGATTGTCATCCTTCTTCACTTGGCATAAACGCCAATTAGGCTGGTGTTTCCGAATTCAGCCTTGATGCGGATTGTCACGGACGTTCGCTTACGGGTACTTAGCTTAAGCCATTTGCCTAAGTCTACCTCAAACAACAAAATCGCATCCATCTTCTCTCTGTGTAGTAATAGCTGCAGTAGCGGCCTCACGTTCCACGCGCAAAACCGAAAATCGTTGTCCGTTTGCTGGTGTTGTCAACAGTTATCCGTCCATATCTGAGACAGGTCGGTGCTTCTGAACATTTTTACGTGGAGAGAAAGTTAACCCCAAGCACAACGCACAGACCCATTATTCAATTCTCGGGCGGAGGTGTTCGTTGCATGCATTTGTTCACCACACAACGGGTGTCGTGATGGGTATCCAGGGTGCGACATGAGGAGGCAGTATATCAACTTGACCTGTGCACTAGCGACTATAGGATAGCTAACCTTGTAAATTGCATTAAATGTAAACTACTTCCTGACCAGCATATGTATGCGTTTTTTTTTTCTTGGACCCACGCTTCCTTATGAGAAGATGAATTCATACACACAGTTAAAAAATGTCTTAAGCCAAACAAACGAGTCAAGCTAATAAGAGCACTGCTTCAATCAATTAATTTATTGAATCGCATGACAATGTAGTTTTTAAAGCCTTAGAATGCAAGTCATTAGGAACTTACCTTAAAACGTAATAATATTCGTTATCGCTTCGGATTAATCAAGGATGATGTAAAAAACATAATTAACATAATCACTTTGAAGGTCGCTTGCAGCGATTTGTAATGCCACAAGGAAATATTATAACGCTTACAAACACCACTACATTCCATCAAACATAGATGTATAAGTGGTTTGTTTACGCTTTAATCACGTACAGATTAGACTCTGCTGCAAGGCAAGTCACTACAAGTTTGCGTGTGCAGTTTCTTACAAATGCACTAGAACACGAAGCTGTTGACAAACACTTTATCAACGTTTAGAACCACATACTGACTCTGCCCCCGCCTCCTCTGATCCAAGACCTTTTCTGTTTACTCGGATTTATTGCACGTTAAGCTTTGTTGAGTAAAATACCGTAATAAAGTAAAGGTTGTATTTTCCACACTTCTCAGATAAAGCCGTTTACGTTAGACAACCGAGCTGATAAATTAATTGCGGCCTTCGCAACCTCTCTCAGTTTGAAACTACAACTCGCCATGGAAACCACAACCAGTACTCCGTCTGAACAATTCCACCAGTTTCCGATTAGTTCTCCGCGAAGGATGCCGTGCAAACACTGGCAACAGTTTCCCATTCGAAGGAGCTGCACGGAGTGCTTGGATGACTTTTGCAATAAGTGCCGCTTGAAACTGCCTCCCTATAACCCTAACGAGAAAAGTGTAGAATACCAACATGAGAGGCATCTCTACGAATTTATTCACAAACGGCCGAAGGCTTAGTTGCGCGATCCCTGATTATGTAAATAGTTCCCCTAGTAATATTCCAGTCATTATTACAATTAATGTATGTGGTGTGTTTTGTAATTTATGTATAAATGCTAGAGCTGAATGTAAATAAATACTACGACTTTTATTACTGAAGAAAACTATTTGTTTTTCTGTTTGCTTGGAACTATATTTAGATTGTGTAGTGCAATGATAAAATATACCCCCGGTTGATAAAAAAAAACACGTGTCGATTTACCTCGCATTACTTCACAACATGATTTAAAGTCATTCATCAAACACCGGACAACAACTTTACAAAGTCTATGTAAAGAATTTCGCAGCAATCATCATTGAGAAAATGTATAGAATTTCTGTACTGTTTTTCCTTAGCTGAAAAGAAATATCTTGTGGTTTTGTATCCCTAACAATCGGTAAAGTTATAAAAAGGCTTATCGAAAGAAAAATGTACATCTATATGTACGAGTATTGCTGGGAAAAGTCATACTCAATCTTATCACATTTAATGTACATCTGAACACAGCAAGAGAAAAACTGTTCATAACCTAAATTAAAGTCAGGGAAGAAAATAAATTTGTTTATGAAGTTCAACTGATGTAAGCGACAGGAAAAATGAACCTTTAAATTGAAGAACGGAATACTTCCATGATGACAAGCCAAAAAGTGTCACATACATGACGATATATAATTCTTTTTTAAATTAAAATTTATTTTCCTCAAATGGTTAAAAGAACAGCCCAAGAAAACTCGTCTTACTCTTAGTCTTACAATATGTATACTAAGCACAACCTAGGCCATGGTTAAATATATATTATATGTTACCCAAAACGTTTGCGTGGTCCATGGCGTATATGTAATTTAGATACTTTTTTATACATTGATTGATTTTTCTGTTATTTGCTTTTTACTTTTTGGATTACAATTTGTTTTTATAACGTTATAAGATCCGTTGAACTTTTTATATACTTATTGTATGTGTATGCACTTTGCAGTCAATAATTGATAAAAGAAATATCAAACAAAATATATATTTTTAGACTTGACAAATTGAATTGTATTATGGTCATAAACTAAACGTGATAGATTTCATTTTTTGTTTGATAGTAATAATAATAATTGTTGGCGCTTCAGTCCAAAGGAGGACCAGTGCCTAGCTTGCTCATCAACTACTCGTGTTGTGCGCGCTACTGTTCTCTCACGAGTAGAAGGGACCTACAGTTTTTTGCCGACTCCGAACGGCGAAATTTGAGAAGCTTTCTTAGACAGTTATTACTCTTTGAGTGTTGTCAGCAGCTCGAAATAGGTGGTGCCGTGAAAAATTCGAAAAATTGGTGTTGAGCTGGGAGTCGAACCTAGACCTAGGCCGCTACGCCACCGCGATACCCGTACCCGTGATACTCGTACAAAATCCAAATATAGAATGGCTTACACTGAATTAAATTTTTGGTAGAGCCGTTTAAAACCAATAAGTCGATCAGACTGTCACTCAATAAGAATACTGAAATTGTCAAAATTAATGGCATAATTTTTTAATGATGTATTTTCAACAGAATTTATGCTACCAAATTCGACTAACCGACAACTCAAGTGCAATTTATCACGTCTTCTTTTGTGAGAAGACATGAAAAAAACATTAAAATGAAACATAAGACAGTTCAATAAAAGAAGTGTATAAAAAATCTACAATTCATATGTCTTTTTTATTTGAAAATTGATCGTAAAAAAATTAAAAGAGGCAGAAATAGAAAAATGATGTGCTAAGTTGTGTTGAAGTCTAATCAGTAGGAAATTAATCGATTTAAACAATTCAATTGAATCGTAATCATGATCGACCATAAAGCTCAAAGAACTGATACAGCAAGTACATAATCATTCGTCATATGATTTGAACTTATTATGTATATATATACGACTTAAATTGTAGAAAAATGCAGATAAATAAATTATTAATTGCGTAAAATGATTAATTGAATTAAGTGAAAATGTTAAATTAATCAACAGGTATAAAACAGGTGTATATAAAGATGCATGATTTATTAAAAGCTGTTAAGAAACCTACTTATTTATGTATGTGCTTAGTTTACTGATTCAGATAGGAAAGAAATATGCCGCCATTAATTTTATCATTTGACAGAATGTATTTCAGGCGGCATCAACGGATGACAAGAGAGGAATCGGAAGAGTACCAAACGAGAGTTCCTTTGCCATCTACTGAATCAAACGTAACGAAATTAAAAACTTCCTATTAATGTTAAACCCATACGTAAACTCTCTTTATGTTACATATAATATTTCAGAAAGGTGTATTATAATATAACATTGTTCGTCTTTCGTCTGCAGTAAAACTTAAACGAAATTAAATTGCCTTGTAGTTACATGATAGTTGTGTCTAGTTAAAAACAGAAACATGCTTTCCAGCGGCATAACGAAAAGAATAAAATTCAGTACACAAATGTAGAAGACGGGTCGATAAGATTAAATTGGGAGTAAGTCCACAAGGGACTACACTCTTACCTTCATAAGCAACTCCAGGATTTGTACATGATATTGTTTTCATTCTTTTCTTCGTGAAAAATTGTAGAACGAATTCCAAGAGGCGATTCTGGAACTTTCAGCATGAACTTACTTCCTACGCCACAAAGGACATTACACGCTTGAAAAATGTATCAATAAGACAATGTTAATCTAAAAGTACGCCACACTGATTAATTTTTGTATGCATTTAGTTGTTGATGCATAAATAGGATAAAGGAAATATTTCCCAGTATGTTAAGCAAATGCATGTACTTTTTGCAAAGTATGTGCAATGCGATAACGTACCTCATTATATTATTATACTATATGTGTAAGTGTCCGACATAACGTAAACGCCTGAAACTTTTCTCAACCTAATAAGGTCTAGAAGAAAATCTATCGTTACACACTTGCTGATATTGGGCAATTTACGTGGAGATGATTGTAAACAATATAAAGTAAACTACACGACTTTTTTAAGCTTTATTCGCATACGACGGTATCACGTTAGTGGTTGTACGTTTTTGTTTGTTTATAGTAAATAAAAACTTTTATTGATTCTTATTAAAAAAAAGAAACTTTAAAATATATTTCAAAATTGTGTTTTAGAATTACTATAGACATTTAAGACTTAAAACATAACATCCAAGTTTTACATGAGCTACGATATAGTAGTTCGTTTTTGTTCAATATATCGCTAATCGGAGGTAAGAGTTCCTAGCAGGAGCGAAATCAAACGTAAATTCGGTCTTGCCAATCGTCTTTTGTTTGCGTTCAGATTAAGTTGGTTTTAATACACTTTGTTTACTCGGATCCTGTTCCATGCTTTAACATAACAGCATTTTATTGTTCAGGTTATTCATATTCATATTCATTGTAGCAATATTATTGCAAGATAGTAAAAATAAGTTAAAGGCACTTTTAAGTACATACGTGTATGATTAGTCAATATATCGTGTCTCGTTTCCATAAATTTTGCTTAAACAAAACACTTTAATGACACTGTTGACAATTACTTATTACTCAAAAATGTTCATACAACAGTTCAAATTTAATAACAATTTTAAATAATTATATAACAATATAATAATATAACAAATATAACAATTTTAAATAATTATAATCAAACGTTTGCTGACATGTCACGTCAGTCCGTTTTCAAAAGTTGGCGCCACCTGCGGGTCGCAACTGCTTCATAAATATCGTCAAATGAATTGGAGATGAGAACTTGAAGTCAGAAAAAACATCCACAGTTCAAAAGTTATGCTCTGCATATGATGGGACCACTACTATAGGCTGCTTAAACCAGGAAACTACCACAAATGCATTTGCGCTGTGCAATGCCTGGATAACGGCCAGAAATGACCGATAGGCAGGACAAGGATTTTGCAACATGCAACAGGTCTTTTCTGTCCCGCCGTATTCTTTAGACCTTGCTCCTTTTGACTATTAACTTTTTCAACGGAAAGAAAATGATTTGGGGGTTACCAGTTCGGGTCTATGAAGATTGTACATCATTGTTTTTAAACACCTACCTAAGTATATGTCACTGAATATGCACATTCATTCTTTTATAAAGTTTATTGAGAAATATTGAATTTAAGACCAAATGCAAAAAAAAAATAACAGAGTGTTGCAGCATGAATATGCGAAGTAGATTTTCCGGAAACAAATTTGATGACGCACATGTGTACAGTCCGAGAAAAAAATATAACACAACATGTAATTTCACAATTCACAGTAAAGCCACAGTGGTTTTGTACTGGGTGCCTGAAGAAGTTTCTAGAAAATCCATAATTATAAGAAAAAGCTGTAGATAACACCCCGAAAAAAAGATAGCACAATTTAACAAAAAAGGAATTCTAGTCGCGTTTTGGTGATCTTTGGGTAAACAACTGTGATAGAAATCAAAGAAAAAGGCCCATTCTGTGATTTTATTTTTTGAGAGTGCCAAAAGTTGTAAAATGGCTAGAGGAAAGAATTAACTAGAACCGAAATAAAGGTTATTACAAAACTGCATCAAAATAATTTCAAAATTGGGTATATTGCCGAAAAACTGGAAAGAATACAAAAAGTGATTTCAAATTTCCTCAAAAACCCTGAAAATTACGGAAAGAAGAGTAGCTCGGGGCGTCCAAGGGTAGGGATAGACGCGAATTCGAAATGCATCGAATTCGGGCTTAACGGCTTGCAAAATCGCTGAACAAGCAGGTGTCACGACCAATGTAAGAAACGTCCAAATACTATTAAAGGAGTCTCCAGTTATTCAGCGCAAGAAAATTAAGAAGAAACCACCACTTACGGCAAAACACAAGGATGACAGGTTAAAATTCGCCATGGAGCATATTCATTGGAAAAAAACGACGGTTTGGGTATTATTCACGGACGAGAAGAAGTTTAATCTCGACGATCCCGATGGCCTGGCAATATTACTATCTACTACTACTACTATATGATATGGGCTGGAATAGGATACCATTGTAAAACTGATATAAAGTTCGTATCACAAAGAATGGACAACAAAAAGTACCTGGATTTGATTGCCGATGCAACAACAGCAAGACAATGCTGCGGTGCATACGGCAAAAATTGTTAAAAAATATTTTTCAGAGAACAACGTCGATGCTTTAGATTGGGCAGCACGATCGCCAGATATAAATATTATTGAAAACTGTTGGGGTCTTCTTGCCAGGGCTATTTATGCTGAAAACAGGCAATACGAAAGTGTTAATGAGAAACAAAACATTGTATCAAATTGGCGCAAATTACCACAAAAAAACATAAAAAAATTGTTTAAATATTTACCAAACAGAATGGCAGAAATAATAAAAAAATGTGGAGGAACTACTCATTATTAAGAGTTTAAAGAAAATTAAATAGCAATACATATGATTTTTTTAAACTACATGTTGCAAAGATAAAAAGATAGCACTTTTTCGCACCAAAATTTGGTATTTTTATTTATTTCCTCTGTTTTGCAATACTTTACTCAAAAAATTCTATACATAAATAAAATGTATTCCGATATGTGTTGAAAAATAAAATCACTGTGTTTGTTTTGTGTGCAAAAATAAAAAAAAAGTTAAAAAATGTTTAAAAAAACGAATTGTGCTATATTTCATTCGCGCACTGTATCTGTTCATCACTGCCACAATATTTTAACAACGCATATCACAGGATTTATTCAAGTCTAAAGCATAACCACCCTTGTTCTATGGTAGCAGTCAAGTAAAATCGACCAAAAAGCAAACAATGTCTGAATATACGCCTACACATACGCAAGCATGCACTTATACATATCAAGTAGCAAGTTACGAATACATTAGGGGAATGAAGGCATCTGAAGGAATATATTGCGCACTTATTTTGGTTCTGATTTGTCCTTGTAATATTCATTTGAAATAAAGCAGGGATACACTCAGTCAGGGTAAGTTTTGAAACATGTACCCTATATTAAATGATTCTTCATTACAAACAATCTTTTCTGGGCAATGTTTTACTTTTTTTGTAGGATTAATATCACACTCAAATATTTAATTCATTGAAATCATTTGCGTACATTATAACAGTTTTCTTATACGTCGAGATTTTTTTTTGAATAGTGTGAAGCTTTGTTCTTTTAAGGGGGTAAAAGTTCAAATTTTCTCGAAATTCTGCCGTTAAGTGATTAAAAAAATAAGTATACAGTTCTTTACAATAATAAGCAAACAATGGTATGATAATGCAATGACTTTATTATATTTGATCAGGTTTACTATGGCGTCAGTCAAGTCTGATTACAAGGACAACAAAAGCAAAGAAAAACTATTCATTCACTAAATCGTACAAGAAATTGCTACTTACTTCAAAAAATTAAAAAAGAAAGATAATCGTGTCCTTCAAAAAGGTTATTGAGTATGTAGACAGAGTTCAATCTATTGAATGGAATAAAGTTTTTAATATAAACATTTCTCTTTACCCATTAAAAACGGATGGAATTACGAATAAAATCAAAGGTGAACAGTTTTTAATGGCACCCGAAGAAATGAGTGACGAAGCGTGAGTGGCCACATGCGTTAAGTGGGCTAACATTCATGGGCAGTTGCAGTGGTCCAAATGTATTTTTTGAAGCATAATTTTAGGCTGATATAATAAACTAAATTTTTTTTTTCATATTGTGTCCAGAAACTCCAACTGCCTATTGTGGTCACACAAAATAAATAGTGCGAGTAGATAACTATATCATTTAGATTGCTTTACGACCGAGAAGACTAAGCTGGGTCAGATAAGCTTGCAATTATACAGCACTTGATAACAATAACCATAACCGCTTTTTACTGCGCAATTTCTTATCTGCCCACAAGAAGACAACGCTAACGTCAAGTTAAAAAAAAACCGGCAAATTGAGCGAAGAACCATCAAAGAGTAAAGTATGGAGTTGATCAACAATTTGGCAGCTTTACGTCCCCCACCATCAAAAAGATTTCTGGGGCCAAGCCTCCTCACCCAACGGGCGAGATAAAACTTCATGGCTGGTGTGCATAACCAAAGTGTTTTCTTGTCGCGCAACGCAAAGACATACATTGATATGTATAATCGCGCCCCCCTTGGGCAAACAGGTCATAATACATACACATGCTGTTTGGTTTTAAAATAATCACCACTTTCTGGTTTCACGGCCCACACTCCCCACGCCGTCCGAATTAAGAAATCATCGCGAAAGAAGAAATCAAAAACTGTTTGTCCGGTTTTTTCACTCAATACCAACCAGCACCAGACACAGCAGGGGTAAACAGAAAACATTATCAGAATGCGTCTCATGTTCAAAGAGCTCTTTTGGATTTTTGTTTTCCTCATTCTCCTTTTTCCTTCTTTTTTGGTTTTGTTTTTTTCCGAAGTGAAAAAAATTGTTTACAATCTTCAGCTTCATTTTGAGTGTGGACGGGTACGTTGGCAGTCTAGTTGAAATTATTTTTGACTTCAGTCAGTGTCGCGTTGCTGAACCGGAGTAGTCGAGTTTTTTGATAGCTCTCGAATGAGAAATTCTTAAAAAAATTCGGAGTTTCCGAAGCTGTTTGCAATTAATTAAAAATTAAATAAGAGACTGATTTGTGAGGTATTCACAATGCCATTTCCAACAACACCTCCACCACAGATGCCATGCCCACATTGGGTGCATTTTCCGATAAGACCAAAGGAATCATTGGAGTGCCCACCGTCCCCGGATGCATCGTACTATCCATACTGTGCAGAATGCCGGGAACAGCTGAAAGTCCAGAACGGAACAAAGAAGTTTCAATTTTGAGAAACTTACTTAAATCATATATACGTACAATATTTTATAAGTTTATATATATGTAAAGTAAACTGTTAAGAAATTCTCTCTGTAAATTTATTTTCTAAAAATACCAATTAAATGTAAGAGCCCTGTACAATATCTACAAGACATTTTTTTTGCTGTTTTTCTTTTGCCTGCTTTTTTTCTTAATAGTGTAGTGCAAGTGCGTATGTGTTTGTTATTGTTTTGCAGAGCGGTTTGTCCAAATTTCATAGTTTTTTGCCCAAATTTTGATAGCCATTTGTTGATATTTGTATTCATGGCAGGTTAATGAAAACAAGCAAACAAAGCTTTTTGTTGGTACTCCGCTGTTCAAAGAGGATGGATCTATACATACATATGTTTACAATATAGTGAATATTTATGTACGTGGTGATGATAAGCCGTTCTAGATTTGGGTTTGTTTTGCGAAACGAAAGAATAAATTTAAACAAGAAATTAGAATGCTTTGGTCAAGGTGCTTATGGAGTGGAGCATCGCATTTGAGCAACAATAGGTTTGTTGTACAAGGTCTCATCGCATAAAATTCATGGTTCGCCTTCCTGATATGGTAGCGGAGTGGGGAAAGAGAACGCTACTAAATATTTATGTATCTGCTTCTTATAGTGTAGTGGTTTGTTTTATGGCTTATGTAAGTTATAGACGACGCGTCCCGTAGTGTTTGAATATTATAGGTTTGTATATTGGATGTTTTTGGGCATATTCGTGCCACCCCCAAAAAAGTGAGATTAGTTTACAACGGCTACATTATGATTGAGATCTGTTACGACTTGAAATTCCCATTAGACTCGATACATCTCGACTGCACTCAAGTGACTGTTATTTTCGTCGTTGAGATATATTTACATATGTATGTAAGTAGCCAAAATGTGTACATTTTCGGTTAACACAAGCAAATCTGCGCAGTTAGCGACATGTCTCATGTTGTATTAAAGTCTTTTTAATGTTTAGTTCTGGTTATACAAATGTGGTAGAAGGCATACGTTTTAATGAAATGACGTCACAGATGCTTTAAAATTATTATAATTTATTGTTTGATACAATAGTACGGTCAAGAAGGTACGGGAATATGCTTTCTCAAACCTGAAATGAATGCTAATTGTTGGAGCATGGTGCTTTTGAATATTGTATTGAGATTTTTAATTTGATACTATAGCGCTATGAAGATGGGGATAAAGACCCATTATAAGAAATCTATATGTTTATACAAACTTAGTGTATGGAATTATAGACTGAGCAACATAATCTTTGAATGCTGCATAAGATAGACAGTTTATGATAATACGAACTTTAAACTTAGAAGATGGAGCTGAAAGCATATTCATACCTATTTACAACAGCTGCGAAAGTTTTACGATGTACATGGGACAACTTGGGGCCACTTGTGTCACCATAGGGTTGAAGCATTTTGAGCCCATCAATTTTAAGGTTTTGTAAATTGTTTGAAATTATTTTGAGGTATAATTCCAGTGTATTTAATTCCCAAATTCGAAATGTTCCTCCTTCTCATCAAACAATTTTAAAATTGTTACTATTACATTATGGTTGCTAGAATGTACCTTGTATTACCTTATTACCTTGACACAATCATTCTTTTTTAAAGAGCATTATACATAAAAGCCGAATTTTTCAAGCTATAAATCATAAACAAAATAGTATAACAATTTTCAGTTGTATTCGTCCTCCCGCCTGTGACACATACTTATGTATGTCACCTAACGTATGCTAATGGGAATAAACTATGACCCATTTCTGATGTATAGAAAATAGTAAATAGCTTTCCACAGAAATCGTTTTAATGAACATATTAATAAAATTTTGTCAGTCTTCCTGATTAAGTTCTTGTTGAGGAACTAGTCGATTGGTTTTGGAAAAAAATCAATATTGCAATACATATGCGTTCATTGTGGACTTCCAAGATATGTATGTACATATGTCAGTGTTTTGTTCTCCTTGCATTAAATTCTCATCGAGCTTGGTTTGCGCTTAATGTGTTCATATGTCGGCACGAGTATATGTATTTTTTTGGTACGGATGATGTTACGGGAAAGACTAAAAAGTCTTGTGCATGCCTAAATATAATATATGTACATATACACTTTACATATGTGCACAAATGTAGTTTGAAAGGGAAGTTTCGCATGGTATATTTAACATTTGCCAGTTATACACCTGCCGTAATCGATGAAAAATATTGCTGCTCCAGAGGCTTGTTGATAAAGGTCCCGTTTCAACCCGGAATATGACGTCAAACAAAGAAGAAGTTAAATATCTCTTAAATAATACCTATTTTATTACGTATTATATTTAAAAATTAGAAACACAGAAACCACACATTTCTAGTATCACTTGCAAGAGTCTAATTATTTTTACATTGACTTTAAGGTCATCCTTTAAAAGAAATATTTTTTTGTCTTGTTCGCTGATAATATTTAAATATTAACGTATGTTGTCTTTTCTTTTGATCTGTTGAGATTTTTGATTGTTTGTCGCATTGTTTATATCACATCATTCAGCTGCACTTTCTCCTTAAGCAAGAAAAGTTTTGTGTCGGGGGCTGATGGATAAAGAAGCAGTGTCAGCCGATAACATACGCTAGATCACAGACACAGACACAGAGAGTAATTTCTTTAAGCATAAGATCCTATATACATTATTGGCTTACCCTAAGTTTCAGGTATAACTCATAAAATGCATCGGTCTTTTAGATATTTCTCAAGGGCATGTTATTGAAATTTGACCTTGAACAAGCAATGACGCCTTTTGTTCAAAAATATTTAGTCATACAATTTTGTTCAGTTATTGACAGATTATTAAATAGATTAGTTATGGTCTTAAGATTTGAAAGGCATACGGGCTATCGCAATCTTAAGTTTGCCTTTATAACAGTGAGTTCATGACTCTATAAGTAAAAGAGTGTAAGCACATTTTCATTTGAATCATCTATTTAAAATAACAGTTCATTTCTATCGCTTTGTCCCACTTTTTATAAAATCAGCGTTTATCGTTGGTTAGGAGAACTGATACCATTTTTAATTTACTTCCAAACGCAAACTTTATAGTGCTGAATGATAACAGTTATCACTTCTAGAATTATCTACTGCCAAATTTCATAATATTTATTTGTTTTTGTTCAGTTAATATTATTGAGGTTGCAAAAGTTCGTTCAGTGATGTTAAACACGTTTCTCAAAAAATGTTAAATTAATTTTAGTGTCAAATCCACAAGCGTCCCAATTTTCAATATGACAATTGTTTTGCATCGAAATAATGTTGAACCCTATGAATGTTTTCATATTTTAGCATATTTTTTTCGCCCTTAGCAAATTTTGTGACAAATGCTTTATGAGGATAAATAGATTTTTTTTGGGTTTATCGCAAAATCTGCTTTGCAGCCATTTCGATTACATTCGAGTTACAATATTGCTTTCACTTATGTACAGTGGTTCTCAAGCCAAACCGGTCATACAAAAGAACAATTTTTGTAACTGAATATCATGACAACAGCAAAACATATTTATTAAAGTAAACCGCTATGAACAATTAGATATAACTGTTTTTTTAAACATGAACATAAATAACATTTGCAAAGGCAACGAAAAACGCTAAAAAAGTAAAAAAAAAACTCTATATTTTGTGCTCTCACAAACAATCGTACACTTGTTGTTAATGCAGGCTTTTATAAGTAACAGTTTTTTTTCTCTCAAAATGAAAAAGGATAACATTTTACTGTATCCTGCATTATATTCGAACAAGTTTGCTTCAATCTCTTATTTTGTAATAAAATGACACCTAAGGGCAAGCAAACCTCCGTAGAGATATGAAAATTAATTAAATCTGTCCCACAGCCAGGAGGGAAAGTCCATTCGCGAAATAGTTAAGATCGTCAAAAAAGGTTATTCCACTGTCTAAGGTATTATTTCGCGATTTAAAACGAAAATAGAATACAAAATGTATGAATGACTTAAAAATAAGAAGTTTTCTTTTTCCACTATTTCTCCAGTTGGACTTGATATTTTTCTGGTGTAAAATAAATCCTAGTCTAATTTCATAATAAACAATGGTTTATATTAAGAAAATGAATATATTGTTCTCACGGTATTCAATTTCTTACTTTTTTATTTTTTGTGTCTGATTTGACTTGGAAGCCACTGTATATAAATACAAACATTTTTCTGTTCTTTTGAACCTGAAGAATTATTTTTTTTTTAAAATCTCGATGCATATTGATGTATATGTTGCATCATAAGAAGCGCATTAATTAACAAAAAATACGAAAACCTGCATCTCACTTTTCCAACCATATGAGTGAAGTTTGATGATGTCGTTATCAAATGAACATATGAATCACTGATAAGCTGGCGGCTAGCACTCGTGAGGTTGCTTCGCATGATACCAGAACAATTTTGAACCGGTAATGTTTTTGTGTTTTCAACAGCGATGCAATCTATCCCTGAAGCAGTACTTTTTGTATGATCTTGGCAATGTACGAAAAGTGATCAAGTGTGAAGTGATCCAAAATCGTTGAGAAAGTATTCCTCTATACATACTATTTTTTTGTCGTAATATACATGATGATTGAGGAAATAAGGCAAAGTACATAAAATTGTATATATTTTCTATATCTATAAAAAACAAAACTAAAAAGAAAACCGCAATCTCTTTGTATCGTATATTGCATTTTTTTTTAATATATAAGCCTCTGGAGAAGGCTAAATGATCAGCAGTAAGTAAACAAATGAATACCTTACACATATCCATGTACATTCATATGTTAAAATAAAGTCCAGCAAGATTTTATTTATTTGAAAACCTGTTTGTACTTAAAGCTTATTCAATTTACCTCATTGTCTTTTAAGTCGTTATTTTATAATGTTGTCACGCACAGTGTGCTCGTGATGTTTCTGACAAGTTTTGTTGCACTTTGTTATGTGGATGCTTTGAAAATTAAAACTATATTAGAAATATTAAATATATATCTAAAGAAAGAAGAACAGAAATTAAAAAAATATTCAAATTTTTCCGAGAAATTGTGTTAGTTGGATGAGCTACCATAAAAACCAGGCATTGTTTGACGTTGACGGTAAAGCTTTAGCACATTGTTTTTTACAGTTTCGAATATTATTTACAGTATAAGCTCTTTGGTCTTTAAGGAGAACATTACACGTATCACTAACAGTGGCTCGGACACTTTTAAGCCAAGTTTCTATTGTTGTTTTAACAATTAAAAACCTGCTTAAGCAATAGATCATTAAAAGAGTTAGAAGTCAGTAGTAATGCTTCTGTTAAATAGGTAATAATTTTATTTTGGATTAGAAATTATAGAGTTGGAGACAACAGGCTTTCCTGTCATGGCAAAGAATAAGAGACACAATTTCTCAGTTAATAAAGATCTATTTAGAATCGTTTCTGATTAGGAAATTTATAATGACAATGTGCTCTAAACTCTCTTAGCGTTGGAGCTCATTTGCTTTGTTAAGAAGAAGCTCAGGATTCAAGCTCCGCCCGACTTATATTTTTCTAAGCAAAATGTAATCTTACATTCTGATACTAAGCCTCTTGGCATTTGCTCAGTATTAAACGCTTTTATTTACATTATACTCGTACATTAAGGGAAAGAGTATTTTAAATATTTCTTTTTAGGCTTTTAAGAGCACACTCAGTGAAGTATTCCAACATTTGAAGTCGAGTAAATCTCACATTCTGTCTATTTTTACGATTTCATACTATTTCAATTTTCTTTTCAACAGAGAACCATAAACAAATGAAACGATATTTGTTGGTAATATGAAGCGTTACAATCTGCCTTGTGGTTGAGTTTAATTTACGACCGCATTTTTATATTTTTGAAAAGATTTAGAAAAGTAAAAAGTATTTTCGTACATTTTGTTAAGTATTGTATTCAAAATCCATTTGGTAATCGAAAAGCGATTTTGAACCAAACAATTTCATTTGCGAGCGAAATTAAGATAGCAACTGCAACTTTGTATACAATCGCAGATTTTACGATGTGGTGAATACAATAACATAAACTTCACCTTGAATTTCTTTTAATGGTTTCGTACGAAGTTGGATGATGGCTATAAACAAAATTATATATGTGATAATAGGCATTGTACAAGTGAATGAACTATATTATCTATAAATGTGAACTTCAACATACCATAAGAAGGACTTTTTCGTCTATGATTTAAAAGCAAACAATAAAATTAATTTGCACTTTTCCCGCAACAATTTTTAAGAAATGTCATATGTTTTGTAGGTTTCGTTTGTGAAAGCGAAAAGATTAAATGATATGCTTTCAATAGATATGCTTTCAACTGTAATTAAATTTCGATTTTTTAACACTAATTAATTAACTTCTTGACAAATTTTTCCTTCCATTCAATTCTAAATTGATGTCTTCACCATTGGTAATCTTTTAAATCTTTATTTCCATGATGAATTCGGATGTCAGATTAGACATTTTAAGCTTGTTTCTTCAAATTTCCTCCATTTCTCCTTCTGCAAACCCAACGAATTCAGATCAACACCCTTATTTCTATTAATTCTTCGATGACCGATTCTTCCAAATAGCCATAGATAATCCATAAATTTTTTCCGAGTCTCGGAAACAACTACCTGATTAATTGTATCGTCCCTGGAAAAGTTTTTTTTCGACCCTATTCTTCCCTCCATTCAATTTATTTTACCTAGTTACATGTCATCGATGGTAAAACGAACATAAACATAAAAGTATTTGTCTTTCAAAACGGCCACAATACTTACGTTGAAACCTTATTGAATTTCTTTGTCGAAATGCATGGGTATCATGCAGCGATTTTAATAAATATTATAGGCCCTTACGATTCTACTTTCCTTATACTCAATTTATTATAAAAGTGTAAGTTGCCTGCATATAAGAATAATAATTCTTTTGTCTTGGAATGTGATCACATTCTCTCTGCTTTTGATCGCTAAGACCCACCTCAGTTGTTGAACGTTCATTATGACTTTGTTCAGCATTAACTAGAAATCTAAAAATGCTTCTCGCTAATGCCGATGTTTTGCAGAAAACGTTTTGATGTTTTATTACAAAATGTTCAAATGTTTTAAAAATTCAGTACCTTTCTTATTAATTCAGTACCTTTCTTATTCATCGTCCTTTTCTGTTGTAAATGAACAAATTGATTACTAAAGTTTATTTTGAGTTTCAAACCAGCATTCTCCTCTCCTCATCACATGCTTATCTTTGTTTTTTACATTAAAAAAACATTTTTCAATTTAATTATCTCAAATCAACTCCCATCATTTATTCAATGGCAAAATTTAATATTATTACCAATTTTTACCAATTAACAAATACCAATACTTAAATGGAAGTTGTTTTGCTTAGTTTTTCCTCCAAGATAGATTCCACTTACCGAATTGCATATCTTACTTGTAAAACAATTGTATGTTCAGTAGTAAGATTTCTTTAAATCGTATCAAGCTAGAACAAATTTTGTTAAAATATTGTTACACTATGCAGCCAATAAATATATCTATCTGACGAGTGTTTTTGCTAAACATTTCAGTAATCTTAATATCATTCTGCCTGGTGTTTTACCTCTAATCCCCGTAGTTATCCCATTGTCCCCTTGTTCCGTATTAAACCCCATCGTACTGATTCAGACGTTAACAAGCCTCTTACTCTCATTCACAGCTATATTTGTTTTGATTCCTTTTGCTCGAAATTAAAACTTCGCACGCTTCTACACAATTCCCCCTCTACCTTCTCCATATTTCCTTTGATTTTGATATGTAAGTTAAATTTGGATTTTAGGTTATTTTTTTATTTTCGTAGCTTGTATTAAGCTTTATGAATGGAAGTACTGGTCGCTCAATACATAAATGTCTTTAAATTATTTATTGATCAAATTAATTCGCTTTTAGTAATGTTTTACAATTTTGTCATGCGCAGCTTTTATAAATAATGCAGTAACTTTAGATTTCATTTTTATGCAATTTCACATTTCTACCAACAGAACAGACACACACACTTTGACATTTGAGAAGCCCTCTGCGAGACAACAGCTTTATACAAATTCCCCTCGCATTTCTGATAAAGTACCTTAGAATTGTTTTGCACTTCAATTTAGTTTTAAAAGTATAAAAGTACTGAATTTTTTTTATATTGTTATAAAAGAAACTTATGCAATATATAGATATTGCCTGAAATTTTTGGTACTTTTACAACATGTATGCGTAGTACCCTCCATCAAGCGCTACAGCGTTAAGATGATCAAACAAAGCAACTGTATTTTATTCTTCCAAAGTCTGAAGGTATTTTTATTTTCGAAGCCTTTTCATTGATTTTTTCATACATGTGCTTGTTGCTCAGTTAAGTAAATAAGCAAATATCTAAGCAAATATCTATGATTTGATCTTTTACATTTTAAACATACTTACATATGTGCATAGACCATAAATATGTTTGCGAAAAAAACTCGATGCGGAAAATGTAAGACATTATCAGTCAAAATTATTTTTTCAAAACTTGTACGAGAAATAGGAAAGAGATTTGTTCAGTCTCGTACTTTCGAAGTTATTTAAGAAATGCTAGGAGATTAATTGTATAATTTGTACGTTACTGAATACAAATAAATTATTGAGATTAATGCTTGTTAGAATGTAAGCTCTAGCTAATGGAATCCATCTAAAGTGTGATTTTTTCTAAGCGAACATGCCAAAATTGCTTTGGACGTTTTAGAAGTGAAGATGAAAGTCCTGGGCCGCAACAAAAGTTTGAAGATGAAAAACTGGAAGCATTACTTTATGCAGATTGTTGCGAAACATAAGAAGAACTCAAAGAATCTTTGAGTGTCACTCAAGCAGCTATTTGAAAACGTTTAAAAGTAGCTGGTTATATTCACCGCAATATACCCAATATTTAAATGAGGGCATTGCTACAGTGAAGCAGTAACAAAGTATATGTTTATTTAAAATCTGAAATATTATATAATTTACACAAACAATTTAAACAATTCAATTTTTATTTAAGTATTTATTTATTTACCGTATGTATAGTGTAAAAAATTAATCCGAACTACGACTAAACTCGATAACAAAATGAGTTCTTAATATTTAGGAAAATACATATTTACATGAAAACTATTATCTTGTTTTAAAAAGGAAACAATCACAACAATAATAAATTAATCATTTATCTTTGAATTGCATTCTTAAATTATTTCCTGCTAGGACAAGATTGCCAGGGCTCTCATTCGACCGACGCCTTACTCTACAGTATGCACCATCATCACGTTACTCTAGCTTACATGTGTACGAAATTCATACAACTACTCAATAGTGCTTTAAATAAATATGCGCATAAGTTCTGCCGAAAATCGCACGAATATAAATATTTCACCGGGACTTGAAGCCACTCCGAGATATACGAGTAGTACTTAAACTAAGATTAAGTGAATATGTTGCCCTTTCTTTTACGCGTTGCCTTTAAGTTACACAGTCTCCAAATTTTGCAAACTCCAACTTGATTCTTAATTAAAACATACAACAATGTTTTATTTATTCTTACAACTAAATATATTTGTATGCGATGAATAATATATCTGTTCCTAAGGACTAGGGATCACCTTTCGTTTGTGCTGCTGTGGATATATTTTGCTTTCTTTTGAGATATCGTTGGTTATGGTTTTGTTTTTATTTAAATAAATAGATTTTGTTAAAAATATTTTTAACCACTAGGTAAAAAATTATATGAGCTGATGCGCATTCAGCCACTCAATCCAATCAAATTAGTTTGCTGGAGTGATTGTGGAGAAAATGCAGTTTGCACAGATTTTGCTGCACCCTGTTGAGAGGGAAAAAAACATTAATTAACTCATTTTACTGTTATTATTAATACATGCATTTGTATGTACAAGACAATGGGACTTTAACAGTAACTTAAATTCACAGTACTCAATGAATGAATCAAAACGTTTAGATTCGGATAAGCTGGCGCTTCACAACGAGAATATCGTTATCCTCCAACCTAAACCTAAAATAGAACTTAAAGTACAACTGAAACATTTGAAACAAAAGAAACATTTCAAAGGTAGCGAGAAGGAGCAGTTCTAATATGCAGGACGTTACTGTTTTTTAAGACAGCTTAATTAGGCTGCAATTGCTTGAATAACCTAGTATTTTATAGAGAACGCCAGATGGTCTAAGAGTATCACCATAAACAGTAAAAGTAGACAAACCAAAAGTCAGTAGGTTCGTTAAAATTGAATATGAATATGGATGTAATATCCATATATAATATAATAATTTCTATATACATACTAAATATTAAGAAGAATGAATATCCAGTACTTATATTCCACGAAAACGAACGTATCATGCTTATTCCCATTTATGCGTTATTGTATTACTACGTATTTTATAACGTACTATGTTGTATTATTTCGTCAAGTCCTGAATGTTACATATATGGTTGTCAAATATCTCTCTTCCGCCGGCTATGTACAGAGCGCTACAGAGCTCGTATCTGGCAATACATTACCTACAAAACGACGATATGCATGATTAGTTTGTATATTGCGTTCAATAGTTTCAGACGTGTAAACATGCCGAAATTCGCGCTATTTTAAAGTTTTCCTTCGTTAAAGCAAATCCGCTAGAGAAATGTTCCGTGAGACTAATGGTATTTTGGGGCATGGTACTCTATTACTTCGAACCGCGGAGAAATGGTTTCGACGATTCAGAGCCGGTGAAAACGACACTATGGCCAGACAACGGAAGACCTGTGACGGCGAATACCGATCGAATCATGGAAATCTTCGAGTTAGACCGGCATGTGGCATCTCGTGACATAGCCCAGGAGATGGGAGTTAGTCACCAAACCATTTTATACCATCTGCAGAAGGCTGGATACAAAAGCTTGATGTTTCGGCGCCGCATGATTGCCGCAAAAAATTCTTCTCGACCGAATCAACGCCTGCGATATGCTGCTGAAACGGAACGAACTTGACCCCTTTTTTGAAGCGGATGGTGACGGCGACGAAAAATGGATCACATACGACAATATCAAACGAAAACGGTGGTGGTTGAAGGCCGGTGAATCGTCCGAAAAAGTGGCCAAGCGGGAATTGACGGCCAGGAAGGTTTTGCTGTGTGCTTGGTGGGATTGGAAGTTAATCATCCACTATGAGCTGCTCCCATATGGCCAGACGATTAATTCTACCATCTATTGCGAACAACTGGACCGCTTGAAGCAGGCGATCGACAAGAAGCGCCCAGAACTGGCCAACAGGAAGAGTGTAGTGTTCCACCAGGACAACGGCAGACCACACACTTCGTTGATGACTCGTCAGAAGCTATGGGAGCTCGGATGGGAGGTTTTATCGCATCCACTATATAGCCCGTACATAGCGCCAAGTGATTACCACCTGTTCCTGTCCAGGGCGAACGCCCTTGGTTTTGTGAAGTTGAACTCAAAAGAGGCTTGTGAAAAGTGGCTGTCCGAGTTCTTCGCAAATAAGGAGGGGGGCTTCTAGGAGGAGGGTATTATGAAGTTGCCGTCTAGATGGAAACAGATTACCGAACAAACATATTTGAACTAAATCCGATCACTGTAACATTTTTTATGAAGCATTGAATGAAGAGCAAAACAGCGGAAATATTTGACAACCGTATATTTTATTTTTGTGTCCAAAAACAATTTCCAAAAATAAAATCGCAAATACCGATTAAGGCAGAAACAATTTTATACTTCGTCAAAATTCTTTTAAATAATGCAAAAAAATTAAAGTCACACACAAATATTCCAACTACTAAAAAACTGCCACATTTTTATTGTTAGGGCATAACTATGTTGTAAGTGAAAAAGTGTTACATAGTCGAAGTTCATGAAAGGTATCATGCTAAGTAAATTTTGTATAGTCAACACAAGAGGACGATAGTGGGCTTATATAGCTTAAGAAACGATACATCGTTCATAATTCTAGGAATTCGGAGCAAAAATAATCAAGCAGTTGCTCAGTTGAACTAATTAAAAATTATGAATAATATTTAAGATACGATACTATGGTAAATTTTTCTGCAAATCGTTAGCACTTTTTACAGTTTGGAAAGTATCGAAAAATAGATAATATTTTTAATTGGCACAAATGAATCTAGACTGTTGAAAATAAGGGTTCCGGGAATCCATAAAACGGGATACCATTTGTATGTATCCCGGAAGAAGTAGTTTTTTATGTTTCACTCATAAAAGATAACAGTTTACCATTTCACCAAACAATTCAATTTTTCAAACTCGTACTTTTAGGAGAAGAAAAAGCATTTTTAGAGAAGAATGTATAAATTGAAATTTTGCTTAAAAATAATGTTCTTAGATCGTGAAATAACCCAGGTAATGTATAAACAATTCACAGTCGAATATAAGATTGATACAAATTCTAGGAGCAAGAAAGCATACATTAGTACACATTTTAGGGAAATACAAATTATGGCGAGAGTTGTGTTTTGTCTGTAACCATTGTATTTGTATAGTTCCCAAAAGAAAGAAATACATATAAGCAATACTATAATAAGCTTAAAACATAAATATGTAATGTTTTCTAGGAACAAAATTAAAAAGCAGATCCGGCAGTTCATATGACGCGAAAATTTAATTTCATATAAGCAATTTCAATCTTTTAAAATTCATAACAATATATTTTGGAAAAAATCGTAACGGTTTATAAAAAAAAATTAAAGGCTTTACATTTTTTATTTATCATTCACCATCACCGTAAAGGAATTGAAGACTATAAAATAGCAAAGGCGTCAAATTGTTGAAGTTTCAGCCCGATGAAAAAAACATATGTTGTAGATAGCCGACCTTCGAGGCAGTCATCGTTGGAATTTTAAAAGAATTTTATTTATTTTATTTATTATGATGAAATTTGTTCTGAAGTTGGTCACTAACGACAAGCTATACGTGTTGATTGTATTAAATTCAATTGCATCATTAAAACGCAATTGAAAGTTGAATTTAAACCTAATTCCCATTAATGTTGAGGTAAATGAAGAAATTGTACGTATAACACATTAGTTAACATTAACGTCTCTGTAATCTATTAAACACAACATGCGGAACTCGGGTAGTGTACTTTATCTAAGGAAATGCAAAAATAAGCTTCGATTTTAACCACAAATAATTCAAATCTTCTTGTAGACGATTTGGCAAAAGTAGAGAAACTTAGGTTCAACATTTATCAGAGAAACAAAATTGTTTTGCATGTTTAAATGGGTTGCATGTATGGTTGAATCAAACCAAATAAATATATATATATATACATATTAAGTATGCAAAGACAATGTACTAACTGTAGTAAGTATCATACGAGCGCAAAGTCTTTATTAGATATATAAGAAGTAACATTACACTTAAAAGGGGCTATTGATTCTTTTAAAATCTTTCTTATAGCGACAATATTTAAAAACATGTATACTTATCTATTTGTCTACTCTGTATTTTCTTTCATAAAAAGACTTCATCAAAGGAAGGTGTTGATAATTTGTTTCTTAAACTGTAATATCTCTTACCTACTTTAAAGTTTCTACTTTTTGTAAGTCAAATAATTAAGGTGATGGTGTTGTACAGGAGGTATTTTAATTTTCAGTCACAATGAATTTTGAGTCAATAATTTGCCGTATGAATACTTAAGCGTTAAAACAGCTTCAGCAACATTGTTTGGCATTTAGAATTTTATTGAAGGGGTAAGCGCGCTTGACTCCTATGATAAAACATAAATAGGCACGCTTGACTCTTATATTGCAAATGTGCCTACGTGCGAACTTATATTTAAAGACATTAAAAAATACAAGTAAAGCGAGTGAAGCTCTTGATCCTTGAAAATATATTTCCTATTTTACCAAGGGTAAAGTGTCCCGAATTTTTATTTCCGCGAGGATCAATATATATTCCCAGTGTCATGTTGGCAATCATACCTCTCACGATTGTCCAGTTGATTTTGTGTTTACTTCAAAATTCATCTTCGATACGTACCAATTGTAAATTTTGTCTAATAAAAGCAAACCCTTGTGTGCTGACGCGTTCAGAAGATACATACGTCCAAAACAAGGTGTATAGGTAGCAGAAAATGCTTCCAATAGCCTGAGAAAATGTGAACTGTAGCAGATCGAGGATATCGGCATAAACTACAACATTACTGACGTGATAAAAACATGATTGCCAAACTTAGAACTACTGTAAAAAAACGTAGCTGAAAATCTAAACACATCGATTGTTCACTTGATTTTAACAAATGGTTTAGTTTCAAGACCATACACTAGAGTACTTCCACAATATTGCACATGAAAAGGATAAAAAAAATATATTTTGAAGTGCTGTAAAGGATTAAACAGACGTAATTTTTGAAAAAACAAAACAAAAAAAAAAGTGACAATTTTATTCAACCGCTTATGCTGCCACCGTGGCGTAGTGGATAGAGTGCGACACTCACACGCAGCAGGTCTAGGTTCGATTCCCAGCTCAACAGGAATTTTTCGAATTTTTCACAGCACCACCTCTTTCGGGCTGCTGACAACATTCAAAGAGTAATAACTGTTTAAGAAAAAGCTTCGCCGTTTAGAGTCGGCAAATAACTGTAGGTCCCTTCTACTCATGAGAGAACAGTAGCGCGCACGACACGAATAGTTGATGAGTAAGCAAGGCCCTGGTCCCCCTGTAGACCGTAGTACCAACAATTAGTATTGTTATTATTATTCTTATGCTGCTCAAGGCAAGTAAAACATAAAAAATTTCCGATGCACCTCCGATGCAAGTGCGTGTTGAAAAGACATAAAATTTTTATATATTTTGCCTCCGCAAAAATCTGTGATAAATATTCATATGAACGCAGACTATTGTTCTTTTGTGCAATTTCATTGCATTCAATTTACTTGTCAAGAAAGCATATTCAGCTGTTTGTGTTGTTTGGGGTCTTTCCTGATATATTGTGCCTCCAGAAAAAAACACACAGAAGAATATATAATAAAAATTTAATTTTCTGGCCATAAATTGTTCTGGGAAATGAACGTCCATTATCCGTGATAAACTAAAACTTAAATGTAGGCTGAGTAAAATTCAAAACTGAGACTAAGCTACTAAACCTCAGTAATCCACAATCATCTGAGATTAAAAGTTTCAATAATCCGTCTGAAAATCTTGCACCTAATAAAATGTACACTCTAACTGCCGGATCTTGCTGTACTTAAACATAAGTTTATTGTTATGAACACACACATATGAGTATTGTGATGTGATCAATTAGAGGAATTTGGAAAAAACAAAAAATAATAACTCACCTGAAATGCAGCGCCCAGAAACTGTGTTACCGCTCTTGTAACACCAAAGGCCGCTGTTAGTAAACCATTGCCCTGTCCTAAGCTTTGATTTTGGTTTTGGGGATATTGCAAATCGGCATACTCTCCACCCTACAAGGTTCACAGGAGGATATGTTTTGTTTCGGTTTTGGTTTGCATGTTGGTTTTGTTTGCAGGGATTTAGAATTAGACTTAAACGAAGCACTCCGTCTTAGCGGAGCGCGACAGCGATAGCATGAAGGTAGAGTGTTAGTGCGTTTGGGTTAGATCAAGTAAGCTACTGAAGCGGTTCTGTTGAGGAATACAAATCTTGGAAAACTACGACTACGGGAACAATGAAAGCGTTTGGTCGCATAGGCAAAGCTTGTTGAAAATGGAAAAGTGCAGGCTACTTTGTGGCGGAATTCAATGCCAACTTACTTCATCGGAATTTGAGGCTGAAGGTACGGCTACACCAAACCCGCCGACGGCCAAAGGACTTTCGAGACGTGTGGACGCCGCTGCCGTTGGCTGACGGTTGTTGCGGGAATTGCGTGTGCCGGGAGCTGTGTCCTGCCATGTTCGCCACAACCAGGCAAGACCGTCAAGGATTGGTCGTCTTTGAGTTGGTGGTGGCGGTGGTGGGGGTGCTCGTGTTGTTTGATAAGGCGTCGGTGTTGGTCCTTGGAGGAACAAATCCTGAGAAGGGAAGTAAAGCAGTTTTATTTGTGTTACAAGTTGATTGGGAACTTACATTGATGGGAATATTGTTGTGTGTGGGCCCGATGCCTCTCTGCTTAAGGACGGCAGCTAGAACTGCATCATTAGTCTTTCCATAGATGTTCAACTGCTCGGGCGCAGTTTCAATGGACGGGTCCTTGAGCAGTTCGATAACTTCCTCTTGGCTTATGGGGGTCTGGGAATGAATATTAGGTGTTGTTCTCGGCCGATTTGTAGTCGTGCTCTTGGCTGCTGCCGGACTTATAAGATTTATCCTCGCTCCGGCTGCAGTTCCCTTTGGCTTTCGTCCTGATCGAAGCTCTTGCATGATGAGCGGAAGCTCGTTCAAGGACACAGGTCGGCCAAGTAGCGATGACAGCAGGTTCAAATTTTTCTCGATTTCAGCTATTTCATCCCTTGTCATAGGTTTTTCTGTTGTTGTAGTCGTCCTCACAGTAGTCGTCAGCGTGGGAATCGGTCTTTGCACTGGCTGCCGGTTCCCGTTGCCAAACTGCTTTGTGATTTGAGGAAGATCGGCTAAAGTTATTCGCCGACCGAGTAGCGATGATAAAAGCGAGAGATCAGCGGAAAGAGCTGCTTGATCTTTGCGGTGGTTTTCGATTTCATGGGCTGGTAGAAGAGTAGGGAACTTCTTGACTGGCAGTGGAGTGAATGGCGGTGTGGTAGGGTTTGTGGTCCTGGCAGTGATGTGAATTGGTGTTGTAGGAGTCATTTGGCGATTCTGCAAGGCGAGCTCAATAATTCGATTTGCAAATGTCGGAGGAGTTGAGGTCGTGACGCGAAGTTTTCCAATGTCACGCTGAAACAGGATGTTATGAGTTTGTTCGGCATTTTTAGACATTGCCTTACCAGTGAATTTAAGAACTCGGTGTCGTCTGCGTTAATCGTCTTGGCAGTGGTGGTCGTTGAAGTGAAAGTTGGTGTGGAGAAACTGTTCAGTAGGTCTTCAAGGTTTTGTTGTGAGATCGTGACTGGTTGCGCCCTGGTTGTGGTGGTTGTGGTGGTTGTTGTCTTGGGTGTAGTTGTTGTAGTTGTTGACTTTTGGGCACTTTGCTGCTGTCGGAGCAGCAGTTGACGCTGAAATGAAGTATGCTTTAGGTTGTTCATCGTGATTTGGAACTTCTTACCAAGGTGTTTAGGAACTGGATATCTTCGGGGCTTGTAGCTGACGGAAATTTGATTTGGTTCGATATCGTTTTGGCTGTCGTTGTTGTCGTTGTAGTTGTGGTAGGGGGTGGCGGTGGTGGCGGTGTTGTAGTTGTAGTGGTGCTGGTAGTGGTTGTGGTTGTAGTAGGTGGGCTTGTGCTGGATGTTGTACTTGGAGCCTGCGTCTTCAATGATGCTTGTAGAGCAAGCAGCTGCTCCAACAATTTGATGTTCCTCTCGAGCTCGTTGCTAACACTTGCTAATACTGCTGTAGGTTGAGCAGTTATTTGCGGGGTAGGACTTGTTGCTGCAGGCGACGACATCTCTTCTCTTGTGGACTGAGTTGTTGGAGCTGCAGACGTAGAGGTCGTGGCCATTGTGGTTGGAGATGGTGTTGTTGTGGTCGTGGTTGTTGTAGTAGTTGTGGTTGTTGTTGGTGGTGGAGGTTGTGTCGTTGTTGTTGTAGTTGTAGTTGTAGGAACAGTTGTAGTAGTCATAGTAGTTGTTGTTGATGGTGTCGTCGTAGTACTTGGTGTCGTTGTTATAGGAATTGTGGCTGGCAACGTTGATCCTGGCGTTACTAGAATTATTGTCGGCGTCGGTATGTTTTCAATTCTCTTTGGTTCTGTGATGGTATTTGAGGAATTTTTTAAATTATCAATAACAATAGTATTATCTAGAGAACTTATTGTACTAGATTCGTGAAAATAGTTGTGTTGTTGTATAGTGTAGTGTGGTTCAGTGTTATTCTGGTTTTGTGCCTCAGAGCTTGATTCGGTATTCTGCGGTGCATACACGACTTCTGATGGAGTAGTTTTCATCCATGATTCCACATCTGTGTTGGACGTTGGCTGAGAGATCTGATTAATGCTTTTCAAAGAGTATAGACCGCGATTGACCTCAGAATCGGATGTATTTTCATCAATGACTGGTTCATCAGATAAAGATGGCTGTAAGGATGGAGTGAACTTGTACATGGAATTGTTGGAATTTTTTTCGGTATCGGCAGGGGTTGGATTGATTAAACTATTTTGACTGAAGTTTGTAGGTGGACTTTCAACTGTGAGAGTTTGCGGACTTTCGGGGGGGCTTTCGGACTCATAGTTCTTGGTAAGTGATTCTGTTTTCAAGCCTGCACCTCTAAAGGAATCAGAAGCCTTATTAATGGAGTTAAGGGTATATGTTATTAAATCATTTACTTCCGATGAATCCGCCCTGCGATTATTTTCTTGCAGTGCGATAAATTGTTCATCCTTTATCTCCTGAATGCCTAATCTGGATCCAGGAGCATCTTGGTTTAAAATTTGAACCTGAGCAAAATTCGGTTGTTTTTCTACTTTGTCAAATTCAGTGTATTTGCGGTCAGCTGCTTCACCTTGAACCTGATCCAGTGCAGTTTCAATAAGATTTAAGCCCACTTGAAAACGATTTAGGCCGTTTTCTTCAGAATTTCGGAACGTGTTTGAGGTTAAATAATTGTCATCATTGTCATCACGATTGTTGACGTCATCGTCGGAATTTGCGGCTTGTACTTCCGCAAGATGTTCAGAGTAAGTGGTCATTGAGCGGAGAATGTATTCAGGAATTCCTCCTGGAACAAATGTCTTCTCAGTGCTGACGGTAGGGTTGTCTGCAACCTTGAGAGGAGGCAAGGTCATGACATTTTCAAGTGTTCGTATTTCAGTTGGCACGTCTTCATTGGATTCATTGTCACTGTTTCGCATACGAAGACTAATGAATGTCTCAACATTAGATTTAGGAGTGGATTCTTTTAATGGAGTGGTTCCCTGTGAAGGGTAGCTGTCGAAGTATGATGGAGTATAAATCATATTCTCTGGAACATAGGGTTCCTCTACGGAAATTATTGGTTCTTGGTTCATTAACTCATTTGCTCGGCTTATAGAAGAAGTAACATTTTGGTTAATTATTTCCTCAACTCGCTCAATGACTTTATCCTTCTCGTCCCTAACTTCCCCACTTTCATCAACAAATTCATCACTCTCCTCTTCGACTTCGCCACTTTCTTCTAGGAGCTCTTCACTTTCTTTCTTGAGATCCTCGCCTTGCACCTCGTCTTTTGTGTACATTTGATGAAAGTGTCCTGGCAACATTTCATTGTGTTTTGGTTGAGAATTTTTGGGAAATATCATTTTAACGTGTTTTGGTTCTGACGGGCCCTCCACAACTGACAGCATGCTGCTTGGCATTACAATAGAAGCTTTTACCTTAGGCTCGGGGGAAGCCTTTTTGGGGTAAACCATGGGATAATACACTGATGGGGGTTTTGTGTACTCTGATGTGCTTGAATAAAAAGAAGGACTAGAAGTGCTCATTCGATGTCTAGAGGGATAAACAATCATTCCAGCTTCTGAATGATTTGACTCTTTTAGAATTTTATCGGAGCCGTTATTAATCAGCTTATCTGTGGATTTGATTAGATTCCTTGAAAGCTGCTCAGAAAATTCCACATCTGCAACATTTCGGATTTTCTCTTTGAAATTTTCGTCCTCTAGAATTCTATTTTGGGGAGAGTTTGAGTTGGTACTTTTTCCTGTTCTTTCATCCGAAAAACCTGCGATTTCTAAATTAGGGTTTGAAAAGCTGATTGTATCAGGCAATTCAGAAATGTTTTGATCATTTTGCGAGATATTTGCTTCTCCAATCAGTGAATCAATGGGACGCGATGTTAGGAACTCTTCGTTTAAAACAAGAAGCGAATCAACGGGACGTGGCGTTGAGAGCTCTTCGTTTTGAACAGAACTTAGAAAATCACTGAAATTGAATTCAATTTGAGGCACATCCGTTTCATTATTCAGGGAAGGATCGAAAGAAACAAAAGGTGTTTGTGAATTAATTAGTTCTGGTTCAGGGAAAGCTTCCTTTGAATTCTTAAGTTCGACTCCTGAACTAGAAGAAGTGGAGTTCTTGTTAGAAGCGGTTTCATTTTGTAAAAAAGGGTCTAGTGACTCCTGCAGTTCAGGAGAATGCTTATAAATGTCAGGAAAGTTTGGACTTTCTTGATAGGGTGGAGGAAGAAACGTTACCTCTTCATCCTTTACCTTAATTTGATTACTCAAAGAATTACGGCTTTGTTCTATGAAGTTGTTGCGACTATCATTAATGAAAACAGATGCATTCGTCGAATTATTTTCTTCCGCGGTTTCATTCTTGAAGAGATCTGCTGTTGGTGATTTTGCAGCAGATTGTAACAAATCGAAAGATGTTTCATTCAGTTTATCAGTGTTTTGGTTTTGAGGTGAAACTACGTCGTTGAGAGAATCATCGATGTCAGCTACAGCCGATTTTGATGGACTTAATTCGTTAAGTAAAGGCTGATATGCATGGCCACTGTTTGTATCATATACAGATAAAATATTTTCCCTACTAGGAAAATTGTCAGACATTTCCTTCATGTACTCGGGAGAAGGTGTAACATTTGTTAGTTCATTTCTCGGACTAGAAGAGACACCTTGGAAGGACAAGGGTGAGTACAGGACATATTCATCTTTCGACTTCAGCGATTTGGAGGTTAAAGTTTCTTTTGAAATATTGATACTTTGATCAAAAGATTCCGTCGTTGATTTAATTTGAAAGGATTCTAGAGACATATTTGCGTTTTCAAGGTTAACTACAGAGACGCCGTTTACAAGTTTAAGTTCCTTCTGCATAGAGACATTGACGTCGTCGACTATCTCGTTTAAAATCGCTCCTTTTCTTGGCACAACATGGTTGTCAAAGTCAGTCTTCTCGCTTAGGTTTAAAGTTGGCTCAAATGCGTCTAAAAGCACAGAGCTAGCGGTCTCATTGAGAACTACCCACAGAGACACATTAGAACTTGAGGTCCGATTTAAATTTTCTAGAGATTTATTTTCCAAGTTAAGAAACTCCTTTTGTAAGGATCCTGGTGCAAATACGCTCTTTTTATAGTCTGTTCGACTTGCATTAGTTAATTTTAGAAGCTGTTCATCTTCAAAATCATTCAGGTTGTCATTTTTTTTGTAACTGGGAACAGTTTCCATTGGATAGTCCTTATCGTTTTCGATTAGGACATCAGAATCTGAATCCTGGGGTGAGGTATCCTCAAGATCTTTCTCACCATAAAAAACAGACGTCTTAATCAAATTCAATTCATCTGACTTTATGGGTATTATTTCACTCTTGTATTCATAGCTTTCTGGGACGGTCCCGTTAAAAACTACTGAGCTAGTTGTGGGATTTGCAACAGTAACTTTAGAAATAGAAGCATTCAAATCTGTAAATTCATGCACTGAGTTTTTCAAAGAAGAACTATTTGGCACACTCCCATTCAAGACCTTCAAAGATGAGTCAGTTATTGAAATATTCCTGTGACCATACTTTTTCACATATTCCGACACTTGTTCGAAATATCCCTGAGGGTACAAGACTTTGACTGGAATTAGGTATTCCTTTTCCAGGTGGGAAGTGGTGCTGTGAAGCGGGGTCTGGGTTGTAGAATCTTTAAGAACCGAAACCTTATTCAGATTTGATGTCGTTGTGGTATCAATAGATGACTGAGTGGAGGAATCTTTAACATCAGATTCAGAAGACATAGCCCAACTCGGTGACGCGTTCGAAGAATAAACAACTTTCACAGGTATGGACCCTGGAGGATAAGTCCAAGGAGTAGCCTCGGTTGAAGTTGTCACCAACTCCAGTGCTCCATCTCCACTGCCTTCAGAACCAAATTCCTCAACCATCTCAAAGCGATCCTCAGGATCCTCAAAATAATCACGATTTGTTTCAGAATCAACTTCCGACTCTAAGATACCGAGATCGATAAGCTTTGGCACATCATCACGCAACATCGTCTTAGACTTGTTAGCAAGACTCTCAAAGACGTCGCGTGTCCGATTCATCTCAGCTGTAAAGTCCTCTATGGAAACACTGCTGCGATTTTTGACGCTCGTCGCCACTGGGCTTGTGTATATTGGAAAGAGTTTTGTTTTGTTTGTTGCTGTTTTCTGACTGGCCATCACCAACTTAATTGGATACAATTTTGTACGTTGTGAGAATTGAAGGGCTCTACCTTTATTTCCCGCGTAAATGCTACCGCGACCGACATTGGCGGCAAACGTGTCAAATTGATTGGAGATTACGTTATTGTCATCATCGGTATTTGGTGTTGTTGCCACTGCAGAGCCGTTTTGCGAGAAAAGCTTGCTAAGGAGGTCCTCCTCAGATGACGACGACTTATCTTTTATCTGAAAATAAGGAGTACTTTAATAAGCGTACGCTTATATGTGAAGTCTTACCTTCTCCTCACTGGAGTCGAAAATTGTGTTCTCTGAGACATTCTCACCCTTGTTTGCTTGAATGGAGGTTTCTTCGACAACGTTTTTGACAGTCGTCAAACTGACAACATTCGATGATTTTAATGGTATGTCCGTATTGATGTACTTGCGACGGAGTAGATCCAAAAGGACTGCGTTCTCCTATAGATTGAGTGAAAGTTAGTATGATGAGATGTATTGGAGAATGATGGTATTTAAAATTAGTTGGTCATGCAAATCAAAGTTGTGTATTTGTACAATCTAAAAAATACTTTGATAACTGGAATTTTTTGTTAAACTGATTAATTTCGCACGATTTTGTTTATTTAGGTTCGAATTAAAATTGAATTTTGTACAAATGGGGCTTAAAATGTCAGTCGCAGGTGAACCGGTCCCTAAAAAGTTATTTTATAATGGCTGGCAGAACTTCCTTGTATGTAGCTCCGAATAAGGCAAACTAGAAGGCATTAATCAATAATCTGAAAGAACTAACCGTATAGTTAAAACAATATATGTTGGCGAAGACAACAAAAACATAACGCCCAATTGTCCTCGTAGAGGATTCAAAGACGGTTCGAGTTTCAATAATGCAAATTTGCAAGAGCAAATGACTGAATAGAAAATGTATAGAGCCGTAAAAGAAATTAAGTTCTTAAAAACTCTCTAATCGAGCCCCAAATAGCAAAGACTAGGTTTAAATGCTACAGAGGCTTATTACTTTCCGTAAGTGTTTCAAATTTTAGTATTAGACAGAGTAAAACACCATTAAATATATTTAATAAATACAGTTGTACCGTTTGCTTTTATGAAATTCAGGCCGGCTGTCTTAGGAGTTACAATAATAATCCTCTGAATTGCAAATGCGAGCAAACAGATACTGATCACTGATCACATTTAAAATTATTGAACGGTTTATACCAAACCTGCACTGGGGACTGTACCTGCTAACCTAACCGTTTCACTTTTTCCCTTTACAAGAACCATATGGTTGTGGGCAGCGCTAGTACAAAGAGCTCATACATGGTTGCCATATAATTCATTGAAAAATCTTTGGATTACAATTGAAAAAATAAAATACAAAAATTCAACAAAAAAATAAATAATAGGGATCTAATTTTCTAATTTTTTCGAGTAGTGCTTTTAAAAAATCGTTTTGGTTTGATATTGTAGTGGTAAAAACACCGAATATGTTTTTCTCCATATCTTAATATAAAACAAGAAATCCTGTAAGTAACCAATGGCAGAAAACACTTACATATATAGGAGAAGGTTGTTTTTACATTGAATCAGCTCCACTCACACATATGGTTAAGGTTACCTGCCTTTAATTCGCTCCGTAAAACTATTAAATAACCACAAGCAAATGGCAGTATTTTGTGGAGATATAATTATTCCCAATGTTTAAGTTTTGTTCAGTTTTTACTCGAATCAACTTATCTGTATATTTAGCGGTTAAATTTTAGCACTTTCTATATGTACAGGCAAAAATCTACCAACGAATTATGGATAGAAATATACAAGATCAATATTTTACTTCATTTATAAGAGTTTGAATTCAATTTAACTTATCAGTAATTTTATATAAAGAAAATGAGTGCTTTCATCGATTGTCTCCTTTCGGCATGTGGAACAAATCACGTCGCAATGCCTCAATTCGCAAAGAGCACGAGACCGTTAAGAAAAAAATGATATTCATTAATTTTTGAAAAAATTGGAAACAACTAATTAGAAATGTGTCGTCGGGATTACTAACGTTCCGTTTCAAAAACATGGAAATGTTGATTGACGCAGCGGATCCTCCTATAAATTGTACAACTGCCTTAAGTGGTAAGTATGCGCCAAATTCACCTCTAAACATTTTTTTCTTATTTTTTTTCACACCTGAGACAATTTTTTTGTAATTTTCCCGAATGTAACATAGATATAAAAAGAAAGCATCGTCCCAACATTACTGAAGAGATAAATGAACTGTGCTTCTAACAAAAGATGAACTTAGCGATTAGCTTAGCTACCGTGTACATATAGTAAATAGAAGATGAGGGCATATAAATAAATATAAGAAATATTGAAATAAAATAACGAATGGAAAATGAATGCAAGGTTCAAGGGCAAAAAGATTTTTTCTCTTGTCTGTGTTTGCAAATGTTGTCTTAGCTTGTTAACGTTTTCTCTTAATTACTTTGATTCAAAAGAAAATTGTCTACTTCCGGAAAACTGAAGACGTAGTCTTCTTGTAAACAGGTCATAAGTGCAGGTATATTTTGTGAAGCAGTAAAACTGGAGGAAATCAGAGAGGAAAGATGTTTGATATCAACATGTACATCAATAAAGTGGAATAAACTCACTTTCATGTAGGAAATGACAATAATTTACTAGTCAGCCAGATAGAAAACAGATGTATGAAGAAAATTTATAGAAAAATATTAAATAAAATGTATCTAAATAAACCGATTCTTTCCCTAGAACTGACATTTTTTGCTCCCCAAATATTTTTTCCCCAAGTCTTATTTGCATGCGATTAAGACTATCGAATACACTGACACATAAACAAGGAAATTGGAGTAAAAGCAATTCATATTATCACACACACACTTAAAGCTATTCCATACCGTATTAGACTCAACTAGACTAGTGGAATTCAATAAATTATCCTCAGTTTCATTAAGCAACTGAATGATTCGATCATCTTCACCGTTAGTTGAGGATGTGTCACTCGTGGGACCATTGTCTGTACCCCTAGCACTAATTTCCCCGCGCCCGGACCCAGTGCTAACGGACACTTCAGAGCCCGGCGTTGAGCTCAGGCCGGTGGTGCCTGGAATGTGATTACTCTCAATCACCCGATGGGACGTTGTACTACGATGCGTGGTTAGTAGCAAGCTGCTCTGGCTTGTTCGGTACAATTCACTAAACGGGTTGAAAAGCATTTTCGGGTCGATATCGACCACTTCCACATCCTGCGAGGAATCAACTATTGCCAGTGTCCCGTTTGGATACTTCCGTACCACTGTTCGATTTGGCAAGATTCCGTAGACCATAACGCCGACGTCTAGTGTCCGTGAGGCTTCCACAGGTCGCTTCCGGACGACCGTGTTATTGGGTAGAATGCCGTACACCGAGAAGTCCTTGATGGGCTTTGGTGGCTGCTGCTGATCCTCTAGCAGTGCCTCGGACGTCTGGTTGGACATTGCGGATTGAGCTTCTGAAGTCACAGATGTGGATGATGTTGTAGATGGCGTGGTTGTAGTTTGGGTAGTATTGATGGTGGTGGTTCTGGATGTGGAACTGGTTGTGGAACTTGTGGTGGTTCGTATTGTGAAACGTTCAACAGGCAAGACCCTTCTTATTGAACCTGCGGGTAGGATCGGCAGGCGGTTGTTGCCGAATCGTGAGCGTTCTGTAGTTGTGCTCTCGGTCTGTTGGACTGTTTGAGTTGGGCTTGTTTGATCGTATTTCTGTGTGGAACCTAGGTCGCTGTTCAATTGGATGGGTTCCGATCGGAAGGGAGTATCGGCAAGACTTAATGGGGGGGTTGGAGGTGGACTTGTTGGTAGAATATCTTGTTCGAGAGTTGTTGTGGAGGAAATGAGAGTATCTGTGAACACGCCACTGGTCACAGCATCCCGGTTGGTGGTATACCGATCAGTTGATGTGCTGCCAGTGATAGCGACCGAGGGATAGGTTTGAGTACTTATAAAAGATTGCTCATTGAATGTTTTTTGCTTCCGACTGATCGGGGTCGTTATATCCGGCTCCCTATACACTGGATGCACATTCAGCTCAGGCTCGGTTCTTACATTCACATTAACCTTCTTCGGGTGGATAGTGAAGAGGTCAAGAAAGGATATTGTGACCGGTGGCGAGGTTGTGGAAGAGGGGACATAAGTGAAGAAAGTAGTAGGAGACAGTGTGGAGATAGAAACTTCTGGAGTAGTAGTACTATTTACGACTTGTTCTGTATCTGTTTCCAGTGTTGTTGATATTGTTGTTGTTGTTGCTGTGGTACTTTTTGCCATTGTTTCAGAAGCGTTTTGTACGGAAGTATCCAAAAAGTTACTTATAGCTGAAATTAATTGCGGACTAGTTACTAAACTACTGCCAGGAGTTGTTAATGCATCCGCCAGATGAGGCAACGGCAAACTCGTTGGTGGATTGCTTGGAAGAGTGGTTAGTTCTAAGCTGTTAGTGTTAAGATTACTGGGGGAGTAGTTATTATTGAGAGTAGGTTGTGTGGGCGAAGCGGGTAAAGCAAGAGTAGATGATTCAGTCTGTTGTGAGAGTGTGGTGATGAGTTGTGACGAGTCAGTGTTTTGGGGGGTTGTGACGGGGATGGTGGTTTCTTGGGACTCAGTGGGATCAATGGAAGTCGTTGTTGGGATGGTGGTTACTGTGGATGGTTGTTGATTAATATCCACACTATTTAGTACACGCCCACTGCGCTCATTATTCGTTATTTCATTAGTAGTTGTATTTTCAATATCCACATCGGTTGTGAGATGCGTATTTACAGTGGTTGATGATATTTGCATTGAATCGATTTTAGTCTCCGGTACCTGGATAATATCTGGGAGCTCTGTGGTTGATGTGGTTGTTGAGGTTGTCGTCGTTGTGGTTGTGGTGCTCGTTGTGGTTGGGGTTTTCGAAAGAATCTCTGCGAGAGCTTCGAAAATGGATACTGTTACTGCTGATTGGGGATGACGTTCATCTGGACTGTCCACGCTTATTTGACTGCGTGTCAGACCTCCAGCAACAGGCTCCACCATATTCCAAACACCTGCTTTCTCATCGAATACCACGCCGGTGTACTTGCCGTCTGGTTTGAGGAGGTCATGGCTCTCTGGGTTGTAGGGTGACATTGCCTTGGCAGTTCGTGGTTGTGGTAGATCGTTCTTTGGAATCATCTGTGAAAAAAAAAAACAAACATTAGCGGATGCTATCAATAAAAATTTATGTAAGCAAATCAAGTATACTGTACCTGCCAGTGTGAATTTTAAAAGCAAACCTTTTAAAGATTTGAGAATGAAAGTAACTGAGGAGACGCCTGGGCTAATTGACATCCGCTTTTCGCATTGAATAATGGATAAGAAGATTCAAAACAGATTACTGCAAGATTGACTAAGGCTTAGCCATAATCAAATGGATGGTAGTGATTGCATGTCAATTGTAAAGAAGCACTTTCACTCAGATTGACGTGATCAGACTCCTTTCGGGTGACGGCGGTCGAAGTCAATGACATCTCATGCTCTTGCAGCCGGAGCACGTACGCAAAAGGGTTACTATCTGATCAACAAGACTCCCACCATTTACAAATCCGACGTGAGATTAGTGTAAATGAAAACAGTGCAAGATTGACCGAAGTAAATAAATTGAATAGTAGTCCAGGGTGATTTTCAAGGTCTAGAGCTTGCATCATAGCTTGAGACATGTCTGCAGTTGTTGCATACACTTGCACTTAGTGTGAGCGTTACGTGATTGTCATTTGGATGTTCCCAACTGAATTGTCTGTGAAATTTACTGCACTGCTACATTGCAAAAATATACACATGAACGATTTTGCATGTAGAGCTTACGTATAAAACTACTGGGGTTTGCTGGATTTTGTAAGTGAAGCATTTATAATGCGACGCAGATCAGAGTGTGCAGCTAAGCATGCAAGGATTAAATTCAATTATGAAACCCAATTGATTACTTGGGATGTCCAGATCATTTATTAAAAAGCTGCAAAGTAGGACAGAGATTGGATTTACTTATGCGACTTTTTTTTTTAAATTAATTTAATTTTAAATCAAGAAAATCCAAACAGGAAATTATGAAATCGCTTTGACTCTAGTTGTCAAATGTCTGTTTCTCGTGTAAATTATCCTAGGCTGAACTTGTGTCTGCTTCAATACAAATCACTAGGTTTTTGTTCTTTTTTGACAAACAAATGCTGTTTTAAATACGGCCAAAGATAATGCTGAGAACATAAACTGCATCAATCCCTCCTTCTGATCGTCATAACTTAAGGAGCCTTTAATAACTTCGTTGTTTTTTATAAGTTTTATAAATAATAAAATCAACCTTCTCTGTATGAAAGTCCAGCTACAGTCTATTTTTAAATACGAAGAAAAATATTGATTTCACACGATGTTCATAGGAATTTGTTGAAATTTTCATTTGCCTAAAACGCACTTGTTACTCTCGATGAAATATAAACGAAGTAACGCACTTATGCTGTGTTAATAAAAGAGGATGAAGAAACCCTTAGTCTTTTCGAGAAAAAAATGTTGGGTGCGATTTTTGGTCCTGTTTGCGTTGATGGCATCTGGAGGAGAAAATTTAACGATGGGTTGTACAGCGACATGTGCCGGTTCAAGCGTCTTTGGGTACAATGCTTAAGATGGCTAGGTCACGCTTAAGATATAGGCCATGTAGAACGTATAGACACCACTTCTCCGGGCCGAAAAGTGTGTGGTGGAGGCGTACACATGTGGAAAAGGACCTCACCCAACTTGGAGTGCGCAACTGAAGGTAGCTTGCGAAAGATAATGCTGCCTGGAGGGGCATGTTGGTCCGGCTCCACCCCGGCCTATGCCACAACAGTAAGAAGAAGAAAACGAAGAGGTACCTTGACTGGATGTATTGCACTTTCGCCCAGTTTTACCTTTTTTAAGATTATGATAACGCTCAAGCAGTACCTTTTGTTAATGAACACTCTTAAAACTTCGCTATTCTGTAAGATGTACACCTCTCATAACAATTTTTAGAAGACGTGTTTGTTCAATGAAAAGGGCAAATACAAATTTATTTCACTTCAAAGAAGACCAGAAGAACAGGTAGAACATACACAGAAAGGAAAGAAATCTTTGGAACTGCTGAAATGAACACGATTTTGACAAGGAAAAAAAAATCAAATAAAGTGCAAGGACTGTTTTACAACAGCTACATAGTTCGCCAATGGAATTATGTCTTGTCCAAAGAAAATTAACTTAAATATTTCAAAGCTTTATAGTAATTAGAAGCCAAACACTAGAGAGCATGCAACACAAAAGATTACGTACACTGATGAATACCACCCAAACTCAGTTTCTGGGAATTTATTTTAAATGTCTTTAGAAATACACTCACATTTAGGGTTAACAATTTTTTAAAATAAAACTAAACCAACTGTTGAGCACAAACAAATGATTTGATTGGTGAATGAGTTAGCAACGGGTTAAATGTAAAATAAGCCAGCCACCAAAATTAGACATAACACAAGTACAAAATGAACTAAAAATAAATAAAGAAAAACAAGAAACAAAAAACAACGACTGAAAGTCACTCCTATTTGCCACCATTACTGCGTTTGCTGCTCCAATTTGGTTGGATCAGCGAGAGCGAAGCCCAAATCTCATTCAGATCGTGTGGTATCTCAGTAGTTGGCGTCACGAAACGCTTCTGGATCTCCGTTGTCTTGATCAGACTCCTATGAAGTGCATATGAGGTTGCATGTTGAACCGGTCTGTGATGTGGTAATGGCGGAGTCGGCTGCTGTGGCACATTAATTTGATTGCTCATAGCCGGCTTGAGAATGCTATGCCTTCTAAGCTTTTGCAATTGTGGGGACTGATGGTAGCTGTAAGTATCTGCATTGATCCTTTCCTGGTAACTGGGGCCCATTAATGGCGGATGGCTAATGGACCATTCCCATACAAAAGCCTTTAAAAAGCGAGTTTTCGATGTTTGATTGATGCTTGATGACATGAATTTCAATTGTTATATAATAATGGAAGCATACAGAGTGTGATGTATTTGACCAATCGCATGAGTTAGTGTGACGCGTCTCAATTGGCAACACTCTCCGAAAGGTATTTGGTTGATTGTCAAGCAGTTTATTGTCATTTTTGTCGATGTCTTAATGAGTAAAATATCATTCTATGTTTGGTGTAAGATTTTAATATTTGGAGTAGGTAAAATATTTTTTAAAGGAAATTGTTATTGGATGCATTTAAGATAAACTATCAACGAAAAAGTACATACACGAGTACGTACTAAATAACGATTAAGTTGATTACAAAGACCAGAGTTGTGAATAAAATTAAAGTTTTTAACATCTGACACAAGTGGGAACAAATTTTGGGATTTCAAAGCGCCAAGCCATGCGGATGAGCTGTGGTTTAACAGTCAACTGGTAAGCATGAATTTCTGTTCGAAAACTATAAAACGAAAAACGACAAATTATAATAGATTTGTACATCCAGCCTACAAATTGGGGAATTTTATTTATGCATATTGCTTAGCAGTAATAATGATTTGTGGAAAACAATGGGAACGAAGAACAATTGAAAAGCTATTATCTATTATGCGTTTTATAAGTTTTCTACAGTGAGAAAAATATATTTAAGTAAACACATTCATTTTTAACTGGCAAAAACCTATTATAGTCAAAGGCGGTAATTCTCATCTTAATACCCTACCCCAGATCTTAGGCCTATATTTGGCCGCAATATATTATTGAAGTTGCACTTACATTATTTTAATCGATCATGTTTTCTCCTTGTTTTGATGTTAGAAATACTACGATATTTGTTCAAAAAATAAGATAGATTTTGGAATTTCGCTAGCTCGTACATTCGATTATCGATTTTATTTTATTTTGTTATGTTGATACACTAATCTCGAACACATGTTTATAGTTTCAGCTAGGAAGCTCTCGAAAAAAATGGATCAAAGAATTTCAAAGCACTTGAAATGTTGACAGTGGCATACAGTAAGTGTATTCGTGTCAAAAAAACAAGCTTTTGGAAGAAGGTCGAGAAGATGTGAAAGACGAGCACATCAACAACCGATGAAAAGCTTAGGAAACTTAAGAAAATTATTTTGGAGAGTCGTTAAATCACTATTGGAGAAGTTGCTAAAGATGTCGACATATCGGTTGGCTCATGCCATGTAATTTTTTGGAAATTTTGAACTTGAAACCTGTATCAGCTTAGTTCGTTATAAAATGCTGTATTTTAACCAAAAAAATTTCGCATGAGGAATTGTTAAATGACGTCAACGACAATTTAGATTTGCTTAAAAGGTTCATTACTGGTGACGATACAAGAACGGCGTTTTGCGACAATTGAGGAGATATAAACCGAATATAAGAACTGTCTCGAGGATTGGAAAAAAACACTGTCACAAGATTTTTCATCTTCCCCTAAGATGTTAAAAAAAGAAATTGATGAATAAATACATATTTTTTGAGAAAAATTAAAATTAATTTTTTTAATAGATGAAGAATACTCTATAATAATAATTGTTGGCGCTACAGTCCTAAGAGGGACCAGGGCCTAGCTTGCTCAGCAACTACTCGTGTTGTGAGCGCTAAAAATTTGAAATGCTTTCTTAGACAGTTATTACTCTTAGAGTGCTGTCAGCAGCTCGAAAGAGGTGTTGCCGTGAAAAATTCGAAAAAATCGTTGAGCTGGGAGTCGAACCTAAACCTTATTCCTATTGTTCTCTAACGAGTACCAAGTATATCGGCATCAAGATACAAATGTCTCGATAGGGAACATTTGTTGTGAACGATCCCTTATTTTTTTTTTTTTGGTTTGTTTGCTATGATATCTGTGAAAAATATTAAGTATACATCAAGTCATTGAACAGACAATATCATATTTTTTCATAGTGTTAAAAATGTCGAATTTTGTACCAGAAAATGATGATTTGCGGAAAGCATTAATTTTTTGTTTTCATTTGAAGAAAAGTGCTGCAGAGTCGCATCGAATGCTTGTCGAGGCATATGGTGATCATGCTTTATCAGAAGCAACATGCAAAAGATGGTTTCAACGGTTCAGAAATGATGTGAGAAATGATGAACGTGGAAGACCACCAAAAAGGTTTGAAGACGCCGAATTGCAAACGGTATTAGATGGAGTCTGAGTCAAAAGCAAATGGCAGCAATGTTAAATGTTGCACAACAAACAATTTCTGAATGTTTAAAAGGTATGGGAAAGATCATAAAGTGTGGAAAATGGGTGCCACATGAATTTAATGAAAGACAGATGGAAAACCGAAAAAACACTTGTGAAATTTTGCTTCAAAGACACGAAAGAAAATCGGTTTTGCATCAGATTGTTACTGGCGATGAAAAATGGATTTATTTTAAGAAACCTAAACGAAAAGAATCATGGGTTAATCTGGGACAACCATCAACATCGACTGCAAAACCAAATTGATTCGGCAAGAAGACAATGCTGTGTGTTTGCTGGGACCAGAAAGGTGTGCTGATCCACGAGCTCCTAACACCAGGTGAAACCGTTAATACTGATCGTTACCGACAACAAATGATCAATTTGAACCATGCATTGATCGAGAAACGACCAGAATGGGCCAGAAGACACGGCAGCGTAATTTTACTCCATGACATTGCACCTGCACACAAAGCAAAACCGGTTCAGGATACAATCAAAACACTTGGCTGGGAGCAGCCTTCCGACTACCATTTGTTTTCATCGATGGGACACGTATTGGCTGAGCAGCACTTTGATTCCTACGAGGAGGTCGAACATTGGGTGTCTGATTGGTTTACTTTAAAAGAACAATTTTATTGGCGTGGTGTTCACAAATTGCCAGAAAGTTGGTCAAAATGTGTGGAAAACAATGGCCAATACTTTGAATAAAATGTTTAATGATTAATTAATAATTAGTGTTTTGTTTTTTTTTTGAAAAAAAAACTCATTTCATACCGGTATACCTGGTAAAAGAGACCTACAGCTCTTTGCCGACTTCGAACGACGAAGTTTGAAAAGATGTGGTGTCGTAAAAAATGCGAGGTGTTCAAAACTTGACCTTCGACGTATGAGTGTCGCACTCTACCAATACAGTATGACCGTATTGCCGAAATATTTACAAAGGTTTTATTCTTAAAGCCAAAGCATCTTCGGCATTGAGGCTCATTTCTGGCTGAATAAATGATGGCGCAACAAACCATAAGGGGGCAACAGACACGCTTTCTCAGCGGCTACGCGTGTTGTTCATTCTTTCTCGTCGTCTGAAAGACTACAAGGTGTTCGGTCCAGGAATCGTTTCTGGGACCTTTAACTTGTGAGTTTGATAATCACCTTCTATACTATAAAACTAAAAAATCGATAATCGAATAAAACAATTAATCTTATTTTCCCAAGATTTTTTAGGAACAGTGTTCCACTCGGTTACGTAAGTCGACAGGCACACTGCAACCGATTCGTCTTAGATATGTCGGTTTCCAATGTTATTAAATTTATTCATTGCGATAGACAAGCAGATATTAAAGGAGAAAACTGCGCATTAGGGTTAATATGCGTTAAAAAAAGAAATTCCTTTACATTACCTAAAGTTTTGATGAAAAGCAATAAATTCGTTGGGTTAAATTTGATGACGCATGCTGCATAGTTTAGATATAAGATATTCATTCATTCAACGAATCTATTCTCACTTTCACTATGACACCGACATCAAAACTTTGCTGGTAGATAAAATTTCGCTGCAAAATTTGATCGGTCAGCCAACGCCCGACGGAGCTGTAGAATTACCTAATATGGCTATGAATAAACATTAAAATTTCCATCGTGCGGAATGGCAGTTTAATCTCCCATTGCTATCGCAGTACACAAATATGCGCACACACGACATGTTTAACACATAATGAATAGATCATCCAGCATTGCCTACTGGATTACATTTTTTTATCTAATTAAATCTTAAATTTAAGTAGCAGGCAGCAAACAATTTCCCAACACCTAGCCACCCGTTTCCAAAAAGCCCAAAAGCCTACCACAAACAAACACAATGAGCGGGTCAATTTCGTCCTTGTCCGGTCGGGTCACATATTACCAATTGAGTTGCATAAAACAGTAAAATTTGTGTTAGTGTACGAGTAGTGTGATGTGCAATGTCGACATGAGATTGTGATGGTTGGTTTGCAATGTTGGCGCTAATGTTTGGCTTCTAATACATTTCTTGCAAAAATTTTGGTGATTTTGAGTTCATTTGGAATACAAGTAGGCAGGGAGAATTAAAATCAATTACTTACAGGTTCCGTAGTTACCGCAGGTATAGTTGGGGTATATATCGGCTTTGATGGTTCTGTCTTTTGCTGGTAGCGACTGTACGCATCCCCGCGGTAACGGGAGCTGAACTTTTGCGTCTTTGACTGCAAGAAGAAACCGACAGTTTGTAAGGGAGTGTTAGTAATTCTTAAGTGCTTACTTTCGTTTTGGAATCTGCAGCTGGTTTGTCAAGCGCTAGGTTGATTGACTTTGTTATCTGTGGTGCACGAACCGCCTTGGGCTTGTTGAAGACAATATCGTTTCCATCCTTTACGACATCATCTGAGACTGGTGCTGTTTTTGGTTTAAGGGAGGGAAATTGGAGTCGCCCATTGACTCGCGACTTGAACTTAGCTCTAACATCGTCGGCTTTACGATTTGATCTCAGAGTCGTCGTTGTACGAGCTGTTGTTGACGTAGGCTTAGGACGGTAGGGTTCTGCTCTGCGTGGGATAAACAATGGTTTTGACGCTTTTGTCGACTGGACAATCTCATTCGGTTTCTCCTGGGGCTCAGCTTGGGCTTCTGTTCTTCGAGACTTGAATGATACCCGTACAATTTCTCCACTTTTGCCTTGAACTGGAATATCCTCAATCTTGGGATTAACTCGTCGTGTTTTAAAAGCTGATCTGGTGCTTTCATTGGAATTGAATTTGCCTGACAAATTTTCCTCAGATTGCTTTTCTGATCGACGGGGTTTAAAAGGTTTCTTTTCAGGCTCTCCGCTGGCTGTATCGGCAGATGTTTCCAGGCGTCTTGATTTTAAACCTACTCGGACAGTGTCTTCTTTTTGTATCTCAACTTCCTTCGATTTTGGGAGGATGGCCCGTGGTGTCTGCACGACCTCGGCACTTGTTTCTTGACTGGTCTTCTCAGGCCGACGGGATCGTGCAGCAGCCTTTGTAACTTCATCAATTTCATTGGCCTTAGCATATGCTGACTCATCTAAAGGTGGCCTGGGCACATTTCTAGGAGACTGGACAGTGTTTTTCTTTTTCAAAAGAAGTTTAAAATGCTCTGGGTAATTTTCATCTTCTAACTGATCGTCTTCTAGCGGTTCCACTGAAAGTTCAGCAATCTTAGCCTTGGACGTTCCCCTTCGAATAACCGGGCTCTTCCAGCTGCTCTTTGTGGTTGTAATGAGTAAAGGTATCTCCGATGATATGTCCTCATCTACCCTCCTTGTAGCACTGCGAGATGTAAAGGTTCTTACTTTTCGTATATTTTCCGTGGACTCCTCCAAAGCAACGTCAGATCTTCGTCGAAAGTGTGGAGCAGATGAGGAACTTGTAGGCGAGGAGTTTTGCGAAGCGGTTGTGACAGGGGACTCCATACGACTTCTACTTTGGCGAATTACGTTTTTACGTTCCACGCTGGCTGTGGAGAGCTGAACTTTTGTTGGTTGATCAGCATTTGAAGCCGGATTCAATCGTTTTCTTTGACGAAATGATGGAACGTTATCAGTTGCCTCTGCTATAAGCTTCTTTGCCGAAATATCCTCCGAACGGATACGACTTCTGTTGCGTTGAGGACTTCGGACGCCATCTTTGCCATCTTCTGTTGTTGATTCGACAGTTTTTACACGACTAACTGGTCGTGGGGAAGTTGTTCTTACTCGAGAAGGTCGGGAAGGCTTTTCAGAACTTGGACTCAAGTCAGATTCGTCGCTTAAAGGATTCAATGCAAACTTTACTCGACCTCTTTGCTGTGCCTGTGAAATTGAAAACCCAAAATAATTACTTGGTTCGTTGTTTTAATTAGCAAAAAAATCTTAAATAGTTTTCTGAAATTTCAAGAAGCATTCTTAGTGTTTCATTAATGTACAAGTATTTACCGAGGTATCTTAGAAAATGGTTAGAACTGTTCTGTTTCCTTATCTTTTGCCATGAAGAAAATTTGTGAAATTCTTAAGAATAAGTCTGGGTTTTACTAAAGTGATACGGAATGACGTTATTAAATATATCATATCATATTACAATCTTAGAAATTAGAACCTCAAATTTCAAGTTAAACGTCAGTTCTCATAGCCCCTTAATCCTTGAAAGATTAATATTTCTTGTCCTTGCGCTCTTACGAGATCGAAATTCCTTTGTTTGGTGACAAAGCGTCTAGCTATTTAGAGGAGGACTGATTCAGGTAAAAAAAATCATCAAAGAAAAATTCTTATTTTCTGTGATTCAAAGTTTTTGCTAGCCTGTAGAATACGATGACTGGGTCCTTACAGCCATATTGTGTGAACACATTAAACCGCTCGTCAGAAACCTGAAAGGCCCTCATCAATGTAGTTTTAGGACACTGAGGTACACAAACGAATAGTTCTTTTCTGCTCCATTATGGTCGGAAACGAACTCTCCGAGAATTTCGATGCCAAAAACGGTTCAGATTTCTTTCTTGAAAATCGTGCGTGACTCACAAGATCTAGAAGTCTTCTAGAAGTTAGTTGAAATGCAAGCTGACGCAGACAACATTAACGTCACAGACAGTCATTAATGACTCGTTTATTGATTTTGGCACACAAGGGACTTAAATGGATCTAAAGTATATGCCGTCATTAAAGAATCAGACGTCGAAATAGTTAAGGACCTTGTCTTGCTCGGTTCAACGGTAAGTTCACGACACCAATACCGAAATCAAATTCACAATCACCTTTACTAATCAGTTCTTCTTTTAGCTCAAATTATAGTGTCCTTAGTTAGCTTTTTATAACAGTTTAATCAATTCCATCCAACTTTACGTCTTTGGAATTTGAACGTTACTGAAAGCGGATGAGAAAGGAAGGGGATGAATCCATAATCTTTCCTTATTTGCGTAGATGACCGTATGTTCCTGGTATTCGGCCAAAACACCTAAGATGGCTAGGTCACGTTGAGCATATGGATACTATAACCCGGAAAGTCTTTGAGTCCGAGCCATTGGGACAGCGCAGCAAAGGTCGGGCAAAGTTGAGTAAAAAATGACTTTAGTCAACTTGAAGTGCACACCTGGAGCTGCGCTGGCGATAGATCATGTTTACTGAGGTCACATGTTGGTTCGATGCCAGTAACAAAATGACACAGCAACACCTTCGGATTGGACTTAAAATTATCAAACATTGTTCCGAAGTGGTCTATCGGTTTTTTCATGTAGAATTCGTCCCGCGTTAATTCACGAACTTTGGTCTTCTTAGAATTCGTTTAACCAATCTTTAATATTTAATGCAATTTTGATGGTCAATCCTAACACGATTCAATCACCGATGGATATTAATTTTTTTAATTTCCATAATTGCATAAAGTTGCCGCAATTAATGTTGCATTTTATGTCCCTGCGGTAGGAGGTAATAAAATATGTGATTTTTGTAATATTAACAAAACACACAAAAGCTAAAGGAACAGACTTGGCATGAGGTATATGAAAACGCAATGTTCGATTTCCGTAAGAATCAATTGGAGAGTGAGTTATTTTAACATGTTAACTCTCAGCTCTCCTATGACTTCAGTACTTAAACTTTCCCACGGATTACTCTTAAAATTTAAAAACGCAACTTAACGACTTCCTACAACACTCTTATATCTGAAGCAACCCACCGTTTTCTTTTAACTACAATTGCTTCTGCGACGCATCCATATGAACATTATTAACAAATATGAAAGTCAAACACTCGTGTCTAAAATAATAAACAAAGAGTGCATCCCAGAAGCACTTTCTCTTAATTATTCTGAAGAATTAACCTTCGACTTGTTGAAAGTACTCCACCAGCCCACCGGATAGCAACAGATTCTCTAATCCAAAAACCGACTCTACCTCACCGTGTACGTCAATGCTGCAAAAACAAGTTTACACTTTAATTATGCCAGTTGCACGTGCATTTTAATGTATTCAAACTTTTATATACCTCGGCGCTTAGAGTTCTATGCCAATTGCACCATTTTCGTGCAATTATATCAAGGCGCAACAATTATCAGAGTCAGCACCTTTCAATGGCAAGCCTTACATGTGTACACACATTTAAACCTTGGACTTCAAAACAATAATTCTGTAATCAATAAATCGCAATACAACACGTTCTCCTAGCCAAGTCGCTCGAGTGTTTGATTAAAAATTTGTTTTTAATTAAAAATTTGCAAGTCCAACTAGTTTAGGAGTGATGTAAAGATAAGGTATTGCAGACCGCCCAAAAGAGAAATCATGCACCCCGAGCAAGATTGCAAAGCCGGCTTCAAGTTCCGTTCTGCGATTGAATCCAATCAGGTTTGCCAATGTGCCGGAGTTCATTGAACAATGTCTAACAACAAATTGCAACAACATTTAGTTCCGTGTGTGTGCCCCTAATAATTCACTCTTTAAGCAGCATAGCGCCAGAGCAGCACTCAACCACCGCGATTCAACGTCGAGCAGCACCAATAGAATCCGCACATGTTGCGGAGCAGCGTGTAAGCAATCAGAAGGTTACTCAAGTGCGAAACCAAACTGCTTGCAACTTAAAGTTACTATTCCGCCAATCGACGAAAATTAAATCGTGTATCGCGTAATAGTAAAAATTAAATAACTTCTCGGGCTGAAGGTTTTTCTTCACTTTGGCTCCAAAAGAGAGTGTTTTGTTGCGAGTATTCGGCTTGCAGAGAAAGTGGCGTAGATGTTCTGCTTTCAGCTGGCAATGACGGCTTTGATGAATTCAAAGTACTTTGAGTGCGGTGGATAGGTTATTTGTTTCATTTTGTATTCAACTAAGTGTCTAAATGAGCGCAGACTGTAGGTATGTACATTAAATCTTTCAACAAAGTTTACAACCGGCAAAAATGATTTCGTTGACTGATGGTAATTGCTGACACTACGCCTGAGATAAAAATTTTATTATCAAGTGGTGGAAAATGGAAAGAGTGTCATTTTCTTTTGTGTTTTTGTATCACATTGGCGAATGTAGGGTATATTTGGGAAGTTGCTGCAACAGCACTAAAACAACAGCAACAACAGCATTTTTTTACAGTATTTATATTCAATTATGGTTTGTATCCGACACAGCAGTGAAGAAGATTTATGCGTCAATTCAAACACTGAAGGTCTGAAATACGATTTTTGGTAGTTCAACTTGACATTTTTTTTTGGGGGCATCGACCTGTCCACGCGAGGTAACATTGTTGATTGCGCTCAACAAATCGCGCTGCCAAAACTATCTTCGTTAGCGCACAGCCTCCTCGCGGCGCCCCCTGATTAGCCATCACAACATCCTTTTTGTTGTGAATGTATGCAGCGAGCCCCTCTAATAATAATTGTTGGTGCGACAGTCCACAGGGGGACCAGGGCCTAGCTTGCTCATCAACTACGCGTGTTGTGCGCGCTAATGTTCTCTCACGACTAGAAGGGACCTACAGTTTTTTGCCGACTCCGAACGGCGAAGTTTGAGAAGCTTTCTTAGACAGTTATTACTCTTTGAGTGTTGTCAGCAGCTCGAAAGAGGTGGTGCCGTGAAAAATTCGAGGTGTTCAGCCGGGAATCGAACCTAGACCCTTCGGCGTGTGAGCGTCGCACTCTACCCACTACGCCACGGCAGCCCCTTTGCCCGAGGGTTTAAATACTGGGCCTGGCCTACCAGTCTGTGGGATCTGCGTGAGGTTAACTTCGACACCATGTAAAAACATATACATAGCCGACATATAGCCCGACATGCCTCGGATAAGTAACGATCAACTCTTGACGAACCCAGCAAACGTTATAAGGACAATGATTTTCGGTTCTGCATGTGGAATGTGAGGTCCCTTAACAGACCACGTGCAGCCGAACAACTTGTGGAGGCCCTTGACTGCTACAAAGCAAACATTACCGCCATCCAGGAAGTGCGATGGGACGGGCCCAGCAGAAAAACGATGAAGAACTGCGATATCTACTACAGCGATTGCTATAGAGAGAGAAGGCAGCGCTTATTCGGATGCGGATTTGTTGTTCGAGGCAGATTTAGGCAAAAAGTTTTGAGCTCGACCCCGTCAGCGAACGCCTCATGACAATCCGCATCAAGGCTAAATTCGAGAACATCAGCCTAATTTGCGCTCACTCCCCTTCAGAGGAGAAGGATGACAACAGCAAGGATGGCTCCTAGAAAAATGATTTCTTAGAAATAACATACAATCGATGCCCCAGCAGTAGCCGTTTCAGTTGACAAAAATGTTCATACAAATTTAACTAATTAAACACCCTGGAGAAAATATAAGCAAATGAACAAAGTTAAATACTTTCAATTAATAATGGAGTTATTCGAGGTTTCGATTAATATCTCAACAATTGTTTACATGGTATTTAACTTGAGTCGTTTTTAAATAAGTTTAATATAGTTTGCAACGCTTCCCACGGGATGTAATAATAGTTCCAAACCAACCTTATTACATCGTGTGCCATCTTTCATGAAGCAGATATCTTCCAAATACATAGCTAAACATGGTCCTGCAACACTCATATTGGATCGAAACAACTTTTTAAAAGTCATTCAATGCAACCATCACTCCACAATCTGCAGCAAATCATCACTCTCTGCCAATATATTGTCGACAATTACGAGGTGGTTTCCAAAACGGCATCAAAAGCGCATCACAGATAAATATGAACTTCTTAAGAAAGGATACATTTTACTGAACAATCGTTGCACAAGAAGCTAACACTATTTTCAAAAATTATCTAAAGCGTTAAGCGACTAATTTTGATCTGTTAACTAACTTCCAATCAGCACTTCACGCGTGAAACAGCCGTTAGTGTCGGTTTTATAATTTAAATCTAACAATGGCCCTACATATTGGCTATTAGAAAATGTTAAGCGCTGCCCGTAGATAACTTTTTTCAGATGACAGTAAAGCAACTGGCTTAATGATGGTCACTCATCACCAACAAGTAGCATGTATGTCATATTTTAACAAAATAGTAGGCTAGAAGCACGAAATTATACATCTATCGGTGTCATGTGAATTGAAAAATAAAACATTAAAGTACTTTCCTGCAATTCACTGCTAATGACTGAAATACTTTCAAGTCGCTGTAAATACATGCTATCTATAATTCAAGATAACGTGTGTTTACAGCACAATCACATAACATATGTGTTGCTACACAAGTTTCAAACTTCGAATGTTGTAACGGATAGCGCTTGAAAAATTAAGAATCGAAATTCATTTTGAGTATCCAACAGTGAGTACATTAAACCCCGAGTCCTTAACCCTGATTATCCATACGCCGTTATTGCCTCTAGATTTTTTCTACTGCTTCTGAAACTTATTGTTCCTTTTTCTACTTTTTTATTAAAGTACTATAAAGTACTATAAGAGTTTCAACACTTTAGAAGCTCTCAAACTTGAACTTCTATTATGATCACACGATGACGTGATTCGCTGTGCCTTATCGCTTGCGGCTAATAAGCGCGTTTTCATATTTTATTTAACCGAAGAAATTCATGTGATTGTTGAAGTAAGCCTTTTGAAGCCTCTCAGAACCACTCATGGGTTCGATGAATTTTTCAATCAACTCTTATTCTTAGCAATTCATAAGAAAAAAAATATTTGCTGAAAACCTCATCAAGCAGTGTAGAGCGCTGTTACGCAACACGTTAACCCTTCCGGGCCAAACTGCCACAAACTATTTGCTTCGCAAATATAAATTAATTTTGGTTATGGTTTGAAGAGGAAAAATACGACAACTACTTTTTGAGCTTGTTACGCCGAAAGCATTAGTTTCTACCAACCAGATTCTTTTCCTTAATTTGCAACTAGGGGCAACTTATAATGTCTACGTATTCATACTCACAAGTGATCGATTGTTCTGAGATTACATCCGTCTTAAAAGAACTTGTTTGGAGAGGGTAGGCATTGACACTCAAATGTCGCCTACAAGAATATTTGTTGTTTGATGGATTGCTTCGCAGCGTATTTCATTTAAATGAATCAAGGCGTGGGTTGCTTTAATTGCCGACATTCCTTTCGAAGTTTCCATTGCTCTACACAATAACAAACTACAGTTTAACACTCGAGAACCTTCTCTGGCCTTCAAGTACCGAAATTAAATGAAATGAATTTAATGAAACTGACTATGTTTCCGAGATGGAGAGCACGATAAACTCACAGCATCTTCGGGCGACTCTGAGTGAAAGTCAAGGACAGTGCATTCACTTGCCCCTCAATTAGGAAAGGAAGCCAAGGTTGTTGTTTACTGCAGATGCACAAACCTGTGAAGCAGGATCTCACACTCTAGTTCGCGCTGACTCGAACACGACCAAAGAGACCCAACACGTTCCATGAAATAATTCACTTTTGCTTACCAATGGAAGTTGCAATACAACATTGAATTGACTGCTGCTTTGTACCCACAATGGAACGTGCTCGCTTTGCATGCCAAGAATTTGTGAAACTTCATTTTAATACGTGTTCCTATTTTGCTTTTTGGAAATGTTAATGAATAAGAACATCGGAAAATGCATGAATATAAAGTGCACATCAATATACATGTTTTCGTTGATTAACACGCACTCTGATACTAAAAGGATTACGATAAAGTAGCACGAACTGTTAGTCGTATAGATTTGTATGATATTCTTAACACGAAAAATTGACATGAGAAGAAATCAGAAACAAATAATGAAGAGATTAAAGTAAAGTAATCTATGCAAATGTGGCCGCCGTGGCGTAGTGGGTAGAGTGCGACACTCACACGCCGAAGGGTTAAGGTTCGATTCCCGGATGAACACCTCCAATTTTTCACGAGCTGCTGACAACACTCAAAGAGTAATAAATGTCTAAGAAAGCTTCTCAAACTTCGCCGTTCGGAGTCGGCAAAAAACTGTAGGTCCCTTCTACTCGTGAGAGAACAGTAGCGGGCACAACACGAGTAGTTGATGAGCAAGTTAGGCCCTGGTTTTATTAATCTATGCAAATAAAAACAACTTATTCAATCTGTACTGTATGAGAATCAGGAATGTAAAAAAAACTTTTGGCATAAACGAAAAGAAATGTCTTCAACAAAATAGAAGAAGAAGCAAATAAAGTTGCGAGTTGCACCAATATAAGGTGGGCTATTTGTTAAAAAATATCTGATAACCAAAATATACATATAACCGATAAACTTCCTTAAAGTGACAGTCCTAATGTATTCAATCATATGAACTCCCAAACAGAGCATAAGAACATACGATCAATTCCTTCTCTCCGAATCCGGTGCAATTATTCCAAGCAATTCGATTGATTTCACATGTGTTTAAATCGGTTTTCTCATAAAACAGGATCACTCAAACCAGAACCAACACAAGCATGCTCTACCTTTCAGCACTAATCGCGCTACAATCGGAGTTAGTCACTCCCAAAATGACCAACCCGCTGACAACCAAAATCCGCTGCTTTATTTTTTATATTTCATGGTTAATCACTTGGAGGTGATTGTATAATAATTGCAGTCTCCACTGGAGCTCACAACCTTATTGCGAGCACATACCCCATTTTCCGTCTCCGCAGCACACCACGTAATCGAGGCAATTCTTCAATACGTACCCGCTCGTGCAGGGGAGGGAAAAACAACAAAAATGTGCTCCACTGTTCAGAGATACATTAGCCAGATAGCCAACATGAAAGACAACGGCAGCAACTACCACCGCAACGTCGGCAAGAGCGGTGATGGTAATGGGTACATATAAACGGCGTACTGTCCCAACTCAAGGATGTTTTTGAAAGTTGTTTTCCTGCCTAAGCCTGGCCGCTCACGTCCGTCTTGGTTATATGTTAGTTGGAAATTGTGAATTGGGATGTGTTTCGTGTGCGAGCAATGTGGTCTATATTTGCTTTTTGGTCAAAAACGCAAGCAAACAGCAAAAGCAGAGACATACAGACGCAGTTCACAATTGAAAAGCGGATACTGTCATACCGGTAAGGAGGTTATGGGTTTTGATTTGTATGTATCATGTTATGTAATTCTAAAAGTAGCTCGGAAGAGTTGATATAACAACTTTGGGGAACTGTCAAGTTCTGGTTTGTACTTTTAATGTCTATTGCATTCGTAGCAAACAGAGTTTAAGGTCGATCAGAAGTCAAATTATTTATAAAGTGGCAAGTCATTTAAGAGGAAAAATTTTATGAAATTATTCGGTCGACTTTAACCACTTATTAATGATTGCAATTTGATAATGTTTTCAAAATACTTAGAATAGCAAAGTGTGTTGAAATGCGAAGATGTGCAACACGGATCTGGAGAGCTGGGGGCCGAATAGGTGGAAAAAAAACTGAATCTGCACTATTTGTAAGTTATGTTATTGTTGTATTGCTTGCTTCCTCCAATCCCTCCAAAAAAAAAGATTTTGCGTAAGATTGGCTCATTCCGTACGAAAAACCATTTTCGTTGAGTGTTATATAACTTATGACTTTATATCAAACAAATATAAAATTTTTGTAAACTAAAAATATTTATATATATTTAGAACTACTTTGCCGATTATAATCAATACTTGCATATACTGTGAGCGTCAAAAGTGAGTAGACAAATATCTGATTACTGTATAAAGATAAAAATTGGGTCAAAACAACAACAAAACTCAAATTCCCTTGATACACAAAAACAGCTTTATTCAATGTGATCAATTAATCAAAAAAAAAGTACGGTAAAAACAAAACCAACTTCATTTTTGTAATGAAAATTATAACTACTTCATATATTACGAGTCAAAAGTGAGTAAACAACATGCAATCATTTTTCCTTTCTTGTGAATCAGTTATTTTTACCGCTATAATTTGTGAGTAATATTTTTACGATGACAAGTCTTTGCATTTGCCTTTGTTCAGAGAGGACGCTAATTAAATACAAACGTGTTCAAAGTTCAAAAATATAATTATTTTAAAATGCGAAGTGAAATTTCTTTCGAAACTAGGAAAGTTATCGTGGATTTGAGAAAAAAACGGAAAAACGTTTCGGGAAATTGGAGAAATTGTGGACATTCATTACGCGTCGTATAAACAAATTATTGACAAATTTGAAAAATTTAAAACATTGGAACATTGGAAGAGAAACAAGACAAATTGTGAATGAAGTAAAAAATAATCCAAGTCCAAGCGCCGTCAAAATTGCAGAAAACATTTCAATAACGTCTTGAAAAAGTGTAAGCGCGAGTACCGTTCGTCGCGTATTAAATAAAGCAGGCTTACATGGCAGAAGTGCAAGAAAGAAACCAATGCTTTCAAAAATTAATAAACAAAAACGTTTAAAATTTGCAAAAATATATATAAACAATGACATTTCGTTTTGGAAAAACATTTTATTTAGTGATGAAAGCAAATTCGAAATTTTTGAGAGCCATATGAATAAAAAAATTTGGAGAGCAAAAAATGAAGAATTTACTGAAAAATATATTAGGCCGGTCGTGAAACATAGGAGAGGTTCAGTGATGGTGTGGGGGTGTGTAGCAGCATCTGGGGTTTGTAATCTTGTCTTCATTGATAGTACAATGAGGAAGGAAGATTATCTAAATATTCTTAGGACCAAATTGCAACCGAGCGCAGACAAATTAGGTTTAGCTAGGAATTGGATCTTTTAACAAGACAATGATCCTAAGCATATCTCACCTCTTGTAAAGGAATGGTTGCTTTATAGGTCCCCAAAACAGCTTGATCATCCCCCGCAATCCCCGAATCTTAACCCAATAGAACATTTATGGGACCATTTGGATAGAAGAATTCGACAGAGTACTATTAACAACAAGGAAGACCTGAAAAAAGCTATAACAGAAGAATGGTTAAAATTTCCCCCAATGTTACCAATAAACTGATAATGTCTATTCCACGTAGACTCAAGGAAGTAATAAAGTCTAAAGGCGGACCAACAAAGTACTAAATTTAATTTTTTAAGGAATAAATAAGTTCATTTGTTGATAGAAATGTATACTGTTTACTCACATTTGACTCGTATTCTATGAAGTAGTTATAATTTTCATTAAAAAAATGTATTATTATTATTATTATTATTATAAACATTCTTTATTGGTCTTCATTTTAACAATTAGTAATAGAAAAAGAAATGTTAGTCAACATGGGAAAACGCCGTCTGTCGGAGATTGACATTATCTAAGATACTTGTAATACAATGAACCAAATTAATATACTTTAAGTTATACAAATGATATACCTTACTGTTAGATGAAGCTATTACGGTAATTCAAGGCATGAGTACAAAAACGATAGAGCAGGTTCCACCCCTCCGCACCGTTCAGTATATTCTTCGTTTCTTCAAGTGTAAGAGATACTTTTGAGAAATAAAATAAACGTAGTTCTAGTAATATAGGACATACCGCGATAAAATGGTATATATTTTCAACTTCATTACGATTGCAAAGTATGCAGGTAGCATTAACATCTTGCCGGTGCGGTATGTAGTTTAGACTCAGCAGTTCAGTTCTAGCCCTAAAAATAGTGCTAATTTGTCTTTTTGAGAGTTCTGTTTTAAAGTAGTTACTGGGTCCTAGTGTATGGTTAAGAAGCTTGTACATAGATCTGGACGAGGAAGTACGAGCTCGATCTAAGCAATCTAGATACATCTTTTCATCGTCTTTTCTTATACATTCGTACAGTTTATCCTCCCATTCATCTGAGTTTGCCTCAGTAAGTCTAAGTACAATGCCATGTGTGGTTGCAAGTTCATGCCATTCTTTAAAAGGAGATAAATTATATCGAAGCGACATCTTCATAAGCCTCTTTGAGAGGTTACTGTTCGGCCTACGCATAACTTTAATTAAATAGTCCGCATTTGCCTTCAAATTTTGATGGTAAATCTGCGGCAGACCAGATTCCACGTAGATAGCGTATGAGGGGGTTGTTGGGGGAAGTTTAAAAATTCGCTTGAAGAAAAATCGCTGGACAATTTCATACTCTTCAAAGAACTTAAAGCCAAATATTTGGTTTGCATAACAGAGACATGCATTCACCGTAGCATTGAACACCTTGAACTTTGACGCGATACCGATGCGTTGGTTACCAAAGATAGTTTTCCACATCAGATTAATTGCTGTCTTTGCCGCTACCGTTTTCTTATGGACATGTGCGCTCATATCAAGATTCGATTTTAAAACAAAACCCAGGTAGTTGAACTCTTTGACAACTTCGATCGGCTCACCCTCCAAAGTCCAATTTTCATGCGCAGTCCTGATACCTCGACCAGTGCAAAAAACCATAATTTTGATTTAGAGGTGTTTATCTTTAAGTCCCAAAGATCGCAGTAGCTTTTCAATTTATTTATTTGCAGTTGAAGAGCCTGTGGATCTTCAGCCAAAATAACTAAATCGTCAGCATACAGCAAAACTTTAACCTGTACATCGCCAACTGTAACTCCTCCCGGTAAGAATGTAGTTATATCATCTACGTACAGCGCAAACAAAAGTGAGCTGAGCACGCAACCTTGGGGAACCCCTGTTTTGACATTGAAGAAGTTTGACAAGCTAATACCATTCACACAGCAGCAGAGTTTTGTGCGATAAGTGCTTTATAAACTCTTATGAACTTTGTTGAAAGTCCCAGGGACGAAAGTTTGTACAACAGCGAGTTCCTATTGACTGTATTGAAGGCGGCTTTAAAGTCTACGAAAAAAGCGTAAAGCTTTCTTCCTCGGTCTTTAAATCTTCGAGCCGTCACTGTTAATGCAAACATTTGATCAACAGTTGACAGCCCAGACCGGAATCCTGCCTGGAAAGTACTGAGACGCTCGTTGGTCTCCACCCAAATAGTCAACCTATGGTATAATATTTGGATGAAGACTTTTCTGAACGCCGACAGAAGGGAAATACCTCTATAATATTCCGGTACGTTAGTATCCCCCTTTTTAAAGACACCATAGATTACTGACTTAAGAAACACTTCCGGCATTATTTCGTACTCTAACAGATATAACAGATAATAAGGGGTGAGATTTTGTAAAAACTCGACTGGAATACCATCCAACCCGGGAGCTTTATTTTTTTTTCATTTTACTTAGAGTTCCAATTAACTCCATCATCGAGATTGGGGCGTCTAGCACAGGGTCCGAGACGTTAGGGAGGGCGTACTGAAAGTTCACTTGACCATCCGCGGGGCTTAGTAATTGTCTAAAATAGTTTGCCAGTACTTCAGAGCTTATGGCGCAAGTAACCACTGATCCACTTCCAGTTAGCATTCTGACCGTTTTCCAGAACGACTTCGTGTCGTTACACTTTTCCATTTTATAAGCAAGTTGTTTATAATACTCTCCCTGTTTGACCTTGCAAACTTTCTTGTATGCTTTATTCGCTTCAACGTAAAGCAACCTAAACACATCAGCTTTAGTTTTTCTAAATAAGTTTAACAGTGCAAAAGACTTACTTCTAAGTTTTCTGCACAATCCATCAAACCATATTGCTGAGTTATCAGCCGCATTAGAAGAAGTTGGGCAAGCAGAGGCAGTAAGAGATTGCGTGAATAGACCTAGCATTTGTTCGCCTGTAAGGCTGGCAAAATCTGAGAAACAAGCTGTCATGTTACCAAGTTTTCTTACATACTGTTTAACGTAGCTGTCTCTCCATTTAATTCTCTTAAGAGTAATGCATGGCGGGATACGTTCCAGATTTGTAAATTTTAGAGACGTCACTATCGGCAAATGAACCGAAAAGTTAGCTGTTAAAACTGCAAAGTTATTTACAATCAATCAGTAATCAATCACTGAACAACCTTGACCTGAAACAAATGTTAGCTCCCCTTTGCAATCACTATTCGTGATTCCGTTAAGAACAATAAAACCGAAGTCTTCAATTAGACTTATAAGACGTCTACCATTAGCGTTTAACACATTATCTAAGGTTTCTCTTGCACTTTTAAAACTGAAGAGATCTTCTCTTAACATCGGCACGGTGTTTTGAAAGCTGCCTATTCTCGCATTCAGATCACCCACTATCATAATATTGCAATATCCCGTAGCATTTAGAAAGTTCAAAAGTTCATTATGTTCTTGTATCCAGTTATTATAGTTTAAATATGTAGGGATAATAAAGAAAGATTCATGCCTGTAATTAACCCTAATAGCTAATCTACCATCGACTATTTCAAATTTTACAAAATTATTAATATCCAATTTGACTGCACATAAAATTCCACCACTTGCTCTGCCAAATACATTGTTTCTTACAGCAGGAATACATTTCACACTAAATTTGCCAAAATATTTCATAAATTGCACTTCATTGCCTTCTTCAATAAAAGTTTCTAATAATATTACAATATCATAATTTGAGATGAATTTAAAAAAAACGGCAAATAATAATTTGTTTTTAAGTCCTGAGACGTTATAAGATAAAATATTTAAGTTTATAGAATTACTTGGACAGACGGCAAAATGTATTTGGTTTTGTTTTTACCGTACTTTATTTTTTGAATATTTGATCACATTGAATAAAGCTGTTTTTGTGTATCAATGGTATTTGAGTTTTGTTGTTGACCTAATTTTCATCTTTATACAGTAATCAGATATTTGTTTACTCACTTCTGACGCTCACACTATATGTAAACATTGTCAAAAGCTAATATCTATAGTTTCTGCAACTTGTTGATTAACTTTCAGACGTACACCTTTAGTTCTTTAAAAAATAAATTCATCAGTCATTCAATAAACTTAAAAAATCAATATATTCTATACAAATGAATTTTATAGGTATTTTGATTTTGAAGGTATGCAATAAATTTTCTTAGCTTGCTTAGGTCTCACATTGCTACGGATATAGAAGTATGACAAAATGACCAGAAAAGGAATTAAAAATTCTGACTCTGCAACTAACGCACAGAGGAAGCTCTTGAAATCATTAGGTAGAAAAAGAATTTCAGTACTCAGCATCTTATCACAAAATTACACATTTGATGTTAATATTTTTATATTACTCCTATATAAAGCTGGGAAATACACAATAAATCCATAATTGATTTCATCTTGCATTTATAGCAGTTGAAATAGATAATTGAACAAATATTGAAGGATGTGGTATGATGCTTGATGGCTTCACCTCTACGACTGTCCCCGCATGTATACAACATAAGCAAGCTGGTTCCAATTCAAGGTCCTTGAAACATTTTCAAGTTTTAAAGACTTCCTTACAATTTGAGCGCCATAAATTATGCCTAATGCCTGCCTATTAATTGAATACTGTTTGCCAACTAATGTAATATAACTTTTCATACAGCAAAGGCAGCCACCAATAAGCATCAATCACAACTGAGAAATCATATGGATACCCACACCCTTATGATTACTTTGAACAGCAAACGGGACTTGTTTCATCCCGTACCATTTATCTTAACTCGATTAAAAGCACCACCAGTGTGTGACAATTGACAACACCAAAAATATTTAGTAATACTTGTTGGCGTGACAGTCCACAGGGGGACCAGAGCCTAGCTTGCTCATCAACTACTCGCGTTGTGCCCGCTACTGTTCTCTCACGAGTAGAAGGGACCTACAGTTTTTTGCCGACTCGGAACGGCGAAGTTTGAGAAGCTTTCTTAGACATTTATTATTATTTGAGCGTTGTCAGCAGCTCGAAAGAGGTGGCGCCGTAATACCTTGGAGGTGTTCAGCCGGGAATCGAACCTAGACCTAGTGTGAGCGTCGCACTCCACCCACTACGCCACGGCGGCCACGTAGCAAAAATATTTACTCATCATAAAATAATAAAGTTTCTTTATACTGATGTCACTTAATAGCAGCCAAGTGTAGAAATCTATATGCAAATGATTTTCTTGTGCACCCCTTTTACTTAAGGATTGGACTAGAGAAAGAGAAAGTACGGTACCGCCTCTTCTTCCTTTTCATTTGAGTAATTTTAGTTTTTCTAGTATTCGTTATGGTGAAAATCTAAACAGGACGGATGCATGGCAATTGGAAAGTTTTTCACCACATATCATTATTGAAATAATTGAGTTTTTATCATAAGATGTAAGTTTGACATGCTTGGTGCGATTGAGTTCCTGTGCATAACATCCCTTATGACGGATATACCTTACAGGACAAGATCATGATTGTCAGGAAATGCCTTGAGAAATTAATTTCTTGAGAATTAATTTCTTCAAGCTCGTTCGAAGACATGAATGCCACAATGTTGTGTATCAGCCCTGCCACATTATTTAGAAGATAAGGCACGTGCACAAATGCATGGACAGAGCTAAAAAGGAATGAAGAAATGATTTCTAGCAAAATGCTTTGTGTGCGTTCCTTACTTCTTTATGCGTAGGGGGCGGATAGTAGTTTTCATCTGGTGGCGCATTTTCCAATACAAGACTTGCGATGAACAGACCGGCTTTGCTCCAAAATGTCTTTGAATTGGAATCAATAGTCTTAACAGTGTGCACAAATAGAAAGCGACCTCACGTGCGGACTTTTCTGTTATGAACGATATGTACCTTAACAGCTGAAAAAAAAAACTGCTGGCTAAAAAGATTATTTATAAAGGGTTCAAGTCGATCTCCGAATTATCCATTCAAGAATTATAAAATTTACAAAAGGAATTCGAGCTCTTATATCTGTTAAAAAACTCATGGAAAAGCAACTAATTTAAGTCTAAAATGTTAATTAGCTTACAATTCTTACTACCTTATTTCCTTCTTTTGAAAAAGAAGGAATATAAATTATTTAAATTTTTTTAAAACTTCTCGTTTGAGTTGATTACGTAATAAATAGGGTAAACAAATTGTTTATTACATGCTTCCCAAAACTCAGTCACTAAAGTTCAAAATGAAAAAAAAATCTCTTAATCTACTCTGTGAATAAACATTTTGTTAAAGTCGCAGAAATTATTTACACGAGAATTTTCCCAAAAGTAGACAAGGCAATTAGTATTGCATAATCCGTCCTAGACGAGTTATACTTTTTCATGTCTTACGACTGAACATTTCTTGCGACTGAAATATAATACTTTTACTTTTTTCCAAACTATCAACATATTTATAGTAGTTCATCTCACTTACCGGCGCAAATACGCTGGTCAAAACTAATTAACGAGCCAAACCTATCCATTCAACCACTCAGTTGAGAGAATATGTATGGGCTTAACGATGACAGGGGACCAGGGCAGCGCATTGAGTTATGTCAAAGGCAGCGTGCAGACATTCCGATTCAACGTGTTGCCACATTGAAAGAAGGGCGCCCCTCTCTCAACCGGTTTTACTTTCAAATCTTTGTTTCTGTTCCTACACTAACCTATAAACCCATTAACACGAAAATGTTGCTGTGCTGTTCCCAGGAGAGTATTGTCCCTTCCTACTCCTGCCTGCACTGATAGCCTTCAAAGGAATGCGTTGTCGACCAGTTGAGATGGGAAACGAACTCATAAACTCTGGCTGTCAGCATAGAGTTACTGTCGCTTCGACTTTCTTTTTACAATACTGCGGCAACTTGTTATTTGAGTCGGCTTCTAAATTCAATAAAAGAAGTTTGTACCTGCTCATACAGAACAACAAAATTGTCTGCTTCTGTTTTGAATACATGAAGCAAATTGTAATTAACCCTACCACTCCGTCACCATTACTTTCCCATCTCGCAAACGCATGCACGTCTGTGTCTTCACTTTCAAAGAGTTCATTCACTTTCGAATGTCGCTTGCATCAACAAATGGTCTGGGGTTTGGCCAGCTCTGGCGTTCACAAAATCCAATGTTTCGGGCAGGTTTTATGTTCAATTATGCTCTGAGCCAAAAACAGTGAAAAAAGAGGCACAACCCGTTCGAGTGTTGCGTAAAATGGTCTAAGATTCGTGAGAGGAGTTGCAATACCGCCGTCACTACCTCAGTTCGTGGTGGCTCAGTTCGTGGTGGCTGCCCGCAAGTTGTTTCGGCGGCAAGCTACTTCATTAGTAATTCGATCGAAATGTGAACAGAAATGCGGCAGCGATCGAAGTCAGTGACCAAGTGATTGTAGTACGAGCTATGCGTATTCCTTTGTGAGAAGGTGTTGAGGATTCCTTTAAAGCAGTGATGGTTAGTCATTCATGATTTGTTGTTTTATGGGTTAGAGATAGTTTTGACTTCGAAAAAGAAATATAAAATATGATCATTTAACGAGCATCGTTAAATACTATTATTGATATTTCTATCCATCGAACCATATTGCAATATATGGTATTTATAAATGGTTTTATTCATGGCATTGAAGATGATTTGAACATTGCAAGCCATAATCTTAACTGCACTATTCGCAGCGGGAGTAATTCATGTTGCTATTTTTTCAAGCATACTACACACAAAAGCATAATTGAAGACTTTTCAAATATATATAAAATATTTAAGCTTGATACATGCCACATGCGTTCAAAATCAACATTTTCCTGTCTCTTTCGCGCTTAAACCTGTTCATATTAACTAAAGAAAATTTGACATTTAACTACCTCACAAGATCCACCTACGGATTTCCGCTTTTCGACGATCGAAACCCGTCCACTCTGAACTGATGATAAACTTTCTTTTCACTTCATCAACAAAAACCGAAGCGGGTGTCTCATCCAAGTGTTTCATTGCCCTCAATTGCCGTGTACAAGAGTAGACATCCAACCGCCATGTAGAATGGTTTGCCTACATGGCCAAACCAATTCCACCAGTAAGATCTTGACCTTAGACTTTTATTTCAGGTAAATGCACAGTGTTGATGCATTGGGTAAATATTGCCCAACTTAATTTCAAATCAATTCGACATAATTATGGGTTAAGTCTGTTATTAATGACCGATTTCTCTGACCAAGAGCAAGTTCACAATCGTCACGGTTGCACTTTTCGGCGACCGTCTGCAAATAAACCAATCTATTTAGCATGCGAGCCACACAAGTAGTAAGCTAATGGGCCAGTGAAATTCACAAGAGTTCATCATACCTAATGCTTCAAATGTGTCAGACGGTGTGAACTAAGCACCAATTACGCATTCTTCTCTTTCATCGCACCTTCAATCTCTTAATTAATTTCGTTTTGGCTTTACAACCGCCACCACCATTATTCGGTCGCAAACATTGTCTTATAGTCTGAAAAAAAATATTTGTTTCTATTGTCGCTGTGTTCATTACAAATGACTTAATGCTGCTGGCCGGTGTTTTGATATCGAGCATGGTGCTGTTGTCGGTAATTGTGGCTTTTAATCGAAATTGTTTTGGTTTTTTTATCGCTTGATTCGTATATCTTTATCGTGGCAATTGGGGACTGTCAGCGTATGATTTGCATTTCTGGCGTTTTTTTGAAGGTGTAAGTGAAGTGAACAGAGTCATCTAAGATACTTTCGCTACGGTGTTGTGCCGCAGTGTCACGTAACAACTGTTTGAGTTGTTTGATTAGAAGGTTGTGTGTAAACGCGGTTTTACATTTTATGATCTACCTGCTGATATTTATTTAAAGGAAAAGAAACCGAAAGTTGGCTGGAAGGAAGATTGACTGATAGGGGACAGTCAGCTATTTATTAATTCCGGAAGAAGAATATATGTTCGGTTGATGTATAGATGTTGACTTTCGGTAGTGACTCACATTATTACTAATTCCCTTTAAGATCATTTTATCTGCGAACAATTTAAAACCATTTAAGTACCATGCATTTACAAATGTATTTGCCCAGTTTTGTGTTTTGTTAATGTAGAAGGAAGAAAAACATTTTAGTGTATATAGCATCTACAAAGTCTTATACAAATTTATTTAATTGACAATTCAAATTTTTTTGTTATATTCAAATAGTCTTAAGACAAACAAGTGCCTCAAAACAAGAGAAAAAAAACGAAGATAGAAATAATCTTTCACCAAATATACATCTTAAAGTGTCGATTGCTTGTAATTAAAACACACATTTCACTTCCACTTGGCAAAACATGCATTATTAATTAAGATATCTGCATAATACCAAACTTGATTTACTAAAGAAAGCCTTAATTGTTTGCCGAATATGTTTTTTCGAAGAGATCATGATTTTAATTTTCAGAATAAAAAACTTGATCTATCATCTGTATCGCAATTGATTTTGGTGCGACAGCTTGAATCAGAAAAGAGCAGATATACGATAACAAATTTATTTAAATCCAATAACTAAAATATTAAAATTATATGTTTTGAACAAGTAGATTGTACATCCCTGTGCAAAGCATTTATGTGGATATTGATTTGACTTATAACACTGACTGAATTATAACATTTTGTAACATTCTTCTAAGTATTTGTAGGGCTTGCTAACCGAAAGCCTTTTCCAGCAGTTTTAACGATACGGCAACAAATATTACATCGCCATTAAATTATTGATCAAAATAAAAAAAAACACTCTTAAGTATAATATTTACAATTTTTTTTAAATTTCAGTTTTATTTTTTGTGTATTTACAAATAATTGCATGACTGCTATTTTTATTTGTTGTACTTTTTGCTAAATAAACGCGTTTAAAATTAGCTCTTCATTTATTAATTGACAGCAAAATTTATATATTTACATATACTCATATATACATTATATAGAATTACGTAAGGAAAACAAAACACAATCAAATTTTCGCACAACAGTATTGCACTTTACAAAATCTTGCAGACAATTATGCAAAAGTATGTCAAGTCATCTGCTGCTAACTTGTTCATAACAAGTCTTTTTTTCAACAAAATGCATTAACACTTGCATCGCGAGATAAATAAGTTCATCAAGACCGCTCATAGGTGACATAGCTTCATTAGACTTCACATCATTATCCGACATCAGAGTGTGACGTGAAACATGCAAACAATACAGTTGACATGCCACTTGACAACCACCGAACATGGTCTACCGCCAAAGAGGCATCTACTCATGGGCAACTGTGTACACAGTCTTCAGATGATCGTTAATCAGTACTTGATATGCCTGACTCAAATAGATGCGATTGAGTGTTGTTTGTTTAACGCATTTGACGGATGCAGATGGGTGTTTGACTAAATTATTAATGGCAATTATCGCATGAATTGTATTTACATTTCTAGCGCACAAAGATAAATTGTTACAATGGGAGATAAGAACTGCAACAATCTGATATTTAATTCAAAGTTTCGCTATTCAGTTCAGACAGCAATAGCCTGTTGATGAATAATAAGGGGGGTTTAAACATGTTTGTTTCAGTCAGCATGTTCTGGCAATCCTGACTCACTCGCAAAATTCGAAGTTTTTAATTCTCAGACGTATAAAAACGAAACTTTCTCATTCCCGATTTTCGTTCAGTACTCCTCATGTAACAAAGAAGGATATTTATCAAGTACAAGCTTCAAAATTCCTGCAAGTTTTTTTGTATATTGCAATAACTGAAATCCGTTCATCACTCAAAAGACATGTTTTGGCCTCGTTTTGTATGGTACTGTTTACAAAACACATGAAAGGTCAAAAATTCATATTTGGATCAATTAAAATCAGCTATCTGTTAATCACATTGCCAAGCTCCAAATACTTCACTTAACTAGACCCCTCCGACCGTCAAATTTGCTGCATTCGGTTAAATACCACCAAAGCTTATGTGAAATAACTAAGCTGGGTTGTAATTACATTCGACTCTGGTATACTAAGCAGCCGTCTTAATGAACACGTATTAAAGCATTCCGCATAAGCCTCGAATAAAGGCATATGATTATCATTCTACGTTCAATGACTCCTATGTTTCTCATATACAAAAGCACCTTTCACTTTTTGATTAAATTCAAATATTTTGCACAGATTTTTTAACCAAATTCCGCAAATCCATTAACCCAGGCACCCCGAGATGTTAATTGAGAGAAAAATGCAAGCTTACATCTTTCAAAGATGACCGCCGACACGAACTCAATCAGATTCGTTCTTTTGGAACTAGAAAGTCCCCAGCGGGCGATACTCGTAGAAAGTGCAAAAATGTTGACCGAAAAACCGCATGCTTTTCATTTCGTTTTTGTTTACAACCGATGACACACACCATTAAATTTTGGGAATCGAACCCACTATCGCCGTTGCTGCGCCACCTGCCGTTCTATTGAAATTTAATTATTGAACTATAATTTCTGTGGTTAGAGGTGGAGCTGCTTGCTCTAGCTGTTAGCATACCAATGCGAATCAATGCGGTTACTTTCTTCGAGCATTGGGTCGGCCGGTTGTCGCAGCGGAAAAGACTTTTAATAAATGTCTCTCGAGGCGTTTCAGGTCAGTGGCCACCATAGGCGGGAAATTGGTGGCGTCTTATCATTAAATCTGTTTAGTTGATTATGGCATGCAATGGAGCGTAGAAATGAAAAAGCCCCATTCAGTTTAAAAGGAACGAGTATGATATGAAGTTTCTTTGTGCTCGTTTTCATTAACAAAGGCGCATTAGTCCAGATTGAACTGGGCTAATTATAGCGGCGATGCCCACGATGGAACTAAAAGAATATTTGAATGACATTGCCGAGCCGGTACTTAATTATGGAAAACACAAAATCAGACTCGTAGACTCGTTAAGAACAAGGTACGCATGGGTGCTTTAGAAACCATAGTGGGAGAAGCAGTCAAGCTGGAACACTTAGTGACTTTTCCAATCCGCTTTATGTATTTATTGTAATTCTATATATGTTTTAAAAATGTGGCACGTCCAAAAGGGTTCAAAATAACTGTTGTAGTCCCCAGCTTGTGTGCCCGTGTTAATACTCTTTCTTGTGTCTCAAGATATAGATAAAATGTTGACCTGTCAAAAGGACTTATTAGTAACGAATATATTTGTAAAATAAATTCATATATTCTCGTGTTAACTTTATATATTTTTTTTTAATTTTCCTATTTTTTTTCTTCATGTTTTAGTCTGCCCCGATGTTGAAAACTTAACGCGGAATGAAGAGTATGAAGTTATATAATATATTAAACACAATAACATTATTTTAATTTAAGAGGCCGCCAAAGCGATCGAACAGTCTTTACCCAAAAACAAAAGTAATGTTTAATTGCATGTAGCTTATGGTAGAAGCTGATGTAAATTAAGTTAAGCAATTTAAGCAAACAACTTCAATAATTTGTTGGTTTTGATGGGATGTGGTGCAGTTATAAACAAGAATGCAACATACCCCTGGAATAATTTCAATAGAATTTCAGCAGTGTACATTTTTATTTTTAAAATTGCTCGAAACCAATATAGTTGTTATTATTAGTTTTAACTTGAGCTGAAATAAACTATTCAAGACATACCATGGTCATAGATAAAAAAACGTTAATAATGCTTAATGAACCGCTTAACCGACCACTAAAAAAATAAAATAAAATTAATCCAAATGAGCCCACAGACTGAGAGCAAATAAGAGAATTTATTTGATTGGAACAAGGATTAATTTTTGAGACAGTCAACTCCGATTTTACAGATTTTCAACACTAATTTTTTTTTAAGAAATGATTTTTTTAACAATTTATTATTATTAATTTTTTATTATAATTTTATTTTGTATTTACATTATAAAATGTTATTATGTAACGAAACTTTTTATTAACAAATACACAAAAAAAAACTTCTTCTGCGCTTAGTACTTTAACATTTCTGCTCAGTTTTATAATCTTAAATCAGAAATAATCAAATTGAGTCATAATACAAGGTTGTCAAATATCCGCTTTTTTTGCTCTTCATTCAATGCTTTATAAAAAGTGTTACAGTGATCGGATTTAGTTCAAATATGCGCCGTTTTGTTCGATTATCTGTTTCCATCAAGACGGCAACGTAGAAGACGGCCTTCGTAGAAGCCCCCCTCCTTATTTGCGAAGAACTCGGACAGCCACTTTTCACAAGCCTCTGTTGAGTTCAATTTCACACCACCAAGGGCGTTCGCCAAGGACAGGAACTGGTGGTAATCACTTGGCGCTATGTCCGAGCTATATGGTGGATGCGATAAAACCTCCCATCCGAGCTCCCATAGCTTCTGATGAGTCATCAACGAAGTGTGTGGTCTGGCGTTGTCCTGGTAGAACAATACACCCTTCCTGTTGGGCAATTCTGGACGCTTCTGGTCGATCGCCTGCTTTAAGCGGTCCAGTTGTTCGCAGTAGATGGTAGAATTAAGCGTCTGGCCATATGGGAGCAGCTTATAGTGGACGGTGACTAACTCCCATCTCCTGGGCTATTACACGAGATGCCACATGCCGGTCTAACTCGAAGATTTCCATGATTCGATCGGTATTCGTCGTCACAAGTCTTCCACCGCCTGGCTTGTCCATGGTATCGTTTTCACCGGCTCTGAATCGTCGAAACTATTTCTCTGCGGTTCGAAGTGATAAAGTACCATCCCCCAAAACACCTTTTATCTCACGGAACGTTTCTCTAGCAAATTTCGGCGTTAGTGAACTCCATGTTTGCACGTCTATGACTGTTGAACGCAATATCCAAACCAATCCAAATCATGCACAGCGTCGTTTAGTAGGTTATATCAAGACCTTTCAAATGATGTATAGTATTGCCAGATACAAGCTCTGTAGCGCTTTGTACATAGCCGGAAAATTCAAAAGACAAAAGGGAGGAGATATTTGACAACCGTATATTTAGAAAAAAATGTTTAGGAATTTAGTATTTTAAAGTGAAGTGAATGTAAAAGTGGGGTATACCAATAACACTGAAATTTACTGACAGCTCTGTTCTAGTGATTATAATGACATGAAAATAATATAAGATCAGATAGTTTCTCGCAATGAAGAGCACTTCTTTTAAGCTTTCTCTACCTTCTCATGCCACAAAAACTCCAAAAATACTGTTCCTTTCTACTCTGCATTAACATTCGTATGAAGCCTAACATCAACAACATGACATTTTATGACATGATGACATGATGATGACACTACTATGAAATATGCCAAAAAACCTGAACAAAAACATCATATTGTCTGCTATGAATACCTTTATAATGAGGAAATCCTCATAGTATGTTTGTAGTGTGTTTAATAATAATGTTAATATTTAACAAAATGAACCGATACCGATTTTAGCCTTTTGATGATATTTATAAGATAATGTTTAGATTACAGACTTTTAATTTAACTTGGATGAAGTTAATCTTAGTCAAATATAACTTAAAATTTGAAATTGTTATTTGCTCGTTGATGTCTTTACGATTTTCTAATAATTTTCTTTGTTTCGACACTTTTTGACACACTCGTTTGACTCTTAGTTTTATGCCGAAGGCAGTGGTCCACGACTATTGATTAAATTTATTTCTAAAAAAAACCCACAAGTGAAATAATGCTGCAATACTAATCCTACAGAACGATGTTGCACAAAAAAATATTTGTAAATCTAATTAGATTAAGATAGTTGTATGTAAGTTAAGTGTTTTAATTAGGTTAAAGTAAAAATTGAAATTAGTTCCTAAGTTTTTAATAAAAGTTTTCTTAGTATTAAGCTATCTAGAATTAAGTAAATAAAAATATAAATGTTTACATAAGAAAAACCCACAGAAGCTGAAAAGCAACATAAAATAAGAACAGATTAACTAAGAGTGCCCATGTAATGTATGTGACTAATTAAGTATTTTGTGTCTAGATGTAAGAACACCTGAAATAAAAAACACACTTTAAACTAAAAACAAAAACCGAAGGATGTAGGACTCGAAAAAACAAAACATTGTCAAAGGCAATGGAAGTGAATCTAAGCCCTGCGCAATCCGGAAAAGCACATTGCAATGATGACGATGCAAAAAGTGATCACTCAAAAGCTACCACGCTTAAGACGGAGCATCAGCAGGCCCTTAAATCTAGACGGAAGAGACTATGTTGCGAAAAAAGAAATCATTCGCACTATCCTTTACCCTGCTATATGTTCTAAAGAAACAAACAAAATACTTTATTTTTGTAATAAATAGCAAAATATAACAGTGTCAAAAGAACAAAAATATCTACAAACGTATTTTTCATATCAATCCATCTCGCAGTAAATCGCTTTCCTTCAAATCGCTCACTACTAAAAGTCATATAAAAAGAGAAGCAGGATGCAAGTATATGGAACGATCACAATTTGTCAAGAAAACACTCAAAAATAACCTCAAACTTGTTCTAATTAAAAAAAACGTTTTAAAGAAACAATCAATCGATAAGAATCTGTTAGGTAAACGTTTTAACTTTTCATTCAGGACTGTAACTGCAGCAGAAATAATAAAAAAAAATAACAATTCGAATCATGTGCCCCACGCCCCCGTCAATGATCATGCCTAAGGCCAGCCGCAAAATGTTCCAGTTACTACAAGCCATTGTCTGATCCGCTATTGCAGCGCGAAATCGTGACCAACGTGCGCGCAAGATTTGGCCCACTATGCTCTCCTGTGCAGGTCTAATATGCAGACAATCAAACGCCCATCGAAGCATGCACCGTGAGAAGGAACTACTTACCGCGCACTAATAGACGACGACGATGGATGGCGGCCGGCGTGTGCCTTGACTATCGCCGTCAGCTCCCCCCAAGAAAGGCCGTATGTAGCCTTTTAATAGATTGAAGCGGTGCCCCGTTCTACACACCGACATGGGCCTTGTTCGATTATACATCGTTACCGAGGAGCAGTGCCGGTGCTTTGTCGTTTAGTGATTGGAAGTGCAGAATTCGAGCAGCTGCATGTTAGGTAATCATGGTGGTGGAGAGGGAGCGCACTTTTCTCTTCTCGCTTCAAATCGTGCCAAGCGATGCACTTGATGATGGCTAAAATGGAAGGAGCAAGCTTCGAATTTCCTTAAAACACTCTTCATCCTCGCATTGTTCGACAGATAAATACATGATCCCCCCGCTCTGCACAAGGGTTAGCCGGGGAACAATGGCGATACTCTGACTGATTAAGATGCGTGCTGAGCATCCTCACAGAGTCGTGCTGCCGGCAAAGGTGATTAAGTGATAGACGTTTCAATTTGGCCGTCGTCGTCTTCGGTACTTAGATTCCGATCAAGTGCGGGTCTTCATTTATCTTCCTTGATCATGCTTCGACCATGAATTGTGGATTATGACAACATCTTATTACCTTGTATGTGAACGACTTTTTCGGAATTGTTTACTATATGCGGACTGTGTGGTTGTATTGGCAATTAGAGTCGCATTAGTGTCACATGACAGATTTGCTTTGTAGGCATTTGGTAACAATTGGCCGAAGAGCGGGTTTATTGTTGGCTAATTGTGGTCAATGTCATGCTTAACGCGTGAAGTGCACTCAATTGCATTTATCACTGCTGACAAATGATAAGCAGATTGTTGCTTATAATTAGTTTATGTTTGTATTTTCAGCTTTATGTGTTAATTAAATGAATTTGCAGAGTTATTAAGATCACTGATTTACCTCAACTTTTCGCAAGCTATTGGATTTTGAGGAGCAGAGCTTTGTTTTCCCATAGTTAATAACTTATAAGGCTACACTTTTCATTGGTTTATGGTGAGATCCACCAGTTGACATATATGTAATTCATTTGATGATGTTTGGGGAAATCCTGTAGAAAAAAGATATACAGTCAGCCAGATTCGAAGAAGATCATAATCCCCTGCTTGATTTAAATGTGATACATGCAATTAAAAGTCGTCAGGAACGGTTGGCCCCTCTACTCGTGTGAGAACAATACATAGACTAGTATAAAGCTACAATAGTTCAAAAAAGGTATGTGATGAAGATTGACGCATAACATAAGTCTTATCTTAAGTATTTATTTGAATGAGTTGCAATACTGCCTATTAGATCTATAAACACGAAAAGGAAATTTTTAACATTTTATTTTTATATTTTCAAGAACTTAGGCGGTAAACGTGCCGAACATTACTTTTTCCCTTGATATTTCATTTTACCCGACAAGAAATTTTAAATTTTTTAAATAATTAGATGCTTGTTCTATTTTTTTTTAATTAAAATGATAATACGAAATGCGAAATATGCATTCTGTGGATTCACAAAATTATTATTATTTAACTCTTTGTTTGATTATATTACTTAAGCTTATTATATTATTTGGCTTATTTATTTTCAACATATTTACGTTCAAAAGCCCCAAGATGAAGAAGTTGGATCCTCATACTTAATACATGAGTATTCTTTGGGCACTATTTCTCAAGACGCCGTGAAATCTGTGAACGCAGTTTTCCCACAAAATTTGATGCCTCCCACGATTAATCTTTCCAATACCCCGGCAAGTATTAAGTATCTTTTCATTTGTCATAGTTGACCGTCGCTCTTTTGATGCATTTTACATTGATGGCTCTTAGAAAATTACGAAATCGACGTCTACGCGAAAGATAAACACATCATCTGCCCGCAAGATCCCACAATATCCTTAATGCTAAAGATTGTAAAGTGACGGGCTATCGGCAATCAGTGTCCATTCATAGTCGCCGATCCAATGCAACTTCTCTCTAAACCCCTTTCGAAGTCACAAAACTTAGCCTCTTGCATTACAACAGTGCGAAACTAGTTCTGCTTTACACAAGGAGTGCTGTGCTATCCCAGAGTCTCCGCTGCACTTGCGCAATCCATAAGTCATGAGGAGATATAGAGGGTAAATGTAATTAAGCTGCCATGGGATTTTATTTTGACAGACTAACGCATCTTAGCATGAATTTGCAGGTCATTATGATCATCCAACTATTCAACAAGAGATACGCTGAAGGAGAAAGAATTGGGTAATCACCACACCAGTAAGGATGATTGGAAAGTTGTTTTTGGTAAAATTTTACTAGGATGATACAAACTTGCATTTGAATGTATGTTCGTAATTGCCATGCGAACTTGCTTTTGCCCAACAAATTTAATTTCTTAGAAATAGGACTTTTTGACTATAGTCTTCTTCTTTTGTTACCGTCTTGGTTTTGAATGGCTTCAAAGTACTTTCAGTTTTATAAATAAAGGGAAACGATAACTGTATTCAAATCTATTCGATTTTTACTTTAAAAAGTATATTCTTTTATTTCATGATAAATGTTAAAAAACAAAACTTCCGGAGTATATTACTGTTTATTTAAATCTTGTGGGATTCCCTTATTTTAAAATATATTTTTAATGGAAACGTCTGTCATCAAAATAATTAAACAAAAAGTTTCTTAATCATATGTAAATTGCAGCAAACGTAATCATAGAAGTGCTTCAATTTTTTTCCAATCTATCAGACAACCAAATACGTAGTTCACCAAGTGAATCGATTTTCCAATAGTAGAATTTAATATTTCCTTCAGTCTCAGTCTTACTAACAGATCTGGTGACAACTTATTATAAGGCAATTGTAACATATGATACACCATCTTTTTGCAATCGACGGAACGCATTTCCTCTTATGTCCACTACGAGGACTACTTTTCACCCATTCAGCCACCCAAACTGGTTTCATTTTTCAACGAAACCTGATGCAGCCACTCACCATAGATACGGAAGCAATTGATGCTATACCAGTGGCCTGCACATCTAATGTCTTTATCCAATATTGCCAACTGAACAGCTAACGGTTACAGAAAAGGGAACGCATTCCAAGTCACCAAGCCATTAACTCGCCCTGTAGCAAAAAATTTAATGAAGTCTGCGGTTTACAGTTTGCCTTAGCCCAGACTCATACTTTTTGACGTCTATTATCGTCAATTAAAAAACATCAGCTGCAAATGACAACAATTGGTAGCATCAACTTGTGACGGTGGTCTGGCTAGTGGTTAACCGGAATGGAAGCCGCAGATTTAGATTAAGCCTCTGGCGGGCATCTTTGTAAGAAAGTGAATGTGAACGCAAAAATCTAATCGCACACAGATTGGTAGGGGGAGCTACATCAACGAAAACAAGTTATGCTCGTGGCAGCGGCTCTGCAACTGGCGCTGGCACAACGCAATCAAAGAATTACACAACTCGAGCAGGGGTATTATGTGCGTTTAGATTGTGTTTTGTGACAAATGGTGGCAGTTTCTTCAGGTATCCCATTCAACTGAGTGGATGTGTGCGAATAATAAATTCTTGAAATTTACATGCATGCATACATGTATTCCGTGTGGAAACCATCATTTTATAAGCATACCTCTCGTTTACATTATTCGATAGCGGCTGAGCACAATATTCGCAGCTGCCACCACAATAAGTCAACCGAAAAATTTGCATAGATTATGCACTTTTAACAACTTTGAAGCGAATCTTGAATTCAGCAGCAAAGTATTGCAAAAAGGCAAAACTGATCAAACAAATTGTTTATCTGGACAGGCAGTGAAGGACTGTAGCAAAAATAGACAACAACATAAATATCGCAAGTGATCCAAATTCGAAGTGAGCTAATTGAAAATTTCAAAACATCAGCAATGAATAGGGAAATAATTTGGTCGCAGTAGTCTTCCGGCCTTGAAACAACGTTAATGGAATATGTGCAGATGGATTGACATTGGACATATTCTCAAACTAATAACAGATTTAGGGTCATTAAATTGCATACCAACCAACTGTGGACCGAATATTGATCGAGGAACTTCTCTTAAATCATGGCTATGGTCTCCTTTTAATATCCGGTGTATTTGCGGCATTATGAGGACATCAGTGATAAGCAACCTATACGGTGGTGACAAAAAGTCGGTCTTTTCCTCAAACTATTAAGTGTTTACGCGGAAGGTCGATCAACGACACGTGTATACCAACTGAGTTTGAGAAAAAATATTTAAAAAAATATCTTACAACAGGGCCATCTTATACAATATTTACATAACTGATCTTGTAGGTTATTTTAATCGCCACTAGTGATTTATTGCTATTCTGAGATTACGAGCATCACTTTCGACGTTACTTTGATAACATTAGGTTGTGTGCTACGTTTTGAAATTATTTATATTGTTATAAAATATGATAAAAATTAAAGGTTGGTAGATATTTGTCAACAATGTGTCGGCTGCACGTCAAAGAAATTTTATTTAAAAGCAAAGCAAGAAGAGCAAGATTCATAAATAGGCTAAATCCAAAACATTGCCGAAGAGAAACATTTGAGGGCAGATATGAGCTCTAAAATATTACAAATAGTTTTTTTTCTGGAAATGCTTTAAAGTTAGAAAACTAATATAGAATGTCGCACTTTAATATATAATTTTCCCAAACCTTAATTTTTCACATTATAGTTGGTCTATAAACCTAGGTTGGAGTATATCCTTGGCTGTACAGGTCCATTGAATAGACACATTAAAGTTTTAAAATATAAAAATGTCTTATACTCTTGCAAACATTAAACAAATTTGGCAAAAACAATCAATTTTTATTTCAATTATAGTGAATTTTGACTCTCGAGTTAACAACTTACTTAAGGGTTTTACTTTTTGGCTTCACAATTTATTCCTAAATAAATAGAATTCAAATGATTGGTGGAATTTGAATAAACGCTCATGATTGCGGTTAGCCCTATTCAGTGTTTTATTCAAAAGAAATTCTGCAAAGAGTTTCTGTAAAGTACTTCATCGAGATCACACTTCTTTGAAGAGAAAGAAATCGTTTCCTACACTCCAGTTGTCATTTAGCATATTATTCAAAGAAATACGAGAGAGGAGAACTAGCACATGTATAGACTCAATTATGTTGCAACGAGAAAGTGGTTAATTGATACACGTCTGACATTCAGCAACGTAAACGTCAAATAATTATTTTGCAATTAAATCTCGAACATGACACTGTGTCATGGCGCTCACGTTAAGTCAAATACTAAATATAATCAGCAAGCAATTATAACATCAAAGTCACATGCAATGCCAAGTCAATAGTGCAATGTTGCAATCTTGAACAACCTCGTACAATTCCGGAAAATAGCTTTCCATAGTGCCTCGTAATGACGACAATCATATGAAGAAATGGCAATCATTCCAATTAAATGCTGATTACTTGTAAGTTCAAGCGAATGTCACCTCATCCATGGAGGTTGCTCCGATTTATAACGCAACAAAACTTCGTGTCGCACAGCCCCAACAAAATATCATAGTTTTATCAAACAATTACCCCCAGGCTGATGATACTCCTGCGAATCTGTCATTGCAGAGATGTGGTTCAGCGCGCCGCTTGAGCTTGAGATTAAAAGTGAATTACGTTTCACACTGGTTGCGGCAGCGTCGACGTAGCTGGTGCGAGATCATTAAATCCGTTTCCTCGAGGGGCGACTGTGTTCCGCTTACACAACATATAAAAAATCCCAAGCTGCCATTTCAGGCACTTGGGAGCAGGTCATATAGCTCCAACCTGCGGTGTGCCACACTCAATTAAGTTGGCTTTGAATGTAAAACAGAGTTCAACTCATGATAGGCGATTTGCGATGGAAAGAAAATGATGACTTTCTGTAGGAAGAACGAGGAGTATACGCAAAAAATAGCTTGAAATCGATCAAACAGCTTCCCAGGAAATAACGGAAGAAACAAGGAAATGATTTTCCGGAAGAAAATGAAAGCGAATACAAGGCGAAAAACTTCAACGCTACTTTTCAACGAAACTCATGCACCGGATTGCAGCTTTGTGAATCCTGGAAAATGAAAGCAGACGAAGTTGGTGTAATTTGTTGAACAGTTTTTCCCAATACATTGACTGAAGAAAGTACTTATCAAATTTATTTGAATTTAACACATGTTAAGGCAGCCACTCACATTGGCAATTATTAAGAGACTAATAACATTAGCGCCAATCATGAATTTATGAATATAAAATGCTCACTTGTTTATTGGATTTTATTAAAAGCTCAACCCTGGTTTGCTGTGTATTCATGTTTTTTCCGTTTTTCACATTTCTTCATAGTTGTTTTTTTCTGTGCAAGAAAAAATATAATGTATTTGCTATGAGAAAATGAAAAACATGATTCACGAACTGATCTGAATAGAGCTGCTTTAATTTTGTCAAAGCTGTTTTTAGTGAATTGCTGTATTGTTCGTTATATTTTCTTAACCCTTAAAGCGTTGTAGTGTTATTGGTTATTTAGTACTTCAAAGTCTTTTGTGTTACAGTATTAAGGTTAATTTGAACCTTGTGAAAGATTCCAAATTTTCTTTGGCAAAATAAAACCAACTGCCTTCGAGTGATAGTGTTTTGTCCTACATGTGGTATAAGTATTTTAGAAAATCGGAAATCTATGACAGTTCGAGGAGTCGGAATCATCCTTTAAAAGCTAATCGTATTATGTGTATATTAACGACTTCAAGTGTCTGTTTTAATTGACAAACAATTACATTTGTCAGCGGCTTTAAAAAAATAGAATGCAATTTCTATCGTGTACTATCGTGTACTATCGTGTACTATCGTATACTAAAAAGTTCAGTACAATTGCTGTGGTAATTTTTAACCTATAAACGTTTGTTTGAATTTTAGTAAACTTTTGAATTACTCATCATTCTATTTCTGCAAAAAATTAATCGCAATTTTTTCCTACCAGTATTCAGTTAACACTAAGTATAAAGCATTTGTGACGTAATTTTACGTATATGGGTATAGTTCAGCAAGAAACTCTAGTAAGTTGAGCAATATTCCGTGAAATTTCTTCGCGTGTTTAAATACCAGGTATCTAACCAATTTCATATGTACTTAAACACACGTTGCCAACCAGAGAAAATCAATTTATTAGTTCACTTCAAACGATCTAGCTTTGTACCCACTGCCATATTTTAACCACCAGAATACAAAATTGGTTACGTTCCACATAGGAGTCATCTCCAAATAAAGAAATCTACTTTAAAACATGTCATGTACCAAGCATGTGCATGTTGCATAACGTTACTCTATAAATGAAGTCGCAGCACATAGATATTCTTACACGCAAGAAAATATCTGGGAATGGAGGACGTTGCACTTCTCACGACGCTCACTCTTAGAAAGATATCACTTTTCAATAAACACTAGTGCAACAGCTCAGAGCGCAGACGCACATCAATTCCATTTCTGATAAGCGATTCAATATGACGAGGCCGCCCATAGCCGGGATGGAAGTGAAATTACAGAGTACTTTTGCTTTCCTCCAGTGCACATTACCGCAACCTGTGTATCTAATGCTCACACTTCACAGCAAAGAGCGAAAGTCGATCAGCAACAGGCGAATAAAATTGTAGCAAACATACGTAGCAGAAGGCCGAGGTGCTAAGGTGTACTTTAACATCGGGAAACTAGGTTCCATTCCGTCGCTTTTCGAACAGAATTACATGATCGATGCCAGTGACAACACTGGTAGTTGGTAGTAGCTTGGAATGTCATCTTTCACCTGCGGTGTCGGATGTCGCTTTTCTAATCGCTCTAGTATAACCAACCTATTTCCGGCTGAGATGCGAGGATTTATGTCCCTAGCTCATAGTTGCCAAAATATATGTACACGTATGCTTATAGTTAATTAAGATGTTGGTATCCAAGTATTTATAGCACTTAAATACAGTTTTGACACTTACCTGCACTATCGAGATCGTTGTTGTACAAAAAATTATCGTTGTAAATAATAAAAATATCCAATCTTGGCATTTCATCGTTCTGCTTGATCCACTGCTGATGCGCGGCAGGGGCGTTGGCGACTGTTGGAGAGCTTGTTAACTGCTGAATGTAATCTAATCTGAAAGGAAGTAAAGTATACCTTTATTATGAGTCCAATAATGGGAAGTGAAAATGAAAACCGGCTACAGAAAGTAAAAGGACAGCAATCAATTTATTGACTGGCTTCGGATTTGAGTTGTAGCCCAATGCGAGAAGAGTGTTGCATGTTGCATGAAGGTTTGACAATGCATCATTGCAACGAGCCCTTGCAATGTTTATTGAGATTCATTTTACAATTTTGACATATAAAATGGAGTAAGATAAGTGTATTACAGCATAATTTAAGCTGTATAAGATTAACATTGTGCAGAACCATTTGATACCGTAAGCTGTAAGCGCAGAAATATATCATTTATCTTTTAATAAAGTTAGTGAAGTATTGCCCGATAGCCATCGATGGCGAATGCTTAAATTTCATCAATAGAAACTTAAAACAATTTCACTGTATGAAACTTTCATTTCAGAAGAGTGATAGACAAAGACTAGAGTTTCTGATGACACAGCTGATGTTTGATTACATTAGGAAGGAAATACAAGTCGGTTAGGTGAGTGACTATATTATAAAATGAATGTAAAAAGTCGATTATTATCTTTTAATACTTCCCCCTTTTTACATGCTTTACGCATCCTACTTTAAGCAAGAATACTTCTTTGCATTAAAAATCGACGGATGTAGACTCCAATCATTGTTGGGTGCAAATGTGTCTCAAACGTATGATTTTATTTTCGGAGTCATATTTTTTTCGAATTTTAGCATTTGAGGATTCTTCTATCTTAGGGCAAGAATAAGATGCAATTCGATACTCATTAATAGGTGTATTGAATACTTTAAATGTTGTGATTTTCTAACTTCTTCTTTTTGTTGCGCTACAGTTAGGGGTGGACCTGGGTCTCTTCAGTCAGCACGATTTTTCGCCGGCTGCTCATAGTTGCAAATTTAAAATTGATTTAGGTCCTTCTCCATTTGTGTGCGCCACTTTAGCTATAGGGCGTCCTTTTCGGGCCGGAGCAGTGGTGTCCATACGCTCTACATGGCCTACCCATATTGTATCCGAAAACGCTTGACCAGGCGCATGTCACTGTACAGCCCATAGAGCTCGTTTTCTCTTTCAGATGCCATCAACGCAAGCAAGACCAAATATCGCACGCAAAACTTTTCTCCCCAGAAGACTAAGGGCTTTCTAAATTTTTAGTCCAAGTTTCCGCGCTATAAGGTAGAACTGTGATAATCAAGTTGTTTTATGTTTTGTCCTTCGAGAGAGGGCTTTATTACTCAATTGCCTCTTAAGTCCATAGAAACAGAGATTGGCAAGAATTAATCTGCCTTTGATTTCGGTATTGGTGTTGTTATCCTTATTTACCACGAAACAGAGGCAGACGAAGTCCTTGACTTCTTCGAAGTTTCTGCTGAATAGTGTGATGCTCCGTCCGAGACGTCGATGTAGTGTGTCCTTCCTTCATGACAACATGTATTCTCGAGGATGATGTTAAAGAAGTCACATGACAGTGCGTCACCTTGTCTAAGGCCTTTTTTGACATTGAAGGTCTCAGTAAGTTCGTTACCAACCTTGGCGGAACAACGAGAGTTTTCCATGATCATCGTACATAATCTGATGAGATTGGTAGAAATGCCAAAACTACGTCTCTATGTACACAGTCGTATTCGACCTTAAGATCGACGAATAGGTGGTGGGTGTCGATTGGCACTTCTTGGATCTTTTCCAGGATCTGCCATAATGTGAAGGTCTGGTCTATTGTGGTCTGAAACCACACTGGTTGGGACCTATCAGGTTATGGACAAACGGTTTCAGACGCTAACACAATACGGCAGAGAGGATCTTGTATGCGATGTTAAAAAGGCTGATCCCTCTATAATTGGTGCAGTCAAAGGAGTCTCCGGTCTTGTGGATTGGGCAAACGACGCTGAGATTCCACTCATCAGGCATGCTTTCCTCCGACCATATCCTATAGATGAGCAGGTGCATGCGCCCAACCAGGTCATCTCCAGCTGCTTTAAATAGTTCTGTGGACAGTCCGTCCGCTCCAGCAGCTTTGTTCGACTTCAGCTTGGATATTACTATCTTCACCTCGTCTAAGTCGGGGGACGGAATTCTTGTCTATCATTGTCCAAATTGAGTAGAACATTCTGCTTTACAGCGGAATTGGCGCAGTACTCGTCGTTAAGGAGTCCACAGAAATGATCCTTACAGATTCTCAGTACGGAATGCGACTCTGCCACGAGTTGTCCATTTTGGTCCCGCCGGGCTTCGGTCCGAACCTTGCATCCTGCGGATAGCTCTTTTGTCTTTCGGTAAAACTTTCGGACTTCATTGCTACCATAACACCTTTCCATTTCCTCGACCGCGCGCTTCCCATGCTCCTTTTTTTTCTGAGAAGCCGGTGCTCTTCCCTTCTTCTCTTTTCGTAGAGCTCACGAACAGCCCTCGTCGTTCGATGCAGAGTTGCCTTATAGGCGTCGTATTTGGCTGCATGCGCTTGCCTGCACTCTTCGTCAAACCATGGGTTTATTGTGAACTTTTTCGGAGACGTACACACGATATGTTCCCCAATTTTAAATGTTTTAGGTGAAAATAAAATGGCTGCTGATATTGGGGCTCTACACATGTATGTAAGTAACTTTTGTAATATTGGCTTGAATTTCATATTCCAATGGTACATCGTAAAGCGGACGTAATATTTATGTACGCTGATCAGTTTATTACGCATAGGATATGTGATCAAATAGTAATAGGGTCTTGTTTCGAATTTCAATTAAGACCACACCACTTTTATATTTTTTATATTTCTTTATGTGTAGTGATATGTGGTAGCCGTGTCGTAGTGGGTAGAGTGTGACGCTCACACGCCGAAGGGTCTAGGTTCGATTCCCGGCTGAACACCTCTTTCGACCTGCTGACAATACTCAAAGAGTAGTAACTGTCTAAGAAAAGGCAAAAAACTCTAGGTCCTTTCTACCCGTGAGAGAACAGTAGAGCGCACAACACGAGTAGTTGATGAACAAGCTAGGCCCTGGTTCCCCTGTGGACTGTCGCGCCAACAATTATTATAAAAAAAATTCTTCTCACTTTTGGTTAACTGTAAGAAACTCCTGGCCATATTTTATATTAAACGAAGTAACGAGAAGAAAAATATCGAATAAAATATATCAAATTAATTCTCGAACTTTCGCTTAAAACAGGTACATAAATTAGATTGATAAAGCTTGATTGCTGAAAGTCGAACTTTATTATAAAAGTCATACACACAAGAGTCAGTGGTTATGCTTGACAGTCATTGACATTGAACGGTGGTTCTCTTGAAGTTGAAAATGCGATATTTTCGCCATCTCAAGATATGTACGATTATCTGATATAATCACGCTTCAGCACTCATTCACTTTCAACTTAACAGTCTCGGAAAATACACATTATGTAGAAAGAAACGACGAATTATATGACATTATGTGAGAAAAAAATTCATTGACTAAAGTACACTTTCTAAGAGTGTAGCGGTATCATGCGTATACAATTTAAATAAATGTGGGACAATTAAGGAATTAATTATCTAGTAAAAGCGGAAGTATTACGCAACAACAAATGCCACAAATAGCAATGCTTTGAGCTAAGATATCACGTCGCAGCTTCGAAACTTTTAACTTTACGTTTGCGTGCTGTATCTTTATAAATCTTTAAGGTGTGCGTCGTGGTAATGGGCTCGAGACTTGAATTGATTTAGATTTGCTCAATATGGGTCAATTAGCTGAGAGTTACATTGGTATTCTTGTCCCCGCAGTTCGCCTTGAAAACATTGAATGAATCGGGAAAATTACATTCACACATACATACCGTAACTGTTGTGATAACATACTCATAACATCTAACAACATTACTCCGTTGCATTCTTTGTTTTTCTTAGTAAATCTAATATAAAAGAGGACTTGATACACGGCTTCAAGTACCGAAAAACTTCAAAGACCAAATCTTTTGCTTAATCACCAAACCATGGGTCTTGCATTCCACACAATATCTGATTTATAATCCAGTGAAGAATGGTTACCCATATACGAGTATTCATCTATCGCACCCATTTCACGCTGTTACATTAAACTAGTCACGTATGCAAATATGGACTTAAACGGGTAGCTATCCTAAAGCACAGGAAAATTTGTATTCTTATTAAAAAGTGGAACAAAACTGAAAATAGAGCTACCATGCTGTTGGTGACTCTTTGACCGCCTAAGCAGGGGCAACTGGTTGCTTGTGGCATGATCACGATTTTAACTAAGAAACGTGTGACTTTTTTTTAACGCAACAGCATCGACCTCGTATTGTGCTGTTTTATTTTAGACCGAATTCGACACTGCAGGGAAATAGATAGTGATTAATTTTGTTTCAATAATTAATGGGCGCACAAATATTGTTTCATTAATTAGCTATGAGTGGATATTACGACCTTGGCATACTGCTTGGTAAATTGTAAAAAAAAATGTTTGCAAAAGGAAAGGGCTGCGAATAAAATTTATTTCGATATGATTAGACTATTATTGTTAAATGCTCACTAAGAGCATTTAACAAAAAAAAAATGTTATCATCCATTTTGTGTTTCGTTTCTTTTAAGCAAGTCATACCACAAGTGGAAAATGTGTAATGAGCGAGATGCTTAGCTTGTGATAGGCAAAACTAGCGAATTCTTTGTGGTGATGAATATTGAATTCAAATTTTGATAGCTAAAATTGTTACAAAATAATTATTGCTACCCCGGTTTAAGATAACTTTTTTCAAAATATAGTTCAAATGTTCAACTAAAATATTTGTGGCATTAGTGAAATTATGAATTTTAAGTTGCTCTGAGAGTATTTAGGGATTTTTCTATCTTTGCAAATTCAACACCTATAGCTCATTCAAAATTTCAACAAACATGAAAATAAATGTTTCACTATTTGAAAAGTATTGACTAAACAAAAAAGGCAAACAATTGATTTTGCTTCAAAGTTTAGGCCACCATTTATACATTCTCTCTTAGAAACCGGGCACAGGCAGTTTTTAAATCTGAAAGACTACATACTCACTTTTGCTTTCACTGCGAATACACAAGTGTTTGAGTAGTAGAATGTTAATTTCGTTTCTATCCTCCGAATTGTAGTTCATCAATTAAGGTAATAGGGTCATTTTAATTAAAGAGTAGATTTCTAGCTGACTTTTCTGTCATTGTTCAATTTTGTCACGGACTCAGCTATTTGGTCACATTCATTTTTTTTCATTCTCCAAAGAGGCCGTTATGAAGAAAAAATGGCCGGGGCAGTCGGGTATAACAGCCAACGAAATACGTTTTAATTTTACAAGAAAGGACACGATTTCTTTATGACAACAAATCAATACTGAAATATCTGTTTTTTCAGGATACGATTGGAAACATTTATTTTAGCAGCCTCAAATATATCAATGCACACACTTTCTTCATTAAGAATGCCAGTTACGAATCAATGATGGCAACTTTCAGAGCGTACATTCAATTTGTTCATCTTAATTCGCTTTGACTGACCAGCAATCCAAATTCTTTAAAAAAAATTTATTTTACAATTATTAATTTATCTAGATGTCAATTCTATTAACAATGCGACCTTGAAACAAGTTCTTTTCTAAACGAAGGGAGTTACAAACATTCACAGATTAAGCTGTGTCAATATAATGGGTGCCGGAATCCATCCAGTAATTGGTGCCATCTAACAATCTTTCAACGTCGTTGGACATTTGCATCGGAATATATGGCTGAATCTTCTATTATGTACGACCACCCCAAAAGCTCCTTTATTAATTTTATAACCCTGTAACAAATGTGTTGCATAGTTTTCAATTAATTATTGGTTTCAGTGAATTGGTGAAAATAAAAATAAATGTATCCCTCAATCTGTTATTATCATTCATTATTTTAACTAAATTCCTCGAAACAGTAATTTCACGCACAAAATATAGTCCATTGCCCTACTAACCTGTTACGCTTCATAGTTTTCTTACTTATATAAATGTAAGAAGCAAACCTACCTCAGTGAGCCGACAGGCTGCATTTGCCCATAGTGCATTAAGACATTTTAATTATAAATGCAGGCAGTACATCCGCATGTACCAGGCTTCAGTACAGACAGTTTAAATACAAACGAAAGTTATAAAGTGAAGGTACGTAGAAGGAACTAATTAAGGCGGGTTATGATTTTTATATTTTCTTAGTTTCACCTCATTGAGTTTACTTGTTGTACGATTCAGTTTTATCGCATAAATGAAACAAAAAAGCATTAGTAGTGTAAATAATTGTTTTACGAGAGACTTTCCTGTAGGACAATTAAATATTTATATTGCCGTGTGCGTATGCAGATTGCAGTTTTCTCAAACGACAACATGGATCATTAAAACGTTCACTTTTATTACTTTAATTAACTAACAATGGAGCTATTACAGCCGTTTTACAACCATATCTTTAGGGCATGTTGGTGTCATTGCCATTATTGTACATTGTACATTTTTTAAAAATTAAAAGTTAATATATTGTGGTGCTGACAGTTTTTGAGAAGAAAAGCAAACATTTTTTCTATTGTTCGAAAGTGAACATTTGTCAGTGTAAACACTTTTAGGGGATCTGCAAGAGACAAGTAGTTATTGACTATTTAAAACTCAATGAGCACGGACTCAACGAGTCTGTAAATCCCAATTTTAGATCTAGTTTTTTGATAGGCACTGGAAATGGTTATGTTCAGCAAAAATCGAAAACTGTAACACTTCTTATTACTGCGCTTGTCAGTCCTATTTCATTACTATTCTTAAATCCAAAGTTAAACAAGCTTTTAAAAGTTTTCAGTATAAAAAAAAAGAGCCAAATTCCAAAATCATTCAGTAAAACTTTTGCCAGGAAGTTTGCAATTAATATGAAATGGAACAACGGGATTATAGAAATTTTTAGAAAGAAACGAATCAAAGATGACATGTAAAATCCTCTTTGGGAAAAATTGGTGCACACAGAATCGGAAATTGGTATCGGAAAGTATGGAATCGAGTACAGAGATGGGCAAATTTATAAATATTTTTTCATGCAAAAACAACAACAAAACATATAATGGTACAAATATTTTTGATCATTTGTATTTGAAATATAGAACTTTATGTGTAAAAATTGGAAACTGATTTATTTTTAGTCTGAGAATACTTAACTTTTGATCAGTCTTTTATGTCCTTTCCGTCCATTATATGCATCTTATAATTTTGTTTTTAATGACATACTGAATAGCTGATCTTGACTAGATGACGATTTCTGAGCATAATTCAATTCTTAGTTTCTATAATCGTTTCTTTTCTAAAGAGCTGTTTCTCGTGTGAAACTTTCATTATAAAGAAACACTAGTTAAATAGGGAACACACTTCTAAAAATTCTAGAACAAACTGAATTCAGATATCTGTACACTTGCATTTAATTGATGCATGTGCACCAAAATTTTTTGGTTTGGTTATTTTATTAATAGTAAAGCTGGGTACCTGCTAATAGCAACATTCTAACGAGTTTACGAGATGAACTCTTCTAACTTCCGCAAACCTTTTCTAACTGCAGGGCCTCGAAAATTTAGCTCAAATTTTTAGTAAAAAGAATGTATAGTAAGTGTCTTTTGGAATCTACTTGTATTCTAATACTGTGCACTGCATTTCAGAAAAATTATTATAATTTGTTTTTATTATTTATGCGAAAAGTTAGGACTGGTTGCGTTATATAGATTTACGTTGACTACTAGTTCAGTCTAGTTCACCCTTGTCATAGCTCTAACTCTAATTTACTTTTACCTTATTCAGTAGAACGCATTGTATTAAATTTCAACATAATACGAAAGACGTCATCCAAAATTAACAGTATTTATTCAAGTTAATATATTTTTTGAGCAGTATATTTTTCACTGCTCTTTTATATATTTTACATTATCCAAACACTAAATTATACCATATTGCTGTTTTTTGGTAAATCGGTAATAGAAGAAATTGAATAGACAAAATTCTAAAATAAAAAAAAATGAATTCTATATATTTTTGGTTCAGCCCACGCATATTTTCCCCCTAAAATAAATTAAAGTGCATTCCACACTATTTATTGAGAAAATTAGCATTTCGAAAACAGTTAACTCCAATTTCCTGGGTCGTTGTTCAAGGTTACAAAGTCCATTAAAACCTGCAGGTCACTACAGACTATGCACCCAGCCTCCGGTTCAACCGCCAGATAAACCGAAGCTGTGAAATAAATTGGATTTGAAAATGCACGCGTCACTGTGGTAACAGAATCTTTTGTTGAACATAAGTGGGCCGACCACTTTGGATATGCAAAGACTACGTTGTAAATCACGAACTCCACTCAAATGACATTAAAGCTGCTGGAAGAGTGTCTAGTTCAATCAAAAAAAAAAGATAAATTGTGGGATTTGCGATGCCTTACATTGATAACAGAAGCCATTTATTGGTTTTGGGAATACAATACATAGATTCATTTTAATGAAAACATAAATATGTTTAATTGAATTTAATTAAACATGGACCGCGGGCGTAAAGTGCGTATAGTGCAATCAGGAACTAAACTCCTTGCAGCTGGTATATTTCAAGAGGAGAAATGAACAAAATTCAACATTTTGTCTATGTACCAGCTATACCGGTATGAAAATAAAGCACTAATTATTAATAGGAAAGTAAAAACATTTTATTCAAAGTATTAGCCATTGTTTTCTACACATTTCGACCACCTTTCTGGAAATTTGTGAATACCAATAAAATTGTTCGTATTTTAAAGCAAACCAATCAGGCACCCAATTTTCGACCTCCTCGTAGGAATCAAAGTGCTGCTCAGCCAATGTGTGTCCCATCGATGAAAACAAATGGTAGTCGGAAGGAGCCAAGTCTGGTGAATACGGCGGGTGGGGTAGCTGCTCGTAGCCAAGTGTTTTGATTGTATCCTGAACCGGTTTTGCTTTTTGTGCAGGTGCATTGTCATGGAGCAAAATTACCTTGCCGTGTCTTCTGACCCATTCCGGTCATTTCTCGATCAAATCATGGCTCAAATTGATCATTTGTTGTCGGTAGCGATCAGTATTAACGGTTTCACCAGGTTTTAGGAGCTCGTGGTACAGCACACCTTTCTGGTCTTGTCGAATCGATCTTGCCGAATTGATCTAGTTTTGCAGTCGATGTTGATGGTTGCCCCAGATTAACCCATGATTTTTTCCGTTTAGGATTCTTAAAATAAATCCATTTTTCATCGCCAGTAACAATCCGATGCGAAACCGATTTGCTTTCGTGTCTTTGAAGCAAAATTTCACAAGTGTTTTTTCGGTTTTCCATCTGTCTTTCATTCAATTCATGTGGCACCCATTTTCCACACTTTTGGATCTTTCCCATAGATTTTAAACGGTCAGAAATTGTTTGTTGTGCCACATTTAACACTGCTGCCATTTGCTTTTGACTAAACGTGTCATCTTCATCCAATATCGTTTGCAACTCGGCGTCTTCAAACTTTTTTGGTGGTCTTCCACGTCCTTCATTTCTCACATCAAAATCATTATTTCTGAACCGTTGAAAGCATCTTTTGCATGTTGCTTCTGATAGAGCATGATCACCATATGCCTCGACAAGCATTCGATGCGACTCTGCAGCACTTTTCTTCAAATAAAAACAAAAAATTAATGCTTTCCGCAAATCATCACTTTCTGGTACGAAATTCGACATTTTTAACACGATGAAAAAATATGATGTTGTCTGTTCAATGACTTGATGTATACTAAATATTTTTCACAGATGTCATAGCAAACAAACAAAAAAAATAAGGGCTCGTTCACAACAAATGTTCCCTATCGAAGCATTTGTATCTTGACGCTCACTTCATACCGGTATACCTGGTATAAGTCTTAGTTGAGATATTTGGTTGCATCTTGGTAAAGACCAGTTGAAACTTATGCAGTACAACAGCGACGCTCACACGTGGAAGATCTAGGTTCGATTCCCGGCTGAACACCTCAAATTTAGGCCTTGTCCCCGGTGGACTGTCGTGCCATACAATTATTATTATTATTTTTTATAACTACTAGCACAAAACCGTGGTAATGTCATAAGTTCAATTAACAAAAAAAAGATATTTATATCTATAAATGAAGAGAGACTTTGCAGGCAATTTAAAGTAAAGGAACTAAATTCAAGTAGACAACTCAGTGTTGTACTACTACTATACAAAAGTGCGCAAGAAATAATGCTATTAATTTCTTATCAGTTATCTTTGTACTTAACTTTGATGCGGCTGCTCTGAAAAATGTATTTAATGTAAACATTAAAAACTAAGCTACTCAACCCCTAGACGGTATATAATTCAATTTCAATAACTTGTAATAAACAAATATTTATATTTATAGGTTCATAAGACGAACAGTTGGCTTAAAACAAAAACGAACAAAAAATAACACACAAGAACTTAGTCTCGAGATTCGATTAGAAAATTTGGAAACAATTTTACAACATTTACTCATAATTTCTTTAAATTAATTATAAGGCGCTTTGGCAACTGGATCACATTTTAATTTTACAAATTTTTACTTTGAAGAGTTGAAAGAATACTAAAATATTTTCACATTCATATAAAACTTTTTCCTATTTTATTTATTGGAATTCAAATATATTTTATTAATATAGAGATCTAAATCAAGAGAAAATAAGTGAAAGAAATTCACACACTTAATCATCAAATGGAAGTATAAAACGTTCATAAAAAAGTCGTAACTGACACTGTTGTAAAGAGAGAAAATAACGTCATTTGTGCTATTTCCATTAATAAAAGAAAGAAAAAAAAAATTTCAAAGAGATAAATTTTAAAACATTTAGTAAATTAAAATATTTCATATATACTATAACGTGAACTCAAGGAATATCAGAAAATGTCAGCTTAATGAATGGATATACATTTTTTGCATAATGATTCTGTTTTATTCGTCATAAGTTCTTTTGCTTGAATCGATTATAAGTATATACAAATATACATACATATATAGATCGGAAATGTGTTCTTTCAAATTTCTGCACAGGATTGTAGAACAATTTTAAATTTGTTACCATAGAAATTTTCAAAGCGTTCATAAATAAACCCTTTTTAGCGTTTGTTTGTTTTTTGTTTTATTAAAATTGTTCCGACCTGCTTTGGCTTGGGCACCAATTTAATTCTAGCTTAAGCTACTACTGCAGTCATCTGCAAGCAGATGCTTAAACAGTGACTGTACATGTCTAGATTTTCATTATTCTTAGACTGAGGTAAATGAAATGTTGCAATTAAAGACCTTCAAAATCTGATCAATTTTACTCTTTCACTTATTCCATTGCCAATTCCCCCATTCTCATGAATGCAATATAAACTTACTACAAATAAAGTGATATTGTATATTTATGTGTATTCCAATTAGATGCTTATCCACACATATGATGCATGATTCAAAACGAATTTCAATATTTCAATTCAAAGAAGACCGCAAATAACCAAGCTGCACAAATATCCAAGATAATAAATGCCGTAAAATTTAAAAAATCGCACACACAAATTCAACTCGAATGGTTCAAAAAACTAAACAGCAAGCGCTTTCGGATATTATTTAACACCCGTTTTCTCAAATATATATCGCTCTTTTTCACTTGTGCAACTTATTTAATTTATTCCACTGCCACAAGAAATATTTCTCATCAATAAAACATGCACACAAATCTTAATTTCTTTCTTTTCTCGTTCAAACTTTGAGAACTACAACTGCCAGACGACAAGAGCCAAATCGATTTTTCCGTACCAACGTCTTTCTGCGGGCAGATAACAAATCGAACTGTCGCTTTCCTGGTTACTTTTACCTTCGTTCACCTGCAAGCAACGGCGCCGTACTAACATTGATCCCCACACTCGTACGTACAACATTTCAACACCATTTAGCTGGCTGAAATGTTTAATGAATGTGGTTCTGTTAAACTAAGAGCACAAACCGTTTCGATGACGACGGATCACTGTTAATAGCTCTTCCACTGTTTATTTACATCGCAAAAGAGAAAGGTCACTTGTGGTTACCATAGCAAAGTAGTAGCAGCAACAAACGCTAACCATTTCCATGTAGACTGACCCGATCGTTGCCGGGCAACCTTGCTCTGTATTTGCCTATACCGTTAGGAACGGTTTGTTTACATTTAAACAGCTGATCAGCACAAATGCCGGTTGTGGAAGAGAACCGATTGGCTCTCTTATGTTAAGCATAAAATAAAAGAGTTCGCATGTCAACTCTTTTATATTTTTTTCTTTATTTTCGTTGTATTTATATGTGCAACAGATTTTCTACAGATTTACAGATTACAGATTTACAGATTACAGATTTACAGATTACAGATTTACAGATATTACAAGAAATATAAATGAGTTTATGCCACTTCATTTCCATCGACTTCCATGAGGCTTTCCTTTTGTGGGAGCAGTGTTACTATTCTGCGCTTCTTCCTGTGCAGCCAACTCTTCGTCAATCAGGAGTTCAAAGTTTCCTAACGCATCTGCCGAGGGAATCTTATTCCAACGTACACTGTAAAAGATAATACAACTTAGAACTTTCATAGAACATATCACTTGGAAACTTACTCTGGAATACCATCTGGAGGAAGAACAACCGACAACATGTTGTCAATAAGTTTGTATTTCAAAATACGATCTGTTACAGTAGTTGATGTCAATGACGGCGAAGCATTGACTTCGACCAACCAAGGCTTTAGGTTGTTGTCAATGATGATGTCGTAACCGTAACACTCGAAGCAGTGTCTGTCACTGGCCATAACTGGAGCAACTGCCCGCAGTGAATGTACAATGAGCCAGGTGATGGCACCGAATAATCGATCAGTGACTTCTTTTCCTCGGGTCCCCTCCAAGTAGAGTCCCAAATTTTGAACTGACCATTTTCCTCCATGAAGGTTATTGTACTCACCCTGAAAAAAATACGATGGTAATTGAATTCATTCACATAAAATTCGCTCTGGAACTGCTTCTTGCACTCGGAAAAATTTTTTATAGTTATTCGAAGAATCAAAAGCTTTAAAAGTTTTTTCAAGTCACAATGATATCCTGTAAATTTAAAAACAAGATACATTTTCCCATTTAAATAAGTCAGTTTTGGTAGTTACTGCCTATTATGAACAATCCTATTCTGATTTTACCAAAAACACAACATAGTTATAAATGCAATCAATGCAAGCTAGACTTTTGTCATTGCTTAGCGAATATTTTTTCATTTTCCAAAAAACATACATACATACATAATACGATAATCTGTTTCCATCTAGACGGCAACTTTATAATACCCCCCTCGTAGAAGCCCCCGTCCTTATTTGCGAAGAACTCGGACAGCCACTTTTCACAAGCCTCTTTTGAGTTCAACTTCACCCCACCAAGGGCGTTCGCCATGGACAGGAACAGATGGTAATCACTTGGCGCTATGTCCGGGCTATATGGTGGATGCGATAAAACATCCCATCCGAGCTCCCATAGATTCTGACGAGTCTTCAACGAAGTGTTTGGTCTGGCGTTGTCCTGATAAAACACTACACCCTCCCTGTTGGCCAATTCTGGTCGCTTCTGGTCGATCGCCTGCTTCAAGCTGTCCAGTTATTCGCGGTAGATGGTAGAATTAAGCGTCTGGCCATATGGGAGCAGCTCATAATGGATGGTTCCCTTCCAATCCCACCAAACACACAGCAAAACCTTCCTGGTCGTCAATGCCGGCTTGGCCACTGTTTGGGACGATTCACCGCCCTTCAACCACCACCGTTTTTGCTTGATATTGTCGTATGTGATCCATTTTTTGTCGCCCGTCACCATCCACTTCAAAACTGGGTTGAGTTCGTTCCGTTTCAGCAGCATATCGCAGGCGTTGATTCGGTCCAGAAGGTTTTTTTGCAGCCTTCTACAGATGGTTTAAAATGGTTTGGTGACTAACTCCCATCTCCTGGGCGATGTCACGAGATGCCACATGCCGGTCTAACTCGATGATTTCCATGATTCGATCTGCATTCGTCGTCACAGGTTTCCTCCGCAGTTCGAAGTGATAGAGTACCATCCCCCAAAACACCATTAATCTCACGGAACGTTTCTCTAGCAGATTTGCCTTTAAAGAAGGAAAACTTTAAAATAGCTCGAATTTCGGCGTTGGTGAACTCCATGTTTACACGTCTATAACTATTGAATGCAATACCCAAACCAATCCAAATCATGCATAGCGTCGTTTTGTAGGTTATGTCAAGGGCTTTCAAATAATTTATAGTATTGCCAGATACGAGCGACGAAAGACAAAAAGGCGGAAGGCAGATATTTGGCAATCTCATATCTGGTCTATTTTACTGAGGTAAGTTCCATAGATCCCAAGGCAATCCGCAGATCAAGATAAAGAAGAAAAATACAAGTGTAAAAGCTGTGATGTAATTGGCCATATCGAAACCGACGATTACACTTATACTTTGTGCTTCTATTGGGTCTTTTTGTGCGGTTTGCTAAGAGATGGCATACCTTGTACATGTGTTGCAAAGCTGCTGTCATTGTGCATCATTTCAGTATAAACAGTCATTTCAAGCGTTAACAACAACATTTTTTTACTCAAATATGTTGAACCTTGTCCCTGAAAATGTGTTTTCGCGGGGAGTTATTCTTCATTGCTCTAATATGAAGAAAACTGCTGCCGAAAGTGATTATACTTTGGTAGAAGTTTATGGCGAAAATGCGCTAGCTAGTGTCAAAAGTGATTTGCACTATTTAAAAGTGGTGATTTTAGATTGGAAGAGAATAAACCTCCTGGGCAGTCAAACAAGTTTGGAGTTTTTGCAAAATACAAAGCTCACAGAATCTTTGGGTTTCATTCAAACAGCCATTTCAAGATGTTTAAAAGCAGCTGGATATATTCAAAAGGAAGTAAATTGGGTTCCACATGAACTCAAGCCGAGAGACCTCGAAAGGCGGTTTTGCATGTCCGAAATGCTGCTGGAACGCCACAAAAGGCAGTTATTTCTGTTTGTTTGTTACTGGTGATGAAAAAAGGACCCATTACGACAACCCCAAGCGCAAAAACTCATATATAAAACTCAACCAAATCAAGGGCAAAGCCGAATATTAATGGTGCTAGGTAATGCTCTGTTAAATGTTGTACTCCACCCGCCTTATAGCCCAATATAGCCCTTTTCAGTATTATTGTTTTGTAAAATTGTTTGAATGTACAATAAAATAATTAAGATTGTTTTTGCACAGATATAAGGATACAAATAGCCGCCGTGGCGTAATGGGTAGAATGCGACGCTCACACGCCGAACGATGTAGGATCGATTCCCAGCTCAACACTAATTTTTTCGAATTTTTCATGGCATCACCTCTTTCGAGCTGTTGACAACACTCAAAGAGTAATAACTATCTAAGAAAGCTTCTCAAATTTCAAAAAAAAACTGTAGGTCCCTTCTACTCGTGAGAGAACAGTAGCGCGCACAACACGAGCAGTTGATGAGCAAGCTAGGCCCTGGTCCCCCATTTGGACTGTAGCGCCAACAATTATTATTATTATAAGGATACAAGCATGGATAGCATAATACTGACTCTGTTTATTAATTTATTCTATTTTTTATTTGATTTGATGCGTCCAAGAGAGGGGTTATCCTCACAAAGCCCGGACTATGAGCATGCACGCTTCTATCACTGTCCGCGCACATCTGCTGTAAGGTATTACTTCGCGGTATTGGCTTGCACTAATAATGTTACAAACAAGTATTCGGTTTTTTAATTATTTTCGCAAATTATCTCAAATGACCACATTTCTCTAGGATGTTATCATGCAGTGACCGATGTGCTCTGAAATTGACCGATTTACAGACCCTTTTATGTGAACCGACTACATAATTACATGCTCTACGTCCTCTTCCATATTAAGTCATTTCAGGCAATAACCTCAATGACCGGGCAGAAATTGCAGTTTCCCAACAGAATGTGACAGTCTAGGTCTTATTTAGACTCAATTCTTAATTGGCGATACTTCCGATGCCTCAGTATCGGATATTAAATCAACAAATCAAAAGACTTAAAGAATCTCAACACAAAAACCATGAAACATGCATGTATGTACAATATTTACTTACCCCATGTTTCTGCACACTAACGTTAGTTAAATGAACGTACATATTATCCAACTCTGTAACACTTGTATCATACTTTACAGTACAAAATCGACAAAATCCCTGTTTGAAAAGATATGCCTTCAGTGGCCGGAAAGATGTCACTAGTACGTACAAACGGAGATCAAATTTTTTTCCTCCAATCAGCAAAGGATTGTCAATATACCTACAATCCAACACGTTAATATATAACTTGAAAATCAATTTAACAAGTCATACCTTGAGATAACGTAACTCTCCTTTGTTATTTGTGGATGAAAAGATCCCTTTGCTTCACGAGACCACTTTTTCAATTTTGACAATTTGTTAATAAGAAAAATGCCAGCCCCCTGAGACTTGCCACAAGGTTTCATGATCCATGTGCTTTGAGGATTTTTTCTGTATTCCTCTACGAACATGTTGTAGTCTTAAATAAAATGCGTATAGTATTGTAAGACATATGTGTTTGGTAGAAGTTAGGTTATTGTTCCTCTTACCAGCTGGCAAAACAAAAGTGACTGGAATAAAGTCCAGATGCAAATACCTAGCTCCGCCATACTGATTAGCTTCGGCCTTCTCTGCAAGAATGTTCCCATCACGTTCCAAGTCCTTTCGATACCTTTTAATATTTTTCACTAACAAATCCTTTCTCGAAAGCTCATAATGATTAGGAAAGTGATTTATCATTCTGAAAAAAAAGAATTAAGCAATAAAACGTAACTAAATTAATGTATATATGTGATACTCACTGATTGTCATGCATTCGATAACCACTGTCCACACTAAATATATTTCTGCAGCTCTGAACTCCAGCCCAATAAAAGTTCCATTCTTCATCGGCATTTACCTGCGTCCAACCACGTTTTTCGAAATTATTGACTAGGACCGACTTGTCTAAGTCCGTGCAGAAATATATCTTCATACGTTCATGTCCGTTCGATTGTGCTCCAACTCTGTAAAAGAAATAATTGAGGAAATTTCAGTAAGAGCGAATAACAAGTTTCGGTTGAAAACTCCGCTCACCTTCCGTACATGCTTGCCAGGTTCGTTACTAAACGTTTATGTTCGCATGTCATTTTGAAAGGGCCTAACATATGAGTTATAATGTTTCAAATGAATATGTAATAAAATTGATTACGGAAATTGTGTGCGTTTACATACGAGAAATATATAAAAGTACTCGTACATATGATTGCTGTTCAACTATCGACCAAGCAATTTCCAAGTCTAAGGAGCATAACTATGGATACGACGTATTTGTTGAGGCTGTTTACACCCTTGATAAACCCCACATGAGAATTTCAACAAGTTTAAATGTGTTACTAACTCTAAGGGTAATTGTTACTGGCGACACAAAAGAAGAAGCCGAAATATAAATTACTGGCTATATTAATAAGCTCACATAAAAAGTGAAAATGATAATGTGTTATAAGAGACCACTTTAAGCACTATCCAAAAACCAACCTTTAACTTTGTCTGGCACAAATTATTTTTTGATGAAGTCGTATTCTATCAAGTTAATTAATTTATACGGAGGGCACAATTTCGAAAGTCCTAACTTTACTTCGCAACAGTAGCTATATGGCTTTCTCTCATCACAATGGCATTTTGAAACATGATTAGGCACTTTCTGATATAATTTTTAGTTATGGTATAAGTGAGTGACTTCTTTTTCAAAAAGGGGGTGGCATATATGAGGTACGAGTAAGCCGACCGTGCTGGTTTTCAACGCACACCACATTTAGGTGCATATTTGGGCTCATTATTACACCGCAAATTCTAAAACAAGGGAAAGTGGCCCACACAAATGTCGACAAGTTCGCAAACTATATACTAAAGGAAATAACTTGCAGTGCAAATGAAATACTATAGGAATTAACTTATATATAAAGACAGATATAAAGACAGCCTACACAGATTGTAAATAAATAGATAAGACTAGGGTTTTGTTGGATCTCACGACACCACTTCCGTTTTTGGTTAAATGTCCATATTTTTAAATCACACACGAAATTAATACACATCTCATGCTCTTTACATTGTCAATTTTTTTTGCTGGTGCTGTTCCGAAAAGGGTCTAAAAAACAATTGTGCAGTTATTACATGGTCTTTCGTTTTCAAACCCTATTTTTCCCTTAGGCTTTCTCTCTATTTTGTTGTTCTTCTAAGCAAAAACCCTATCTAATTTTATGTTAAGGTTCATAGCGCACTACAAGAAGGTTGTTGAAGTTTTATTCAGTTTTGATGATCTGGTTTGAGGTAAATATTATTTTCTCAAAATAGGTACTTGTTTAAGCTGTCCAGGATTTGTGTTCAATCCACATGGATTGGGGATATTTCTTGTTGGAAAAAGGGAGATTTTTATTGTTAAAAAAGGGCGATGTTATCTGCTTATGCGATGGTTTTATATAGTCACGAATTAGTAGACTAAAATTTCGTTTACAGTGACAGACCAAAGTTGCGGCGAAAGTACAGAGTCCTCATTGCAATGTTCCAGTTGCAACCTTATTACCAGTTGGCTGCTACCAAATTGCCATGAATTTTCAGTTTATTTGCATTAGATTTAGCCAGTTTATTACATAAGAAGAGCAAATACTCTTCCTCAGCCAATTGAGTCAAGATTTGAAAATTTTACCAAACGGCAAATGAGTGAGCCTAAGAATATGCTAAGTAAAGTATGCATAATTCTAATGCGAAATACGAAAGCTTGACAAGAATTATATTTATTACAGGATTTGGGATGGCTTCCAATGAGTGTTTTTATATTAAAAACGAGCACAAGCTTCGCAGTCGGTGTTGAACATTTTGAAAATGTTTTTTTTTTCTGTAGACATAAGAGCGATGATGACCTAAACACCGTCGTCAGCAGAACGCTTTATTCTTTTTTAACAACGATGCTCAAAAATCAAATTAGTCGATAATAGGCGTTCGTGCTAAATAATAATCCACAGAGTTATTTTAGATAGACGAACTTACCAGCATATCTGTAAGATGTTATCAGACGAAAACGAACGAACGAGACTTTTGTGGCAAGGCTTATATTTATTCATCTGCTCTTTTAGTTCCAAAAGTCGAGTGAACTTTTTACGTGGGTGGATGACATTAATAAGAGTAGACGTACACCAGCTTCGACGTTAACTGGTGCTGATGTAATCCACAAATATTCTTTAGATAGGCGTAAGTTACAGCGCATCTATAATACGTCGTCATAAGAAAATATGTTTAACAAATTCAAGACATTTGTTGCTGGGCTACATGTGGCTATGTGCCTTCTTAGCTTTAAAAGTCGAAAGATCACATAATCTTCTTGAAATTTATACATTTATTCCTATGCAATGATAAAGAAATGTAACATAAATACTAAATATACCTCTGCTGTCTGCTACTCTTCACTCTCGCGGAAAACTTCTTTTCAGTTGCCATATAAAATTGTTTTGAACATATAATTTTTAAAATTTGTTTTTTCTTTATTGTATTTACTAACGTTATAACAATTTTTAAAAGGAAATGCTTGCTATGTTTTCATAAAAGGATTAAATAGAAAACCAACCAGGTGTACCAGGTCGCTTTTTGTTTCTATCTAAAAAGTCTTTGAATCCCTTCTTTGATTCCTCCATTGCTTTCTCATCTTTCTGTCCATCATCACCCTCTTTTTTTGGGCACACTTCGGGAAATGTAAACTTCATATCCTTCGGCTGTAAACACACAAAGTTATATTCAGTCAAAGAACTGCATAGGCATTCATTGAATTGAAAACTTTAATTTACCAATGTTACGTAAGCAATTTTAAGATCATCCCCTTTGGTCACATAACCATGGACTTGATCACGCTTAGTTTGTCCCAGAGCTATCCTTGTTCGAACGTGTTTTACTGGCACATTGTAGATTTTTTCCAGGTAGTTTGATATATCGTGTCGCGTCATTTGCATTGACACTGAAAATGTCACAACATTCTCGGGTTGCTCTTCTTTTGGCCGGATCAATTTCATCCAGAAATTTGGAAGAAATACCCGTAGTTGAGGGTTTCCTCGTTGATAAATTGGATACCAGCGGGTGGACATGATATTCTTAGATGCAGCCGGAGGAACTTATTTATGTCAGATTGCAAATGAAAAAAAAAACACATGAAGTGTTTTGATGTCATAACACCCGGACTGTTCGTTTGATAAACCAGAATAGTCGCTGTTTATTAGAATGCAATAATAATACTTGGTCCTTTCCAATTGCTCTGAATTGCTACGAATGTCTACGAATCGGTACGAAAAGCTACGAAAAAGCGTTCCATTAGCTGATTTTTTCGTAGAAGAGAGAGTTCATATGAGAGCAAAATATTTCCCCTCCCTAGGAATTGCTGCCGAAAAAAAGAGACCAATATTCCTTATTAGTTTCTGATTTTTACCCAAACTACTCAATTACCAATTTTTGTAGACAAATGAATTTTAACAGACATAATAATTGGAGGGCGCGACCGTCCATGGGGGGACCAGGACCTAGTTTGTTCATAAACTACTCGTGTTGTGTGTGCTAGTGTCCTCCCACGAGCAGAAGGGAATTATAAAGAAAAAAGAGATAAAAGTATATCTTGGTTTCTAATATATGCCAGCAATGACGGAAAATACAAAAATTTTTTCCTCCTAACTCTATTTCTTCTCCAACAAGGAAAAACCAACTTCATAAGTTGAATTTTGTATAGAATGCAGTTTGGCATATAAATCTACTTATTTTATATTCCATGTTTCACTAGCTTTTCGAATCTGTAGATGGCGCAAAATTATCATCTTTTCGAAATACCGAATACCGAATATTTGACAGCTGTCATGGGATCCACACATTCGCTTCAGTTGACGTTTGGCAGTGATTTTTTCCACAGAAGGTAAGTGGTTCTACGAAAAATAAAAATAAGAATATCTAATTAATTTTATGTGATTGAAATTGCCCGAGGGCGTTTTGCCAACCCCTTTTGACATTAATAATTGTGCGCTTAATTGCCAATTCTAAAAATACTATCCAATTATGAGCATACGACTGCTATATGATGTGTTGGTCAGTCATTACATAAGCGACCGTTGTCTCAATCACACATAATATTCTATAACAATTAGCAGTGTGACTTTAAGAGAATCTGGTAGAACATCCTCGGTGCAATGTTCATTTTTACAATCTGCCTTTTTGCTCAGATCCTCCTGAATCTTTTTTGATTTAATGGAGAACTGCAAGGAATTTCGTGTATTTTAAATTTATTATTTTTCATAGTCTCTAGAACTCCAAAAACAAGATGCGTCTAACTTCAGCTCTGAATGCACATGGCTTCGGCACTTTGTACAAAATCAATGGACTTGTGACCTACAAGATTTCTCCTTTTGAACAAAAGGCTTTCGCCGGCGCCATCAGCAAAGGTATCCCCAACATGGTCCGCCGTTTTAGATCGAATGTATTCATTGTCACACCACGTAAGTTTCATTTTTGCATCTGAACTAAGTAGTTGCTAATCATTCTTTTTCTATGGTTTCACAGCTTTTATCATTGGATACCTCGTCTACAATATGGCTGAGGCGGAACACGCCCGACTGTTACGCAAAAATCCAGCAGATTACGCCAATGACCAATAAATATGAAAAGGGTTTACTAAGTTAGGCCATCAGACGTATATTATTAAATTTAGTTAAAAATTTGCTGTCATGGAGTTTGTTGTGATCTTCAATTTTAAGATCTGATCACAAATAAACAAAATAGAGATAACTTCGGTTTCGTTGTTTTATCATGAATCGGGTAATGCATTGCAGTGTTGAACACGACACACAAGTGTTTTTAGTGCCTAAATACATCATTTCTGAAACATTTTTCCAGACGTTCTAATTAATAAGGCGAGGCAATTGTCATTCCAGGTACACCCACTCGGCATTCAAAGCACAATAATTCGTATAAAAGGTCACTAGTAAAAATTTAATTAATAATTATATCAGAAATGCAATATAGCGCCATGTGGTGAAATATCTTTTGTAGACACATTATAATGATCTCACTGTGTCTTTCTTCTGCCTTGTTTTTAGTTTCTCTTAATAATTGAACACATCACTTTCTGTCCCATGCAGTTTTTACAGGCGGAAGGCGTTTTTTAAGAAACACTGTTGTGTTATATGTATATTGTTTTCTTACATTACAATTCGTATGATAAAATTTGGTTTATATCAAGTCGCATGTAAAGTAAAAAAAAAAACATACTAAAACCTGTTAAGCATGCGAACAATGAAAAACCACATACTTAAAAGAACATACGTGTGCGAAGCTGGCTTTTATATTACAATATAGCGCACAATTTGGTTGCATGGTTGAGGTCCTCTACCTGTGTGCGCCACCTTAACCTAGGCCGTCCTCCGTTGCGTTGTCCCAATGGCTCTGATTCGACGACTTTTGGGCTGGGGCAGTGGTGCCCATGGTGACCTAGCCATCTTAAGCTCCGTAGCCGAAGTGTCCGTGCCCTTAAATAGAACTGAGATGATCAAGTTGTTATATAAAGCAAGCTTAGTCCTTCGAAAGAGGGCATTATTACTCAATTGCCCCTTAAGCCAAAAGAAACTGCGGTTGCCAATAGTTATTCTGCGTTTGATTTCGGTACTGGTGCTATTGTCCCTATTTACCGCGGAGCCAAGATAGCAGCAGCTTTGTTCGACTTCAGTTTCGATACTGCTTTCTTCACGGACGGAATTCGTGTCTATCGTCGTTCAAATTGAGTAGAACATTCTGCCTAACAGCGGAATTGGGGCCGTCATCGCCGTTAAGGAGTCTGCAGAAATGAGCCTAACAGATTCTCAGCACAGACTGCGACTCTACAACAAATTGTACATTCTTATCCAGGCAGACTTCGGACCGAACATTGTATCCTCCGGATAGCTGTTTTACCTTTCGGTAAAACTTTCGGACTTCATTCCTGCGGCATGATTCCGATACTTGCGGCCCCTCGATTGAGTGATGCGGTTTTGTATGTCTCAGTGAGACGAAGAAAAAAAATGTATGAGGGGGTGATCTAATCGGCTTAGTTTAGGCGGTATTTGAGATTAAAAACTAATAAAAGTTTATTATTTATTTTTATGCTTTTATTGCATACATTTAGGCGCAGAAATGATATACATGTGGTTTATGTTTTTTCAAAGGGTTTGTGTATTCGCATAACCTTGCTAATAAAAATACCGAAATGCTACGATCTTTACAAAATATTTCATTTTCCTACTTGTATTCTCAAGCCAATTTGCATCTGCAATTTATAGTTTTACATTGCACACAGTGCGGAGAATCGCATTTGATACAGACCGTTCAAAAATATTATTTATAAATGTTTTAAGCGATTACATAAGTCTAACTTAGCTCCTCTGTTTGTGACGCATGTCATCCCCTCATTTCTGCTTATATTTGGGTGATTGTTTGTTTTTCGATGAAATTAATTCAATGATTGTGAAATGAATAATATCAACCATTTTATAAATTTGTGTTAATTTTGTTATGTTTAACTTCCGCCATGTATCTTGGTATCTTCAAATAAGACCTGTAGCCTGAAAAACAGTTGCATTCATCAAGTAAATGCTTTCTTAAATCTTGCAGGAGAAAAGAAAAGTTGGTAATAAGAACTGGGTTCAGAACAGAGCTAAACTTTTAATTAATTGTTCAGTTATATTTATTATTCGCTAAAGATTAATGGATCGTATTTCTATTTGGAGCTTAATACAAATGTATTTATTTGGATATAAGTTCGTTCCAAATTATTACTACTTTAAGAAATAGCGCTAAGGGAGAGGCAATCTTTTGTTAGTATGCCAATGTGTTTTTTTTTTTTTGTTTCTGTTTTTTTTACAATGTCCGAAATAAATCAACAACGCAGTTATTAGCAAAACTGTTTCATATCCTGTGATTTCATCTCATGTGTAAAGGATACAACAAATCATTTTACATGACGCAAAAATTTAACAGTAATAAACATTGTAGTTGCACTTATTTGCCCATTTATACGATAATCTCTTTCCGCATATGGAAAATATACACAGCATTTCCTTATGTGTGAAGATTTGGATTAAGAAGTCACACTTTTTTCACACTGAGTATATTGAAATGGAAACTGAGCTCCAGATAATTCGTGAGCGAGTACAAGTGCAAAACCTTTGCTGCAAACACGTAACTTTTAAACATAACCCAGCCACTATAGTCTCGTCTACGGTCTTTTTTATACACAGTTTGAGCGCTACTGAAATAATAAAAAAAAAATGTGTGAAAACTTGCCTAAACGCTGAGAGCAGTGAAATACCTCTATAATTTCCCGGAACTCTGTTATCAGCATTTGTATGTATAGCGTATATCACAGATTTAAGAGAAATATCTGGAACTATATCTGAATCTAATATTTTGTTGTAATTGTTTAGTAACCAGGGGTGGGATTTTTATGAATTCGACCGGAATACTATCAAACACAGCAACAGCTATTAATTCCGGTATTGAGAAAGAAGCGTCGAGTTCAGATACTGTGACATACGGGATACCATTATGAAGGAGTTGTTGGTCGACTGTTGAGCTCAGTAGTTGTCTAAAATGATTTGCCAAGGTTTCCGACACTACAGTACAAGCCTTCCGAATTAACTCCACTTAGCAACCTGACCGTTCCAGGAATATTTCTGATTACCAATTTCCCTTTTTCTCCTCCAAGATTTAAGAAAGCATTTACTCGATGAATGCAACTGTTTTTCAGGCTACAGGGTTTATTTGAAGATACCAAAATACATGTCTGAAGTTAAACATAACAAAATTAACACAAATTAATAAAATGGTAAATCGGACTTAAAATTGTTAATAATATTCATCTTAAAATCATTCAGTTAATTTCATGGAAAAAGAAACAATCACCCAAATATAAGCACAAATGAGGAAATGATATGCGTGACAAACAGAGGAGCTAAGTTAGACATTAAAAATTCCAAAATGAATGCTTATAAAAAGAACGAATTGTTCGCATTAGATTTAAATGGTTACTTATGTGATCGCTTAAAACATTTTAAAATAATATTTATGAATGGTCTGTATCAAACCCAGTTCTCTGCATTGTGTGCACTGCAAAACTATAAATTGCAGATGCAAATTGCCTTGGAAATACAAGTAGGAAAATGAAACATTTTCGGTATTTTTATTAGCAAGGTTATGCGAATACACAAATTTTTTATTTTATGTATGGACTTTAGATTAGATTCCCCCCCGTATAATTTTTTCTTTGTCTCACTGAGACCTACAAAACTGCATCACTTAATAGAGGGGCAGCAAGTATCGGAATCCTGCCATTCCTGCCATAACACCTTTCCATTTCCTTAACCGCGGGTTTCGCATGCTCCTTTATTTTCTTCCGGTGCTCTTCCCATCTTCTCTCATGAACTTAGCTCACGAACAGCCCTCATTTTAGATGCATCGTTGACTTATAGGCATTTTGTTCCGCTGCATCTGCTTGCTGCACTCGTTGTCAAACCATTGGTTCCTTCTGAGTAATGACGTGAAACCCAGCATACCCCAGTGGCAGCTTCCAGTCTTCTTCTATGGTCAGTGCAGACTCTGAGCGAGTTTCAAGGAGACTCGATCGACAAAGTTCCCATCTATCACTTGCGATTGTAGCTTTCCAAAGTCAAATCATATTGGCCTATCTCGACTCCGTTGCGCACTCGAAATCCGGGTACTTACCTTAGCTACAACAAGGTGATTAAGACTCGGAAGGTTCGGATATCAAAAATATTACATGGGATCAGGGGATCGTCAAGTTCCTTTGTGAATGTTTGAGAGTGGAAACCGCGTACCAGCCACGGAGAGGTTCCGCCCCGAGGCAAAGTCCAACATCCTGAGTCCGTTTCCAGATGGGTTGTTGTGCAGGCTCATTGCCCAGCTGAGCTTTGAAGTCTCCTAGAACGATTGTGGTGTTGTAGCTGGGGCATCTATCGTATGTTCTTTCTAGGAGATCAAAGAAGTCATCCTTGGTGTTGTCATCCTTCTCCTCTGCCGGGGAGTGAGCGAAAATTAGGTTGATGTTCCCGAATTTAGCCTTGATACGGATTGTTATAAGTTAGAATAAACACTGCCTTCTCTCTCTATAAAAATCCCTGCGCTGGTAGGCCACCCTCTTGCAGAGGGGTTCGCTGCATACATTGGTTCACCACACAACGGATGTTGTGATGGCTATCCAAGGAGCGCCGCGAGGAGGCTGTATGTCAACTTGACCTGTGCACTAACGAGGATAGTGTTGGCAGCTTGCCTTGTTGAGAGCGATCAACAACATTATCTCGTGTGAACCGGCCCATGCCCCTCATGTCCAGGTGTTACGGTTTTTATTAAACACTGGTATGTTAAATTTCTTAAAAAATGTTTTATTGGGGCTCCAATTATTATTAATGGTACCATCGTTAAGCTGATAACATTTTCTATTGAAAGTTGGCCTTTCTGTCCGTAGCTTTTTTATGGTGAGAAATTCAACGCCTTTGATATTGCATTTCTCATGGTTATATATTTTATTTTAAATATTACTCCAGATTCTCAACTGATTATTATTGTTATTATTATTTATTAAGTTAAATCTAATATATTATATTTATATAATATAAAATAATATAATAAAATAAAAAATCCATTTTTGAGGTTTCAAAAGGTTAAAACTTTAACCAAATGTATTACGAATAATTGGAGTTTGAATGTCTATTTCTTAAAGTTTAGCTCAACTGAACACACTCATTTTGCTATCATATTATTTGAAAATTTTCAGAACACTTCCCGCTTTCGTATACACACACTCGCGCACAATTCAGTTCTATTTTATGGAACCTATGGAAGCGCCCATTCCAGTGTTCACGATTGCATGTCCACAGGCCATGGTTCGTCCGCATTTGCCAGTTGGTTTATTCGTTGTGTGAGAAAAAAAAATGTGTAGTGTGCTTCAATTTCGCGTTTAATATTAACCACTTTTTGTCTGTTCTTCTTAAAAACCAAATGTATTTTGTAAAAATGATCAAACTAATGCCGAAAATAAAGTGAAAAACACTCTCCATTCGTACAAAACACATAATTTTCTCGCTGGACCCAGCGTGCAAAGGAAAAGCTCAAAGAAAATTAGGAATACATATAGAAAATGACACATAAATGATTTTGTGATACACAAGTGAAAACAATTAACCGTTTTTTATTTTCCTCCCATTTTCATATAATTTCGCCCCGTTTTTTTCGAGTTTTCCGCCCACCGAATTCATGTGTATAGTTTTTTTTGGTTATCGAAGAAAAAAAAGCCGTCACTACAAATCTAGAATATTTAACAGAATAGAAACGAAAAACGAAAGAAACGGAAATAAACATAAGTGAAGAACTGTAAAAGCAAGAAGGCAGCTTTAGAGATAATAAAACAAAAAGAAGAACGTGAGTCGAAAATAAGAGATGTCCAGCTGGAAGGAACGAGTACACCGTCGTGCTGCGGATCTCGGCAATGTAGTCACATCGTGTGGTCACCCGGGATCCAGTGGGGCACCCTACCCCTCGTATCGGCTAGAGAAAGTCAAGTTTGGTGTTCCACTGGAAGAGGTTTGCAAAAATAACAACATTCCCGGACCACTTCTCGTTCTGATCCTGAAGCTAAATAAAGAGTCACCAAATCGACGCGATGTTTTTCGTGCTCCTGGTCACCAGGGTGCTATGAAGAAGCTAATACATTTTCTCCAAGCTGGCAGATTGGTAAATGTGGACAATTATTCGGTATATACCATTGCTAGTGTATTGAAGAAGTTCCTGCGGAAGATACCAAACGGCGTCTTCGGTCGACTAGGTGAGAACGAGTTGTTTGCCTGCATTGAGCTTGATAACGAGGTGGATCAACAGGAGAGAATTCATAGGTAAGTGGCGGAGAGTGGTGCGGTGGTTCTATTTCAACGGGTTTCCTTTTGACATATTTTCCGGGAGTGTGAGTGGGCTTAATTGGGAACATATTTTGGGCGTTGTTTGCATTGATAAAGCATGTGTAATAATGTCACAAGCGGCTATTGACCGATAGTGTGTGTAATACATTGGAGTAATTGGTTAATTTGGTTAATTGGTTAAAGAGTGTGTCACAAGCGTCATTTAGGCGTGCACAACATAAAGCATGCATATCAGAACAATTACCATAATTAATAGAAATTACTTGTTTTTACAGTTAATAAGGGGTGAATCACCTTACTTGTTGAACAGTTTATGGATAATACTATCGAAACGCTGTTTACGTGTTGGTCAGGTACAACTATGAGGCATATATTGTAGCTGTAAAAAACAATCGAAGTTTCTTCACAATTGTTTTTATAAATCCGTTAGTTAAGTGGAGCATTTTATATGGTTGAAGGGGTATTGAGGCCGAAAGGTCGTTGTCTGTTTTATGACCCTTCACTTTGTTTTAATGAATCTACCATTTTGCAGCCTTAACAATTTTAGATAATTAAATGTTTATTGTTCGTTGCAAAGTTTCACAGCTTTTTTTGAATACGTTTGTTTTCTAAAGTAAGTGAATTTTGTTTTTTACGTTACCGATGTATCTTTGTAGTGGAGGATAGTTTCTGCAAATAAAGGCTTACGTTATTTCTATCACATCACAAAGAATAAGACGTATTGTTTTTATTTCCACATGTCAGGTTTCGACAAAAAAACACCAACAAACATGCATCATTGTGTTGATAGTATTATTGTGTGTCGCAGTATCTGAAGTTGTTGTAAGCGTCAGTTAATAATGTAATTTGAAAGAGCTTGCTACTTCGCCTTATCTCACGCAGAACGTGTATGAGCACATCTTGAATGAAATGGAACGTTACTCGATAGGCCGGCTTGCTAAGTTATCGTTTTAATCCAGAATTTACAAAATCATATAACAATAATTCAGGTTTAGACTTAAATACATATTCCTTAATAACTATGTCAATTAACTTTGGTCCTAACCGATTGTCATTTGCCTACCTCAGATGACAAGGAGATTAATTCGTAAAATTGCTTGTTGAGGGCAGTGTGTTATCATTTCTAACCAAAAAAAAAAAAACAAGTATATTATGATATGAGTACCAAGCAAATGTTTAGTCTTGCAAATATTTGAACAAAAATGTTGAATATTGTTTGGTTTGTTAGGCATAACAGCACGCACACAATCTTCCACATAGGGTCTTAAAATAAATAATGCATCCATGACGTATGAGTTGTAGGTTATTTTTTTTTATGAATTTACCAAACTATAGCACCAACGTTTCATTGGCAAAATGAAAGAATTTTCTTTTACAGAAATTTGAGTGGAAGAAACTACAGTATGTATATACCAAAAGAAAACCGCTTTGATTCTCGCATTATTTTCTCTCCCCTTGTAGGCAGCATAATGAAAATCCATTTTTTTACGTACTCTCTATCAGCTTCCTGCTACATCCTTTTCGCACATAATTGTATGTCATTATGCCTTTAAAAGAGTGATAAAAAGTAAGTTCATTTCGACTTCAAACACTCGATTGTTCTGTGGTTTGATATTCTTGTCTTTTGTTTTATATTTTACTCGACAAAAGTGTTTACTTAACACGAACCCTGGGTGTCGTTTTTCAGGTAGAAAATAGGTTACTATATCACCAGCCACGCGGTGGTGTCATAAGGTTGAGGCCTATGTTGCCTCTTGACCTTCAGATTTGTTGTGATGGGCAATAGCTAGCTGAGGTACTTTAGGAATCCAGAAACTATGAATAACTTAGAAAGAATTGCAGCAAGCGGTTTATTGTACCTTTTTCGAATACCTGCGTCAGTGGAGATATAAGTTCACTGGAAATAATATAAATATGTTTTCTTTTATTTTTGTAAGTCCGCTTTGCATAATATATCAGTCGCTTATTTTGCGATCGATTGTGGTGATTGTCGCTGGCACACACATGTCAGAATGAGAGATTCCGTTTGCGTGATAATCAAGCTGGAATTGATTTGAATATATTTTTGGCGTGCGCTACAAAAGTGCGTTCAGCGTATTTTTCACTGTTTTGTTTTGTTTGAAAGATTTTTATCTTCGGACAGGGTTTATTCACCGTCTGTAATTTGGCAATACCTACTCGATTAGGTAGCCATACTGACACATATGGAATTGTTTTTCTGATTTGAAAGGGAAAGCGTGTTTGTTTGCCTTTTAGTGTGATTGGCGGTACTCGGCGGAGACAGAAAGGTGTTTGCATTTACTTTTGCACATCACGATAGCTATGGTGAACCGCAGAGAAAAACAAACAAGTCACCCAGTTTCTTTTATTTTATTTTGCATTAAGTAGTGAATAGTGCATGTGTATTTACATATATGAGTTTGGTTTCGTCTTTTTTAAATTCTAATTTTCTGCTAAGGAGATGAAAAACGAAAGTATATTATAAAGAATGTGTTTAATGTCAAAATATTCACGACACGTAACTTGTTTTGCGTTTATGGCAAAATAAATAATAATAATAATAAAGAAATCAGCGCACAACTAAATTTTAAAATAACAAATCACAAGACTTTTAACAAGCACCGGTTAAGGTATAAAATCGCATAATAAGGTCATTATATTTACTATAAATATATATTACGACGCACTGTCATGTGACTTCTTTAACATCATCCTCGAGAAGATCGTGCGTAACTCACAAGTCAACACCAGAGGCACGATCTTCCAGAAGTCAGTTCAATTGCTAGCTTACGCTGATAACATTGACGTGATTGGACGAACACAGCGAGCCGTCAATGAGCCGTCAATGAGGCGTTTGCTGGCATTGAAGCGGAAGCGGCTAAAATGGGTCTAGTGGTAAATGAGGGCAAAACGAAGTACATGCTGTCATCAAGGAAGGACACACAACATCGGCGTCTCGGACGGAGCGTCACACTAGGCAGCAGAAACTTCGAGGTAGTTAAGGACTTCATCTACCTCGGCTCCGCGGTAAACAGGGACAACAACATCAGTACCGAAATCAAACGCAGAATCACTCTTGCCAATCGCTGTTTCTTTGGGCTCAAGAGGCAATTGAGTAATAAAGCCCTCTCTCGAAGGACTAAGCTCGCTTTATATAACAGCTTGATCATCCCCATCCTACTATATGGCGCAGAATCTTGGACGGTAGCAAGGGCGGATGAGGAAGCCCTTAGTCTTTTCGAGAGAAAAGTTTTGCCTGCGATTTTTGGTCCTGTTTGCATTGATGGCATCTGGAGGAGAAGATTTAATGACGAACTCTATAGACTGTACAGCGACATGCGCCTGGTCAAGCGTCTACGGATACAACGCTTAAGATGGCTAGGCCATGTAGAGCGTATGGACATCACTGCTCCGGCCCGAAAAGTCTTTGAATCCGAGCCATTGGGACAACGCAACAGAGGACGACCTAGACTAAAGTGGCGCACACAAGTGGAGAAGGACCTCAACCAACTTGGAGTGCGCAACTGGAGACAGCTGGCGAAAGATCGTGCTGGCTGGAGAGGCATGTTGGTTGAGGCCCAGGTCCACCCCGGACTGTAGCGCCACAACAAGAAGAAGAAGATATATTAACATAAATTACCATTTGCTTTCCTAAAATGTCAAAAAAAGAGTCCTAAAATGTCTAATATATCTAATGTGTCTTTCTCTGGGGTATGAAGTCTGTCCAAAGACTGCACCGTAAGAAAGCAAATGTAGTACGTCTTTAAATTCCTTGTCCTAAATATTCACCTTCATTAATAGCTTTTACGATGTTAAAGCTATTAATATTATTTTTGTATTAATACAAAAATATTTCTCAAACACACGACTTGTCTGGAGACCGTAACTTCTTCGTGGATAATTTTGCATTTGACTAAAGTTACATTTTGCCAGCACAAATCCATTCTCCTGATCACATTCATGTAATCATTTTGGTACGAACCATAATTAGTCTCTTCTGTAAACCAAGTTCGGTGGATATTACAATCTGAGAATAGTTTGTGGTCGCCGTGGCGTAGTGGGTAGAGTGCGACGCTCACAGGACCAAGGTATAGGTTCCATTCACAACACGAATTTTTCACGGCACAACCTCTATCCAGCTGCTGACAACACTCCAAGAGTAATAACAGTTTAAGAGTCGACAAAAAACTGTAGGTCCAACGAGAAGTTGATAAGCAAGCTAGGACCTGGTCTTTTATTATATCTTTTATTATATTATTTATTATTATGTATGCTCAAGAAACTGTATCAAATCTCTTACAACTTTCTGGAGCAGCGGGAAACTTTTATAATAGATAAGTTATGACTTTTTTGTATAAAAATGTAACTGTAAACTGATTATAAAACCACCAGTGGCTTAAATTTCGAAAATACCTCAGTGTTTTGAGTTTGGAAGTTCTTTGAACTATACGGGCGACAAGTGAGCTCAAAATTTAAGTTCAGAGAAGCTTAAGAAGGCGCTTGTCGCTGTAAGTCGTCGTTTATTTTGGTTACTACTAAAATTTTCTTATCCTTGCAGACATATTACTGGTTCCTAATTTGCATTTAATAGTGGTTTGATATAAAGTAAGTCGGACCATTATATAAGGCTATTGTTCCCCATACACAGTCATGCCCACTCCTCAATTGTTTTCTAATTAAGTTCTGGTATATGTACAGTGCGTGAATAAAATATAGCACAATTCCTTTTTTAATTTTTTTTTTATTTTTTGTACACAAAACAAGCACAGTGAATTTATTTTTGAACACAAATTGGAATACTTCTTATTCATGTATAGAGTTTTTTTTTGAGTAAAGTAATGCAGTATAGAGGAAATAAAAAAAATACCAAATTTTGGTGCGAAAAAAAGATAGCACATTTGTAGCATGTACTTTAAAAAAAATATTATATGCGTTACTATTTCATTTTCTTTCAACTCTTAGTAATGATTAGTTCCTCCACTTTTTTTTTTATTTTTTCTGCCATTCTGTTTGGTAAAAATTTAAGCCATTTTTTAATGTTTTTTTGTGGTAATTTGCGCCAATTTGATACAATGCTTAGTTTAAGCTTATTAACGCTTTCGTATTGACTGTTTTCAGAATAAATAGCCCTGGCAAGAAGACCCCAACAGTTTTCAATAATATTTATATCTGGCGTCGTGCTGCCCAATCTGAAACATCAACGTTGTTCTCTGAAAAATATTTTTTAACAATTTTCGCTGTATGCATCGCAGCTTTGTCTTGCTGAAAAATAAGCGGCAAGTCCGTAATTTCACCAATTGATTCTGTTGTTTCATCGGCAATCAAATCCAGGTACTTTTTGCTGTCCATTCTTTGTGGTACGAACTTTATATCAGTTTTACCATGGTATCCTATACCAGCCAATATCATAACAGTTCCTCCACCATTTTGCCGACGACTCAATATTGTCTCCTCTTTTCTTAAGTCGTGATAGTAATATGCCAGGCCATCCGAACCGTCGAGATTAAAGTTCTTCTCGTCCGTGAATAATACCCAAACCGTCGTTTTTTTCCAATGAATATGCTCCATGGCGAATTTTACCCTGTCATCCTTGTGTTTTGCCGTAATTGGTGATTTCTTCTTAATTTTTTAGCGCTGAATAATTACCCCTTCAATAGTATTTAGACGTTTCTTACATTGCTCGTGGCACCTGCTTGTTCATCGAATTTGCGAGCCGTTAAGCCCGAATTCGATGCAACTCTTAGAATTGCGCTCCTATCCTTGTCACTGATAGCCCTTGGACGCCCTGGGCTACTCTTCTTTCCGTAGTTTTCAAGGTCTTTGAGGAAATTTGCTATCACTTTTCGGTTTCTTTCCAGTTTTTCGGCAATATACGGAATTTTGAAATTTTCTTGGTGCAGTTTTGCCCTTATTTTGGCACTAGTTAATTTTTTCCCCTACCCATTTTATAACTTTTGGCACTCTCAAAAAAAAAAAATCACAGAATGGGCGTTTTTCTTCGATTTCCGTCACAGTTGTTTACGCACAGATCACCAAAACTAGACTAAAATTCCTTTTTTGTGAATATGTGCTATATTTTTTTCGGGGTGTTATCTATAGTTTTCTCTTATAATTAAGAATTTTCTAGAAACTTTTTTAGGCACCCAGTACAAGACCACTGTGGCTTTACTGGGGCGCAGAGAGGTATAAGAAAAAAAGGATATAGGTCATTAACCATTATCCTATTATAACTAATTGTGAAATTACATGTTGTGCTATATTTTTTTCGCGGACTGTATATATTTTTTTTTTTATATTATATTATTACGCTAAGATATTATTATTGATATGACTTTCTTAGTAAAAGGTATAACCATCGACCTATGTGCGTATTTTTATATTAGAACACCATTTCTTTCCAACCGCTATTAACAATTATTATCAGTGGATTTTTTGTTTTCCTATTTTAGAAAAATCTAAGAACACCATAATCTTTTAGTATAACAGAAAAACAAACTAAAGCAATTAATTAAATTTATTCTCTCACACAAATTCCTTCACTGCAGGGGAGTTGAGTAACGGACATGATAATAATCTGGTATATACTCCTCACATAGATTTATATAAATGAAGTGACCATCACGCGCTTTACGTGACATACTCTCATAAAAGCAGAGATAAACAAGTATCTCCCCGATGTTTGAAACATAAAAATATAATATATGTTTATAAAACGGTTACTTACTCTTTTACTCCCAATGACATTTAAATTTTTTTATGTATTGCCTAAAGATTGTGCAAGGGCTTCTGAATTAGTTTGCTTATGGGTCGTATTGTTGAAATGAATAGCAAACAGGTTGCTTGTTATGTCTGTCGATAATGTTCATTCAATGTACATGTACTTGCCGGTATTTTAATCTGGGCGCTCTCTAATTTCCGCATAAAATAAAGTCAACGAATCATACTCGTTTGTGCTCTTAATGTTCGGGAATACATGCAACTTAAATGTATGTAAACATTTATCGGTTTGTGTTCAGAATACCTGTTTACCTTTCTTCTTAAGTAATCATTCCCTGCACATTTAATAACACTCGTATAATAAATCATCAAACCCCTGTCATTTTGTCTGTCATCAATAACGACGATAATAGAATCAATTCTCACAGGAATTATAATTGCCTCCTTTTCTCGGCAGTCGCTCTCTTCAGATGCTTCCAGTCAGACTAATTGTCTACGCTTTGTTAAACTACCACTACTCTGTCAAATACAGAACTTCACATTTTTGGCGCAAAATATAGCAGGCGCAAGATATTTTTTCCATTGCCCGTATCCTCGTCATCACCATCTTGCAGACACATTTGTACATGCAACTTAAACGGATTCAGTGTGATTTGTTGTTGCAACGAATGATTCAATTGCATGTGCTTGCAAATTAAACTGCTCTTAATTTACAAGCTTCGGATATGTGTATTTGCTGTCTTAAGTCATTTAAAAATAAATGCCCCAGGCTTAAGTGACGGGGAAATGGCAGAATAAAAAACTGTGCACCAATTTGTTTTCATAAGCACCCCCTGCTGTTGCCTGAACTTAGCAAAAAGAGAGAAAAACAATAATCAATGAGGCTACAAAATATGATGTCGGTGTGGTAGAAGTAAGTCATTGTGCATTAATACGGAGTGCAAGTCCTTCATATAAGTTTTTGACTCATCTAACCCTGAATCACATAGGGTGGGAATTATACATGACTGGAGAATACAAAAAAGTGCAATGCTAACTGCTCTGTGCTGGTTATCAGAAGATGTGTTTAAAATGCTGCTTTTGTAAACCTGTAGTTTTTAAACTTATTGGATTGTGGTTTAAAATTGAAGAAGATCCATTATTTAATGAAGCGTTGACAGATTTTGCAACGTACTGGAATGATTTAGTAATTAAACGAAAGCAAGACAGTACTGCCAAGATAAGAAAAAGTTTACGAATGTCCAAATAGACCGAGCCTGGTTTTAGTTATAGAAGCCCTACGATCCGACACAACCATGGGCGAGTGTGGAGTGATTTTGTTAAAGGTTGTTGCATCAGAACATAAGAAACTATATAATCTTACTCCTTATGCTGCGTCGGAGTTTATGCAATCTATAAAAATGGTTAAATTGAACATAAACTGAAAAGAGCTTTACCGTATGGCATCAACCGTGAAGCACGAATTTTTACTTAGTGCTCGGATCTTAAAAATTTAAATTTGATTAACTTATTAAGTAAGACTATTCTAATTTAACCTTCCTAACATTATTCAGCTGATTTAAAAAATAACGCTAGTATCGTAAAAAAAAACTGTATATTTCTTTTTCAATTTAAAAAAAAAAAATTTTAAATGGGTCAAAAAGTCTCGTATTTCCGTCAACAGAACTAAGAGCGGAGTTGGTGTTTGAATTAGAGAGAGGTTGGCGTATATCAAACTTATAAATTATAATAAGACATTGAAGCAACTTTATTCATGGAATAGCGTTGTCTTTCACCGTTTTTTCTAATGTTATAGAGCACTGAAAACCTTACGGTATAGAGAAGGGTCATGGTATGTTCATACTCGTATAATGCACACATGTGCACACTCATGTTGTATAGCTTTCTAGATTCTTTAGACAGTGAAATGAACTAGAGTCGTTAAGTGAAAAAAATTTGAATTATTCATCAGGAGAATCCTACCAATTCTACAAAAAAGTGAAAAACTGCCATTACAGATTTTAGTTTATTATTATTACTTTGGTCTCTGTGTCAACAACCTCTTCATTCGTTACGAACTTGCGTTATCGCGCTTAAAGCTGTGTTACTATTTCTGTTTGTTTATACACAACTGACGACTTAGTCTGCTTTTCCGGTAACCGGTATATTGTATATTATTATATTTTCAGTTTCTACGTTAGCGGTAGCATGAACTCAAAACCATTACGCGATCACTTTTAAGATACATATCTTTTTAATTTATCCCCGTAGACCTGATAGTTCATTAGCATAAGTGAGCAACGTACAATGTAGTTATTCATGGTTTAATACCAATGAATGGCAAATATATACTTTTTTTAATGCATATTTCCATTTTAGTAATACTGGTGCTGTCCCTTTTTAGGTGTGCAGTATTAATTAAGACTGCAGACTGAGATTTATTTGTAAAGACATGTGTTGAACGAAACCTATTTATCTACCCTACTTTTAAAGTCATGTAGAAAGATATGTTAATAATTTAATTGTTTTATGATTTTTGGTTAGCTAATTCCTAACAGTATATATTTTATTTCATTTTTTATGTTATTCTGATGTTATTAATTCTTGTTTAATCGAATGAAATATTGTAAAATTGGTAACCGAATTCCATATTTATTATGAGAAAAGCCTGCTAGTTGAATAATAAAGTGATATTGACTACAGCACCAGGGAAAAAGGGTTAACAGTTTCTAACTAGAAGTCCTTTTACGTGCTGTAACAATGTGATAATAATTACAAAAGTTAAGAATCATGCAATTATAATTATTTTGCCTTTATTGCTTATTGTTTTGGTACGCTTAATAACTAATACTACTTTACATTAAATTCCAAATGACTGAGTATGTATAAATCGATATTCAGTTAAAACCCTTAACATAATATGCGCGATGTATATACATTTTTATACGTAAATGCAATTTTTTCTTTGTGTGTAAAATACAAAAATTATTTACCATAGCTGGAATAACTATTTAATGGCATGACACCATCTTGACATTTAAATTTACATTGCATTATCTGGATTTTGCTATTCTTGAAAAGTCGACTTCATTTCAGTGACAATTTCAGTTTTCTTAATTCATAAACTTCTCAAAATATATTTTATTTACCTTGAAATTGCTTCATTATAACTGTTTTTGTTCTGCTTCGGGTAAAAAAGTTTTTTTTTTTGTAAATCTTTGTCAGCGTGATATATGCTCATATTTGAAGCTTATCTCTTAAATTTTTAACTATGTATATATAAAAAATGTATGCGCACATACAGATGTTAATTGCTATCAGTCTAAGCTGATGATTTTCCGCAAGTATTCCGAAGCAGTTAACATGTTGCAATAAGAGGAATTTCTTTATCAGCAAAACACTTCAGTAATATCTACCGTGAAGAATCATCTGCCTTAACAAAGACGTAATGAAAGAATTTAAGCAACAGTGGCGTTCATCTGGGATAGCAAAGAAGCTTTGTGATTAGTTATCCCTTATGTCGTTTGTTGCCATCTATCATTCATTGTTTATGAAGTTGGACACTGTTACACTTACTATTTCATGATGAGCAGTGCTACAAAAAGGGCCAACACTACTTACTAATTGTTGACATATTGCTTGATATTGTACAATTATTTTGGTTAAGCCTCCAATTAAAACGAAAACATAGGTATTAGATAACTGTTTTTACATATTTTTCTGAATTAGAGCGGAAGAGGAAGAGAAATAACAAAAGAAAGAAAAAATGAGGTGATCTTGCCTTTATATTTATTTTTTCTTGGGATTTCGGATGAAGTAACATTTGACATGACAATGACAACTGATTTTTGATGATGTTTTTTTTCTCTTTCATTTTCCGTGCAGATTAATTACATCACTGCCCAAATATACCCAACACTTATTAGTTTTACTCTTTGGTACATTCCGTGTGATTGCGACTAATGCCAGTCATGCCGGCACCGGGATGACAAGCGAAGCGCTGGGCGTTTCTGTCGCACCGAGCTTCTTCCAATCGTGCGTTAGCGACGGCAAGACAGCAAGAATGGAAGATGTTTTAAAATTTAAGGTAAGTCTTATCAAACTTTTGTTAAATATACTGAATAATAGCATTGTATGACTTATTTACTTCCTCCATATTATTGCTTAATTTTTACAAATGAAGCACTGTATCTTTCGTTTTTTTTCGTAACTTTATAATTATAATAGGGGTTTTCAACAGGAAGGCTCAAACTTTATTTTACTTTTTTTTTTTCAAAAGAAGCGTGTATTTTTTTAATATTATTTTATTTTTCTATTATTTTTAATTGAAAATATTAACATTTATTACCAAAATTTGCATTTAACCACGAATTATTAATATTAAGATCATTTCTTCACATTTTTGCGTAGTTTTGTTTTTATCTAAATTATTGTTAGACAGTATTAACCACTCTCAGGTTAAACGAGTACATACACTTAAAACCTAAAAAAAATACACAAAATAAGAGTTTGTTTCGCTATTTATTTTTGCACGATATTAAACAGTTTTAGACATCGCATATTCAGATGTTTCGCAACTTAAAGTTTGCACGGGTATGGTGGAGATATGCATATGAATGAAAATATGTAGGACCAAATTAGAATGCATGCATATATTAATATGCACATACACATTGCATATGTTTACTCAGTCGTACTTTCAACTAAAGAGTAACCCCTCTTGGGTTCTCTGTCATTAAACTTGTTTTACTCAAACGGTTCCTTATTTATCATAAACTTTTTTGCCAGAAAAAATGTTTAAAGATACAATAAAGTTTATGTACACCAACTATAATAGAGCTTGCAGTTTGATAATTTTCCAAAATATTTATGTTTTTTAAGTTTTTCATTCATTTATATTTTATAGAAACTATTATTATCTTAATTGTTTCTTAAAAAAAATACATCTAAAAATTTATTTATCACTAGTTTCTTCAGATAGTCCGTCTTTAAATGTTAAAACTTGTACTTTGTGTATATAACTAAAGGCTTTAAAACATCTGTATTCTATATCTCTTTTAGCGTAGTTTTATAGTTTTTGTAGTTTGAATATTCTACTTAAATGTTTGAATCGACATTATACATTTTGTACATTTTTTGTACAGACTACCACAGACAATAGAGAAACTTTATTTTTTTCAAGAAGAACGAGTCTATGAAATTTGTTATGCAATGACGATTCCTTCCAAGACCTGCTCTATGCGTTACACACCATGTAGGACTTCATCACACTTTATATTGCGAGTTGGGCAAACCTTAACTACAATTAATGTTACATAAATATCGAATTATATTCCATCTTCAAATTACTAAGTCTATGAAATCTAAACAAACAGATATACAAATTTAAAAATTTGGCAAATGGACTAAAATATTAACACATTTGAAGCGTGTCCGTGGGCCTAAACTTGAATTAAGCTATATGTTTAAGTTCGAAAGAGTGGAATTGTTTATTAAAATTTTTTAATTCGAAACATAATTAAAAAATAAAAATGCACTCTAGAAACATACAAATGTTAATAGAACAACAAGTTGAAATGGATAAAGTTAAAATGGATAAAGTTTAGTATATTAAAAAAATTTTCATTTTTGTCTAAATTTATCATTTTCTTCTTAAGTAAGAAATTAATATAAAAACGACAACTAATATTCAAACTATCTCCAACCAGACGGAGCAACAATAAGAGTGTGAGGAAAGCGAAAAGTTATAATAAAAATGTTGTTTATCAAATCTTAAGTCCTTTAAGTCCTTTTGATACTTACAAATGCTACGATAATTCAGAAACGCTGCGTAATATATTGCTATATGTCAGGGCTTGTATATGATTAATTAAACAGGAAACTTTATTACTAAGGCTGATACTTGATAATAGATCCTTAATCTAAACATTTTTAAAAGTCTTAGGCATCATCCCTTTTTTACGGTCCGTAGAGGTAAACATTTTCGTATATAAAACAGACTAACAAGTTGTTCACTTTTCTTTGAGCAAAATTAACACACATAAATAATTTCATGCTTATTATGCCCGAAGGCAATTTCAACTAGATTAGATATAGATTAGCTTAGAGCACCTATTTAGAGTCAGTAAGTTAGATTCGAAACTATTGTTAAGATTAAGTAAGCTAGTTTCAATCATTTACCTAGGGTAAAGTTATAAAGCTATTATAAATAGAACAATAAAAATGCGCTAAAACAACAAAAACAACAACGTATCCTTTCGACTAAAAGTGAGTTATATTAGAAAGAACGTAGTTCGCGATATGTATTTCGTATTTCCACAATTTGTTAGCGGTTTTAAGGTGTCAGTCTTTTCATGTTGAAATACTAAACCAAACTTAAAATAAATTACTTCATATTTGAAAAAATGGGTGCCAGTTAAATTTAACGCTCTAAGAAAAACGTCGGTCAAATCGGCGTTTCATTCGTCAACATTTAATAACATAGATATTAATGTTCTGTACTTTCTGATACCTGTGGCTGTGTTGTGTGTTGTAATTTTAATTTGTTTTAAATATCACTTATAACTAAATAAATTTATCTTCCCCTTGTTATTGACTTGTTACCATGCGAAATCTAGTAATCCTAGAATGAACAATTTAATTTGATATTGTTAAGAAAATTTGTATTTATATCTTGGCGACTACATATTCATGCGTATTAAAATATATATAATGCTCGAAGATCCATTAATCCTTAATTTGACTTTTAGGCCTCTTAACGTCCTTGATATACAGTTTATTGATGTATTTCTTCTTCTTGTTGTGGCGCTACAGTCCGGGGTGGACCTGGGCCTCAACCAACATGCCTCTCATATTGATGTATTTTCTTTAATTTAAATTTCGTAATCGATTAATTGTAATAAATCGATACATCTGCAAGTTACTGCGTTGTTTCTGAAATGTCTATTTTTGAGTTCGCATTCTAACTTATAAATAAACTTTATCATGGTGTGGTTCCTACCAGAAAGTGCATAATCTCTTCTTTATGATAATAACCTTAGAGTGTGTAGCCAATGCACAATGTGTCAGTCGTTGAAAAAGATTACAAAATAAGTGTATTTCCAATGTAATTTGAGACTAAGCAAATGTTTCGAAATTGTCATTACTAATAAAAAACCATGAGAACAGTTTCGGTTTGACTAGGATTAAACGATTTCAAGCGCAATGTCATTGACTTAGGCGATTACTTTGCAGTCTTCAAAACTCAAAATTCAAAATATATGTACCATATTGAATGACGCGATAGTCCACAGGAGGACCAGGGCCTAGCTTGCTCATCAACTCCTCGTGTTGTGCGCGCTATTGTGAATGAATGAATGGATTTACCGTTTTCTGCCGACTCCGAAAGTTTGAGAAACTCTTTTTTACACAGTTATTACTCTTTGAGTGTTGTCAGCAGCTTGAAGGAGGTGTTGCTGTGAAGAAAAAACTATAAAGTGTAAAGGTTTATTGATAAAACTATGTACACATTGGAAAAAAAAAATCCAACAACCGTTTTAATTTTAATCCGGTTGTGAAGTTGATAAAGATAATGTGGACCGTGGGGTTAATTCGTGTCAGTTTCGATTCTTATATGCAATATGTGAGCTTACTTAAAAAAATTATTTCTTTTAAGGTTGCAACAAAAATAATGAAACACATCATCGACAAGTTTGCCGTACACGATTTATTTGGTCGTGCAAACTATGAATATTACGCCCGCGTTACTGGACGTATCCTTAAAGTACAAGACGAATGGATATGCAGCTTTCAATATCCACCACCGCCACGAGGTAAATTAGCACAGCAAAAATACGCACGTAAGTGTTCAGGGACATTATCAATTTTTTCCAGCTAATATCTTAGAACTATTCACAGTGCAACATTCACTAGAGGCCGAAAAGACATGGTTGCAATGCCAATGTGAGCGCTGGGGCTTGAGTGAGTATTTTTTATATTTCATTGCGTATAATTTTATATAAATTCAAACTTACTTTTTTGAATACCATCTGTGAATTCTATCTTCATATAACATTGCTTTTTGATATTCTACAACATTGACAATCATGCATTAACATGTGGTTCTTTGTTACTGTTGCTGGGTCGTTGGTGATTCTGTATTTTTTTTTTCAATATTCGCCTGTCTAAATGTTTTCTTTTGCATTAACTTCATTTAAAACTTCATTAACTACATCAATTGCATATTTCATCTTCCACTTTGACATCATTCTATGCTGCTGTAACTGCTGTGCTGGTACTCTCTCGCAGTTGCTCAAGAAGAGTCCCGATCAACGCCCGCACTCCTGACCAGCTCAAGTTCTGCCTTAGATAATAGTGTACTCTCGTTGGGCGTAACACCCGATCATTCGTTCATAGAATCTTGTGCACGCCTATCAGTGTCTCTCGAAGGACCCGGATTATTTGCAATGGCAACTACGTCATCACCAATTCCATCACCTTCGAAGCCAGATGGTGAGGAAGAAGCACACGATGGTGATTACGAAGACATCGATGAGAATAATCCTTCCAATAAACTGATTGAACGACCACAACGACGCAAAAAGAAAGTGACGAATGCCACAGCTGGCAGTGAATACAGATCAACCACCCAAAAATCTGTAGTGGCTACATGCAGCCGCTGCAACCGGGGTATAAAGCATTCCTCTAGCTGCTCATCAACACGTTCCTCTAAGTCCACTGGCAGTGGCAGTGGCAGCAATCAACCACAGCATTACATGACAATGGACGAACTGAGAGCGGTTAATCGCTACGCAGAGAGTACAAAGAGCCTTTCATATCTGCCACAGGTGAGGGATGATTTCTATATAGCTTCAAGGATTTCGGTATAGATAGAAACATGTTTAGATTATAATTTACTTCTTATGCTATTATAATTTCCTCTATTATTATTCTCCTCCCTTAGATATTAGAGATTGCTAATGTATTATTTTTTAGTTATAATTAATTTTGATTTTTCGTTTAATTGTTACTCTCTACTTCACTCACTTACTAATTTGTTACATGAAATCTCGAATTCAGATCACAGTTTGTTTTATTTTATTGTGTCGTTTATATACGTAAAATATATTTATTTGTCTTCTCGCTCTCTGTTAACTCATTAATTCATGCGAATTAATAAATTTGAAGTAATAAATTCACTACATTTCTCTTAATTTATTGTCACATGTTATTGTTATCATTAACGTCATTTGCATACAAGTTGTATTAGGACTCCTTTTATGCAAGATATTACACATCCTTAATAGCTTATATTAATACTGTAAAACGCTACTCTGTTTTATACGAAATTAATTTACTAATAAAGTAAAAAAAAATGAATAATCAAAAAAAGCTGTAAAAAAACTAAAAAACCGAGGATCATTTTTTTTTTCTGTTTTAATCACTCCACTGTGGCACTTGTCTTGATAACTGATTACTTTTAGTTTACGTGTGGGAATGGTTAAAAGTATATTTGTACATATTTATTACATTATTTTATCTTCTAATTCGTTTTGAATTGTTATGGTATTATCTTTTTCTTTTTTTTTTATTAATGTAAGAGACACCAATATATCAATAAAAAAGTTGTTTTAGCTGTGTGCTTTTTCCTTTATTTTCTTGATTTCGATTTATCATTTAACATCTTTGTGAGTAGTGTTCTCTTAAATTTAAACATTTTACTACTTTTCGATATTTTGGTTGCGCAGTCATTAGACGTTAATGAACATTTGTCTCATTAATGAAATGTGATTAACATTTCAGTCACTATTTCCGCCTTAAGTGACGCATGGTGTCTGTGCATCAGGTGCGCACGTTCCGGGAATTTATTGTTGACACATTAATGTTATCAATACGCATATGTGATATCGGGTTTTAGTCAGTTTAAAACGACTTTCTTGAGATGTTGCACTTCCTGGAAATGACGCTTAAGGCTACAATATTATGTATTTATTTTACCACAATGTTTCCAACAAATATGTTAAAATGGAAACAAACTGGTAGACTAAGAAGAAATACCATGTTTATAAAAACAAATAACTGTTGTCGCCTTGAGTTTATCATAGTAATATACAAATTAACACTGGGTAAAACGTTTCCTGCACAGAATATATGTGAAACTTTTTCTTTCTGGAAATATATATGTAAGGCTGATAAATGAAATTCGTTATCAATAACATGATAAATGTAAAGACTTTAAATTGTTTTTCGAAAGTTACTTGTGCATATCAACTCACTACAAATAATATTTTTAAATTACTCTCAACATCATAAAGTTAAATGTTAACTGTGGAATGTTATCCGATAACGGTACGTGGAAAAAAATGCAACAAAGTCATGAATAAAAAAAATATGTATTTCTTCATTGCAAGTTTTTTTTAAATGACTGGAACCACATATTTTGCCGCTTTTAATTTTTATTTTTGTCATATGTTTATTTATTAATAATGCAACTAACTTTCTACGTTTCAAGTCTTCGCACTACCCTTTCTACACCACGCTGCGGCGTTGATACACCCGATGCACTTAATTGTTGTGACTTATGTGTACAAAATCTTTTTCTCATTATTTCTTTTAACATATATATTATATACGAATTCCTAATATATATATATTAATTTTACTTTACTTACTACATTAAACAAAAATAAAAAAAAGAATAATAAAATGCAAATTGTTCTAAGTAAAAAAATCCTTCATGTGAACCTTGCCTATCCTTTTTTTATTGCACAAAAAAAATTCATCACTACATCCATTTTGTTGCTGCTGATAATGCCGCGGAATGAATTTACCCACGTCAGGTCCATGAGCGTCAGACAGCACGCATGCGAACCCGCTCTGAGTGGTTCCTTGGAGCTGCCGGCCTTAGCAACACATGCAGTAACTGCCTTGCCGCCCAACGCGCAGATGAATTCTTGGGTGGTAGTTCGAATGATATCCCAATCGATCCAGCTAACAATGAAATGTATATGATGTACAGACGTCGCATGGCTGATAAAGTTAGCAACCAACACTCCGAAAATATGGACACCGATGATGGAGAGGAGTTTTGCATTGGTGGACAATATCTTTCACCGCATGGATATCGAATGGATGAGAACAGCTCGTCTGCTTCAGCGGGACGTATGTTCTTGGAGACAAACTTCTCAACGCATTCCGGTAGCTATTACGATGATGAATTAAATAACACAATTAACAACAGCTACAGCAACAACAATGAAGCTTGTAGCAAAATCATAGTTCATTGTTCATCACCACCGACCAATACACAACACAATAAACATTATATTAATAACAACCATACACAAAATCAAGCAATATCACATTACTTCTCTTCCACGTCGATTGCAAGTTGCAGTGAGGACTTTGAATTCCACCAACACCGATTACCGAGTACAAGTAATGTAAACATCATCTATCACAGTCCAAATAAGACGTTATCACATTCTTCGCATAATTTGACACTCGTACTTGGTGATAGTGGTGAGAGTTCTAGAGCGCCTCATGAAACGGTTGTAGTGGCATCTGCTGTCGACAATCAAGAGGAAGTTGATTATGTAGTCACATCTCGTTTTCGACACAGTACACCGCTAACCGAAAGGCGTCGAAGTCGGCGATTGCGCCGGCAATCATCTTCATCTCGACACCGTCAACAGGTGTCACAAAGCAACGACAGTCGAACCAGGAGCAGTAGTGTGAATTTCGTTTCAGTATTGTTTAATGTATTAGATTTTTTATTTTGAATTTGTTGTCTTATTTGTTTATTTGTTGTTTTTCTCATGTCACAAAATCAAATTCACAGCTTTAACTCATATCTTATTGATCAACGTAAAAATATCACTAAATATGAAAAGCTTGTTTTGTTTTGTTTTTCGGTGAAAGAACAATATTTGTGTGTTTAATTTGTCCACGGATTTTATTTTCCTTTAATAATACCTTAATTGTATTTATAATTTTTTTGTAATTTAATTTTATTTGGTCTAATAATAATCGTGAAGTATAAACGTGTTTGGTTTCTTTTTATTGTTTTTGTCTTGTTTGTTAATTGGATCTAATAATTAATATTAACCTATTCCCACAATGGCTCAAGGCACAATTGTTTAATTATTCGGATGGTTTGATGTTAATAACGAAGTGGTCAACGATTGTATTCCTTTTAATAATTCTAAGGGTCACGTAGAGGGCAAATGTCACAACTTCAATTGTTTCTTCGATTTGAGTCGGTAATGGTCATATACTAGATTCTGTTTTGATATGCTAATAATAGTATTTTTCACACTGCGCTAGCTTTTCTTAGATTATTTGTATACTTTTCGCAAAGTCTAAAGCTATATCATAGACAATTAGACAGGTATAATGTGTCTATATATATATATACAGCTCTGTGCAAAAAAATAGCACCACGTTGAGGTCTGCACTTTGGATGCTAATTACTTTTCTCCATGCTCATGTAAAGATACGATATTTATTGTAGGACATCTGTTGGGTATCGGTAATAAAATGCAAAAAACAAGATAAGCAAAGATGTATTTTAAGACAAGAAAATTCCCGTTATACGAAATGAAACCGAAATTTTAGTGTGCAAAATAATAGCACCACAAGTAAAACGTCGTAAATAAAATGCAAAATTTAGTGGAATAGTACGGTTTTTATTTTTTTTTATTTATGCTACTGTTCTAGTACTTCGTCTTATAACCCTTATTTTTGAGCACAGCGGCACAATGTCGTGGCATAGAGTCGATTAGTGCCTGTCATCGCCGAATTGGAACATCCCTCCACGCAGCCTGCACAGCGTCCCATAGCTGTAGTATATTTTTTGGTTTCGCTTAAAAAACAGCTTTCTTAACATCTATCCAAAGATTTTCTTTGGGGTTTAGGTCTGCAGATTGCGGCCTAATCTAATTTTTCATTAGTAATCATTTTATTCGAACAACCAACGATTTCCCGAATAAATTTGTACGTTTTTCCGTCAGAGATTAATTTTTTTATAAGTTCACGTTTTTTAGGAGTACAATGCACACCGCGACCCATTTTAATTGTTTATAACGTTGTATTTTAAAAACACTAGTTTCAAAATACTTAAATATTTTTACTTAAATCTTTTGACGCACAAAAAAAACTAAACACTACCAAACACTTCGAAAACACTTTTTAGAATGACATGGTGCTATTATTTTGCACACCAAAATTTCGGTTTCATTTTGTATAACGGGAATTTTCTTGTCTTAAAATGCATCTTTGCTTATCTTGTTTTTCGCATTTTATTACTGATACCCAACAGATGTCCTACAATAAATTTCGTGTCTTTACATGAGCATGGAGAAAAGTAATTAGCATCCAAAGTGCAGACCTCAATGTGGTGCTATTTTTTTTGCACAGAACTGTATATATATATATAATACTGGACATAAGTTTTCGGAGCGGTTTACATATTAGAAAAATTATGATTACGATATTTAAAACATATTCTTCATATCTCAGGCATTAAATGGTCTTTGCCAAACGTCGGAATTGCAAATTTATTTATTATTTTTATATTCGTTTAAACTTGTACATTGTAAAGTTCTTAAACTTGCGTTTTGTATAGATTAAAGTAAATCTTCAGAAAACATTGTAAGTGGGTATACGAATGATGCACCAAAATTTACCCACAAAGTTTCATCAAATTTTCAAATCACGAAGGGTATATGTAGTCTGGCGTTATTATTTTGAAATTACATCTTTTTTCTGTCGAATCTTTTTGTGCTTTTGTGCACCTTTCGGTTATGCACATTAAAAGACTTATCTTGCTCTTTCATTCTCCAGAATAACTTACACATGTTATTGCTATATTATTGATCAGCGCAGTGATTTTGTCAGTCAGATATATTACTCTAATTCGTGTAACAATAAATTCGTGATAACTCGGCAATTTAAATGTATCATACTCCTCGGTTAGTATAACTAAAAAAAATTGGTACTAAGATTAAATAATTTTCTTAACTAAAACAAATTTATCGCATTTCTACGCTTCTTGTTCGTATTAAGCGGTATATTAAGTGTGGCGATAATGCGGAAGTTTATTTACGGTTGGTATTATATCGCTCACTGAGGTAAAGTACCAAAACGTATTTATCACCAAGAGCTAATGTAGTGTACGTTGATTATGAGTTGTAAAATGTTGCTTGCATCCAGTTATATGGGGAGTCGTTTTTTTTACAAAATAATCTTAAGCAGATTAAATCCTTGATGGACTTAATTTTATTTTAAGTAAAATTAAACTAGTAAATCGAATAAAAGAATTGTTGTAGTCAACAGATATTTGTATGTGCATCACGAAGCAAATTTCAAGGTATTTACATAGAAAAACCTTATATAATAATTTTGCACATGTTAGTGTCCTAAAGAACAATTTTCCAATATGTACTTGTGTTTTGCTATGTATACATATGTATATACAATATAAACATTTTTTGTTCACACCTAAGGAAGTATAAATTTCCTTAATCAATACTTTACTACACATCTTAGCTCACTACGGAGGAGAATTCAAGGCAATCTACACTGCGGACATTAATTTCGTCAATGAATTTATCAAGTTTCAATCGACTAGCGCTCTCAAACCGCCGCATCACGGCTTGGAACTCTTTTATTGAATTGACCTTTTCTCGAAGATAGATAAATACGTTCATATTGCAACGGAATGGAGGAAAGATTTTTTAGCTAATTGATTTTTAATGTTTTGCACGGTTTTGTGTTAATCATTTATTGTTAAGCTTTTTTAACTGAACACGTACTATCACTATACATTTCATTTCATATCGAAAACTAACGAAACTCCATCTTCATGTCCGAACGACAAAATAAAAATAATTATCTAAATTTTCCATCCCATTGCGACACAAACCCAAGCTGGCAACATCCGTTTGAGTAACAGTGCAGAATCAGTTCAATATACAGTCACTAGGCGACCATCCAGAAGAGGCATAACCGCGCTCGCGCGTCATCATCCACATCGATCATCATTGCGTCGTAATAAGGATAAAGTTAAATCCTCAGCTGGAAATGGAAATGGAAATCTCTGCTGCACGGGTTGTTGCAATACTATGCGAAACTCAATCGCAGAATGTGCACCAACTACAGCCTTTTCTAGTCGTCCGCGTACTGTATCATTTGAAACCAATAACCAGTTAAACTCTTATATTACCACCGGTTCCAATATGGATATAGATGCAACAGAATCTCTGTTGAAATCCGATGCCACTATCTTTATCTATACATCCCCTCCGGAAGAAGACATCGATACTTCAAGTACAGCAGGCTCTACCCAGCAAGTCATCAGAAGCACAACACCGACCAGTTTACGCTTTAAGCCGCCAAGGGTTTAAAAATTAAAACATAAGTGAAGGTTTATAAGTATCCAAGACAAATCGAGTTAATCAGTGTTCAGAATTTCATAAATTCAACTTTCACAACAACTATTCATAAAAGCAAAGAAAGTTACATATTAGACTATTATTATTTAATAAGTTTTTGTTCATAATATTTTACTCAAAGTTGTTAAAGTAACCGATAAGGAGAAGTATAAAAACTTTTATTTTTTATCCTTCCATTTGATTGTCAATATTTGAAACGACACGGAGCGCTATTACTCATAAAAAATCTATCCAAGTATAAATATATTTCATTTAAACAGGATAGCTTTGAAGTCCAACTAGCTTTTTTTAAAACACATAAGACTAAATCATACACATTATGAGCGAGTTTGTATGAAAAGTTTAATGCAAAGCGTCCACAAAATATGTAGCTATTAATTTTTTGTAAATGCCTGCATACACAAGGAAGAAAAATATTTTAAATGATACACACACCGAAACAAAAAATACATATAATAATTTAATATAATATATTGAAAAGAAATAACTAAAACTTTTGATGAAAACATTTTAAGGCTGATTTACAAGAGACAAGAGAGGAGAGAATCACAAGATCATAACAAATAAACCAGTTGCCAAAAGAATCTCATAGTTTATGTTTATTTTATTTTTAAAATTAATAACACTATAGGACTTCTGCAAGAGTTATTTTTGTCTATGATTCAAATATCATATGGATTTTACATTTTACTTCACTTTTCCGAATATTAGCATTGGCCTTAATTTTTTTGTTTTAAGTATATTTATATACCAAAAGGGCAGATTATAGATTTCGCACAAAAAAATTATGTCATGGAAATAAAAAATAAAATAAATTTTTCAACTGGCTTATAAGCAAGCCCATTTCGTGGAAAACTTTCGTTTAGCTCTCGATTTCACTATGTTCTGATACTTATACAATTTTATTAAGATAGTAACGTATATTTCGTACCATTTAAAAATTTAAGTATCAGTTTACATCGGCAGGGAACAAAATTGTATTTTCCAGTTCATTGAGGAACTGTCATATGCCTAGTTTGACTACTTCACCAGCTGATATTAGCTTAACTTTTTATTAAAGAAATTACAAAACAATTTTCATAACTTTTTTATCTCCCCCCACAAGGTTTTTTATATCTGAATGACCTCATTTCTTCTTACATGTTCACGGAATGTGCCCTTTTGATTCCAAATTATTTCTGATGACCGTTTCGAATGACACAATCAGTTACATATTTAATCGTTTTGTCAATTTTTTATTATGTAAAAACCAAAAACAAATGCTCTAGAGCAGGTCAATTAAGCTAAGATCATCTTCACAGTCTATGTGGTTTCGACTTAATAGATCACCACTTCAAATGTATTCCAATTTCAAACCTGCAGACACCCAAAAATATACTTGAAAAAATGTTGATCCTATACCGTCCAGTCCTTTTGTTTTGATTCTATTCTCAATAGTAACTATTTTTGAAAAAGAAAAACAAACATTTAGATCCCAAATTAAAATAATTCTTGCATCGTCAACTTTAATCCTGAAAGCGAATAATGGAACATTAAAATTCCATTTCAGAGCATTTATTTGTATAAACAATCTTCTGATTCCCTCTGTTTAAGCGAACCATCACTACTTACTTATGTAGATTCCTATTTATTTAAATAAAAAATACCTCTTAAAATTATTCTACTTAAAATTATGTTAATATTCGACGTTTTCATATTAATATTATTTATTCAAGCGATAATTTATTTTCACGTATACGGAATGATAAAGGAACAGAAAATATCAAATTTAAGTATAAATTTTTCATTAATTAACTTTTAGAGTTAGGTTTAGAAGTAATACGGTAAAATTAAAAATGAGCTTCAGTCTTTTTACATAGATTGTTAAATAAATAAAAATGATATTTTTAAAAGGGAACTAACATTTATTATAAAATTTTAAAATGTGTGTGAATTTTTATATGTATAAACAATATTTATTTCTTGTATAATGATTCCTTTTTTAAATAATGTTTATCGATATTTATAAAAAAAAATATATTTATATAAAATAAACAACAATACGCTTAAAATCAATGTATATATGTCTTTTAAATCTTAGGAAATACAAAAAATTTACATCAAAGTAAAATACATATTGTATTTATTATAATTGTAGTTTAAATGACTTTTTTAATCAGCAAATATTGATACAAATATAACAAAACTAAGAAAAGTATATTTCTGAAACAAAATCCACAAAAGAACACCAATATAGATTTAAAATACTATGCATAAGCTAATTAAACATTGACTAAGTTCGCAAATAAATCGTGTCAATACAAGAACATGAGTAAGATTTGTCTTCATAATCTTAATAAAGCCAAACATTTTTTTAAATAAATAATATTTACATAATATCGAGAATTGCTATTTAAAACTATCTTTTAAAGTGTATTTAATTTCTTCGAATATAAACTTATATAAATAAAAATTAAATTAATGTTTTTTGAATATGTATGTACATTTAATAAATTTATAATTCTGTAGCTTTGAATAAAAATATATAAACTATTTCTCTTATAATTTCCTTTGACAAGCACTTATTCAATTAAATCATACTGGACAGTACAAATATTTAATGTTTTTTTATGTTTCACCTCCTAGGCAGAAATAGATACAGACCAACTTTGAACTAAGCTGTCGTTTTAATGGCATTTCAGTACGTGTAATGCATGTGCACTTGTTTAGGTTTATGTCAATGAGGTCTTAGAATTACTCAACAGTGTGCAGAGTGATCCGAAAACTATATTGTCGTAAAAATCTGTTTAAGTTGTTGATTTATAAGTTTTTGCATTTTGGCTTATGTGAATGAAATGTTGAAGTTGTTAAAGGTAAAATATTTTTCTAAAAAAAATATTGAAAAAATTGTCACTTATATGCTAATTACTTTTTCTTATAATCAGGCAGGAAACGTCACATTAATTACACAACATCTTTATTACATCAGTCATAAAACCAACATACAAGATAAAAAGAAATGTATCTTGTCATTAAAAAAGGTCCCGTTACCGGAAATGCAGCCGAATTAAAATGTGCAAAATAATAGCGCCACGTCTTTGGGCTTTAAAGTATATCTACACATATTTATGTAGTTACTTAAAGATAACAAGTGCAGTGTTGTTAACAAAGTAAAATAAGTCATGGTGTATTATACTCCCGAGAAACGTGCCTTAGTAAAAAGTTGTTTTCTGAGGGTAAAACTTACAAATTTATAAGCGAAGATGTTGGGTGTTCAAATGAAATGATCGCAAATTCCAAAAAAACGTTCAAAAGGAAGAAAACCGAAGCTAACCCCCGACGATGAACGACAAATATTAAGATTAGTCAATCGTTACCCGTTTATAAACGCTAGAAAAATAAAAGAGGAGTTAAATTTATCCGTGGTGACATCAACAATAAGAAGAAGGCTGGTAAAGAAGAATTTACCTGCTAGAAGTACCAGAAAATCAACCTACTTTCAAAAATCATCCTACTAAATCGAACCAATTTTGCGAAACAATACCTGAACTTGGAACCCTCTAAAGGGAGCAATATATTATGGAGGAACGAATCCAAAATAGTTTCATTTAGTACTTCTGGGACCAGGACATTTGTCGCGGGCGAAAAAAACAAGAGTTTCAACCTGTAAAGACTTTTCCTATTGTGGCGCTGGTCCAATTTTTTGGTTAAAACCGATAATGACTGCTGGAGTTTATGTCAGCATAATAAGAAAAACCATGCTACTTAACGCAGAGTGGAATATGCCGCTTACATGGATTCTACAGCAACACAATGACCCTAAACATTTCTAAGCAATGTAGTTGAAGTTTTGGAGTGGCAACCTCCGTCTCCGGACCTGAATCCCATTGAAAACCTTCGGACAGATGTAAAGAAAGCTGTACGAGGGTTGCCTTTTATATTTTGGGATTAGAAAACAAAAACAAATATTAATCATCGAAAACAGCTTTATTATTTTTCAAAATATTCCCCATTAAGCTCTATACCCTTTTGCATGCGTTTGAACCAATTGTCGAAGCACTTTTGTCACTCTGATTGAGATATCTCCAAAACATGCATTCTGAACGCATCAACCGCTACTTCAGGTATCGAAAAACGTTGACCGCTCATTTTATTTTTTACGTACAGGAATAAAAAGAAATCATTCGGTGCCAAGTCAGGATTATACGGCGAATGACTCACCAAATCGATGTTTTTAGTGCTCAAAAATGCAGTTGTTGCATAAGCTAATTAAACATTGACTAAGTTCGCAAATAAATCGTGTCAATACAAGAACATGAGTAAGATTTGTCTTCATAATCTTAATAAAGCCAAACATTTTTTTAAATAAATAATATTTACATAATATCGAGAATTGCTATTTAAAACTATCTTTTAAAGTGTATTTAATTTCTTCGAATATAAACTTATATAAATAAAAATTAAATTAATGTTTTTTGAATATGTATGTACATTTAATAAATTTATAATTCTGTAGCTTTGAATAAAAATATATAAACTATTTCTCTTATAATTTCCTTTGACAAGCACTTATTCAATTAAATCATACTGGACAGTACAAATATTTAATGTTTTTTTATGTTTCACCTCCTAGGCAGAAATAGATACAGACCAACTTTGAACTAAGCTGTCGTTTTAATGGCATTTCAGTACGTGTAATGCATGTGCACTTGTTTAGGTTTATGTCAATGAGGTCTTAGAATTACTCAACAGTGTGCAGAGTGATCCGAAAACTATATTGTCGTAAAAATCTGTTTAAGTTGTTGATTTATAAGTTTTTGCATTTTGGCTTATGTGAATGAAATGTTGAAGTTGTTAAAGGTAAAATATTTTTCTAAAAAAAATATTGAAAAAATTGTCACTTATATGCTAATTACTTTTTCTTATAATCAGGCAGGAAACGTCACATTAATTACACAACATCTTTATTACATCAGTCATAAAACCAACATACAAGATAAAAAGAAATGTATCTTGTCATTAAAAAAGGTCCCGTTACCGGAAATGCAGCCGAATTAAAATGTGCAAAATAATAGCGCCACGTCTTTGGGCTTTAAAGTATATCTACACATATTTATGTAGTTACTTAAAGATAACAAGTGCAGTGTTGTTAACAAAGTAAAATAAGTCATGGTGTATTATACTCCCGAGAAACGTGCCTTAGTAAAAAGTTGTTTTCTGAGGGTAAAACTTACAAATTTATAAGCGAAGATGTTGGGTGTTCAAATGAAATGATCGCAAATTCCAAAAAAACGTTCAAAAGGAAGAAAACCGAAGCTAACCCCCGACGATGAACGACAAATATTAAGATTAGTCAATCGTTACCCGTTTATAAACGCTAGAAAAATAAAAGAGGAGTTAAATTTATCCGTGGTGACATCAACAATAAGAAGAAGGCTGGTAAAGAAGAATTTACCTGCTAGAAGTACCAGAAAATCAACCTACTTTCAAAAATCATCCTACTAAATCGAACCAATTTTGCGAAACAATACCTGAACTTGGAACCCTCTAAAGGGAGCAATATATTATGGAGGAACGAATCCAAAATAGTTTCATTTAGTACTTCTGGGACCAGGACATTTGTCGCGGGCGAAAAAAACAAGAGTTTCAACCTGTAAAGACTTTTCCTATTGTGGCGCTGGTCCAATTTTTTGGTTAAAACCGATAATGACTGCTGGAGTTTATGTCAGCATAATAAGAAAAACCATGCTACTTAACGCAGAGTGGAATATGCCGCTTACATGGATTCTACAGCAACACAATGACCCTAAACATTTCTAAGCAATGTAGTTGAAGTTTTGGAGTGGCAACCTCCGTCTCCGGACCTGAATCCCATTGAAAACCTTCGGACAGATGTAAAGAAAGCTGTACGAGGGTTGCCTTTTATATTTTGGGATTAGAAAACAAAAACAAATATTAATCATCGAAAACAGCTTTATTATTTTTCAAAATATTCCCCATTAAGCTCTATACCCTTTTGCATGCGTTTGAACCAATTGTCGAAGCACTTTTGTCACTCTGATTGAGATATCTCCAAAACATGCATTCTGAACGCATCAACCGCTACTTCAGGTATCGAAAAACGTTGACCGCTCATTTTATTTTTTACGTACAGGAATAAAAAGAAATCATTCGGTGCCAAGTCAGGATTATACGGCGAATGACTCACCAAATCGATGTTTTTAGTGCTCAAAAATGCAGTTGTTTCAGCCGATGTCAGAGCTCGCATTGTCGTGGTAAAGAGTGATCCGTCGTTTAGTTTTTCTGATTTCTTGGAAGACAACTGACAAACAAATGGTTGTGTATCACTTAGAATTGACTGTTCTGCGTTGTTCTAGTGGAACGGTTACGATATGTCCAGTTTTTCCTAAAAAAACAGGCGACCATTTGCTTGGAAGTGCTTCGTGCGCGAGCACTTTTGTTGGATTTGGCTCAATTTGAAACACCATACAGTCGATTACTGTTTACTTTCGGGCTCATACGCGTAAATCTACGATTCATCACCTGTCACGATGTCGTAGACGTGTTTCGAAGCACCGCGCTCGTATTTTTGGAGCATTTTGGGCTCATACGCGTAAATCTACGATTCATCGCCTGTCACGATGTCGTAGACGTGTTTCGAAGCACCGCGCTCGTATTATTGGAGCATTTCTTTCGACCAATCGATACGGGACTTTTTTGGTGCGATAGACAAATTGTGTGGGATCCAACGCAAACAAATTTTTTTGACGGTCAAATGTTCTTGTTATGTTGAATGTATACTGGTCCCACTAATAACTAAGGTTGTCTCAATCTCACGATGACGATCTTGCAATATCAGTTGGCGCACAGCATCAATGGTTTCCGGAACAACAACAGATTTTGGACTTTCACGAAATTCGTCTTGGAGTGAACTACGAACTCGGTTGAATTCTCCATACCATCGATGATGGAGCTTCATCGCTAAAAATTTAATAAAGTTCATCGATGCACTGTTGTTGAGTTAATCCACGTCGAAAGTTGTAAAAAATAATCACACGAACATTTTTCACGATTTATTTCCATTTATTGGGCGATATGAATCTTTTAAGTAACTGTAAACAACACAAATAGCGCTCGTATGTCAAAACGTTCTGAGTACGTATAAACTTAAAAATATCAAACTTTACGATAGAGCTGGCAGTTGCCAGATTGCACTAGGGCTGCCCAATCCCGAAATATAAAAGGCAAGCTACGTATATGAAGTAAAACACAAAAATAGGAAACAGCAATGGGATGTTGTTCAAATTGCGTGGAAGAATATCCTTGTTTAGCGATGTCACGCATTAATCGACTCCATGCCACGACGTTGTAACGCTGTACTTAGAAAAGAACGTAGTACAAATAAGTACTAACCCAGTAACAAAAATAAAAACAAAAAACTTCACTATTATATTGACTTTTACTTCACTTGATGCTATTATTTTGCACACTCCGAAATTCGATGTCATTCCGAATAACGGGCCTATTCTAAGTTCAGAATACACCTTTTCCTTATCTTATGTATGGGTTTTATTACTGATAGAATAAGGATGTTATGCAGTAAATATGACGTGTTAGCACGACGGTAGAAAGAAGTTATTAACAAAATAGTGACAGTCGATCATGGTGCTATTATAATATTTTGCACAGTGCTGTATATAAAACTGCATTTAAAACAGAACAAAACAAATCAAAAGATGTAAAAGTTAAGAAGTGTGACTGAATGAACTTTCATAAACCTTGTTATAAAAAAAGACACAAACAGATCAATACTAAAGACTCTCCAACTACTGTCTTATGCGGCACTTATTTACTTAATTTGGGTCAATTACCAGAAGCAGGGCTAGCAGAGTTCGTTAAGTAAAGCCATGTTAGGAAATAAGGCGCTTATGCTCTATTACCTTTTTGACTTTATACTATGCTTTATTCTGAACACTTACAATACTAATCCTCAAATCACTTTTGTAACGACAGTAGAGATATTCATATAAAGGGTGTTTAATAGCGACGCTGTAATTTTCTTTCATAAATACATTAAACATCATTTTTAAAATTTTTTTGTAGAGTATTTGTAAATTATCATAGAACTTGAAACTTGAAAAACGCTTGCAAGTTTTTCAAAAATAATTGTGGTTTCGAAAACGGCATTTCACGGACAATTGGTATAATTGCTTCATGCGGTATAAAGCCCTTTTATCCTAATAGAACCTAACTTACAACATTACCTTGCAGCGTATCGACCTGGAGTAGTATTAACAATGCGAATTAAACGGCCCAAAGATGAGACAGGACTGCGATGATAACACTTCAACGAAGTTTATAATTTACATTGACTTACCAGAGGAAACCGCAAAGAGCGGTCTTGATATCGATACTAATGTTAAAGCAGAAAAATTTTTCATCGCTCTTCTCCATAACATTGTTTATATGTTCTATATGGAAGAAGAAAAACTTTATTTGACACTGGTTGAAAATAATACAAAAATTTTTCCTACATAAGACGATTTCGTATTAGAATCCAGTAAGTTTTTCATTATTAAAAAGTCTTTCAGGTTTGACTTTCTAAACCAACCTTACATTTAACTGGCGTATTTGGTTAATTTATCATAAAATCCTTATTCAGTTTTGGGTAAAAGAGTGTTAAGATAATTTCGAACCTGGTGTACGAATATGGAATTGTTTGACTGTATTGTTTATTGATATTTTTTTATTCCTTATGTATAACTTACTATGTCTTGATTAAAAATCGTACAGGATTTTTTCTTGTAGAGATTGAGATTCTGACAGCACGGCTAAATTGTTAAAATAACGATTTTTATTGTACCTTATGCTTATGTTTCTAATTTTTCCATGATCGAATTGTCGTAATGAACTTCGCCGACCGAATAAGGGGAGACCACCACGATAATTTTGTTGTACATAACAACGTTAAAGGTTCTGTAAGAAAAATATACAACTTTTAAAACATTTCATTGAAGGTTAACTCATTCTCAAGAATTACTTTTCAACTCAAACTCAAAAACTTCTAGCAGATTTGTTGATATATTATTTTAAAATAGAATAAAGAAAGGCATCTTATGCAGTTATAATTTAAGTAAAGCTGAAGCAGTATTGCTTAAGATACAAATCAACTAATGATAATATTAAAATATAACGTTGCATTTTCTTTGATTGGTCTATACCAACAAGCAGCTAATATTGAGTATAAAAAAGCTGGCATTATGACCACCCAAAAATGTTATCGAAACTGTAATTCATGAATTCCTACAAATGTCTCTGTGATAGTTATGCGAAGAAAATTGAATTTCGCACATAATTGCCAATAAATGTTTTTGCTCTTGTTTTAGTTAAAAAAAAGTTGAGTCGATCTTAATGTAAAACAGATTTCTTAGATAATAGATAACTTCCCATGTCAAACAATAAGTACAGTCAATTTCGAATCAACTGCGGTATCAATTTTGGAACAAACTAATCACTACTTTCACGAAACCTTATAACCGTTAAAATAGTGTCGTTTTCTTTAACACACATAAGGAGGCACAGAATGCTGACTTCAATAAAAGATTGTTGTAACTGGAGAAAGGCAAGTCCGCCGCGGATTGAAGCGCAAAATAAAGAAGAAAAGGAAACATAAATGTAGATAGAATGAAGGGCAATTACTCGGTTCTATCTAAATAGAGTTTTATGGATGAACTCCATTTACTTCTCAGCTTAACTCCCAAATATTGAAAACTTCTAACCTATTACTATCACAGTGGCCTTGAATACTCGATTTGGACATCCGAGTTTCATTACGAAATTATATTTTACATTTGTTCTATATATAATATATATAATATATGTATTATATTTTGAACGCGCAAGAATCCATAAAATGATCAGGGCCTACCTTCTTAAGCACCTTCTCGTACTGGGCGTGCAAATGTTCTCTCTTGAGTAAAAAGAACCCAATCCCTTTTCTGAGAAGCATGTAGTTTTTATAGACAGTTGGTACTCTTTAAATGCTGTCAGTATCAGAAGGTTTGGTTCCATCAAAATAGAGAGAGAATCCTGGGATCATCGGCGTGTAAGTTCCGCTCTTTACTTACAATGCCAGGCCTTTAGTCTTATACTGAAATTTCTTTCGATTTGGGCAAAAAATGTGAAGTGCAGTTAAGGACGTCATGTCGTCGACAAGTTTCAACTTTTTTAAGGGGTTTATTTTTGTACTTAACTGCAACGAATTCCGGAGAAGTAAAATTATAAATAAAATTAAAATAATTACACACACCAGGGATTTCGAGAGTGGAATGAGCGGTAACATCATCAAAAACAATTTACTTTTCTTTGATCGGTTGAACATGAGAACAAATAGATCTTTAGAGGTGTATGATTCCTTTAAAAAGGTCGTTTTGAACAAAGTGTTTGGCACAACTTTACCAAACACGATACAATTAGTGCAAGAGTCACTTGCGCCGGTGATTTCATTTTTAATATTGTGTATTTAAGGTAAAAGCATAGGTACATGAATCTAATACATATGAATTACAAACGCAGAAAAACGCTAATATTATCAAAAGGGCAGGAAAAGGTAAATCAATATCCGTTCCTTACTTAAGGACATATATAAAAATCGTGTCACTTTCTAATATAATAATAATTCAGTAGTCTTACAAGTCATCCACGTTTGATTTCACATTCTTTCCAAAGCGTTTCGACATAAACTTACCATTCCACACTGCAGCAGATGTACTTTTGGTAAAACTTCGCAGCAACTTCAAGAACTTCATCGAAACTCCGATACCGTTTTAGTTAAATAATTAAACCCTTCCTTCGGATGCAAAATGCGGCCAATAAGTCAACTAAAAAACTAAGGACCACTACTTTTAATTTGAATAATGCTTGCTAGACTATAACTATTGTACACAAGGGCGTATTGTTCTCGGAACCCCGCTTGAAATTCGTTAACTTTATGCTTTAATTCCAATTTATATATTGAAGACACACTCCACAATTCCCCTGAATATTCCTGACTCATTTACATTTTTTTTTTGAATAAGAAAAATGATAAAAAAAATGAGCATTTCGTTGCGATACCAAAAGAGTTCACAAAAGCAATAACTTCCTACATTCCCATGAGTCAAATACAAAGTACTGCGTTTGTCATAAACAGACACGTAGGTCTATATATTCATATATATTTATATGAATCATTCAAGTAAATAATCTATAGAGCTATATTGCTTTATACCTAATATATCCCTATCTCCGAAACATACGATATATTCTCATAAGATGAAAACAATAACAATAAGATGACAAAGAAATACCTTAAATCCAAAATAATAATAACAGATTATATTTATTTATAAGGCTTCATTATTCGCTTGCTGGAAGTATATTTGCAAAAAACGTATACTAACAGTCGACATTTTCATGTTATTTTAACAATTCTTGTAGCTTCCCATTATCATACAGCTTCTTAACATCCGTGCCACCACCTATGAATTTACCATTGATAAAGCACCGAGGAACCTATGAAAATACAAATATCCCAAAATTAGTACCAGTATTAAATATTTCAAAGACTTTAAAAATGTTTTTATTTACACTCCTCGCCCCAGTCATTTCTCCTAGAACATCTTGTATTTCATCGCAATCACTTCGATTTTCTATTTCTATAACATGCGCTTGGACGTTCAATTTTCTAAATTGCTGCAAATATTTCGAAAAAGTGTTATTTTGATCGTATAATTATTTAGGGAATTTTGTTTACCTCTTTTGCCATTGTGCAGTAAGGACAATATGATTTTGAGAATATTACAATCCTATTAGCTTGAATTTGGTTACGAACAAAAACTGCCGCCGGACCCGCCATGTCCGCTTTCTTAGAGCTAATGATTGAACCCATAAAGAAATCTTGTGTTTTTGCTCTACGTTAAATTATAGAAGAGAAATTTATGAGCCAGGCACAAAAATGGGGAAGCTGTGTTTTCTCTTTGGAATGCTCGGTAAAGCATTCCAAAGAGATTGGTTAGTATGTGTCGCTTCCTATACTTGTTTTCCTTCCCAATGAGAAAGTTTACTGCGTTCAAAATTTGAAGGGAAATAATTTCCAGATTTTTTTGCTTTCGATAAGCAACTGACAATTTTAACCGGTGACAATGACAATTGAAAGAGAACAGGGTGAATGCAATGTTGTATATTCCTAACGTTTAATATTGCATTAAAGTTAAACTTCGATTATCCGTACTGTCTTAAACCGTAAACACATGCTAAAGAGTGTATCAAGTGTTTATGATTTTGGGAAGTATTATCAGTGCATTCTTAGAAAATATTAACAATTATTTGGTGACAACAATTTTACCATAGAAGATTCTGGAGAATTCCAAAACCACACATATTTGTTTTGAAATTACATCTAAGTTCTGGGGGGCTTGTCAGTTGTTTCTTATGTCCTTGGTGTTTTAATAGGAATCTAATGTATATATAAAAGAATCGACGTTTCTTTTTTGAAAACAACTGATAAAGAAATAAAATCTCTTATTAAAGAATGATCTCGAACATCATTTACTCTAGGTGTCCATATACAAGATAAGGATTCAATGTCAGAAAAAATTATAAAAACAAAAGTCAACGAAAAGACATTAATCTTAAAAAATACCATTTACCGTTTGATACCCGTATTTGCATACAAAAATATTTATTATACTAAATAAAAATGGTTATTTCATATATAATTGTATTAACATATACATCTACAAATTACTTTCTGCGAAATAAACCGTGTTAAGCTTTTGTAACATTATTAGTTTATTATCGTACATTGCTTTACTTCGCATCATTATCATATTAGCGATCAAAAACAAAAAATACTTCAGATGTCAATGACCTTTACTCTTCATGCACTCCCTTTTCTACTCATTCGTCAAGTTCCCTTATACAAACTTAATTTTCCATACATCATAGACATCTCCTTTCTTACTTGCATTGGTGTCTAGTACGCGGTCTTGCATGTATCATATAATAATTAATTATTATCTTTCGCAGTCGGTCAGAAATCACTGTTCCAAGTGCGATTTAACCAACCCTCGGAGAAGGAACAAAATTATCAATTTGTGCAGCATTAATAATATTGCTACTAGTTTTTTCATTGGATAACCAGGTTTAATAAAAATAGAGGCAAGCAACAACGGTGTATTTTATTATAATAAATAAATCAATGTGAGACTGTCACATACATATTTTATATGTGTGTAGACTCTCATGCCATACGGCGGCAGATCTCCTTACAATAGCGTTTATGTCTCTGCCCCGTAGAGGCTGCCTCTTAAGCCAAACATCGATTTCCAAGAGTATTTCGGGGCTTAATCCAGATCACCTCGAAATTTTCACTATGATTAAGTAAGATATAATTGTTATTTAACGATTGGGCGTTACCTTAAATTTATAGTGAAGAAGAAACTCTTGCACAACTAGAACGAATGTGAAACTATAAGAGGGGTCACTTTAGGCAAAAATGTTAAAATGATATCGATGATATTGATGAATCAGAAAATTGTCTTTAAAAAAGACTCGCAACGATAGCATCTGGTAGTATCATCGGAACTATCATTGGATGATATTCCATCAATATTTGCGATTATTGCAAACGCAATTGTTTATTAATGTTTATTTGACTGAATACGAATGATTAAGAAGATAACGAAGACAAATTCAAGGCACCTAGAACAGGTTGCAGCGAAGGAAATAAAACAATGAATTCAAAACGAAGAAAACAATAATAATTTTAATTTAATCGATTTAACAAGTGAGTTGATCCGCGTCTCAATTCTAAGTGATGACTATTCTCGATCGCAAGCACCAGCTATCCGCATCCATCAGTATTGAAACGATCTAACACGATCCACAATTCTGGTTGGTCCCATCTACCAGTGCGTTAGTATACATGCACTTGTGCAAGTGGGACGCACATTCTCGTGGGGGTGGAGTGGAAATCGTATGGTGCGTTTGCGATGTGGATGGGACGCATATTCTCGTGGGGGTTGAAGAGGATAGCGTATGGGATGGCGTGTTTTTCCGATGGGCTGTTGTTTCTGCTCATGGTGGGATGCTGCTTGGTCGATGATGTTGCTGCAGATGGTGCTTTTCTTGTTGGACTTCGGTCATGATGATGCGATGTCATCTTGCATTGTGAATGCACTCTACAGCGAGGCACAGAATTATCAAATGCGTGGTGAAGTTAATATATCAGAGAAGATGGCATGGATGTTACAAGACATACCGCCCCTTCTAAATATATTTTTCAGGAAACTGGTAACACTGCCAATTTGGCAGGCCGAACAAATTGACCATATGCTGTTTTGACTGTCACCACCCGAACTCTATTGTCGTCTCCGGGATGGACCTTCTCAACTCTCCCTAAGACCTACTTTGCAGTAGGCAAATTAGGCTCCTTGATTATTACTAAGTCACCAAGCTTGACGTTAGTTAACGCTTGTCTCCATTTTGGTCGTTCTTGAAGGCTGGTGATGTATTCAGCATGCCATCGTCTCCAGAATCCCTGCACCATACTCTGAAGATGTTTCCATTGTCCGAGGCGACTGATTGATGCGCCCTGAGTGCAAGGGTCTGGAACAGCTGTGTAGGGTTCATCTATTAAAAATGGGCCGGAGTTAAAGCGTTAAAATCATCATCTGATATAGCGAATAGAGGACGAGAGTTGAGTATAGCCTCGATTTGTGTAAGGACTGTATACAATTCATCGAATGTGAGGAGTGCATTACCAACAACCCTCCGAAGGTGAAGTTTTACTGATTTTACTCCAGCTTCCCACAAGCCGCCGAATCGAGGAGCAGATGGAGGGATGAATTGCCACGATATCCCATCGTTAGCCAACGATGAAGCAATAACTTCATTAAATGCTTCAGATATTACCATTCGTTGCATCTCGTTGAGTACACGACGGGCTCCTTTAAAGTTGGTTCCATTGTCGCTGTAAATCTTACAACAGCGACCTCGTCGAGCTACAAATCTTCTCCGGGCAACAAGGAAAGCATCAATCGTCAAGTTGCTCACTTACTCCAAGTGGATCGCCTTAGTAGACATACATATGAAAAGAGCGAAGTAAGCCTTTGATACCCTTGGATTCCGTCTACGAGAAAACTTAATAGAAATGGGTCCAGCATAATCACAACATACGATTGAAAATGGTCTGCTTTGATTCACTCGTTGGGCTGGCAAATCTCCCATAAGTTGAGTTGTTGTTTGTCTTCTCTGAAGGAAACACGGTTTGCATTGGTGTACGACCTTTCTGACTAGATTTCTGCTACCCAATATCCAAAAACGTTGACGCACGATGGAAAATGTCTCCGATACTACTGCATGAAGATAGTTACAGTGTACTATAAGGAGAGAAAGGTGATTATTAGGCAATATTGTTAGATGTTTTAGGTTGAATGACACATTTGCATGTTTAATACGACCACCGACACGAAGTAACCCCTCATCATCAATAATTGGGGACAATTTTAGGAGGTGTGATTTTTGACTGAGACCACGACTACGACGCAAGCCTTCAATGTCACTAGCAAAGAAATCATGTTGCACAGTTTTTAGGATGCAGAGTTCGGCAATATGAAGTTCAGAGAGTTTATCCACGCACTTCTCTTTCAACACGGGTCGACCGACAGTTGGTTGCGAATCGAATACAATATGCGACAACGTGACGTAACCGATTCCACGACGACACCTTCGCGATGAGTAATTGAATAACGTTTGATTCTTGAATTGTGTGTAATGTCTGCTTTGCTGCTGAGTGTTCCTCCTCTCGAGCCCTCACTTCATCTCGTTGTGACACTGAGAACTTGGCCAATGTTCTTGTGACAATGACAGCCATGGAGGTCCTGTCCACCAGAGAGAATGATGGCGTAGAAAGGATGGCAGCAGCTCTCGTGATGCACAGTCTGCTGAGTTAGATTCTGATGCGATATACTGCCAAGCATATCGGGGAATCCTTTCAAGAATGGCTGCCGTACGATTTGCTATGAATGTCTTCCAACGACGAGGAGATGAAGATAGCCAATGTAACACAATTTGTGAATAGCACCAAGCAAATATCCTGAAATCCTTAGAAATCGACTTCTTGATTCGCGTTATTATTCTGCATAGAAGCGGAGCTCCGCAGAATTCTAAGCGTGGGATCGACATGGGCTTTACAGGAGCCACCTTAGTCTTAGCAGCAACAATGACGACTTGGTACTGATTTAAGGCGATTGGACAACGAGCGTAGATAACCGCAGGATAAGCCGACATCGATGCATCACAAAACATACATGCAACTCGATGGCATCTGATGCGGTAAATATATGCCGGGGAACATTAACATTTCTTCAAGATGGTGCAGCTCCTGTTGGTAAAGCCGCCACTTGTCAGCCAAATTAAATGGAAGTGGATCATCCCAGCCAAGTTTCAGCTCCGATGACCATAGCTCTTCAAACAACACCTTAAAGAGTGCAACAGATGGTGACAAAAACCCTAACGGATCAAAGGTGCGAGATATTTCTGACAACAAAGAACGCCTTGTTGGATATTTAGACAATTGAGTATTGTTCACCCGAAATGAGTATAAATCATTTATCGGGTTCCAGTGCATCCCTAGTACCTTCACAATTGAACTTGAACGTTCAGTATCAAACTAGGAAAATGCACACTTCTCAGGGGGTAAACGAGCAATTAATGGCCAGCAGTTTGATGTCCATTTCCGAAGTTTCATTCCAGCAGTTGATAACAGGGAAACCAAATCTAATTGTAACTAAGTAAGACTCTCCGGTGAATTCGCGCCTGTCATAATGTCATCAACGTACACATCATTTAGCAATACGTTTGAGCCACACTATTCTTTGAAATTCAATATCTTTATCAGCAACCCAAATTTGTCGCAACATTTTAACGATGTCTGCAATCAAAACGTATTTATGTTGCCTAAATCGAAGACATATGCCAAATAAGTCACGCTGAATTGATGGGCCTATTAACAATTGGCTATTAAGGGAAGTTCCCAAATAATCTTTGGCTGATCCGTCGAATACCACACGCAATTTGGTTGTTGTGCTGTCAGGCTTGACTACAGCATGGTGGGGTAGATAGAACACTTTTCCAGTCGCAATTTCTAATGAACCCGGAGGCAATCGAACCATATGACCCAGAGCTTTCTGCATGAAACTTACATACATTTTGTGCAGGTTTGCATCCTTCGTAAACCGACGTTCCATCGAGTGCAAGCGATTCATAGCCAATTGCAGCGTGTTTCCAAATACCGGGGAAGTAGTTTTGAAGGGAAGTTTAACAACATACCTTCCATCGGGAAACCGGGAATGTGTTTTCCTAAAATGTTGTTCGGCTTCGGCATTTGCTAGAAGTTCCTCCTTCACTAATAATCCTTCTTCCATCTCCCAAAATTGTTGCAATAGCGCATCAACGTCACACATGGAATGGAGTAATGAAACCAAGATGATGAATCGAACGACTGCGACGGGAGATTTGATGTTAATTTTGGAAAGACATATGCATCCACTGTGATACATGATTCATCGAAACGCGACCGCAATTTTACCAATATACAACCTCGAGTTTGACCAGCTTCAGTGGATGACAATCCATACACTGGAATTCTTGCGTGTTTGCGTGGAAGTCTTAAGCGTTGAGGAAACGATTCTACCATAAACGATATTTGAGATCCCGAATCAACACAGTGGGTAGGATTGTGTGCCTTTTTAGGCCAACATCGAGCGACGAATGATGTGTTACAGGTGGAGAGACAGCGGTCGAGGAGAGCATCCTCGAAACAGGATGTATGTTCTGGGACGTAGATGGCTTGCCACTAAGTGACTCTGACGAGAATTACAGAGAGTTGGATTTTATGAACTCGCGACGTGATTCGACATCTAACGACAGGAATCTTTCACATTGAGGTAACAGGTGATTACTTTTACATTTAGCGCACTGTGAGGACGATTGTGTAGTTGAGAGCGGTTCAGCAAAGTGAGTACGAGCCTGAGTTTGTGATTTACCACGCGAAGGACTAACTCGAAAAATCGATTGGCAGGAATCAAGTGCATCACATCTTAACTGCAGAAAGTCTAAAAGTTAATTAAATTTACAATCATCACGAGACCCGACGAGTTCAGCCCAGCATTGTCGCGTATTAGCGTCAAGCTTGTTTAGAAGCAAGTAAATTAACCATGGGTCGCGATTATTCGCGTCTAATGCATAGAGCCCTTTCACTACTTCATCCGCTCCATCAGTTATGTTGCGAAGTGTTTGCACATTACTGACCGTGAGAGAAGGTAAGGACAAAAAAGTTTGCATAAATGATTGCACGATTAAGTGAACACGATCGTAGTGCCTTTCAAGACGATCCCATGCCTCAGTATAGTTGCTATCCGTAACCGGAATATGTTTTACAAAATTAGCCGCTTCATCCCGAAGAAACGATTTCAGGTAATGAAATTTTTCAGTTCCGGTTAATTTTGGCTTGTTATCGACTGTACTCATAAATGTATCGCGGAAAGTGGGCCAATTCTTATAGTTTTCGGAAAACGAGGGCACTATTAGTTTGGGCAACTCTATTGAGGTAACACTATTATGATTAGACGCATTAACTTTTTCAAGAATTTTCGATTGTTCTGTTCTTCTTATCTTGTTCTGACGAATTATCTTGTTCTGACAGAATTATGAAATGCGTGGTGAAGTTAATGTATCAGGGAAGATGGCATGAATGTTACAAGACAGCAATAAAAACTCAACGTTGCATTTTGACTTTGACTTAATACTTTTTATTTTAATTAAACTAGTTTTTAAAATACCTTGATCTATGTCCTCATCAGTTCTGCAATCTATAACCATAGCAATTGTATCCATACAAATTAAAAAAAATGTTGAATTCTGTTCAGAGTGCAGTAATCGAAACGATCGTTTATATTCAAGAGGAACTTTATTTCATGTGAATTATATACATTGATGGTTTTAGAAATAGAAAAAGATTAAACATAGATGCGATGACAGAGAGGAAGAAACGAAAAGATATTGCTACGCGAACTATCGATAGTTAGATAAAGGGCTTGTCCTTTTGATTTTCCTCCGACCTTTCTACTGGCGGCAGTTTTGTCCTTGAGTCACTTGGTATATTTATAGGTTTTGATTCATCCATTTTATACATTTTCAAAAACTCTTTTATATACCCCGACTACTTCAGCTTGATTTCACCACCCTTTTTGACTCACCAAACACTCCAAAGCAATACCAAGATCTTTTCCTTCGAACGCTCTTGCAAGTCGTTTTTATTTTGCGTAACCTTTGTTGACTTTTGGAAGCTACCAAAATGTCGTTCACGTATACCGCCACAATGGTAAACTGTTCTTTTCTTGAATCATAACAAAAACAAGTGTCCCCTGGAGATGCTTTCAAACCGATGTCCTCCAATACAGTATCAAGATTCTTATACCACTGCCGACCAGCTTGGCGAAGACCGTAAAGTGCTTTGTTTAAACGACATACTTTATTTCTGTCCTGAAGCACTGAAGCATTTGCTTGGCTCTTCTTACTAAATCGTCATCTCCTTCCCCTTTAATTAATATCTGTTAAGCTTTCTGAATGTAATCCGGCGGTTCCATGGACATTTCTTCTTCTAGGTACCCATTCAAGCTCGCAGATGCAACATCTAACTGATGAACTTCCGAACTTCCATATTCTCACGAACTGCCAGTGCTATTAGAAGTCGAATAGACTCAAGACGAGTAACAGGTGCAAAGGTGTCAGTAAAGTCGACTCCTCGACATTGAGAAAAACCTCTTGCTACTATGCGAGCCTTTTTACGAACCAGCGATCCATCCGGTTTCATTTTATTGCGCAGAACGACTTAACTGGATATTATTGCTCTATTCGGTGGTCTCTCAACGAGATCCTATATCTCGTTTTTGATGAGTGCACGAACTTCTTCAGCTATGGTCTTAAGCTAACTATCAGCTTCCACACTATTCATTGCATGCTTAAACGACACCTCTCCAATAAACGCCGCTATTCCTTATAAAATTTGCTCGTCCCTTGGGTCCATGTATATGTCATCATTATCCTCTGTTTCAGTTTTCTTAACCTTAGACTCTGGCTCGTTTATCGATCGCTTTTCATCAAGAATACGCGTCTTTGATCTGGTCTGATATTTGCCATGGGTTTCTTTTGAAATAGCTTCTGAGTCAGTTGTTTTTGGTATTTAACTCGATAGTGGTGTAGATTCTTTAAATTCCGCGTTTGATTCTGGTGGTGTAGTTTCTTCAACTTCCGTGTTTGATTCTGGTGGTGTATTAACCTCTATTACACGTTCTTGATTTTCCACATTGGAAAATGTTGGTCTGATTTTGTCATCACTCATTTGTTTTTCTAACACACGTACATCTCCGACTATTGCAACTTTCTTATCGTCAAAGGTCCAAACACGATATCCCTTGCACTCGTTCGAGTATCCCACCAAGACGCCTTCCTTCGACCGAGGTTCAAATTTTTCTTTACGCGGAGTTTTATTCAGCACGAAAGTTCTGGATCCGAAAACTTCTAGATTACTCAAGTCGGGTAATTTTTTATTCCAAACTTCAAGCGGTGTATGGCCTTCCAGACTGGTTCTTGGACATCTATTTCTCAAATAATTTGAGGTTGCTAGAAGTAGACATCGGGCCATTTCTACAAGTTGGTTGCGTTCCGCAACCCCGTTTTGTTGTGGTGTATTTGCAATAGTGAAACGGCGACGAATTCCATTTACCTTCAGATATTCATTAAATTCTTGATTGCAATACTCGCGTCCGTTGTCTGACATCAAACATTTTATTCGGCGTCCTGTTTGTGTCTCAACTCGAACTTTTTATTTATATTCCTTGAATTTTTGTAAAATGTTACTCTTATTCATAAGAAAATAAACTTCACACTATCGGCTTTCATCGTTGATAAACGTGACTAAGTAACGACAATTTCTAAATGACGCTGTTCTTGATGGCCCAAATATTTGTATGCACGATTTCAAGAATTTGTGTCGATCTTTTTGTTTTTTTTCGGAATGGTGTCGCATGGTGTCGACTCGTTTTATTCTTAATTGTCAAACCAGTAACCAAATTCTTTCGATACATATTTAGCAAATCACTTACATTTAGGTGCCCAAGTCTACATTGCCACATGTCCAAGCTTGTATCGCTGATTGAAATTGTGTTAGCTTCTTCTGCTTCGTTGCGAACAAAGTATAAATGTCCAACGCGGTGTGCGGTAACTATAATTTGTCCATCTTTCCCACGTACTATTGCTTTGTTCTTATTGAATATGACTTCATTTCCATAGTCTGTGATTCTAGCAACAAGAGATTAATTCGTAAATTTTTAATTAGGAGAGTGTGGACTTTTATCGACTTTTTTGAATTTTGGTTCGTGGCCAGTTTTTCAGCAGTACCTCTAGTATCCGCGTTTGCACACGTATCGTTTGCGAAGAACAGCTTCGCATTATTCATAGCTGACGGCTTATTCACGAACATCTGTACATCATTGCACATGTGTGATGTGCAACCCCTGTCCAAATACCACTGCCGCTCACTTGTACCACACACACTTTGCCAGGCTATTTCTCCCTTTTCTGATGTATGAAATGTACTTTCCATGACTCGAGTTTCTGCTTTTGCTGACGATTCACATCTGTGGTACTCTCGTGATCTTTTGCCGGGACATTCAGACGCCTTGTGCAATTTTGTGGCACTTATAGCACTTGAAATTGAACGCCTTCTGTTCAGGTGGTTGATTTTCACGTACGCTGTAATTTTTCTTGAATCCTCTACGATTAAATTTGCTTCTGTTTTTATTCGGACGAACAAACATTGCTTCTGTCTTGCTTTCCTAAATTCTTTGAATTTGAGCTTCAGTTTTCTCCAAAATCTTTTCCCTGAGAACGGACGGTGACGGTAATGTATCGTGAGACTTCATTGCACACCGAAATAGCTCGAAACTTGGTGGCAACCCATTGAGAAGAAGAATTGACGACAGCTCTTCATGAATATCTATGCCCATACATTTTAGCTGAGCAACAGCATCAAAGAACTCCATGAGATGTTCACGTATATCGTCAGTTTCTTGCATCCTGTAGGTGGCTACACGTTTGAGAAGCGATGCTTTTTTCACCGGTCCCGTCGATGCAAATTCCGATTTTAGGCGCTCCCAAATTTGCATTGATGTTTCTAGACCTTTGACCAATCGTAGTAAACTTCAATAGCGATGATTAAATCTGACTTTGCCTTTGCATCTTCTTCCAACCAATTTTCAAGTTTCTTGAAACTATCTTCTTCTGCAGGCTTCGGGAACTTTCCGCTCATATACTTCCAACTACCATTTTTCGTCATTACAGCTTCAATCTGCATGACCCATGTGTCATAGTTGTCGTTTGTTAAGGGTTTTTATTGAAATTGTAGACATGGTAGCACTTCCAAAGTCCTATTTTCCAATTAAGATCAATTTCCATTTTCTCTGGAAATATACAAAAATCACTTCTTATGAATATATGATGACTGGGCCCATAACCTGTTCAGAGTGCAGTAATCGAAACGACCGTTTATATCAGTGATAAGGGAGCCAAGGAGATACTCAACTCCCTCGTCTTCCGCCCTTTGAGGTGAACTGACAGCGTTTTTTATAAACCCCTGTCTGTGAATACGTGTGAGCTGTCTTGATTAGCTGATTGCAATCAGCTGAACAGTTATAGAGGTGAAATGTCTTGACAGGGAGTAAAATCGTAAGGGTGCGTAAGTATTAAGGGTGAGAGAGTATAAATCAGGTAATGGATATAATTTTCTTAAAACGCGAAAGGATAATAAAGTATGTTTCCCAATAAACCTGAAACATCACCAATACAGTAATTAAGTTCACAAACAAAGAACCGCTTAAACTCTTTTAATAAGCAAGGATTTAACGCCAGTCATAAGTTTTTAATAATAAAAAGTACAATTGTTGGTTATAAATCTTTTTTCTTTTATTAGGTATTGAAATATAAGGAATGAAGACGTAAATACAGATTGATTAAAGGACTTAAAATACTTTTTGAAAAGCATTTCCACGCCACCCAAGAGGTATACTTATGGCGCGTTAACCGATTTTTTGTTCACCGGGTGTTTGGTTTCCCCAAGAGGCCTATTGCACCCGAACTTAAATAAATTAGATAAGTTTTTGTATATTTAGCGATCTAACAAGAATTGCATTTAACTTAAAAATTTAACAGGAAAATAAAAAATGTTATCGGCATGAATATATGGAAGACAAACTTTTGATTTAATTATTTTTTACAAATGTCTAACACGGAGCATCTTATTTTTGAAATTAGGGTCGCTCAAATCCCTGTTCCAAAATTTAGTGACAAAATAAATTCTAATTCTAATAAAATAATTTAAAATGAAGTCTGGTGGCAAATTTTCACAGCAGGTATATTTATTTTCGGTGATCAGTAAAGTAAGAAGACGTTGTGCAACTCCCCTTACATAATAACATAATAACATCTGTTTTAAGATACAACGCGGAAATGCACTTTGGCCTGTCGCATATTTTGTCTTGCACCCAAGATGTTTCCATTACTAGGGGTTGATTGCTGATGGACTGCAACCTTTCTGCTTCAACATTTTCACAATTTCCGGCTCTAACAATTTTCAAATATTGAAGGCCCCAAAGTTTTTGGAAAATTGATTTGAACTGTTGAGCAGTCACGCGTGTGTTTTTACCTCCCGCACTTCTGGCTTCACCGAAAAATTACTCTAAACAATCTATATGCAAATATATTAAGCACTTGAAATCGCTTTTAAGGAATTAAAAGAACAATTACTAGTAATTATCAGTGAGTAATTAACTCTGACTATAATTGCTTTTTTATAACCGTACCCATTCACTTTTACTAAACCATTTGTTCTCGTACGCAGAATCGCATAGCGCATAAGCAAATGTGTGCAAAATTTTGTAAAATTAACGAGTACGCACACACCCCAGAGATTCCACCACGAAAAAGTGGGTAATAAAGGTGTTCAATAACTATGCTCGATGTGTTCATAATATTTTCCATTTATACCATTGATGAAAATACAGATTTTTGTACAAAATTTCAATATATATTTTGTATTTTGTACAAAACATCAATGTGTAACATCTGTTTTTTAAAGAGAATCAATTTTAACACATAAAAGAGGTTAGTGCGAATCTTAGAACGAAATCACTTTCTGTGATATTAGCGTGATTTTCATTACCAATTCATAGTAAGACTACTGATTGGTTTTCTTTTTCAAATAATTTCGGTATTTCCTAATATTCTTGCAAAAACTTTGTTTTCCAAGCATGGGCGTAGGCATTCATTGCGAAATATTTTTTTAAGTCTCATGTTGTGTTTCTGAACATCTTCGGCCAAATCGCCTAATCTGCCGCCATGTTTGAAAAACTAGACCATTACGGAGCCGAATCCACGGATTTGCCGCCATTACTGTGGTGGATCCACCGATTTGCCGCCATTATCCACGGATTTGGTCTAAGATCCAGGGATTTTGTAGAAGTGTTGGCGATTCTCAAGGGATTTCTCACACAGCTACAAAATCCCTGGATTGGACAGGCATATGGCCAGGGGCAAAAACTGGTCTAAGATGAGCATCTCCTTGATTCCCTTATCTCTGGTTTATATTCAAGTGGAACTTTATTTCATGTGAATTATATACATTGATGGTTAGAGAAAAAGACAAAGATTAAAAAACATAGATGCGATGACAGATAAAAAGAAACGAAAAGATATTGCTACGCCATCTATCGATAGTTAGATAAGCGCTGGTTTGAAGATACATTCAACAAATTCTGCTACATAAACACCCATTGCACAAAAATAGTTAATTTGTTTAATTTTGAAACTTGAATTTAAAATGTCAGGAGTTTTTTTATTTTCACTTTGACAGTCATCTGTTGCCCACAGCTTTTTCTTCGGCAGAAATTCGTAGGAAGGGAAAATATTTCACTCTCGCATGAGTTCTCTCTTCTACGACAAACTCAGCAAATGGAACGCCTTTTGTCAGTATTTCAGCGAATTTCGTAGACATTCGTAGCAATGTAGAGCCATTGGAACATACCTATAATTCTTGGCAAAGATTAGATTCACGCGGTTGTTGCTACGACACAACAGATGGTGCAGAAAAGATTGAATTATTAGGTTTGTTCCAATTGATTTGTGTACAGAAATTCGTAGTTGAGTAGTTTGGGTAAAAATCTCTCTTGCAGAGAGTAACTCTAGCGAAAATTGTGAAACGACTTTTCGTAGAAATTCATAAACAGCTATCAGACATGAAATGTCTGAGGTTTTTATTTTATTATCGATTTAACACCTATCTGCTGCCCACAGTTTTTTTCTTTGGCAAAGATTCGTAGGGAGGGAAAATATTTTTCTCTCGTGAGCTCTCTTCTACGAAAAAATCAGCTAATTCGTTGACATTCGTAGCAATTCAGAACTATTGGAACGGACCTATTTTTTATGAATGTCTGGATTCATTGTTAAAGTGACAGACATGGGCCAACTTCATATGCAAAATCGAAGGCAGCCAACGAGAAACCATGACAGCTTATGAGGCTTATCATCTAGACCTCCCGGGACTATCCAAGCAAACAATAAATTCAAAAATTATGTTTTTTATTTTAGTTTTCTTATTTTCTTTTTTCTTTCTGTTGATTCTTGTATACACATATACATTTTTTGTGAATGACTTGGATGAAATCTAGCTTTTGTATTTTTGTGTTGTGAAAAGGGATAATGTTTCATATTGTACACTTATGAATTTACATTCTAATGGCGGGCTAACGGAAAAATTACTTCTTCCTTATTTTCAATGACAGGTCACTGAAATGTAAAAATTAAATGATTTGTTAAATGAACACCTAAAATATGAGCTTAAAATCGCTGCTGGAGAAACTAATTTAGAACTTCAAACTAAATCCTGGTCCCATTGCCAATTGTCGTTGGTCCATACCAGCATTGAGTACAAATCCTGTATTGTTCGAAGTTACTTTCTTATTACCAGATAAAATGCCGGATGTTACTCCTGATGATTTTGTTGTTATGATATCATCATGTCCTAGTTGTTTAAATTGTGATCCACCCGATGGGGGTTTTGGTGAAGATGCTAAAGCTTTCCTAGCCCCCAACTCACTCTTTGCTGGCCATGTTGGGAACATTGATGGATCAATTGGCAGTGGCAATTCCTTGAAGTAAGGATGCTTGAGGGCCTGTTCGGCAGTCAGTCTTTGCTTGGGATCGTATGTGAGTAGGCCTTGCAACAAAGAGATGCCCGTCTCTGTAGTTCTTCTCATAAATCGTTTTCGAAGATTTGATACTGGGTATTCAGTAAATTGAGAGTTCTGGCTTAGCAAATTTTTCACGGCGGGTAAGTCTTTGTATCCGGGCCAGATTTTTTCATTTGGTGTTCCGAGTTCCTAAATCAGGAAGAAAGCAACATAAATACTAATCAGATTAATATGAAAAGTTTGAATTACCTTGAAAATCCTATTGAGTTGGTCAATTTCAGATTTCCCAGGAAACAACGGCTGCATTTGTAGGAATTCTCCAAAAATACACCCCACTGACCATATATCAATCGGTGTTGAATACTCCGGAGAACACAGTAGTAATTCTGGTGCTCTGTACCACAGAGTTACCACAAGTGAGGTATATTTCTTTAGTGGACTTCCATATTCCCGTGCTAAACCGAAATCTCCAACTTTAAGAATACCCTTATGAGAAAGAAGGAGGTTCGATGTTTTTAAGTCCCTATGAAGAATCCAGTTGTCATGTAAATGGCCCACAGCACACAATAGTTGTCGAATTAAACACTTAATTTCTCCAGGTAAGAACGACTGCTCTTTGTGTTTCATTGTTTCCATCAGCGACTTAAGATCATGTTCTACATAATCCATAACGATGAAGATCCGGTCCATATTACTTCCAACTACTATTTCTCGTACTGTGACAATGTTTGGATGTTGCCCTTTTAGCAGAGTATTTATTTCTCGTAACGATGTTATTGGAAAACCTTCTTTCTCTTTCTCCATTTTCAATCTTTTGAGGGCTACAATTTCGTTGGTTCTTTTATCTTTAGCTCTATATACTACACCATAGGTGCCCTCTTCAATTCTATTGAGGCACTGGAATTCTTCCACTGACCGGCATCCTTGAATGCCCGGAAAGTAATTTGGTAGTTTTTCACCTTTTTCATTACGCGGCACATCTTCTTCATCAATCGGTTCTTCTGTTTCGCCTTTCTGGGCCTCTTCTTCAGCACATTTTTTCATATTTCTCTCCTCTGAACGTGATCTTGACCGAGAACAAGAATTTGACTTTGACCTTGAATTTGAATGTGATCTGGATCTTGACCTTGATCTGGACGTTTCAGATCGTGATTGCGACCTGGAATTTGAATGTGATCTGGACCTTGTATGCGATCGGGAATGTGATCTAAATCGTCTGTCATCTTCTTCATCATCTTCGCTACCACTTTTAGATTGTGATTTCGAACTTCTTCTTGACGCAACTGATTCAGAACGTGACCTTGAATTATTAACTTTTTCTTTGTGCGGTGATTTCGAAAGGTCTCCAATTGAAAGAGGACTTTCTTCTGGTAAAACGCCGTCTTCATCTGACAACAGTCTCTTTTTCTTTTTTTGTGTTTTTTCAGCTACCCCATTGTAGCTTTTATGGCTTTCTACGTCAGAATTCTCAGAGGATTCAGTATCGCTCTCATCGTCTTCATTGTGACTGTACACATCCGAGTTGTCTGGATCTTCCCTGGATCTTCGATATCTCTTTTGTTTCTTCTCTGACTTATTTGAAGATGAATCGCTGTCTTCGTCGTCTTCATTGTGGCTGTAAACGTCTGAACTTTCCGAAATCGCATCTGCATCATCATCCACATCTGATTTCCTCTTCTTTCTCTTCAACGCTTTATCTTCTGTTGTATGATATCTTTTAAGGCTGCTTTTATGTGGTTTTTCGTCAATATGATCACTAATTTCACCGCGTTCCCGACGTAACTCCCTTCGGGCCTCTAGCTCCTCTCTTGCAGCTTCTTTTCTCTTTGCCATTTCCCTTTCCGCTTCTATAAGCTTAGCTTTCCTCGCTGCCAGTTCAGGATCATCAGGGGAGCGACGCTTGTCCTTCTTTTTGTGCTGTTTGCTAGAGTAGTACTCTTGCTGTTCGGGACTATCCATTACCTCAATTATTGTTTCTTTTCTTCTTTCGACCCCTTCGCGATCGCGATAATGTTCATGGTTTACCCTCTTTTCATGGTGGTTGTGTGAACTAGGATATTCTTTCACATACTTATGTCGTTTGCTCAAAAGCCTTGTTCTCAAATCCTGTTCAAGCATTTCAGCTTCTGGCCGAGTGTCATATACAGGTTGTTCAATGTATTTTCTTTGCGTGTGGTATTCATAACGTTGTGCACCTTGTTGGTATTGTTGATGGTGATGATATATATCTCGGTGCTTGTGCCTATTGTGGTATTCATAACTATCACCTACTATTTCGCGTTCGTAATGATGATCTCTGCGTTGTTGACCATGTGACATTGGTCTTCCCCGTTCATAATGTTTCAAGTATCTTCGATCATCTATTATCATTTCGCGTTCTCGATCCCTATACTTTCCAACGCTTCCAGCGATACTTCCGTCGCTTCTCTCACTTCGTTCTCTTCTCTCAACCCGTTCTCTGTGATCACTTTTATGCTTCCTCTCCTTGGAATGTTTTTTCTCTTTCCCTGATCTTCGTTTGCTTGACGAATTGCGTCGTATTGTAGCTTGCGGTGGTTTAATGTCTAAGGAATCTGTGTCATCGTCAACCAAATCGTCGTCTGTTTTCCCAGTGCTTTTCTGTGCACCACTGCAATCATAAAAAAGAAAAAGAAAAAAAACTATGGCAAATCATCTGTTGAGAGAGATAAATTTCATTTTATTTTTGTCCGCTTCGTCACATCGTTGCGATCCCAGCTTTTGGCGATGAATGATTTGGACGTTCAATGCATGACCTTGGCCGAACCCCATTGCCTGGTCCCAGTCGTGTGAATACTTTGCTGAATCCAATGACATTTGACACAACGCAATGGCATCGAAGGTTACAACATTTGTGTCTGTTTTTCTTAGGTTTTGTACAGTATAGTTATTGTAATTACTTTTTTAAATGAAACAAAAATGCTAGAAAATATAGTTACAGAGTGATGATTGTAGGGTTTAATCTGGAATGTTGATTTACTTTGCAACAACAGCTGGTTTGGTGATTCCCCATATGAATAAAAAGGTGTCTACAAAGAAATCTTGATCAAAGTGCAGTTAGATTGTTATGATAAAAAAAAAAAAAAAACAGAAAAACTAGGGAGTAATACAGTGACAGGAGTTGTTATAACAGCTTTAAAGCACGTATGCAAATATTTAAGTATTTTTCGTATAGAATACAAATGGGAATATTGTGTGTATTAAAAATTTTACTCGTAGAAAAAGTGAAATATATGATTCTTTCTTTTAGAACGAATACTTTCTTCCCTTTTTTCAGAACCGATATAAACTCCTAAAAGACTAGGTTTAGACGTTAACACATAAATGGGTTATTCACTAAAATAAAATCAATTAAAAATTAATTCGTTAATTAATATATATTATGACGATAGACAACTAATGCATTGATTGTTTTGAGCAACAGTTGTTACACAGTTGATAGAATATTCACTCAAATAACCTGATTCTTGCAGGATCATCTCTTTTGTATTATATTAAGTGACAATATAAATTGTCTGGCGGTAGTACTTTATCAATCATTCGTTTTGTTATTCCCCTACGTATATGGGGGTTTTACTGTTAAATGTAATTTTTGTAAATAATGATTCGCAAAATGTCAATTAAAAATTATTTAAAGTGAAAAGTGCTCAAATATACAGAAATGTAACAAATATTTAAAAAAAACTATATATCATATAATTTTTGGCAAACAAAGAAAAAATTAAATTAAAAATAATAGATTTTTACCTGCAAACTGTACAAGAAACGGAAGCCCGGAAAAGAAAGATATTTTAGCTACCTTAGCTTCTCTACAGTCCAGACAAGTATTGTATGACCAATTATAGATTTTATGTATACAGAAAAGATCAAAACTGTACCCCTTTTTAAAAGCCTCTGAAAACACACTACGCACACTGGGTATTTAGAATTTTATTTGCGATACCTTTGACTAGTATTTCAAAGCATACAACTTCTGACATAAAAAACAATGACTGTGAAATATGCATAGTTCTCAATTTAACTTTTTTGAACATTTAAACACGTTTGTTATTGTAATAGATTATCATTTATTAAATTATTATTATTATTTATTATTTGACGGAAGATGGGCGGCAAACCGAAAGCGAGACATTTCACAAAATTCTGGTATATTCGGGGTTTAATTTTTTCCATACCTCAGTTGGAACGCGCTTAAAGAACCACCCTTAATTTAATTAAATTTGTCTAATCTAGACAGGCAAAAAATCGAAATAAGTGTTTTATACAAATTTCGGAATGATGTTTATTCTTAACCTATACAATACAAGTTTGATCAGAATTCCGAACTAACTCAACTTATTCTATTGAATGTTCACAAAGGCTCTTAAATGTTGATCATTTAAACACAGCTTATTCCATACACGCTTATGATTTTATCCTTTAATGAGTAAAGGTATCACACATTTTTATGCAGACTGTGAAATTGGAGAACTTATACGACTATTTCTCCATAAAATGTCAGTTTTTACTGCGCACAGCAGTCTCAACATTTGCGTTACAACCTAACATCATTTTAATTCCTATCCCGATGTCCAAGCTCCTTGGTCCATTGTACTACCAGGCAGTAACCTCAGAGTTTGAAAAGCGGTAATTTATCCCTATCGAGTAAATTTAATTTTTAAAGATTGTTCTAATCTCCTAAAAAAGCTCCTATGCTTCGAACGATTTTTTTTAACAGATTTTATTTTTTATTTTTAGTTTATACAGGGAAAATATATAGAAAATAATATATGAATTTCCTCATCCACTAGCATATTATTATTAATTTGCTCAAGTAGTAAAGACATTAATAACCCGTTTTCGAAAAAGTAACAATATTTTTGTTTTGCAATAGAAATAAATCTATTTCAAATAGAACGACAATATTTCCAAAAAATTATTGAATTTATTTAACCCCTACAACTATTTTCTAAACATGTAGAAGAAGGGTCGACATTTGTTCATTCCATTGATCTCGCTTTGAATGAATTACAGTAAAACAAAATTGTATTAAAATCAGGTTCAAACAGACGTGCAGAAGCAATACCTGGGAGAACGAAATAAAATAGTTGAATTTAAAAATAAGACATGATAACTAATACAAAATTATGTGTATTCAAACTTAGAAAATATTCCTTACGTAGTTTGCCTATGCTTACCTCTATAACAAATGCTAAGTGAAATGCCAATAAGCAATGCAACAAACGTGTATACATGTGCTAACTATTAGTATTCCAAAATAATCTAATGGAAAACCTTAAACAAACTTTATTAAGCTCATTTCATTTAACTAAGTTGCAATTCATACAGCAGCGAATGATAGTGTAACAAAAAATTAATAATCAAATAAGTAATCAAGAGCAAACATAAACGCTACTTCTCAAAAACACCCGCAAAATGATTTCTGATTTTAATCGCACAAATTATGAGTCAAAGGTCAGAAAAAAATAGTATTTCTGAAATAACATCAAAACTGGTTGGTTCAGAGCGGAGCAATAACACTCCATGCGTACTTCCCGTACCCAAAATGAAACAAGTCAAATCAATAAGTTAACCTAAGACATTTATGAAAGAAATACAATGAACTCACCAGACAGTATCCACATGGAGCTTTGAATGTCACCAGCTGTTGTTCGCTTTTTTATTTTTGCATTATGTAGTAAATCAACAATCCATACGAGCGCGATTGTTCCTATATTGACGACGAAATAAAGGTTGTCTGTGCAGCAGCACTACAATCTCATCACTTTGGCAGAAGAAATATTAGTTTTATCTTAAATAAACAACAAATATCAATTTACCACGCATCGTGTGTTTGATACAGAAGAAGCGGTGCATTAAGACGGCTGGAAAGAGCTCATTACCACCACCATCCGAGTCGCAGTCGTTGCAGATGGGGTTACCCCACCGTAGAACAAACGTTTTTTTTTATTAAATGTTACTTTGCTCTAAAATCGATTTTAGGTAGACAAATATTTTTTATTTCGAAACAACACTCATCAATAGGAGTATTAATTTCGTTTTTAGAATGAACTGTTTTTTTTTAGAGAGATCGTGTGGCCATCGCGCGCATCGGTCATTGGACATGTACACACTTTCTGGCCTATTTGCAACGAAAAAACTCAAGTAAATTAAATATGTTTTTTACGATGGATAATATATGTGTATATATATTAAAAATATATTTGTGTATCTATGTATATTTTCGAAAAATATATCATGTAATTTATTTTTTTTTTTTAACATTTTAAGATTTTGTTTTGCTATTTTTCATATATGGCATATCACTTTATAGCCAAAAGCCAGGAACAAGAGGAGAAAAACAATTCTTTATGCATCCGCGACCATGAAAAGCGATTTCTCAAAAGAAAAAAAACTAGATGTTCGAAATTTTTAAGAGTAAAAAGATGGAAACAATTTACTTTTTTACATCGCTTTTCATGGTATTTCATGGAGCACAAATACCCACCTGAGAAAATGTGTATCGCCAGGGCTTCGTAGTTGGCCATCTTCACTCCCCGAGTTATCGTAATGAGTCATTTTTTCTGATGAATTCTTCAAAATTCTTTGTATATTAATACTTGGTTTATTTGTAACAAAAGCAAATACAAAAATATCTCCTCATATGATTAAGATGTTATTAAAATTAGGAAAATATTGGATAAAATAGATCCACTTCTCGAACAAAGACGAAAATTTACACTATGATTAGGTAAACGTTTGACAGTTTTGCAAAATGGTTGACAGCACTAAGAGGTGGAACGGCTGGAAATGAAATTCAATTGCTTATCAGGTATACCAATATGAAAGAAAAACAACTGTTGCTGATTCCCTCGTTAATCTGTTATCGATAAATCCACCAAAAAGTTTTACACACGAGCGTTATGTACAGTGAGTGCGAGTTTATGTTATACAATTATAATGCTTACATATAATTCGTTTGTGGCTGACACTTTGGATTTTTTTTTCAATCAGTGTCAAGTAACTGTCATAAACCAGATACTTACAATAACTTAATAATGCAAGAAAAATAAAGAACAATTCCTTACCAAAAAAAAAATCATATTGAAATTCGAAAGTCGGATATCAGACAGATGTACCAAGTAACCGGAATAAATAAATAAATAGGTAAAATCTTCACGATTACATAATTTAGGCCGGAAACTATTGAAATTTAGATCTTAAAAAATTGCTCGTTTTTCCTCTTTGTATCTAAGGAAAGAATGATTAAGAGAAGAAAACTAGAGTGTTTGGGTTACATTTATATAAATGAAAATACAAGGTACATCAAGTAATCCTGGGGTATAATAGAATGAAGAATAGGCAAAGGAACACAAAAAGAGAAAAATGTGTCAGATCTCATTTACAAATTACACTACAAATTACAAATTTTATGTAAGCCTATTTCATTTTTTTTAAATTAAGATTGTCAGTATTTTTCTTGTTCCTTTTCTATATTGTTTGTTAATATTCCTTACTATGTTACGTCTGTTCCAATTCATTTGTGTACAAAAATTCGTCGTTGAGTAGTTTGCGTAAAAATCTCTCATGCAGAGAGTAACTCTGCCGAAACTTGTTAAATGACTTTTCGTAGAAATTCGCAGAATTAAATGTTAACAGATATCAGATATATGAAATGCTAGAGATTTTTTATTTTCACTTTTACAGTCATCTGCTGTCCACAGAATTTCTTTCTTCGGCAGAAATTCGTAGGGAGGGGAAATATTTTACTCTCTCAGAAGTTCTCTCTTCTATGAAAAATTCAGCAAATGGGACGTCTTCACTACACAAGCCGTAACAATGTAACAAAAACGAACTAGGATTAACTTAGATCAGCAAAAACGAAGCTTCAAAGTATAACTTTCATTGCAAGAAAAAGAAATGTGGCCTGAGGGAAAAAAGCACAGCACAAACTCGAATATAAAATACGCCGCCTTAGTCCACGTATGGAGGACATGAGGATATGGCATGCAAAAACTTGAAGTCCTATACTCCCATACATGTACGTTTTTCCGTTGTCTTCACGAATTCCACTACTAGGAAACACCAACATAAAACAAGAACAAATGGAGTCCAAGATTTGGATTAAAGAGGACAACGTTAGAAATAATACCAGCGTTTGATTGCCCACTACTTGCAATGAAGTGCTTACTTTATATAAGAAACGAAAATATGAATTGTTTCCAAAAAGAAATCGGGTGACTGTCTGTTGTAGTTCCAGGAAAGGATATTTTAAAACGTTAAACGAAGCCACAGCTCAACAAGGCATCAACGTTAACACAACGAAAAGTTCAGAATATTACTGCGGAAACGAATTCGACTCAATAATAATAATGGAATGCAACGAAATGGATGATGATAATAACGTATTCATCAAGAAGGATGAGACAAATTCCTATACTCAGTTCGATTTTAGTTAATATAATTGTGATTAAAATATTCACAAGGTCATCAAAATTGACAATTGAATAATATCCTGTTAGGGAATAATCCAATCTGTCATATACACCTTATCATCGAAGGAACTGATTGCTGAATTAAACACCCGGTTTGTTCGGGTTTACATGAGTAACTATGTAAACATTCAAAATGCAACTCGAAAAGGGTTGAAGGTTAAGAAACGAAATTGTTACAGATTATAAAATGTACTGCTCTCGTCACCACCAAAGTTTGGACTTGTGAATGCTTCAGCAGTCTTCCAAAAAACAATGAATCATCTTTGCTCCTAGCGAACAATAATATAGCGTGTTTCTGAACTTTTGAGTTTGCTACTGAGGAAATCTATTTTGGTGGAGTTACAAGGAATAGTCAAACAAATTGAAATTAAAATTGCCTAGTAAGCCTGTCTTAACTCTGCTTAGATGGTAATGTATGGAAACGAGTACTTGATTTTAATCCTTCGTGCGCCGTATTTATTTTCAGGGAAAATCATTCAGAACTGCGGCTGCAACGAAAGCGAATTAAGAGTTGAGTTCACGTATCGCACAATTAAGGTTAACCGAAAATAATTCTGGATTCTAACATAGAGCAGGATAACAAATGCTATATGTTGCCTTTCGAAAGCTTTATTTATCTATAGCACCATCGAATCTAAGAGAAACCAGCTTCTCATAATTTAATTACAGGACTCCTTGTGGAAAGATTTTCATTGAGTATATTCGAAAATGAAAACCAATATCAAAAGGATTATTTGTTACGACACCATCGCTTGAATCATAACAATAATAATAAATCTAACTATGAACACAGCTGCTTGCACTCCGAAGATAAACGCAGAAAAAAGCAAAAACCATTAAGGAAGGAGATGGTCAACTGAACAGCTGATTTCCCCTTCGTCCTTCGACCGTTCGACTATTATTTACATGTTCTGGTAGATATAAGCCCAATTTCTGAAAGTTATTTACGTGATATCGAACATTGTCTCATTTTACTCACACATCTTTTCATTTTCCCTCAAAAATAGGCAATATAACCGCTAATTCGTAAATTGTTGCCCTCAATAGTGTTAAACACTCGTAACTTGTCCACTGTTCGTGAATTCGTCAACTATCTTGTGTATATTCAACACAACACGTTCAGAAAATCTACTGCAAATTGTTTGCGAAAGTTAATGTAATCGAAACTTTATATAGGATTTATTTCAAATAAATTGAGATTTTGATAGCATTTATATTTATAATAACTTATGATAGATGTAGAAAAACAAGAGAGTAACGAATGCTTAAAAGTCGCACATTGGGAAAAGATTTCCTACTAATTCTTTATTATAATTAATAATCGTATGACAGTCCACAGGAGGACCAGGGCCTAGCTTGCTCATCAACTACTTGTCTTGTGCGCGCTACTGTTCTCTGATGAGTAGAAGGGATCTACAGTTTTTTGCCGACTCCAAACGGCGAAATTTGAGAAGCTTTTAGTTCAGTTTAAAAATGCATTTTATTTTTGTTTTACTAAGGCTATCTTAAAATTAGGAACAAAATGCTTAACCTAGTCACGACTTATATGATTTTTTTAAAACTACTTACTGGCCCTATGTGGGCGCTCTAAGCTAAACTAATAATTTATTTATTTAATTGCCTTTCGGCGTCAATACTTTTTTTATTTTTAAATTAATAAAACTAGTATCTTTTTATTTAAAACTAAGAAAAGTATTTAAAAACTTAGTTATCTAAATTTTTTTTTAATAAAAACTTAATCCAACTTAATATAACCTATTCTAACTTACGACTAACATGCTTTTTTTTCAATTTTTTTTTTGGTTTTTGTTGTTGTTGTTAATTTGTATCTTAATTTCTAACCTATCCTAACTTATCCTAAATGCAAGTTGGCCGTGGGGGACCAACTTAAATCCTGTCAACCACCAATAGAACACCCGGTCTTTATCCATGTCCATCCTATCACGGATGTGCTGAACCGGAGAGCATCCGGACCTGCGACACTGCAAAGCGAGGATTCTCAGAACGCCACTGCTGTATCTCATTTCGAAGGTAGACGTGGTTCAACAGGGCTCTGTTCTCCAGGTCGTAGTTCGGCCTACGGGACTCGTTGACCATGTACACTTCCTGAAAAATAGCTCCTATTGTCTCCACCTTCTCTTGAGCATCCTCAACAATGAAGAACTCCTTGTCAAGCACGCCCTCATCCGGATCTATGCCAGCCAAAGTAAGTATATTCACATTGTCGGTTGTCCTGTTAAGTCGAACAGCCTCCAAGTCGTTATGACCCATCCTTCCGAAGATTCGGTTGATTTGGGGAAACATACCCGGACCGTTAGAACGCACGGCTCGAATCTCCCCAATACGAATTGACAGCAATTCGGGTGTTCATCCGAATCAACTTCTGGATGTTCTTCAGCTGCGACTTGAGCGACCGTATTTCCGGGTCGTCTGGGTCGGTAAAGCGTCTGTACAGAGTCTTTGGTCTCGACAGCAGTCTGCTTTTTTGGAAATGCAGTGCGTCGATGGTATCGTTACGATAAATGTCGCCATCTGTCGTAGGTGATACCTTAGGAAGCGTCCTGTGCATGGTTCGGTTAATCACGTAGTCTACTTGTATGAGGCACCTGTCAACCTCTTCGTTCGTCAGGTTTCTATTCGAAGGTGGCGTCATCTCGCTCGAACGTAGTTCTCTGGATAGAATCCAAGAGAAACGCGGCCAACGTGCCCTTCGATAATCGAAAGGATGCGTCTCTGCGAACTCGTCAAGCTCTACCAGCTCGTTCGGGAACTGACCGGCCAGACCACAGTGATCACTGTCGTACTCCACCGTTGTCAGACAATGTCTAATGCGAGTGTCTCGTAGCTCCAGTCCTCTGGGAATGGACGGTCTATCGGTTGCAAGCAAATTCAGCTTGAACTCAATAAAGTGACGCGCCATCCACTCAAAGAGTAAATTTCCCCTCGGACTTGAAACAGAATTGCCCCATTCCTCGTGCCTCGCGTTCGAATCTCCGGCGATGACCACGTACAGTTTCCTTCCACCTTGGAGGGAAATGCACGCAATCGAAGCCTCTAGCACACCGAAGGTTCGCATTTGGGAGTTTAGGATCTTAATCTTCCTCAAACTTTCCATTCTGCTTCCTGGTGTAACTTGTACGAGGAAGAGGGGAAGCAGATTCTCATTCGGCATCTTAGATGGGACAGTGGAGAAGCGGTTTACCGCAACGAACTCCACTTCCTCAATCTTCAGCCTTTGAAGAGACTCTAATATGTCTAATATGTAATTTTGGTGTAAAGGTAAAAAACTCCACCCCATCTGTGGTCATATGTTCCTTAACTTTTTTATAACTGTTCACTGTTTATCAGCTTCTGATGTTACTTCTGCTTATGTTGTTGTTGTTTTTTTCTCGTTGTTGCTTTTCTTGTTGCTGTTTTTCTTGTTGTTGTTTTTCTTGTTGTTGTTTTTCGTGTTCTTGTTGTTGATTTTGCTGTTGCTGGTGATGGTTCTGTTCTTGCTGCTTGGCTTGTTGCAGTTTTTGTTGTGGCTTTTCATTGGCCAGCTTTTTCCTGGCCTCCAGTTTAAGTTGGAGGGCTTTAATAAAAGCCTCCAGTTCTTCCTTTTCTTTTATTCTGTCCGCCATCTCCATTTCTTCGGCGGCCTGGTCTTTGGCATTGGACGAAGCGAGACTTGCGAAAACATTCCCATTTCCGCTGTACATTGCAACTTCGTCGATTTGGGCGTATTTAGGAGTTTTCTTGCTACGCAACCGCCTTTTAAACTGCGGCTGTGGCTTCATGGTTTTTTTTCTTTTGCTGCCCATGTCGTCTTCGCTGATTTCCGTGTTGTCACTGGAAATCAGCTCTCCCTGCATTTCCTCCAAATGCTTTTAATTGTTTTTTTTTTTTCTTTAAGGAATTAAGTTTATTAATTTGATTTTTTTTTCTTCGTTTGTGTTTGTTTGTTTATTTATTTGGTTGCTTAGGCAACTCCACACTCAAGTCGATACGCGTCTTACAGGACGGATTTCTATTATCGACTATTTGAGAAGCTTTCTTAGACAGTTATTACTCTTTGAGTGTTATCAGCAGCTCGAAGGAGATGGTGCCGTGAAAAATTCAAAAACAATCGTGTTGAGCTGGGGATCGAACCTAGACCTTCGGCATGTGAGCGTCGCACTCTACCCCCTACGCCACCTTGGCCACAAAACGCGTATTATAATTAAAATAAATATTTCGTGCTATATACATTATTACAAAATGTTATTTTTATTGTTCAAATGATATCTATTCACTATAAAAGATCGTATAATTAATAAAAATGAGGAAACCTAACCCAAAAACAAATATTGAACGTATTTCGTGCAATCAAAATAAAAGCAATACAAATAAAACGAATATATTTTCCCAAACGTTTTCAGGTAATAAGTACAGAAATAATATCAGACATAATATTTATTAACAAAAGTTATAAAAACTTTATATACATATTTAAAGAATACGGGTTTTAGAATTTCATATCAGTAGCAGTTATTTAGCGTTTTGTACTATTTAGGAGTTCATAAGTATAATTTGAAAAGTGAGGATATCCACCGTATAGGCAGCTCAAACGTGTTCTCATTTAAAAACAAAAAACCCTTTCTGTGAATCAGCTGTTAAAGGACGGGAAATGTTATAAAAAACACGCTGTTTTCGTAGAAGAGAGAGCTCAAGAAAATCAGAGATAAGGGAATCAAATCTTATTGCGGCGCCAAGAGATTTTGTGGAATACATCCGAGAACTTGAGCAAAAGTTTTTGGACTCATTCGACAAATGTTATTATGTAAGAGGAGTTGCACAACGTCTTCTTACTTTACTGATCACCGAAAAGAAATATACCTGTGAAAATTTGCCACCAGACTTCATATTAAATTATTTTATCAGAATTAGAATTTATTTTGTCACTAAATTTTGGAACAGGGATTTGAGCGACCCTAATTTCAAAAATAAGATGCTCCGTGTTAGACATTTGTAAAAAAAAATTAAATCAAAAGTTTGTCTTCCATATATTCATGCTGATAACATTTTTTATTTTCCTGTTAAATTTTCAAGTTAAATGCAATTCTTGTTAGATCGCTAAATATACAAAAACTTATCTAATTTATTAAACTAATTTATTTATTAAGTTAACGCGCCATAAGCATACCTCATGGGTGGCGTGGAAATGTTTTTCAAAAAGTATTTTAAGTCCTTTAATCAATCTGTATTTACGTCTTCATTCCTTATATTTCAATACCTAATAAAAGAAAAAAGATTTATAACCAACAATTGTACTTTTTATTATTAAAAACTTATGACTGGCGTTAAATCCTTGCTTATTAAAAGAGTTTAAGCGGTTCTTTGTTTGTCAACTTAATTACTGTATTGTTGATGTTTCAGGTTTATTGGGAAACATACTTTATTATCCTTTTGCGTTTTAAGAATATAATATCCATTACCTGATTTATACTCTCTCACCCTTAATACTTACGCACCCTTACGATTTTACTCCCTGTCAAGATATTTCACCTCTATAACTGTTCAGCTGATTGCAATCAGCTAATCAAGACAGCTCACACGTATTCACAGACATGGGTTTATAAAAAACGCTGTCAGTTCACCTCAAAGGGCGGAAGACGAGGGAGTTGAATATCTCCTTGCTTATCTCTGAAGAAAATTTCTGAAGATGAAAATTCTGTGCGCAGCAGATGAGTGTCAAAAACTCTCTCCAAAAGAGATTTTTACCGAAACCACTCAACTACGAATTTCTGCACACAAATGATTTGGAACAGACAGAATCTTGGGGACCTAATGTATCATTCGTCTTAGTGTTATTGTTTTTTTTTTTTCATTCATCTACTCTCCGAAACGTTGGATAAGTTTTCCTAAGTCAGTGCACTTATAACACATTAATGTGGAACAGTCTATTTAGAATGTAAGTGAAACAATTGAATGTTATGGCAGCCCTGGACATGACCACATGTTTTGATTTGGCATCACTATGAATGAAAACAAAACATCCCGTGACAGTTAGGGAATTTCACGATGTTAAGCAAATTTATGTAACAAAATAATTTAACAAAACATAATTCTTAAACGTTATAATGCCGCGAAATACAAATGCAGAAAGGGACAATCCTTGCCTCAAGGTAATGCACTCTTAATACAAATATCCTTAAACCAAAGACGTTTCATTTCCAATTGTATAGGAACAAGAGTTGACATACAAATGTCTTCATACTTACAATTTTGATCGAGAAAAGTGTGAAGTGTTTTTTGCAAACTATAATAACTGCAAGGATTTTTGGGTAATTTAAACTTTAAATTGTTATTTAAAAATGTTTGTCAATCGTTGTATGTTACAGAATAAAATTCGTTTAGACCGACGGGCCAAGGGAATTATCCCAAATATGCCAGAAGTTGAAGATAGAGCTGAAATTAAAGAAAATTATATGAAAACTAAACCCAAAACCTGAATAAAATTTTATTTTTATTTTTTTTTTTTTTTGACTTTATATACTAACACTACTGTTCTCCATGGATATCTTTTGCAGCATAAATCTTCAAGTTGGGAATAATTTCCTCAAGCGATGCACATGATAACTCATACTGAAGAGACAACTTTGGGTCGTCAACTATGAGAAGGGTTAACGTCGGAATCCTATACAGGCAGTGAAGACCATTAGCAGTAACTTTTGTTCCTGAAATGTCGAGAATTTGAAGCTTTGGGAATTCTGAGCCCGATACCCGATCTAAACACCAGTCGTCAAAAGTTTTTACGTTGTGAAATGAAAGAAATTTTATTTCCTGAAGACATCGAATATTTTCCAAGCCCTCAAAATATAGAGTCATATTATCACAACGCAGAGCCTCGACTTTCCATGCTGCATTAAATTTCGTTGGCAAATTGTAGTCTCCATCCTTATCAGCTTTCTTCCAACTTTTCTCGTGCTGGAATTTAACAGAGCCCCCACGGAAAATTATGAAGTGCGCTGCCGCTAATTCACTTCCCAAGACTTCATGTCGCTCCGAAACATATTGCTGCATGTGCCGCTCAATACGTTCCTTTCGCTTCTTCCACCAATTTTTTATGGCTTTTGGACTGAGATTGATTGGATTCTGCATGGCTGTAATATAGTCGGAAGTTTGTTCCATGTCGGCAAAACTTTTCAATTTCGAATTCCAATCGCCTGGCCTGTCACCAATCGGTGTACGCCACTGGAGACTTTTTTTGGCGTCTTCAATTTCTCGTTTGATTCGGTCTGGAAGACGAGCTTCATATGGATCAAAATTTTGTTGTGACATGTACGCTGTCGGGGTTAAAATTACCCATCTTATGGCACTGTTAATGAAAATGTTACTTCGAATCATTATATTATTTTTATAATTTCCAAAGAACTACACAATTCAACATAATAATTATATTAAGTAATCTGCGGAATGCACTTGTAAAAGTCGGCTAAAACTGACAGTTAACATGTGTTTGCCATAGGGTGCACCATAAATACACCTTAAATATTTTGTGGAATCCATTTTAATCACTGACCCTGATATGGTCGCATTGGAACATATGCTACATCCTTCAAACACTTTAATTTTAGAGACAATTAAGCGTTTTAAGCGGTCATAAAAGTCGATCAAGGAAGACCAAATAAAGCATATAGTACAAGATCGATAATATATAAGGAAACACGTTTTCCAACCGCACCCAAGAAGAAACATATCACAACAAAACACTGGTTGACATGCAAAACGTCAATTTACAACCAGAGAGAAGCAGACATAAGTTTATCGAACTGAATTTTGTTTTCGTATAAATATGAGTGCTATATCATTTGAAATTAAACTGAAGCGTGAAAATAAAATCTATTATGAGGGCGTAAGTTGAATGCGGTTGATGCAGTGCCCATACAATTAAAACAGTTTATATTTTGAAGGAAATGCTTACAGGAGTCGTCCAATTTAATTGTCCAACAGAGGCAAAACACGACGGTATTTTACTCACAATGGAAGGAATCGTTAATTTGCAACTAAGTACAAAAAATGTTGGCATTTTTGAAGCGTTTTATAACTCTGTAAAGCCAATTCAGTTATTAAACACAAGTCTTGAATTAAGTGCTCCTGGAAAACTAGCTCAAGGACTGTCCGAATTTCATTTCGAATTACCTTTAGTCTGCACAAAGGAACCTCGAATCTTGTATGAGACATATCATGGAGTGTTTGTTAATATTAATTACCAGCTTAAGTGTGATGTAAAGAGAAGTTTTTTGGCAAAAAGTCTTCAAAAAACGCAACAATTTTGTATTCAATACAAGCCTACTGTCGATTCCAAGAAAACTCCATCCACAGAAGTCGCATTCAGTATCAGTCCGGAATCCTTACAGAAATCTGCTAAAGAGAGAATATCAATTCCAAGATTCTTGATTACGGGCAAATTGGATGAGACAGAATGTTGTGTGACGAAGCCAATCACAGGACACGTAAGAAAGGTTCATTGACCAAATAAATCAAAAAAGTAAAAACGTTACTTTTAGGTATCGGTCCAACATACAGAAGTTGCTATAAAATCCATAGAACTACAGTTGGTTCGAGTTGAGACATGTGGATGCGAAGAGGGTTATTCAAGAGACGCAACGGAAATACAAACAATACAAATCGCAGATGGAAACGTTTGTCCCCAATTGGAAATACCAATATACATGATACTGCCAAGACTGTTTACTTGTCCAACATTGATAACAAAAAATTTTAAAATTGGTAGAATGTTGATGCTATCCCCATGCAAATATTTTTAATGAATTAGGTTTTCTTTTCAGAATTCGAAATCAATTTGGTGTTTATATTCAAAGATGACTATGCAGTTACAGAAAATTTCCACTTGGTAATTAAGAGAGTTGCACCGCCCGGAGACTTAAAACTAAGTCGCGATAGTTGAGCTACTTTGCGGAGGGCCTACAAATTCTGTTGCTATCTTCTGCAGCCGGGAATACGATTGCTTTGTTGAAGCTGTTTGCTTTTTATTATACATACATAAGTATTTGTGGTAATGCTTAGCTTTATACACAAATTGTTTTAGTAGATTCCATTTTAGGTTATATCCAATTATATTTAGAGACTTGTAAAAACACAGAAAAGTATGTATGTAGTAAATATAATTGTCTTTATAAATTGAATATGTATTGCAACATATGAAACTGATTTTATTTTTGAATTGCGGCCCAATCACTTTAAGGTACCTCAATAAAACTCATTGCCATCGCAACACGCATAAAATACAGAAAGAGTTTAACAGATTTTAATTTTACTAAGGTAGCAGCAAATAACAGAACGAAAAGAAACAAGTGCGATATTAACATTAACGGGTGGGCATTCCTAGCGAGGTGGGTATTGCGGGTGAATACTTTAAGGAGAGGAATGCAGCTGGCTAACTCATTAGAGTATTTTTTGTTGAAATAGCGATAAAATAGTAATATAGACGCAACATTCCGTCGATATTAGGCATTATTATTATCTATGGGTTTTATTGCTCGTTGTTGGATTCTGTCTAGTAGCAAATAAATACATAAATAAATAAATAAACAAACGCATTATTAAATTTATAAGTATATACATACATAAATGACTAATAATAATAAATAACTAAAAAATTAGGACATAAGCATGAATAAATAAGTTGTAATACATAAATAAAATGCCAACAAACTAACAACAATGAAAAAAAGTATTGCACAATTAAAAAGCGAAATTAGAAATGAAAACATTGTCAGAGGATAAACAAGAAATATTACATTTGTGGAAAAAAATGCCAATTATTGTTGTTGCCATTTCAACTTTAACCAAATCGTGAAGCTGCCTTGTAGAGAACAGCCGCAACAAATCCAGAATCATTTGTTGTGAGCATTCTAAAGTTCGCGAAAATTACTACTCCCTTACCAGTTTCCGACAAGAGATCCATAAAATATTATGGTCTGATAAATAGGCTCAAAAATATTGTATTTTTTATATTATAGATAGAAGTAATGAATAATTTTTCTGCTTTAACATAACTATCTAAATCAAGACCACTCGTTTTAATCACTTTCTTTGGCTAAGACAATTTAGGTTTTATACATTCTGATATACCAGTTCTGTATACCGAAGTATGGATCCTATCATATTGTTTTGAGAGATGACTATGGGTACATGGGTGGGAAAATGGCCCAGTTCGATGTAGTGCACACTCGTGGAGTAAGTTAAGTTATGTTAGGCTTTATACCAGATCAGGGGTTTATACCAAAGAACACAAGCTGAGTATTAAAACCACACACTATCTGAAATTTTATCCATTCTGGTCAGGGATCTGTGACTTTGAGAGATTATTTAGCTGTCAGCATTCAGTTTTACAGTAGTACACAACTACATACAAGTAATTTACAGAATATCATTCAAGCCGGTAAGTGTTTGTGCTTGAGGTGTATGTCCACCAATGATAAAAGCGTCGCATAAGGAGAAGGAAGCAATAAGATGAAAAAGGAAAAGCATCTGAAAACTGATTAGATCATTAACAAGGTTCATACAATATTGCCTTTGCAGGATGTCAAAGGAAAAGCATCTGAGAACTGATTAGATCACAGATTTCATACAACATTGGCTGAAATGAATAAATATACAAATAATTATCAATTGACATGCAACTAATAACATATCAATTTTACATAAAATTGATTAAAGTAAATATTCAATAACGTACATATATTATGTAACATAATGTACAGGGGAACATGTACTACATTTTCGATTCCAGCCGAAATATGATAAACTTAACCAAAAGCGTCACAATAAAACTTCATCCTCTTTAGGGAAAATCAAAATTTATAATTAAATTCCACTTCGTTGGCAGAGTAAAGTTGTGGCGCCAGAAGCTTTATGTTGACCGATGGCCTTTGCCAGTCTCTTTCTCTTTATTTATGAAAAAGTCCTGTTGTTAGAGTAAATAAGTTTTAATCGCATGAATCACAACTTTGTAGGAATTATAAATATAATGGACGGTGGCAATAATGAAAAATACTTTATCTATATGTTGATGTTTTGTACGTTATATGCATTTGTTTCTAAAAAGAATAGAATACGGCGATTTTACTACTGTCAAAAATATGGAACAAAGAATTTGCATTAAATTTTATGTGAAAAATTGAATTAAGTGCTTAAAAACGTTTGAAATGTTGAGAGTGCCCTACGGCGAGTGAACTCTGAAATTTCCAAGGATGACGGTTGCCACAGCATATCAACAATCGATACAGATTTTAAGGAAACGAAGAAAACTGTTATGGAGAATCGTTGATTATTGAATAACGTCAACAGAAATTTAGACGACCACCAATTACTGATGTCCATTTCTCTACCACGTCGTAAGACGGACAGTGGACAAGCGGCTGCTCTATGAGAGTATTGTTAGAATCGCAAGTCCGGGTGATCTTCGGTTCAGTACATCCATCCCCTTTCGCGGCAGAAATGAGGGGGAAAGGGCATTTTTATTAGTGGCTAGAGCCACTTCAAGTGCCCAGGTACTGTCACTTTAAAAGGCTGATGGAATCCTACGGCCAATTTACATTTAGGTTAGGTTAGGTAGGATAGGTTAGTACGTTAGAAAAAAAAAATAAAAAAAATAAAAAGAAGTAAAAACAAAACAAAAAACAAATAAGAAAAATTAAGTTGTATCTTAGTTTGCATAGTTTAGGACACTTTTTAAGTAGATTAAGTATTAAGTTAGTTTTATAAGAACTATATGAGATTACTAAGTTTTTTGTTAATATTTTCCTTGTAATAAGTCTGTTAAAATTAAAGCGAAAAAAAACAAACAAACATGAATACATGCTGAACAGGGTATAAGTATGTGAACAGATTAGATGAAATTAGAGTGCCCGCATAGGGCCAGTAAGATCGTTCTTAATAATTGTAAATTAAATAATTAGTTTAACTATTTTTATAGCTAGACTTAAGGAATAAAAACAAATAGAAAAGAAAAAAATACATTTCAAAACAAAATCAAGCTCACTAATTACATGTGTTGTGCGCGCTACTGTTCTCTCACGAGTAGAAGGGACCTACAGTATTTTGCCGCCTTCGAACGACAAAGCTTGAGAAGCTTTTTTAGACAGTTATTGCTCTTAGAGCGGTGTTTCGAAAGAGATGGTGCTGTGCAAAATTGCCAAACACGCAAAACACGTCAAACTTTTACGCCTCTTACAAACAAAGTTAATATGCTACGAGAGGCCTTCAACATATTCTCTATATAGCTGATACTGTAAACATAAGTTCTAGACGAGTGTACCAAATAAAATTAAATAATCGATAATCGTATGTACGTAGTACGCGTGAAAATTCACCTTATTTCTTCAACAGACCTCGTATATGTGCTTTTACCCCAATAAATGCTTCATTTAAAGACTTCATTATTGTTTACTTTAATATGCAATTAATTGTGTTGGGTAGATTATGATAAAACTGTATGTCCGGTAGCACAACACTATTTTGGGAAAAGGAGAACAGTCCCTACATTCTTCAGTAAACTATTCATGTTGTGCATGCTATTGTTCTTACAAGTAAAAGCACTAGACATTAAAGGATTTTTATTATAGTTAGTTATATTCAACTAGTTTTAAGAATTAAGCATTAGATACATTGATTGCCGTTATGGTGAAGGACTCTTTTTCTTCTATAATTCTAAAATTTACCGAAATTCTAATGTTTTTAAACAATTTTTAATTATTAAGTCAAATTTTATTTGCTTAGATTAATAATAATAATAATAATTGTATGGCACTACAGTCCACAGGGCACCAGAGCCTAGCTTGCTCATCAACTACTCGTATGCGGTATTTGAGAAGCTTTCTTAGACAATTTGCGTTAAAACATTAAAAAAGTACTTTTTGCTTATGAAAAAAAAATTCAAATTTTCTTTCAAATTTTGAGGAGCTGATTGTCTTAGTTATATCATACTTTATAGGTCAATTTATAAACTATTTATATAAAATTCTATATAATTCTGGTACATTGTACGGTTAAAGACAAAAATATAATATAAATGATTTTGTCCGTCTCAAATTAAAGGACGTCATAATCTTAGCAGATTACAGCAGTTTTCTAGCACTTTACGATGTACTAGAGTAATCTAGGGTATCACGAGTCCTAAATTTAATTGAACATACATAACAACGGTGTTAGTTTTCATTGCTGATATTTTAAAAAGCGACGATCTGATGCTACACCAGAAGTGATAACTGAAGGTTGGGTCGCTAGAGTCAACGTACATACGTTAAGAATGTCTTAAGTCAAAAATAAAAAATAAATGAAAAAAAAAAAACAAAATACACCGAAAAAATACAAATAGTGAAGAATATTAGTAGCGCATACGCACGCGTTCGTATGCTGTTACGGACATAGTTTAAGCTTGGTAGAAATAGTTAAATAGAGTATTTGTATAATAACTTTTTATGCCCAAGTCGTTCTTAAAAAATCAAACATCAACAATAAAAAAAGGCGAAAAGAATACAAACAAAATAATCCCATATTAGCTTAGGGCACTTATTAAGAGCCAGTAAGTAAGAATTAAGATAGCATATAAAGAATAACGTTTCTTTGTTGAACAAAAATTTGAACAAAATTTATTAAAAAAATTTATTAAAAACTACAACTAAACTCCGATCTAATGCAGGCGCTTCTTCCAAAGGCTTTGCTAATAAGTTAAAGACAAACAATTTCATTTGTTTTTTGTGCAACGATAATGTATATGTTTGATTCTTTTTTGCCTCGTAGTGAGATCTCCAAAGGATTTTCGTATGTGCGTATTAAAAATGGGAATAACTTTTTTATGACAATTGGATTCCTAATTTACTCCATCAAGCACTAAATGTGTGCGTATGCATACTCCAAGGGTGTCGCGCAATAATCGTAAAGGTAGAAAAAGATATATTCGCAAAGCATTTACACGACACATAAAAACAAACGACTCTGTTGCTCTCCATTTGAACACATATCAACGATCTCAACATAGGATGGCATACAAACTTATACTGTGAGCATTGTGTCAACGTCATAGACATGGAAGGTTGGTTTAAGGCGGTTCTCATCCCATATAAACCAAAAGGGATGGCAGAATCTAATTTAACTCATTTGTATGTACATATCTCCCAGTGAACGCACCGAAAAACCCAGAGCAATCGGCTTGACAATCCCTACGCAAGAGGCCATTTTGCTGCCACATCGATTGTATCAATATTATTATAGGCCATTTATTTGTCGTTGCTGTAATGAAAGTGGGCGGCGGGCGGAGGGTTGGCGGTTGATAAGTGGTTTTATCGCTTTATGGTTTTGAATATTTTATGACAGACAATTTTGTGATTTCAGATTTCAAGATTGAGTCAGAAATGAAGGATATGAATAATATTTTAGGGAAACTTACACCCTTCTTTGAGATATCAATCTAAACCGGGCCATATTAAGGGATGTATTAATTAGCCAATGCTTTAATTTAGAACAAGACTGTAATTTTATACGTATTCTCATTAAATATTAATCATGCGTGAAGTCTAGTTTTTTTTCTATGAATTATTCGTAAATCTTGCTCACTGACCCTCAACTGTTGTTCTAAGCTACAACTTACAACTAGTACGTTAAACTATCAACTTTGTCCGTAAAAATATACAACATGCTCATCATGTATAATTCAAAGGTTTTTTAAATAACTTTTATAAAGAAAATAATATTGACACCAAATTAGTTTTTAAATAATTCAACTTATTTTCAACCAAATACAATGTGATTTTAAGTTTTGACCGCATATTTTGTATGTTGATGTTGCTAATAGGGAAACAACTGGAAAAGGCTTTCGCACCATAATAATTTAACACCCAATTGCAAACAATTGACTTATCCTACGTATAAATATAATATTGACGTATTTATCAAGTAATACTATTATTTTAGTGTAGTGTTATTTTAGTTTAGTGTATATAAATGTAATTATTAATTCGTGTTTTATCTCTAGATAAACAGAACCATAATGACAACTGAGACGATGATGGTGTAAATTAAGCATCGCGCTTTAATTAAATTTCTCACTAAGCAAGGAAAAAGTCAAAAAACTATTCATGTAGAGATGGTCGCTATTTACCGGGGCTCTGCACCTTCATCATCAACTGTGCAAAAGCGTTCAAGTGAGTTCAAGAGAGACAGAGAGAGCATTGAAGACGACCCCCGCTCCGTCGCCCCGGCTACTGCTTGTACGGGAGAAAGCATCAAAGTCGAAAAACTTGTTCTTGAGGATGCCCGAATAAAAGTGAAAATGATGGCAGAGATCACCAAGCTTTCAACTGGTACCATTCACACCATTCTTTATGACCATCTCAACCTTTCAAAGGTCAGTGCAAGATGGGTGCCACAAATGTTCACAGCGCCTCAGAAAAAAGTGAGAATCGTATGCTGTAGAGACCTTTTGGAGATGTGTAGTGAGAACGCGGACGGTGTTATGAATAGAATTGCTACTGGCGACGAAACATAGGTTCAACACTATGACCGTGAAAGCAAACCAGAGTCTATGCAATGGCATAATAAAGTAACAGACCCCCCGAAGGAGTTCAAAGTCACTCCGTCTGCCAGTAAGCTCATGGCTACAGTTTTTTGGGACACAAAGGGAATCTTGCTCATAGAGTACAAAAGAAAAGGTGAAACCATCAACGCAACATCCTACACTTCAACTTTGCATAATTTGCGGGAGGAAAGTAAAAAGAACAACGCTCCTGTTCATACGGCGCGATTTTCCAAGGCTTCTGAGAGAGATTGTGGTTTCGAAGGAATCCAACACCCACCCTATAGTCCAGACCTTGCCCCTAGTGATTATTTCCTGTTTCCGGATTTGAAAAAATGTCTTCGTGGAAAAAGATTTTCGGATGACGAAGAACTCAAGTAGGCAATAAATGGGTATTTTGCAGAGAAAGAGGACATTTATTATTTTGAGGGTTTAAAAAAGCTTATCTCAAGATGTAACAAATGCATTGATGTAAGGGGAGATTATATTGGAAAATAAAAACAATTTAAATTGAATTTGCATTTTCCTTCATATTGATAACGAGAATATATTGAACGCCCCTCGTAACTTTCAACAAGAGAACCACACAGCATATGTAACAACTGATTTATTGAAGAAGAAAGTTTGACGAGCGTGTTATTTAAAAAAATGCACCCATCGCATGTGATGAGAACATTTTCTTTGAGGCAAAATGAGGTCATTGGTCTATACGTACAAGCCGGCATTGATAGATGATGAGTTCAAAGCCAAAATGAACGCAGAATAGCTTTAATTGCTTTCAATTTACGCGAGAAAGTTTTCGAAAATAAATTCAACACACAAACGTGCTTGTGGTGGTCATACGAAAAATAATTAAATTCATGCATAATTGCCACTTAATGTTCTTGAATACATAATAGTTTACTGATATCTTAATCCGTTTTTGTTTTATTTTAAACAAAGGGTAAATCGTCCATAACTTTCCTTCCGGTATTTCATAGTCACTAATAATTTACATTTTGTCTTTGGGTCTAATGTCAATAACCAACTTTTAAGTCAGCTTAGAAAAACGAAATCAACGAGAAAGCAAAGATAATCAAGGACAACATTCAAAAACGAGGTTGAATTTAAATTCAAAATCATTTTTACTTTGAATGAGAAACCGAGGACAGCAGAAGTTTTATATCCTGCAAATCCCGCTTCTGTGCAAAAACTGGATTAAGTCCTAAGCCAACTATTACTTATCCTTAGTCATGAAAGTGAGGAGAGTATCCGTTCACCATCCTCCTCATTTGCACTTTTTGCAAACTCTAAGGCATGTTATATAATTTCGAAGGATATTTACTTTTGAATAAAAGCGTAGAATCCTCCGAAGAAAATTTCGTCCTTACAGAACTTCTTGTCATTGATTTTGTCTTTACTCTTGAATTGAATAAGTTGTTCAAGTTCAATCAAATATGTGCGTATTTCAAAGACAAAGTTTAAGCGTGGCGAAGTGGGATATTGATAAATCGACAAAGACGAAAAGGATAGAAATGGGTGTTGAGGTGTTGAGCGAGAATGTGTGCTATGCAATGGCTGGGGAAGATTTTTATGTCGTTGTTTGCATGCCCTCGAATCCTGACGCTAAGTCAACAAGCAAACATCCCAGATTTTGACAAATGCCTTTCGCTCCGTCACGTAAAGTTTAAATCCGGGGGTGAATAAACTCCTCCGGAAACAAGAATGTTTGTTGAAAGATTACAGTTGAGAGATGGTGTTGTATAAATTTCACCATATTAAAGTCATCTGTCATATTGACAGTAACGGATGGAAATTGAGATCTTTGAAGAAGGAGTACACAGTTTCGCAAAGTTTACGACTTTAAAGATTAATACGTAGGCTTATGTTCGAGAGGGTTTGTAAGGAAGCCTGATTTCGTAAGTAAGTTTGAGAAGTAAATTATAACAATTTAATGCATACCTATGCAGTGAAATAGCACTTTCTTTGAGGAAATGGAAATTAATGAAGGGATACCCTACATTGTATTATTTTTTATAGAAAATATTTATTTTTTTGTATTACTTTTATCTAATTCGATTGATGGATTTGTTTTTGTAAATAATTTATTTTGTAATTTGCTAAAATTAAAAACAAAAATATTAAATTATGTTTTATATATATTTACAATAACTTTTTTGATAATAATATAATGTTTTTAAGAGCTCGAATCGTCATCAAATCAGTAGTCCATCTTACATAAAATGTCTTTTAATAGTTTGCAGCATCAATATATACATTGCTTTACTTCAAACTGAACTTAATTCAGCGTATAGTGTTGTAATCTAAGCACTTGGATTGGAAATAAAATCTTGAAATATTTTATTCAAAATACAAAGTGAAACCGCACAAAAGATTTAAAGTCTGAAAGAAAGAATGCCCTTCATGAAAAAAATCCTTTTAAATGATCAGCGTACCCAGGACCGAAAAGGAGGAAACGAAAAATCATATTTGATACCGATGTTTCCTATGAAAACGTATTTGCAGCCGCCAGGTTTTTTAATACTGATTTGTATTGTGATCATTCTCTTAGTTATAAGTCCGCATCATATTAAATTGGTGATACGTATATGATTTTATAAATTTTTCAAAAAAATAAGGAACTGTACCTTGTGCTAATTTCTGTATTGTTAAATGCGAATCTTTAGCTTTATTTGGTATTGAGAGATTTGTTCCTTGCAAACTGCTTATGGACAACTTCCAAAAAATACTACGTCTCTTTTTGTATAAAAATTTTTATCAGTAATTTATATCAGCAAGAGAAGAATAACACAATAATTGTTGAGAAAATAAAAAAATGGTACTTAGTGAACTGCGGCACATTTGATTGATTTACTCAATCATTTAATACATACTTTCTTGAGTGTCTTTACACTGTATTAAGAACACGACTACGTACTTTACTATGAAGAAAGTATACAAAACAAAAGTAATTAACATTTGTTCACGTTTTCTCTTATGTGTTTTGAACTACGCTAAGGAGTTTTCAATTTTCAACGTAAGAATCTTTATATATGAGCCCAATAATAATAACAATCAAGGCCTAGCTTGCTTATCAAGTACTCGTGTTGTGCGCACTACTCTTCTTTCACGAGTAGAAGGGACCTACAGGTTTTTGCCCATTCAAACGGCGAAGCTTGAGAAGAGTTTTCTGCAGCTAGAAAGAGGTGGTGCCGTGAAAAATTCGAGGTGTTAAACTGGGAATCGAACCTAGATCTTCGGCGTGTGAGCGTCGCACTCTACCCAACAGACCACGGTGGCCACCAATATTACATTATTAATGGTTAACTGCTTCAACTCATTCGATCATTCGACTTCTGCACTGAACGATTTATATAGTTATATTTAACACTGAATAAATAAACGCTTTGTATGTTTATATAAACAAAGGGCTAAGGACTCAGTTTCGTTTTCCCGAATCAACATACTTAGGAAGCTTTCTCCAAAAACCACGACACCACAAAATACAACTAAGTCTTTTCACACTCATTTCATCTTTCCTTCTCCTAATTTTGATCACGTTCTCTAATTTCAAATGAATTTGTAATAAGATCCTTGTTCTGAAAAAGACAAACAGCAATGTCAATCGAAATGGTTCTTTAAAATTCGAACATAATCTCTTATTTCTACACGCCTACAACTTGAGAAATACGTTAATCCACCCTTAACGCGTTTTCGAATTTCAAAAGGCGATAAGTTTGTGAATAAATATACTCAGTCGCTTCCGGCATTAGCACTGCTAAAACAAATTACCGACGATATCGATTAGCCTAAGAGATATACAAAATTGAGTATTCACGTAACTTTGCACTCTCCGCCTTCAACAGTTTCGACTTGTGCTTTTAAGGGTAGACACAATGTTCGTGCCTGATTTCAAATAAATTTTCATCCAAAAATCCTTTAATCAGTTGTACGTGCAATGGAAGGTCTTTTGTGTTAGGGAGGAACGCTAAACAGTACCTACTTTTCTTCCTAGAGGCGTAATGAGGTATAATGCCGTCTATTCTATGTTCATGGTTGGGAATTCTGCAGAGTTTGTGTATTCAGCACCTACACGAAGAGATAGATAGCCCCGAGGGAACTTTACGCTATATAATTCATTGGAGCATTGGACCAGTTTTACGGTGCCAATTGGGTTAGCACTAGACAGGACTTAACAGTGACGACTTATGTCTTATTTACGTGTCTCCAAAATATTTTTCGCCTTTGGTGAACGAAGACGCCCCGGGATACAAATAAGACGGAAAAAATGGATGACGTGCTTTGAAAGATGTAATATTTTGCTTTTTAGAATAAGCATAATAAGTAATTGTTGAAGCAGTATCGTTTAGTTGTCGATATATGTTTTATTTTATGACCTTTTGTATTGTGGAGGCGAAGTATTAATCTACACATAAATAGATGTGCCCATTGAATCGTTTCCCATGTTGAAAGTCTTTTAGTATATTGAACTTATTTGGAACACCCCTTTCTTCAACACAGATCCGGAACAGTTTTGTATTGACTTGAATAAGCTTTAGCTGGAATCGGCCATTGCGCTTTCATGAGTTCTTCATATTCTTCTTGCGTATGTACTGACAGGATTCTTTTAGTTACCTTTTAGTCCATAAATTGTTTTCCTCAAATGTCGTCAATAACCGGCATATTTTCCTTTCAACATTATAACATCACAACTACAAATAAAATTGTCAACCGGAGAGGTGTACTTGAGAACGAGTTCTTCGCTTTTTGGTTGTCGAACGTACGTAATTTGGGCAAAGGCCTTATGTCAATTTGACCACCGGTTTCATTCCCACAAGTTTTCCGTGAAGTTCAGCTTTCATCAAACGTATTTTAGGTTATGCAAAGTCGCTTCTAATTGGCCGTCAACTCAAAAAATTTAATTGATTAACTAAACTACACAATTTTGAAAAAGGGAATAAATACTTTTTAGAGGAAAATTAAGACAGAAGTAATTCTGTTGCTAGGGGTAGTTAGCTGTTGTATTATTAAAAGTTGTCACTATAGGATATGAGATATTTTACTATAAACACATTTGTTGAATTATTGAATGAAGTTAAAGAACGGCAGTGGGGCAGATGCAAGTTTCATTTTAAAATTCAATAAAATTTAAATATAATTTTTTTTCTACGAATTATTTTAGAATAAATGCAAACATTTCCATTAATTAATTCATCGCAATAAACTCACAGGATTACAACAACTTTCTAAGGGAACATTTATGGTTTCGATTGTTTCAAACTCTTGCATTGCATGCACTGTTATATGGTATATTACAAAAACAGATAAGCTTTGACTTTTTAAAAGTAATTGAAAAAAATAGCTTGTATGGGTTTAATTCTCCGGGTCTCATACGAGCGCCGAACATGTAGAGTTGGATATTTTATTTGTAATATTGTTAAAATGGTTAAATGTTTAAAATTGATTATAATTGGGCTATTCTTAAAGACATGCAGAGGGAAAGCACGAATGCACAAAAAAGAGTTGTGGCTTGGCTTTTTATTAACCCAGGAATCAATAAACTTAAGGTAGCATCAGAATATGGAAGTTCATGTTTCATCAAACTTAAAAAATGGAGAAAAAACTGAACAGTGTTTTGGCTGATTACCAACTCTTTCCAGTATTGTCAAAGCGTGTAGGATAACTTTGGATTTTTGCTGCTGAGGGCAAAACAAAGAGTTTATTCCCTCATTGAGGAATAAGTCATTACATTAACGCCTCTGACTAAAATCCAAATACACCACGAAATTGTAGCAACTAATTTCGTGGTGTATACAAATCAGAATATCTAAAGGCTGAAGGGAGGTATGCTCCTACTCAAGCGTTTATAAAAATGAAGCAAGGGATGGCTTCCTTGAAATTCACATGATGATTTGAATTCATCAGACCTTAAACAAATTGGGACACTTGAAAAGTATATTAAAATCCGGGGAAATAAGTTGATTGGGATTTAGTCCTGTTGTGCTTTATTTAGTTTATTTAGTTTTATTTAATTTCGAAAGCATATGTTGCCTGCAAAAACTTGCAGGACATACGCTCAACTTTTTTTTTGTACATGAGATCAAATATCCACCTTTCTTAATTCTTGTTACCTTTTAGAGAAATTAAAAACAGAATGCTATATAAAACCTTTTCAAAGATTCCCGCAACACATGTTTTATAAAATCTCTTATTCCATTCAATAAAATATATGCTAATTAAGTATCTTTAAAGCAGAACGATGAAATTTTTTCCTGAAAATTGCTTTTCAAAAAGTTTTACATCTCTATCCCTATCCAGATGTCTGATGAATGAATAAAATACGAACACGTCTGCGGCAAAAAAACACCCCAAAACACAGTCTCCTGACTTCGTGAGAAACCTCCATCAGCACACTGAAAGGATGTTCCTCCGAGAAGAGCTAACGTTTTATTACGTATAATATTTCTCGAGTGTCTAGGTTTTGTGTCTTTTGAGCTCCCGACTGTAGCCATTATGACTTATTTTTCCTGTGAGAATTTATTGCGCAAGCAATAAGGATAAAAGTTTGGTTCTTATTCTTCTGTTTTCTGTTCGTTTTCTTCTATGCTTTTTGTTGTTCCTCACATTTCAATTGAGTTCATGTGCAAGAAGAGAAAATGCATTGAAAGAACACGAGGAAAACTCTTCTTGGATGTACATATTTATATGAGTATTCCACGCATCTGGATGTCCTTACAAATAGCCTTATTAACTTTTTATTGCAGGAAATTAAATGATTTATAGCGCTAAGAAATGAAAAATAAATACGCAATTCGTTCTATTTTTACGACGTAAGCCCTTTTATGGCATTAAGTAGGATACGTCAGTTTACGCCTTTCGTGCAGACGTCTTTCTTGCACACTTGTGGGCGTTGAACCAGAATCAGAAGGATGTCATAATTCGAGCGAAAAGCCAAATTTTATACGCTTCCATGGTAAAGTATCCGGTAAACAATCATTTTTATTATCTCACGAAAGCAGATCTATTTTCTTAAGAAATTTACCATAAGGACTCAATTTTCGTTGTCATATAACTGAACGAACAAAATCTGTACAAGCATGCAAAGTATTCCTTTAATCAACCATAAGTGGGGGTAGAAGAAGCTGGAGGCGATTCAGAATTTTTATGACAAGAGATGATCTCCGTCATCTAGATGTTCTTGTTGCTGGGACAAAAAAAAAAAAATTAAATGTACAATTTTATATGCGATGGGAGAAGCGCTGATAATCCCTAGAAAAAACAGATAAATGCGTCTATATGGGCGGAGATTCGCACGAGGAAAAATGGTAGGCAACCCTTTGCTGTATTTTCCATAGCAGCGTCATTTCAGGTTGACGCGGTGGTAAAACTGGCAAGAATGATGGACACTTCATTACCTGTCCAATGAAATGGAAGCATATTGCTCGCGGGTTTTCTGAGGTTGTGGGACGGTGTTGACGGGTGTTGTAATTTATGGTATCTGTCAGGGACGAAATACTCGTAAAACACGTTGAACGCTGAACTAATTTGTAAATAATTTGGTTGTTATCCCTGTCCTTTGATAATGGTAGGCACTTTATGACTAAATTGTTATTAACGCACCCACTTGAGGTTTCCTTAAATTAAACCTCCCTTAGAGTGAAGAGGATTTGAAAGATGTAAACGTTGCTACATTTACGACATTTTTGCAGTACACAGATGACGCTGATTTAGGGATTTATAGATTTTTAATGACATTGGAATAGTCCTGTTAGGTGCATGCTTAACAACAATCGCAATTAATTCTGATAGCTGAAAGAGATTTATTTAAGTAAACTGTGATATTTTTGGTTTTTCTCTTAATGGGGTTTGACACCTTTTGCATAATTACCAAAGCTGCAAAGGTTTTCCCCATTTGAACATTTAAATCAAAGAATCTGTTCAAATACAATAGGTGAGTTTTTAATAAAAGGTATTTCGCTTTTATTTGAATTTTCGTTTTAAAAGAGAGAGACCTACACCCATCAGTCATGTATTTCATAGTGTTGATATTAAATGAATTTATGACGCTTTCAATTTAACAAAATATTTTGACAACAGCCAGCTCGATGCGAGGGTGAAGATAATCTGCTACATGGCCCTCATACGGCTCAAGCTTGATGGAAAAGATTCGGGTATTTGAGAAGGCTTTAGGGCTTGCCTTCGCCTCTACAGAACACCAGAGTCCCAGTACATAAAATTTTACTTCAATGAGGTCTTATACAACAGGGCGAACCTGATACGAGTGGAAAATTTCCTGGTGAAGTTGATTTAAGTTCACACTGAGAGAGCGATGAGTTCGGTTAATAACTTGATCTCTGCCCAATCCATAGTACTACTAAAGGGTACGTCAAACTATCTTCGTCCCCCCAGAAGCATTTCTCCATTTTGATAGGCATGGGATGTGGATGGGCGACTCAACTACGACCATTCCGTCGCACAACGAGCTGAGGAAGATCTCATCCGCTTTAGTATGGCGGTGTCGAGTCGGGATAAGAGAGATGTTGTGTTACAACATCGAAAGTTTTGGTGGCTGAGAGAGGGAACTCCCTAGTCGAACCCTTTAGACCGGGGGTAGAATGGGTAGCACGGATTTCCTTCAAAGAGTAGGCGGTCTTGCAGCGGATATGATCCATGCAACCTATGACCGACTTACAGATTTAATGTAAGTAGTTGTAAGTTTTATATATAATGTACATACAATAAAAAAAAATCTAAGTATACGCATTTGTACATTGTACATGTGTATATAAATGTACATAGGTTAGGTGCACGGATGTATATATATGCGTATAGTATTATACACGCATGTATATATGTGTGTATGTTTAGTTAAGGTAGTTTTAAGTTATTTTAAGATAGTATGTAAGTTAGCATATAAGTTTTAATTTAAAAAAAAAAACGTTCAGTTATTCAGTTTTTTCTCTAAAATTTTTCTTAATAAACAAAATGATAAATAAATAAAAAGACAATAGATTAAGGATAAGTTTAGCTTAGAGTGTCCGTCGAGAGCCAGTAAGTTTGGTTGTAGGAAAAAAAGTACGTCCTACTAGTTTTAAGCTGTTTTTTGGTCTAGTTCGTAAGTCTGTTATGAATTGGAAATAAAATGTATTAAAAATGAAAATGTGAGTAGCATAAAATCTAAACATGTTTTGCTTGTTCGGCAATTTCTTGTTGTCGAAAAAATGGATAAAATAATTTGCATTCAATTTTGTGCAAAATAGGATTAAATACTCAAAAAAACTTGAAATGTTGACGGGGGCATACGGTGAGTGAAGTCTAATTCTAAACAAAATGTACAGGTGCCCTGAATGCCTCAAAACATCAAAAATCGCTCACAATGTTAAAACAGTTAAGAAAATTCTTATAAAAAATCGTCGAATCACTATTAGACAAGTTGCTCAAGATGTCGGCTTCATGCATTTTTTTCGGAAATGAAGGTATGAAGCGTGTGGCAGCGAATTTCGATCAATTGAATAATGCCACATGAATCAGGAATTGTTAAATTACGGGAATTGTTGAACTACGTTAACGGCGATCCAGTTTTACTTGTTTGATTGTTTGACAAAATAGAAATTGATGAATAAATAAATGTTTTTTGTTTAATTTTTTGAACAGACCTCGTAGGTTTAGTGAATTCATGCAATTCAACCCCTATTGGTGTTTTCGTTTTCAACGTCTCCCAAACTTTAAAACTTAAAACTTTTAAAATTTAAATAAATAACTTAATATGTATACGTTTTTCAAAATCACTTGACGTTGAAGAGCAAAACGTCTCGTAAATTAATTCAATCAGACCAATCTTTATTTAAGAACATCATTTTCGCACAGTACTCTGCACCATCTGTATTTAATCAGATAGCATCGCCACTAGGCTGCACAAAATCGATAGTGAAATCAGTGAGTGAAGCGATATGAAATTATTTTACATTACTGCAACACTTCATACAAATTCATTTTTCCATCCAATTTTTCCCTCCATTTTCCATCCAATTTTCAGGGATTACTGCGAAAACCTGTTCAAATTAAATTTTGGTTTCTCATACGTGAATTTCATAGTGTGGTTTCTGCGAATCCATCGTTCAAGTTTAAACAATAATGAAATGATTTTGGAGAGGCCAACCAAATATCCTTTGTCCACAATTTATTTTCCACTTGGGTAATCGAATTTTCTTTCAACACACACATTTCTGTGTCTAAAGCCGTCCAACGTTATCCAATTTCATTAATTACTATCTCACCAACTATACAAACCATGTTATCCTAATTGATGATGATGAAAATGAAAATGAATCCGGGAGTAAGATGGGTGATGTGTTAATGATAAGCAGCTACTCTTAATCTGGTAATGTAATGTGTGACAGAAAAATTCTGTTTTCGTTAAGTGCCTCCCCAAATGAACTTATGGTTAAACCCAAGAACTAGCATAAGTTGATGATGGCTTTTGACCCTCCCTTATGATGGCAGTGGCCTTTCCTTTATTCTCAGACATAGGTTTATACTTTTCATCTCGTTGGAATACATTCGATTTGGTTGTGGTCCTCATTTCTTTTTTCAACCGCAAAACGTATGTGAGCAAGTACAATGTGGAGGGGTGGCATCCTCCTTTTTATGACCTCGGAAGGCCAACATCCCCATCGAGCGGAGGGGATTTTATGGACGAAAGTCAGTCTTGGGTGAATGTGGAAATGTGGTGTGCGAAAAGAGGTATTATATTAACTTCTGAGGTGTCCTTTTTTGTTGATGACCAGTCAGTTAAGGTTTCTTTCGTCTTGCACGCTCTGAGTTCTTTAGCAAATAAAACGCAATGGTGATTGTTATTTATAGATGTTGGTCTCTTTACTTTCGAGAGGGTTGAAGAGATTCTTTGGGGAAGGCTTCTCATTTCATTCGATGGTTGATTGCGCCGAGCGGTGAGATGTGACTTTCGTTAGGAACTCTTTACGGACATGGATAGGGCTGTCCGCTTTTTGCGTGTATCAATCTTTGTTTAACTATCTGGGGGTCACAAAGGGAAAGTTGTGTTGGTTACTGAGAAGCCAGTTTTTTTTGTGGGAAGTGGCAAGTAATTTTATAGTACGAGGAGCAGTGAATATGAAAATCGAAGATTTGTTCAATGATGTGACACGTAATTAAACGAAACTGTCTTAAGTGATTGGGTTTTGTGTGATAGGTGTACAAGCCTTATCTTTTGGACAAGCTTGATTCTTTTGACAAATTAAATTAGGATGGTAAGTTATTTGTGCATGTAATATAATAAGGACCCAACTGAGTTAAGAAGGTTAATTGAGTTTCGGTTTTGTGATTGCGGCCATAAAAAGGAGAACATATTTGGTGAATCACACATTGTCACTTTTAAAAGTGAAGTTATGTCCCTCATGGAGTTCATAACTAGCCAATGGATTTGCAGCCCTAATAACATTTTGTATACTATTTTTTTGGGGAAGTCTTTCCAATTATATTCAAAGTCAAGAAACAATTAGTGGAAAGATGTTACTCTCAAACTTGACCAGTCAAATAAAATTTAGTTATTAAGTTTATGAAAAGTAACTTTAATTTTTTTATATATTGTATGTGCACGTTCTTACAACTGCCATTGTAGGTTTTATGGACTTAGGAATACGAGTAATCATTTATATGTTTTGACATAGTTTACAGCATGAACATATTAAGTTAAAAGCACTATCTATCATAGTTTCCTTAAAATCTCAATAGATGTCCTTTTAACTTTCACATTCTTATCATTTTTAAGAAAAATTGCTTACATGCTTCAAAAACATATATTTTTATTTGCGTAATTTGTTGAAATAAAGTAATTTTTTTGGAAACAGCGGCATTGTGCTGTGGTGTATGATAGAGAAATACAATTCACATCATCGAAACTTGTTCATCAAAAAGTGATAATTTATAAAAACATTAACAATCGCAAAAAAGCTCCAAATATTGTCAGATTCAATCTTATGTTAGGCAATTAATTGATTGGGTTAGGTTTTTATCATCTCTGGAATCTTTGTTTTTTGACGGATTCAAATTTAATTTAATTATTTTAATTTTAAATCAAATTTGTTGCAATCTTTTTTTCTTAAAAGAAAAATGTATATAAAGCCTTACGTGGAACATACAATTAAATCTTAGGAGAATATTCCAATACTTTTAAGTAAAGACTTTTGTTTGTTTATATTTATGTTTTTATTTTAAATTACTTTGCATTAAATAATTCTTTTACCGAACTTTTCTTGTGAATATTCGTAGTTGGGTTTCATGTCTTAGTGCAATAGGTAAGTCTAATAATTTTGTTCACTTTGTGTTCTCATATATAGAAGACGAAAATCATTTCTGCTGCTTACATCATACTAATGAAGTTATATTATATTCAACTTCTTTTCTCATATATACAAGATGACAATCATTAAAGTAATGAAGTTTTATTACTCCACATATAATTAGGCAATGAGTTATTATTAATTTTAAAGATAAATATAAGTAAGTATAAGTATAATAAAAATTTACAACATTTGGCATTTCGTTCCCATATAATTTCAACAGTAATGCATTGAGAACCGAATCTTGGGGTACACCTAGCGTCACATTTATTGGTTAAGATATTGCACTTCCCACTTTGATTCTCTGAGTACGTCGATCGAAGAACGATTTGAATCACTTCAGCTTGCTCTCATTGACTCCTTATTTATATGGTTTATCGCATAGTATGTTTCTGTCAATTGTTTCAAAAGCTCTTCTTAAGTCGATGAACACCGCCACCATACTCATTTCTAGCTTTGTCTAGTCCGCAATAATCAAATTTAGAAGTGATTCGTAAATATGTGTGCCTCTAAGCACAGACTGATACTCTGTAAAAAGCTAATTAATCTCCATATAGTCCTGAAAATGTCTTTGCAACACTTTCTTTAATATTTGCGCTTCATTCTGCAACATATTAACTGAGCCGTAGTCAGCAGGTTTGGTAGCCTTTTTTAACTTTTCTACTGGTATCTCCTTCGATTCTTTCCATGCAATTGAAAATGTACTACTCATGATTTATTTATAATATCACATCAATTTGGGCCAATATATGGGAGCACGTCTATAATCATATTTACACTACGCATTTTATTACTTTTTCAATGTTTCATTTCCTTTACAATGTTCCTCAGCTTTTTCTTTTACTTTTTCAATGTTTCATTTCCTTTACAATGTTCCTCAGCTCAGCTTTAATTGCACCGTACCCTTGTTGGTCGTTCTCATTCGTGAGGAACCATTAGCACTAGTGATTTAGGTGTGTCTCTGTTTCAAATAAATAGTTGAGTTAAAGACGTACAGTTGTAATAAACGGATAAAAAACATTTCAAATATATTACTTTTCCTCTAATTAAAGTTTCCGTTACAAATAACACTGAGTATTTATTTTTTCAGAATATCTGTAGACAGGCTTAAATTATATGGTAAAAATTCGATTTCTGAATACGATTCAATATCCTGCCTTCGCTTCATAAACGCAGTGTATAAGAGGAGTGTGAAAAATGTGATATCCATTCTGTAGGACAAAGGACACAAAATATTCAGCGTGCTCAAAATAAAACAGTTCATGTTCTGCGAAACTCACAAGCCCTATAGTTTCGAAATTAAAAAGGATATCCTCTCAGCTTTTAATTCCAACGTATGTGTGGACTCATACACCCCTTCCATCAAAATTGTATTTATTATCCTTTCTAGGGACAACGTGGTGGAGGGCTCTTGAAAGGATTAATGCAGGGATTTTATTGCAGGTACATAGGGCCAGGGTGGAATTACATTGCACATCCTTAATCATTCCCATACACTCATGCTTCCATATACCAGTAGCACTCGTCACAACCTGATTTTATTCTCTTGCAATGACTGTACTGATAGTGGGAAAAGAATTTGGTCTATGGCAATTAAATTTTTAGTTGCTGACCACAGAATAAAAAAGATTTCCGGATTCTCCTTCGTCGGATGAATAAGAGTTTAAAATGTTAATTAATGTCAACGTTCATTTCTGTGTCCTGTTTCCGTTCTGAATTAAGATGTGTCGAGGTCACATAGTTAAAATCGAACGTGTTTACGTACGCTCCTACAAACATATTTCAGTTTGATTATTTGTACGGGAGTAAGATATAATATATTTGGATACTTCGTAGCTGTATTTCCTCTGCATTGTCTATTGTACCTTATAATATGAGACCAACCTGCTGTTCCTGAACGAATAAATTTGTTTGGAGAATTACGATCATGTACAAGCTCATGTGAGCATGCATATGCTGAGCATGTTTGTCACCAATTTTTTAACTTCTGTTTAACGGATTTTGTTACAATGTGCCATACAACATCGTATTTTTGTTTTAATGTAGGAGGTTGTATAATTTAATAAATATTTCAATATCCGTTAGTTATATACATTTAATAGGATATGGAATTTTGGTATGCAGTATAATGGCTCTGGAATGGGATTTCTAAATCCACTTCCTCAGTGTCCAATAAAGCAATGAGAGGTTAACATGGTTATTTTATACCTGTTGTTTTTCGAGGAGTTTCAACTTTATTATCGAACATGTTTGATCCATGAGACGAAAATTCACTTTCCATCAAATATGATTCTTCTTCTAAAAGTTTTTCCTAATTGTAGCTGCTTGAAACTAAAAAAGTGAGGTTAGTGAAGCAACTAAATTCGCGCCTTTCTTTCCCACGTTATGTTATTGTTCATGAATTAAACTTTACACCCTCGGCTTCAGCAGGACCCTAACAAACAACAATAGCGAATGATATTTAACTGGTTCAAGACATTTTTGCAAAAAGAGATTGTACTAATTTCTACAGTGAGTGATTGTAAACTCATGATGATTGACAATGAAAAACGAATTTCATCAGTGAGTAATCTTCATTCCTTTTGGGGAAGGGCTACTTCTGGCCAATGCAGTTATAAGTACTTACGAATCGAAATAAAGTTAGGAGTTTTGTATCAAGAGATAGAAAATTAGCTTATTTTTCTATCAATAAATCCTTTTGGTGCGGCATCAGTAATGACCATCAATTGAAATTAAACAAATTTGAAAAGGTTGAAAATTCGAAATTTAGTATGAACTCTTATCTTTCGTGTTCGAGTGCCACTCGTTAAGATTCTTCTTTTTTATTTTCACAACCTCATTTACTTTTCCTGAAAAACTTTTAAAATAGACATTCAATATATGACATTCATTTTGTTCTTCATGTAGATTTCAATGGTATTTTTATCCCTTTTATCCATGGTGACTAAAATAGTTATCGATCATTTTTGCGCATCGTTAACCTCTTACTTCGAATTGAATTGGGCGTTATTTCAAATTGGATTGGGCGTTATTAGAAATTGGATTGGGCGTTATTTCAAACTGAAGGTAAGGCATGCAAAAGTTTGGAATAGTTTTATAAACATTTATCGTATGCTATTGCTACGCTCCTCTCATCCATTTGAACTACTAAGGTAGAAAAAGATTTTTATTTTAAAATTACAGCACTGTGCAAAATAATAGCACCATGTTCAACCTTGTCACAATTTTGTCGCTATTTTGCTAATAAATTCTTACTGCCGTCATGTAAACACATCATATTAATGGCACAACATCCTTATTCTATCAGTAATAAAACCTGTAAGTAGTATAAGAAAAAAGTGATTTCTGAACTCTAAAAAGGCCCGTTATCCGGAATAATACCGAATTTCGGTGTGTGCAAAATAATAGCACCAAGATAAAAAATTCATGAATATGAAATAAAGACCAATGGAATAGTAAAGTTTTTTGTTTTAATTGTTTTTAATTGGGTTAGTATTTGGTCGGCTTAGCTTTAAGTACAGCGTCAAAACATCGTGGCATCGAGTCGATTAAGACCTGACATCGCTAAATAGGGATATTCTTCCACACAACCTGCACAACATCCCATAGTTGTTTTGTATTTTTCAGGTTTTGCTTCACATACAGCTTTCTTAACATCTGCCCAAGGATTTTCAATGGGATTCAGGTACGTAGACTGAGGCGGTCACTCCATAGCGTGAACTCCATTGCTTTGGAAAACTTCTTAGGCCAGTTTTCACGCATGTTTGGGGTCATTGTCTTGCTGTAGAATCCATCTCAGCGGCATATTCCACTCTGCATAAGCCAGTATGGTTTCTCCCACTATGCTGACATAAACTCCGACGGCATCATCGGTTTTATTCAAAAAATGGGACCAGTAGTATAGGAAAAGCATCCCTATACGTTAGTTTTTGCTCCGCCGTGCTTAGCAGTCTTTACAGGTTGAAACTCGTGGTTTTTTCGATTGCGACAAATGTTCTGGTTCCAGGAGTACCAAATAAAATAATTTTGGATTCGTCCGCCCAAAATATATTGGGCTATTTAGAGGGTTCCCAGTTCAGGTGTTGTTTGACAAACTTGTTTCGTTTAAGTAGGTTGATTTTTGAGAGTAGTGCTACTTTTCTGGGACTCTGGCAGATGAATTCTTCTTTACCAGCCTTCTTCTTATTGTTGATGTCGCCACGGGTGAATTTAACTTCTCTTTTATTTTGATAAATGGGTTACGTTTGACTACTCTTACTATTTGTCGTTAATCGGCGGGGGTTAGTTTCGATTTTCTTTCTCTTTTTTCTTCCTGTTGAGCGTATATTTTGACATTTGTGATCAACTTATTTGAACTCCCAACAATTTTACTTATAAATTTGTAAATTTTACCCTTAGAGAGCAGTTTTTTTTATTAAGGCACGTTTCTCGGGAGTACAATGCACACCAAGACCCATTTTACTTTGATAACAACGTTGCACTTTAAAATATAATCTTTAAATAATTACAATAATATGTGTAGAGATAGTTTTTAACCAAAAAAAATTCAAAAGACTGGTGTACACTACGCAAACGCTCCTCAGAATGACGTGGTACTATCATTTTGCACATTTAAATTCGGCTGCATTTCTGGTAACGAGACCTTTTTTAATGATAAGATGCATTTTTTTATTATCTTGCTTATGAGTTTTATGATTGATATAATAAAGATGTTGTGCAATAAATATGAGACCCCTGCCTGCCCATACGAAAAAGAAATTAGCATAAAAGTGACAAAGTCGAACATGGTGCTATTATTTTGCACAGTGCTGTAGCAGATGCCGCAGCATTCCCAAATTCGTCCACCGCAAATGTTCTTTACGACAGTACGTGAACACCTTCGAGAATACGCTGGCTGACCCTTTGTTTGCATTCAAGTTCCCATAGGAATAATCACGTACAGGTCATTGCTGAGCCCTCACATTCATTAAGTACAACGGCTGCATAGTTGAACAGGGCCAAATATTTATCCCACTCTTCGTTCTAAGAACAATAGAGATTTGAATCCCACAACACCACGCTCAACCCTATTGCCAACGGCAGGAACGACAGTCTGAACTTGAGTATTAACACTTTGCCTGCGCAGACTACGTGAGTTAGGGCTGGGCGAGGATTAGGTAATTAGACGTGTTGGAGAGATTAATGAGCGAAAGAACGAATGAAAGGGATGCCAGTAGAAGAATTTCCGTAATCTATCCACACCTTCTCCCTTTCCTTTCTATAGCACTGGTGTTGAAATTTCAATTAACTCCTGTGGATTATATATCCTTGCTCAGTATACAAACATTGAATTCACAGTTCCCACAGTCAAAGGGGAAGCCAAAAATGTAATATTTGCTAAAGAAACCAGCACTTTGGTGAGTTCGGTTAGAAGCATACGGAAGAGGTAAGGACGTCTCGATGATGATGCCATGATTTATCACCTTTTCTGCATTGCCTCAGATTGAAAATGTTCCAGTAGTGGCAGTAGCTATAAAAGCTTCCTATTTCAAGAAGTCTTTGTTACAATCACTTTTGGGTACTTTAATCTAATGGAGTTTAGTTTTGCAAATACTCCAAGGAAATTAAATTATTTTTATGGGCGGCGGGGGATATTAACCGCAAACCTTCGTGGGAGGGTTGAGAGAAAAGTAAACGATATAAATGCAAACAAAGACACTTCGTAAATAAGTGGGTTAATGGACATTAAGGGAGCAGTGGGTTTAGTATTGCGTTTGCCAAGCCATTACTGTGTTGGAATTAGTGTGTGACAATATAGAAATGTGTGCTTGACAATGAAACATTTGCGATACATTTATTTATATTTGAGTTAATTTCTGGAAAAAATTCACGTTTACTCTCAAATGATCTACGAATTCAAGCCATAAAGTTAAAAAACAAGGCAAAATGGAACAAGGATAGGAATAGAAACTGAATGGCCAAGGCAGCTAATTTTTTGTCAGTATGTGTTTATTAGTACAGTATTCCTTTTGAAAATAATTTTTTCAAACAAGCCCTCACGAGGCATTCTTGTTAATGTGCTAGCTTTTGAAGTAATTGAAACCATTTTTCGTAAAAGGAGCAATGTAAGAGTATGAGCGTAAACATTATGCATAATCTTACTCCCAAGTTATTGGTAAACATGGTGGAATAGCAAAAGTTAATCGAGGTGTCAAAGCCTTTACCAAGTTTTTAGACAGTGAGTCAACGACTGGAAGATACCATTTTTCACTTAGTGAATGCTTTCGTTTATTGTTTATATATTCACTCCTCGCTATTGTAATTTTCTCAGCTGCACAACTTAGTTTATTTTCCACAACACATTTTAATTGCTTTCTTGGCCGTGCTTCTTGAACAAAAAATTTAGGAAATCGGACTCGAATAAAACTTATGGTTATATTTCTAAGTTGTTATATTTCATAACGAAATATTAATGTCTTTATAATTTCGGAACAGTGTCCAGTTCAGTCCAGTTTCCAAAATAATACGAAGTACGGGTTACAAATTGGACTTCTTTTGACACCAATTGAAATTTGACTCTTCTGAGGCCAACATTTTGTTTTAAGAAGTGAACATTTGTAACATTTTCAATGTAACGGTTGCATTTTATTCCGGCGTAAAATGTTTTTCCTGTTCCAAAAATTCAAATATGAATATTATATGTATTACAAAAAATTAAAGTTTACTTTAAAATATTTACAAAACCAAAATTTACAAAACGTTTATACCGGAATTCTGGAAATCTTTAATATTTCTTGGCAAGCGTTAATTAACATGCATGACACAGATCAAGATACTTAAAGCATTTTGTTGTTATTATGAAGATCCATAACTACCTTGGAAGGCTAAGTATTTGTCCCGCTTTCCATTTGATTAAAAGACAATGTCATGAAGTAATTCAATATGTAAAAATTAGTTTAATACATTTTAACAGCCGTAAAGGGTTTGTTTTGTATCTCAACGGATTGAGGAAAATTCGAACAGCTAGAAAAAATATTTACCCTAGACGCAAGAGGCCGTTCTCCAATCAATTTCAACTCATGTGACGTTAGTATGCGAAATTTTCAATTCTCTCGGTGCCCAAGAATTATATCAAAGCACTCCCCTCCATGGACTCGGTACCACCAGTGTACACTCTGAAGCAAAAGAAAAGTTTATTTTCATTTTTTCCCAAGCCACTGGACAACAACAAACCTTTCTGCCCCTCCACAGGTTTAAAAATGTTATCCTCACGTGTTTACCCATCGATTTGCTTTCGGATACGTTTACAAAACCGTCATTCCAGCATGTTGCAGGGAGAATGCAATCACTGCCGTCGAGGTAGGTAACTATGGATATACTCAAAATACCTCTTCGACAACAGCCTGGGATGTATCCGTATGGATGTTCGGTTTATCCCCGAACACCAGTTGTGGTGGAAGCTGGACGGGAATTCAGCTCTCTGAATATATATGGTTCATCCGTTTCTTCGGGACTCAGAAGTGACAGCATGAAAACAAGGAAGAGCAAATGCAACTCAACCATGGTCGTTGGCTTTTTTGCCGTTCCTATACTTCCAAATTGCCGACATGGATCCTGTGGAATGGCAATATTTGATTTTCAGGCAAAAAAGCGATTGAAAAAAGTAATTAATCAGTTGGTGGGCGACGTATTCGGTGATGGAGTAAAAAAGGAAAGGCAAAAGATTTCACGATTGCTTTTCTGGATTTTCCAACTAATTTACTGGTATCACACTTGCCCAATCTCCAAAATTCATTTAATTATCTCATAGCTATTTTATCCACCGACATAATCTTGACCTATTCCATCGGTTGAATGGCGATGAAAGAAAAAGGAAGCAACCACCCGGAACAGAAAAACAGAAAACAGCCCCAAAAAAGAAGATCCGGGCTATATAAGATGATGAAAGTCAAACCCCCGCATAATAGCTGCCTGGAACTTTACGATTGTTAATTTAAATAAAAGGTCCTTGAAAACTGCGTTGGGCATTCCTGTGGAATGGTTTTCATTGTTAGGGTGGCCTTTGATGTACGTCAAGTTGTTTCTTCTTTATTTAATAATTTGCTGGGATTCTTGAATGCGTGAGAGACCTAATTAATTCGAGAGAAAAGTTTTATCGGTTGGTTTTGGAATATGTATAAAACCAAAATCACCAAGAAGAAATAATTTTGTTGCTTCAAGGATTACATTTACATTTTCGTGTGTTCACGAAAAGTCATACGACTTCAACTTCGGTAATAAATGTAAGTTTAAAGAGGAGTAATGTGTTAATAATATTTTCTACAAGCTACAATAATTCTTGAACCTACAATAACCCTTTTTTGTGCAGAAGTAAGTCTTTTTTCAGTGCTAATTTATTTCTAAATCGACATTGTTTATTACGAAAAAAAAAACAATGAGACACTACACATTTTTCTTAGGCGCAGATTCTTTTTCTTTTTCTATTTTTAGACTACGGATTTCCTGACTTTTTAAAATATTATGGAATATATCCATTAGTCTGTTTTAGTAAAAGGCTGCTTGGTTTATTTTTACGGTATGATGGACACTTATCATCTACAATATGTGTAGATTGGAAGATCGCATACAATAGCTACAGCAGCAAGACCTGGTCGCTGTAGTCATCACCTATAAATCAAATTTAGAGTGGCACAATTTTGTCATTGCTTCAACTTACTTACAACCTTATGATTCTATCCTCCCACCACCGCCAAGGAAGTAGCGAAACTCGTAGTACGAAAAGAAGAAGATGGGTCTCGTCATCTGTTGCGAGGTAATGCTGAGAAAACTTTCTGGGGCAGCAGCAGGTGAAACAAGAGAGGATCGCATCTTCTGAATCTGGCTGCCATGAAGGCAATATTTAGTTGTTATACTGTTATACAGTATAGCATAACAACTTTTTTGGAAAAAACACATTGAGACAAAAACCTCCAAGGAGCTGTCAGTCTTTTGGCAGTGTAAGGGAGTTTTCAGCAAAACTTGGGCTTATAACCAGTAGATCCGTATGGATCTACACGGCAATGATAAGACCTCTTCTCTCTTATGCATCAGTCGTTTGAAGGAACAAGCACTCGCGCAAATACGTGACTGCTGCTTTCACTTAGCTTCAAAGAACGGTCTGTATCGGCTGCACAACGGCCTTCCCTAGCACGCCTCGCTCTGCCCTCCCTCGTCTTGACATCAACTTCATAGGATGCACAATCAAGTACATCTCTCGAATAAAAATGAATGGTCTTTGGTACAACTCGCACTGGAGCTTTGAAGACCTCGCGCAGTGCATTTCATTTTTTTCAAACCATTTTTTTTTATTTTTCGAATTCAATTTCTTACATGCTAGACAAAAAATACTTAAAATTAGCTTACTAATCAAATCTAATGATCTAAATTCTAACTTATTGACTCTCTAAAAGTACTCCAAGCTAACCCAGGGGTTTTTTTTATGCCTTTCGGATTCTTCTAATATTGAATTAAATGCTTAAACGTATATATGTAAATGTAAATATTATCTCTAAAAGAACATTATGAAAAAAACGTGGACTTCATGTTATCTAATACGACGTGATGTACTTTTTTTGTGTTTTTTTTGTTTTTTTCTGTTTTTGTTTTTTTATTTTTTTTAATGTTTTATTTTTGTATATTTTTGTAAAATTTTTTACAATTACCTTTTTATTGGAGTTGCTTTTCTACTGTTCGGCGTGTAACGTGGAAGATGATGGGGGAGCCTTCCCTATCCTGTATCAGGCCATTCGCGCCCAAATAGAGGAAAGCTTCAGGCGGAATAAAGCCGTACTCTCTCATGGTAAATTACGTTAGGGTAGTAAGCTCCAAAGATTAGACTGTTGACCGTATCAGTTTAATAATAAAATTATATATCCTTATAAGTTTTGCCTTGTTGTACAGGACTTCGTTGGAAATAAAAACCGCATCTCCTGTAACACTAGCCTCATGGACATGCCGTCTGATGCGAAGACTCAAATGACAGCTGCGTCGCTCATACAAAGTCCACTTCTCCGTGTTGTTGACTGGATCTGGCCAGAAACTGAACCGGAAAGGAAATGTAGTCGGATTTTCACGGACGGCTTCAAGACGACGGAAGGATCTGAAGCTGCGGCTTTCGTGGAAGACGACAACATCAGACTTCGCACCTCCTTAGGCAATTCCGCGTAGGTCTTCCAGGCAGAAGCGTATCCTAATGGCCACTTACTATATTGTGAAGAATAGGTGGAAGTGATGCGCTTGCTGGGACTACATAGCTGTTAGGGCAGGTTTTCTATTTAATCCTCAGTCAGATTAGCGTCAGTCAGAAAAGCAGCGTTATTTATTTATTATAAGAAATTTAAAACGTGAGTCGATGCTCCTTGAAATGATTGCAACAGGATTTTCATTAAAATATTTGAGCAAGAATCGTGGGCTTTAACTTATTCCCATATTAAAACAAAACTCAACACATATTTAACCAATGGCAGTGTCATGTTAATAAATATAAAAAAATATGAGATGCTTACCAGAAGCATCTTTCCCAACGCCGTTAGTCAGATTTTACTGCAATCTTTGCAAAGATTGCATCCCAGAGCTTATTGCCTCCTATTATCACCACTACTTACTACTTCGCTGCTCCCACGAACAGTCAAGTTTCATTTGCATTTCAAATTTTCGAACATAAAGTTTTTGACCATAAATTTCCCTAGCGTTTTCGCCATTGCACTTCTTCGCATCAGAAGCTGCAGAAGGACTCGCCAACGAAAAGTGGAAGTCTCACTGCAATTAAATTTTTCAAAAAGCTTCCACTTCCATAATTTCCGAGATGTAAATGAACGAATGAATTGTACGCCGGGAACATTTATTGGCGGCGACATTAAGTTGCCATTGTTACGCTGAATTAAATTTCCAGAAAATTAAATGAAATTGTCCCCCCAATGGTCGGGTACATGTCCAAAGGACTTTTAATTAAATGACCGTTGAGGGCTTTTAAGGCGACAGGCGTTATTCCTTTGCTATCCAGCGTGTCCAGATGCTGATGTAATGAGCAACATGAACATATGTAGATCGGAGTTTGCCTGATTGTTGGAAACAAGCACCGTCAACACTGCCACCAAACCTAAATGTGTTGAGACATGCACATGCATATGTTTACGTTGTGAAGCGGTGAAGCTGGGGAAAGCACATATGTGCGCAAACTGTCAGAAGGTGTGGAGGAAACACTTGTTATCGTGTCGTTAATGACACCGGGCGGCAAAGTGAAGCAGCTGCCTGTATGCACCGATCCAACCATTTCAGGGTGACAGCTGGTGCCGTGGACTCTTTTCTCTTATGATTAAGTGGAACTTAAACTTGACGGTTTACGGGGGTCATATGCTGGGGCGCTTTGTCTTGTGACGGTTAGCGGAAAAATGAAATGTTGCTCTTGGCCTACATTGGGGAGAAATATGCTTTACATGGCACGGGAATATGACAAAGGGCTTGTCGCATGGGAAATACTATCAGAATTGAGGTCGGTTCGGTGAATCATTTTGTAGAGAATGAGAGAAGACCATACATATGTTCCGCAGTCATCTCAACTATGTTACAGGTTAAGATGTGCAGGAATTTTTTGGTGAAAGTCACACTGAGTTTCCATGCTCTCCTTTTATTAAATAACAAGAGTGGTGAAAAAGACTGTGATGTTTAGCATTTTAAACAGTTTTCTTAAATTGTTTGATCTTAGTAAAAGGCTGCAATGATAATGTTCGTATAAAAATAAACAATTGAGATCATAGAACTAAGGCCTATGTATTTTTCTGAAATTGCTAAACATTGAAAAAAAAGTCTAACTTAGATATTAAACACGTAATGTTCGGTTAGAATATGTCAACGAATACTTAATAAACCACAATATGTAGATTATGTGCTAGCTATAACATTATAGTGTGTAAGGAAATCGATAGGATTCTGTAAATTGTTAATCACAACAGACGCATACCGGTATAAAATGAGCGTTTTTTTGAAAATAAAACAATAATTATTAATGGAAAAGTTTAAAACATTTTATTCAAAGTATTGGCCATTTTCTACATATTTTGACCTCCTTTCTGGCAATTTGTGAATACCACTCCCATAAAATTGTTCGTCTTTTAAAGCAAACCTATCAGACACCCAATTATCGACCCCTTCGTAGGAATAAAAGTGCTGCTCGGCCAATGCGTGTCCCATCAGTGAAAACAAATGGTAGTCGGAAGGAGCCAAGTCTGATGAATACGGCGGGTGGGGTAGCTGGTCCCAGCCAAGTGTTTTGATTGTATCCTGAACAGGTTTTGCTTTGTGTGCAGGTGCATTGTCATGGAGCAAAATTACCTTGCTGTGTCTTCTAATCCATTCTGGTCGTTTCTCGATCAATGCATGGTTCAAATTGATCATTTGTTGTCGGTAACGATCAGTATTAACGGTTTCACCAGGTTTTAGGAGCTCGTGGTACAGCACACCTTTCTGGTCCCACCAAATAAACAGCATTGTCTTCTTGCCGAATCGATCTGGTTTTGCAGTCGATGTTGATGGTTGTCCCAGATTAACCCATGATTTTTTCCGTTAAGGATTCTTAAAATAACATCGCCAGTAAATCCTTTGCAAAATCGATTTTCTTTCGTGTCTTTGAAGCAAAATTGCACAAGTGTTTTTTCGGTTTTCCATCTGTCTTTCAATTCATGTGGCACCCATTTTCCACACTCTTGGATCTTTCCCATAGCTTTTAAACGGTCAGAAATTGTTTGTTGTGCCACATTTAACATTGCTGCCATTTGCTTTTGACTAAAAGTGTCATCTTCATCCAATATCGTTTGCAATTCGGCGTCTTCAAACTTTTTTGGTGGCTTTTCACGTTCTTCATTTCTCACATCAAAATCATTATTTCTTTTGCATGTTGCTTCTGATAGAGCATGATCACCATATGCCTCGACAAGCATTCGATGCGACTCTGCAGTACTTCAAATGAAAATTAATGCTTTCCGCAAATCATCACAAGATTCGACATTTTAAACACGATGAAAAAATATGTCTGTTCAATGACTTGATGTATACTAAATATTTTTCACAGATGTCATACAAGCAAAAACAAAAATAAGGGCTCGTTCACAAGAAATGTTCCCTATCGAGACATTTCTATCTTGACGCTCACTTCATACCGGTATACCTGGTAGTTTTATTCAGTTATTGAGTTTTTTAGAAAGAAAATCTTCAAAACTTTGAATAAGGTAACAATCAAAATATAATTTTAGAAAACTGTTATTTGTCGTCACATGCAATATATCAGAAAATCATTTGTGTAGTTGATTTAATTCATATTTTAATTTTCATTTCATTTCATTTATTAAGTTATAAAGTTTAACATAATGCTACAAGTCATTGTTTATTACGAAGAAGCAAATATTAGACCTCTGGATTTTCTGACTTTTTAAAATATTATGGAATATATTCATTAGTCCGTTTTAGTAAAAGACTTGTTGGTTTATTTAGACGGTATGATGGACACTTATCATCTACAATATATATCGGTTGGAAAATCGCATTAAATAGCTACCGCAGCAAGACTTAGTTGTTGCGGTCATCAACTATATATCGAGCGTGGAACAATTTTGTCGTTGCTTCAGCTTATTTCCCTTACGATTCCGTCCTCCCACCACCATCAAAGAAGTAGCGGGAGAGCAGGAACCCTAGGACAACAAACTTGCTAAGTTTTCGGGAAGAGCTAGAAATTCGAGTCGTACCTCTCTCAAAACTAGATCCGAGGCGGGAGGTTGAGGATGCAGTTCAGTGTCTGAACGACACTTTAACCAAATGTTTCGAACTGACATGCCCAGTCAAAAACACCCTCTGCAAAACCCCTATTCCGTGAGAGATTTTTGTAGAAAAATCGAAACACCCAGTGAAAAGTTCCTAAAGAGACAAAGCAGTCACGCTGGACACGTTCAGGAACCCCGACGGTACCTCTGCTGAGTCAAAAGCTGAGACCTTGAAATCATGTGAAAGACAGTTCCACAGGCGGATCGCAGAAACGAAAAAGGATTGTTCGAAAACACAATGAGTGAAACGATGTAAAATTAATTTTAGGCCACTTGAGGAATTTGGACAATTGCAATGAATAATTTTGTACAGTTGTAGAATTTTACGATACTTCAGAAAATCCTCCATATTTATTCACAAAGATCTAACAAAGTGGTAACAATTTTTATGGAATAGCTAGCTTTTAGTGTAGTCTTTTTTTGGAAAAAAACCTTATTTTTAGAAAACCCAATAAGGCTAGTTAACTCTTAGCAGTTTTCATATCTCAGGAATAATTATTTTTATAAACTCTGCGATTCACTGAACTTCTTAGATTGTTCGAATATAATGCTTATTGGAGATTTTAATGGTCGTGTAGGACTCTCGCAAAATAATTTTATATCCGAATACAATAGTACCCTGCTGAAACCGTGTCGCAAATCTAAAGACACAATTTGTGATAACAAAGGAGCAAAAATACTTGAACTTGCTGATGAGTATGACATGTTCTTGTTGAATGGTAGTGTGAAGGAGATTCTGATGGCGAACTGACCTTTATCAGAGGAACATCAAGCTCAATAATTGATTACTGTTTTGTTTCGGGAAATTGGCACAAGATTCTAGGCAGTTTTCAAGTAGGAAGCGAGATCTCCTCGGACCACATGCCCTTGGAAGTAAGCCTTAATTGTACTGCTAAAAAAAACTATACCTGCATAAAACCTTTAAGACTTCTGCCGAAATTTATCTGGAATGATCGAATACTGGATTCGTATCAGCGAAACATGAACTCGAAGCTTATGGAACTTTGCACACTGCGTTATACACCAAATATAGAAACTCTAACGGAAATAATAAAGAAATCTATACCGCAACAGAAAGATTTAAAAACACATACAATATATAAGCAAAAATGGTATGATTCTGATTGCGCGAAAGCAAACTTAAACTTCTTAGATCGAACAACTCCAATATTTTTAAAGCTCTTTATCAAGATGCCAACATGGAATATAAGCGCATTTGTTACTTAAAAAAAGTAGCCTTTGAGCAACAAAACATTGCGCTCATAAATACCTCTAAATCTCCTGCTCAGTTCTGGAAAGCTGTCAAATACCTTGATGGTTACACGTCTAACATCTCTGTAACTCCTAAAGCCACGCAACTCAGGAATTATTTTAATAAACTTCTCAATGCTCCATTGACCTCTCCGCTATTTTAATATGCAGCCCCTATGCTCTTAGACGAAAAGTTAGATTCTGCATTTACCCTAGAAGAAATCAAAGAAGTAATAAGCAACTCTAAAACAAGTAAAGCACCTGGTATTGATCGCATCCCGTTTGAGTTCTATAAAAATTGCACTTATGAATTTATGAATTTTCTCACAATTGAATTTAACCGAATATATGACTCTGCTAATATCTCCGATATATTCAGAAAAGCAATAATTTTTCCTCTACACAAAAAAGGTGATTACAGGGACCCGAAGAACTACAGAGGAATCACATTTTTAAACACTTCTGCCAAGCTGTTTGCCTCATTAATTTACAAAAGATTGCATGATTGGATTCAAGAACATAACATCCTAACAGAATTTCAAGCTGGATTTAGAAAAAGTTATTCTACAATCGACCAGATATTCTGCTTAACAAACATTTCGCCTTCTTGTAGATTTTCAAGCAGCGTTTGATTCAATACCACGTGAAGCACTCTTTTTCAAGCTTTCGAAAATCGGCGTATCAAGCAAAGTTATAAGAATTCTGAGAGCCTTGTATGAGAATAATACTGCACATGTATGGGATGGAGACTTAATTTCCGACGAGTTTGAAACTTCAATGGGTGTTAAACAAGGCTGTACTTTAAGTGCACTACTTTTTATACTATACATCAATGATATAACAGATGATGTCAAAGGTGGAATAAGATTCAACGATGTATCCATTCCCGCGCTGATGTATGCTGATGATATCGTCTTTCTGTGTGACACTATCCAAGGTATGCAATTAATGATGGACAGGATTAACGATTTCTGTAAAAATTGGAATCTGACTATAAAAATGATGATATTCAGAACGCGTCTCATCTTTGGAAAAGTGGAAGTTGGACGGGGAAGAGATTGAGGTAGTATCCAGATACAAATACCTAGGTATCCTAATATCGTCCTCTTTAAATTTGAAACCACATTTTGAGGAAAAATTAGCTGTTGCTAAAAGAGCTATCTGTTCGATTTGGGAACGTTGCTTCAAAAATAAATATGTATCGAAAAGTGCAAAACAAACTTTATTCCACTCAACCGCAGCTTCTATAATGCTCTACGGAGCCCAGGTATGGGGTTACAAAGGCTATGATGGTGTGGAAAAATTCCTTCGCTACTTTTTGAAGAAGATCCTTCGGTTACCAAAAAATACCCCCAACTATATGCTACATATTGAAACGGGAACTCCTCCGTTGCTCTTGTATACCATCAAAATGCACTTCAACTATATTTTAAAAATACTACAGATGAGCGAATGCAGATTACCAAACGTAGTTTTAAGAAGTATAATCAGAACAAACGGATACATTTGCGAGGAATGGAAAAAAACAGCTTCTGAATGCGGTCTAAATCTGTCTATTGAGGCGGACGAGCCTCCTCATCTTTTAAGAAAAAAATTTAACTCAGTTTTGGAGAATTTTGGTAGACACACATATGACAAATATGTCGAAGAAGCTGAATCTTCACCGTATAGGAACTACTACAGCAAACTAAACCATTTTTTAAATGAAAAAACATACTTCCTTGACAGTCACTCAATCGAAAAAATAAGAACAATTTTTAAACTGAGAGGAGAACTCGTTCAGTTAAACTTTATCCCCCACAGACCAGATTTACCAATTCTTTGTAACCTATGTAACATGAGGAAGAGAGAAGACATCTTACATTTTATTGGTGTTTGTCCGATTCTAAAAGAATGTCAACTAGTAATTTTCGAAAAACTTGTTTTAGACGAATATGAAGTAACGTGCATCTTAAATGGAGAAAAGGGATGGAAGGCCTTATACGATTATTCAGTAGCAGCACTTTGTTATAGAAAACGTATCATAGATGGAGATTTTTAATGTAAAACGTATGTATGTATTTTGTCAACCTGGTAGACGGCCATAGGCCAAACCATAAATGACTTAGGTAAAGCTTTACATTGTAAAACATTTATTGAAAATAAAAGTCAAACTAACTAACTAACTGATTGAAAGTTGAATTAACAGCTATCAAATAACAAAATGTGTTTGACATTTCAATTACATAAGCAAAGCTAAAAATTCAAGTGTGGCGGAAAAGAAAAAAATCACTAACTTCTTGACAAAAACAAACGCTTTATTTATTCAAAAATTTTAGATCCGCAAGAACCTTCAAAAATACAGAGGACCAAATGACCGATTGCTCGTTCAATTTGTCCACTCACTACACTCTGCTAATGACTTAGCTCCAAAATTAAAAGTGTGCATACGACCTACTTAATCAGACTGCGAATGATCTGTTTTTACATAATATGTACTTAATCTAATAATGTAAACAATAAATCTGTAGTAATTCAAGTATCCTATAAATAATAACGTTATTTATATAATTTACTTTAGTTTGCAAAGAAAACAAGTTTATTATATTCTAAAAAGGATGACTGCTACACAAGTAAATTCATCTGTGAAATCCGCAATTACCTAGTTGCCGACCCAATATTTATTTATTTATTTTTGTTTTGTTCTTATATTTTTTTATTATTAATTTAATTTCTTTACATATAAATATATTATTATCATTTTGCTTACGCATTAATGAAGTTATTACTTTGAATTAATTTGTATTAATGTGTATACATCTATAGATTAATTTCATTTCATAAAATACGCAAAATCAAGGGGTAAATAAGTTAATATATTTATCCATTGATTTTTCCTTTTTCGATTTTCGTTGCAGGATGTTTTGCTTGCGCGTGCTCAAGTATTAAATGTCTATATGTAATTTGCAATACTTGTACTGTTACAAAGAATTTTATGTGCCAAATAAGGATATCTAAGCACGTACTTAGGTTTACTCAGATTGCAATAAATTTTAAATTTATATTTCGGGAATTTTTTATAGTAAAAAGAAAATTTAATAACAGAGTCTATTTATTAAATGATGCGCTTTCTAAAGCACATGCATGAACAAGATGAACGTACACCCTGATTTCCTTTTAATAGAAACAATAACCAATATTTAAAAATTGTTTCTGTCACAACTTTGTAGGACATGTGTTTACTAAGTGCAATGTTTGCTGTTGGTGACTAATCACACTTAATTAATTACAAAATATTTCTTTTCCTACTGTGCATGTTATCATCTTTGTAAGAGAAAAAGAAACAGGCCGTTCTGAATTGTAAAGTATTAGAAATAGACGAAAGCCCGACAGTCTTTGAAACACCGCAATCACACATCAGAACACAAATCACCAAGAATATTTGTATAACCGGGATAACAAAACGATAGCCATTTTTCTGCACTGAATCCTGCACTGCACTGAATCCTGTAAACTTGTTTACACTTAGGCGACTACTTATCTAAATCGTTTGTCACTCATGATGAAAACATTTGTTGTATCAATAGTTCTGAATAATTAAAAAAAATAAACGGTAAATTTCTAGGCGGAAGTTATTTATTTGACAATTATTTATTTGGCAATGGCTTTCCCAGTTTTCCCTTAACATCTCCTAATATACTCGTATATGACGATTATTGTTTAATCATTTCGGTATCTCCCACTTCCAGCATAATCCACCAACGGAACTGACTGCAACTAATCTTTAATTTAAAATGGAACTACGGAAAAAAGTTCCCTCGTTAACTTTCATGCACAAAATACGCGCCATAAAAAGGACATTCTGCATAATCTTGTTCCGATTAACGCTTCGTTTATTTCTATAGACCGAGGACGAGAAATACAAATTATTTTTATTTTATCTTTTCAGTTTACTCCATCAGTGTTTCCTTAGAATTTAAATGCGGATTGTATGTTCTAATCCAGTTTAAGTGTACTTTGGCTCCAGCCAAATGGATAGGCGAAGCCTTCAGCATGACAACGGCGATGATGACTGCGACGGTGACTTTGGATATCTTAATTCGAATAGCATTTTATGAACATCACCAGATTATCTGACTTGACTGTGTTAGTTTATGAGAAGGATCGCGTAATCTTCGTTTCGGTCATTTTATTTCATAAAGATGTCATGAAAAGAAAATGAAGGAAAATGTGATTTGTTTCGGCATTTCTTTGTACGATTGGAGGTGAGAAATATCTTCAGAAAATAGAAACTAAAAAAAAATATATAGGTACTGTATATCTTTCTGAGTAGTGTTTATGTTTGTGCCCTCAAAGTTGTTTTATAGGAAACAGAAGAGATATTGTCGGATTCTTATGGAATAAGTATTGTTGGAAAATGTTCGTTAAAAAAAAAAAAACTGGAAACAGTATTCCTAGTATTGTTTCGGTAGAATACATTTTTGTAAGCGTATCGTAAATATTCCATGATATCAAATTCTTGCTAATGGAATTTGATTTTATGATTTATTTGAATTGCAACAAATGACAGAATTTGTTTTAAGCATTCCATCATCGACGCAGGAACAAAAAATTCTTGCATTAAAATACATAAACATATTTAAATTCTCGGAGACTTAATGCAGCTTGAAGTTACACTATTGTCCTTAAGCAACACAATTTCCGGCGAACATTCACTGTGTATAGTGTCTTAACCCAACATTCAGAAACACATTTGGAATTCGGAACTGTCTTAAAGAAAAAAACCAACCACATATATATCATTTGTAATAAATTTGTGTTTTTTTAAATTCTTTTTCACAATAAAAATTTTAGAAGTATTACAAATTAAAAAAAATATAAAACAAACTCAGTAATATAAAACAAGTACTCAGTAATATACGCAGAATAAACCATATATGATTCTTGAATCTATGTATATTGTTCGGTCCTATCATGTTTACTCAAAAGCAAATGCTCCCTACGTTGAAAAATATCAATTACAATCTGAGCGTCATCTAAGACGAATAAGAAAAACCTTTTCACGCAGTTTTCCTCAAAGCCCAGAATTTCACAGTACTTTTCCAATGTGGAAACATGAATTGTGCTTGTTAATAAGCATCTTAATAATGTAAAATGATAAACCAACGCTATAAACATTTCTGCATAGAAGCTGAGCAGCTCTTCATAGAGACACATTTTTTCTTACACATATATAGATGTAGATCTTGTTTAGAAAAGAGACCAGACAAAATGTCTATATGAAACTAAGAATATCTCAACTCAGCCAATCAACTTCAGCTTTAGAAAGGACCTAGTTCAGGTACGCATCAGAAATGAAATCTCTCTTGCATATACCATACCGATGATATCTTTACATTGACAGGAAGGAAAAAGCTCCAAATGTGGTTTAAACGCGGGACTTCGACCCTTACCCGAAGAAATGTAAATCGTTAGCAGCCTTCGGCAAGAGGGCATTGAACAATTTTCTAAAGCCCTAGAGCAGAGCAAAGAGAAATGTTGGAAAAAGTCTGTGACCAGGGTTGAAATATATGCACACTACCACGGGGCAAGCATCAATGTCATTATTCCAGACAACTTTAGCAACAGACACGTAGGACAAGTGACGCAAAGTTCCTGTGGTCGTGCTATGGAATATTCCTGGTCAACCAAACCGTTCCCTATTTCTGACTCTGAGCATAGTGCATAGTCGTACATACTGAAGCGGGTAGCTTGTGTCCTTTTTGGCAGAAGCAGACAAGATATGCAGATAAAAGTTTTCAGTGAGCTGTGTTTGTGTATGAAAAATGGAAGGAATGTGAATGGAACATGCCTGCATGGAAGGGATTTCATTAGGTTTCTCTTATCAAACTAAGTTTGAATGACACCAACAAAGATGTCAAAGGACTTAGAAAGGATGACGAGAAAATGTTTGCATACAGAGTATTTCCGGATTGTGCGTCGCTCTGTTGCATTTTGCTCAACTGTTTTTGTGAATTTGTGGTTTTTCTTTTTATTGAAGATTCGTGTTCAATTCTTGAATTGATGAAATTGGCAACAATCTGAAATCAAGAATTTATTTATAATGCTTGATTTCAGATATGTTGCATACCGTTATTTATATACAAGTGCCAAGGCGATTTTTGTGGCTAATGCCGAGGTCAATACCTTTTATTATATAAAGTACTAAAAATACGTACTCAAGTCACTTCCACTGGCGGCCATATTGTGGGCTGTTACATGATTTTTTTTTAAACAATTTAGTACTAACCAAACCAACCCATATACATTTTATTTATATATTAATAATTTATATTATATTTTATATATAAATTAATGTTAAATTGAAAATTGCATATTTCTTAAAAAAATCACTGGATAAGGAAAGAAGGCAGTGATTCACGAATGGGTTAGTTGGAAAAAGCGCCATGATATTCGATTATGGTAAATGTGGAATCTTGAAGGCATATTGCGGCAAAATAATAATTTGTTACTCAAAAGAAATGAAATCTTATAAAGAGGGAGTAAAAAATAGTTAAGAAGCCTTCAAAGAAGCTGTCACTGATATGCTGGGTTTCACGTCACCACCCAGAAGAAACCCACGGTTTGACGACGAGTGAGGCAATCGTGTGCAGCCAAATAAGAGGCTTATAAAGCAACGCATGGAACAACGAGGGCTGTTCGTGAGCTTTACGAGCAGAGAAGGAAAGACCACCGGCTTCTCAGAAGAAAAAAGAGGGAGCATGAGAAGTGCGCGGTCGAGGAAATGGAAAGATGTTATGACAGGAATGAAATTCAAAAGTTTTACCGAAAGTTAAACAGCTTTTTCTTCTTGTGACCCTACAGGCCGGGGTGGACCTGGGTCTCAAACAACATCCCTCTTCAGCCAGCACGATCTTTCGCCAGCTGCCTCCAGTTGCGCACTCCGAGTTGGTTGGTCCTTAGTCTAGGCCGTCCTCTGTTGCGTTGTCCCAATGGCTCGAATTCAAAGACTTTCCGGGCTGAAGCAGTGGTGTCCATACGCTCTACATGGCCTAGCCATCTTAAGCGTTGTATCCAAAGACGCTTGACCAGGCACATGTCGCTGTACAGCCCATAGAGTTCGTAGTTAAATCTTCTCCTCCAAATGACATCAACGCAAACAGGACCAAAAATTGCATGTAAAACTTTTCTCTCGAAAAGACTAAGACTTCCTCATCCACATTTGGTAACGTCCAGGTTTTCGCGCCATAAAGTAGGACTGGGATGATCAAGCTGTTATATAAAACGAGCTTAGTCCTTCGAGAGATGGCTTTATTACTCAATCGCCTCTTGAGCCCAAAGAAACAGCGGTTGGCAAGAGGGATTCTGCGTTTGATTTCGGTACTGATGTTGTTATCCCTGTTTACCGCGGAGCCGAGGTAGACGAAGTCCTTAACTACCTCGAAGTTTCTGCTGCCTAGTGTGACGCTCCGTCCGAGACGTCGATGTTGTGTGTCCTTCCTTGATGACAGCATGTATTTCGTTTTGCCCTCATTTACCGCAAGACCCATTTTAGCCGCTTCCGCTTCAATGCCAGCAAACGCCTCATTGACGGCTCGCTGTGTTCGTCCAATCACGTCAGTGTCATCAGCGTAAGCTAGCAAAATGAACTGACTTCTGGAAGATCGTGCCTCTGGTGTTGACTTGTGAGTTACGCACGATCTTCTCGAGGATGATGTTCAAGAAATCACATGACAGTGAGTCGCCTTGTCTATAAACTTTTTTGACATTGAAGGTCTCGGTGAGTTCGTTATCCACACATCCCACACATCCCACACAATCTGACAAGTTTGGTAGAAATGCCAAAATTAAACATGTCGCTGTACAGCTCGCCTCTATGCACGCTGTCATACGCGGCCTTGAAATCGACGAATAGATGGTGGGTGTCGATTTGTACTTCTTGGGACTTCTCCAGGATCTGCCGCAGTGTGAAGATCTGGTCTATTATAGACTTCCCTGGTCTGAAACCACACTGATAGGGACCTATCACGTTATAGACAACGCTCATACAATACGGCAGAGAGGAACTTGTATGCAATGTTAAGAAGACTGATCCCTCGATAATTGGCGCAGTCAAAGGGGCCTCCCTTCTTGTGGACCGGGTAAACGACGCTGAGATTCCACTAGTCGGGCATGCTTCCCTCCGACCATATCTTACAGATGAACTGGTGCATGCCCAACCAACTCATCTCCACCTGCTTTGTATAGATCTGCGGGTAGTCCGTCCGCACCAGCAGCTTTGTTCAACTTCAGCATGGATATTGCTATCTTCACCTTGTCTTAGTCGGAATTCTTGTCTATCATCGTCCAAATTGAGTAGAACATTCTACCTAATAGTGGAATTGGGGCCGTCATCGCCGTTAGGAATCTACAGAAATGATACTTCCAGATTCTTAGTACAGACTGCGGCTCTACCACAAATTTTCTATTTGGATCAGTACTGGCTTCGCTCCGAACCTTGTATACACCGGATAGCTGCTTCACCTTTCGGTAAAACGTTCTGACTTCATTTCTGCCATAACAAAACACCTTCTGAGAAGCCGATGCTCTTCCCATCTTCTCTGTTCGTAGAGCTCGCGAACAACCCTCATTGTGCGATGCGGCGTTGCCTTATTGGCGTGTTGTTCGGCTGCATGCGCTTGCTGCACTCGTCGTCAAACCATTGGTTCCTTCTGGGTAATGACGTGAAACCCAGCATATCAGTGGCAGCTTCCAGTCTTCTTCTATGGTTAGTACAGGCAGCATTGAACTCTGAGCGAGTTCAGGGAGACTCGGTTGGCGAAGATCCCAGCGATCAGTTGCGATTGTAGCTTTCCGACGTCAAACCGTGTTGTCCTATTTCGTCTCCATTGTTCTATATAAATCCGGGTTCTTGCCTTGGCTACAACAAGGTGATGATTCGAGTCGATGTTGGCACGTCGGAAGGTTCGGACATCGAGAATATACGAGGAGTGTCTAACGTCCATCGCAAAGTTCGTTGATCAGGAGATTGCCAGGTCCCTTCGTGAATGTTTCGGTGTGCGAACCGAATGCTAGCCATAGAAAGGTTCCGCCCCGAGGCGAAATCCAAGAGCTTGAGTCCGTTTCCAGATGCTTCTTGCCCAGCTGAGCTTTTAAGTCTCCTGGAACGATCGTGTTGTTGTAGCTGTAGCATCTATCGTATGTTCTTTCTAGGAGATCATAGAGGTCATCCTTGGTGTTGTCATCCTTCTCCTCTGTCGTAGCGCGAACGCAAATTAGGTTGATGTTCCCGAATTTAGCATTGGTGCGGATTGCCATGAGGCGTTCGCTGACGCGGTCGATGCATATTCGCATCCGAATAAACACTGCCCCCTCTCTCTATAACAATCGCTGCGCTGGTTGGCCAGGCCCTTTATTAAAACCCTCCGGCAGAAGGTTCGCTGCATACATTGGTTCACCACACAACGAATTTTGTGATAGCTGCACAGGAAGCGCCGCGAGGAGGCTGTATGTCAACTTGGCCTGTGCACTAACGAGGATAGTTTTAGCAACTCGGTTTGTTGAGCGCAATCAACAACTTTACCTTGCGTGGACAGGCCCATGCCCCCCTTTACAAAAGTTCGGTAGATCTTAGTCGCTTCTTATCTTTAGGAGGAAGTGTGTGATTGGCATGAAAAATGGAAACCCCGAAACTATATACAGTGCACTTAACTATACAACCTGCCATGTTAAACTCCAAAATCGACGCACACTTGACTCGAATGCGCGTATGGCATATTTGCATTTGCAATTTACTTACAATTCCAGCTAATGTAAAAGAAGAGTACATCGAAACTTTAACGATTTTTTTGTGATATTTCTATCTAAACAAAAATTTCGTGCCTATTATTTAATAAAATTTCATTTTTTATTAAATGATCGCGATTTAAAATTTCATGGTGAGAAAGTGAAATATTCCAATTTCTGCGTGTAGTATTGTTAAACAGCTTCTGATAGTGGAAAAATAGTGGTCAATTGTCTTCAAAAATTTATCACAATAAAGTCAATTATAACACTTTTTGGTGATTAAAGTAGAACTTCCAAGATTCTTGGAACAAATCAAATTTAGAATTTTTGCTTTTCAATATGAAAAGGAAAGAATCGGAACTTTAAGGATCAAAGTAAAACTGAACTATCGAATCCAGCCATTACTTAGTGTCCAACGTCTCTGAAAATTATTTTTTTTATTAAAATTAATACTAAAATTTAGAATTTAATTTAAAAATATGTTACATCTTATGTTCGGGGATTCCAAAAGTGAAACTTTGGAGTCGTCAAAAGAGCAGTTTTTATTCATTTATGCTGGTTTTTAGCTGAATTGAAGCTCAAGGTAAGCAAGAATTATTATCGTCAAACTGTATAAGCATATGCATACAACAAGTTTCCATTCTCACCCAAAGTCTCTTCATTGAATTGAATATATCCCTAGAAGCTTTTTCATTGCGATGAAAAGTTAATTCTACTTTCATGTTTAAACCTTCTTAACCCGTTTCCTTCTTACCACTACTGCAGCTCTAAATAAAGCGTAAGCCCATGATATTTTCTTAAAAGCAGAAAGCAAAGGAATCAACTTACTATAATAAAGTACGTCCCTTCCGCAGGAAGCCGGTTGCTTCATTCAGCTAGCAGGGGGAAAAAACAGGGCGCAGTTGGTTGTTCTTTTGAAAAGAATACCTCTCTTTTCGAAAGTAATGAGTAAAAGCAGTTCTTTGTTTGTCTGTTAAAGTCTTGCTGCGTTCATATCTCTTCTTGCAACGAACTCATAAGATGTTCTTATCCAAGGAAACTACAAAGTTGAGGTACACCAATGATGTTGAAGCAAAAATTTGTACGTTTCGTATTGTGATTATGCACGAGCTCCTCATCGGCAAAGCCTGCGGAGTTCAAGGTTTTTCGTTTTTGTTTCACTGTCCTAGTGCACTAATGACTTTTTCAATTTTTTCCTTCTTTATCGTATATTTTCATGCTCCTGTACTTGTGGGTAGGTGTGCTCTTTTGCGAAACATTTACGAGATAAATGCAATAAGGAAAGTTTTAGGTATCAACTAAAGTCGCCGTGAGTGTACATGAGTGATGTGCTTCTGCGAAGCTCAAGTGGTTCATTTATCTGACGGCAAGGGGAAAAGTTCTCTGTTCTGAAGGACAAGTAATAAACCGAATATTGCAGTTAGTGCAACATGCAATGGTTAAGCACATTTGTTTACAAAAACGGTCTAAGTAAAACGTGTGTGTATTTTGTGTGCTCCTTGACGTAGAAAGTGAACGAGAAAACACCCTTAACATTAAGGAACTATTCAAATGGGATGAATTTTCTAAACGGGGTTGCACTCTAAAAGTTTCAAGTTGCAAGTTTCAAAAGTTCTGTACACATTGTCAGAAATTTTATTTGACTTCATATTACATATTGTGCTTCACCGAAAGGGTTGTGTCCTTTCCTTTTCGGTTTAGTATGTACATGTGCACATGAAATTTACAGTGTTTCCCGGATAGCCCTGGAATACCAAAGGTATATAGCTAAGAGTGAATATTGTACATTTGTGTACCCAAATGTGTGGTGGGTGGATAAACCTTTGAATTATTTGCTTTATCTTTGAAGCAGATGTGTAACAAAATTTTGTCCCGGTTTTTCGGATAGCTTTATAGTTTTACTATTCTTGCATGGATTCGACTAAGACCCACTGTATGTTTAAAAGAGAAATACAGCTTCAGCAATAAACATTTAACTTAGACACGAAGTTCTTGGTAAGCGTGCCCAAATATTTCGCACCAGCTGTTTATTTATTTTCTGCGACATATGCACCCGGGTTGGATGACGATAAGCAAAAGTTTATCTATCAACCTTACAATAATACAGGGCTGTTCAACCCCAATGTATTGTAGGCTGAGTCTTGTGGAGTAAATCCACAGTTGTAACAAGACATGGCCGAAACAAATATTAGTGGCGTTTTCCAAATCCTGTGTTATGTATTTTAATTACGCTTGGTAGGGACGTAATTAAAATAATATTCTAAATATAAATTCCAAACTTAAGTATTGATTTAATCAATTTTCCAGAGCCATTGGACATTAAACAATGCTGTGGATTTTATGTAGCATGATATTTCTTTTATGGAGTTTATTTGCTTTGAGCCTTAAAATTTGAATGTAATTTTGTAACGTAACAATAATAATAATTGTTGGCGCTAAAAGGGACCAGGGCCTAGCTTGCTCATCAACTACACGTGTTATGCGCGCTACTGTTCTCTCACGAGTAGAAGGGACCTACAGTTTTTTGCCGACTCCGAACGGCGAGATTTGAGAAACTTTCTTAGACAGTTATTACTCTTTGAGTGTTGTCAGCAGCTCGAAAGTGGTGGTGCCGTGAAAAATTCGAAAAATTTGTGTTGAGCGGAGTCGAACCTAGACCCCTCGGCGTGTGAGCGTCGCACTCTACGCACTACGCCACGGCGACCACAATTTTGTAAAGTAAAAGTTCTAAAATTTGATTTGTTCCATGCATTTTGGAAGTTTGACTATAATTACTAAAACAAATGTAATAAGTGACTTCATTGTGATAATACTTGTGATAATATCAACATTCACTTCGTAAACTTTAAACTTTATTCAGCGACGCTTCTTACCTTTTGTATTGCAGATTGGGAAAAAATAACGCTTTGTTTTGTTTTTGAACGTAAATAACATCTTCAGAAAAATCTTATTTTGCTTATGTCTTAAACAAAATTAATCCTTAGCCACTACCTTTTACGAATATTAAAAAAAAAGTGTTGCAAGAGGTAGAAAATTTCATTTTTTTCATTTCATTTGTTTAGTTCTATATCAGTCCTTGAATAGTTCATTGAAAACCATTAAACCAGATATTTACAATACCAATAAGCTGTTCATCAATACTAGACGCAATATTGAATGTATCATTGGATACATGAAATTCACCTTAAATTACATTTTGGGCTTCAGAAATCGCGTTTGGCATTTTTTATACTTTGTAATAATAATGTTTTATTTCACGATCATTTAGTAAAAAATCTTATTAAGTCACAGCCACAGAATAGTTATTTAGGTAGTATTACCTAACATTTACCTGAGCACAAGATATTTGAAGTTTCGCTGTACTTTTTTGTGAAATAGTGAAATGAATAGTGGAATATTGCAAATACAAATATGCAATGCGCAACATAAAAGTTTAAGTAAAGCCGGGCTTCTAAAAACGAAAGTTTCGGGGTGTCCATCCGCCAGTTTTTCATGTTTCCTAAACAGAAGTGATTTCGAATATTGATGAATTCGTTTTACCGATTTTGTATACTTTTTTTCCGCTAATTCGGTAAATGTTAGTATTTGTGATAAGAAAATTTTGTGAAAAAGAAAATTTACTAAATATTGTTTCCATTGACTCGTTTGGCCGCAACTTTCCGAAAATGTTGAGACATACAGTATTGAAATTTGAAGTTCTAAAAACGACACTTATAAAAATCTGTAGGAATGATACAGAGGAATAAATGTCAAGATTCGTATGAAGTTTCTTTTAAGTTCGAGAACCAAGTTCGACTCGTGCGAAAATATGTTGAGGTTTGAAAAGTTGGTGTCCCCTTCCTCGTACCGTGTTAAACCTGGAAAATACTGCGGTTGGAAAGAAGTTCGGTGTCTGATTTGACAAATTTGTCCAATCGACAGTTATGGTGTGAGTCTGTGCCATAAAATAGCACGTTTTCCGAACGAAGTTAAAAGTGACGATGTCGTCTTCGCTTCTAATATATACTTGTTCATTTATGTTTAACCGACAGCCACGAAATATCAGGCAGATCTCGACTCCTTTCTAAAGTGGTCACAGGGTTGCACTTCTCCGGAGTGATTGAACATGGCATGTACTGTTCAAACAACTTTCAGAATATTATTTCAGTTATTTTCTGCAACTTAACCGGTTCTCTGGAGACATAAGATAATGGACTAGAATTTTAAATAATACACATTGTTCATTTATTATACGTTTCTGTTTTAGAAATTGGCGTTGGGTATCAGAGAGAATGAAATAAAAACAACATCGTTTATTGTTTGTGTAAGGCCCGCTCTTGTCCATTTAATCATTTTTTGTGCAAAACAGAAGCTTAAAAAAGCTTCTGTAGACTTAAAATCCAATAATAATATAAAATAGAAAGGAAATAATTTAAATAATAAAATATAATATACCCTGTATTAAAGCCGCTATTTTTTAATTAGGGCTATACGAGGTAATCTCTGTTAGATTCTCTCTGATGAAACACCTTTCCCGATTGAAAAAAATTTCGTTGTGGTTACACTTTCGTATCAAATGCATTGTATTTGGTCAAACAAGATGGTTGATCAAAAAATTAGAGTCAATAGAATCGATATTTAAAATAAGGAATTGTGTTCTCTTACAAAAATAAAGGAAGGATGACAAATTAGATCATAGCTTTATATAAAACATAAACGCAATTTGAATATTGATATTGATGTTGAACATAGTAGTAAATCTGTTTTAACTTTCACATGATAATGTAATAAATCCTTGGCAGTGGTATATGATTTTCTCAAAATTCCTCCTAGTCGAGTGTAATTTCCCAAATGAAATTGAGATATGTATATTTCCCGAATGAACACATTACCTTAATAATTAGCTTTAGGGATGTTATAATAACTAACCCGAATCAGTATCACTTTTCATCTTCAAAGTCGAAAAGCTGAAAGTTTACACATGTCACCGTGTCGGTCCCCCAGCGACAAGGAGCTCATTTAATTTAATTATCCCCCAATGGCTGGTAGACAGCGTGCACATTTCCACGCGACTAGCTGCCTCACCCAATGTGCCTTTCCGTTGAGAATCCCTTTCTTGTCTCACAAGAATCATCAACTTCAGCTAAGGATGTCGACCTCATTTACATTATGACTAAGAAAATTATATGAAAATGAACCATTTTGCATGCACCTTTATTTTCAAAGTGTAACGAGTAGAAAATCACGATAAAAACGAAGAAATGAGTAAGTTTAATTGAAAACGCCTAAGTAATTTACTGCATCTACAAAAAATAAATCTTTGAACATTTTTTTTACACGAAGAAAAAACAGTAAATGTTTGGAAGTTTGGAAGTTTTAATATCAGAATTGGGATGAGCCATCAAGCATCATTTTTAAGTTTAAGATTATGTTGACATTGACATTGACAACAGTTTCTTATTATTGAATTTAACTAGCAGTGCTTTGTAAAACATTGTTCCTTATAACTTTGTGAAACGCGTTTTCGGCCGAAATGAAGCATCTGCCTGAAAATTCGTGCGACTGGAATGTCATAGAAGAACACTTGGCAATTTGAAAACACTTAAAAGTAATTGGAGGCGTTGCTTAGGCTATTAAAATTGTATTTAGTCACTTTAATCAAAATTTGGCATACATTCCATTTCGCGAGTTATCAAATAATCACAAACTATCCTGCTCAAATAGCTTGCTAATTTTGTCAATTTCGTCATCGTTTGCAAAGGCATGTTATTTTGTTTTAATTTTTAAATTACAACTGGAATAAAAGTAAAGTAAAGTAAATCTAAACGTCCAATAAACAAATAAATTTTTATTTACCTTCATAATTAGTACTTTATCACATTTTTTTTTATAATTTTTCTGTTAGCAGAAGATCTTCTCTTTTTTCCTAAATTTTATTTAAAATATTTTCCAAATTTCTGAAAGTTTTTATTCCACAAGCCAGAAAAATGTGTGAGAGGTTTCTTCGAATATCCGGAAAGAGCCGCAGCTTTTCGTTAAAGAGTGGAAGGGCAGTTTGGTTAATAAGAAATTTGTCTACTGGTAAATTATAAAGGGTATTTGTGGTTAAAGAGTGTGTTTTCAATATCATGGAGGTAACAGAGTTTTGAATTATAATAAAGGGCCTTTCTTTTGTATACGTTATACAGAAATCCCATTTATTATATTTAAACCTTCTTCTGAACTCCATAAACATGTTCATATAATGAACAATCTAAATCGAATAAATCGGTCAAAAATATATCAATATCAGACTAAAAATGTCACAAGTTGTTCAAATATTAAAAAAAAACATTTTGACAAATAAAATAATTTTTCTATATGGCATTGAACAAATTTAATTGTTTATTAATAAACGTCGGTAGCGTTTATGTCCCAGTGCTGATGTCTTAAAAGTTTAAATTGAAATAAAAAAGAAGTGTATATCTTTTTATGTGTTTATAGACTACATATGGTTAATGTTTTGAATTTCTTCTAGCAGGAGGGAAAGCAAAGAATTTTCTAATTTAGAGATTTAAATAATAACCTTTTGGACAAAGGTACAACTGTGACAAATTATTTTGCACTATTACATGCAAACCGTCTTACAAACTTTATAACGAAGCCAACTAGTCCAATCTCAGGCAGTTGCTTAGATCATGCTTTAAAAATATTCAATGTCAACGCGGTATCTTTGATCTAGGGGTTACTGACCATTGCATGACTTGTCTATTATTAAATATTGGGGATAGCAAAGACGAAGGAATTGAAGAATCTGAACGCATTCAATTGAAAATCAATTCCCACAAATTTAATTACCTTTATGCTATCTGGGAGAAAGTTTATTCTTACAGTAATGTATCTACCGCTTATTGGCCATTTATAACTACACTTAAGAACACACATCTCTGACTGCTCCTCTTCCGGAAATACTTTGTGCAATATTAAAAGGCTTAAACCTTGGATATCCAACTCTTAAGAAAAGTAACTATAAAAAATATGTTAACATTAAAATGCAAGAAATATTCGGACAATGCTCAAATAAAAGCGAGATACAAGTAACTATGCCTGGAATTAAAAAGCAAATTCGTCTCTGCCGGAATTGTTTTTATCGCTCCCAATTTGATTCTGCAAAATGTAATTTACGAAAAGAGTGAAAAATAGTCAATAACCTACTTAAAAAGAATGTATTAAATAAAAAGTCTAGTGTTTTATATTCTGAAGATATAGAAATAAGAGACAAACGTGATATTGCGGATGCTTTTGATAAATATTTCAAATATAATTTTCAAGATACAGATAAATACAAGAAAATAGCTTCGATTTTGAACAAATAACTCCGTTGGAAATATTAAAACTATTGGTAGCTTAAGTAACTCTAACTCGTGTGGTGTCGACAATTTGTCTAATGTAGTACTAAAAAGAATTGTACGTTTTATAGTAGATATTTTGGCAGATATATTTAATCGTAGCGTGTCAACTGGAGTCTTCCCTGAAGATCTTATAACAGAATATTAAGCTTTTTTAAGAAAAATAGGATTTTCAGCTCGTTTCAGTTTGGATTTAAAAAAAAAAAGTCAACAGAAGATGCGCTCTCAGAGTTTTGCTCGCAGATTATGACTTGCCTCGATGACAAAAAAGGCACAGCTGCTTTATTTGTCGACATAACTAAAGCCTTTGATATGGTTGACCATAACCTTCTACTGAATAAACTTGAAAAGGCAGGCATTCGCTGATTTACTTAGGTTAGATTAGTTTAAGTCGTGCTTTAAGAATAGATTTCTGAATTTCGGTGTACCTCAAGGCTTCGTTCTGAGGCCACTATTATATTTAATTTATATAAACTCACTTTTTGAACTAGACTTAAAGACACACCAACTGCATTCGCTGATGATGTTGGGTTTTTATGGGTTAATCTCTAACTGAAGGTGGGATGCGAACCTACTTAGGTATTAGATTTCTGAACATAAATAAGTAATAAGTTCCAAAACTAAATTAATATTATAAATTTTTCGCCTTCCCAAAAACTGACGGCTGAAATTTACTTTCATGCTTCAAACTGCCAAAGGTTTCAACTGTCAAATTCAATGTGTTTTTTCGATCCTTCGCGTCCCACTTTTTGGAGTAGTTAAAACTTTAGTGATAAGTGTTTGTTGATAGAGAATGTTAATGAATTCAAATATTTAGGGCTCATTTTGGATTTTTGTATAAAATTCTCGAACCATTCAAATGAATTGATGAAATATCTCCGTTCCACACTTCGATGTTTTTATTATTTGCGTAGTGTATGTTCACCAAAGCTTTTAGCGATTATTTACTATGGAATATTTCATTTAATCTTTCAGTATGGAATCATTGTTTGGGGAGGTAAAAATTATTCTAAAATAAAACCGTTACTTACTTTACAAAAGTACATTATACGTATAATTTATAGTAAACCTCGTACACATCCCAGCTTTCCCTTGTTTTATGCTTTAAGAATTTTTTCTATTCGTCATTTATATTGTTTTAAACTACTGAAAGTGTATTTTATGAGATCGTAATGTTCGTATATATATAATCTATAATTTGCGTGGAAACTTTTCTTAACATATTAACATAAACATATTAGTTTAAGTCTTGCTGCTTCGTTTATCTATTATTGTGTTAATTATATATTTTAAGTCTTATTTTAGTTATATCATTGTTCCTATTCTCCTTATTTATTATCTCTGTTATTCCCTTTATTAATTTATTATAATCAAATCATCTCATCTGTCAGCTTGTAAGCAAGTATTTGATGGAATAAATAAAAATGACATTCAACTTTATTTTATTACATAAACAAAATATAGAATGTTAATTCATAATGTATGTGCTAATACATTATTCAAAATCTAATTTCAAGCAATATTCTTTTGAGCACCCTTTACGCTTAATTTGTCGAACTACAATCTCTCATAGATTCTCTGTAGGATACTGATCCAATTTAGCACGTTGACTTTATTTTATAAAAGCAACTTTCAATTCCAGCTGTGTGCTTTGGATCGTTTTCAAATGTATCGTTTTTTCGGCATATGGCAGCATAAGGATCTCAAAAATATCCTTGTACTTTACACTATTTTTACGATTTGATCCTATTCCCTGGCATAAAAAGCATCCCCAATCTCCTGAACACCTCTTCTTCACGGCACCACCACTTTCGAACTGCTGACAATACACAAAGAATAATACTAGTATGAGAAAAAACAAATTATATATTTTTTTATTAATTTAATAAATAGCACATGTTCCCGTTGTAAGGGGACGAATTGGATAAAAGTTGATTAGTTACCGTAAATAACAAAGAGCTTATAATATTAATTGGAGTTGTATATATTAAGCTGCCAACTTATATTGTATGTGAAGTAAAAAACAAACTCAATTAATTTAAAATTCATTTCATTCAATCAATTAGCTTTTGATTCTGTGGATGCATCTTTTTACCATTGTCAATTTATGACAGACCCATTCTTGTAATTTAATTCGTCTCATCGATCTAACGTCTGACTCGCCACTGGCTCCATATAACCTTGAACCACAAAATCATACTCCGCAAACCTATTTATTATCTGACCGCTACCATCTTATGAATACATAATCTGGCGCTATCCCCTTCATCATAATTTCCTTTCGATTCACGATCAATAAAAATCGATTGATGTGGGCCGAACACTGTCTGGGGCCCAGTGTGCTCGTCTACCCGTTCGTACGAAGCACTCATCCAAGCACCGGCTTCATTAACATGTTATCGGATAAAAGTCTTCAACAATCGATCACAAGAACGCGATCATCCCCAGCAACGCCTCCGTGCTCCGCGGCGAACCGCAGGACGGGTTCGCCTTGGGTTTGCCGTATTGGGTGAGCATGTGTGGTATTCGGAAGCGATCGCACCGACAGATCTGATTCTTCGAAAGCCCCTACTCAGACGAGACAGACGACAATATAAAAGCAGTTCCAAGTAAAAATGAAGGGACTCTTGATCATCGGGCAATCTTGATAATTGTTAATTTTTATTCCTTACGTTTGGCGCCATTCAAAGTTGGGGAGCTGTAATTTGCGCTGTACGAAAAGTGTTTCCAGAAAGGTTTTGAGGGTCAAGCCGGAGAACCGTTTTTCTCCTGCTGATTATTTTGCATACGAATCCGCCCGTCGACCTGACACGATCACTGTGGATGCAGGTGTGCATATGGCCAAGGTATGCAAACACAGCGAAATCGACGACTGACTGAGTTCCCAGGGTAAGCCACTGCCGCGTCGTTGTTGTGGCAGCATAATGTTTTCGGTGTTGTATGACTGCGGTTCGGTAGAAGTCTGTTTGTCTATAGCAGAAACAGACGGCGGCGGCGACTGGCTATCTGTATATCTGCCGCGTGAATTATTGAATTGCAGCCACCTTGGCAGGTGATACTTAATGGAAATTGCCAGGCGGAGAGTGTGGAACTGATCCATGGTTAGCTTGTCTGCACTCTGCCATGGGCAGTAATCAATTACGTACTGTGTGCCTGCCTGACTGCGGCTGCAAGCCGACACAATGAGCTGAAAAGGAAGAGGTAGCCCACCGCAATTGTATACAAGGAGTGCTCATTCATGTAGTTTTTCTCTTTATTTTTAATTCCAACCTGGATACCGATTTCAGACGGCTTCGTTTAAGATTGGGTACGCCGCGATGAAGGTCAAGTTCAAAAGGTGATTGCCATGGGACTTAGTTTAAGTGTACGAACTGCTGTCTGCATGGGTGTGAGTGTGAGTTGCAATATAATGAAAGGATGTTTTCTTGCCTCTTAGAAGGGCAAAGTTTAACAATGTTTGTGATTGCGCTTCTGAGGTGGGCCCAATGGTTAGTGAGTGCATTAGGAAGTTCATCATGTTGCAAGATGTATACTCTTGCCGCATAAGATTAATTATCTAGTGAAAAAAAAAAGAAATAACTCGCAAATTTTGAAGTGAAATGAACAAAACCAAACTTGTCATCAATCATTGACATACAAACTTGCAAACATGTCGCCCTTTCTGCACAGTAATCGAAATGCGATTTGGAAATGTCTATTTGTGTTTGAAATCAGGCGCACTCAATTTTCTACTTCGTATTTTGTTCTCGTTCTACTCCAAACGATAAATGGTCAAGGCTCATGGGTAAGAAAAAACACAGAAAGGATTGTCGGAATGAATGATGTTGGGAATTTGCATAAGAATGGAATGTCCTTTTTGGGAAAACCGACAGTCCGAAGGGAGCTTTCGTTTGTTTTCATTTGAGTAAAATACAAAAAGGGACTTTTATTAGTCAGGGGTTGCAAAGGGTAAGGAGAGTATTTCAGTTTGATTTATCTGTGCGGAAATGCTACTGGTTACTCAACGGGAGGACGCATAGAAGTGTGAATGTGGTATGTAATAAAGCTATTTAGACCTGACCTGAGCCCATAACTTAGGTATGTACCGTTGGAAGAATACACAAATGTGTGAGTAAAACATTTGGTGGCAGGTGTTTTTCGTTTATTCAGACGTGGTGTAACATAAAATCGATTGTAAAAACTAAACGAGGAATAACATGTGTATCGCATTAGTTTCAGATTATTCGTGTTTTTTGTTAGAATGCAAATTTCGAGGCATTAAAGTTAACAAAGAAAGTTTAAATATATTAATGGTGATTCAGTCGTTGTTGTCATAGGGCGAGTATTTTGTGTTTTTTAAACGAATGAATCATGTGGAGTTTCCCAAAAAAGCTTTCGTATATGATTTTATATTTTTGGCTGTTGTAATGTAATTTCATTTCATCCACAAATTGGATATGCCATAAGAAGAGATTGTTTTATATAAGGAATAGAAATTAGAAAATTATTTCCCCCTTTGAAGCCATTTTTTTTTTGGATCAAAAATGATGTAATGATGTAATGTTGTCTATACAAGACGCAATCTTGACTATTCAGTGAGTGTAAATTAAATAAAATACCCATTTTCTTTGCATTATCATATGCCTTTACTACGCAACATATACAAATACTCAAATTGTCAAACTCGCCATGGAGGAAACGTTGGTTGCTCGATTTAGAAAATTTTGTTTTATTCATAAAGTGAGTTTTACAATCCTCTAAAGAATGGAGTATGGAGGAGATTAACAAAAATGAAAAATTAGTTCCCTAATAATGTTGTGTTAAGATTAACTCAAAGTTTGCAGTTTCATCTGCGCAAGCGCTCTTTATAATGCTTGAGCGCATTATAACCCCTTGCTTCAAAGCTAGTCCTCAGTCAGTAAAAAAATATCTGTAGCCTTCAATTTGATACCCTTTATACTCTAAGCAGGAAAATCAATATTGAAAAAACGGTTTAAAAAATCTACATCAGTGATGTATTACTTTAAGTATTCAACTTATCAAAAAGAAGTAATTCTTAATCAGCACCTCAAGCTTAACTAACACTCACACTGCAGAGTTTTTGGTAATAAAAGAGCACTGAACTAACAAAATAAAAAAAAACATATAATTATAGGAATAGACAGTCCTGACAAACAGGCTACAATCAAATATATTGTTTGTCGCAACTTTTAATCAAAAACATCTCTCAAGTGCAGCTTATCCCTCAATGAGATGTCCAAGTACTTCAAGGTTTACACACAGCATAATACAGGGGACTTCCAAAGCCGATGAACGATGGGACAAATTTTGCCCGAGTGTGACTTGAGCTTCATCCACCAAGCTACATTGAAGCTCTGTGCGAAAAAAACATAAGCTGGTTGTCTCTTGTTTCAGAAGTCTATATGGGCGCTGTTTAATTCTTAACGCTTAGAATGCCTTGAGCCCAATGTAGTCGTCTTTTATGTACCATTGGAACCAATTACTTTTGCAGCTGTGGCAGAGACCAAGAAGTTATTTATTCCGCTACTTAACATCTCTAAAACTGCAAAACTCTTTCCAGAAGGAGAGAAAATAAAAACTTTTGGGGAAATACTTTTAGACAATTTAGGTGCTCACATTGGATTTAGTTCGACATTGGGTAAACACGTTGCATCATAATTGGCTTGAGTCTGGTTACCTTATAAGCAACCGAACGCTCTAACGTAATTATAACCTCAATAAATTTCTTATTCCCAAGCATACAAAAGGACTCTTCAGACTGCTAAGTGCCCCAAGTTGTACATGAACCTAAGATATATTTTATATGTATATACTACACTTTTTCATTGTGTATTTCAAGCGATTTTTATACATATCATCATTGTAATTGTTTTCACTTCTTACATAGCCTTGTGTACGATTATTTCAGTTTTCTTGTTCTTTCTCTAAGTTCTCAAAACTCTGCGAAACTTTTAATTATCTTTGTTTTAAGAAAAAAGGAATAAAAACGTTTGATCGTTTCCTTAGAACAATTCTACGCTAAAGGCAAACTTTTGCAATTTACCCTTCATTTATTCCCAAAACAATTTGTCAATTCTCTTTTTAATTCCCATATGGTGAATCAAGGCATTCACATTAAGTATCCGGCAAATAATCAAGCCTTTGGAGACTATGCATTCATTTTGTGTCCAAGCAATTAAGAACGGGTGAGGAAATGGATTATGGCAAACTAATGAAGAAAATACACCGTTGAACTTTATATAAAGAAACACATTCTTTTCTGTTTGTTCCTATTTTACGCCGAATTTAGAATTGTACTTTGTGCGCTGTGCGTAAGGCTAACTTCCTCACCACCTAAAAAACCTTAAGTTCAGATAAACCGATATGCCTCTGATAAGGACGGATCAACTGTTAACGACCCCGGCATACGTTTTAAGGACTATGATTTTCGGGTTTGCATGTGGAATCTGAGGTCCTTTAACAGGCCACCTGCAGCCGAACAACTTGCGGAGGCCCTTGACTGCTAAAAAGTAGACATTACCGCCATCCAGGAAGTGCGATGAGATGGGCCCGGCAAAAAAAAAAAAACTCCGACATATATTACAGCGATTGCTACAAAGAGAGAAGGCAGCGCTTATTCTGATGCGGATTTGTTGTTCGAGGCAGGCTTAGGCAAAAAGTCTTGAGCTACGACCCCGTCAGCGAACGCCGCATGACAATCCGCATCGAGGCTAAATTCGGGAACATCAGCCTAATATGCGCCCACGTCCCGACAGAGGAGAAGGATGACAACACCAAAATTGGCTTCTATGACCTCCTAGAAAAAACATACGATCGATGTCCCAGGTACGACACCAAGATCGTTCTAGGAGACTTCAACGCTCAGCGGGGAAAAGAGGACATCTTTGCTGAAGTTATCGGTAAACACAGCCTGCACGACAACACATCCGGAAACGGACTCAGGCTGTTGGACTTCGCCTTCGGGGCGGAACCCCTCTGTAGCTAGCACGCAGTTCCCACACCTGAACATCCACAAAGGGACCTGGCGATCCCCTGATCAATCCAACGTCAATGAGATTGATCACGTTGCGATCGACGTCAGACACTCCTCCAGTAATCTCGATCTACGAACTTTCCGAGGTGCAAACATATACTAGGATCATCCCCTTGTTGTAGCCAAGATAAGAACCCGGATTTATATAGAACAACGGAGTCGAAATATGACAACACGGTTTGACGTCGGAAAGCTACAATCGCAACTGATCGCTGGGATCTTCGCCAACCGAGTCTCCCTGAAACTCGCTCAGAGCTCAACGGTGCCTGCACTAACCATAGAATAAGACTGGAAGCTGCCACTGTTATGCTGGGTTTCACGTCATTTCCTAGAAGGAAACAATGGTTTGACGACGACTGCAGCAAGCACATGCAGCCGAACAAGACACCAATAAGGCAACGCTGCATCGAACAATGAGGACTTTTTCATGAGCTCTACGAACAGAGAAGATGGGAAGAGCACCGGCTCTTCAGAAGGTGTTGTGTTATGGCAGAAATGAAGTCAGAACGTTTTACCGAAAGGTGAAGCAGCTATCCGGTGTATACAAGGTTCGGAGCGAAGCCAGTACTGATCCAAATGGAAAATTTGTGGTAGAGTCGCAGTCTGTACTACGAATCTAGAAGTATCATTTCTGTAGGTTCCTAACGGCGATAACGGCACCAATTCCACTATTAGGTAGAATGTTGTACTTAATTTGTAGATGGCAATATCCAAGCCGAAGTTGCCAAGCAAAGCTGCTGGAGCGGATGGAATGCCCGCAGAACTATTTAAAGCGGCTGAAGATGAGTTGGTTGGGCGCATGCACCAGCTCATCTCTAAGATATGGTCGGAGAAAAACATGCCCGATAAGAGGCATCTCAGCGTCGTTTGCCTGGTCCAGAAGAAGGGAGACCCCTTTGACTGCGCCAACTACCGTGGGATTAGTCTCCTCAACATCGCATACAACATCCTCTCTGCCGTATTGTGTGAGCATCTACAAGTGTTTGTCCATTACCAGATAGATTCTCGCTGCTCCATTAAGGTCGGTAACGAACTCACCGAGACCTTCAATGTCAAAAAAGTTTATAGACAAGGCGACTCACTGTCATGTGATTTCTTGAACATCATCCTCGAGAAGATCGTGCGTAACTCACAAGTCAACACCAGAGGCACGATCTTCCAGAAGTCAGTTCAATTGCTAGCTTACGCTGATCACATTGACGTGATTGGACGAACACAGCGAGCCGTCAATGAGGCGTTTGCTGGCATTGAAGCGGAAGCGGCTCAAATGGGTCTGGCGGTAAATGAGGGCAAAACAAAGGACATGCTGTCATCAAGAAAGGACACACAACATCGACGTCACATTAGGCAGCAGAAGCTTCGAGGTAGTCAAGGACTTCGTCTACCTCGGCTCCGCGGTAAACAGGGACAACAAAATCAGTACCGAAATCAAACGCAGAATCACTCTTGCCGTTTCTTTGGGCTCAAGAGGCAATTGAGTAATAAAGCCCTCTCTCGAAGGACTAAGCTCGCTTTATACAACAGCTTGATCATCCCCGTCCTACTATATGGCGCGGAATCTTGGACGTTAGCAAAGGCGGATGAGGAAGCCCTTAGTCTCTTCGAGAGAAAAGTTTTGCGTGTGATATTTAGTCCTGTTTGCGTTGATGGCATCTGGTGGAGAAGATTTAACGATTAACTCTATGGACTGTGCAGGGACATGCGCCTGGTCAAGCGTCTACGGATACAACGCTTAAGATGGCTAAGCCATGTAGAGCGTATGGACACCACTGCTCCGGCCCGGACAGTCCTTGAATCCGATCCATTGGGACATCTCAACAGAGGACGGCCTAGGCTAAGGTGGCGCACACAATTGGGGAAGGTCCTCAACCAACTTGGAGTGCACAACTGGAGGCAGTTGGCGAAAGATCGTGCTGGCTGGAGAGGCCCAGGTCCACCCCGGACTGTAGCGCCGCAAGATAAAGAAGATGTAATGTAACGAATGAAAGCAATCCTATTAAATTATTTTATATAAGGCTAAGTATAATTTGTTCTTTTTTTAAGGATTTGCTTCATAATAAAAATTGTTGGCGCTATCGTCCAAAGGGGGACCAGGGCCTAGATTGCTCATCAACTGCTCGTGTTGTGCGCGCTACTGTTTTCTCACGAGTGGAAGGGACCTAATTTTCTTTTCCGACTCCGAACGGCGAAATTTGAGAAGCTTTCTTAGACAGTTATTACTTTTTGAGTTTTGTCAGCAGCTCGAAAGAAGTGGTGCCGTGAAAAATTCGAAAAATTGGCGTTGAGCTGGGAATCGAACCTTCACCCTTCGGCGTCTGAGCATCGCACTATACCCACCACGTCACGGCGGCGTAATTATATGGATTTGCTCCATATAATAAGCTTAATAGCGCTTTGGATATATATAGTTTATACAATAATACACAATTAATTATGACCTAGAAATGTAAGATATAAAAGAATATGCTTCATACATTTTTCTGATAATAAAAAAATGGTACGATCATTTCCTTTGTTCGATTTTAAGACAAAATGACTGGTATTTTGCACAGCTCCACTTCTTTGAAAGTGCCAATAATAGTAAGAATGACTTACAGGATTTTCTATTTAAAGCTTCATACGGCACATGGAGAGAACAAAAGCACACAGGACACGAATAATTGCTGATGACCCTCGGCCTTTTGAACTCTTAAAATTATTTCCTTTTGTAAACCGGACCGGTGGGCATGATGTAAGTACAACGAAACTTTTTGACTGTCTCATACACTTCACTTTTGGGGCAATTCTTCATGGCAAAAAGGTTTACTTGTGCATGTAAACAAGAAACGGGTATGACCCTTAGAAGCAAAAAGCAATAAATAAATGTTCGCTTCCGAAAAAAATCACCATTTTTTTGTATTATTTGTATCATTGTTTTTGTATAATATTTATTATGTATGTATTACTTATATATTTATAAGTATATATATATATTTATATATTTATATATATTTATATATATTTTTTTTTTATATATATATATATATATTTATATATATATTTAGAAGAATTTCGCAAGAGCAAAGGGAATGTCATTGAATTATTTGCGAAGGATTTTAAAATAACTGTTTATCTTGGCGCTATTTTGTTTTCGTCCAAATATTTTATCAAATTCTATCGGTGTTTTTAGAAAAAAACTTTAGAAAAAACTTTTTTTCTTCAATTTTTAAACGAAAAAATGAGGAAATATTGGGAGTACAAATTATCGGCCCATTTTTGTTTTCGAAAATTTTTTTGTATTGAAGAATAAAAATAAAAAATAAAACAATCAGAGTATTGTCCTTCGAAAGCAACTACAGTTTTCCATATCTCTGGTGAATTTCGTGTAACAGCTTGAAAATATGAGTCCCTCTGGCATCGATCCAATCATTGAGCCATTTTCTGGTTCAAAAGACTCGAACCGGTGACCTGCAAAATCGTTTTTCATCAATTAGAAAAAGCCTGTAGTCGGAAAGAGCAAGGTTTTCATAATACGGCTGGTAATTTTTAAGCAATACAGCCGCGTGGGACTGAGCGACTGTAAATTTTCCTTGCATGGCCTATCAGTAGCCCCTCTGATTCCACCATATGCAGAGCCTTAGAGCCATGAAGTTGACAGCAGGTTTCGCGTAGTACTTTTCTTCTTGGGATTATCGTAGTATATCTACTTTTCATCTCCAGTCCCGATCTGGTGCAAAAGTCCCTTATATCTTAAAAGAATCAGTTCCAAGGTGAAAATATATCTGTCCACATCTCTCAGTTTCAGCTCTTTCATAATTTAGAATAAATCCAAATTTCTTTAATTGAACGAAAATTGTTTGCCGGGTCAATCTTAACGATTCTGCAAGTTCACTTTACATCATCATCTACACTTCACATCTTGGTCTTTTTTTTAATTCCGCGCTTCACAGTGACATGTTGTTGAAAAACACTCTTTGTTTCCTATGACCCGTAGTATCGTCTTCATCTCCATCTTATGCTGATTGTTTGTATAATACGATCCATGTTAAACCACAAAAAGGAACTGACATTGAAATATTCGTAACGTTTAATTCGTTCACACTCAATTAACAGCAATTCATGAGTATCAGGACCTGACTTCACTCGGTCATGTCAGCATGCGGTGGATATGACATCTATCAAAAAGATCTACTTAGCAATGTCGAATTTTAATTCTCCTTCATTCCATTTGATGCGTTTTCAAATCACTTCCAAATACTGAACGAATATCCTCGTCGACAGTGTTCATGAAATACGGGCTGCTACGCATTTGACAGCAGATTAAAGTGATCAAATATTCTTTCCATCGACCGACAGTGTCCGCACAATGGGTGTAATTTTTTCAGACAACCGCATACAAAAGGTCCAAATCAAAAATTGAAATCAGCTTTCTTCCATGCGTCTAAAGGATAAGGGTCCACTTCGTTTGGCGCTTCTTTCGTATAAGTTAAGCGTGCGTCGTTTGCTTTGTGGTTAATCTGTCGGACGTTGGCATTGAGCTGCGAGTAGGCTCCTTTTCATGGGCGCTGTTTGAAACTTCTGATTTATGGCCTAACATACAGGTCTATTGAAAAAAGGGTTCAATGCAAAAGGGGATAAAAGGAAGTTTCCTTTTAGCATCCCATTTGATGCATCGTTCGCTTTAACGACATCGTAAAGGGTGTATCGGTGAAAGCAAATTCGAGCCATTCACTCGTACATATCTCGTACGGCCTTATGTGTCTTTCTCATCGTTCATAAAGCGCAGTCGTTAAACTTTTTTTCAATACAAAAACCGTTATTTCCCGTGTAGGTAACACAAAAGTGTCCAATTTTACGTGTATTTATTGTTTTAAGGAATCAAGCGTCGTTCTTAGGAGGTAATAAGATTAAGTTTATTGTCAGTGTACACGACACGGTTTGATTGTGCTGTTTAATTTTATAAGTTTGATGAGTTTCTGAAATTATTTTTAGCATTTGTAAGTGCTTGCCGTTTACAAAATGTTCAGATACCTTCATTAGCTGTGTGCACAACAATTTAATAGCACTGCAGACTTCGCTGCAGGTAATAAGTGTTCTCTGTGGTGAAAAATTTAACATTTACTGTTCTGAGCTCCATCACTTGAAGAGAGTAGTGATGGAGCTCAGAACAGTTAATGTTAAATTTCTTTAAGAACAACGTGTTGTCTAGGTACTCGATGAGTATGCAAATTTTGATCCTTCAGTTTTAAGTTATTGTTTGTAGCCCCATCAACATGCATGTAAAGTGCTACACAGAGCGCAAAGCAGGAGCAGGACGAGCCTGAAGGACATTTCCTCCCGCCGACGAGCAGCCGGCATCGATTTATGTAGAGTGATTTTGAGAAACTCAGGCACGCAGTTGTGTAGAGGCATCTACATCCACTGTAAGAGGATATGAATAAAAATGTATCGATTTACTGTGGGTATTATACTATGTAAGGAAACGGGGCACATTGCATATATAATTTATCTATGGAATGTGTAATGGTGATACAGTTGAATCCTTGGCCTATATCTAGAGGAGAAATGCAGAGCATATTGTTAAAGCAATGCAGGCGATGATTGTACAGACGCATTTTATCAAATTGATTACATCGTTGATTTAAGTAAAAGGTGTGCTAAATTTAAATTAGACTAAAGCGGGATTATTTCCGCAATTTCACACACATATCTGTGTTGTCAATAAAATATAAGCCCAATGGTCGTGTTGTCAGTACATATATATTTAAAATGACTTGGGGTGAACACTTCAGACTGAAATTAAAGAATAATAATAAAAAAATGTTGCTAAGTGTGAGCTAGTGTTCTATGTTTTGAATTACTAATTTACTTATATGGTACACTTTTTATATCTCTATGAGTAGCACGAACATAAAGCAGGGTAACTCCTATGTATGTATGACAGGGAGGCATGGAGTTTGGCGTTGAAGTTCTATGATTTTACGATTTTTGTTGAAAATTTTAATAGTTTTTTTTTTCAAACAAACGTCAACGTAAAAATTGTGTTAATTGAATCTCTGAAAACTTTTTCGCGTAGACCAACGGGTCTTGATTAACAAAATCAAAATCAATTCAAGATATTCTGCTTTTTATTGAATATTCAGACACGGTGAAAACTATTTAATATTGTGGTTCCGTTTTGTCGTATGGTATTGTTCCTACTATGCTATTTTAGTGGAGTAACCATTGAAAATTCATAATTAATAAGGCAAAGTAGTGATTTAGCTGTAAAAGGGTGCTATGCCAACAACGATGGTGAAAATTTTAAACCTACAAAAACAGCCTTGGAGTGTTGTTAAGTAGAGTATGCTTGGTGAAAGATTAGTCCCGATAAATCTCGTGGACTCTAAGCCAAGTGTAAAACAACACAATATTAAACAACTCTAAGTTCAGAAATTATTATTAAGAGTATTTGTATTTATTACTGATTGCGCTATATGCTATATTTTTAACATTGTACTTTTTTAAGTTTGTCAAGGTTCACAGAATTCTTTAAATGTTTATTTCGAATGTTGAGATATATCGGAGGTTGATTAAATTCAGTTTTATTATAAACTAATAAGGACTCATTTTATAATATAGTCAATAATAAGCCGTGGAAAAACAGGAGTCTACCATAAATGCTGTAATTAATATTTATGGCAATTAATATGTTTGTGAAAAAAAAAATGATTTGTGAAGTAAGTATTGTATTACTTTTCACTTCTTCACCTGTTCTTGATACAGTTGCGGTGTAATTTATTATTTTTTGTACTTTGAAAATGAAACATATATCACAGTATAGATCATTCTGTTTAGAAATTAAAGTTTTAAATAAATGGTGAAACAAACAATGTTTTATTAAACATTTTGGATGCAAGATTTAAGTGTACCTTACAGCCGGCTATGAACTTAAGCGTTTGTATAACAGGAACAAACTGTTCTTAACTGTAGTCCTGGTGTATGACCTTAATTAACTATTTGAAAAGAATACTTCTTATTTTTGATTAGATTAGATTTATTTCTAGATTATTGTTTTAAATTGGAATATGAAATTATTGTGGCCGCAGCAGCGTAGTGGCTGTCTGTTTTTATGTTGCTGTCTTAGCGCAGCAGGAAGAGTGACACTGAAACCTCAAAAGTCCTACGTTCAATTATAGAACTGAACATCATGCATTTTATCACGACATTATCTCTTTTGATTGACTTACAACAATTAAAAGGGCGTATACTGTATTTGAAAGAGCTTCTCAAATTTCGGATTCGGTAACGCTCTTTTCTACATGTAAGATAACCGTGGTGTGCACAACACAAGTAGTTTTTGCAGAAACTAGGCCCTTGTGGATTATTTCGCCGTCTAATCAATTAACTGATTTATTTTTGTTGTTGTGATCTAAACCTTAACCATTCTTAAATCAAAATCACGACTGTTTTGCAGTAAATTGAAAATGTTCTGCTCGTATGAATTGTGGATTTCAGATAGATGGTTGCCTTTTCCAGACAAAACATTTTTAAAGACGGTGATGGTAAAAGTTTCGAAACGTCAGAAACATACATATGTACATATTTTCATTGAAAACTAAAGAGCTTTGTATGGGGTACTTACGAGTATATGTATGTATTATTAAACGCATACTTAGATCACTGAAAGCAAATTGTTGTTTTTCCTATGGAGCAAAAAATAAGACAAAATTAGCGTTTAGCAATTGAAAACCTCGTTAAACTTGTCTTTTCTTAGAAACCAAAAATGTTTCTGAGTTGTGTTAAACAGTACTTTTATATATTGTGACAATTTGTGGTT